>CM059609.1:11288865-12538865 GCA_030412105.1 Cyclura pinguis
GGAGCATGGACCATGGTGGAGGACTTGTACAGTCACCAAGTCTAGGTGTTCGAAGAATGTAGACAATCAGAAGGTTAGCTTATGAAGACTCCATCAACCAGGATGGCCTGATAAACAGTTCAGCAGCTATTCTGATTGGTTATATCTCTGTGGCAGAGTTGGGCAATCTGAGGTCCTCTGGATGTGGTGGAACTCCACATGTCATCAGCCCTAGCCAGTCTGGGCAATGGTAAGAGATGGTGGGAGTAGCAGTTTATCAACTGGAGGGCTGAAGCTTTTCCATCCTTGCTGTGTGAGTTGATCTCCACAGTCTCTGTGAGCATCTACACAATGTTCACTAAGCCAACCAAAGACTTCCTAGTCCTCCTTTGTCTTGCTCTTTAGTAATGACAGTGTCCTTCTCTTACATGCAACGATCTCACCACTTAGAACGCTGTCTTTCAACTCTGCACATCACATCCACGCCCCAGACAGAACAGCTTGGACACGATGATCCAGCTTACTGGTTGCTCTCAAACAGAAGGCTTGCTTCATTAGACAAATCCAGGCAGACAGCAGAGCAGCCAGGAGTGTGTGGGAGGATGTGTGAGTGTGTGTGAAAGATAACATGGCTAGAGAACCAAAGGCTGTACCCTTTTTTTTTAAGGGTTCCTCATTAAAAAAATAATAAAAATGGACTGCCACCAGTCAGGCCAGCCCCTGCCACATGAGCTTGTCTGTGTGTGTGTGTGTGTGTGTGTGTGAGAGAGAGAGAGAGAGAGAGAGAGAGAGTTTTGTTCAGCTTTTCTGACAAGGAAGGATCTTTCTCTTATTGTAAAACAGGGCTGGAGAGCTTGTAACTCTTCAGATGCTGATGAACTACTGTTCCCATGATTCCTCACCACTAACTAGACAAGCTGAGACTGATGAGAAGTGGAGTCCAAAAATCATAGAATCATAGAAACATAGAGATGGAAGAGACCACAATGGCCATCAAGTCCAACCCCCTGCCATGCAGGAACAAACGCTCAAAGCACCCCCAGCAAATGGCCATCCAGCCTCGGCTTAAAAAACTCCAAAGGAGATGACTCCACCACACTCCAAGGCAGCATATTCCACTGTCAAATGTCTCTGACTGTCAGGAAGTTCTTCCTGATGTTTAGGTGAAATCTCTTTTCCTGTAGTTTGAATCCATTGCTCTGTGTCCTAGTCTCTGAAGCAGCAGAAAACAAGCTTGCTCCATCTTCAACATGACATCCCTTCAGATATTTAAACATGACTATCACGTCTCCTCTTAACTTTCTTTTTGTCAGGCTAAACATACCTAGCTCCCTAAAATGCTCCTCATAGGGGATGTTTTCCAGATCCTTCAACTATTTCAGTCACCCTCCTCTGGACGCATTCCAGCTTGTCAATATCCTTCTTGAACTGTGGTGCCCAAAACTGTACACAGTATTCCGAGTGAGATCTAACCAAAGCAGAATAAAGTGGTATTATTACTTCCCTTGATCTTTACACTATACTCCTGTTGATGCAGCCCAGAATCAGAGGGGTGTGTGCGTGTGCGATGTTGATTTATGGCAACTCCATGAATTCCAGAAGGTTTTCTTACGCAGGGAATAAGCAGACATGGTTTGCTATTGCCTTCATTTGAAATACAGCCTACAGCACCTGGTATTCATGGGTGGTTTCCCATCCAAATAGTAACCAGGGCTGACCCTGATTAACATCCATAGGTTGTCAAATCCTGGGGTCCTCGCAAGTGGCGGGCACCCAGATGGTTTCTGTTTGGAGCTTTCTCTGGTCCTGAAATTTGGGGAGGTGGTTCAAAATATTCTGAAAGTATCTGTCAAGAAGGAGGCGGTGTGATGTAGGAGTTTGAGAGATGGACTCTGGAGAGCGAGGTTTAAACCCTCGCTCAGGCACAAAAACCCACTGGGCAAGTCACACACTCTCAGCCTCAGAGGAAGGGAAAGAAAAACCCCCTCTGAACAAATCTTGCCAAGAACCCTCATGAAAGTTTTGCCTTAGGGTTGTCATAACCTGGAAACAACTTGAGGCACACAGCAAGAACAACAACCGCTAAGGGTGGCAGGTGACTAGGAGTGACACACACCATGGCTTTTAAGGCTCTTTCAGAAAAGATGTAAGCAAAACTACGTGCGTACTTTTTTATACCCAAAATGTTCTCCATAGCCATTCCATTTCATACGGCCCAACAACAAAGCCATTATTGAGACCTCCGAGTGCTCTCAGTTCCCCTCCAAAATTTGGAAAAGTAGATGAATTTATTTTTTTTTAACTGAAAAGGTCCTCCACAGGGTAATTTTGCCATATTTTGAGGGCAGGTCCCAGCTGTTTAAGACACAAGAGAGGTCTTTTTAAAACCAGGAAATAAACAGGAAGTCTCGCTTACTTCCTGGGTTTAAAAAGATCTAAAGCAAACTGGGTGCAGGGAGCCATGGCAAAAAAGCTTCGCACTCCCATGGGGATGTGGGGGGAATTTATAGTTTAAAATCCACATTCAAACACAAGTATTATGAATTTTGGAAGTCAGGAGGGGAAGACTGGCCAAGAGAGGTGCCACAGAGAACTCAAGTCTCTGCCCAACTTTTGACAGTTGCCTATCCCTAGCGTTGCCAGATTGAAAACTGGAAAGGGCTCTTGTACCTTTAGTGGTTGTGTAGAAGAAGAAAATTCAACAGAGGGTTGCTTGTTACCTGGTTGTGTGACAAGCAACCCCTGCTGAAATTCCTCCTTCTATACAACTGTTAAAGTTACAGGAGCCCTTTCCAGTTTTCACCCTAGCAACACTATATACTCAACCTTGGATCCTGTGTTGGGAGAAAGGCAGGAAAATAAAATAAAATAAAGTAAAATAAAATATAATATAATAAACAATAGATAGTTTAACCACCAGCACCCCACCCCACCCCACTGCTGCAGTTAGATTATGTCAGCCTTTGTGTGGTTCTAGGATTTGTGGTCCAAAAGAGCAATTTTTCCTAGTACAGAACCGTACCTCTCTTAGCCTGCTGGAATATTCAAGCACAAAGTCACATCAAGCAGCTAAATACTGGCTCTGCCAACAGGTCATTAGTTATCTTTGGTTCGACACTACATAAATTATTTGTGGCAGGACTCTGCTTTTACGAATAATGATAAAATAGCCTGTCAGTAGGAATAAGTCTCAAACGATATCCGAAGATGAGAAATGTGAAAATGCATTACTTAGTAGGCTTGCCGGCCAGATTAAAAGCAGAGATCATATGAATACAATGCAAAAGTGTGTGATTTATCAAAGAAACGCATATTTCCAATTTTGCTCAGTATTGGGATATAGCTGTGAACATGGAGCAAAATGGTAAAACTGTTAAGATCAGACTCCTGACAGCTCAGACTACAAAGCTGTTAAGCTGAGTTGCTTGGATTGGACAACGAAGGGCCGATTCACCTGTCCCAATCATCAATAAATATCAATTATCTTTTATTTGATTTGATTTGATTTGTATCCTGCCTTTCTCCCAACAATGGGACTCAAGGTGGCAAACATGGAAGCAGTGGAAGTTAAAACGTATCTACTAATATATAAAACTCAAAGTTTGTTTGTCTGTGTCAGGCAGGCAAAGACCTCATATGATTGGCTGTGTCAGGTGAAGACCTCATATGATTGGCTGCCTAAGAAGATTCTATGGAATCCTGGGGTTTGCAGTTTAGGGAGGGACCTTTAGAATTCTCAGCCAGAGAGCTCTGTCTTGAATAGGAAGGCTGCTATGGAGACGAGGCCTAGCAACGAGGAGGGCAGTTTATTCCCTCAGGAACCCAACCTCTGCAGATTAATAACTCTGAATACAGACTGGATTGGGGAATATGGGGAAAAGTTACAGGTACTGGACAAGACAGTTTGGGGAATCAGAGACACAGGATCTCAAATGTTTCTAACAAGTATTACTTATGAGAAAATAAAATCCTGGGCAACGCCGGGTATATACGCTAGTATAAATATAATGTTTAACCAACAATTAAACAATTTATAGAGTTAAAAACATTAAACATTAAAAACATTAGATATATTTAAAATACATTAAAAACAATCTTAAAACAGAGTCTTAAAAACAGAGTCATACAGCATTAGAAAGCCCAAACCTATAAATTTATGAAAAATTTGTTATAAAACAAAAATGTTTTAACCTGCTGTAGGAAGGAGGGTAAGGATGGGGCTATCCTGGCCCCTCTAGGGAGGAAGTCCCAAAGTGTGGGAGCAGCCTTCAAAAAGGCCCTCTCCCTTGTTCCCATCAAACACAACTGAGAGGCTGGTGGGACAGAGCGAAGGGCCTCTCCAGATGATCTTAGGGCTCTAATGGTCTCATAAACGGAAATACAGCCCGTCAAATAACTTGGGCCCGAGCTGTACATCAACTCTTGCAAATAGTACATTCATTTGTAAATTGTCACTTTTGGCCATGACAAAGCACAACAGTGTTATTTTCTTATTATTTTCTTGTGCTAATAGAACCTAAAATGTAACATAATGAGACTCTGCAGTCTCAAAGACATGAAACAAAAAGGAAGTGGGATGCGAAAGGAAGAGGAAAGCAAGGTACCACAGCTGTCTTAGCTATGGAGACATTCTTGGGACAACCAGCTGGCAATAGAAACAGTTCATGGGAAGGGAAAGGAAGAAGAGACAGAGGCCCTTTCCGCACAGCATTTGCCATGTGAAAGGGCGCCTGGAGCATCGCACGATTGTGAGGGGCGATCTGCACAACGCACTCACAATCGCGCGACGCTCCAGGGGCCGGCAGGCACCGATCGCGCTTTTTTTCATTTTCGGCTGGAAGCCCAAAATGGTGTGCGATCGCGCATTGCTCCCGGGCCCCACGTGCACTTACCTGGCGTGCGGAGCCTCCGGAGCCACACTGGTTGCGCTTCATGCCCCAGCCCAGCCTGGGAAGCTCCCAGGCTGTGCTGCAGAAGGACGAGGCGGGGCTCTCGCGCGAGCAGGAAGCTCGTGCAGAGCTGAAACAGCAGGGACGCGAGAGCCTCTCGCTGGACGCTGCTCGCGCAATCCCCTCGCCCCAGTGCCGAAAAAAGGTAAAGTGCGGAAAGGGCCAGAGAGAGAGAGAGAAAACTCTGAGGAGGACGAATTAATTTCTTTCACTCTGAAGCTATGGAAAGAAAGTTCGTAGTTGCAGAGATCACACCATCAACCTAGGCCTTTTCTGCACCTTACCGTTTTCCAGCGTTGTCCTGGTCCCATCCCAGCAATGCCTTCGCTGCGATGAGAGCATGTCCCAAACGCTCCTCTCTGTACCCAGCTGGCTGCTGGCGGATGGGGAGCACTAGTGACACACTCCTACCTTCCGCGGCGCAGCCAGTCTCTTCCAGCGGTGCACTAAGGAAGGAAGTGCCTTAACAGCACTTCTGTCCTTTGTGCAAGGCCCCAGCTGATGTGATCTTTGCACAAACGGGGCCTAATATCAGATTTTTTCTGGTAATGGTATAATGTGCCTTCACAGCAGCTGGGGACAAGACAGGACCACGATGATGTGGCGCAGTAGCACACGGCTTCAACGTGTCCCCATGCCAGGATGGGGTCACAGTGCAGAAAGGGCTCTAGTCTCCAGGACTATGAACACATAGTATGGTTAATAAGGAGGAGAGAAAGATGACAGCAAAGCCAAAGGGTACTTGTACTGAAGAAATTCCAATTAAGAACATATCACATTGAAGTGTTTGTTTATTCATGAAGCAGAAGAAACCCTGCTGTATATTTTCTGCAAGATGTCGCCTCATCAAGGGAAGCTATGAAAACAGTGTGGGTGCATGAGTATGAAACTGCATACAGCTAATGACAATCTTACTACAAGATGAAGGGCTTCCATTTGTGCTTTAAATTACAGTAGTTGGGTTGAATTCTGAGCGCATGCTGAATTCCTGGTTATCAATTATATTGTCAGAATGTTCTGTCTTTTAGAAAAGGAGGAGGAAGAGGACAACTCCGGCAACAACAGCACCACCAACACCTACCGGGGATTCTACTGATCAGTTTTCAGGAGGGATGGAACCCCTGCCCCCAGATTAGTTCTCCTCTTGGCCTTTTCCAAAATAGCTGATCTAGGGGATTTTAAAGCCTAAATCGAATTGATAGCCCTAACTAGAGTAGACCCATCTAATGAACACAAATGTGACCAATCAATATTTCTGCAACTCTCATTGAGACTGTAACCCAATAGAGATACATACAAAATCATATATTTAGGCCACAAGAACCAAATGCACACTTATAGCATGGGGGAATTACATGGCTCAGCAGTACTACATGCAAAAAGAACCCTGGCATTATTGTTGATTGTAAGCTGAACATGAGCCAGCAGTGTGATGATGCAGCAAAGATGGTGAATGCTATTTTAGCTTACATTAGTAGAAGCACAGTTACGGAGTTAAGGAAAGTAATAGTAGCACTATATTCTGTGCTGGTCAGACTTCATTGGGAGTACTGCTTTCAGTTCACCTCATTTTAGAAGTATATAAGCAAGTTGGAGCAGGTTCAGAGAAAGGCAACAAGGATAAGAGATATGGAGAAAAAACATAAAAGATTGAAAGAGCTGGACCCATTCAGTTTGATGAAGAGAAGACTGAAGGGTAACATGATTGTCCTCTTTAAATACCTCAAGGGCTGTCACGAAGAGGAGCAGGGAGCCCTGTTCTCTGGTGTCCCAAAAGGTAGGACCAGGTCTAATGATTTTAAATTACAGGAGGGTTGATTTTGTTTGAACATTATAAGAAACTTCTTGACAGCAAGAGAGGTTTGGCAATGGAACCAATTGCCTAGAGAGTTGGTGGGGGTCTCCTTCTCAGGATGTCTTCAGAAGGACGTTTGAGATGCTGCTGGGGAGGCTGTAGCTGGAGTTCCTGCACTGAGCAGGGAAGTTTGGGTTTGATGGCCCACGCTGGCCCTTCCATCTCTATGAGTCTAATAGGGCTAATAAGTTTTCCAGCCCAGTTCCACAGCCTAGGAGCAACCACTGAGAAGACCCTCTCACATCCTCACCAAATCTGTGCCGCGAGGATGGTGGGACCTAGCAAAAGCCTTCCCCAAAGATCTTAGAAGTCAGGTAGGCTGACTATGGGCTGACTTATGGCCATTTCCACACTACACTGTTATAGTACTATTATACCACTTTCAAGATCCTATGGAATCCTGGGATTTGCAGTTTAGAGAGGGCCCTTTAGAATTCTCAGCCAGAAAGCTCTTTGGCCTCAGTAAGCTACAAAGCCTAGAATTCCACAGGATGTTGAAAGTAGAATAATAGCACTCTAACAGTACAAGGCAGAAATGCTCTATGATTTAACATAGGATTGAAGCTATTCTGCCTTGTATTCAGTCAACACCGTTGTCCAGCTAGCCCAACGGTAGCTCTCTAGATCTTTCAGATAGGAGTTTTTCCATCAGAGGCCAGAGATTGAACCTGGGAGCCTTCAGCATGCAAAGCATGGGCTCAGTTACTGAGCTATGGCCCTATAAATTCTGTGTCAGCTCAGGCCCAGTCCTGGATCAAGCCCATGGCAATTCCCTCAAATCATGTGTTTTCTGAAGGCCATTTCGCAGTCAGTGCTATCATACCGACAAATAGCTTACATAGTGAGTATGTTCAATACAGTAATGCTGAATACAGGAGCTGCTGGACAGAGATCAAAATCTGTATCTCTTGTGAGATGTATTCCACTCAGTATACGCTGAGCAAACACATACAAACCTCAGAATGTATTTTAATACAAAGCAGACTGGTAGTAAATGAGACTTTAGGAACCAAGAAATGATTTTTTGCTCTTAGCACTACAAACCAAGCCGCCATCAGAATCATCCTGGGTGGAGTGTTATTCAGCAAATGAATAATTATTCGGGGAACACTTTAAAATGATTCAGCGGATCTAACAATCGAGCTAGCCTCACCTTGGAAATGTAGAACAGGTATATTCATGTGGTGAGTTATAACTTTAATAACTTTCTTCTTTTTCTTCCCTGATGAATCATTGGCCATTTCCGCACTAGACTGTTATAGTGCTATTATTCCACTTTCAACATCCTACGGAATCCTGGAGTTTGCAGTTTAGGGAGGCCCCTTTGATTCCGTAGGATGTTGAAAGTGGAATAATAGCACTATAACAGTCTAGTGCAGAAATGGCCACGGTGTCACCCCCATGGAGCCCTTTCTGTCCAGGAGCCAGAATTCTGGGGATCCAGGTCTACTGCCACAGGGACCCACCCTCTGGGCATCCAGATCTGACCATCTGGCTTCACATGAAGAAAGGCCCTGGGGACCGCGTCCCATCATAAGAAGAAAGGAGGAGGTTGTCCTACATAAAACTAAACTATATGGGCTCTCATGGAAAGGGGTCCACACCCTTTGCTTAGGCATGGCCTGCCTCACAGGGTTGTTGTGAAAGAACAGCTACAAATGCCATCTTGAAATCTTTGGAAGAAAGACTGGACATAAATATAACTTAAAAATGAATTAATAATAAAGTACATTTCAAGCTTTACTGTGTCCCATTAGTGAAGTCAATACCTTGAATGAGGACTTGGGAGAGGGTCTTCTCAGCCGAGCTGTGCAAAGCCCTCCCCTCAGAGGTCTGACTGGTTCCAACACTAATTTCTTTTAGGTGCCAAGTAAAAACATGGCTACCTAGTAAAGCCTTTGCGCTTCATTGATGTACTTCAACTGCTGGGCACAAGGCTTTAAGCCACTTTCATCTTTTAAACCTGCTTGAAATTATTAATATGCTAAACATGGTTTTGTTTTGTTTTTTTGTCTGTTTAAATTCTTTCTATTGTTTAAAATTATTTTAACCTGTATGTATGGATTTTATCTGTAGGGCACCCTGAGATCTTTTGATAGAGGGCAGGGTGAATATATTTTAATAAATAAAAATGGGTAAATGTGGCATCTGAAATGTACTTCACCTACTCCCTCCGGGCAAAAATCAGAGCACGCTGTTTAAATAATGAAACAGATTGGCAGGGTATTTGTCATCTTAAACTAGCTGCCCTCAAGCTGTCTCTTCTACACAGAGAGAGGGGGAGAGGGAGAGAGGGAGAGAGAGAGATCCCTTCTTTTTGTTGTGTTTTACATTTGCAAGCTAGTCAGCAAAAAAAAAAAAAATCTAGAAGAATGCAGTAGCAGCGGCAACAACAGGGGGAAAATTCTTCACGCCCAGAAAAAAGGAATCAGATCAGCCAATGTCATAATTTTAATGGACAAGCAGCTATAAATCAAAGCCAGGGCAAATGAGGCTTTCATTTTCAAACGAGTACACACGTCCTAACGCTCTTTGCCTCCAGTCATTCAACCTCCAGTCTCTTGCCTCCCCCACTGCAATTTAGACGTGAGATGCTGCCTCGGCTGAATCAGAAGTTTATCAACTAAGCAAATAGGATCTTTGGCAACATGGCATATAAGACAAAAGGGGGGCATCCCCCTCAGAGAGAAAAGGCAGGAGGGATCTGAGCATAGAAATGTTGCTTTTTGAACAAGAAGTCCCAGAATCTCCCAACCCTCATAGCAATAGCATGTGTATTTCTATACTGCTCATCAGCTTAAGTGCTCTCTAAACGGTTTACGATATGTTAGCTAATTTCCCCCAACAAGCTGGGTACTCATTTTACTGAGCTGTGGAAGGATGGAAGGCTGAGTCGACCTGGAGCCCTGCAAGACCGAACTCACAACCTTGTGGCTGTAGTGCTGGCATTTAACCACTGTGCCATCAGGGCTCCATAGGCATTGGGGTTGGCTCAGATTTGGAGGAACTGATGGCCAAGGGGGCTTTGGTGCCCCACCCACCCTTGGCCACTCTCACCACTGCCCATTCCAGGAGCAGGCGAGTGGTTCCCATGTCAGGTGTGCAGTGAATCCACTCAAATACTGAACCCTATCCCCAAAACAGGAGAGCCAGTGTGGTGTAGTGATTTGAGCATTGGAATACAATGCTGGAGATCAGGGTTTGATTGCCCACATGGCCATAGAAACCCACTGGGTGCTCTTGGGTGCATCACAGAGGAAGGAGAAGGAAAGGGGATGGATCAGCAAGGTAGCCCTATACTTCCTGTCCCTCACCCATTTCCTTCCTTGGGTGTGGAGTGGTGTCGGGAGAGGGTTTGTGGTGCTGAGAGCCATCTTTAGCTGGCCAAGCACGGCTGGTGGAGAAGAAGGAGTACCAGAGGTGGGTTTTTGAATGGCTGTCTGGCCTGATCAGAGCTTTCAAGAGGAAAATTTCCCCCAGAAAGAAATGCCTAAGGTTGGGGGGAGCAGGAGTTGGAGAAATGTGCAAATAATCAGATCTATGAAAGTTAAACCTACAAATGGAAAGGGTTGACTGGAAGTAAATCTCATACTCCTGCTTTATTCACTTACCATGTCAATATACCTTCATCCCTTACATATGTTGTTGCCTTAGCCATCTCTGTGCAAAGATGGCTTAGAGTTTCTGGGACTTATCATGCAAAAACAGAACATTTTCAATCTCTGTATTGCTTGTTGGTGGCAAACCTGTCGTTGTAGCAGCCACGCCTTCGTGTCTTTTCTGACTTACGGTGACCGTAAGGAGAACCTATTGTTGGATTTTCTTGGCAAGATTTTTTCCCCATTCCTCTAAGGCTGAAAGGATGACATTCAGCAGGTTTCCACAACAGAGTGGAGATTCAAACCCTCATCTCTCAGGGTGCCAGTCTAAAGTTCAAACCACTATATCACGCAGGCAAGTTAGCTCTGTAAAATAGTGAAAAGTGATCCTCACCACAGATGCTTTTATCCTCCTTTCTATGTGTACCTTTTTTTCATGGGTGGGGGGGATGGGATAATAAAATCCAAAGGCCTGCCATAATTACAGGTCTATGCAAATCCTCTGCATAGCTTGACCTTTTTTTTAAAAAAATGAATCTGTCCATTAATTGTTCTGCAGTTTCTTAATTACTGAGTAACTTGATATTTTGTTTTCTCCTTCCCTGAGTGCACCTGATCAGAGTGAAGTTTTCTGTTTCAAAAGATAATTATGGTGCATGTTTCATTGCTTATTCTTTATATGTCACATGTGAGTAATCTTGCAAAGGTGACATTTCATCCACCCACTTGTAGCAACAGCTACCAAATGAACAAGAATCTTACCTAAAATGCCCTATACCTTCAGTGACTTACAGGGATGAAAGGCCGTATTGGAAATGGCCAGAAAATGGTCAGCACTTGATAGCTCAGAAAGAATACACCTAATAATGATGTTCCATAGGTATAAAGCAAATTAAAACCCTTTTAAAAAACAGTGAAAATGCCATCCTGTTTCACCAAGCTTTGGGTCTATAGGATAAACTGCATTAAGGAGATTCAGATCAAAATAAGGTCAGTTCAGTCAAGCAGGTCGATGTTCAAGAAAATCAAGATAGTGGCAAAACAGGTCATAACATGATAACAGTATAAGAAGGAGGTAGGCAGAAAGGAATGTAGTAGCATCTTTAAGACTAACTGGTTTTTATTTTTACATGAGTTTTTATGCTTATGAACCTTGGTTATGAACCAGGACCATGAAGAGCTCCCAGTGCACTCTGTTAGCTAAGCTATAAAAAAATGTTCGTGGGAATACCGTTGGTTAACCTTATCCTCTTGGTTACTTGCTTTAAATACTTGTTGTTACCCCAAAAGGTGGGAGACCTTGAGGTCCTCCGGCAGTGCCTGTGTCTTCTTAGAAAGATGGAGAATTAGAGCTCAAAGTACGCCTGTGAGTTACTACTTACAGTAACTATTAATGACTGTTACAACCACTACAATAATATTACAACAATTTTATTCACTAATATCTTCCATAACATTTCCCTTTCTCTTGTTCACAGCTGAAAACATCAACACTAGTGAAGGACTGCAGTCAAAGCTTGGAAGGGGGTGGTTTTAAAAACCAGTAGTTACTTGTTACTCTAAGACATGTTAATAATGCATTAATGACATTTACCTTTAATGGAATTTTTCTCTTTCCTCCTCTCCGCAGCCATTTTTTAAAAAATCATCTGATCCAATGAAGACTTCTGCAGAATTTGAAAATATGCACACTTTTCTAGAATTGTAGCTAACAAAGATATTCCTTGCCTGAGGATTTTCAAATTTTAATGTTACTTTTATGTTATTTTTAACATTATTTGGTAATTTTTTAAAAAAAATACATTTTCATTAAAAATAACTCAGAATTGTCCCCAAGCCCCCGTGACCTCCAAAAGCATCATTTTTGGAGCAACAAGTAAATAGTACTTGTTACGTTTTTTTAAAAAAATGATCTCACTAGCCATTGCATTTTTTTTACAGAAGGAAGATCTCATCATGCCCTTGTGACTCCCCAAAGTATCTCATTACGAGCGATGGTACTTCTTGTGTTGCAATACTTCCAGGTTCTGATCGTGGCTCAGTGACATTGCACATGCCTTCCACGAAGAAAATTCAATCCCTGGTATAATCACATAGTGCTGGGAAGGACCCTTGTTTAAAAAACCCCAGAGAGCTGTTGCCAGTCAGTGTAAACAATACTGAGCTGGACGGATCAATGGCCAAGCTTGCAATTCTTGGCAGTTTTCCATGTTCCTTTGAAAAGTGCAAACCTTTTTCTACATCATGTTCGTGATTTTCTTTGCATCGCCTTCTCTTCCCCTGATTTAAACGCCAAGCAGATGAGTGTGCTTTAAGTGTTAAAGATATGCTCCAGTGTGTCAACAGCATTTCAGAACAGACATGACCATCACTCCAAAAAGAAAAAAAGAAAAAAAAAAGAAATACCCACAATTTGGGAAACATGGCCTCCTGTACAGTGTGGGATCCACTAATATCCATTAATGTGCAGTTATTTACAATTCATTAGAGACAGGAGACATCCACTCAGAGATTAGTTAAATTGAGGGAAGGCGCTGAACCCTGAAGGAGGACAATGCTAGTAACACCCCTTAACAACAAAAAGTATCACGAAAAAGCAAAAATCAGGGCACTTGTTGTCCTTGGTAAATAAGGGAAGTGCCACAAAATGTTGCCGCGTGGAGTGTTGAGGTTCAGAGTTCCACCCATGTTCCATGTTACCATGTTCCACAACAGTTACAACTGGTGGGTTCCATGTCATGAGACAGTAAATCCACTTTGGGTTTTCATCTGTGTTGGGAGTTAGAGTTTCCAGAGTGTTAGCCCTTGGGGAACTCTGTAAAAGCTAAAGCTGTGAGGAATTAGCCTTCTTTTAACAGAGTTGCAGAGAAACCATGTCCCAATTTCTGTGTGTCTTTCCTGAACTGAAGTCTGACTTGAAAGCAAAAACAAGACATGAAGCTTCAGGTTCCAAACTCAAATGATTTACTAATAAACTTTATAATTACATATCCATTAGACAAACTATATCCTAAGTAACTAATAAAAGTATTTAGGAAGATTGTTTCTTCATTTTAAATTCAATTTGTTGGTGAAGAGGCTAGCACAGTAGAGAGAAAGTGCTAGAAGTAAGATTGCTATAGGGAGAGTCATTGCTTTCTAAGGCCATTTCCACACGAGACTGTTATAGCGCTTTGATTCCACTTTCAACATCCTATGGAATCCTGGGGTTTGCAGTTTCGGGAGGGGCCACCCCTCCCGAAACTGCAAACCCCAGGATTCCATAGGATGTTGAAAGTGGAATCAAAGCGCCATAACAGTCTCGTGCGGAAATGGCCTAAGTATGAGCAGTAACTGACACCAAAATGTATCCTGGTTCACATGGTCTGGATACCATAGCTACAGAACAACAGTTAACCTTATACTAACTAAACTCCATTTGAGGGAGGGGGAGAGAATACTATAATTTTCCAACAATCTGAACTTTAATGAGCGGTGCAAAGTGCTGGACCATAACCCCAAAACAGGTCCAGCACCTTAGTCAATTCCTTTAAAGTCTGGATGAAACCTCAGAGTGAATTTACAATTCCACAAACGTGGAAGGCACTGCTCCATAGTCCTCCATTTTATCCCTCTCTGGACAGACCGCCAGCATTCCCTGGCCACAAAGCACACTCAGTACTGATTGCTCTGGGCAGGAGATTTTCTCACTCTTTAGGATTTTTTTTTTTTAATCTAAGCAATTAGTCTGCAATATTTGTAGTTCCCCGTACTTCCCCTTTGTATCTGGGCAGTCAGATTTCAGTTTCATGAGCAACAACATTCATCTCTGAACACTGGAAACTGAGCGAGTTATTGGAGAATGTGCCATCAGTATTATGCCCTGTTGGGAAACACCCCTTTTCTCCATGTCACCATGGAAATTTTCCAAGGTTGTTTCCCAGTTTTTTTATGAGGTTCCTCCTCTCTTCAAATTCTGAAAGGTCCATTTTTTTTCTTTGTTCCTGACAGTGAAAGCCAGAAGGCTAAAGAATGGTGGCATTTTTGGCCCCGATCCTTTTGCCTTTGGCTCTTCCCACTATTTGGAGATGGTCCTCAATGTTGGGGATGATAGGAGTTTCAGCCCCACGGAAACGCAGCGGAAAAACCAGAGTTCAGCGAGCCAACAGCAGCAGCCTTATTCCCCAGTAAGGATACTCACACACGGAGGAGTTTCTTCCAAAACAGGAGGCACTTTATCTTGCAGCAAAGTTCCGTTATATACAAAACATAGGACAGACGGACAAAAGCTTGTGCCAGGCACCAGGTTTGGTTAACAGACAAATACATACTGGTGTTGCTTTGTTATATACATATCTACAACCGCTCAGGTAGAGGTTTGCACACCTTCCTCTACCATCTGCACACGACCCCAGTTTCTTATGCAACCTTGCAATTACCCACGGCTGGGGCATGATGCAAGATCTTCGCAGTGGGCTGATCATTTTCCCAGGGTTCCCTGCTCTGGAATCCCTGACAGTCCCCTCCAAAATGGTCAGGCCACTGTGTAGGACATTTTCACAATCCATACATGTCATACAATACATGTTACATAATACATACAGTATATACATTCAACGGTACAACTCATCTTCCACCTTGCACTCTGGTGGCAAGGCCCAGTTTACTTGCCAACTTCTCATGGCCTACTACTGGAAGTGCCTTTGTGAGCAGATCCGCAGATGGACAATACCGCAAGCACAAAATCCCATCTTGGACCATTTGCCTCACATTTTGATACCATACCCTAATGTAGTCCTACATTCAAATTTTCTGCCTCAGTCACACGGGACAACAAAATACCCTCCTCCTGATCTTTTAGGGATAAGCATAACTTTACTTCCTGACTCAGCAAGTTGAGTACTTCCTGACCCACTTTCACTGGAACCACTGCTGGAACTAGTGCTGACCTCAGTGCGAGGCTCTCTCTTGACCATAAATGCAGGTTCAGCACTAGGTGGTGGTGTTGAACTCTTTGGTGTGACATTGAGTGAGATTTTTGGCTTCTCCTCCTCAGTACTTTCCTCAGTAATTTCTTCTTCATCATCAGCCATCACCGCCCCTCCATCTTCAGAGCTTTCAAGTGTATCTGGGACACTGTCCTTTTCCTCATCAGACATCACTGCCCCTCCATTCTCAGGAACACTTTTGTCACTTTTACCCAGGGGAATCAAACCCTCTTGGTTACAGTGCAGTCTATCCCATCCTGAATGGATTTCAAAATTTGCAGTCCTAGAATACACTATTTTGCCAGCATGGTGTAGAAATCTATATTTGTTACCTTCATATCCCACAAAGCGTAACTGTCTAGATTTCTCCTCTCCAGACTTTCTGAAACTTGGGGGAACATACACACTAGCAAACTGACCCCAAACACGTAGATGCTGCAGGTTTGGCGCTCTACCATACAATAGGTAATATGGAGTTTGCTTCACACTTGAACTCCACATCCTGTTTAAGTGGTAGTTTGCAGTCACTATTGCTTCTCCCCAAAGTCCTGCTGGGGCTTGGGCATCCTCCATCATACAGTCCTTCATTTGTTTTAACAGCCCAATTCTTCTTTCTGCAAGACCATCCTCCCCGGGAGATGCGGGGTTGGTGGTTTTATGCCTTATGCCTTTCTTACGCATCCAGGCTTGCAGGCTATTAGACAGGAATTCTCCCCCTCGATCTGACACAAGACTGGCCACTTTATAAGGAAATTCCCTCTCAACAGCATTCACCCACTCTTGGAACTTTTCAGCTGCTTGACTTTTCTCTTTCAGCAGATAGACATAGGAGTACCTGGTGTGTCTGTCTACAATTACCAGGAAAAACCTATTTTGCCCTTCAGTTGGCTTGAATGGCCCAGCCAAATCTGCATGTACAACCTCAAAAGGCGGTTGGGTGACACACTTGCTTTTCTTGGCAATGGGGTAAGCCTTCACCTTAACCTTTTTGCACACAGAGCACTCTAGGAACTTAGGACAATTTCTGGCCTGTAACCCAGGGCATACCTTTACCAACTCTTGCAAACCTTTGTAGGTGGCATGACCCATCACTCTGTGGAGATAATGTACACACTTTTCATGTAGAGGTTTGTTACACAAAGGGTTAACGTTTGCCACTTTTCCTTTGGGGAATATGTGGTACAACCCCTGCTTTTTCACTCCTTTTGCACAAAAAACACCATTTGCAGTAATTATACATTTCTCCCCTTCAAACACCACTTTGTAACCCTCACTGGCCAGTTGGGAGACACTCAAAATACAGTTCTGCAAATTTGTCACGCACAATACATTATTAAACGATTTCCCAAAACATGGCACATATGCAATACCCATCTTCTGCACCTTGCTTGGTGCCCCATCTGCAAGGGAAATTGCTGTTATATTTGCATTCGTAACATCATTCAACAGCTTTAAATTGTTCACCATGTGGTGAGTTGCACCACTGTCTAGCAACCACACACTACTCTCAGACTGTTCTTTTGCCACAAACACATGGCCTTCAGCCTGTGATGACCGCTCCTCCGCTTCTGGGCTGTCTTCTTCCCTCTGCTCGGCGCTGGCATTCTGCAGTCCTTCTGGAGATGGCCGACTCTCTTACATCTGTAGCAGTGTCTGGCAAAGCTGCACACTGCTCCTTCTTCCAGGTCAGATGCCTCCTTGGGAGCTGCCTCTCCCTCCTGGTGACCGGCTGTTCTCCCCTCCGACTGCAGTCTGGAATCGAACTGCTTACGTTGGACTTCCTCCAAAATCCTCCCGGCTACCAAGTCTACAGTCAGCTCTTCCTCACGCACACCCTGAAGGCTGTACATCAAAAAATCCCACTCCTTAGTGAGGCTTCCCAGCAGAATAAAACTTTTCTGCATTTCTGGGATATTTATCCCTCTGTTGGCTGCCTCTTGAAATAACTGTTTCATCAGCATGAGGTGCTCTCTTACACAGCTTCCGGGACATAACTTTTTGTTATACAGTCTTTTTGTCCATAGCATTTTGGACAAACACGAGGAAGATTGATGCACACGCTTCAGAGCCTCCCAGAGCTGATATGCTGTGTCCACAGCAGCAGTGTGAATCAACTGGGAAGGACTTAAAGTAAGCAAAATAACTGCTTTGGCTTTTTCATCAGCAACATGATATGCTGCTATCTCAGCAGCCAACGCACTGGCCGGCGGCCGACCCTCGCTCTCCAAAACGTGCCACAAGTTCTCCTTTATCAGAGATGCTTTCACATAAATCCACCAGCTTTGATAATTTGTGTCATTTAGTCTTTCAAAACGCACAAAGCTTGTTTCAGTCATTCTGCTGCCTTTGTAAAAACAAAACACAGGAATGCAGCTGGCTGGCCTCCTCCTCCAAAGTGTCCTTGAACAGCACCGGACTAAAAATTACCTGTCTCTCTGCCAAAACACAGACTCCCAAAGCACTGGAGAGCCGGGCAAACAGTCAAAAACAGTCCCAGTATCCAGGGGAAAAACAACTACAGGTGCGCAGCGGAAGCGTGCTGGGCCCATAACCACTGTTGGGGATGATAGGAGTTTCAGCCCCACGGAAAAGCAGCGGAAAAACCAGAGTTCAGCAAGCCAACAGCAGCAGCCTTATTCCCCAGTAAGGATACTCACACACAGAGGAGTTTCTTCCAAAACAGGAGGCACTTTATCTTGCAGCAAAGTTCCATTATATACAAAACATAGGACAGACGGACAAAAGCTCGCGCCAGGCACCAGGTTTGGTCAACAGACAAATACATACTGGCGTTGCTTTGTTATATACATATCTACAACCGATCAGGTAGAGGTTTGCACACCTCCCTCTACCATCTGCACACGACCCCCGTTTCTTATGCAACCTTGCAATTACCCACAGCTGGGGCATGATGCAAGATCTTTGCAGTGGGCTGATCATTTTCCCAGGGTTCCCTGCTCTGGAATCCCTGACACTCAAGACCTTCTCTGAAAGCAAATTTGGCCCTTGGTTGAAAGATTTCCCCCACCTTTGGCATAAACCAGAGGTGGGTGACTGTGGAGTGGGGCATCCCCCATGCACACACCTGTCATGGGATGAACTATTGTGTTTCACTGCACCAGAAGTAATGTATTATCACTTCGGGCTCAATTCTGGCAGATTTTGGAACTTTTTTATGGAGGGGTGACAGGAGGGTTCTAAGGGATGTGGGAAGTAAACCACCAAAATTGTAGCTGATTAGGGGTGTTTTGCGCCAGTGTTCTGGTGGGAAAAAAAATCACCTGAACGTTGACATGAAACCTTTTTCTTTAAATGGCTCTAAGAGCATTGCAGGGGATTGGAGTGGATGGTCCTTGTGATTTTTTCCAACTCTATGATTCTATGACTTCTAGGGATTTCAGGGGACAGACTTTGATCTCCCATGGAGTGCACATGGCTGATGAGTTGCACTTTGCTCATCTCTGGCATAAGCAATGAGTAATCCTAGCAGGACTCAATGGAATTTACTTCCATGGTTAGGGCTGTATCCAAAGTCTACAAAACCCTTTGTGTGTATTTGTGCCCATCAAAGTGTTATTTTCTCTAAACCTTGGAAGTTCTTCTTTGCTTATTCAGATGTCATTATTGTAACCTATAAAAAAAAAGAAAAGAAATTCTTTCATGCAACACTGCAGTCTCAAAGTACCGAACATTTTCAGAAATGTCAGAATTAAGCATATGCTAGCAAAGCTGTAAATTCCAGATCCCAAAACCGAAAAACATCCTCCTGCCACTAAACAAAGAGGAGCTACAAGTAAATGTCAGCACTGGATATTGATTTGGTGGTGAAATGGCAAGAAAATGGACATGGTATGTATGAAATAGGGTAACTTCCACGGACATGTCCTGATGACGAGCGTTGACCCAGAATCTGCTTTATTTTAAACAAATACGAGAGGAAAAAATCATTTTGCTTGTTGTGTGTCTTCAAATTGTTTCTGGGGTTTTCTTGGCATGATTTGTTCAGGGAGGGGGTGTTGCCTTTGCCTTCCTCTGAGGCTGAGAGTGTGTGACATGTCCAAGGTCACCTCCTGGGTTTCCATAGCTGAGCGGGAATTCAAACCCTGGTCTCCAGAGTCGTAGTCCATAGTCAAGCCACAACACACTGGCTCACATTCTGCTCACATTAATTCTGCTCATATTTTAGTGCACCTCCTGAACCTGCACATGACAAGCCAAAAAAACAAAGCTATAGACAGCAAGAGAGCAGTATTTTTTCAAACTTCGCAGTGCAGTTCACAATTTTTCTACAAAAACAAACAAACATATATGTATAATATAATATATAATAAAACATGTATAATAAATGCATAATATGTTGGTACACACACCAAAAAATGCCTTATATTTGGAATGGGTGAAAAACATGTGGCCTTCCAGATGTTGTCAGACTGTAACTTTCCTAAATCAGTCCAGCCAACATGAGGGGTGGTGGGAGTTGTGGTCCAGCATGTACCACTGCAGTCCAATAAAAGCTGGAGGGCCAGAAAAAGTACACATGTAAGTACATTCATCAGCAACCTGTTGGTCACCTATGCACATGTGACTCTTAGGCCCTTTCTGCATGGCATTTTCCATGCGAAAAGGCACCTGGAGCGTCGTGCGATTGTGAATGTGGTCTCACGACACACAATTGTGCGACGCTCCAGGGGCCGGCAGGCGCCGATCGCGCACCTTTTAATTTTTGGTTAGAAGCCAAAAATGGTGTGCGATTGTGCATTGCTCCCGGGCCCCGCGCACACTTACCTGGCATATGGAGCCTCTGGAGCTGCGCCGGTCACGCTTCCTGCCCCAGCGCAGCCTGGGAAACTCCCAGCCGGCACTGCAGAAGGAAGAGGCAGGGCTCTCACGAGAATGTGTAGCTCGTGCGAAGCCGAAGGACCCCGGATGCGAGAGCCTCTCGCCAGAGGCTGCTCGCACGATCCCCGCACCCCAGTGCCAGAAGAAGGTAAAGTGCGGAAAGGGCCTTAATTATGCAAGCATATATTTTCTTGTGGATGGGACACAATGACTTATTTTGCAGTTCCCTGCATTCCATCGAAAACCTCCCACTCCAGAAGCTTACGCACAACTTCATCTGGCCGGCCCCTCCCAAAACTGCAAACCCCAGGATTCCGTAGGATGTTGCAAGTGGAATCATAGCGCTATAACAGGCTAGTGTGGAAATGGCCACAGTGGTGTATCTAGCTTCAACAGCACCTAGGGCAAGCATGGAAGTTGCATCCCTAGGTGCTGCTTCTCCCACTACCGCTACCCCAGACTGAGGATGACCCTGGCGAGGGAGGCAGTGATGGGCCAGGCCTGGGTGGAGGGGCTGCCTCTCTCGCCGCCACCACTGCCATCCCAGGCCAAGGAAGACCCCGGCAAGGATGGTGGAGGCAGTGGGCCAGGCCCAGGTAGAAGGACAGGACTGCTTCTCCCTCCACCGCTGCCGCCGCCGCCCCCGCCGCCGCCCCAGGCCGAGAATGATCCCGGTGAGTGCGATGGCAATGATGGCAGGGAATGCTGCTGCTTTCGGGGTCACTGCTGGGCTGGCTGCCCCAAGCAATGGGGCTGGGGGGCACTGCTTTTTTGTGCCCCCTGGCATTGGCACCCAGGGCAGGTGCCCCACTTGCCCCACCCTAGATATGACTCTAATTCCTAACACTTAGGGTGACTTTGCTTTTTCAGAAAAAGAGACTGTGAGAATAACGGTCTACACCAAGGTTGGGCACAGTGGAGCCCCCAGGCTATATTGAGGTCTGTTTTTGTGATTTGCATGACCCCTGGGGTAAAAAAAAAGAGAGGGACCTTTTTAAAAAACCAAAAGGAAACTAGAAGTGACTTTGGGTCACCCCCTGTTTTGAAAAAAGGGCTCTGCTGGACCTAAAATGGCCCAGCCCCAGGCGGGCCTAAAAAATAATGGTAAAAAATGCCCCTCAGAGCCATGGAGGGTGTTGGAGGCATTTGGGGTGCAAAAAATGTGTTTTTATTGAGTGAAGTGTGTGGGAGGTGTAGCTCCACAAGGTCTCCTAGTGGGCTAATAAGCCCTCCTTGCCTCCCACAGTTCCGCACCCTGGCTTTATACAAACTATCTTGGAGGATATGTACCAATTCTTTATGTCAGATTTTTTGGAAAAAAAATGCATGTAAAACAAGGCAGCTTTCATCCATTAACCTGTCTGAGTTTAGACTCTACCTCAGCTTTCCAGTCATGAATTATGGTTATCATTATTATCCTATTTGTAAGAAAGCTGCTTTTCCCCTGATTTTTCATTCCTTCTCCACACAAGCCACGACATTAAACTGAACTGCAGTGCCATAAATGAAAGGCTATCTTTTTGAGCAGGTGTCTTGTATATAGCTGTGTCAGACCAAATTTTTCTGCCTGCTTATTTGTTGGGGAGCTTCCGACATTCTTTCTGTTGTCATCTCTCCCTGGATTTGAGCAGCGGCATCTCTCATCTTGATGGGGTGATAAATCCACTCTGGGTTTCATTCTTATTTTTTAAAAGATCTGTCAAAAGTGGTGTGAACCCTATCCCTGAGGCTCAGTGCCTCAGACAGCTTTTTCAAATTTCAGACAAAAACCCATTGACCCACTAACATGGGCATCTACTCAAGAGCGCCAAGCAAATTGGTCTGGTTTCTGAAGTAAACACTACACATTTTGGATCCTCTGTGGTTATCAACTGTTCTTTATTGATTTCTGAATTGTGTTGACAAAAATTAGGCAATGTGTATGTCACCAGATACTGTTGAACTGTAATTCCCATGAACCAAATGTAGCATAGGCCCTTTCCGCTCCACCCTCCCAACCTGCCATAGGGACAGGAGAAGGACAGGACTGCAATAACACTTATGCACAACATTGTTGTGGTCCCATCCTTCTCCCATCCCCAGGCGACACGATCGTGCTGCAGGTAAGTGTGCACGGGGCCCGGGAGCAATGCACGATCGTGCACCATTTTTGGCTTCTAGCCGAAAATGAAAAGGTGCGTGATCGGCGCCTGCTGGCCCCTGGAGCATCACACGATTGTGAGTGCGTCATGCAGATCGCTCCTCACAATCGTGCGACGCTCCAGGTGCCCTTTTGCATGGCAAATGCTGTGTGGAAAGGGCCTAAAAGTAAGCATGGTAGGTATGTTTGAGCAATGGGAATGTAAAGCATTGCTATTTTAAAAAATACAGGAAGCCCCTCCCTTTCGACAACCCATTATCTGACAACTTGCTCTTTTGACACTTCCAAATCAAGGACAACTTCCATTAATTCAGTGTGGAGTCCACTCTTTCATCAGTTCTTCTTGCCTACCAAGGCTTGCTTGGGACCACTAGCACATACACACAGTCCTAAGTCTTGTCTACAAAAAGACTGGATCCCCTGGTTGAATTAATAGAACTTGTCCATATTGCAAGCATCAAAACAGCAGGTTTCCACCCATTCTTCTCGTTTATGGAGGATTGCTTGGGACCTTGCATGTGCTGCTTGCAAAGCAAGTCCAACGGAAGGGGGAAGCACCGAGCCAGCTGAGAGACCTTATACGCACCGCACATGTATGATCAGTCCCAAGCAAGTGTCCATAAGTCCTTCATGTTCCCTACAGTAGGTGGGTTCCACTTTTTGGACTTTTCCATTTTCTGATAGTGCTCTGGTCCCTAACCTGCCAGATAAGTGGGGGCAGTGGCAGAGCTTGGACTGTGTGGAGGGAGGGCGGGAGGGGGAGGGCCCACAGCACAGGGGGTGAGGCCACTGTGGGGGATGTAGCCAGGGCTCACAGGGGCATGCTATGGGTCAGGATGCCCCAAAAACATTGCCACCCTAGGCGATCCACCCCCCCATCGCCCCCCGTCCCTACGCAACTGACTGGGGGAAGCCTGTACAGCTACTTTTTGGCTGTTGGACTGATAACCAATTGCGTTTATAAAGTAACTTTCCAGGTTCTGAAACAAATTGTGAGAATAGTCCAAAAATGGTCCTAATTATGTAGAGAAGGTGCAGGCTGCCCCATACTGGAGGTCTTCAAGGATTCAAAGGCTGGAGTTTCTGCAGCATGAATGAGCTTGATCAGTTGACCTCCAGGTCTATGATTCTATTATGGAAGCTTCCAATTCATTTGTGCCTTCCTTCATTTCCACATTACCTTGATAAGAACTGCTGAGGCTCAGTGGAGGTTTTTAAGCAGAGGCTGGACGGCCATCTCTTGAGAGTGCTTTGATGTGGGTTCCTGCATAGTAGGAGGTTGGACTGGATGGCCCCTGGGGTCTCTTCCAATTCTATTATTCTATGAGTATACAGTGGCAAGAGTCCCCCATTGGTTGGAGGCCTTGGCCACTGTCTTTGCCGGTCAAATGGTGGATATGGCCCCGCAAATAATCTGATGAAAAATAGCTTCCTGTGATGGGACAGTGGCTTTAACTATGAAGACCAGCAGGTATGGGCAACTTGGACCTCCCTGCAACCCAGTGGGGATGCACTCCTGATGCTCTACTACCATCACTCCTTAACTCCTTCTTGCTGCCATTCTTGCCCAAATACATTGATTCTCTATGGCCCAGAGGGATTCCAGCATGCCTTCCTGCAGAGAAGAGCAAAATATCCAGAAAAGAAGAGGAAATCTGCTTTGCAGTGGTGGGATTCAAGAGATCAGTGTGAGCAAAAGATTAAATAACGGAGGCCTCAAAAATGGCCCTTGGAGGAGATGGGAAACCTCTGCAATTTTGTTTAAACTTTAAAGGATATGCAAAGAACTCACCCTATTTAGGGAAATAGGGTTCAGCATGTGAAATAGTTCCTCCAAAACATGGACTAAAACCTGGGGCTAATTCATGCCTCACTAGCATGATAGCCAACCAGCCATCACAGATATCTTTGTGTTTAGTTAAAATGGTCAGCTAGCTGGCATACTGAAAACACTCCACCAGGGACCTAGAGAGTTCTGATGCCAACCCAGATTACAAATCCCAGGATTCCACAGGGCACAGCCATGGCTGTTAAGTTCGAGTGATAATGCTATAACTTCATAGTAAGACAGAAAAAAAAATCACCAACAAGATTGCAGCCTAACTGTATAGCGTGGTATGTCTTACACCAAAATTAACTGGAAGTTTTTGATAAATGGATTCACTTTATTAAGATATTACTTTTATTTCTTGTTTATTAATTATTTCTTCTACCAGTAAGAACGTCAGACAAAACAACAACAGCTTCGGGTTTTTCTTTTCCCCCTCCTGTGCTGTTTGAATCACTGGGATGGCTTTGTACACAACCAAGTATCTGCAACTGTCTGTTTCGTACCTTTACAAACTCCGTACAGGCTGGAAGTATACTTTGCTTTACACAAGCGTCACTCGGCAGAAGTGATAGCAGGAAAACAACCCCATGTATGCTTAGAAGCCTCATCTTTAAAGGTATCGCTGACCCAAAGCGCAGGCGGACTCCTGCAACCGTGCCATTGCTTAGCAACCATACATTAAATGCCTAGAAAATGCCAGTGAAAGGAATCCCGGGCAAAGGCGAAGGCTGGCAATGCGTGTTATGGTACAGGCAACAAGACTGCACCGCAGCAGCAAGTACAAAGGGCAAAATGTGCAGCCAGCCGTCCTGTCTTCATGGACAGAACAGCCCCATCCCAATTGTGCTGTGTGATTATTTTTCATTTCTACAGAAACAACACTGCAGGTTCAGTCTGTATGAAGAGTTTATCTCACCCCAGGGATGGACGCAAGCCATTTGGCAGCTTGTAGAAGAGGCTGGAGCATCCCTACGCTCTGGAACACCCCAGAGCTTGAATATGGTAGTTTTTGGACTATGGCCCCAATCCTATTGGTTATCCCAAGTAAATCCAAGGAATCAATTGGGTTTACATAACTGTTGACTGACACTGATTCAATGTGTCTACTCTAGCTGTATCAACAGGATGAAAGACTTGATGTCCCAGAATCCCACAGCCAACATGGGGATTGATGCTGTCTGGGAGATTTTGAGAGTTGTAGTAAGTTGCTAAAAGAAACTTACAAATGCTCTGGAACCTTCTCACTGATCTGAACCCTGGCATTGTGGAGAGAGCATCCTCGGGAAGTTTGAGGAAGGTTTCTTTTCAGAGGGAAGGGCATGGTGGTTTTTATGGATCTATGGGTTGAAAAGGGCCTGCGGGAGAATAGATTGGACTAGGAGAAATTGGAGAATGATTGAGTGAATCAGCCTCATTCACACTTCTTGCTAGAACCTGAAAAAATTACTTCTCTGAATTACAGTTCCCCAATCGACCATGGTGGTTATGGAGATTGGGAAATCTACAGTCCAAGCAAGCAAAGTTCCAAGCATTGCTCAAAACACACTTAACTTTTAGAAAATACAGACTTCTCTAAATTCTGCAGTGCAGTTCTCAGCTCCAAAATCTACATATTTCTGTGTGATGCATAAAATGTGTATGTTTTCATAGGAAATAAATGTGAATTTGATGCTTTTAAAAATCATAGAAGCCTACAGAAATGGAATGGAATGGATTCATGATAATGATGACATATGAAACTGCCACGGACTGAATCTAGAATGACTTGTAGCACGGCTTGTGTTCAGTTTCATTCCTCTATGATTCAGACTAAACCCCAAGTCAATTCACTGCCCCACAGAAAACTAAAGGAGGTAACATTCATTTGGCTTATATTTTAATGCAAAATGATCAAGTCCACTCTTCCCAGAATTTGCCAGCCAGTATGGTCGGTATGTTAACTGGGAGATTCTGAGAATTCTGGTGTGAGGAAGTAACTTTTCAAAGCTTTGACTTTGGGGTGGGCATTGGGAGTGGAGAATGGAAACTACTCTGAAAAACTGAAACCCTGCACAGGACTTGTTTGACAAAAATCATGATTGAGAAGAAAATGCAAATTTCATAATGATATTTTTTTTAAAAAAACACACACCTTAAGTCAAGTCTATCACATGGAATGCTCAAACCCAGCTGTAACCTGGACATCCTGGTTAATTTCCTTGACCTAGAACTGTTTTGATCAGATGCTGTTATTGCAAATTCATATTAAGAGGCACATTTAAAAGCCAGTGGGAGATTATTAAAATAGTGATTCCAAAGACATTTTTCCAGCGAAACATCTGTCAGTGCTAATTAAAGACAAGTTAAGAGGTAAACTTAATCAATAGCTATGTCACACTGGATGTTTGACAATAAAGCTGGCCTATGTAGACAATTCAGGCTAGCCTAGAGTTTGAACAAGTTACTTCTTTGGATTGTGGCTCCCAGAATTCGCCAGTCTTCATAGCTACTGAGTCTTGTAGTAGATTTTGGGGTAACTCTTGGCCAAGACGCCTTTGGTGTCCCTCCCATTTTTTGGTCTTCCCACCAGTGTGGTCCCACGCTCTTCCTGTCCCCTTCTGGATCTAGTCTTCACCACCCCCTAGAAAGAGAAGGCAAGAGAAACTGCTGGTGGTGTCTTCCCCTTTTTCCTGCCCCCAGCTGCACAGTTACAAAGGAAACCATCGCTGGACCACAGCCTCCATGGCTCCTCATCAAAAGCTAGGACAGCCAGAGCTGATGGAAGTTGTAGTTCAACAGCATCTGGAGGGCCAAATATTCACCTCCCTTGGGTTAAATCACCAGTCTGCTACCTACCTGGGTGTGAACCTTAGCAGCTACCCAACACTGCCAACTTCCTCAAATGCCAGTCCTTGCAGGCAGCATTCATAATGCTCCCCATGTAGATCAGGGTGGAGAGAAGGTTGCTCAGGATGTGCTGGTAGATCTTGCAGGAGATCTGCAAACATTTCTGACTCCCAGTCATTTGATGTTAGCTAGAAAGAGCAAAATAAGAGAGACACACACATATACATGCAGAAATAGTTTAAGACAGGGAACTTGAGAGATAAACAAAATTCAAGGGATGACAACTTTTTTGTACAGTAAAGTATGTTATGGCCCTGTTGCATTCCAAGAGTGGAACAGTCTCAGAAAAGCTGAGAAGGACTGTCCCACATGTATTGATTTAGTCATCCTCACTATACAGTTTAGCTCTCTATTTTCAAAAAGGTTGGTACTGGTGTCTGGATACTTCTGGCTCCTCCCTTTGAACCCAGCTCCTGGGACCAACAGTGTTAGAGCTATCCACACCCCAGATATTAGGTGCATGGCCGTACTTCTGACATAATCTTACCTTTAAAAAAGGCTCACTGGAGGTCATTCCCCTTTAAAAACTGTTGGGAATTGAATTTTTCCAACAAAAACATTCTCCACCCCTCACACATATTGTCCACCAAGCGTCACTCAGTAGAAGCTGGTGGTTTCCATTTCACTTGGGTGGTGAATCTACCCTGGTTCCAAATTTTAAAAGAACTAATCAAGATGTTGAATCTGTCTCTAAAGTCCAGCACCTTGGGTAGATCCTTTAAAGTTTGCTGTAAAACCTGCTGTAATCCCCAAACTCTGGTCTTCCAGACGTTTTGGACTTCAGCTCCCAGAATTACTGATCAATGGCCAAGGCAACTAGGTCTTCTGGGAAATGAAGTCCAAAAACCTAGAGGACTAAACTTTGGGAATCACTACTGCAGCAAATTTACTGCCTTGTTTGTATGAAAGCCAGCAGACACCACTGGCAGCACTTATTTTAATTTTGGGATTTTGGCAGAGGATTATGGATTGTGCCATTGGTTTGCGCCTGGCTACAGGGACCCAGCCAGACATTTTTCTGATCCTACTGTTACTGCCCTGGCTAGTCCGAGCTTTGGGGATATTAAAAGATATCCTTTTGATATCACAATTCGGCTTCACTTCTCTATTCCCCTCCACATGCTTGCGAGGCCACCGGACAAGCACATAAACAAGCTCAGCCGTTAATTGCCGTAATATTCAGACAACAATACAGGGAGGCCAGAAATAGCTGACTCACTGCTTGAGGAGACCTCCAGGCAAGTACTCCAATGAAGTATGGACGCCACTTACAAAAGAGCCTCTGCCCTGCGATGGCAGCTTGATGGGTTAACTATGCAATACCCAAGTACTCTGTGTTTGCATACTGCCTACTCTATTGAGAACCGCTACAATAACTCAATCATTCAGATTCTGACCTTTCAGAGGCTTTGTCTCCAACTCCAAATCTATTGTTTCCCCCCAAGTACGGCATAGCCTGCAGTCACATTCTCTTTATAAAAACCCTTGGTTCCGAGACCTTCCTCGGATCGCTCCCGAGTTTCATCCCGCCTTGCTGCCGCTTTGCTTGGCGAGCCTCCCCTCAGCTCCACGGGCTGAGTTACATCGCACCCCAGCTTCGCTCTCTATTTTTCCGGGCTTCAGGACAGGTGAAGTATCACCCAAACCAGCAACTCCTCTAAAAACCCCTCTATACCACTCCAACCTTTATTTCTTTAGTTATCTTGTGTGAATGTGTTGCATACACTGCTTTGCTTGTGTGTTTAATAAAACATCATTTATTGTTTGAACTTTTGTGTGCTCCTTGACTCGACCCGACCCCGTAGACATAGGGTTCAAGATCTCGCTATGTTACCCTGCCTCTCGTAACGCTAAGCAGTGGTCTGAGCTAATTTTCCCCAACTTGAGTTGAGCACGTTTTGGTGTCCCTCCCGGGACCCCCAGTACACAGGGTAACACTACCCCCACCCCACAACTCTCCACTAGCCACTGAATGCCAGGGGAGGCAACTGCACTGGTTAAAATGTGAGTCCAGGGGCTTGGAGTGAGAGAAGAGAAAGAGTTTAAAACTATTATGCTATGCTGTGCCATGCAGAATCTCCTTGTAAGTGCATAGACAACTGCAGTCCAAGAAAACTGAATCTTGTAGCAGAAACAGCTTAAGTAGTTTTGCTAGATTACTTTTGAAATCAAGCCATTCTTTTCAGCTCCTCAGATCTACCAGAATGATTTTGTTCATTTCCGGGCTATTAGTGCCCATGGTAGCACAAGCTTTACATGAGTGAATTCAGTGCTGTACTGAGAGGAGACGGCGAGGGCAGGGCACCCCAGGGTGGCATGTTTTGGGGGGCAATGCCAGGCCACTCTCCACATACTGACAGATGTCCTGTGACTACATGGGCACTCGAGCTTTGCAGAGAGGTCTGCTGGAGGGGTATGCCACTCTGGGAAAGGGGGTTGTCCTTTCCCCCCTCCTCCCCTCTCCTCGCTCTCTTCCTCCCAATCTAGAGTCAAACCTGTTTCCAGCCAAAGCAGCAGCACTGACACTGGCAGACCTCCAGGTTGGGCAGAGAAGGCGGGAGGGAGAAAAGGAGGAGAGGGAAGGAAAGAAGAGGAGAGAAGACAAGGGGCCCCAAAGACGTGGGGAGAGGCATCTGCCTTCCCCCCACCCCACCCCCAAGACTAGGGATGAGCCCAGACCAGCCGACCCTCTGAAGTAGAAGGGAGGGAAAGGGGGGGGCACTCACCACCGCAGGAATGCTGGCATGTCTCTGAGCATGTGCAGAGCACCCCCTTGGAGCATGAATGCCCAGAGCCCAATCACCCAATGCCAATCAAGCAGTTTTTATTTGGTATGCTGGATAGGTCCTCCCACCCCTGAGAGGGGCAGCAAACTCAGGGACCACCCCCGGGCAGCAAAAGCTCTAGCTACGCCACTGAGTGAATTATGACTCAATTGCTGGGAAAAAGAATTGATTACGACTGCCCCATGATTCGTAACATGTTACTTGTGAGCTCTGCAAAGGAGTGCAATACATGTATCATTGGCAAAAGTCCCTTTTTTTAATTGGAGCTGAGCTGCATAGCAGGACTGTGACCCACAGATTTTTCAATGCACCTATGGAGTCTCCGGCAAGCATGAGCTTACCTGTTCATTGAAGTCTGTGGTCATTTCAGCGCTGGACTGTTACAGTGCTATTATTCCACTTTCAACGTCCTATGGAATCCTGGGGATTGAAGTTTAGGAAGGGGCCTTTGAGGCCCCTCTCTAAACTGAAAACCTCAGGATTCCATAGGGTGTTGAAGGTGGAACAATGTCTCTTCTTTCTCTGGTGCTAAAACCATGCAGAAACTGAATCTGCTGTTCTGCAATGTATCTCTCATTGACAGCCCATTTCAGGCATGTTTCCATTTTTTAAAAAATGAAATGAAGTGCCTGCTCCTTACCATTCTGCAAAGTCTGATCTGTGCCAGCTTTTGCAGTGCTTAGAAAGCAGGCAGGCATTTGCCAACGATGAGCTGTCTCCTGCAAGGCGTGACAGATGTTCTCGCAGTGGTACTGATTGTTTGTATTTAGACACTCAGCACCTGGCCATCATATCCTTGAACCTCTCCCCACATTACTTGAGCAACATAAAGAGATATGACCTTGAGGCTTTTTCCTCCCTTCTTCTTTCTCCCTTCCTTTTTTCCTTTCTTGCCAAAATGCTTTTGCAATCTGGCAGAATACAGAGTTCAGCAGCAGAGCACGTATTTTGCACGCAGAAGGTCCCAGGTTCAATCCAGGTGCCTCTAGTCAATAGAACCAGGGAATGGGTGATGTGGAAATGCTTTTCCTGAGCCTCTACAGGGCTGTGGCCAGCCAGAGCAGACAGCACTGGGCAACTTTATGCATATATAAGTAGGTATCAAGAATATACACGCTGGCATCCTGTTGATGAGTTCCAGCTAGTGTTGATGTGTTGAATCAATTGCTGAATGGCAAGTCAACGCAGAGGTAAATCCAACTGATTAAATGATTTTGAATAGGACAAACAATAGGATTTATACCATACTAGTGTATCTACCCGGCGTTGCCCAGGATTTTATTTTCTCATAGGTAATACCTGTTAGAAAGATTTGAGATCCTGTGTCTCTAATTCCCCAAACGGTCTTGTCCAGTACCTGTAACTTTTCCCCATATTCCCCAATCCAATCTGTATTCAGAGTTATTAAGATGCAAAGGTTGGGTTTCTGAGGGAATACATTGCCCTCCTCCTTGATACTAGACCTCATCTCCATAGCAATCGGCCAGGCCCAAGAGCTCTCTGACTTAGAATTCTAAGGGCCCTTCCCTAAACTGCCAACCCCAGGAATCCATAGAATCTTCACAGGCAGCCAGTCATATGAGGTCTTCTCGCCTAACACAGCCAATCATATGAGGTCTTCTCTGTCTGACACAGATAAACTCACAAACTAGTTTTTATATATTATTGTATGCATTAGAAATATACATACAATACAGGGCTAAATTGTGTGTGCATGCTATATCATAAACACAGCTTGGAAAATGACAGAGCTTTTTAAATGTTACCTTTTGAACTACAGTTCCCAGAATTGCCCAAGGAGTTTTTAGTAAACGTGTGTCTCATCCACACATACTCTCTATCTCCGAGATTCCTTGCTTTAAAGGCCACATTTTATTGTTTCTTGGTTCCATTGTACTCTGCTTGAGTTTTGTGTGCCATGTAAGGAGGCCTTCAGAACAACTGTAAACAGAGATGCAGCTGGTGCTGATAAGACAGTCTCCATATTTCCCTCCTGCCTCCATCTTGGAGGGAAGGAGGAAGGGGAACTAGCATCACCCTGAAGCTTCCAAAAAGCCACTTCTGCCAGAGTACATACCCTGCCCCTGTAGGGGTTTCCCTTTCTCTCTCTCTCCTGGGATGTGGGACACTAGCACTTTGCCCAAGAACCTGAAAGCCTATCTGGACCCAAGAGAACAAAGTAGCATCCAGCAGTGTGGACCCAGGATTGCACTTTGCACTTGACACTGTGTCAGCATTCAGCCAAAGGGATATGAGGATACTTCTTTTGCTTATATTTTCTGTTACTGCATCTGTTTTCCATCAATAAAGCTGTATCTTGTACTTTCAGAGACTTTTTTTTAAACTTCGACTTTACTAAACTTTAAACTTCCTTTTAAACGTGTATCCTTTAAACCCAAACTGGGCAAGAACTGAATTGATCAGGCCCTCCAGATCATTGTACCCAGCTGGTGTGGCACAGGGCATGCTGCATGCAGAATTCTGAAATTGTCCAAAACAATAACTTCTCCAGCCTCAGGAATGTATTGATCTCTAAGCTCAGCTTAGCCACAAACCTTCTTGATAGTTTCAGGACTATTTGTGATCTCTCAGCTCCACTGACCTCACAAGGGTGATATGAGACTGAGGTTCAACTTCCAGTCTTCCACAGTGAACAACAGAAATATAGTGGCATCAGAGCTTGCAGGGTTGCAGTCTTTGGACTTTATAATTAACTGGGATGATGACAGCAACTTTCACTGACCTAAAGCTTTCCTCTTATCTCTGAGCTTTCCTAGAATCCTAACATTCACTAAGTGGAAAAACAGGTTTTCTCAGCAGCAACATATTGTTTTGAGCTTTCTCTATTCTTGTGCAAAACATTCTGCGGTGGCTTTGGTTTTGAATGGATAATTAAGACTTGTTAGCTTTATAAAGGGCCTATTTCTAACAGAAATGCAGGCAATACAGCTGCCTGCATTTGGGGAGGGGGGCTTTCCCTGAGGATGTGATTGAGGAATGCCAGAATGAGCGAGCGCACTTCAGAGTTCACCATTATACAATGGCAGCTGGTGGCTTCTTTATCAGTGCAGCAGTGAATCTTCACAAGGTTTTAGTTCACACTTTAAAGGATCTATTTTTGGTGCTGAACCTTATGCCACCCAACAGGTTAGCATCTTGGCTAACATTTTCAAAGATCAGACTAAGGGCTTTATCACACAGCCTGTTGTCTCACAGCAATCACATTACTTAAGGAAACAAAAACATACTAGTATAGCAACAATCAATATCACACCATCTCTGCAATAAGGCTATGCTGTCAGTTTGGTGATGTATGTTCCCGCAATTGGTCTTCCACCCCACCCCACCCCACTGACCCCATCTCCCTCCCCCTTCCCCCTATCTAGTGCATATGCTATATTTTTCTTTTCTTTCCACAATTTGAGCATGTGGGAAGAATTCCTCCCAGTCATTTCAGCATTGGGTTTTCCTATGGTGCAGCCATTTTGGCACTGCATGGTTGCAGAGTCACAACTGGCAGTTTGGCCATAATGGTATAATTGTGGCATGGCAATGATGGCCAGGGAAGTGCAAGTGCACAATTACACCAAAAGGCTTTTATTTTTAAAAAAACATACTGGGGAACAGAGTAAAAGGAACATGTCTCAACCCGCACCATGATATCCTCTTTGTCCTGACACCGCAAGTGCAATGAGATCACCCTGTTTGGAGATAGGGACGGGGAAAGGGGAGAACAATGCCTGCTGACATCACATGACTGACACAATATTGGAACTGCAGTGGAATTACACCGTTGCACTGATACACAATAGTGGGAAAGCAGCATTATTAGAGCCATTTGCAGGTATTTCCTACAGATGAAGAAGAGATGACCCAATAATTATGGGAATGCAATACAACAACAGCAGAGTGACGACTTCATGTAACAAGGAGAGATCAAAAATGGAACTAAGCCAGTGCAACTGTGCAACAAACCCAGTGTGTGATAAAGCCCTAAGATGTGCATCAAATTCCTCACTCCACTGACATGAAGACCACTAGGTGCCACTCCTGTTACCACCAATCAGTTGCACTGGATGTTCACAAGCAGGGGATACACCATGGTCAGTAGAAGACCACCTGGCCAAAAAGTATGTCCTTGGTCTCTGTTGTCTCTCACAAGTTTTGGACAAAGGCAAATTACCACGATCCCTTCCACAACCTAAAACCTGATCAGAAGGAAGCCAACTTGGTCAACTTCCAGTGTCTCCTTTCTTGGTCAACTTCCAGTGTCTCCTTCTTAGTTGGCAAAGCATCCAATAATTTCTTTGGCCATTTCCGCTCTAGACTGTTAGAGTGTGGAAATGGCCCCTCCCTAAACTGCAAACCCCAGGATTCCATAAGATGTTGAAAGTGGAATAATAGCACTATAGCAGTCTAGTGTGGAAATGGTCCCTGTTGTTTTCAGATCATTAGAGTTCCTGCACCATGAGAGTACAAACATACAAAATGGCCCATCATGACCTCTGAGAAGCTAAAAGGTCACAGTATGTTTGCTTGAGCCCATCTGGAGCCCTTCTGGCACATTGTAGCTGGAACTACAGTTGGCTCTGGTATTCTTTTGCTTAATTCAGCTTGATGTTTTATTGACAGGACAAGCTGTACAAGCATTACCAAAGTATACTAAAAGAACAGGATCTTTCATATCCTGGAAGGTTCAGTGTGAATTGCTGTTCCTCCTGAAAGTAAGCATTGCTGGAGGGCTACATTGGTCACAATGTCCAGTGTAGGGCCTGATAGTACTGCAGAATGGTCATCCTAGAACCAGAAGGGACCTATGAGGTCACTCAGCCCCTCTCCCCTACTCAGTGCAGGATCAACAGAGGTGGAGAACTTGGCTCTTGGAGAACTCCCTCAAGTCCAAGAGCCAAATTCTCATCCTGTCCCAGAGTTACAATTGTGGCAATACTGTCAAACATGACTACAGCCATTTCCGCACCTTACCCTTTTCTATTGTTATCCCAGCATCATCCTGACAGCACCTTTGCCAGGATGGAAGAGTGCCTCCAACATTCTCCTCCATTCTCCTCCACACCCAGCTGGCTGCCTGTGGATGAAAGCGCAAATGACACGTACGTTCCTTCCACAGTGCAGCCAGCCTCTTTCCCATGCTACATTGGGGAAGGAAGCACCTAGATCATGCTTCTGCCTGTTCCACACGCTGCCAGTAATGGGAGCATTGTGTGATCATGGATCATTACTGGATTTTTTCCGGTAATGGAATATTCCACAATCATGACAGGTGGGGACACATTCACAGTGGGACCACCATGATGTCATGCAAAAGCACAACTCATGGATAGACACCAACGCATCCTGATCGTGTTGTGTGGAAATAGCCTATGAAACAGTAACCTAATTGTAACATTTTTGTATTCGCAAACACTGCTTTGTCACGATTGCAATACTATCACCACAATTATAACTTATTTTACTGGGCCTCAGAGAAAGAGGTCTCTTCTGCTGATACCTTGAGCACTTAGCCTTAGCGTACTACTCACTGCGACACAGAGCTTGGGCAAGAAAGCAAGGAAGGTAGGAGACGGGAATTATGAAAGGCTCTTTGTGACAGATCCCCTGGCCAGGCTGGCCCCACAGTTCCACCCCTGGCTTCCTGTCACTCACTTTGCTCTTTCCCTTCACTTAATCCCTTCCTGGATTGGGTACTTGGGTGTCAAGGTGAACCCCCCTATTGCGGACCAGTGGCTGTGCTATTTTGGTGGGTTTAGATGGGTTCTGTGTAGTAATCACTGTTGAGAGTGGCAATTTTTGCATGCTTAATTAACTGGCTAGTTAGTTTGCACGTTTATTGTAGGTACAGAGGGGACTGCCTAGAGTAAACTTCCTGTTGTTTGATCAACACCCACTTCCCCTTGCTTGGTCTCTTCCCTTTTTGTTCTTCTGCTTTCCTGGAAGCATGTGCTCTTCGATCCTCTAGCAAGCATGCTTCCCTGTAAGCATGTGACTGCTTAATTTCTTCTTACCTTTCTTCAAGAATTTGAACCCGTGTAAACTATACACAAGATTATGTGAGTAAATCCTTTTTACATACTTTTAACCAAACAGTTTGTGTCTTATTTTAAGGTAGATTAAGTGTGTCTGGAGTGGAGTGATAGAAGTGGGGCTGGTAATCTGTTCAACTTCCATTTGTGCATTTACTAAATGCTCTTGGGAGACCTACCAATCTCTCAATTTTAATATTTCCCAACAATTACGACCAGACTTTCCCTCAAACTTAATATGAACAGACTGAAACAGTGGTAAAAACCAAATAAGTGGAAGTTTGTTCAGACACAAGAAAATCATACACAAACCCTTGAGCTACTAAATAATTTGTTATTGTTGTTTTGTGCCTTCAAGTTGTTTCCAACTTATGGCAACCCTCAGGTGAACATATCACAGGGTTTTCTGGGGCTGAGAGTGTGTGACGCATCCAAGGTCACCCAGAAGGTTTCCATGGCCAAGTGGGGAACTGAACCCTGCTTTCCAGGGTTGCAGTCCGGTGCTCAAACCATTGCGCTACACTGACTCTCACTAAATCATTTACAGCTCCCCAAAATTATATCCTTTCCTCTACTTGACTCTCCCTTCTCTATTCCACTTGTTCCTATATTTCTGAAATCTATCTCTTGTCTCTGTGTCAGCTTTTCTGTATCTGCCTTCTGAGAGAGACAAACCTCAGGTTTGGTAACATTTCTTCCTCATAACCCCAACCCTTCATAGCGTTCCCTGAGCTGTGATTGGCTTTGCCCAGTTCCTCCCTTCACAAGCTTGGAAGAAGGGAGAAGGAAAAGGAATGGCGTATGCTGAAGCCATTTCCTCACTAGACTGTTATAGTGCTATTATTCCACCTTCAATATCCTATGGAATCCTGGGGTTTGCAGTTTAGGGAGGGAATAATAGCACTGTAACAGTCTAGTGTGGAAATGGCATGAGAGAGGGCAGCTGGCTGGCCGGCCCTCTCAACTGCAGCACTATATTATTTTGCTGCAGGTTCTACCAGAATTTGGAACATTTACCTTTTTGACTACTACTCTCAGAAACTCCACTCCAACAGCGCTGCTGGCCTGCCACTGCAGAATTCTGAGAATTTCAGTCTAAAAACCTGCTGCTCCCGAAGCCCTTACTCCTTTATTCTGATGCTGTTTTCTTCTTTTAATTCTGTAATGACTCTGAGACCTTGAGTGTTTCAATACACAAAACGCAGTTACAAATTTGATCCAGACTATCTAGCAGCTGTAAATTGAATTAATGTCATTAAAGTCAATAGGCACAGGCCAAACCTACAGAAACAGGCCCTTCCTGTTCTCTTCTTCAAAGACTGTGTGCCTTCCATGAGAACAACAATGACAGCAATAGAAAAAAATGTGGGGCAAGGAGTTAAAAAGCAGAATAGGTTCTTGCAAGTGAGGGCTGTTGGAGCTTGGTTGGAAAACAAAAACATCTTGTCTTAGAACTGATCAGAGTATTGGACACAGGAGATCTAGAGTCTAATTCCTATTGAACTATAAAACTCAGTGGGATCCTGGGGTAGTCACTATCACTTAGGCCATTTCTGCCCTACATTTTTATAGTGCTATTATTCCACTTTCAACCTCCTGTGGAATTCTGGGGCTTGTAGTTTCCTGGGGCCAAAGAGCTCTCTGGCTGAGAATTCTACATGCCTCTCCCTAAACTGCAAACCCCAGGATTCCACAGGATATCAAAAGTGAAATAATAGCACTATAACAGTGTAGTGCCGAAATGGCCTCAGTCTGATCTACCTCTTAATGTTGTGCAGACAAAGCCAGGTATACACTCAACCTCGTCTAGCTCAGTATGGATCACAAACTACGGCTGGCATGCTTCTCAATAATTACAATAGCACAAGTCTACCTTACGACATTGTAATTCACTTGCACCAGTCATTACATTTACAATTAAAAGACCATCCCCCAAGCCCATCTATGCTCAACCCCATTACGGCCATTCCCAAGTTCCTGGAGGCGATGAGTGAGCCATGGCATGCTCATCCCTCTTCCCACTGCAGGCCACACCAGCTCCAAGGAGAGGGCTGGACCCACCATGGCTCATCCTTTTCTGCTCTTCAGCAACTCAGAAATAGTTGTGATGGGGCAGAGACTGCATGGCTTAACAGGTAGGTTGCAGGTGAGCGTTAGGAGCTGGGTACAAGACATAGCTGCATCTCCCCATGCAGAATCTCAGGCTATATTTCTGCTCAAGGCAGCACTCCCCGAGTATTAGTCTGCAGAACTTGCAAAAGCTTCCTTTTGGATTTCATCTCCCAGGCTTCCCTCAAGCAGCATGGCCATTAGCTTTGCTTGATGGGGAATTCTTAGAGTTGTCCAAAAAAGTAACACTTCCAAGCTCTTATAATCTGTCAGAAGATGCATAATTGTAGTGGGCAGTGTCAAGTGTACTAGTGGGCAGATCAGTTCTTATTCAACCTGATGTACATCTATCGTGCAGCCATATTTAGAATACAGTGCATTGTAGATACAACACCGAGCAGTGGGTTGGACTTGCTGACTTTCAACGCTACCTTTAGACTCAAAACTGCTATGATCTTAGCTTTTCATTGGTAGAGGGTTTCTGCCAAATGAGAGAGAATATTTGGGCCAAGATGCTGCACCCAGGTGGAACTATGAGACTATTCAATGGCTATGGGATGGAGAGGGAAGGCAAGTGAAGGGAAGGAGGTGACTGAACAGCAGGAACTGTGTCTCTTCCCTGCCACAGCGCTCTCGACAGAGGGAAGAAAGGTGAGACTGTTGTTTCTCTCCCATCTGTCTAGAGTACTGCATCAGGAACTGCAGGCAGTTCCCAGTGGTCAGTTGTCTCTCTCCCTCCCATTCCTGTGGCAATATAATAGGGATGGGACAAATCCAGAATTTTCCAAATACGCATCCGAATCCGAGTCCTTGGAAGGTTCTGGGAATCCACAAATCTCATGAATCTCAAATCTTTCAAATCTTTTTTTCAAAAAGGGTTTAAAAAGCAAGGGAAAGAAGAATAATCTTGGGCAGGACACTCTCTCTCAGCCTTAGCAAAAGCCTAGGCAAAGGCAAACCTCCCTCTGAAGAAATGTGGCCAGGACAATTGTCATAGTTTTGTCTCAGGATCTCCCCAGGTTGAAAATGACATGAAGGCCCTTTCTACCCAGGCAGGAAAATGTGGATTATTAATCCCACCTTTTCCTGCCTGGGTAAACAGGGCCACATACTACAGTACGGAGATAATCCGGGTCAAAACTGAATTTTCTTTGCATAGCTCCTTATGGCATCCTGGGGTTTGCATTTTGATGATGCACCAGCATACTTTGGCAGAGAAGCCTGTGACACCTTGTAAAACTACAAACCCCAGAATTATGTATGAAGAAGCTTTGCAAGGGAGTTACGCAAAGGAAACTTTCAGCTGTCCTTGAAATCTCAAGACTGTACCTTCCAGTCAAGTGCAGAACTTAAATATTAAATGTTCAATTTAAATATATTGAATACAACCCCAGATGTAATTTCTGAAATTGTTAGCAAAGGTCATTATTACTCCAAGGGAAAAATTTACCTACTTGCCCCTTGTGTGTCTAGTCTCCCAAGTTTTTGGGCATCCTGGTCTTCAACAAACTATACCTAAACCTATACTGAATGGGTTTACTCTTACCCTGAAAATACAGGATTGCAGCTTGGGAGTATTCCTGGACTATACCCTGAGTCCAGATGCTCAGGTTTTTGTTGTAGCCAGGAGTGCATTTGCACAGTTAATTTGCATCCGGTAAATCCGTCCCTTGAGATGTTGCATCTAGCCACAGTGTTACATGCCTCTTATTTAGTTATATCTCATTTGAATTACTGTAACGTGCTGTACATGCCTTTGAAACCTCAGCTGATCAAAAGAGTTGCAGCAAGATCGCTAACTAGGACTGGCTACAGAAAGCCCTCAACTCCCTTATTACAACATCTCCACCGACTGCCAGTCTCTTTCTGGGCACAATTCAAAGCACTGGTTATAATCTACAAAGCCCCAGATAGCTCAGGCTCAGATTATCTGAAGAACTATATCCTCCCACATGATCTTACCTATGTCCTGGGATCTTCTGGGAAGGGCTCTTTCTTCATCCCACCACCCACACAGATATGTCTGGTCCAAACTAGATGGCCTTCTCAGTTACTTCTCCCAGACTCTGGAACTCCCTTCCTAGTTAGAGCCATTTCCACACTACACTGTTACAGTGGTATTATTCCACTTTCAACCTCCTGTGGAATTCTGGGGTTTGTAGTTTACTGAGGCCAAAAAGCTCCCTGGCTGAGAATTCTAAATGCCCCTCCCTAAAGTGCAAACCCAGGATTCCATAGGATGTTGAAAGTGGAATAATAGCACTATAACAGCGCAGTGCGGAAATGGCCTAAGTTAGACTGGTGCCTCCCTTGCTGTCTTTCTACCGACAGGTCTTTGAGGGTTGACTGCTCAGGAGGTAAGGGCCTTTCATATGCTGTGCTGGATATCTCTGTGGTTCTTATTTTAATGGTTATTATTTTAACTGCTTTAATGGCAGTTTTTAATTTGGTAAGATGTACAATTTTAGCTATATCTATTTTAATGTTTGTAAGCTGTTTTGAGTCCCAGACTAGGGAAAAGGCAATATATAAATATCAGCATCAGCATCATGTGTGATCTTGAATTACCTGTATGTATATCACCCAGATGGTTCCAGTCTGCATAGATCCCTTCAGCCCATCTCCACAACTGACACCCTGAACAAGCAGGCTTCTTCCCACAACACCTATGCTACCTGATATTTCTGAATGTTTATGCCCTCTTTTAGACCCCTGAAGCCTGATGATTAGAATGTCTGCTCCTGTTGTCATCCACTGCTCTTTTTGTGCGTTTCTTTTGCTGATAAAGCTGGGTTTGTAATAGGATGGTGAGTCATGCTTTTCATAGCTTGCGGATGTATTATCCAAACAGATATAGTTCCAGCAAGCTCCTTTTCTCTTTCAGTGTCTAAATGAGAAACCGTTACCCTTCGGTGGCAACTTCTGTAAGCCCCAGAGCCCATTCCTTGAGCCGTCACACACCACTGTTTCCCTTCCTGTACTTCACAAAGCAATATTATACTTTTGATGCAAAACTGCATAATGAAGTGATATAACATTTGGACCAAGTAGATCTCTGGATTTTTGTTATTCTTCCAAGTCAAAAACAAACAAACAAAAAAACAGCCGAATTCTCTATTGGTATCTCTATCATCAGCTAAGTAACTGATACAAAATACTGGCTGGTTTTTTGTTTGTTTGTTTGTTCTGAAACATAACAAAAATTCAGTATAATGGCAGCAAGAATACTATACGCTTAGAAATGGAAACAAAACCAGCTTGGGAAGACTAGATGATGAAGTTGCTGGACACGACAGAGATGGACAGGTTGATTGCTTGAATTAAAAAAGGGTCATTGAATGAGTTTAAGAAAAAATGGGAGACAGTTATATTGTATTTGAGAGGTGTCTGGGGAGGAATGCAGATTTGAATAGGATGGTTGAAAAGTTCACTGTAGAACTTGATATTTGTTATATTAGCATATCAGGACTTAGAAGGGCAGCTATGAAGGAACTAGACAAGATCCTGAAGTGCAGAGATGGAACATTAAAGTTAGGATTGTCCATGCCATCATATTTCCAACTTCTGTGTATGGTTGTGAAAGCTGAACAGTGAAGAAGAAAGTTGATAGGAAATAAAATCAACTCCTTTGAAATATGGTACTGTAGGAGAGTTCTACAGAAACCCTGGACTGCTAAAAAAGACAAATGAATGGGTCCTAGAGCAAATCAAGCCCGAACTCTCTCTAGATGACAAAGGAAGGCTGCCATTCTTTGGCTGTATCATGAGAAGATATGACTCACTAGAAAAGACAATAATGCTTGGTAAGGTGGAAAGCACTAGGAAAAGGGGAAGGAAAAGAGGAAGACCGCACTATAGATGGATAAACTCAATCAAGGAAGACATGTCCCTGCTTGTGCAAGACCTGAACAGGGCGATTGATGACAGGGTAACTCGGAAGTCTCTTATCCGTAGGGCTGGCATAAGTTAAAGTCAACTTGACAGTAGGTAACAAGAACGACATTTGCATTTAATACTAGAATAAGAATGCAGTAATTTATAGTTCAAGTATAAATATAGAAAAATTATATAGAATAATTTATAGTAGTTCAAGATATAGGTTGATTAATAATAGATACTTGATTGAATTTTGAAGGAGTGTAACAAATAAGGCATAAATAACCATTCTCTGGGGTGTCAGAAGCTGTGTGTGTATCTTTTTAACCCCTTCTTTTGTTGGCATGTTTGTTTAGATTGTTTGTTTGTTTAAATACGTTATGCTATGCACTTTTGTGTTTTTTTCCTTATATAATGTTTTATTTATTTTTTTTACAATTGTTTTTAGCAAAATATTTTTTAAAAAATCCAGTATACCTAATTACATATACCCATCTTGGCTCCAGTCAGAGGCAGAATGGACCTCCTTCTCCCCATCCACCTGATACCAACTAAAGTAGATTGTGAGGAGGAGTTATGATCACAGCAATTATCCTGTTTAGAAAGCCAGACAAGGTTCCCAGTCCTTAAACAGAGTCAATAGTAGCAGCCACAGTCAAAGTTCACAGAAGCTTATCAGTCAATTAACATTCTTGTTTCAGCAGTCCAGGTCAAGAATAAATTCAGAGCATCAGTTCAAGAGAGTATCCAGCAACAGAGTGAGCACACAAAGTGAGGGTTAAGGTTTTCCAGGAATATTGGATCTGAATACTGAATGCTGAAATCTGGTAGAATGAGACTCGTCACTGGAATGTAATGACTTGTTTATATTCCTCAGTAAGAGACAAGAATAGCTTTATATTTAAAGGATGTGACCATCTTTTGAGGAGGTTCAAGACTTGGAGCATGTAAAGCAGATTGAAAGTATATAGGTGAATATTAAAGAAGAAGGAAACAATAGTGCCATCATCACTATGCACATGTGCTGTAAACTTCTAAGCCAGACTGAAAACTTGGATAAAGCCTTCCTAGAATAGTCAGAAGGGTTATCTATCTGCCTGTCTATCCATCTATCTAGACCTTAAACTACCTTGATGTTCCTCATCTCCGCTGCTGATAATTTCAGTTTCCAGGAGATGGAAGAAGTAACATGGGGATCTACTATCTTCAACCTGATCCTCACCAACAGGGAAGAACTGGTCAATGAGGCAGAAATAGTAGGAACCATAGGTGGAACAATCACATCTCTCTGGATTCATTCTACAGTCAGCCCTCAATATCTGTGGATTCTGTATCCACGAATTCCATCAACCACAGCTTGAAGATATTCAAAAAAAAAAAAAATCCAAAAAGCAAACATTGGTTTTGCCTTTTTTATAAAAGAGACACCATTTTATTCCACCACTGTCCATAACAGGACTTGAGCATCCACAAATTTTGGTACCCACAGGGAACCTGGAACTAAACTGTAGCGGATACCAAGGGTCCACCATACAGAGAAAAGGGAAAACCAAGACATGTACTCTCAACTTTAAGACAGCCAGTGAAAATACTTGGTGAGATCACACAATCAGAAATATTCAAAGGGAAAATAGTTTATGCTAAATGGGAATTTCTTAAAGATAAGATACTGGCTGCAATTCTGTAGTGAAACAGGCAAGTAGAATTGCAAATTACTCCTATTTTTTCACACTCTGTAGACAGAGGTATCCAGAGCCTCCATCTGCAATGATCCTCTGTGCTTTTTACTTCCTACTCTGCAGCCACACTTACACTCACCCTGCCATTTAGTGGCCAGAGGAGGCTTGAGGTGGCCAGGCAGCTTCCATCAGTGTCCTTTCAGCCAGACAGTCAAAGAATGACGGATCCTCTTGGACCTTCCAGGAGTCTCGGAATTATGCCCACCAAAAGCACAATCACAAAAAGTTTGAATGTGAAAGAAAGACATGTAAAGATGTAGATGGATAAAGAACTTCAGCATCAGCTGAAATTTAAAAGGGGCCATGTATAAGAAATGGAAGAAGGGGCAAATTGCCAAGAAAGAGTATAAATGGGTAGCCAATGTTTGCAGTGAGAAGGTCAGGGAGGTTGAAGCTCAGGATGAGCTCAGGCTTGCAGAGGACATTAAAAACAATAAAAAGGAGGTTTTCACCACTTTTCAGGGTGAGAAAAAGAACACGGAAATAGTAGGTCTGTTCTGTGGAGAACATGGTGCAATGCTAATGGGTGATAATGTAAAAACAGAACTGCAGAAGAAAGTAGACCTATTTTATTTCCATGTTCTCTCCAAAATATAGGAAGGCTCAACCTGGTTAAAACACACACCCACACCAGGAATAAATGATACAGTGAGAGAGATGCATCCCTAGACAGATAAAGAAGTTGTTCAGGAATATGTAGCTACTTTAAAGCATATAAACAAAGTTCAACTTGCCAGCACCAGAACTGTCTCCAAAGGTACTGAAGGCAACGTGAGATGCGAGGCAGAATTCTGCCATGTAACCTGGAGTTACATGCATGATTTTTTAAAATATTGTACAAGGGGAGCATCCAGCACTACCTTGCACATATCCTCTCTGTCCTGTCCTCACAAACCTGCTTCACTGGACAGATATGCGATATGCCATTTGGTGGTATCTAGGCAATATCTGGTGGCTGCACACCAGCTAAAGATTTGGAAATGGGGGCAACAGATACTGTTTTCTGTCAGCTGCAGATGTGCGATCCACACTGCCTTCCACTTGAGCAGAAGGGATAGCCCAAGACAACTTATGGGCATTATGCTCAATGGTAAGATGCCAGATCTCACCCATACTCTCAGAGCTTCTGTCTATAATCTTTCAGAATTCTTGGAGAACAACGTCCTGTAGACTGGAAGAAGGCAAACATTCTTCAAAAGGGGTGGAAGAGGACCCAAAGAACTACCAAATGGCTTGACATCAATACACATTGACATGTATTCTTTGAGTTCATAGGCGTGTTACTGCCCTGGCTAACCCGAGCTTTGGGGATATAAAAGATATCATTTGATATCATAATTCGGCTTCACATATCCCTTCCACGTGCTTGCGAGGCCCCCGGACAAGCACACGTACAGGCTCAGCCGATAATCGCCGTAATATTCCTAGACAACACAGACAGGCCAGAAAACAGCCGACTCGCTGCTTTAGGAGACCTCAAGGCAAGTACCTCCATTAGATATGCAAGGAACTCTCAAAAGATCCTCTGCCCAGCGCTGGCAGCTTGATGGTCTGACTATACAATGCTCAAGTACTCCGCGTTTGCATACCAGCTGCTCTATTGATAAATTCGGCTCTAATGCAATCATTCAAATTCTGACCTTTCGGAGGCTTTGTCTCCAACTCCAAATCTATTGTTTTCCCCTAAGTCCGACCTAGCCTGCCGTCACAATTCTCCTTATAAAAACCCTTGATTCCGAGACCTTCCTCGGATCGCTCCTGAGTTTCATCCCGCCTTGCTGCCACTTTGCTTGGCTAGCCTTCCCTCAGCTCCACGGGCTGAGCTACATCGCACCGCAGCCTCGCTCTCTATTTTTCCAGGCTTCAGGACAGGTGAAGTATCACCCAAACCAGCAACCCCTCTAAAAATCCCTCTGTACCACTCAAACCTTTATTTCTTTAGTTATCTCATGTGAGTGTGTCGCATACACTGTTTTGCTTGTGTTTGCAATAAAACATCATTTATTGCTTCAACTTCTGTGTGCTCCTTGACTCGACCCGACCCCGTAGACATAGGGTTCAAGATCTCGCTATGTTACCCTGCCTCTCGCAACGCTAAGCAGTGCTCTGAGCTGATTTTCCCCACCTGTAGTTGAGCACATTTTGGTGTCCCTTCCGGGACCCCCAGACAACAGGGTAACAGACGAAAACTGCAGTAATTAATAAAAGCGAGTATTGTGGTTTCACAAAAAGGAGTCATGCCAGTCTAATTTTATCTCTATTTTTAGTATAGAACTTAATAGATCAGCTGCATGTTTTAAATGTTGTTGTTGTTGTTGTGTGCTTTCAGGTCATCTCTGACTTATGGCAGCTCTAAGGCAAACCTATCCTGGCAGTTCTTGACAACATTGGTCCAGGTGGGGGTTGCCTTTGCCTTCCTCTCAGACTGAGAGAATCTGGTCAAGGTCACCCAGTGGGGTTTCCAAGGCTAAGCAAGGACTTAAACCTTGTTCTTCAGAGTTGTAGTCAAACCACTATACCATGCTGTCTCTCTGTTTTCAATGTAGTGTATCTTGACTTTTTGACAAGATGCCACATGATATTATTTCAGACAAGCTAGTAAAATGAAGGCTAAAAGACAGCTGTCACATACACTTGTAGCAGGTTGATAGACCAAATCCAAAAAGTGTTCGCCAGTGGCTTCTCATCCTTGTGGAAGGGCACAAGTGGAGTATCATGAGGTCCTGGGCTTTGGATTGCTCAGAATCTTCACAAATGACTTGGTTGAAGAAATAGAGGGAATGTTTATCAAATCTGCAGATGACAGCAAACCAGGAGGGTCAGCTAATATCTCCAAAGACAGAATTAGGAGTCAAGATGATATTCAGAGAACTGGGCCAAAATGAATTTCAGCAGGGATAAATGTAAAATACTACACTGAGAAGGGAAATTTCAAATGCACAAATATGTGATGGGCAACACATGGTTTGACAGCAGAGAATGCAAAATGGATCTGTAGTCTTAGGGCCTTTCGTTACTACACTGTTATAGTGCTATTATTCCACTTTCAACATCTTGTGGAATTCTGGGGTTTGTAGTTTACTGAGGCCAAAGAGCTCTTTGGCAGAGAATTCTAGAGAATGCCCCTCCCTAAACTGGAAACCCCAGGATTCCAGAGGATGTTGGAAGCGGAATAATAGCACTATTACAGGCTAGTGCGGAAATGGCCATAGTTTAATGGCTATCTGTTGGTGATGCTTTGGTTGTTGGTTCCTGTGATGACTCTTGAGATCCCTTCTCACTCTACAATTCATTACAATTCTATAAGCATTATCCATCTCTCCAGACAGTCTTTCCCATCATCAGCTTCCATAGCCTCTTAATCCAAGATTGGACAACCCCACTCCACCCCTACAGTTCCCACGTCCCAAAATTTCAGTGTCATGGTGGCTGCAAAGAAAACCTCTGTTGTAGTTTTAGTAGGGAATTTCACTCTTGAGGCCAGCTGATAAGAACAGCTGTTTTTAAAAACAAGGCACACAGTCCCAATTTTTCTGATGTTCAGGTTTTTTCCCCATAGTGCAACCCATGGTGCAATCTCAGGGACATAGAAATGACCCTAGGTGCACATAAATCGTCCAGCCGAGTTTTAATTGGAGATATCATGGATGGAACTGGTGGCCTGTGCTTTGTTCTGATTGAATGACTTGCCATGGTTGGCAGAGGAGGGAGCCAAATATGACCAGAATTTGAGCCCATGACATCAGATGGTCAAGACAGTTCATCTTTCAAAGGGAAAGCAACTCATTTCTTTCACTCAGCTATGTCTGAGTTATGGCCCACCCCTATATTCTCAGGGAGTAAATTACCAATTCCTTGCAAGCATATTTCAACAATACCAGAGCAGAGGAACTGCTAGAGTTAAGGATCAGTCCCCATTATTATTTCACAAGGGAAACCTGCTGAGATTGAGTTGTTGCTATTGTCAGATTTATTGTTTCATCCTCAAACCATTTCTGAGTCATATCTTACACGTAGGCTTTGACAAGTAGCCAGAGAGGCACTAAATTCTTAAGCGGAAACTTATGCTTGTACACAGTACATTTTAAGTTATCATCACCGACTTGTTTAAAAAACTGAGACTGGAGAGAACTCTCTTTGTTTCCAAAGACCTTATGGGCACAAGATCCCCTCTGATCTCAAAAGCAAAGGAGGTTCAGGCCTGGTTAGTACTTGGAAGAGAGATCACAAGGGAATTCCAGGTACTTTAGACTATGTTCAGAGGAAGACAATAGCAAATCAGTTCTGAATATTTATTGCCAAGGAATCATAGAATCATAAAGTTGGAAGAGACCACAGCAGCCATCCAGTCCAACCCCCTGCTATGCAAGAACACACATCAAAGTGCTCCCTACAGATGGCCATCCAGCCTCTGCTTAAAAACCTTCAAAGAAGGAGACTCTACCACATTCCAAGGCAGCATATTCCACTGCTGAACAGCTCTGACCATCAGGAAGTTCTCTCTGAGGTTCAGGTGGAATTTATTTTCCTGTAGTTTGAATCCATTGCTCCTTGTCCTGGTCTCTGAAGCAGTGAAAAACAAGCCTGTCCCCTCATCAATATGACATCCTTTCAAATATTTAACATGGCTATCATGTCCCCTCTTAATTTTCTCTTCTACAGACTAAACATACCCAGCTCCCTTAGATGCTCCTCATAGGGCATGGCTTCCAGACTCCTCACCGTTTTGGTTGCCCTCCTCTGAACACGCTCCAGCTTGTCAATATCCTTCTCGAAATGAGGTGCCCAGAACTGGACACTGTATTCGAGACGGTGTCTAACCAAAGCTATTACTTTCCTCAGTCTGGACACCATGCTCCTACTGATGCAACCAAGAATTGTGTTAGCTTTCTTGACTGCTGCATCACACTGCTGACTCACATTCAGCTTGTGGTCTACTAAGACTCCTAGATCCCTTTCATGTGTACTGTTGTCCAGTCAGGTGTCTTCCATCCTGTATTTGTGCATTTCATTGTTTTTGCCTAAGTGCAGGAACTTACATTTCACTCTGTTGAAATTCATTTTGTTATCTTTGGCCTAGCTCTCCAGTCTGTTAAGATCATTTTGAATTTTGATCCTGTCCTCTGGAGTATTAGCAACTCCTGTCCAATTTGGTGTCATCTGCAAATTTGATCAGCGTACCTTCTATTCCTCCATCCAAGTTATTGATAAAGATGTTGAATAGCACAGGGCCCAGGACAGAACCCTGTGGCACCCCCACTAGTCATTTCTCTCCAGGATGAAGAGGAGCCTTTGGGTTTGGTCAGTGAACCAATTACAAATCCATCCAACAGTAGCACTGTCTAGCCCACATTTTACTAGCTTCTTTGCAAGAATACCATGGGCAACTTTGTCAAAAGCCTTACTGAAATCAAGATATGCTATGTCCACATCATTCCCTTAATCTTCTAAATCTGTCATAAAAAGAGATAAGATTAGTGTGGCATGACTTGTTTCTGAGAAACCCATGTTGACTTTTAGTGATCACAGCATTGCTTTCTAAGTAGTTACAAACTATTTGTTTAATGATCTGCTCTTGAATCTTTCTGGGTATTGACTTCAGGCTGACTGGGCAATAATTGTTTGGGTCTTCTTTTTTTCCCTTTTTCAAGATGGGTACAACATTTGCCCTCCTCCAGTCTGCGGGGACTTCTCTTGTTCTGCAAGAGTTCTCAATGATTATTGTGAGTGGTTCTGAAATTACTTCTACCAGTTCTTTTAATATTCTTGAATGTAATTCATGTGACCCTGGAGACTTGAATTCATCTAGCGTAGCCAGGTATTCCTGTATTAGTTCTCTACCTATTCTGTACTGCATTTCCCCACCTGCTCCCCAGCCCCCAGGTTGAGTACTACTTTCCTTTTGGGAGAAGATGTTGAGTAGTTCTGCTTTCTCTCTGCCCCTTGTCAGCACTTGGCCATCTTCTCCATGCAGCAATCCTATCATTTCCTTGTTTTTCCTTGGCTGCAGACATATCTAAAAAAGCCTTTTTATTATTTTTAATCCCTCTGGCAAGTCTGAGTTTATTCTGTGCTTTAGCTTTTCTAACCTTCTCCTACATATCTTGGCTATATGTTTGAATTCCTTCTTGGTGATTTCCCCATTTTGCCATTTCTTGTACATTTTTCTTTTAACTCTTAGCTCAGTTCAGAGTTCTTTAGTCAACCATTCTGGTTTCTTTAGACAGCTCCCATTTTTCCTCCTTATTGGACCAGTTTTAAATGGTGCCTTCAGTATCTCACTTTTAAGAAACTCCCATCCATCGTGAACTCCCTTCTCTTTCAGTGTTCTTGACAATGAAATTTCAGCCAGGGATTCCCTAACTTTATAGAAATCAACTTTCTTAAAGTCTAGACTGCATGTCTGGCTACACTTGGCTTCTCCTTCCCACTGTATAACAAATTCCAATAGAGCATGGTCACTCCCACCTAAAGATCTCACCACTTCCACCCCATTAAGAAGGTCCTCCCTGTTGGTTAGGATCAGATTTAAAATAGTTGACCCCCTTGTCTCTTCCACCTCCATTCTCATTCTGGACAATGAAATTGTCTGCAAGGCAGACAATGAAATTCATGGAGTCACCATACAGAAGACTTGAACACACATATTATAATTTATGAGAATCAGTGTGGTATAGTGGTCTGAGTGATAACTAAGACTGTGGGAGATCAAGTTTCAAATCCCTGCTCAGCCATGAAGCCTACTGGGTGGCCTTGAGCGAGTCACATTCTCTCAGTCTTAGAGGAAAGCAATGGCAAATCTCTCCTGCATTGGATCTCCATAAAGCAGACTTGATTTGAAGAATATAACAACAACAACAACAACAACAACAACAAAGAACTTTCCTTTTCATACCTTCCTTTACAGCCAGAATTGCAAGAAGGTAGATTAGAATATATCAACAGACAACTGGGGGATTTGCAATAGTTGTTTATTCATTTCTTCATTCATCAAAAATACACTCAGGATGGGTTACAATCATTTAACACCCCCCAGCATAGTCGTAAAATAACATCCAAGCAATAAAACAGGCAATCCTAATACTGAAATGTTAAAATACTGATAAAATACTGTGATGTTGATGAGTCCAGCAATATAAAACAGTGAAATAAATAATAAATGCCTTCTGGATGAAATGTCTGCCTATCTAAATGCATAGAATGAAGATGCCAGGTGGATGCCCAGAAGGCATTCTGCAGGCAGGGGTTCACTCCGTCCATAGTAACTACCCCTCATTCCTTTGTGAGTGATCCCTCCTCTAAGGATGACTTTAGAAATTCAGCAGAAATATATGGTGTTGGCAGGGGTCTGTCTTTTTTTTATTTGACTGTTTTACTCTAACAAGCAAGAGTTGAAAGAGTCCTGTACGCGCTGCCATAACTGCAACCATCTCCACACATGCACCCCTTGATAGGAACTGCTGAAACTGAGGGGAAATCAATGGTGGCATTGGCTGAAGATGTGCTGAGATCAGGGGTGGGCAAATACAATGAGTCTAAGGGGCTTTTTCTTTTCCCTGTCGGTGCTCCTGCATTAAGGGACAAACAGCATTCGTTACCAAAGGAAATGGTGATGTCTGCCCATCTGGCTGGCTTCAAAGAAAACTGCACTGATTCAAGGAAAATGGGGCCAACAGTGGCCAGTAATCATCATGGCTTTATGTCCTCTCCAGTACCAGGGGCAATATTTCTCCATGTTTCACCAGCTGGGAGGCACAAGCAGGCAGGAGTTGTTGCCCTACTCATAAACTTTCCATAAGCAACTGGGTGACCACTGTGCAAAAAAGAATGATGGACCAGATAGTCATTTGATTTGATCTAGCATAGCAATTCTTACATAGTTATGTTCCTGTAATCACTCCTCAAAATGTTGAGGCTGAGCTTGATCTCACATTCCTTCATTTGAACCCATGTAGTCCTTTAGAATCATAGAATCATAGAGTTGGAAGAGACCCCAGGGGCCATCAAGTCCAACCCCCTGCTATGCAGGAACACCCATCAAAGCATTCCCAACAGATGGCCCTCCAGCCTCTGCTTAAAAACCTCCAAAGAAGGAGACTCCACCACAGCATACGCCACTGCTGGACAGCTCTGACTGTCAGGAAGTTCTTCCTGAGGTTCAAGTGGAATCTCCTTTCCTACAGCTTGGATCCATTGCTCTTTGTCCTAGTCTCTGGAGCGGTGGAGAACAAGCCTGCTCCCTCCTCCACATGACACCCCTCCAAATATTTAAACATGGCTATCATGTCCCCTCTTAACCTTCTCTTCTGCAGACTAAACATACTCAGCTCCCTAAGCCATTCCTCATAGGGCATGGCTTCCAGACCCTTCACCATTTTGGTCACCCTCCTCTGAACACATTCCAGCTTGTAGATATCCTTCTTGAATTGAGGTGCCCAGAACTGGACACAGTATTCCAAATGAGGCCTAACCAATGCAGAATAGAGTGGTACCATTAACACCCTCTATCTCGACACCATAATCCTATTGATGCAACCAAGAACCGCATTGGCTTTCTTGGCTGCCGCATCACACTGCTGACTCATGTTCAGCTTGTGATCTACCAAGACCCCTAGATCCTTTTCACATGTACCGCTATCCAGCCACATGTCCCCCATCCTATACTTGTGACTTTCATTTTTTCTGCCCAAGTGCAGAACCCTACCTTTCTCTCTGTTGAAATTCATTTTGTTAGCTTTGGCCCAGCTCTCCAATCTGTCAAGGTCGTATTGAAATTTGATCCTATCCTCTGGTGTGTTAGGAACCCATCCCAATTTGGTGTCATCTGCAAATTTGATAAGCATGCCCTCTATGCCTTCATCCAAGTCATCGATGAAGATGTTGAACAGCACTGGTCCCAGGACAGAACCCTGAGGCACCCTGCTAGTCACTTCTCTCCAGGATGAAAAGCAGCCATTGGTGAGCACCCTTTGGGTTCGGTCGGTCCACCAATTACAAATCCACCTAACGGTACCCCTGTCCAGCCCGCATTTTACTAGCTTCTTTGCAAGAATGTCATGTGGAACGACCGGCCGGTCACTTTATGTCTAAAGTGAGAAGTTTCAGGATTCAGTTCTCTCTCTTAAATCACATCTAGGTACTTAAAGATTCTCAGATTCCAAAGGGAAGGGGGTGGAGTGTTATTGCTGCTGGCCATGCAAAAATTGAAGAGCAACGGTAGTATAAAATTCTGATTAAAACGATCTGAAACCCCACAAAGTAGGGAGAAAGCTTGAAAAGCCACTTGTTCCTCATGCCAGACATTAAGCAGGGGAGGACAAAGAAAAATGCAAGCAAACAAACTATTGGAAGACGTGATGGGGAAGCCTCATCAAGTCTATAGATTGTTGAAGGGGGACTACAAGAGGTGCTTTCTAGATTAAATGGGTCCTTTTCCAGTTCCATTGATCAATATCCTCCCCCGTCTTTTTATTTTTATTATTTTTTATTTTGTTTTGTAGGTTTGTTGGCTTTAACATCCATGCTGGTGAAGCAAGCTGTTGAATTCATAACACTGCTTGCTCTTTTGCAAAGGCTCAGTTGGTTCCAGTGTTTGAATTACAGAAGTAAGGGAAGAAGAGAGGCAGTGTTGTTTTTCCCCCCAATCCAGCTTTTACCACCTGATTCCCTCCAAACCGTAGGCAGCTGGTGTTGTGTAGTCTCCCGAAAACAGTAGCTGGGAGGGCAGGTATAGTAGATGAACTGCTGCCAGTTTTGTAGACTGAAGGTCCTAAGGTCCATCCCTGCAATCTCCAGGTAAGGCTGGGAAAGAAAGATTCCTCTCTGAAGCCCATTTAGAGTTGCTGCCAATCAATGTTGACAAGCTGCATAGACCAATGGCCTTACAAAGAAATATCCTATGTCCCTGTCTACAGTGTAAAAGTCAATGTTTGTCTGCACGTTTGTCTGTTTGTCTGCGTCAGGCAGGCAAAGACCTCATATGATTGGCTGCGTGAGGCGAGAAGACCTCATATGATTGGCTGGCTGTGAAGATCCTATGGAATCCTGGGTTGGCAGTTCAGGGAGGGGCCTTTAGAATTCTCAGCCAGAGAGCTCTTGCGCCTCAGGGCTGGTTGCTATGGAGACGAGGCCTCCCATCAATAAGGATGCCAGAAAACATTTGGGAGGCGTGTTTGAGAAAAATTAAAGTGACACACACAACATAGTTACAAGGTCTTCTCGTCTCACACAGTAGATTGTATGGGTTCCATAAGTGAGGAAGCTTAAAAGTTGAAATTGAAAACAAAAAATGCTTCCAGGAAAACGTAAATTCATTGCACAAATTCAACAGAAAAAAAAAAAAAAATCAAAAGCCAGTACATCAACTTTGCCAGACAACACATATTGGATTGGGGACTGTGGGGAAAAGTTACATGTACTGGAACAGGCCAGTCGCTATGGAGACAATGCCTAGCAGCAAGGAGGAGGACAATGTATTCCCGCAGGAACCCAACCTCTATATGTTAATAACTACAAATACAAATCGGATTGGGGAATACGGGGATAAGTTACAGATACTGGAATAGGCCGGTTGCTATGGAGATGAAGCCTAGCAGCAAGGAGGAGGACAGTATATTCCCTCAGGAACCCAACCTCTGAATGTTAACAACTCTGAATAAAGATTGGATTGGGGAACATGGGGAAAATGTACAGGTACAGGAATATTCTGGTGGCTGTGGACACGAGGCCAGCAGCAAGCAAGAGGACAGCCTACTCTCTCAGGAACCCAAACGATATATGTAAACAACTCTGAATACAGATTGCATTGGGAAATATGGAGCAAAGTTAGAGGAAATGGAGAAGACAGTTTGGTGAGTTCTTAAGAGGAAAATAAAACCCCGAGCAATGCTGGGTAAATACGCTAGTTATACATAAAAGATAAGAGTGGTAGTCTTTTCTCTCCTGACCCCCAGTAATTCTCACAGCACTTGGTCCTAACAAAGGCACCACCCCCAACTCCATGGGTCGTAAGACGATCAGACATTTAACATGTATATCTGAAGGTTGCGGTTAGCAGAAATAAGGTTCAGGGACTAACCCCTTGAGAGCCAGCAGGATGTGGTGGTGTGAGCGTTGGACTACAAGCAGGAGACCAGGGTTCAGTTCCCTGCTCAGCTATGGAGACCCACTAGGTGACCTTGGGTGCATCACACACCCTGAGCCCCAGAAAATCCCATGGTGTGTTCACCTTTAGGGTCAGAGCTGACTTGAAGGCACACAGCAAAAAGTAGCCCCTTAGTTAAGCCACGCTGCCCAGGCTTAGGCTCGTTGATCTCAGCAGCCAAGTCAGAGGATGTGCCTTTTTAGAGTCCATTCAGACTGCAGCATTATAGTGCAGATATTCCACTTTAACTGCCACTGGGGGACTACGGCCATTTCTGCACTGGACTGTTATAGTGCTATTATTCCATTTTCAACAGCCTATGGAATCCTGGGGTTTGCAGTTTAGGGAGCAGCCTTTGAGGCCCCTCCTTAAACTGCAAACCCCAGGATTCCATAGGCTGTTGAAAATGGAATAAGAGCACTATAAGAGTCTAGAGTGGAAGTGGCCCATGGTTTTAATCCCCAGTTGGGTATGGAAACCATACTCAAGTACTTTGGCCATGTCATGAGGAGAGGAATCACTACAAAGACAATAGTGCTTGGTAAAAGAGAAGGTGATAGGAAAAAAGAAAGACTGTATTACAGATGGATAGACTCAATCAAGGAAGGCACATCCCTATATCAGCAAGACCTGAGCAGTATGGCAAATGATAGGGTGACTTGAAGCTCTCTCATCCAAAGAGTCAGCATAAGTCGAAGTCAACTTGCTGACAGTTAACAACAACTAGTATTCTATGAGTATTTCAGTATCTTTTAGTCACCATCGCTGCAGCAGCAGCATCTTAAAAATAGTATTTGGCACTTTAATAGCAATATCTTAGCATTTTTACTCATTGGGCTTTCCCACACTACACTGTTACAGTGCTATTATTCCGCTTTCAACATCCTGTGGAATTCTAGGGTTTGTAGTTTACCGAGGCCCAAGAGCTCTCTGGCTGAGAATTCTAAAGGCCCCTCCCTCAACTGCAAACCCCAGGATTCCCTAGGATGTTGAAAGCGGAATAATACCACTATAACTGTGTAGTGTGGAAAGGCCCATAGTTACCATGAAGTAGCACACAAATAGCAGCATGTTAGTAGGTTGTATCTATTTTCTTTGCAAGCAGTAACATTTTGATACAAGATCAGCATATTTTACTTTTATATATGCCTTTAATCTAATACAATTTAATATATAAAAGTCAAAGTTTGTCTGTGACATGCGAAGACCTCATATGATTGGCTGCCTAAGAAGATTCTGTGGAATCCTGGGGTTTGCAGTTTAGGGAGGGACCTTTAGAATTCTCAACCAGAGAGTTCACGGGCCTCAGTCAACTCTTGAATAGGTCGGTCGCTATGGAGATGAAGCCTAGCAGCAAGGAGGAGGGCAGTGTATTCCCTCAAAAACCCAAAGTCTGTACGTATGTTAAGAACTCTGAATAGAGATTCGATTGGGGAATACGGGGAAAAGTTACAGGTACTGGACAAGACAGTTTGGGAAATTAAACACACAGGATTTCAAATCTTTCTAACCAGTATTACCTACAAGAAAATAAAATCTCAGGCAACTCTACAAAATGCTAGTATTTTATATTTTTCACACTATCTCAGTATATTGAGTGATTATAACTGACCTAGTTGTAATGGTTGGTGCGGTGGTTGTAGGAAAGCTGTCCGCATGTTTTGCTCAGAGTTGGGAAAAGTTGCTTTTTCCTCCTGGGGACAACTCGCAGACGCCGACCGCACTACTGTCTTATAGTGGGTATGAGTCCCCTTTCAACGTCCTAGGGAATCCTGGGGTTTGCAGTTTAGGGAGGGGCCTCAAAGGCCCCTCCCTAAACTGCAAACCCCAGGATTCCCTAGGACGTTGAAAGGGGAATCATAGCGCGATAAGAGTGCAGTGTGGTCACACTGCCGGGGCAATGCTGAGCGCTGCAGTCCAAGAAAGAACGTCGGTGCGCTCTGACCTGGGCTCTGTTAGCAGCAGCACCAGCAGCGGCGAGAGCAGTAATATTCATCGTCCCCCTAGCCAAGGGGAGGGGGGAGGAGAGGAGAGACCCCTTTCTCTCCTCCGGAGGCGAACCCGCCGAACCCGGCGGCGCTAGAGCCCCGGGGAGGAGGCGCGGGCGGCCGGGGGCGAGGGGGCCGGCCGGCTGGCTTGCACCAAGCCGGGCGGGCGAGGCAGCTCCGCCAGCGACGCCCCAGCCGGAGAAGCGATGACGGGAGGCTTAACCCTTTCCCCTCCGTCGAGCAGCGCCCTCCCCCTCCTCCTCTCTCCCGCCTCCAAAGCGCTTTAGCCCGGCGAGGGGAACCATGTGCTGCTCCTTTCCGCTCCTGCGGCGGCGGGGCTGCGCGTGAGAGCCGGGCGGGCGGGGAGACTCCAGCGGGCTCGACGATGCTGGGATGCGGAGCGGCGCCGTCCGAAGGCTGACTCCTCTCCCCTCCATTCTTCCACCGAGGCTCGGCCGGGGAACCCAGGAGGAGCAGGTCAATGGAGCAGGACTACGTCCACACGCGCAACATCTCCCTGCACGGCTGCGGCTTAGGATATGTGCCCGTCGTCTACTACAGTTTGCTCCTCTGCCTGGGTCTGCCAGGTAAAAACCTCTTCTTCTTCTTCTTCTTCATCCCCATCACCACCACCACCAGCCTTGTTCATTCGATTGACTTCTCTCGGTTACACAGTTTGCCAAGGTTTGTTTGGTAGAGCTTTGGACCGTTCGGATTTTATCCAATGATTGCTGCTGTTAATTTTATTAATGAAATATATTTTGGTTTCATAGTCTTACAAGTTGTTACTGAATGGAGTTTTGAACTCTTAGTGGTTTGGATTCTATCCAAGAATCTGGGATGATATTATTATTATTATTATTATTATTATTGTTATTATTATTATTATTATTATTATTATTATTATTATTATTATTATTTATCTTGTATGGCTAAGGACTAGGAGGGAGGTGTTCAGCTGTTCTGTGTCCATGACTCCCTGGCAACTCTAAAACAAAACATCTCTCCATCAAAACTTGCCTGCTATAACTTCTTCTGTGGACTGACTCTGTCCCCCCCCACCACCATCACCTTTCCTGGCTAATGGCTGCTATCCTTACCCTTTAAGCATCATTCCTCAGGTACGGAAAGGATTAGCTGGAGTTAAAGTTGCCCCTTGGATCTGGAAATGTGAGTGTGGGGAGGAGACCTACAGAATTATCAGGTCTGGAGAACAGGTTGACAATTCTCAGAGTCGGGCTGGCTTGAGCAGTCCGTCCCGTCTTCCAGGACAAGAGGCCTGACCTTCCAGACAGGTTTTGGGACTAAGTCTAGATCCTGTTAGAAATCATCCAACCGGCATTAAACAGGATTGCCAAGACTCAGAGTGGAAATAAAATAGTACAGGCACTTTAAGAATCAGAGACGGATGAGGTCAGGAACTCCAGAAAGTTGGAGCTGATGGAGTCTTCTTGGGAAGTCCTTCATCCGGCGTCCTGGAGGGATCAGACCAGAAGCCCAGCTAGTCCAGCCTCCATTGGCCTTATGGGCAGCCCTCAAAGAGAGCTTGAGAGCAACAGACTTATTCTTGTTTGTCTTCCAATAAATGAGGGTCAGTGCTAGACTGCCTCTGAAACGGGAAGATCTATGTTGACAGACTAGAGCTCTGTGAAGGGTCTATCTGCCCTAACCTTTTTGTTTAAAATATAAAAACAAAGCCCCTTTCTAGGGTCTCCCAGACCAGATCAGAATCAAGGAAGTGCCTTGTAGTTACACACATGTTACACGCTTAAGGAGAGTTTCAGAAATCCGGCAAGCGAAGGGAGGGGAATGCTTCGCCCTCAAAGGCAGCCTATAAATTCCTGTGATGCCTTTTGAAGCACATGAACTGTCCGTGGTGCTGACACAGCATGGAGCAGTCCACGAAATGCTCCATGGCTTGTCATTCAAAAGCACTACCTATCCTATTAGCCGGCAAAGCAGCTAATGGTGTGCGAGTCTCTCTCTCTCTTTCTGTCTGTGCACATGCACAGTGAGCAGTAATGTTGTTTCATCAATACTGTAGAATCTAAAACTGTAGATGAAATCTGGGCAACACATACAAAACAGCTGTGGTGTTTCAGCCGGGTCTTGTTTTCTGAGAGTTGTGTGTGTGCGATCAAAGTAATACTTTATTGAAAGAGCAAAGTTTTTGGAGAGCATGGCTGCTAAGTCTCCAAAGTGAGGTGCCCAGGAAGGAGACCTTTTAAATGTGAAGTCTTACCTATAAGCTACGGCCTCTGAGGAAAGCAACGCAAACCCACTCTGAACAAATCTTGCCAAGAAAACCCCCTCTTAGGGTCAGCATAAGTCAGAAAAGACTTAAAGGCACACGGCAACAACCTGTAAGCTAGAGTTAGAACCAGAGATGATGCCCTTTAAATTTGGGCAGATTACTTCTCTCCGTGCTAAACAGCCACACCCAGTGTTCTAGTCTAACCAAGTCTACTTTGAATACCTGTTTTCATAATAAAATCACAGAGGTGGCAGGTAATTCAAAGATCATCCAGTCTAACTCCCTGCCAATATAGGAGATGCCTAGCTACAGGACTTCTGATGGGGATTAACTCTCTTCAGAATCCCTGGTCCAAAGAGGAGTAATTCTTTTTCAAAATCCACCTTGTTGGGACATGGGCCTTCAGTGCTGAAAGTGAACGGGTACTGAAAATCAGAAAAAAAAAATCATCCTCATTTATTGAGCTTCTTTATTACATTTAACAAATGCTTATTACATTTTTTTTTGTTCTGCTTTTCTTTAGAGACCATAGGTAACTTCCCCTCTTAAGCTAACAGAGATTGTTTTAAGTCTCCACAGTTCAGCATTTTGTCTTCCACAACATGCTGCCAGCCTACTTACTTTGTTGCCAAAATATTGTGGCACTTCCATAAAACCCTGTAATTCAGTTTCCATCACTGCTTCTTCATTTTAGTCAGGTCCTTTTTAAAAGATGCAGTCTAATTTTTTTTCTTTAAAGTAAACCATGTAAGTCATCTGCTTCTGAAGTCAGTAATAAAGCATCCACTGATTTTAAAAGGGCTGCAGCAAATCCAGAGTATAACCAGTATAAATAGAGATCAAGGTTTGAAACTGGCCAGCAAAAGTCTGACCAGCCACTCCCCAATGTATAGGGCTACAACTCCCATCATCCCTGCCCCCATGACAAATGACCTTGTTGTTTAGGGGTGATGGTAGTTGTAGTCAGTGCATCAACAGAGGCTGTTCCATTCATTAAACTGAATTCAGAGAGTATAATATGTGTCCTGTTATGATTTTTTAAAATGTACCCTAGCTGTGATTTCTCAAGAAATTTGACCCAATGAGTTTTCCCTCTGTGTGGCACTATTTCCTGCCTGTGAATATCACTGTCTCTCTCCCTCCCTCCTTTCCTTCCTTCTTTTTCCTTACTTTCTTAATCTAGATCAGTGATTCCCAAACACTAGTCCTCTAGGTGTTTTGGACTTCAGCTGCCTTGGCCAATGAATCAGTGTTTTTGGGAGCCAAAGTCCACAACACCTGGAAGACCAGAGTCTGGGAAACACGGATCTAGCCACCTCTGCTGGCTAGATGCAGCCACTTACCCTTTTCCCCTCCCTTATTGAACCTCAGGAATCTTATCAGCAAAGCCTTACTTCTCTCCTGTTTTGCCATGTTTTCTCCCTTGCCTTGGGAATCTGAGTAACAGGGTCTCAGCGAGCCCTCTCCTGTTTTCTAAATGATTTCCTTCCTTTCTTTTAAAAATGATTTCCTACCGAGTTATGAAAGCTTTTCTTTTCTTGTTTCTAGGAAGTCTCTCATTCTGAATTTTTACTTGGAACTAGTGACTCACCTTGGGCAACAACTGAAAATATTCTGTCAGATTTTTGAAGCGTCCACCATGATGGCCCAGTGAGTTATGGCTGGCCCCACTTTTGCTGCTAGGAAATCCTCCATTTGGGTGACTTTTTGATTTAAAACTAAGCACTGAAACTTGAATGACAACCAATGGCCTCTCCTCTTTTCCTGCCTCAGAATCTTAGCTGTAGTGCTCAAAGATGCCTCTGCTGTTTTCTAGACCAAGTTTCAATTTTAAGCTTCAGTGAGTTTCACATCATTGACAGAGTATGTTTAGTTGTTGCTCTACTTGTAAGAATCCTGTTAAATTTTGAGTATCTCCCCACCCCTCAGTCCATCTGACTTCTAGTGCATGCCCAATAGGGAACTGGGTGTTGCAAGCAGAGCAACAACCAAGCATACTCTGTTAAATTTTGAGTCAGCTACTGTCATTTCTCTAATGACTTATGAATACACCATTTTCACTTCTAGCCATCTCCCCATCTGGAATTTTAGTTGGAAACTTGGTACTACAACTTAGGTGGCAACCAAAGAGAGTCTGTCAAACTTTCAAGCAATTTTCATGATGTCCTGATGGATTATGGCTGCCGCAGACAGACTGATGGAAGGACAGACTTTCTTGTTGGTTACTATAGATCTGTTAGCTACTTTTATATGGTGTATTTCCACCAAAGAGATCATCCTGACATAAATGACTTTCTTCTTCTCCATTTTCTCATCATCTATGAAGAGTCAGGCTGAAAGTTTCCATGAGTTTCTGGGCTGAGTGGGGACATGAACCCAGATCTCCCCAGTATCAATTCAATACTCTAATGCTACAATTCATTGGGTTGTTTCTTTTTCTTTGTTGTGTTTGTTTTTGCTTGGTGAATACACAGGCTCTTCTAATGTAGAAAGTGATCTAAGAAGTAATCTGCAGAAGGGGATAAAAGATTATGGGACATGTAACCCTGGGAAAGGAAGGGATTCTTTGTGCTGTGAGTTTGGAGTGTCCAAGTGATGGCCTGCATCAGTGCACACACACATACACACACAGAGACATCCATCCATATGGTTGGCTCAAGATATTTTGATGCCTGAGGCCAAAATATTGCCTCACCCTGTTTTGCACAGAGAAGCAAACTCTACGTGTAGTTCATAGAATCATAGAATTGGAAGAGACCACAAGGGCCATCAAGTACAATCCCCAGCCATGCAGAAATACACCATCAAAGCATTCCTGACAAATGGACATCCAGCCTGTGCTTAAAAACCTCCAAAGAAGGAGATTCTACCCCACTCCAAGGCTGTCAAACTGTTCTTATCATTAGGAAGTGCTTCCTAATGTTTAGGTAGAATGTCTGTTTCCTGAAGTTTGAAGCCATTGCTCCATGTCCTAGTCTCTGAAGCAACAGAAAACAAGCTTGCCCCATCCTCCATATGACATCCCTTCAAAGATTTAAACACAGATATAATGTCACCTCTTAACCTCCTCTTCTCCAGGCTAAACATACCCAGCTCCCCAAGCTGCTACTCATACAGCATGATTTCCAGGCATTTTGTCATTTTGATCACCCTCCTCTGGACACGTTCCAGCTTGCAGTATCCTTCTTGAATTGTGGCATCCAAAACTGGACACAGAATTCAAGGTGGGGTCTGACCAAAGCAGAATAAGTGGTACTATTATCTCACTTAATTTAGACACTATACTCTTATTGATGCAGCACAGAATTGCATTAGCTTTTTTAGCTGTCACACTGCTAACTCTTGTTCAGCTAAGACTCCTAGATCCCTTTCACATGTACTGTGGTCAAGCCAGGTGTCACCCATCTTATATCTGTGCATTTCATTTTTTCTGCCCAAGTGTAGTACCTTACGTCTGTCCCTGTTGAAATTCATTTTGTTAGTTTTGGCCCAGCTCTCTAATCTGTTAAGCTCATTTTGAATTCTGATCCTGTCCTCTGGGGTCTTAGTCGAACTTTATTTCGGTGCCAGCCATGAGAGAATGTCCTCCGCTGTACCTGAAAACAACAGGTTATTTAAGCATTTGAAGCAAGTGTGCAGCACACACAGGTCTTTCCTTTGACAAAGGGGGATGGCTCGGTGAGAAGCTGTTGCTTTTGTCCCCCAGTATCTACCTCCAGGGGCAATTTCTTCTCTCTCTCTCTCTCATGGTAGGGCCAGCTCAGTTTCCATATGCCACTAGAATAATTGATCGAAACTGAACAGCCAGGCTTAGCAGCTAGATCAAGTCCTGATTATGTCAAGGACAAAAAATAATTACCTGCTCCTTCCAGATGTAGATGTTCAATTTCATCATCAAAGACAAGTGGTTGTTCCACACTTTCGATGTTCTGTGGCCCCATAGAGGACTTCCTTGGGTCAAATATTGTCAAATCATCCAACATAACTAAACTGTGTGGTATTAAAATAACCGTTGTTTCTTGTTTGTTACTTCAGATCTGTTAGCTACTACTTTTATATGGTGCATTTCTACCAAAGACATCACCCTGACATAAATGACTTTCTGGGAATATTTGGCCTACCACATGTTTTGAACTTAAACTCCCCAGAGTCCCAGCCAACATGACTAATGGCAAGGGATTTGGAGAGCTGCAGTCCAGAGGGCCAAATGATCCAGAGTCCAACTTTGTAAAAAATAAATCAGTTGCTCATTGATCTTGATGAAGAAAGTTATGAAATTTAGATGTCATTAGACTCTCTTTATTTATCAAGAGGAATCTGCATGTATATATGTGTAGATGAGGGTGGCAGTTCTTTATACAGTGGACATGTTCACACTTGCCTGATATAATCCATGCTGAAACAGTCTTCAGATCATTGGGATTACAATCCCCATTTTCCCCAAAATTTCCCACTCTTGCTTGGGGTGATTTAGTGCAAAACATCTGGAAGTGGCTAGAGATGGCTTGGGTCCCAGAGTTGGGACCCAAGGCAGCTTCCAGAAAAATTAAAAACATATACAATATAGTTTAAAACTATTAAAATAACCATAAAAAAAAAGATCATTACAAAAACATACAGTACTTTAAAAAATAAATAAAACATTCAGTAAATTGAAAAGCTCAAGGACTGTATGCTGGGAATTCAAGTTCCTGAAGAGAAGCAGAAAAGGAGGCTGGAGGTATACATTTGGCAGGTTCGCCGTGGCTGGAATCAGGAACATCTTTAAGCACACGAATTATCAGTGTCTAGAGCTGGGGAGAGGGAGGGGCAAACCTTCCCCCAGAGAAAGCGTTGCTCGGTCTGTGTCTTAGCTAAATGGACAGAGAAGCCACAATTGCGCTTAGCAGAATCTGCTAAGTCCACCTTAAGAAGCTGAGCTGAGGAAATTAATAGAAAGCACTCAGGTACACTGCCGCATCTTCTTGAAAAGAGAAAGATCTCTTGAAAGGGGTGAAGGGGAATGGCTGAAAAACTCCCTTCCATTATAGTCTTAAATCTCAGATTAAGTATTTATTAGATATATTAGATACCAGCCCTTTGACTCTTAAGGACTGGGGCTTGGGCTTCTATAGGCTAGCATTGAATTTGTATGTGTCGAATAGGTGTGCACGACTGCCAGCGTATGCAGATCTGCATACTGTCCTTGGGACTGAAGGCCATTGTGTTGTACCAAATGTGCCTGTTGTCATATTTCCCTCTTGAGCACCTGAGTTAATTCCATTAGGAGGAAGGGCACCGGGAGAAGGTGACGGAAGAAGCCCCAAGGAAGGGCTCTCTCCAGGATAACGCCGGAGCCTTTTCCGCATGCAGTTTGGTACTGCCTCCTTGACTTTGAGATGTTATCTGAGGACAAGATTTCCATTGCTGTCGACAGCGACGACTATACGTGTACAGTATGCTGAGTGCAAAAGAAATGTAGAGATCTGATTTTGGCATTACGATAAGGAGGGGACAGCTCGAGCCATGGACTTATTGGCAGGGAGGCTTTGTGCAGCTGTGCTGGGGAAGAGAGGACATTAATCTGGAGAGAGTGTAGCTTTTGAATATGACACTGCTATGCCATGCTCTCAAATGCCTGGCACTCCTTTGCCAACCTTCTCTTATGAAGTTAACAAGATTCTTGCCAGGCTAAAGATAAGGACTGTACAAGTTTCAGATTAGCATGAAGTCCTTAAGCCAGCATGATGTAGTAGTCTGAGTGCTGAACTATTCTCCTGAAGACCAGCCACTCAGCCATGGAAACCTTGGGAGTGTCACACACTCTCAGCCCCAGAAAACCCTGTTCACTGGTTCACTGTAGGGTTGCCATAAGTTGGAAACAACTTGAAGGCATACAACAATAACATGAGTCCCAAAAACCCAGAGTTGGAAAGAAAGGATTGGCGTCATCCTTTAATTCAACTCTTCCCAACCTTGATGCCTCCAGTGTTGTTGGACTGCAACTCCCATCATCCCTAAGCACTGGCCATGCTGGCTTGGAATGATGGCAGAATGGTGGCAGCTGGCTATTCCCATATCATTGAGGCATTGAATCTAGCCTGAATTTTAAAAGAACTCTCCCAGGTGCTGAATCCTTCCCCTCATCAGTTCTATATTTGGGACAGATCCTTTAAAGTTAGGTCTATAATGGAGCAAATCCACCACTCAATTCATTTGAAAGCCAATAGTTGCTACTTGGTGATGGTGGTGGTGACCAACCAACTGGTACAACAACCATCAACTTTCAAATAAGTTTAGCATCTGGGATAGCTCCTTTAATGTTTGGACTAAAATCCAAACCAGATTTCCCCACTCATTCATATTAGAGCCCCCAGTCACCATTGGGTAGGAGTTGTCATCCCCAAATATCAGGCACTGGAGGCTGGAAAAGGCTAGTCTAATCCAAAACCTGCTTTGATGGAGGATGATTGAAAGCTAGAGTGTCTTCATGCCCAGCTTATTCCTGAAGTCTTCCACCAAAGAGGAACCAGCACCCCCACAATATAACTGGGTTCTATTGTTTAATGTCACTTACTGTTGTAATGTTAAATCCATACATAGCATAAGTTAACATAACTTAAGCCCATTAGATCCAGGCCTAGCACTGATGGGGAAGTAAGATGGGGTGGACTATTGATGGTTTGTTATGGTAAACAACTAAAACCAGAAGTCTTGATTGAGAAGGGATTTCATTCATCTATCCCTAAAAGCAGCTAGTTCAAAAATCAAAGACTACCCTAATGTTAATGCAGTAGGGATGGGACAGTGCTTTTGACTAATTTCATTTCAAATTGGCAGGATGCTCTCTTGTTTGGTCTAATGGAGTGTTTCTGGCTGAGATGTGCGCACGTGTATGTGTGTGCACATGCAAGCATTCAGTGTGCTTAGACTGCAATAAATCTAAAGGGCACCAGATTGGAAAAAACTGCCTCTAATTCACATTGGGAACTTGTGGCCAGAGACAGCTCTACAGCTAAGGCAGAAATGGCTCTGGTGGCAGATGGTGGGAGCCAGGAATCGGTGCTTTTAGCTGACCTAGACGGTAGGTCCAATGTGGAACCAATTGCCTAGGGAGATTGTGGGGCCATTTTCTCTGGATCTCTTCAAAAAAAGAGGCTGAACAGTTACCTGCTGGAGATGCTTTAGCTGGAAATCATGCATTGAGCAGGATATTGGACACAATGGCCCATGTGGACTCTTCCAACCCTATGATTCCCTTATCCTACTGGTCCGCTTACAAGTAACATTAATGGTGCTAGGTTTTTTAAGGCAAAGAGAAATGTGGAAGTATGGCCATTTCCGCACTAGACTGTTATAGTGCTATTATTCCACTTTCAGCATCCTGTGGAATCCTGGGGTGTGCAGTTTAGGGAGGGGCATTTAGCATTCTCAGCCAGAGAGCTCTTTGGCCTCAGGAAACTACAAACCCCAGAATTCCACAGGAGGTTGAAAGTGGAATAATACCACTATAACCGTCTAGTGCAAAAAAGGTTTATGTGTTAAGGATATTTGTGTCTGTTATATTTAAATCTATCAGAATTACATCTGTTTTTATGTTTATTTGTGTCCCTCACAACCTCCCAGGAAAAGAAATATCCCTGGGAAATGTAGTGTGGTGCAGATTCCAATAATCCTTCTAGAGATCACTACCAAGCTTTCAGTGCACATATCATATACATCTATGCTGGTCAGAACTTTCAAAACCTACCTTGTTTAGTGTACAACTCCCAGAATCCCCCAGCTAGCATATGGCCAGACCCCTCCCTCTTCAGGAGCATGTCTGCACACCTTGGCATCATCCATACTGTACTGGACTGTTGACATAACTTTGAAACATTACATTTTTGAATTATAACTTCCAGAATCCTCCAGTACCAGATCAGTGGCTGTGCCAGAATTCTAGGACTCATTGTTGAAAATGGGAATTTTTCCAAAGGCTCATGGGGCCAGCAGCAAAATCTCTCAGGCTGCAGTGCTGTAGTTAAGAGGGCCAGCCAACAAGCTATGCCCTTCCTCCGTAATCCATCCCGATTCCTCTTTCTAAAAAGTTTCCAATTCCACTCTTGCCAACCATCGTTCATCCGTCTGTGCCCACTGAGCATGCTCAAATCTCACCGGGCTGTTTTGGTTTGATTTTTTTATATAAAAACCCTATTACCAAGCCAAAGCTTTTAAGTACTTTTCTTAACCCTGAGGTTAACTCATGCCTATTAATATCTCCACCTGCTTTATCAATAATGCTGTTTTGGCTACTCAAAGATTACCACTCAAAACACGAGTTTCCAATTAATATATAGGATATGAAAACAAGAGAAAAGTACTGTGGCCAGAATTCTGTATCAGTTATTGCATCCACTCCCTAAGTATACTTAACTCATCCATAGCCAATCTGCCGCTCACCCCACAACTTCATGGACCCATCACCCAACTGCACTCCAGCTGCTGGCGGAATGGACCTCCTTCTGCCCACAGAGCTGATGCCCAGTAAAGTAGGTTGGGAGGGAATTGCCATCATGGCGATAGTGTCACTCACGACTAAGGCCGTTTCCACTCTACACTGTTACGGTGCTATTATTCCACTTTCAACATCCTGTGAAATCCTGGGGTTTGCAGTTTAGGGAGGGGCCTTTAGAATTCTCAGCCGGAGAGCTCTTTGGCCTCGGTAAACTACAAACCCCAGAATTCCACAGGATGTTGAAAGTGGAATAATAGCACTGTAACAGTGTAGTGCGGAAATGGCCTTAGTAGAGATGAATATAAAACAGTTACGGATGAGTAAATCTATGTAACTGTTCCGTATGTTAATTACACAGACAGCCCTCCACTTTCACAGGTTCAGTATTCACAGAATTGATTATTTGTGGGTTACTTTATTTTATTTCTTTTTAAAAATCTTACTGCATTTCCCCCTGCCGCGGAAAAAATATTTTTGACAGAAGTAGACCATAGAATCGAACTGGAGGACCTAAAGATTCCTAGAAAGAACACTGCTCTAGGCATTCCTGGGTCCTCCAGCATGACTCTATGGGCCACTTCGGCTGGAAGCTGACCGTAGAATCACCCTAGAGAACATAGAGATTTCTAGAGAAGTGTTCACACTTTTATTTTTATTTGTGGCTTGTGCCCCTAACTCTTGCAAAAGTGGAGGGCTGATTGTACCTAACTAAGTATCTAATACAGGATACTGGCCTCTATCTTTATGTACTTTCTCTTTAGGTTTTTCTCCCATGGTCTGGTTAAATTTTTTAGACACTGGACTTCATGGTCCTGTAAGTTGGAGGACTCTTTGGGTGGTGGTCTGGATGGTGATCTTCACTCATTTCAAATATGGTGAGACGCCCTTCATGCATTGGGGCCTGCCTTGGTCACTCTGCCAGTTGGAGACCTCAGACTGTGCCCACAAGTCCTACCCTGATTACCCCACAGAAACTTTACTTGGCGTAGAATTTCTGACTTTTAAATTTCCGCTTGCCACACGTTTTTAAAGCACAGAAGCCCTACCAGCTAGAGGCAGGGGGATGCCAAGAGCCATTTTCTCATTTCTTCACCTGCCTGAGGCTGAGTACAGATTCAGAAACAAAACTTATGCCAAATGATTCTCTATACTTCTCATTTTAGACATCAACCATAGATGAGCTGGGTTGTAAAAACAGTCAGATGAAAATACCTTGATGCTCAGAAAGAAGGACAAACGTTACTAGAAGAAAAGATCCATATAAATGGCTTGGAGCGAGACAGAGGAGAAACCAAAGCAAGGTGGCAGGAAAAGGTCAGCATTAGAGACACGTAGCTTTCATCAATAGCCATGTGTCTGGCTGAAGTGCTGGTGAAGCTGTCACAGTTTGAATATAATTTCCAGAAAAGGAAGGGCTGTGGTGGCAGACCCAGTATAATCAGGAGGAAGGGGGGGAGTGGTGGCTCATCAGGCCCCTCTTGGCACGAGACTGGGGTCCAGAGCTTTGAACGTCAGCAAGGAAGTGTCCAGTCTTGGTTTGCAAAGTCAAGGTCAACGTGATGACTCATCAGCTGCTGAAAGAAAGGAAAGGCATGTTGGAAGGAGAGCAGTTTGAATGAGAACACCTTTTCTTGAAAATACCAACTGATTGATTCAGGTCTTAGGATCTCAATTAAGGGTGGCAAAATATGTCAATGTGAGGTTGGCATCCCAAACCATTTTTTTAAAATAAAAACTTTCTGGGGGGCACAGGGGGAACCAGAAGCTGCAAACAATGGCAGTTGGTGGGTTCCATGTCAGTGGGCTGGAGAATCCGGTGTGGGGTTTTGTCTGGAGCTCAAGGAGCTGTCCCAGTGGGTGAACCCCAGCCCTCCCCATGTTCAGCACCTTGGATAGCTCCTTTGAAGTTCAAACTTGGCTCTTCCAGGTGTTTTGGGCTCCAGCTTCCAGAACCACTGATCATTGGCCAAGGCTACTGGGGCTTATGGGAGTTGAAGTCCAAAACATCTGGAGGTCTGCTGTTTGAAATCACTGGTTGAGACTAAAACTTGAAGTAGACCCACTGATACAGAAGCCACCAACTGTCATGGGCTGCTCTTTGCCCACCCCTACCCTAATGTCATGGTGGTCCCAAGTGATTTTTCCTCTTGGTGTTTTGGCCAGATTCTTTTCACCTGCATTTCTATCAAGCCAATTATCACCTATTCTAGATTTGTGAATCTGATTTTTCCCCCTGCCAAAATGCAGACAGATTACATTTATTTCTGTTGATGTATTTATTGGTTTTGGCCAACTTCTCCTTGACTCGGAAGTTTGATCTGGGAGAGAGGACTGATTGGATGACTCAGCTGCCTGGCAGCCAATCCTGTCCTTCTCTTACTTTAGGGAACTATTACATTGTGCCATGGAGAGCACATCAGTTAACAAAGAAGACCTGACAATATTCCTGCATAATAGAGAACAGAGAACAGAGCCGTGATGGAGAAACACTAGCTCACTTTTTCATACCAACAACTGGAAACAGAGAGTATCCTTGTTATTGCCAGGCTTATGTCATCTTCCGTACAAAGTGCAAATGCTTGCAAAAGATTTGATGTATTAGAGAAAGTACATTGTTCCCATTTGTTAACAAGTAAACGCAACCTTTAATGATTCTTCCATCCTCCCATCCCCCTGCCTCTCATCACAGGAGCGCTTTCTGATGAGTAGAAGAAATTGCTTGCTTATTCATGAGAGCACCCCTCCATTCACTCTCTTCATTTCCACCTGGCTGCTTTCCATCATGCTTAGGGGGCGTGCGTCACACGCTTAATTGTAGAGAGATGAGAGCAACACAGATAATATCCCCTTGAAACTCATGGTACTGCAAGAAAGTCATGTTGATATTAGCCTCTGGCAAGCCAGCATGGCATAGTGGTTTCAGCATTGGACTACAACCCTAGAGACCAGGGTTCGATTCCCTGCTTGGCCATGGAAACCCACGGGGCGGCCTTGGGCACATTACACACTCTGAGCCCCAGAAAATCCCATGATAGGTTTGCTTTAGGGTTACTGTAAGTCAGAAATGCAAACAACAACAAGAAGAAGAGACAACCACTCTGAAAACCTTCAGTACCAAAGATTATTGGTTGGCTATGGGCTTTATCACACAAGGCAGGTAAATCACAATTGTTGTTGTGTGCCTTCAAGTTCTTTCCAACTTGAATCATGGTTTGAGGGACTTTGGTCATTGCAGAGGGGTGAAGGAAATACCAATAGCCGAAAAACACACATTCAAGTGGAAGGTAGAATTACACTTACCTCAGAGCCTAAGTACCCCGAAGGCATCAGATCCCTTCTGATCTTGGAAGCTGTGCAAGGCCAGACTTGGTTAGTCCTTGGATGGGAGATTGCCAATGAATACCAGGCACTGTAGTCTGTATGTCAGAGGAAGGAACTGGCAAAACCACCTTTGAATATTCCTTGCCTAAGAAAACCCTATGAAATCTGTGGGGTCCCCAAAAGCCCACAGGTGACTTGAAAGTGTGTGCGTGTGCGCACACACACCCACACGCACACACCCACACCCATAACAGGATTCTGGCCTATATTGCCTCTTTTCCTGTTTTTGTTCCCAGTTATTCCACAGCCTTGGGCAGGGGATGGGGCTGGGGAGGGGGAGAAATGTGTGGCCTGAACTTTCTGCCTGCAGAGGCCCTCTCTTTATGGCACCCAAACAAGTAAGATGCAGGCCCATAACCTGAACACCATCACTTTTCTTTCCCTGCATGACTTTTTACCATCTTTGCCTGATGAAGAAGCCAGTGGGCACTAAAGGCTAGCATAATGAAAGTTGCAGTAGTGTAGGCTTGAGTCAACTGACTTTGACTCAAGTCGGACTTAAGTCACCTCAGTGACTCGAGTGGGACTTGACTTGGCAATAAATGACTCACTGACTCAAATCAAGACTTGTATATTGTTAGTGACTGACTTGCTGCCCTTGGATCAGGGACATGACACAGTCATCCAGAAATCTTACAACTTTGAACAACGCTTCCATCTCTTTTTCCCTACTGGTCACATGATGATCTGTCTCAAGCCCAAAGCATGGTGCATTGCTCAGAGGGAATAGCAAATGGCAGTGGGCTTGAGGTCTGCTCAGCAAACTGTCCCTGCTGCATATTGGAGGAGCCTTCTAACATTTTTCCTAAGAGCAGAAGGCAAGACTTGTTCCCAGAGCACAGGATGCATTTCTCGGAAGAGACCAGCAAATGTGCTGTGCAATGGGCTTGAGGAGGAATGGATCCTTCTTTCTAAGGCTTTTAGAGCTTCAGTAATAGGGAGTCAGAAGGATCCTATTCCCCATTTCCAAAGTAGCAGACTCTTTTATGCCCATTGACACAAAAGTCTCCAGCTTTGAGAAGGATCTTATTCCCACTTCCAAAGCTGCAAATGTGCAGGGTGTGTATCTCAGAGGAGAACAGAAAAAGTGTTAGACAATGGGCTTGAGGAGGAAAGATTCTTCCTTCTAAAGCTCTTGAAGCTTCAGTAACGGGGAATAAGAAGGATCCTATTCCCCTCTTCTGAAAAAGCCTCCAGCTTTGCAAATGGGAGCCAAGAAGGATCCTATTCCCCTCTTCCGAAGCGGCAGATGGCAAAAATCACAAAAGTAGATGGCTGATTCTACTTAAATTGTTAAAACTGAATTTATCTGACTTCGTCCAGAAATTCTGGAATATATGTTGGGGAATAAAGTTGGCTCCCAGACTTGAGACTTGAGTTTAAAGTATCTTGCGAGGACTTGAGACTTGTAGAGTCTCGAGACTTGACATGAGATTCAGAGTAAAAGACTTAAATACATCACTGGAAAGTTGCCTCCTCTGGTTGGCCTAAGAAAGGTAACATCACAATGCATACAACTTCCAGCTATCCCCTTCCCAGACTCCCAGCAGAGTAGACCTAAGCCAAGCTGAGCCTCTTAGCAGAGGCTACAGGGCATCTAGTAGAGGCATGTGCAAATCTTCTTGTTGTTGTGTGCCTTCAAGTCATTTCTGACTTATGCAACCCTAAGGTGAGCCTATCATGAGGTTTTTCTGGGGCTGAGAGTGTGTGATACACCCAAGGTCACCCAGTGGGTTTCCGTGGCTGAGTGAGGAATCAAACCCTGGTCTTCAAGATTGTAGTCCAACACTCAAACCATTATGCCTTGCTGGTTCTTTGTGCAAACCTACCTTGGCATGATTGCTAGCTAGATAACAGCGGTATAATGTAATGGGATGCAGAGCTCACCAACTGTAAAATAAAACTAAATTATCCTGCTGCTAAAGGTAGTGCGTGCAGAAGCACTTGGACATGAAGGGATGGAACAAGGATTTAAAACAGCAAACACCCATTTACTTTGTGGTTTCACATACTCACTTATTCATTTGCTTGTTTTTGTTTATCCAGCCAATTTTCAAGGAAACTCAGAACGATTTACTGTAAAATGGAATAGAAAACAATGACCGATACAATTTTGCTAAATATAGCAGAATAAAATGTTTTCTATCGGGTGGATCAGAGGCAAAGGTTGCCTATATATTAAAAAAATGTTTTCATCCTATCTGCAGAACCAGAAATGGCTAAAGTGATGCTGCAGAGTTAATGGGAAGGAGTCAGAGTGGACATTTATTTATGCCTTGGATCCCAGACAACTTTTTCACTGTCTCTTATCCCAATGCTGCAAGGGTTTTTTTTGGGGGGGGGGGAGGCCTTATGTGACGTATCCCTGAGGGAAGGCAGGAAACCCAGTGCTCTTTGGATATTTGGACTACAAATCCCATCAGGATAGCCAATGATTGGGGATTGTGGGAGGCATAGTAGAACACATATGGGATATGGGGGTGCCTGTGCTTTTTGTAAGTCCCAAGACTTTGTACTAGGTAATCGCCAGAGCCAGAGACTGGCAAAACCACCCCTGAGTATTCTTTGCCTAAGAAAACCCTATGAAATTCATGGGCTTGCCGTAAGTCAACAGGCAACTTGAAGGCATATACACAAACACACACACACACACACACACACACACACACAGAGTTACCAGCACTTTAGTTTGCATTCAGAAGCATTTGACCGTATACAGTCCAATCTTCCCTCCCCTGGTGAGAAACAGACCACTACATTTCTGTTCAAGCGGCTATCAGACCAGGTAGATAATTGTTCTGACTTAGCAAAAAATTGTTGGATTCAATACCAAAGATGGATTATACCCCAGGAAGCCACAATTGTCAGGGTGTCTATTTAGCAAGCCTCAACAACTAAGTCTTGCAGAGGTTTATTGGAAAATTATGTTGCAGTCCTTTAAGACACAAAGGACTGCTTTCAGGGCATTGTGTGGACTGCTCTTTTCATATAGCAGCAAACCACCATGCCTGAGTAACTTGCTGAGAGTCTAACTGTTCACATGTTGACTCAGAACTAAACCCTACTGTGCTGAAGGGGTCTAATCCCCATATAAGTGACCTTGGAGAGTCTCAAACAGCTGCCTTTAAGCTTTCTGACACAGCGATAAAAGGTTTGGTTGAAAATCCCACAGCTCTGACATTCTTCAGATGGAAGTAACAATCAAAGCAAACAAGGCAGGGTGGGCAACTGTGGAGCTCCAGCTATTTTTGGACTACAACTCCCAAAATTCCTCACCGTTGCTTATGCTAATAAAGCTAATGGGAGGTGTAGGAAAAAGTGGTCTGCAGGAACACAGTTCCCCCTGTCCTTGGACCGTATGCCCCTTTATGAGCCCGTTAGAACTCTTAAGATCATCTGGGGAAGCCCTTCTCTCTGTTCCATAACCCCCTCAGATATATTTGGTGGGAACAAGGGAGAAGACTTTCTTGGTGGCTTGCTCCCAGACTTTGGAACTCTCTCTAAATTCCCTCATTAAAACCGCCAGGATGGCCCCATCCTTGCTTTTTTTCCAGTGACAGGTTAAGACATTTTTGTGCCAGCAGGCTCTTATTAACTGACTGGATGTGGGTTCTTGATGCTGTGTATTTTCATAGAATCATAGAGTTGGAAGAGACCATAGGAGCCATCCAGTCTAACCCCTTGCCATGCAAGAACACACATCAGAGCACTCGCAATAGATGGCCATCCAGCCTCTGCTTAAAAACCTCCAAAGAAGGAGACTCCACCACACTCCGAGGCAGCATATTCCACTGCCAGACAGCTCTGACCATCAAGAGGTTCTTCCTGAGGTTCAGGTGGAATCTCTTCTCCTGTAGTTTGAATCCGTTGCTCCTTGTCCTAGTCTCTGGAGCAGCCGAAAACAAGCCTGCTCCCTCCTCAATATGACATCCCTTCAAATATTTAAACATGGCTATCATGTCCCCTGTTAACCTTTTCTTCTGCAGATTAAACTTACCCAGCTCCCTAAGACACTCCTTACAGGGCACGGCTTCCAGACCCTTCACCATTTTGGTCACCCTCCTCTGGACATGCTCCAGCTTGTTGATATCCTTCTTGAAATGAAGTGCTCAGAATTGGACACAGTATTCCACATGAGCTCTAACCAAAGCAAAACAGAGTAGCACTATTACCTTTAGAAATGATTTAATTGTTTTTTAAATTTTATATTTATGCTTTCGTGGATGTTTTAATTTTACTGTTTTAATGTTCTCAGCCACCTTGAGTCCCACTGTCAGAAGAAGGCGAGATACATAAAAATAAATAAATGATTGATAGATAGATAGATAGATAGATAGATAGATAGATAGATAGATAGATGATAGATAGGTAGGTAGGTAGATAGGATGTTTAAAGGTAAACTAGCTAATATTCAGCATATCCCCGCTGAATTCTGTGAATTACTTTTTGGGCATTTGGATCATTGGGAGTTTGGCCTGATCTAACCTAAAAGTTCATAGAAATGGAATCAGCTAAGCTGACCGCCTTTAGGAGGGAGTTCCACGGTTCAGGGGCTGATACCAAAAAGGCCATGTCTGGGGTGACCACCAGCCTAGCTTCTGTGGGTGGTGGGATATAAAACAGTACCTCTGGTGAAAATTGCCCAGTACAGGGAGGCTCACCTAGAAAAAAGCACTCTTTCAAATATCTTTGCTCTGAGCTGTCCAAGGGTTTACAAGTCAAAATCCATACCTTAAATTGCATTCATAAACAAATTGGAATTTAGTATATCTGGTTCAAAGCTGATGATACATAGGGCTTTTCCACACTACACTGTTATAGTGCTATTATTCTACTTTCAACATCCCGTGGAATTCTGGAGTTTGTAGTTTACTGAGGCCCAAGAGCTCTCTGGCTGAGAATTCTCAATGCCCCTCCCAAAACTGCAAACCCCAGGATTCCATAGGATGTTGAAAGTGGAATACTAGCACTATTACAGTGTAGTGCAGAAAGGCCCTGTTTCTAAAGCAAATTCCAGGCAATAGTCTGGGTGCTGCGTTTCAGAGGTGCTGAACACTTTTTGAGGACCGTGGATGCTTGCCAGAGGGGAGAAAAAGCAATGTACTGTATATACTTGCATATAAGTCAAACTAATGAATAAGTCAAGGGCAGGTTTGAGGGCCAAAATTATGGGGTTTGATATGACCCATGGATAAGCTGAGGGTCAACCTGAATGGAGAGGAAAGCTCCAGGACTGCTTCAGGGGCCAGGCCTTTCTCAGTACTTCTTTGAGGAGAAGCACCAAGAGCCACTGCCACCACTGCCATTTTCCTTCCCTGGCATTCAAGAAGGCCAGAAGTGGCACCATGGTGAAGAAAGGAGGGAGTTGGTGCTTCTTTCAGTTCTCCTGGGCTGGACTACACTCTTGCTTTTCACCATTCTGCTCAGAGAAGGGGATGGTTCCTTTTCTGATAGGAGTTAAGATACAGTACTTACACTGACCTATGGATAAGATACCCAGGTTTTTGAGGGTTGATTTTTTTGACTGAAATCCCTAGATTTATGCACAAGTATCTATAGTTAGCGTCAAGTCACCTGTTTAAAGAATGCTTTCTGCAACCAAGGTGCCACCACAGAAAAAGCCTTGCCCTATTGCGTAGTGCACTTGTGATGAGGAAAGCATTTAGTGAGGCAGTTCTGAAAATTTCAAAACATTAATTAGCATGCATTTCTGGCTTCTTTTTGTTCCTTTGAATGCAGTAAGAGTCCCTCCCCCACCCAAAAAAAAATGGCAAATCAAAAAGGGGATGGCAAATATTTGTGCTGCTCATGTTTTACCTACTCTTCAACACAACCCATCCTACTACTTTAATATTTGCGTGTGTTCTCTTACCCCAGAAATCAAGCTTAAAGTAGAGTGCATAAATCTAAGAGGGAGCAATAAATTTTGGGCCGTTAAGAAGCAAATAACATGTACTCCTGCTTTAGCTAGAGGAGGCATCTAAGGACATAATTTCCTTTTGATTCCACTCTTTCCTTGAATTCTTATTTGGAGGAATCCTCATAATTATTCTTGATTGGCCTTGAAAAGGCAATCAGCACGATCCAGGGTTGAACATTAAATGTGTCGCATTAGCTCTGCCAGAGGAGTAATTACTGAACGCATATGAAAATGTCAATACTTGGCAACATACGCCATTGGTAAACCAAAGCTCCACGCTTTGTTCATGAACTAATTAAATGTGTTGGTGGAGCAAGGGTGGGTGGTAATATTCAGAAGAGATTGATTCCCTCATGTTTTGTGGTGAGAGTGGAATTAAATCAGAGTCCAATGAAAGAGAGAAGATGTTGCACCATCATTTAAAGAGCCCGGGCCCTCTCCTTTAGGCCCTGGCCTCCTTAGCTCTATAATGTTGACGCTCCATATGTTTTCAAATCATAGCTCTGGCTCCATTACTGGAACACAGCAGACGTCTTAGTTTGGCCTGCACCCTGGTCTGATCTGGAGAATTCATTGCATAGTGTTTAAGGGGATATGCGTTGACTGCCAGACTGACTTGTTAGTGGTTCAGGAAACGGCCCAGCTTGGCTCAGACCTGGGGCAGTTTGTGGTTCCCCTGTCAGTGAGGTGACAATTCTGCTCTGGGATTTAGTCCAAATTTTACAGTGCCATCAAAGGTGCTGTGCCTATTTTGGGCAAAGGGTCTGGCCCCTTGGATAGCAGCACTAAAGTTCAGAGCAAAACCTGGAGCAAATTCACTACCCCACTGACATGGGAGCTGCAAGCTAACATTGGTCAAAATCCAGATCACGATGTGGAAGTCTAAATATTCATGCCTCCAGTATACTATTGCCGGTAATGATCAAGTGGCCATAAGTTTGTTTTTATCCTGCCCATTGGAATCAGATCCAGACAGGGTATAGTTGTGTAGTGATTAAGCCAGCCAAATTTCAGACAAATGGGTACAGAGATTATTAATGCTCCGTGTTGCTACATGTTGATATTTCAAAGGGAAATTACTGCTTTGTTTTTTGTGTTTGTTTGTTGGCAGAACTAGAGGAAATGGACCCAACAATACAGTCAGCCCTCCACATTTTCAGGTTTTACTTTCACGGATTTGATTATTTGCGAGTTTCTCCAACCCCTGCCTCCCCCAAGCACTTCTTTTGCAGGGGAACAAACATTCCCTCTCCGTGGCTCCAATCAAGTTGTGCATGCCTTTAAATACCTGTCTCTGGTCGTCCTCCTCCTTCCCCACCAGTCACTGTCTGACCAGATAAGGATGACTTGCAGCCTGATTTTCTCAGCATCACAATCTCCCTCCCGATGCCCCTACACACACCCAAGGAAGAAGATGAGCAAGAGAGGAAGTATAGGGCAACTATGCCAACCCACCCCCTTTCCCTGACTCGGGCCATTTCCGCACTAGCCTGTTATAGCGCGATGATTCCACTTTCAACATCCTATGGAATCCTGGGGTTTGCAATTTCGGGAGGGGCCAGCCAGCCATCCGGCCCCTCCCGAAACTGCAAAACCGAGGACTCCAAAGGATGTTGAAAGTGGAATCATCGCGCTATAACAGACTAGTGCGGAAATGGCCCTGGTCCTTCACCTCCTCCACCAGCTGCTACCTGGCCAGTTAAGGACAGCTTGCAGCCCAATTTCTCAGCGCCACAAACCCTCTCTTGATGCCCCCCATCCAAGGAAGGAGATGGGTGAGAGAGGCAGTACAGGGCCACCACGCCAACCCACACCTTTCCCTGACCTGGTTTGGACCCTGGGTGTCCTCGCCATGCCTCCGTCCCCTTCCCGCACACACACACACATTTTGGTATTTGCAATTTTTCTACTTTTGCAAGACTCCTTTACCCCAAATCCTAGTGAACGTGGAGGGCCAACTGCAGTCACAACTATTATTAGCTGCCTTGCATGGTGCGTAAGGTCCAGAAGGACATACATTTTTGTACAAGTAAACAAAAATATCCCTGCAAGCTAAAATGCAGCAGGGAGAGACATACATGATTTGTCTAAGCATTCAAATATTATTAGCCACCCCACCTCCTGTAAAGCTAATACAACTGTTTCTTCTCTCTCTTCCCATCTCCTTACAGCGAACATTTTGACAGTCATCATCCTGTCACAGCTGGTGGCGCGCAGACAAAAGTCCTCCTATAATTACCTTTTAGCGCTGGCGGCTGCTGACTTGCTGGTCCTCTTCTTCATTGTCTTCGTTGACTTCCTGTTGGAAGACTTCATTTTGAAAAAGCAAATGCCAGAGATCCTGGACAAAATTATTGAGGTGTTGGAATTTTCTTCCATTCACACCTCCATTTGGATTACTGTGCCACTAACCATAGACCGGTATATAGCCGTCTGCCATCCTCTGAAATACCACATGGTTTCTTACCCAGCTCGTACTCGGAAAGTCATCGTGAGCGTTTACATCATTTGCTTTCTGACCAGCATTCCGTACTATTGGTGGCCCAACATTTGGAAAGAAGACTACACAAGTACGCTGGTGCATCACATCCTCATCTGGATCCACTGTTTTACTGTCTACTTAGTACCTTGCTCTATTTTCTTCGTCTTGAATTCGATCATTGTGTACAAGCTTCGTCAGAAGTGTAATTTCCGACTGAGAGGGTATTCCACCGGGAAGACGACCGCCATCTTGTTTACAATCACGTCAATTTTTGCCATCCTTTGGGCACCGAGGATTATTATGATACTGTATCACCTTTACGTCTCCCCAATAAACAACAGCTGGTCAGTCCACATTGTCTCAGACGTTGCCAACATGCTAGCGCTGTTGAACACCGCCATCAATTTCTTCCTGTATTGTTTCATTAGCAAGCGGTTCCGCACGATGGCAGCTGCGACACTTAAGGCCTTCTTTAAGTGTCAGAAGCAACCTGTTCAGTTTTATACAAACCATAACTTTTCAATAACTAGCAGCCCTTGGATATCTCCTGCCAACTCTCACTGTATTAAAATGCTCGTTTACCAATATGATAAGAATGGAAAGCCTATAAAAATATCACCCTGATTGTCACACAGATGGTTACCTCCGGATGCAAGATGCGTTCAAGCTGTTACATCCATGGGATGTAATTGCCTAAATGGGCACTGCAAAGAGCAGCCATTGGATTTCATTTCTCCCTGAGATTGAGAAGACCAGCAGGCTTGAACTGGGGTAAACAGGAGCCTTTGGTGTCAGGGAGAAAGAAAGAGAAGAAGGCAGAGCAGCTTCACCTCCTTTGAGGCACATGGAATAGCCTTGAAACAAGAGGCATTTGGGATTGATAGTTTCACATCCAAATACTGGTGTCATGAAATATACTTGGTGAAAAACTACTCCATTGTGGACCTACAACTCTGAATGGACTGGATTTTGATCAAAATACATCTACGCTGAATATTCTATCTATCTCTTCATACATACATACATATATGTGTATATATATATGGAGGAGGGTATTTACCTTATAGTCCTCAATTAATTGGTTTCCTTTCCTTTTCTGTTCTGTTTCCATTTCCATTTGGCATGGAATCCTACTGCACAGATTTTCTACTGACAGTGGAGGAAGAAAGTGAGCCATTCACAAAATATTTGTACGGTGCATATGCTCAACTTCGAGGGCTCTCTGAGCCAGAACTAGGAGTCATCTTCGTAGCCATAGTGTGCAAAACAAGGCAAAAGTTCCTGCAGCCATCCATGTGACTATGAGTGATGCATCTGATGCAGTATCTATTATCATTAATTAAAGGAGAAGAGGGTTATCTTAAGAACAAAGAACAAATAATAACAAGAATAACACATTTGGGCATCTCTTTTGAAATCAGGGCCTTTGAAGGCCCCGTGCCCAGGCCTTGCAAGGTGCTTTGTTTCTCTGAATTACTTGGTCATTTTTATGGAGTCAAGAATTTCCACAGGAGCCGAAGGACATCGTAGGACGTCTCTTGGTTAAGCTGTTAGTGGTTGTTTGCATACGTGGGTGGGGGAGGGAGTAAGACTGTAGTAAAAGTGGGGCTTTTTGTACCTTTGAATTCCAGCATTTATTCATTCATCCTTAAAAGTTACGCAAAAAGAGAGAGAGAAACTTATGGAAGTAACATACCAGCAACCTCATGATTTTCCACCATGTTATTTGGACAGTATGTTTAAAGGAATCCCAAGCAAAGGAATTTTCTAAAAAATCAACTTTACAAGCTAAGAGAAACATGAGATATTTGGTAAATATAGAGGAGGAAATGGACATCATTTATTATTTCTTGACAAATAACTGTTTTGGGCAGTTCATGCTCACTTTAACAAATATGAAACTATATAACGCTCACCACAGCAAACCCCATCTTATGTGTGAGATTTTGGTGAGCCCACGAGTGCATTGTTTCTACACTTTCCAATCCCTTTTTTTATCACGAGCCAAATTCTGCAACACACTGTTTTCAGTAGGAGTGGTCTGCACCTCACTGAAAAGATCTAAAGGTAGAATTCTGGAAGATCAAAATGGTGCACTATTGCAGACAGATTTCATATTGCCTAGCTGAATACAGCTGCAGTGGCTGAACATGAAGACAATCTTATTGCATACTTACAGTAGTGGAAAGGTACACACGGATTACAGCAGACAATTACATAGATACCATCTTTCCAGTGGGTATTACATTAATAAATATAGTAGGAAAGTTGCAAGATTGGATCAGTCTTGCTTGGCATCTTCATAGGGGATGAAAATAATATGGTTATTAGGATTCTGCGGCCATTTCTGTCCTACACTGTTATAGTGCTATTATTCCACTTTCAACATCCTGTGGAATCCTGGGACTTGCAGTTTAGGGATGGGCATTTAGAATCCTCAGCCAGAAAGCTCTTTGGCCTCAGTCAACTACAAACCCCAGAATTCTACAGGATGTTGAAAGTGGAATAATAACACTGTAACAGTGTAGTGCGGAAATGACCTGTTCCTCATAGAGTACTATGAAAGCTGCAGGTGCAATAAGGCTGAATCTAGGATTCAGAACATCATTGGCAAATTAGCATTAGGCAAGAGGAGGTACAGCGAGGTTAAGCCAGTAATTCTAGATGTAATTTATGAAATGGCTTCTGCTCAAACTTTATGGATTCTTATTTACTTTAGGAGCACTTCTCATTTAACCTGATGAGGCTTATTTCTGATTAACCATGTGTAAGACTGCACTTTCTAATTTCCCCTCCCCTCCCACCATCACACAGGACCACTTTCAAATGAAATATGTTTCCAAAAATAAGAAATCCCAACAATGGAATCATTTTCCCCGTGTAGTCTGGGTTCAAAAGCAGGGTTACATGGACTGATGCACAGTTAATCTTTTTAACAAGACTGCTTCAATTGCTGCCTTTCTTTCCATAAGTATATGAAATGACTGGCCTATCAAATGAAATGAGCTACTGGGGGGACGATTTGGCCACTCTGTAAAAAGCATGTATTTCTCTGTAGATATTCAGCTGGTGTCCACTTATAATGACAACTTGAGTGGAATAGGAGGCAGCAATTTATTAAATAAAATTATCTCAGCCATTCTGCATTTTCCAAAACCCAAAAGGCACTTCAGAACAGGACTGGCTAGGAAAAACAAACATGCAGGCCACCAAAATTATATTCCTATCCAACCTCAAAAGAATTTTGCCACATCTCCAAAAGGGATCCATTTTTTTAAAAAAGCAATTTCAAGGTGGCTGAGATGGCTGAGAAGTAGACTTTGTCAGTTCCACCATGGTTGCCATTAGCTGGCCTTTCCCATTCTTACATTACCATGGCCCCTTAGCTTCCCTTTACCTGACTCATCATGATCCTCCATTGCAAGTGGGGACCAGTCACTGTTCCCCTGCTTATCATGACACACGTACAACCAGTCATGAATGAGGGAGAGATATCAACAAAATAGCTTCTCAGCTCACACGACTACCAGCTGGTATTAAATTTTGGTTCCCTTCTCCACTATCAAATGCTCACCTCCATGCCTTCCAACAGAGCATGAATCGATGGCCTGGATCCTATTGATTAGGCCCGGATGGAACAGGAAAAGAAGCAGAAATTGGGGAGTGTCCATGAAATCCACAAAAGAAACACTAAAGATGATGTTTTACTAGTTTGAAAGTCAACTGTGTTTCAGTCTGCATACTCTTAGGGCCTTTTTCAGGAGCTGTTTAGTAATGAAAGTTTGGAGATATTTGGACCACTGAAAACTCCAGTTTTCTCCAGTTGTTTCTCCAGTTTCTTTTTCTCCGGGTAGAATAGTCTCACTAAATGCACTTGTTGACTGGTGAGCCAACATAGGTAAATCTGACTGATCCATTGGGCCTACTCTAGCAGGCACTAACAATAGGATTCAGGCCAGTCACAGTCGCTTGTAACCAGTCAATAATGTGCAGACCATGAGAAAGTGGCTTTTTTGGGTAGCAAGTCTCAAAATCTCTGCAGACAGCCCAGCTCTGGCTAATGGATTCTGGGACGTGTAGTTCAAAATGTTAATGTTCTTAAGTTCTGATATGATGAACCCACCAACCCAGCAAATTTTTTTCCCCAAAATGAGATGGAAAGAACTTGAGAAAGAAAGCAAAAACTGAGAGATTCATGCATCCATTAGGGATTTTTTAAGTATTTAGCTCTTTAAAAGCCTGGGTCTGAAGGCGTGTGCATTTAAGTGTGTCTGAGTTTCTGACTCCCATTGTCTCCTCATCTTCAAAGCTAGCCGGCGGGTACATATAATATGTTCCCATCCATACAAGGAATAAGTGTACCTTTTACATTTGGCCAATGCCAGTGTGTGAGAATTTCATTTTATTTCACTTGGCTATGCATTAGCCAAATCTGCAGAACTTTTTACAAGTAGGAGAAAATGATATTTTAAAAAAAGCCTGAATGTTGGGAGAGCAAAAGTGACAGGTTCATCTCCCGCTATCTTTAAATTGTTTGCAAGGGAGATGAGGTTCTTAAGCTGTTGTTACATGTGACTGCAATGTTAATATGAACGTTGGTCTGTCGGAGTAGCTTCAAGCAGCATGACCAGATCTGAGCATGGCTTACAGAGCAATGTGGTGTGGGGTATATTGCTATCCTTCATGGATTCCGGCATGCCAAGCATGATAGAGACTTCCAGGTGTTTCAGCTTTTAGAACCAGGGATGGGATAAATTTCTTAAGTACAAACAACCTCTGGTATCACAGCTGTACACCTCTTGGTAGTTACAAGTGGACATTATGTCCAAATGGCTACAGGTTTCCTCCCTCCTCATTTACATGTGCATGTATGCCGCGCTGTACACTTTTTAGTGTACACATTTGTGTATATACATATATATCTCTTTTTCCCATTGACTAAAGTGGATTTCCAAGAGAAAATTGCTTATCTGAAGAGGTGTCAAAAGGCTATTTCCTTATGTTAACATGAATCCGATGGATAGCTTTTCCATCCAAAAATTTTTAACGAGGCCTTAGCCTTGCTGGAGGGACTGAGGACTGGAAAACCTTCCTTAACCCTCAAAGGTATTTTCATGCATGCACAGTCAGCCCTCCACATTTGCGGGCTTAACTTTCACGGATTCGATTATTTGCAAGTTTGCTATGAAGGTGTCCAATAACTGTCCTTCAGTCACATGCTTGGCTGGTGCTACCACCAGGACGCTCGTCACCAGCAGATACGTACACTCGTGCATGCGCTGGAGGTACAAGTGTTGCTGGCCTTCAGCTGCTACTGCTATCAGGAGCACAGGAGCAAGAGAAAGATCATTACTGCATCCCTGGGTCAGGGACAGTGCGCTCTCTCTCTGTCCTTTTCTCTCTCCCTTTCTCTCTCCTGCAGGTGCACGCAAGAGGAACTATACGGCTAGCCTGGAGACCATGCACTTTTCTTTTCTATCCTTTCTTTCCTTTAAAGCAACAGCAGCCCTTTAAAGGCCTTCCTCCAGCCCTCCTCCTCTTCCACCAGCACCGTGAACCTTCTCCCAACGCTCCCCCACAGGCACAGGTTTGGGGAGCCTAGAGATCATCCTAGTTTTCCCACTTTCAGAGGGGTCCTGTGCCCCTAACCCCCATGTGGAGGGCTGACTGTATATGCAACACATTTCATGTACTAACAGTCTGGGGAAAGGGCTTAGCAAGAGAAGGCAGGTTGTTAGTGGGGTTTTATTCTACACTGGAACCCGAGCATTGCTTTTTGATGACAGTGCCCTGAATCCCCAGCCAGCACGGTCCATACCAGCTGGGGGATTCTGGTAGACGTAGTTCACTTTTCTTAGTTCTGATTGGACCACATGAAATGTATATATGAAAACATTTATTGCAATAAAAAGTCAGTGAAGAACGTTAATGGTGAAAATGACAACATGATGCACAAGTATCCAATGCTTTACTACAAGCTTGAATGCTCTGGAACATAAGCCCCATGTTCCAATTCTCAGTGTCTTGGTCTTCTTCCTTTTATACCTTTCTTTGTGAACTGAAGTTTACCTTTGAAAAGTTCTATACTCTTAAGGACGGATAACCACTGTATCATCATTCATCTGGAATCTGCTTGCAAGACGGCTGGACAGAGGAATAATATGATTGTATACAAAGTGCAATATGTATATTTGCTGGGGTTGGAAAATGCATCTGGTAACTGAATGCGGTGGGTGGGAATTAAAACTACTTATATACAGCATTTCATTCTTCTGTATTAGGGATCATATATAAGCTGCTTAATGTTTAGAATTTTTTTAATGGAAAAAAAACCCTTATATAAAGTTTCTATGAGGAAATCAATTGCGATATGCTTTTCTTATTATAAGAATACATAAGGAACTGTCTCAGTGCTTGAATCACTGGGACCTTTTATTATGGCCATGTTCAGCTACTGTTGCTTTTAGAAGGTTATGGAGCAGGAATAATGGGGGCTTGGCAGAATTAAGACCCTCTCTTCTTTCTTTCCATAAATGAGCCACTGACTCAATTATTAATTAGTGCATCAACATGTAAGTAAACCCCATTGATTAACTGGCCTACTCAAGTCGGGACTACCAAGAGGTTCTAGACTAAAAAGTTCTAGATTCAATCAGAGAAAGCAGAAAATGCCACTACATTACACTAATAACCTAAAAAAGTGCACTATTTTTGTTTACACTGAAAGGAGGAGTTCTGCTAATTCTAATTTTTTATATCACATTACTGTACTAAGAACCTTATCCAAATTCAGATGTTTTATGGACAGCCTTTCCCTCTAATTTCTCTCTCTCACTGCTCTCCTTCTTCATTCCTTTTAGGTTTTCTCACTCTTTTGCTTCACTGTATGTCTTTCTGTCTGACCACTCTGTTCTGCAGTTTCCCTTTTCCATGGCCATTTCCACCCTGCACTGTTATAGTGCTATTATTCCACTTTCAAAATCCTATGGGATTCTGGGGTTTTCTAGTTTACTGAGGCCAAAGAGCTCCCTGGCTGAGAATTCTAAAGGCCTCTCTCTAAATTGCAAACCCCAGGATTCCATAGGATGTTGAAAGTGGAATAGTAGCACTATAACAGTGTAGTGCGGAAATGGTCCATGTCTCTAATCTCGTGTGATTCCCACTGTGGGCCCTTCTCCCTCCACCTACCTTTCTTTCCTCCTCTCTCCTTGTCTGTCATCTTTCCATTCATCTCCCCCTCTCTCTCATTCCACAGCGTCCTTTCCCATACATACATACATACATACATACATACATACATACATACATACCTCTGGATCATGAGACTTCCTGCTCCTCCCTTCTTCCTCTACTTTGCAGTGCATCACACTTGCTGGTCATCCACCATATCCACATATCCCCTACACACCAGAGTGAAAAACTCAGACAAGGAAAGGGCGGGAAAAGTGGCAAGGGGGGGGGGGGGGACAAGATAGCCAACAAAACACTTGTTGTTGTTGTTGGCCTTCAAGTCATTTCCAAGCTATGGTGACCCTAAGGTGAACCTATCATGAGGTTTTCTAAGGGCTGAGAGTGGGTGATGTGTCCAAGGTCACCCAGTGGATTTCCATGGCTGAGCAGGGAATCAAAGCCTGGTCTCCAGGGTTGTAGTTCAATGCCCAAACCACTACACCATACTGGGTACAAAGTCCTTACTCCATCAAGTCCCATATACATAATTACAGAGTGAGCATGACACATAGCCCTTTCTGCACTACACTGTTATAGTGCTATTACTCTGCTTTCAACATCCTGTGGAATTCTGGGCTTTGTAGTTTACTGAGGTCAAAGAGCTCTCTGGCTGAGAATTCTAAATGCCCCTCCTAAGCTGCAAACCCCAGGATTCCATCGGAGGTTGAAAATGGAACAATAGCACTATAACAGTGTGGTGCAGAAAGGCCCATGGTCTACAGTCCAGTGCCTCTAGTGGTCATATGGAGATTCACATTGGTCGGAGTTTCTCCAGTCACTGCAGCACCAAGTCCAAACATAAATGCTGATTATGAATAACAGGAAGTCCTGCGAAACCTTTAAAAAATACCCAATGTGCTGTAGCATCATCATTGTGAACAAAGCCCACTTGAGTGTTCACATCTCTGGAATCAAGACTGCAAAGTTCCTTTCATGTTGCTTGTGCAGAACGTGATGGGCACGCAAGGGACATGGGAGAACGTTCCTGCATAACTCTGATTCATTCTATTTCCTCCCTCCCTACTTCAAAACAGAGAATAGAAGTGGCTGTTTTGTATCTCCTTTCTCAAATCTTTGTTGAAACTTCAAATGAGTCGCCATTGCTTTCTCCACATCCGTCTTTCAGACAGCATGTGGAGGTTATGCAGGTTAAAGAGACCCAAAGCATTTCATACGTAACAATAATAACCAATGAAATATATATTAACAGTTGCCGCCCTTTCGTGACATCCATTATTTCCTTCCTGAAGCAGCAACTGTGCTCTGTCTGTTGGGTAGGGGTGGCCCTGAACATAATGAAGGCAAGCACACAATGATGAGTTAGGTAGTCGGTGTCAGGAAGAAGATCAGGAAAACCAAGTCCAAAGAGGGGGTGATTCAATTCTACATTATGTATTAAGATAGAAGCTGCAGGAAACATTCTGCCCAAGACGAAAACAGAGGAAATTGCTCCACTGGCCCCTATGATTACCGATCAATATGAGTGGCATAATGTCACTTATTCATGAACAGAAGGAGGACTGCATTTTGCCCTGTGGCACATCCAAGAAACATACAAAAAAATCTGGTCAGGAAGGATCAACGAGGATCGCTTGCTTCCCCTACCAAACCCTCAAGTCTCAATTCAAAAGTCATCTGATTTCACTCTTCAAGGACCTTATTTTATAGGCCATTTCCGCACAACACTCTTATAGCGCGATGATTCCACTTTCAACCTCCTATGGAATCCTGGGGTTTGCAGTTCTGGGAGGGGCCGGCCGGCCCCTCCCAGAACTGCAAACCCCAGGATTCCATAGGAGGTTGAAAGTGGAATCATCGCGCTATAAGAGTGTCATGCAGAAATGTTCATAGACTTGCTTTAGTGAATGGAGAGCCAGTGGTTGAGCCTTGGACTACAACCCTGGAGACCAGAGTTCAATTCCCCACCCAGCCGTGGGTGACTTTGGGTGAGTCACATACTCTCAGCCCCAGAAACCCCCCTGATTAGAGTGGCCATAAGGCCGTAAGTCAGAAACAGGCCCACAGCAACAATTTAACTAACGCCACGACTTGGCGATTGCTTGCTGAACTACTTGCAGAACTTTGAACAGTTACTTTTTGGAATGCAAACGCCCAAGGCTTTCCTCTCCTCCTCTTCCTCCCACCTTTCCCCCAGAATTAAACTGGCTTACAAAATAGAAGAGAAATACAGATGAAAACCCATGTCAGGTAAAAGCATAAGAAGTTCTTTCAAAAGTTGCTAAACTGTAATTAAAATAGCATCCAATGTAAAAGAATTAAAATATTATAAAGGACAGCACACCGTTTCCTTATCAGCAGCCAGCTCCCAGCATCCCACGGTCCTTTGGGATTCTGGGAATTAAGCTCTGTTAGAAGGCTGAGAGTAAGGGTGGCTCACGTACCTTTACTTTCACTTTTATTTCAGATTACTTTTGTTTCAGGAGAGTGGGGGTAAGGAGACAGGGAACGCCTGTTACGTCAGGCCATACAGTGAAGTACTCACTGTACTTTGCATGAAGTACTTTCAATTCCAGTCTTTTCTTCATTTCAAGCCAAAAGATTATGAACAAATGACACGAAAATTGGGTACAAACAATTCGACTCGTGTGACTCGTTGCCTATTCAAGCCGTCACCACTTATATTTTCATAAACGCAGATTATATAGTGACTGGCAATACCTGTTTGCATTCCAATAAAATTCTCTAATGCAGTTGTCTATTTTTTTAAATACGTCTTAATTCATCTTTCCACTTCAAAAATGATGCTCAAGACGGCTGGCAGAAATCATTTCAAATAACAACAAATTAAAAACAGATTTGGCCTTGGATGAGCATGCTGGATTGGTTTCTATTACAGAGACCTGGGGCCTATTCACCCTTCAAAATTATAATAGAGTTGGCCCCCCACGTTTGCAGGTTTCACTTTCACTGATTTGATTATTTGTGAATTTCTCCAACCCTTCTCCCCCGTCTCAAGCACTTCTTTTCTGGTGGAACCTTCTTCTTGGTGGCTCTGATCAGGCCATGCAGCCGTTTAAAAACCTGCCTCTGAGGGGGAAGAGAGAGGAAGTACAGGGCCATCATGGCACTCCAGCCCTTCCCTCTCCTTTCCCTGACCTGGGCCATTTCCGCACGAGTCTGTTATAGTGCGATGATTCCACTTTCAACGTCCTATGGAATCCTGGGGTTTGAAGTTTCGGGAGGGGCCGGCTGCTACTTGGTAGGTTTGGACTCATGAGAATGTGGAGCTTCTACAGGATGGGGAACCAATTATGATGCTCTGCCTCAAGAGGCTCGTGGATCCAGATGATTTCTTGATGATCCTTGCAGAATTTCCTGTTGACTTGACAGATGATCCTATTAATGCCCTGGCTGATCTCTGTAATGGAGAGATGGCTAGGGCAGCTCACACAATCATTCTTCCAACAAAAGTTGAGTCCACTGGTAGTCGGTAGTAATGGTAGTAGTAAAGTTGGTAGTAATGAAAGAGGTAGGAGCACTAATGGAGGAAATGAAAGAAGTAGAGCACTGATGGAGGAAAACTTCAAGCAGGTCCAACCAAACATGCTGGAGCTCATTGGAAAGCCTATGACATGGTGGTGATAGCAGCAAAGAAATCACACTTCTTTGCTCCAGTTTCATCTGAACAGTGATGAAACATGGATCAGGGCTGTTGTAAGGGTCCGGGGCCTCCTATGCTCCATCTCACGAGGAGAGAATGCAGGCAATTTGGCAACCATGGAGAGAATTTGCACAACACTTTGCAGACAAAATCATTCAAATCCACTCTAACGTGAATGCTGTACCAATGGGTATAACCTCGACTCCTGCTTATCCTGCATTATTGGATACATTTCATTTGCATTTACATTTCATAAGGATATGGGCAGGATCCTTGGAAAGGTGAGAGATACTACATGTGTACTGGACTGATGCCCTTCCTAGCTCATAGAAGCATCCAGAGGGGAACTAGGTGAGTGGCTCAAGGTAATACTTAATGCTTCATGGCAGCAAGGCAGGTTTCATCCTGCCTAAAGATTACTGGGGGGGAAAAAGGACCTTGAACCCGACTGTACTAGAGAATTGCCCACCTATCTCCAATCTCCCTTTCTTGGGCAAGGTTCTGGAGCACATGATAGCTTCCCAACTTTAGCAGTTCCTGAATCAAACAGATTACCTAGATTACCTTTTCAATCTGGCTTCAGACTTGGTCATGGGACAGAAACATTTTGTATCACTTTGGTGGATGACCAAGGTGAAAATGTCCCTCTTAGTTCTGCTGGACCTCTCGAAAACGTTCAGTACTGCCAACCATGTTATCCTTCAGAGTCATCTTTCTGGGATGGGACTTGAGGACAAGAGTTTTACAATGTTTCTGGTCCTTCTGGGAGGAAAAAACTCTGTAGGTTGTGCTCAAGAATTACTGTGACAGTCTGGGAACTGGCCTGTAGGGTCCTTCAGAGCTTGACTCTATCCCCTATACTGTTCATGATACACATAAAACTTCTTGGAGAGGTTACCCAGAATTTTGAGATTCAGTATCATCAGTATGGTAATGACAGCAAACTCCCTTGTTGAAACTGTGTCACTGGCTGCCACCTCATTTCTGAGTACAACTCAAAAGTATTTGGTATGCCCTATAAAGCCCATACAGACTATCTGAAAGATCTTATCTCCTGGTATGAGAGTGCCTGAGTCTTTAGATCCCTGAGAGAGGGCTTTTTCTTGGTCCCACCAGCCCAACAGCAGGTACCCAGGCCACTTCTCAGTGGTTGATCTCTGCCCTCCTTCCACCAACAGGTAAAGACTTTTTTGTCTGAAAAGGCTTGGGGTTGTTTTAATAGGGTGGATGTGCTGTACTTTCTCACACTAGTAAAAATCAATACATGATTTCACTGATTGACAGACTAGTTTTCAGAGTTTACAGCCCACTCTTCAATCAATAAGTGCTCTAAGCAGCCTATGAAAAAGAAAAAGAACAATTTTTTTTTAAAAAAATACAAAATAAAATCAACCTGAGAAGTAGTCATCTGCAGTTTAATCCTATATGGCGCTCAGAAGTAAGCCCCACTGCATTGAGAATTACTCTCACCTACTGTATTTAGTATTGCATTTATTAGACTTATATCCTGTCCTTTCTCTGAGGAGATCAAAGTGGCAAACAGGGTCTTCTTCCCCATTTGTATCTTCCCAACACCTCTGCAAGGCAGGTTAACTCAAGAGACAGTGTAACTGGTCCAAAGTTGTCCTATAAGCTTCATGACCGATTGGAGAATATTTGAACTTGGGTCTCCCTAGTCCTAGGCCCAACTTTCTAACCACTACACCATGCTGCCAGTAAGGCTTTTATCCTAAAAAGAACATTAAAGAACAACAAAAAAAGGCCTAGATACCAAACCATGTTTGAATAAAAAATATTGTCAGTTACTGTCCAAAAGAGAAGGAAATCTATGAGGATTTTTGGAAAGGATGGCATGCCACAGCTACTACTGAGTATTTACATGCTAGAAGGCAGTGATGTAGATTTGAGTCGATTGACTCGGACTCAAGTCAGACTTAAGTTACTTCAGTGACTCGACTCGGACTTGACTCAGCAAAAATTATGCAGACTCGACTTGACTTGAGGCTTGCATATTTTTAGTGACTGACTTGCTGCAGTTGGTTCAGTAACATAAGACATTCATCCAGAAACCTTACAACTTACTGGTCACATACTGGACACATTTCTCAGAGGGAACAGCAAATGGGATGGGCAATGAGCTTGAGGTGGAGTTGAAAGCTGCTTGGCAGCCTGTCCCTGCTACATATAGGAAGAGCTTTCTAAAACTTTTCCTAAGAGCAGAAGGGAAGATTCATGCCCAGAGTGCAAGGTGTGTATCTCAGAGGGGAACAGAAAAAGTATTAGGCAATGGGCTTGAGGAGGAAAGCTCCATCCTTCTAAAGCTCTTGAAGCCTCAGTAACAGGGAATAAGAAGGATCCTATTCTCCACTTCTGAAAAAGCCTCCAGCTTTGCAAATGGGAAGTAAGAAGGATCCTATTCCCTACTTCTGAAGCTGCAGACTGCAAAATCACAAAATTAGAGAGGTGACTCTACTTAAATTGTTAAATCTGACTTTATTTGACTCTGTCCAGAAATTCTGGAATACAGGTTGGGGTATAAAGTTGGCTCCCAGACTTGAGACTTGACTCGAGACTTGACTTGAAAGTATCTTACAAGGACTTGAGACTTGAAGGTAGAGATCTGAGACTTGACTTGAGACTTGGAGTAAAAGACTTAAATACATCACCGCTAGAAGTCTTCCTTCTTCTCCACTTCATGGCCATAGCCTCTCTATAAAGCAGGTAAGCTTCACAGCTTACTGGGGGACCTGAACACAGATATCCCAAATTTTAGTTCAGCACTCTAACCACTGCATCATGCTTAATAGCACAGCTTACGGCTCATGTGAAAACTTTCATGCGTACATCTGCAAACATTTACACACCATGCATGAATGCCCAGAATGAAGGAAGGAATGATTCATGAAATGGTTTAGAGTTGCTGGGCCAAACTTTTGGCCCAGAGATTTTTGAGTCAAAACCTGGTGCCTCGGGAATGACCTCTTGTTGTGTCACAGTTATCAGGGCCCTAGTAATATCATCCCATCATTCAAAGAAAAAAGCCTAAATCAAACAAATAAGGAAGATAGATAGATAGATAGATAGATAGATAGATAGATAGATAGATAGATAGATAGATAGATGTACTTTACAAGACAGCATTCTTGTTCTGAGATTCCTCTTCCTCTCCCTTAGGACCAGAGAAGAGAGTCTAGGCCCTAAGATCTGAAATCCTAGGAAGCTTAATAATGTCACCCTGCTCTTCCCTTGTGTGTTGCTTTAACAAGTTTTAATGATAATTGAATTGGGCTTTAATTGACAGTGATGCCTGCAAGGACCTATGGGAATTGCTAGGAAATGAAGTTCTTGGAGGCAGGGTGGAATTTTCTACACTCTTACAAAATTTAGAAGCTCACCTCTACCTGTATGAAGGTGCCTGGAGAGAGGCTGTGTTGATAAGCAATATACAAGACGGGGCTTTCTCTCTGACAGAACCTTAGTTGTGGACTTTCCTTCCAAAGGGAGTCAGGCTGGCCCCAGCCCTGTTGAGCTTCCAGTGTCCAGCAGTGGCTTCTGGTGGCTCTGATGTCAGCTGGATGGCAGATCCTCCTCTGGCTTTCATCCCAGCTCTAAAGGAGCTGCCCAGGGTGTTGGACTTATTTTGGAGATAAGACTCAGCACCTTCAAAGTTCAGACTAAAACCTGGAGTGGGTTCACCCCACACTGGAGCCACAGGACTGTGACTGGTGTGCGGTCAGAACAGGCCATTGATTTTTACAATGGCTTTTCTAAAAACCCTGGATTTTAAAAATGGTTTTAATCTACTTTGAAAGGAAACTTTAAGTGTATTTTATTGTACAAAGCATTGTGGGCCAGAAAAGTGATGCTAATCTTAACAGATCAACTGGGCCTGGAAATGTCACTTTTTTAGACTGCAGGCCCCAGAATCTACTGCATGGTGTCTGGGGTATTCTGGGAGTTGTAGTCCAAAACAACATTTCTGAGCTCCACATATAAATATCAATACAAATTCCTCAGTTTCTGGGGAGGGAGAGCCATCGCAGGCAAAGCAGCTTGTGCACCTGAATTGAGTTTAACTTGCCACAAAAGTGGACAAGCCATAGCTGGAGGGAAGGGTTCTCTTCCTTGCTCATCCTGAGCTTGCGCTTCTGCCAGATGCCAAGTGAGCTTGTAAACCCTTTAGCTGTTTACTTGTCAAAATGATTCATGGCCTCCTCATTCAATGTGCCTTTCAAGGCAGCTGTTTAGTATGGCAGAGAGGAGGGGTAGCCGTGTCCAAAACACTTATTGCTGAACTCCTGCTGACTTTTCCTTTTTAGCTTTCTCATTTCTTCTTATTCTTCTTTCAGGGGGAAAAAAAAAAGCACTCTCAGCCCCACCGAGTGGAGCAAATAAGAGCCGGCTTGGCAGACTCAGATTGTTAAATAATAATCATGCTATTACCTCTCCAAGGCTGGATTTGATGGCTCAGCCGTTATGGCAGCGTGCAATTAATCCAAGTGTATGCAACACTTTCCAGACACAACAAAGAGCCAGAGATATTCCAGCCCCATGCGATGCAAAGACAATTGGAATGGATTTACAATGAGGCTCCTGCAGTCGATTGGGAGGGAAAGCATACATTTACAACCTCATGGAAAGCTTTTTTTTTTAATTGATTTGCAAAGCTGTAGGTTCTTACCACACGTACTTATTTCAAATATCACGACCCTACTTTCCAATCCCATCAATGGAGGGATGCTCAAGACAGGTATTAACAAGAGCAATACTTTCAAACAGCAAAAACATGATTTAAAAAGAAAAAGGAGGAACAGATAATATCATTTTTTAAAAAACAGAAGTTAAAGAGGGGAGTATCCACATTTCACACTTCTAAAACAGAACAGTTCTTCCTAAGCACGAATCTCATCAAAATAGCAATAGCAGTAGCATGTGTATTTCTATACTGCTTATCAGCTAAGCGCTCTCTAAGCAGTTTGCAATGTGTTAGCTAATTGCCCCCAACAAGCTGGGTACTCATTTTACCGACCTACGGAAGGACGGAAGGCTGAGTCAACTTGGAGCCCCGCAGGATCGCACTCACAAACTTGTGGCTGCGGTACCGGCGTTTAACCACGGTGCCACCAGGGCTCTCTCTAGGGTTTCAGCAGAGGCTCAAGGTTTGCCATGGGCTACATGAAGGGTTGAAATCAGATAAGCCGTGGGACACATTTAGTTAGTTATTTAGTTAGAGATGTCCCTCCACATTTGCAGGTTTGACGTTCACAAATTTGCAAGCGTCCTGCCCCCTCCCCCCATTCTCCTCCTCCCATTCCTATGCATTTTGCCCTGGAGCGAGTTCTCTGAGGCAAAATGGAAGGGAAGGGGGTGGAAGGTTCCCAAGAGCCTTCCTTTCCTCCTCTGGAGTTTCCCCCTCCCCTTCTCATCCATTTTGCCCCAGTACAGATCTCACGCTGAGGCAAAACGGAAGGGAATGGGCTTGGGGGAGGGGAAGCTAAAGATTTTTGCTTTCCTCCGCCAGAGTTTCCCGCCTCTCCTTCCCATCCGTTTTGTCCGCGCTGGGGCAAAATACATGTGAAGGGGAAGGGGGGAACTCCGGAGAAGGAAAGGACAGCTCTTGAGAGCCTTCCCCCACCCCATTCCCTTCCCTTTTACGTGGGAACAGTAAAGGGGGAGCCCCAGCAGGAAATGGGAGGAGGAGCAGATGCGGGAGTTATTTGCAACTGTTCTGCTTTTGTAAGGGTTCTAGGCCCCAAACCCTCACAAATGTGTAGAGAGGACTGTAGTTAGTTAGTTAGCTAGCTAGCTAGCTAGTTAGAATATTTATACCCCGTCCTTCAGCTAGAAAGGCTCTCAGAGGGGCTTACAATTTGAGAATTTGACACTTCCCTGGCCTCAGGCTTAACAAACTAAATAAGACGTAACACAGAAAGAAAAGGGGGTGGTTATGGGGGTAGGGCCGAGGCATGGTGGAGCTGTGCCTGCCTCTTCTCTCCCCCAAGGCCACAGAAGAGCCATTTGGGATTGAGAGAGGGACTTTCCCCAGTCCCCCTGGCAGAGAGTGAGATATTGGAAATGATTCGCACCAAGAACTCTTACATTTGCTCGATAACCTTTCCTTGCTAACTTTGCCTGCCCCTTTTCTTTGGATGGCCAAACTGTATTTCTAAATGGTCAACTGAAGTTTTGCATTACCGCAATGCTAGAAATGTGGTGACTGAAAGAAACACCCTTTGAGGAGGCAAATCTTATTTGGGGGGGGAAACAGGTTACCTTATACTCTCCCACCCTGTAGCTTCCACTATAAGTGATAGAAAGGTTCAGGACCCTGGACAGCACTTTTCCCAGCCAGCTCTCTCGGGCTGATGGAAATTCAGGACCCTGGACAGTTCACCAAGGCATTGCCTGTTTAAAGGTCCAAGGCCATTTCCGTACTAAACTGTTATAGCGCTATTATTCCACTTTCAACATCCTATGGAATCCTGGGCTTTGCAGTTGAGAGAGGGGCCTTTGTGGCCCCTCCCTAAACTGCAAACCCCAGGATTCCATAGGATGCTGAAAGTGGAATAATAACACTATAACAGTCTAGTGCAGAAATGGCCCAAGTCACCTGGAAGTACTCGGTAGGAAATCCCTCAGCACTTCCCTTAGCCAAAGGTCCTCCATTTGGATCCCAGATAGCTCTAAAGGTCATCTTTGTTGCCAGCCCCTCGTCCTACATAAAATCTGTGCTGACTTATAACTGTCAGAACTGCTGCCCAGGTTCCCAGTGGTCTGTAGCTGTCTGTAGATGCAAACCCCAGGATTCCATGGGATGTTGAAAGTGGAATAATAGCACTATAACTGTCTAGTGTGGAAATGGCCCAAGATCTAAAGGTTTTCCACCATTTTTCTTTTATTAATGAATATTTTAAAATGCAATACAACTCTTTAAATAGATACAAAGAGAAGGAGAAAAAACACTTGGTCTCATGGTCCTTTTTCTCCCCAGTTTGTTCTCTCTGCCCTGCCACAACCATCATTCCCCCATTGCTCTCCAAATGTCTGCCATTGCACCAGAAAGGATTCTCTGCCTGAAGGCACGGCACATAGCTCTCTCTCCAGCTTGTCACTGTGGGGAAAGGACACCCCCACAACTGCTCTCAGCAGGTCTCCCTCTCTCAGAAAGCCAACACACCGGGCTTTGTGAAGCCATTGCCTAAGCTCTCTCCATGCAGTAGCTATAGCAAGGAATGACTGAATCGAAGAATCAATAAGCATAATTATAATGAATATAGAACTACTGGAGTTTAAGCAGATCGGCCCACGATTAAGTTCGCAATTTGCACCTGCTGTTCTTTTCACTGCCTGGAGGATACACACACACACACAAAACAATGCACACATGATTGTTGCATTTCATAGGGATGTGTTTTCACTCTAGACAGAAAGAGGGAAGGAAGGCTTGTTTTGAAAGAAGGCTTGCTTGAAAGAAGGCTTGGGAGCAGGTTTGTTTTCTGCTGCTCCAGAGACCAGGACAAGGAGCAATGGATTCAAGCTGCAGGAAAGGAGATTCCCTTTGAACCTCAGGAAGAACTTCCTGATAGTTGGAGCTGTCCAGCAGAGGAATATGCTGCCTCAGAGTGTGGTAGAGTCTCCTTCTTTGGAGGTTTTTAAGCAGAGGCTGGATGCCCATCTGTTGGGAGTGCTTTGATGTGTGTTCCTGCACGGCAGGGGGTTGGACTAGATGGCCCCTGAGGTCTCTTCCAATGACATGGAAGGAAGCAACACAGGGAAAGGAATTTCTGAGAACATCCAAGGGAAGCAGAGGAACATCTCCAAATAAGAGTCCACATCTGCAGACACATTTTCTCTTTCCTACATGCAGTCTATGTGTGGTTCTCATCATCATTGTTGTTGTCATCGTCACCATCATCATCTCCTCTGCTTCACAGTTTCCCAAATGTTGCTGACCAGAGGTTTGGACTGTCAATGACTTAGATTCTGTCCAAGAATCTAAGGTCTCAGTGAGGTATCACCAAATAATTCCCAGTGAAGTTGCTTTTTTTGTAACTCTGCTGTTATGATCCTATCTACGATCAATTCATTCAGCTGTTTTGCCAGTCCATTTGGAATTGGGAGTGTTGTTGTTCCTGTTGCTGCTGCTATTTCAGGCAAAGCACTAGGGTAAACATTTGTTTTTATGGTACCATTTTTTTATTTCCCTGCTGGACTCCTACTCAAGATGGCTTTGCACCCTGCCTTTCCACTAAAAAGCTGGCCCTTGAGGGTGCATCACTAAAGACTCATTAAACGATAGAACTATTAACATCATCCCACTCAGCATCAAAACATTTGAGAAGTCCAGAATCATGAAATGTGTCCTGCCTCCCACCTTGACGTGTTACCCTAAGAGGTGGGGGATGTTGAGGTCCACCTGCCATGCCAGCATCTCCGTAGAATATGGGGGAATATAGCTCAAAGGAAGCCTGAGAGAGGAGAGTAACAGCAGTACTAACTATAGAGAGCACTCCAATTAAATTTAAACCAAGTATTTGATTCGAATTGACAGACACACGAGAAATTAGACACTCTTAAGAACCATATGGGGTTATCAGAAAGTGAGGCAAGAAAGACTGGATAGAGAGAGATTGAGTGGAAAAGGTGATAGTTACCAGTCCTGAAGAAGGTAGTCATAGCAGAGTGGTTCAGACAGTGTTTGAGCGTAACACAAGGTCAAAGCAAGGATTTTTATACCCTATTTCACGCCCTGAAGGAATGTGTTGACAAAGCCGTAATGGCTTTCCCACGGAATTGACAAAAGTCCAGAATGGATGGAATTCTTAACTCCAGAGTGACAAAACATTGATGGGATTGATGACAATCTTTTAATGTTCAGTCAGGTAGGGCGCACAGGGAAGATCTCCATAGGGTATGGTCTCTGCTTGCTCACCAATCTGGGCAATTTGTCTTTCATTGTATTCAGAAATGCAAAAGGCCTCGAGTGGTAAAAGGATTAGCACAAACCCATCTAGTCCCCCTAATCCTCTTTGGACTTATGACCCTGCAACACATTTTCCGGTCAGCGTGACTTTGATCACGTTCTCCAGTCCAATTCGTAATTTAATAATTTAAGTTAATAATTTAATTTAATAATTTAATAAGTCCAATTTCTGAAAATCACACATCCCGCAAGTAGGCTATGGTAACAGACTAAACTAACTTTCGACGTTGTTTTGCAGACAATTTAACTTCATCCCCTACCCCACCCCCTGGATTGTCTGCACTCATCAGTTGATGTGAGGATTCATGCACCTTATGGACATTCTGGGAAGTGGGGACTGAGACAAGCTCATCAGCCTTCTGACTGAAACTGCATTCCTCTTCTCTGACTGGCAGCAGCCCTCTCCCGTTTCAGATAGCAGTCTTTCTTACACTGGAGAGGTGGAAGATGGCTCTTGGGAGCTTCTGTGTGTAAAGCAGATGCTCTGCCCAGTGAGCCTCTCCGGCCCTTCCCCTAAAGGCCAGCTGCTACATTAAGAGCAGAGCTCAGAAAAGTGTGTGTGTTTTAACTACAACTCTCAGTATCCCCCGGCAAGCACGGATGGGTCTCTGCTGCTTGCCCACCCCCTGAAATGGAAATGGTAGTCTTTTGATGTTACCAAACTGAAAGGGTGGGTCGGGGAGAGATTTTGGTTGTTATCTGGTTGGAACAGAATTCTGACCTCTGTAATCACCCACAAAGTTGCTGATGGTGGCGTAAGTTGGGCCTACGCCATCATAACTCACTAATAAGACGTCAGCCTGTCGGGATGCTTGGCTCCTGCCATGATATTATTAGCAAACTCCGTTTAGCTTAACCTATAGGAAGAAGAATTAGTGTCCTTCAGCTATTGCAACATGGGCAATGACAATTTGCAATGATCTATTGAATATCAATTGCAGTTTGTATCCAGGTGTATGATCAAAGGCTTCAAGGTGCCCAGGCAACACCGGAGGGCATGGGGAATGAGAGGGGAAAGATCAGAGGGATGAGGTACAATATTTCTGGAAGATCGTGTGAGAGGGACCACACAAGATAAAACACAAGAATTTAGGCTTTCAAGATGCACATATGTAAATATCTAAGAAGCCTGGGAGCCAGCAGATTATTAGTGGCGTGATGTGATATTTATGGCTCTCACCAATCAATGCCCTTTGCATCAAAATTTGTATCTTTTAGTATAAAAACCTGTTACTAACCAACGCACCTCAGTCTCAGCAACTTCTTTCCAGCTGCTATCTTGCTCACTTTACCTCAACAAATGCTGCTACTAAAATCTGAGTGTTTCCTTGGGGAAGCAAGTTAGAGAGTACACAACACCAGCCGATGTTTTTGTGTTCCTCCCACCTTGGCCACTCTCCAGTCTGATCTTTTTCTGCTTGCCCACAAGGGTGGCTTGCTCCTCTGAGAATCCTCCAGGAGCAACATTTCACCTGTTACGCAGTCTGCAGGAATCCTGAAAACTTCCCGACCAAAGAGTTTTTTTCCAAACTAGAAGCGGAATTTCAAACAACAGCCCATGCAGTTCCTGGAAGACTTCCAGGCAGAAAATTAGTTGTTAGATCTGTGGCAGTGGCCCATCCCTGGTTTACACAAGGAGATTTTCAACTTAGCTTAGAATCTAGTGCAAAAATATATAAGGTAAAATCTGCCCCCAAAATCACAACAATTGTGGCAATGCAATTGTGGCAAACAAAGTTAAAAGCATAAAAGTACAGTTGCAGGTTTAAGTTTCACGGATTTATTTGCTCATTTCTCCGACCTCTATACCCCCGCCCCATACTTCAAGCGCTTCCTTTTCAGGGGGGGACTTTCCATCGTAGCGGCTCTGATCAGGCAGAGCAGCCCTTTAAAAATTCACCTTTGTTCGTCCTCCTCCTCCTCCACCGCCAGTCACTTCCTGGCAAGTTAAGGATGGCTCGCAGTTTGATTTCTCAGCACCACAAAGCCTTTCCCAGTGGCCCCCGGCACCCAAGGAAGGAGATGGGTGAAAGAGAGGAAGGATGGGTCTACTACGCTGACCCACCCCCTTTCTCTGTCTTTTCCTTGCTCTAGTTTAGAGCCAGGATGTCTCCTCTCCCCACAACGTCTTGGCCCCCTCCCCCCCACACACACATTTTGATATTTGCCGTTTTCCCACTTTGGTGGAGTCTTCTGCCCCAACTCCCATGAATGTGACCAACTATAGTTTGCATTCCATTAACCCAGCATTCGGGGGAGGTATGGAGAGGACAGGGGCTGTCAGGAACAGCATCCGCTCACAAATAATATAGTCCAAAAGCTATATTTTATGGGCAGTGAGATACACGTGATGACTTTAGTGGCCAAACTGAGAAGCGAGAGAAGGTGAAAGTGCTTAAGCATCCCCAGACTGTACCTCCCCCACTTGGTTCACTAGGGAGCAAGCCCTTATCTCTAGAAACTGCATTTCTGTCTTCAGTACCAGGCACTGTTTACTTAATGGTTTTCAAGCTGCTAGAATCATAGAACCATAGAGTTGGAAGAGACCCCGGGGGCCATCCAGTCCAACCCCCTGCTATGCAGGAACACCCATCAAAGCATTCCCAACAGATGGCCATCCAGCCTCCGCTGGACTCCACCACACTCCGAGGCAGCATATTCCACTGCCGGACAGCTCTGACCTTCAGAAAGTTCTTCCTGAGGTTCAGGTGGAATCTCTTCTCCTGTAGTTTGAATCCATTGCCCCTTGTCCTAGTCTCTGCAGGAGCTGAAAACAAGCCTCTTCTCTCTTCTATACGACATCCCTTCAAATATGTAAACATGGCTATCATGTCCCCTCTTAACCTTCTCTTCTGCAGACTAAACATACCCAGCTCCCTAAACTGCTCCTCATGGGGCATGGCTTCCAGACCCTTCACCATTTTGGTTGCCCTCCTCTGGACACGTTCCAGCTTGTCGATATCCTTCTTGAATTGAGGTGCCCAGAACTGGACACAGAATTCCAAACGAGGTCAAATGCTAATACTACTACAGTTCCCATCAATAGTATGGCAGGGCAGAGTAACTACCCAACAGGGGGCATTTCCACACTACACTGTTATAGTTCCATTATTCCACTTTCAGCTTCCTATGGAATCCTGGGGTTTGCAGTTTAGGGAGAGGCCTTTAGAATTCTCACTCAGAGATCTCGTTTGGCCTCAGTAAACTCCAAAGCCCAGAATTCCACAGGATGTTCAGAGTGGAATAACAGCACTATAACAGTGTAATGCGGAAATGGCCAGAATCTCGCCATCCCGGTAGACGTAGGCACACGCTAATTGCTGCAGCCTCCCCTAGCTTGTATGTTCTTCCTCATGAACAACTTTTGCCTTCTTGACCACATCATGATGTTGCTTGGACATATGGGTCACAATTTGCATCTGTGAAATGTTGGAGGGCCTGCTGTATGTGTTTTTGTGTGTAAAAACACACCTTCACTAAAAATTATGTGTGCGACAGCAAATGAACTTGGCTCCCTAAAGAGTTAATGACTGATCAAGTCAGAAGGATTTACTCTCAGGTCTCCCTTCTGCTGCAAGCAATCAAGGGAAGCAACGAAGATTTGCCTTGTCAAAAATGGAGAGCAGTAATTGCATTTCCTTGAGAAGATGGCTGGCAAATGGCCTCTTCCCACTTCACCACATACGTGACTGCAATAGTGTTGCTCTCACAGTGACGATGTCTGTTCCGCATTCATCTTGGGCATTAAAAAGCCATCTATCTCTGCTAAATGTGCTGTCACAGATTAGGAATTTAATTATTGTTACACACAGGAGCCCTTTTAATTTTTCAACCCCTAATATGAGTCAGATAGGGGGCTGTATGGTTTATACTTTCGCACACTAGGATAACAAAATGGAATGCTGATTTGTGGCTGTAAGAGAGAGCTTCCAAATAAGCATCAATCTGGAAAGACCCCAGGAGACAGGGTGGCAAATTCAGAGGTGCAGCTGTTCATTTTGTCAGTCCCCTGGGCTACAGCTTGGGAAAGTTACTTTTTGGACTACAGTTTCCACAATTCCACAATTTTCCAACCATCATGACCAAAAAGGTAGACTTTCCAAGCTCTAGCCATAAACACACTGTGCATATCCAAAAACACAGGCAGGAGGGTTGATCTATAGCAACAAACCCCTTACAACAGGTTTCATTGCTGGGAAGAGGTATTTTGTAAGGGTAAAATATGGCCATTTCCGCACTATTAGCGGAAATGTTAACTGTTATAGTGCTATTATTCTACTTTCAACCTCCTATGGAATCCTGGGGTTTGCAGTTTAGTGAGGGGCATTTAGAATTCTCAGCCAGAGAGCTCTTGGGCCTCAGGAAACTACAAACCCCAGAATTCCACAGGATGTTGAAAGTGGAATAATGACACTATTATAGTGTAGTGCGGAAATGGCCTAACTTTGAATTGTCCGTTGAAGACCAAGCCAAACTGCCAAATATTTTACGACTGGGACAGCTTGCAATAATATACTTACTGCAATCCATCATCTCCTCTGCACAGAGTAAATATCCACATGCAGACAGACACTGTACAATCTCCGTGCAGAATAGAATATTACACAACCCGTGTCAGTGACAGAGTGTCACTGTGCAAAACAACATGCCTTGGACAGGCCCTGCTTGGCCACACTGCTTCACAAGCGAGCAAACACACCCTGCAGCAGCTTCCAGATCATCTTCAGTGTAACGATCACCATCTTTAACTACCTAAAGGGATGTCAGGTAGAAGATGGAGCAACTTTGTTGCTGCTCCAGTGACTAGAATGCAAGCAGTGGCCTCAAATTACCAGAAAAGAGATTCCACCTAAAAATTAAGAAGAACTTTATAATTGTAAGAGCTGTTTTGCCAGTGGAATAGAGTGTCTCTTCTAGATGTTTGACTCTCCATCTCTGTAGGCCTTTAAACAGAGGTTAGATGAGTATCTTTCAGGAGTGCTTTATTTGTGTATTCGTGCATGGCTGGAGGTTGGATTCAGTGCCTGTTGCAGTCACTTCCGGCTCTAAGATCTGAAGAGTTAGCCCCAAGTAACTCCATGGGTTGTAACACAGGAAATGACTATATGGGGAAAAGAACAGAACCTCCACCCCTTGAATGGCTTTGATAAGGAGAGAAGTTCACTACATGGAAGCAACACCTGCTCCAATTCTCTCTTGTACACAAGTATTAGAGGACCAGCTCCTCTGTCTTCTTTCTGAGATGGGGATAGCATCATTTTGTGCATCTACAGACAATAATATATTATTAATTCCAAAACATATAAACCATGGATTTGGGAAAGGAAAAGAAAGGAAAGGAAAGGAGTTCCACTCATTAGTTAAAGTACCAGCCCTGACCGGGAATAATTTCAGTAATTAATGCTGGAATATCTTAGAATAGATGGGATGGGAGCCCCAAATAAATAAATAATGCATAACTGAGCTATTCATTCAGTGGTAATTAATGACCGCGTGGGCCTCCCCTTTAGTCCTTGTATATAGAGATGAAATGGTCTTCTGAGGCTTTGATCTTCAGGCTTCCCCCTGGAAGAAGCAGAGGAGCAGAAAGTGTGTCTGTGTGTTTATGTGCTTCAAAAGATACAAAGTCACATTTAACACACACACCCTTCATGCTAATTTCCCATTTTATTTTATTTCTTTCTCTTGAACTCCTGTACACATGAGTGCAAAAGAGTCAAGGAATGTTCAAATACAAAATATTGCCTTATAAGGCCATATAGGTTCAGTGACCTAGAGTGTGAAAGCCATTTTGGTGTAATGGTTTGAGCATTGGACAATGACCCTGGAGACCAGAGTTCCATTCCGTGCTTAGCCATGGAAACCTTGGGTGACCTTGAGTGCATCACGCACTTTCAGCCCCAGAAATCCCTGTGATAGGTTCACCTGAGGATCACTATAAGTTGGAAGCAACTTGAAGGCACGCAGCAACAACAACAACCCAGATATATATGACCCCCCCTCTGTGAATGGACACCCAGTCTTAACAATATGGAACCATTCATCAGACACAGTTGCACGTGGCAGGTTGAAGGAGAAATTTTTTTTAACTGTGATGACATATGAAATCTAGGCCCTTTTCGCACGGCATTTGCCATGCAAAAGGGCCCCTCGAGCGTCATGCGAATGTGAGGAGCGGTCCACATGACGTACTCACGATTGCGCGATGCTCCAGGGGCCGAGAGGCGCTAACTGCACATTTTTTCATTTTCGGCTGTGAGCCGAAAATGGTGCTTGATCGCGCATCGCTCGGGGGCCCCGCGTGCACTTGCCGTGTGTGCGGAGCTCCGGAGCCACGGCGCTCGCGCTTCCTGCCCCAGCTCAGCCTGGGAAACTCCCAGGCTGCACTGCGGAAGGAAGAGGCGAGGCTCTCCCACGAGCAGGTGGCAGCTGCGGAGCTGAAGCAATAGGGACACAAGAGCCTCTCGCTAGAGGCTGCTCGTGATCCCCACACCCCAGCCCCGCAAAAAGGTGCATTGCGGAAAGGACCCTAGTTTTGTTCTGCAGCTCCACGTTAGGAAGCTGGTAGCCTCATCATGGACAACATTAAGCTGGTAGTCTCATCATGGACAACAAAACCTTTCATTGGCAGAGGCTAGAGGCCTGTCCACAAGTTACGCATTTCTCTTGTCTTGTGAAACTGTTGTTAAGTAATACACCTGAGTTTGTTCTCAGCAACTCAGGGAAAACTATAATGAGGCGTTATCACAAAATCAAAACCAGCCTTTTCTAACCTGATGTCTCTAATAATGGCCATTTCTGCACTAGACTGTTATCGTGCTATTATTCCACTTTCAACATCCTATGGAATCCTGGGGTTTGCAGTTTAGGGAGGGGCCTGAAAGTGGAATAATAGCATGATAACAGTGCAGAAATGTCAAATGTTGGACTTCAAACCCCTATAGTCCCATCTACGTGGTCATTGGTTGCTGGTAAGGAGGGGTGTAATCCTCCTACATTCAGAGGTCAAGGGCCGGGAAAGGTTGATTTAGACCACAGGTTTGACATTTTGGATACTGGTAATGGGCTAACACAGCTTCTGCTGTGGGATCCCATCACTTGAGCAAACTCTCCCGGTCACACTTTACATGAAACACACACAAGTCTCCAGTCCACATAGAGGGGAAGGAAACCTGAACAAGTAGGCAGCTTCTGATTTTAAATTAGTTGTATTCGGTGGTTTTTACTGCTTAGCCTCGAAATCAAGTGCTGGAGATTAAGCCACTGAATATGTACAAAAGGGGTGGTAAAAGTATGGCACGCAACCTCTGGACCTCACTTTTGCAGCCTGTGAGGGCCCATCGCCAATGCTGTAAGCGTCTCTGAACCCTAGACGTGCACTGTTTAAAGGTTTTTCTTTGCAATTTTTAGGCAAGCATTCCCCGAAAATCACATCCAAAGCCCTTCCAATGCATGCAGACATACACAATACCCCAATCCCCTCAGAATGCTAATTTCTTCTCAAATACTTTATTTTCTCTCAATTTCCCTCTGTTTCTCCTTCAAAATGGCCAGAGGAAATGAGACGACACCATTTCCACTCACTATGTTGAAGGAGAAATAAAGGCAAAACAAGGCATGTTAGTGTAGCCTGCGGAGGGTGAGGAGAGTGGAAGATTGTCCTGTTACCCTGTATACTGGGGGTCCTGGGAGGGACACCAAAATGTGCTCAACTAAAGGTGGGGAAAATTAGCTCAGAGCACTGCTTAGCGTTACAAGAGGCAGGGTAACGTAGCGAGATCTTGAACCCTATGTCTACGGGGTCAGGCCGAGTCAAGGAGCACACAGAAGCTGAAGCAATAAATGATGTTTTATTAAACACAAGCAAAACAGTGTATGCGACACATTCACACAAGATAACTAAAGACATAAAGGTTGGAGTGGTATAGAGGGATTTTTAGATGTAGCTCAGCCCGTGGAGCTGAGGGGAGACTCGCCAAGCAAAGCGGCAGCAAGGCGGGATGAAACTCGGGAGCGATCCGAGGAAGGTCTCGGAATCAAGGGTTTTTATAAGGAGAATTGTGACTGCAGACTATGCCGTACTTGGGGGAAAACCATAGATTTGGAGTTGGAGACAAAGCCTCTGACAGGTCAGAATCTGAATGATTGCGTTATCGCAGAGGTTCTCAATAGAGTAGCCAGTATGCAAACGCAGAGTACTTGGGTATTGTATAGTTTACCCATCAAGCTGCCATCGCGGGGCAGAGGCTCTTTTGTAAGTGGCGAGCATACCTAATTAGAGTACTTGCCTGGAGGTCTCCTCAAGCAGTGAGTCAGCTATTCCTGGCCTGCCTGTATTGTTGTTTGAATATTACGGCTATTAATGGCCGAGCTTGTTTGCGTGCTCGTCCGGTGGCCTCGCAAGCACGTGGAAGGGAATAGAGAAGTGCAGCCGAATTGTGATATCAAAAGGATATCTTTTAATATCCTCAAAGCTTGGACTAGCCAGGGCAGTAACAGTCCCCTGCCACCTGCGTGGTTCCCTACCGCATGCAGAATGATGGGAGAGATGGCAGCGTTGTTGTTGTCATTGTGTGCTTACAGTGACCCTAGGCATTCTCGCACGAGGCTGTTATGGCGCTATGATTCCCCTTTCAACATCCTATGGAATCCTGGGGTTTGCAGTTTCGGGAGGGGCCGCCTGGCCCCTCCCGAAACTGCAAACCCCAGGATTCCATAGGATGTTGAAAGGGGAATCATAGCGCCATAACAGCCTCATGCGGAAACGGCTCCTAAGGAGAACCTATCAAAGGGTTTTCTAGGGCTGAGAGTCTGTGATGTATCCCAGGTCACTCTGTGGATTTCCATGGCTGGGAATCCAACTTTGGTCTCCAGGATTGGAGCCCAATGCTCAAACCATTACAACCATACGGGTTCTCTAGACATGGCAGTACCCCTGAGCAAGTACAAAACACTCTTTGAACAGAATATTCACAACCAGCCTAACACGTGAGATTGCAAACATGAATTCATGACTCAGACAAAACATACGTACACACTAAGAGCAGCGTATTTACCCCGCGTTGCCCAGGATTTCACTTTCTCATAGGAAAGACTTGTTAGAAATACCGTAGGAATTAGATGCGGTTGAAATACACACATTTGAGAACCTGTGTCCATAATTCCCCAAACTGCCTTGTCCAGTACCTGTAACTTTTCCCCATAGTCCCCAATCCAATCTGTATTCAGAGTTATTAACATACACAGGTTGGGTTCCTGAGGGAATACGTTGCCCTCCTCCTTGCTGCTAGGGCCTCATCTCCATAGCAACCAGCCTGAGGCCCAAGAGCTCTCTGGCCAAGAATGCTAAAGTCCCTTCCCTAAACTGCCAACCCCAGGATTGCATAGAATCTTCGCAGGCAGCCAATCATATGAGGTCTTCTCACCTGACACAGCCAATCACATGAGGTCCTGACACAGCCAAACTCACAAACTTTGACTTTCATATATAAGATAGAATAATATGCAATAATATTATTGCATTATTATAATATGAAGGAGGAGGAGGAAGAAGTGGGGGTGGTAGTGGCCATAGTAACAGGATACCTAGAAATTAGTGGCAGCTGGTGACCTCCATATCAGTGTGGTGGTGAATCCACTCCAGGTTTTAGTCTAAACTTCAAAGGCGGTGAATGCTATGTCCCAAGCAGGTTCAGCACCCAGATAACTCATTTAACTTTTAAGATAAAACTCAGAGCAGATTCAGTACCCCTTTGGCACAAAAGCCCTAGGATACTACGGAGGGACAACTCAATATCCACTCTGTAGCCATTTCCACGCTGGAGTGTTATAGCGCTATTATTCCGCTTTCAACATCCTATGGAATCCTGGGGTTTGCAGTTTCGGGAGGGGCCAGCTGGCCCCTCCCGAAACTGCAAACCCCAGGATTCCATAGGATGTTGAAAGCGGAATAATAGCGCTATAACACTCCAGTGCGGAAATGGCCTATGTTTGGAACTTATTCTCTCCTCAGGATCATTGTTAAAGAACCCAGGGCCTGGCTGTCTCTCCTCTTTTAATTCCTGCCCTTCAGCTATTGAACTTCCAACGGTGATTAGAGATGTTTTTCTTCCAACACACACGAGCCTGTTGCAGCCATCACCGTCGTGACCAATTTAAGGCTTCGCGGATTAAATATAATGTCCTTAAGCAAACAAGCGTTTGCTCGCTCTTCCCCTCTCTCTCACCTGCCACCCGCCTGGTGTCAGTAAAGCCTGCAGCCTTCACAATATGATCCATTTATGTGTGTTCTTCTCCGCCACCAGAACTTTAGGCGAAACTGCGAGAGGTTGGCGAGAGGCACGGAAGGCCCTGTTCTTTTTAAATCAGGCCACTGCTAGGAGTCTTGTCTCTTTGATGCCTTAGCTTTTAGTCACAGATCTGTTGCCAACCAGGGCTTGCAGCATGCTGTCATGCCTCCTGTTCTTACCATTGATTATTGCCTGTCACCTGCCTCCAGAAAACCACACTTTAGTCTGGGGGAAAAATGTCTTTATCTGTGTGTCATAACTGATCTGGCTACAGGACTGCCATTCAGTTTCATAACCCATCAATCACATAGCAAACCAATTCTGGAATGTCATTTAGGGTTCACACTGTCAACCTTGCAAAGACCTTCCCGGAGGTACTTTTTTAAAAAATTCTAGGCTTCATTATTTGGAAATTTCTCTGACGGTGGACACTCTCAATCTCTTGGCATGTGCTGGGAAAGTTTTAAGAGCTATGGAAACTTCAGTGAACCCAAAAGCCCTTAGTACAACAGAGACGTGGCAGATTCATCTCTCAGTCCAACCATCTTGAACAGCAGGGTTGGCGAGGATGTGGGAGAGGGCCCTCATGTTACCCCAAACTGTGGGGACCCCTTGAGGTCCTCCAGCCATACCCTCAATTCAGGGAAAAAATTGGGAATTAATTGGTCCTAATTAAGAAGGCTGCAAGAGGCGAGGTAACTAGCAGGATCTTTCCACCACTGTTTACGGGATCCTTGCAGGAGAACCAGCCAAAGACTCACAGGTAAACTAAAAATGTGTTTTATTGAGAGGAATTCAATCACACAAGCGCACAAGAGCTAACCGAAAGACAGGCAGGAAAGTTTGGATAGCCAGACTTAGATTTTTGGGTTATAGTTTCCAGTCCAGAAGAGCAGTGAAGAAACAGAGAAGTGGCTTAGTCAGGCACAGACATTCAGGAACAACCCCTGTGCCGAAGCCAGCTTATGAGACTTTGCTTTAACTGCCAGATCCATTTTATTTATTTAACATTTTAAAGCCACTGTTTTAACAAAAGTTTTTTTTAAAAAAGGCTCCTAGAGCAGCTCACAAAATCCAGTCCTTGTCCTCTGCTTAACAAAAGAGGAGGCCTGAGACAAGAGAGGATGGTTACAGAGTGAAGAGGGAAACATTGTGATGATGGTTTAGTTGCACTGATGGAAGATGCTGGAACATGTGAAAATTACTCTTTTGGACCATAATGGCCCGAAGCCCCTGAGGGACAGAGGGGTACCACTGGATGGTAGCAGCTCATCCTCCTTCTTTTGAGGTTTTGGTGTTTGATGTTGACAATGATGCTGAACTATTACTTTGGGGTCTCATTAGCTAAGGGGAAAAGGCATCTTGGAAAATACAATTCTCAGAATCCCCCCATCAGCATGGCCTCTTGGAGTTGCAATCCAAAAAAGCAGTGCTTCCAAATTACAGAAATAACAGAAAGCAAGTCAGGATGTGCTAGAGATTTATGAAATTCTGGATGGTGCAGGAAAAGTGGTCAAATCCTGTGTAATGTGGGGCAAACTGCTCAGCACAAGAGAGCTGATGCTCATTCAATGAAGTGAAAGGGTAGAAGTTTCAGGAGAGAGAAAAGGAAGTATTGCACACTGTTAAACTATGGAATTTGCTGCCACACAATGTAGTGATAGCATCTTGGAGAAATTTAAAATGAAACTGGACAAATTCAGGAGGGCTCACAGTTATTAGTGGCTACTAGTCATGATGGTTATAGGACAACTCAATTTTCAGAGGCAATAGACCTCTCGCTACCAAGGAATACCAGGAGCGATGAGAGTCTGGAAAAAGAGTTGTTTTAATTAGCTGTCAAATAGTATGCTTGCTCATGCAAAGTTGTAATGTTACAGCTTATAAGATGCGGCAAATCCAATAGTTCTTTTGTCTTGGCAATAGTCAGAATGTGCTGCTGTTACTTTGCTGCTCCTGAATAAAGCTTTTGGAAATTTCTAAGCCTAATTACCGGAACTAGGAGTTAGCTAGCACGTGACAATTGTGTAGGTTGCTTTTAAAAAGTAAACCGTAGATGAGGGAGCCAAGGAGACTACAAGTAAGGAAGAAACTAAATGCCTCTAACGTCTCTCATTCCATGACATGTTCTCAGTCTTGACTGGGTAAGGGGGAGAGCCACACTGCTTCCTTCTTAAAAAGCCATTCATACATCTATAGGTGTGCAAATTATCACTCAAAACATCAAACTCCCCAAAGCATTTGCATACGGATGTGGGGGTACGGGGGGGTAGTTCGCCCTGGCGGCAATGTTTTTGGGGCGTCCCAGCCCATGGTCACACTCCCATGCGCCCTGGCCATGCCCCTATGTGCCCTGGCCATGCCCCCAATGTTCAGTGGCCACACCCCTTTGTGCCATAGCCCTGCCCCCTCTCACCCACCCCCTCCACACAGTCCAAGCTCCGCCACTGCCCAAAAGCTTTTGGATACCCTGTAACATCCATCCAGTGAAATGGCTGCATGAAGCATCTCTGGAGAGGATAACTCAGCATCATGATATCACTGTCATTTGTATTTTCTGTCTTTCCTGAGAAAAATAAAATGCTCCGACTGACTTGCAAGACTGATCATCCCACAACTGGATAGAACCAATTAGACTTGTTAACTGATTTTCATAATCTAATCCAGAAGTCCTTCGATGAAGATGACCTGTTAGCATTTCAAAAAGATCTAGAGTCTGAATAATTCATTGTCTTTCCCTTTTAAGCTCTCCTTTGTTAATTCATTACAGAGGAGGCAGATGTCTTCGGTAAAACTCCTCTCCTTTCTGATTGCAGATCATAATTAAGAGAAGGATGACACTTCTTACAGAAAGAAAAAAAGCCACCTTAAAATAAATATTTCTATGTTCGTTTCTTAATTGCATTTCTAGCCTAGCCTTCCACCACTGAGCTCAGGTTCATTCCTTCTCTCCCCCCCACTTTATGTTCACAACATAAATCCAAACTATAGAATACTAGAATATTACAAAGAGGCAGCAGAAAAAGGACAGCATAGGAGAGGGAGAACTTGTGGACCTTCACTATTTGCTGGACTACAGATCCCATCAGCCTTAACTATTGGCCATGCTGGCTGTGTCGAATGGTAGCTGGAACCCAATGGCATGTGGAAGGACACAGATTCCCTTCTCTGACCTAAGAGGTCAAGTCTCATGTCCTGCTTTCTAGTTTCAATAGTACCCAACCAGATACTTTCAAGAAATCCCAAGCAGGGCATGGAGGCTCTTGGGTCTCTTCCACATCGTCTCCCAGGAATTCATACACTTTTAAAATGCAGAGAATAAATATAATCCCCATGACCTTCATAGATCTTTGATAGACCTAGCTAAGTCTGTTGGCCAGCCAATGAAACACAGAAGGGAAAAAAAATGCACAAGACACTCCAGTGGGCTGGAGGAAGCAGAGTGCAGACAAGGAAAGGTCCCTTGGACATTTGTCATTTCCCATTTATTCAGATTCTACTCTTTGCATAGAGAAGAATCTGAATAAATGGGAAATGACAAAGCAGAGGTAGCCAAAGAGGAGCCTTCCAGATATTGAAAAGTTGCAATCTGACCAGTGTCTAGGGCTGATGAGAGTTGCAATCCAACATCAACTGAAGGGTTACACATTCCCCAAACCTTGAGACCAACAGAGCTTTAAGATCATCTGGAGAGGCCCTTCTCTCTGTCCCACCACCTTCTGAGGCTTGTTTGGTGGGGACAAGGGAGAGGGCCTTCTCAGTGGTTGCTCCCAGACTTTGGAACTCCCTCCCTAGAGAAGCCAGAATGGCCCTGTCCTTGCTGTCCTTCAGTCAGCAGATGAAAACATTTTTGTGCCATCACATACTGAGTAGGACTGGACTTTTAATGTCGTGTGGTTTATTTTTAAAATTTATATATGGTCTACATTGCTAGCATACCATTTTTTTTAAAAGAAAAAATACATGTTTACTCTAAAATAAGTTCTCATTATCCTCCAATATGTCTCCCATTTCCCCTTCAGGTAAAGAGAACCAAAATAATGTAATGGTTTGAGCATTGGACTATGAACCTGAAGACTGGGGTGAATTCTCCACTTGGCCATAGAAACCCACTGGGTGAGCTTGGGCGTGTCACACACTCTCAGCCCCAGAAAACCCTGCCATACATTCGCCTTAGAGTTCTTATAAGTCAGAAGTGACTTGGAGGTAGAAAACAACATAGCTTTTAATGCATGTTAATATTCTTAATTTAACGTTTTGCCTTCATAAGTTGTTCAATTGCTTTTAAAACTTACATTAAAACTTTTATGAACGCGTTTGTGTCGTTTTGCATTTGCGTTGCTTGAAATATGCTGTTAGCTGCCTTGAGTCTGATTGTTGGGAGAAAGGTGGGATATAAACAAACAAACTAACAACAGCAGCAACAACAATTTTGCTGTCAGAAGAGCAAAATATGGTCTAGATCCTATTGCTAGGCCTAACTAGAGGGAACCCATTGAATCAACGAGGTTTACTATGTGTTGACTCACCATCTAACAATAGATTCAATGGGTTTACTCTAGAGTAACTACCAGAATTTATGCCTATCACGGCCACCATTTCCGCACTAGGCTGTTATAGCGCGATGATTCCACTTTCAACCTCCTATGGAATCCTGGGGTTTGCAGTTGCAAACCCCAGGATTCCATAGGAGGTTGAAAGTGGAATCACCGCGCTATAACAGCCTAGTGCGGAAATTTGACATCTCACTTGGCTGCAGCCACACAAGGGCTCTGTGGGGACCATCAGAGTCAGTCACTAATCCTATTACTTACAGAATTTTAAGGTAAAGTCTGCTGGCAGAACTCTATCCAACCGCTCTCACTTTGCTTCTGCTTTCTAAATTTGGACCAATAAATGCAGAGTACTTGAGATAATTCACAAGAACTAGCCTCTCATTTTTTTTCATAACCGGCGCAAAGTTAATATTTGTTTTGTTCGTCTTCAATATGATGCAATAACTTTAAAACTATTAAATTCCCTGTGTTCACATTACGTCAGTATGAAATTACAAACAATGGCTGAAGTTAAACTTTTGGTCTACGATGCCCAGAATCCAATAGCAAGCACGGTCACCAAAAAGCACAGCCAGTAAGTAATTTTTCCAAGCTCCTGCAGTTGTTTCCTGGACCCTTACGCCCTCTTGCTACAAGTTTCCTGGCATTGATCCTAGGTCCAGGAAATTCTGTGCACTATTTCCTCAGTTTCAAGAAAAAGAAAGAAACAAACTAGGTCATGTGCTTAACTGTCAGAAGAGACAGAGACAAGAGAAAAGGAGAAACGGAGTGCTAAAGGCAACTATTTTCTTAAAGCAACTTCTTAAGTGGAGCTGTTTGTCATCTGAAAAACTGGCTGAATGGTGTTAAAAAGAGAAAGTCTGAAAGTCCGGCAGGCTCATCTCATTAAACTCAAAGTCAAGGGAAGCAGGAAATTATGTATTAGATCAATGAGAAGCTGCCCAAGGGGAAGATGTATTGATTGGCCACATCTAAGTTAAGCAGGCAGGTAGAACCAAAAGTGGGTAAGATTTAAAGGTTAGTCTTACAAAACTGGTGAGAACATCTACCCCAATAATTATTGCTTGTTACGGACTAGAAATGCCATCTGTTCATCATACCTTGACCTTTTCTTATCCCAAATTATTGTTCACAAAATGTGGAGACAAAGGCCATTTCCACACTAGATTGTTATAGTGCTATTATTTCACTTTCAACCTCCTATGGAATCCTGGGGTTTGCAGTTTAGGGACCTTCAGAATCCTCAGCCGGAGAGCGCTTTGGCCTCAGAAAACTACAAACCCCAGAACTCCACAGGATGTTGAAAGTGGAATCGTAGCACTATAACGGTGTAGTGCGGAAATGGCCAAAAAGAATTTGAAAAAAAAACATACTATTTCAAAAGCAATTTTAAAAAATTAGGGTTGGCAAAGCTATGCTCCCTCCAGATATTTGTGCATTACTAACCCTACTCTCCTTCACCACTGATCAGACAATTTGAATCCAGCAGCATCTGGAGCGATAACAAATTCCTCAGTCCTGTTTTAAAAGATGACCAGCATGGCTGGAAGACTGAAGCTTTTTCATGGAGGACAACACTTATTTCGTTATGATCTTATTTTATTCATTTATATCCTTACCTTCTCCAAGTAATGGAACCCAAGCCAACTAACAACATACTTGAAAACAATGTTGATTAAAAAAAACTTTTATATTTATACTTTTAGGAATATGATTGAATAGTTTCTAAAAAAAGCAATTAAGCAATTTATAAAGTTAAAACATTAAAAATATTAAAATCCATTAACAAAGCAAACCATAACACAACACTACAAACAAGGCACCACTTACGACGCTAAAGACTAATACATCTATTACACCATATGTCAGGATGGAGAATTGGGCCCATCAATTGAATGAGAACTCCTCTGGCTGAAGGATTCACTGTTCTCCTTTGATCCCTGAAAGTCTGACCTTCTGAAAAATCTCTCTCAACCAAACTAATATGCCTGCTATAAGTACATTTCCACTCAGACCTTCATCTCTCCTTCCCACTAAAAGGGCTGGGTTTTCCTCTGGAGTGGCCATTCTAGTTACCTAACAACATGTTGTTGGGCAGCTTTTCTACCACTCAGGATACCATAAAATCAGAGTTGGAAGAGACCCCAGGGGCCATCCAGTCCAACCCCCTGCCATGCAGGAATACACATCAAAGCATTCCCAACGGATGGCCATCCAGCCACTGCTTAAAAACCTCCAAAGAAGGAGACTCTACCAAACTCCAAGGCAGCATATTCCATTGCTGGACAGCTCTGACTGTCAGAAAGTTCTTCCTGAGGTTCAGGTGGAATCTCCTTTCCTGCAGCTTGAATCCATTGCTCCTTGTCCTAGTCTCTGGAGCAGCAGAAAACAAGCCTGCTCCCTCCTCGACATGACATCCCTTCAAATATTTACACATGGCTATCACGTATCCTCTTAACCTTCTCTTCTGCAGACTAACATACCCAGCTCCCTAAGCCTCTCCTCATAGGGCATGGCTTCCAGACCCTTCACCATTTTGGTCACCCTCCTCTGGACACGTTCCAGCTTGTCAATACCCTTCTTGAGTTGAGGTGCCCAGAACTGGACACAGTATTCCAAATGAGGTCTAACCAATGCAGAAAAGAGTGGTACCATTACTTCCCTCGATCTAGACACCATACTCCTATAGATGCAACCAAGAATCGTCTCAGCTTTCTTGGCTGCCGCATCACACTGCTGACTCATGTTCAACTTGTGGGTCACCTAGACTCCTAGATCCCTTTCGCACATACTGTTATCCAGCCACGTGTCCCCCATTCTATATTTGTGAATTCCATTTTTTCTGCCTAAATACAGGACCTTACATTTCTCTCTGCTGAAATTCATTTTGTTAGCTTTGGCCCAGCTCTCCAATCTGTCAAGGTCATTTTGAATTCTGATCCTGTCCTCTGGCATATTAGCAACCCCTCCCAATTTGGTGTCATCTGCAAATTTGATCAGCATGCCCTCCACTCCTTCATCCAAGTCATTGATGAAAATGTTGAATAGCACTGGGCCCAGGACAGAACCACTCCTCTTATACTCCATCACAACTGGCTTTTTCAAGGAAATGATTTTCTTTTTTCTCCATTCTCTCCTAAGCTTAATTACTGCATTTAAGACCTTTAAGCTGTACCATGTCAGTATTTTTGGTTCCACTTTGGTGCTGCCTATCACAGGAATGAAGCCTCAGGGAACACATCTGGAATGAAATTTGGCTGAAAAAAGTCACCCTCGTCTGACCTATAGCCTTTACCAATGTGGTAGCCTCTCAGTTTTCTGGACTACAACTCCCATTCTCCCAGATGATTAGGCATGCTCTTGGGGTTACAAGAATCACAGTCGAGCCCCTTTGTCAGCTTCCAGCTTGGGAAGGCTGCTCTCCCAAGTCCTTCTCCTCGCTTCTGTGAAGCAACACCGCCCTGAGCTATTAGACTGCCGAGATTTTCGCCTTTCTACTTTCCAAGCCACTAAAAGCAACAAAGTCACAATGTGTGGGGTTAATTGTTTGGCCTGCCACGGCTCAGTCTCTGCACAGCTTCCCAGGAAAAGCAGCAGGAGAACTTGATCCCTTTAAAGAGATTGGCTCTGGCTGTGAGGTGAGCATCTGCAATTAGCTCCCCGTTATTGGTTTCATCTGTCTCCAAAGCCCAGGGGGAAACGGGCTGTCAAAACAGCTCCAGCTGTTTTAATAAAGCTTCAACCTGCCATCAAAAGGTTAGCTTCCCCCCTCTCCTCCTATTCCATAACCTGCACTCAGGCACATCAGGTGCCTTGGCCTTGAAAGTGCCTTTCGCAAGCTCCATTTTGGCTCTGCTTTGTTATCCCACTTCTACAACGGGAATACAGAGAGAGAGAGGCCTGACGGGGAGCTACTTCAGTGCTGAAAATGCACTTTGGAGAAGCTGTTTATTTGAGCAGCCCTACTGTGGCTCACTAAAGAGACATCCATGTGCTGCCAGAGTCAGCCGGAATACCACATTCTTTACTCGCACCAAACAAACCTTTATTGACCTAACTCTTTCAAATTATTTATAAGACAATGAGGACTAGAAATTTGTTCTTTTGGAAATAGAATCAGAGCTTTTTGGCCAACATAAGTGGGAATAAATACACACATCATCCTTCAAACACTTTAAATGAGATTCATCTTCTCACTCATCAATGCCACTGTTAATATTTTCCCTGCCTATTAGATTATTCTAATAAAAGCTCATCTAACATTCTGTATTCACGATGGATTCCTTCCTTCCTCCCTTGTATTGCACGAGTTTCCTTTAAGCCTCTTAAGACCGAAAGGCATTTCCCCTCCCAAAGCCTTCTGAGCAGAACTTCTCCTTTTTCCCAAACTCTCCTCCCAGGAGCCCAGCAAGAGAAAATTTGACTCAGTTCCTCTCTTAGTAATTTTGCACTGTAGAGAGCTAAGTTGTGAGCTACCCTGTAAACTGTTTTAAATGGGAACTTTTTGTGGAAGGTTTGAAACTTCCAAGAAAGAAGGAAAGACCATGAAGTTGGGGGATATCATTACCATCAGTAGTAGCTTTATTTATGCTCAACTTTTCCCAGAGAACTGGGACTCAAAGAGGCTTACAAAATTAAAATACAGAGCAATTGAAACATATTAAAAGTCAAGATTAAAATGAAGTTAAACTAACCACAACTTTAAAAAATGTTTTCAAAATGCAGAGTTAATAGTGATAAAAGCACTTTAAAACACACACACATCTACACATACATAGATGGATGCACATACATGCTCATATGTACAAATTTATATGTATGCATGACCATGAAAATCTATAGGTAGCTCTTAAAGAAATGGCTGTGCCACAACATTTGATTGTGCTGCTGTGTAACCTGTATGCAGGACAAGAGGCTACTGTTAGGAGAGAACTGAAATGAAATGGTTTCCGATTGACAAAGGGGTCAGGCAAGCTGTGTTTTATCACCTTGTTTAACTTGTATGCTGAACATATCATACATAAAGTAGGATTAGACTCAGAAGAAGGAGGCATGAAAACTGGGGGAAGGTACGCCAACGATTTAAGTTATACAGATGACACCATACTACTAGCAGAAATAGCAAAAATGGAATGATTACTGAAGAAAGCCGAGAAAGAAGTGCAAAGGCAGGTTTACAGTTGAACATTAAGAAAACAGAAGGAATGACCGCAGAAGTTTTACTTAACTTTGAAGCATGCAATGAAGACATTGAAATAATTTAAGGGCTTCCATATCTTGGCTCAATCATTAATCAGAATGAAGACTGCAGTTAAGAAATCGGAAAAAGACTAAGCCTTGGAAAGGCAGCTTTGAAGGACTGAGACAAGATCCTGAAGGGTAAAGATAGGTCATTGAATACCAAAGTTAGAATTGTCCATAACATCATATTTCCAGTTTCAGTGTATGGTTGTGAAAGCTGGTGAGTGAAGAAATCTGATAGGGAGAAATCAACTCCTTTGAAATATGATGCTGGAGAAAAGTTCAATGGATACGTTAGACTGCTAAAAAGACAACTAAATGGGTTTAGAGCAAATCAAGCCTGAACTCTCCCTAGAAGCCAAGTGAGCTGACACTGTCCTATTGTGAGAAGACATGACTCACTAGAAAAAACACAATGGCCCCTCCACTTTTGCAAGGGCTCAGGGCACAGAAGCCTTGCAAAAGTGGAAAAACTGCAAATAACTCCCCACCCCATCCCACCCCCACAATCCTCTTCCCATTCCTTCCCAGGGCTCCCTCCTCCCATTCCTTTGCCTTTTGCCTGAGTCTGAGTTCTCAGCACTGGGGCTGTCAAGGTCAGAGATCCAGGCGGCGAGCCAGCCCGGAGAAGGGAGTGGGAGAGCTAGCAGAGTCCTGCCGGGAGGAGCCAAGCAAGCAATTACTCAAAGGAAGCCCATTTACCTAAGCCAGAGCAACAAGTAAAAGCTGTAGTCAGAGTTCCAAAAGCCAGGGGTCAGGAGCCAGCAAGGGGAGGGCTTGTAAGAAGTTCACCATAAGCAAAGGGAAGCTTTCAAGCAGGCAGTTATATAGCTCCGGGCACAGGTGTGTCCAGTCACCGCTTCTTAAACTTAGCCAAGGAAGCCTCCCTTTGCTCAGCTCTCTTGAGTCTCCGCCTTGATTGGGGACTGATTGAAGCAGGCTCCCAAGCATCTTCAGAATTGGATCCCTGTCGCCCTAAAGGAGCAGGCAGAGGGACGTCCGCACCTGCTTGGTCCGTGGCAGCAGGGGGAACTCTTGAGCTGCAGGACTCCTCTCCAGCCAGGGCCACAGGGACCAACGGCTGCTGCTTGTTATCAGCAGCTCTGACAGGGGCCTCAGTTATCACAGGGGCCAGAGGCAAAGGAATGAAAGTGGGGAGCTCTGGAGGGGGGAAGGAAGGCATGTGCATGCCTCCCCTCCCAGTCTCTTGCCTTTTGCCTCAGTGCAAGTTCTCAGCACTGGGGCCGGAGGCAAAGGAATGGGAGGAGGGAACTCCTATGGGAAAAGGAAGGTGCACATCTGCCTCCCACACACACACACACACATTCCCTTGCCTTTTGCCTCAGCATGAGTTCTCAGTGCTGGGACCAGAGGCAAGGGAATGGTTGCGGGGTCCAGAGGGGAAAAGGAAGGCATGCACATCCCTCTGCCCCCAATTCCTTTACCTTTTGCCTTGGTATGAATTCTCAGTGCTCTGATTTTTTTTTTTAAATTATAGGATAGCTCACTAGTTAGCTCTTCAAAATTTCCCTAAGTAAATATATATGCATACATTTCCCTTTCTCTCTCTCTGTTTCTCCTTACATATTTGTTACACGTGTGTGTGTGTGTGTGTGTGTGTAGACAATCTGCTGGGAATGCTTTGATGGGTGTTCCTGCATAGCAGGGGGTTGGACTCGATGGCCCCCGTGGTCTCTTCCAACTCTATAATTCTTTGATTCTACAATGAAGACAGAGAGACAGTCGAAGATTTCCAACATCTTGGCTCAGGCATTAATCAAAATGGAGACTGCAGTCTAGAAATCAGAAGAAGACTAAGACTTGGAAAAGCAATCACAAAGGAACGAAGGAAGATCCTCCAGTGTAAAGATGTATCATAGAATGCCAAAGTCAGGACTGTCCATCGCAGTATGTTCCCATTTTCTATGTGTGAACATGAAAGCTAGACAGCGAAGAAAGCTGAAAGGAAGAAAATCAACTTATTTGAAATGCGATGCTCGAGGAGAGTTTCACAGATAGCATAGACAACATATTCCTGCATGGCAGGGGGTTGGCTTCAACGGCCCCTGTGGTCTCCTCCATCTCTATGATTCTGTGACCTCCAAAAAGACAAATGAATGGGTCCTGGAACAAATCAAGCCTGAACTCTCCTGAGAAGCCAAGATGACTAAACTGAGACTGTTGTACTTTGGACATATCGTGAGAAGACCTGATTCACTAGAAAAAAAAACAATAATACTTGGGGAGGTGGAAGGCAGTAGGAAAAAAGGAAGACCACATTACAGTTGGATAGACTTAATCAAAGAAGCCAAGGTCTTGAGTTTGCAAGACGTGAGCAGGGCTGATGATGACAAGGTGACTTCATCCATACGGTTGTCACAAGTCAAAGTTGAGTCGATGGCAGTTAAAAACAACAATGCGAGTCTGAAGCATTCATTTGCAGCTCTCTGGGAAAGTTGTTTCAGATCACATATATACTTTTATGGAGGACTTGAAACTGTCAGGATAATGATGAAGCAAAGGGGAACCGCAGAGTTCCAGCCAGACCGCCCATCTTCAAGATACGCCATTCCATTCCCCTCACAACAGTTTTGTGTCTAAAACATTTCACCATCTTCTTCCCACAACAGTCAGTCAGCTTTCTGGTTTCACTGGGCATGCTTAACCTCATTGTTCCAGTCTCTCCAAACAAGGCAAGTGGCCTGTATTCCAGGGGGGATATTTCTTCAGTCTTTAGGGTTCTCACAAGCCTACTAACCCACTCTGTTCTGTGTGGATGCATAAGGAAATACACACACACACACACACACACTGAGAATTGCAATTGTGGAGGACATTTAGGAGTGGAAAATAGGCTATTGCTATGCTGGGGGGGTGAGAAAGAGAGACTGAGCCAGAGAATATGGTAATGAATGAGGGATAAGGATGGGTGTTCGTTATGTGTGTAGGCTTGCATGCATTTGTACATGTGTGGTTTGTGTGTGACTTTGGCTCTGTCCAGCTTTGGCTTTGGCCTTGTCCAACTCCCCTTGTTGCTGTTGTTGCCGTGTGCCTTCAAGTTGTTTCTGGCTCATGGTGACCCTAAGGTGAACCTATCATGGGATTTTCTGGGGCTGAGAGTGTGTGACATGCCCAAGGTCATCCAGTGGGTTTCCACAGTCAAGCAGGGAATTGAACCCGGATCTCCAGGGTTGTAGTCCAACTCTCAAACCAGTACACAATCGTCCCCTCTGCCCCCTGCCAAGAGTTACCGATAAGGGAATGAGATCCCTGATGCATAGAAAGACATTTCATTTCATTCACAGATGGCAAAGGAGTGATTTCTGGATGGTTTCTGGTTTGCAGCTCTCACTATCCTTCGCTATTGGCTATGCAACCTACCTGGCACGTCCAGTGGTATGTTCAATGGTATCTGGAGAACCCCAATGAATCCCACCCTTGTATTAAAACTAATCTGATTGCTTAACAGGTATTTATTAAAATTAACAAAGTCACAGGAAGCTGGTTCTATTCTCAGTGCGGTTGTGAATACTCTGGATTTTAGCAGGAACTTTAAATGAGCAATCCAAGGTACTGAACCTAATCTCTAAAATAAATTGAGTACCCTGGATGACAACTTTACAAATCAGACTAACATCCAGAGTAGATTGACCATAGGAATGTAAGTGCTAATTTTGTTCTCAAAGGAATGAGTAATATTAGCAATTTTCTTCCCACTGCAAGAAAGTTTTTGCAGATAGTGCAGTTTTCAAAGAATATTTGTAGTATGGGATTTCTTCTGTGCAAAACTTCCATGTCAGTTTTTGTTTCACTTTTTTGTTTTTCTTTTGCTTCTGTGCAGAAAATGTTGTTTCCTGTCCAGAAAATGCTGCCAAAATCTACACGTGTATTTCCAAAATACTATATCCTGCACAGAAAATGCTTTTTTTCTGTGTAACTCCACCTCCAGTTGTAACAATTTTCTGCAGAATAAGTCCTGAAATGCAATGATTCTTTTTAAACCAGGATTCTCCTCACCAAGGTTTTCTGATACTCAATAAAACATTTTGGATCATTTTTTTAATATTCTTTGCATCTTCAGTTTACCTTATTGACAACCAAGCCTTCAGAGAACAATAGAGAAGTGTGATGGAATAAAAGAAAAAAATTGGCTTCATTCTGAAACAGCAGTATTGGGTTTTGTTCCTTCTTCTTCTGAAGATTTGTGTTGTGAGATTCACACTGGAAATCAAAGCTCAAAGCCAGCATTTAGAGTTTGTGTCACTTTTCCACCCCGCGGAGGCTCCTTCCTCATCAGACAATGCTCACAGCCTCCTGGATCTGACTCATCTTTCATCCCTATGCTCTCGGGAGAGGAATTATTCAGAAGGGAGCACCAGGATTGGATCTCACGGGGCCTGATGAAGCAAGAGCTGAGGCTTCATAAAAGATTCAACAGGTCTGCTTGCAACTTCAAAAAGAAATCTGTGAGCTCTCTCTTCCAAGCTGCATCAAACACACAGGCTAAGTGAGGGAATAATAGATCTTTCCACACCCCAGGCCTTGAAAGACCATTATCTCTCCTGCTTTAGTTCTGATCCTATTGGACTTCATGTATTCCAGGGTCCCACTGAGGTTATATGAGCCAGCAGTCAACTAGCCATTTAACACCACTCTGTTAGGCTCGAAACCTGGTGCTCTGTAACTTGCTATAGAATTAACACTTGGTAATCATTTACTATGGTATTGATTAATATTTTGGACACTCAGAGCTCAATCTATAGCTCTGTGGTAGTGAGCATTTCTCATAATATTTGAATTAGAATTGCCTGTTCTGCTTTGTTCGTGTTTGTGCAAAGGGAAGGACGCTGCTAGCATCAGCAATGTCTTTGGAGATGACCTAGGATGTTGGCCAGGACATGTAGACCCTGGAAGTTAAGGGTCAGATAAAATGTAATACATGTAAAGCTGTGACTCTGCTAATGCTGATGCATTAATCTTCTTTTATGTAAGCATGAAAATGATATAAAAAGGGATGCATGGAAGAGTAAAATCATCCTTCCTTATCACTACTGTTAGTAAGCTATACCGGTCACAGTTTTGATACTTGGAGAGATCCTTTGGCAAAAGTTGCTTTGTGTGTGTGTTTTCTTCATTTTTCTTTCCTTTCTTACTTACTACCTTGTGTTGGGGGATCAATTCAGCTCCATGTCCACCTGGGGATACAATGAGGTAGGGTGAGTAAACAAACCACAACAACTCCATCAGAAACTCTTGATGGGTTTGGTAAATAGTTGTGGCTGAGATCTGAAAGATGACATACAAACTATCCATATATTCAAAAGAGGTAAAATGTCTGTGAGCAACGACCGTTCTAGGACCTAGAATCTGGGGGATCACTTCTATCATTGCTATAGACTGCCAGAGACTAGTGGCTTCCATGTCATTCTGGCAGTAAAATCTGCTTTGGGTTTGTACAAATTTTAAAGGAGGTATCCAAGGTGCTGAATGCTAGCCCCCATATAGTTTCACCACCTTGGCTAGTTCCTTTAAAGTCTGGACTAGAAGGCAGGTTAGATTTAGAGCCATCAGAGCCATCAGCTATCACCATGGCAGATCCTCCATTTGAAGATTTCTGCCTGATTCCACTTGAAATTGCTCATTATGTACAGCAGAAATGAAGACCATATAGGTCCCGTAGGGAGTTGAACTACAACTGCATCATTGCTAACACAGTGGCCATGCTGTGCCACTTGGAATGAAGTCCAAGAACATCTGGAGAGCCATACACTTCCTAACCCTGGTTTCCACCTTAGAGACCCTATGTTGCCTCATACAGTCTAGTGATTAAATGGGTGACCACAGAAAATATCTTCTTGGTGATGGCTTGGTGATGGAATAATTAAATTGACCAACTGTGCACATAAAAAAGGGGGGGGAATCTGTGACTAGTACCTTGTAAGCAGCTCTAGGAAGTTTTCCAAATGCTCTCAAAGAACACCTGCCAAAGGTGACGCCTCATGAAGAACGTACATGAGCCCACATATATACCATATTTGCCAGTGTATAAGTCACACTTTTTTTCCTGAAAAATACTGTTTGAAAATGGGGTGCGTCTTATATGCCGGTACATCTTATACACCCACAAATATGGCATTCCTAGCCTAGGTCAAGCGGGAACATGTGACTTTGAACTCTTGATAAATGCCATTTGCCATCAGTCCTAGGCAGCATGGTTACGGCTGATATGTGCCCAGCATCATCCAAAGGGCCACAGTTGTCCAGCTCTGCCTGGGCTATATACTATCCAGGGGTGATTGGAATTTCACGACACATGTGGACGGCATCAGGCTGGAGAAGAAGAAGAATGAAACCAGTTTTAAGATGTTTTATTCCTAAGTTATCATATGGGGAAGGAATATGCTGGCAGAGGGCCAGCAGTTTCCAGTTGGCAACGGGCTAGCATTTGGACCACCATCTTTTGCTTCTGTCTATCCGTACTCAGTTAATTAAGGATTGGCCTCCTAGAACCCCTCGGGGGAAGAAACTACCAAAAGCTAAATTGCGAAACCGGTTCTGCAGCTGCCATCATTACTGTCAAAAATCAGCAGCCAACGAGGGTGTCCCTCCATGATGCAGGTGGGAAGCAGAGTGCCTTCTGGTCCCATGGAGTTCTGCCAGCTGGAAGACTCCTTAACTCTGGGAAGGGGAGGGAAAGACAGACAGAAGTGGTGGCAGCGTTTTTTTTTTGTTTTCCTGGCACCTCCCTTAGTTTTGGCCACACAGTCAGTGGATATGGCAACTGGGGGCAGGTGGAAATGTAAAAATTACTAGAAGTCACAGGCAGCCCTGAGGGCAATGTGCTGTCCCTTTCTATGGTAAAGTCATAGAATCACAAGATTATAAAGCTAGAAGAGATGGCAAGGGCCATCCAGTCCAACCCCCTGCCATGTAGGAATACACAATCAAAACACTCCTGACAGATGGCCATCCAGCGTCTGTTTAAAAACCTCCAAAGAAAGAGACTCCACCACACTCCCAGGCAGCATATTTGGCTGTCAAACTGCTCTTCCTGTCAGAAAGTTCTCTCTAATGTTTAGGCAGAATCTCTTTTACTGGCGTTTGAAGCCACTGCTCTGTGTCCTAGTCTCTGGAGCAGCAGATAACAAGCTTAGCCCATCCTTTCAAAGATCTGAACATGGCTATCGTATCACCTCTTAACCTTTTCTTCTCCAGGCTAAAAGTACGTTCATAGGGCACGGTTTCCAAGCCTTTTACCATTTTGGTTGCCTTCCTCTGGCCACAAGTTTCCTAGAGGTTTCTAAGATGGCTTGCTTTAGCCCAAGAGTATTCTCCTTCATATGCAAAATCACCATCTGTAGGAGGAATTCTACCATGGGGAATGAATCGGCAGAGAGAAAGCACCCCAGGAGTGTGATTTTTTTTCTGGAAAGAAAGAGGGACTCCGAAGCACCTGTTGTCATTCAGCCACCACTGCTGCCGCCTCTCACTGGCATTGTGATAGGCAGGGATTTAAAGAGAGCTATTGTCTATTTATCTTTGTCCTCACCGGGACTTAGCCAGCCGCGTGATGAAGGTAATTGCCTTGGCAACAACCATAGAATACCCAGCACACCAGAAGATGATGATGGCTGCAGTATTTCATCTCTATGAAAACTTGGGGTCAATTTAAAAGTTTCCTCCCTCCTTCCCCCCGTCCTAAAATATGCAAGCTAAAAATCTTTTTTTTTCCCTTAATTGTTAATCTGGTTTGATCTCTGTTTCATACACGGAAATAGCTCCAAGTATATGCTCAAAGTCTATGTCTCAGGAAAGTGCCCACTGATAGCTCCAATCCTACCTCTGTGGGGCAGGGGCGGCAGCAGTGCTCTCAGTATGGTACAGTCCTACCATTAAGGAAAGCAGCAGATGCTCAGGTGCAGCAAGAAGTTAGGTATGTGCAAGTCAGCCTGACCTGTGTTGACCTAAGATAGTATGCTACTTTCTGGTTTGATCACAGACGGCCCAGGAAGTTTTGCCACTGGATACAAAATGAAATTGTATGTAGGATGTGGAAAATGTGTATGTTGGAATGTTGGATGTTGGAAAAAGATGAATGGGAAAATGCTTAGAGACACAAAGTGTTACCAAATGGTCGGCATTGTTTATCGGAATGGGCAGTAAATAGCATTTAGTTAACCTAGCTGAGAAACGTTTGCTTGTGTTTGAGAATAGCAATCAACGGGTGGTTTACTAGATTAGACTGTAGGTTACTAGGTTAGGGATGGTAGGTAGAATATCAAAGGACAAGGCAGGAAATTCAAAGGATCGAACTAATAGAAGCTATTTCAACAAAAGAGAAAGCGATCTAGAAGTTAAAGGGGAGGCGTGAAGCTGGAGAAGCTACCAATGGGCATAATGTACGGAGGATAATGAACTATTTTTTGTCTTTTACTATATAACCAGATGAGTGATGCAGATGATTGACTCCAGCAACCGTTGTTAACTGGCCTCTTGTGTTCCAATAAACATCATGGAAAGTACACACGAGAGACACATGAGTAGCAAGATACAACAGTCATGTTTGCTGTACTCTATGACATACTGACCGTGTGGCTCATTCACAATTCTGCGTGCCTGTAGATTATGCTAATATAAGGCATTGTTGTGGTTAGTTACCTTCTTGATGTAACATAAGGTTTGTATGAATATCATGTGTTACAAGCCACCGTATGTTCCATGTTTAACATCGGTTACAATATGAATGTTAGTTGTAAATGGGTATTCAGCCAAGCTGGCAAGGCATGCCTCTGTTCATTTGAAAGTGATAGCAATCCACAAGGGATTTACTATGGATGAGCTTTAATGTGCCTAGGCTAGAACTCTGGGTAACAATGTATCACATATCAAAGGAAGGAGTCTGGGAATCTCATCCTAGTGAAAAGGGATAAAAGAGAATGGGTTAGGAAAAGACAACCTCAAGGTGTCCGGCCAGTGTTAAGTAAGATACCCAGAGATAACACCAGAAATGTGGAAAGGCTTTAGATCAAAGTATGGAAAGAAAGTTCCTGGGGAAACACTGGAAGTTTGGAAGAGGGGTAGACCCAGAATATCTACCGGTGGGCATCATGTGCATGTAAAAGTGTGTACCACTATATAACCAAGTGTGTGTTGTAAACTGTTAACTCCAGCAACAGTTGTAAGTTACACCTCATGTACCTCATTGCTTGCGACTGTTGCTGGAGTTAACAATTTACAACACACACTTGGTTATATAGTGGTACACACTTTTACACGCACATGATGCCCACCGGTGGATATTCCGGTATCCCAAACTTCAAGCGTTTCCCAAGGAATTTTCTTTCCATAGTTTGAACCTTTTGTAAGCCAGAAAAAATTAATTTTTTGTGTACCAGTGGGTGTGGTGTAGTGTGGCCCTGAAAATGCCCCCATACACAGCGAGGGTGTTTGGGACAATCAGGGGATTAATGCAGCCCCCAAACCTTTCACAATTGTCCATCCTTTGTGACCACCTGAGAGTCCTACATGATGATGCTGTTGTGCACCCAGCCACAGGCACAGAGCCGGGCCGACTTCCCTACTACCTCCCCTTGCTTCTCACCATACAGTAAGTAATCCAACTGGGTGTGGAGTGCAACAGCAGAATGGTGCCTTTGGGTGAGGTGGGGGAGGAGAGGTGCTCTAGTTCTGCCTGACTCTGCAGTAACTCTCCTTGATTCAGGATTGACTACATATTAAAGCAACAGAAGCCCTGTCCTAGAGTCACCCTGGCAACTCCATCCCGCAGTCTAGAGCAACTTGGGTGAAAGTCCTCTGCTGTGTCCCTTAATAGGTGAAGGTATTCTCAAGACAGCCTCCCCTAAAGACTTTCTGTTAAACTCTAGGGCCTAAATATCCTCATCGCACCAGATCCTTTCTGATCTTGGAAGCTAAGCAGGGTCAGCCATGGTGAGTACTTGGATGGGAGACCACCAACAAATACCAGGTCCTGTAGGCTGTGTTTCGGAGGAAGGAACTGGTAAAACTATCTCTGAGTATATTTTGTCTAAGAAAGTCTTATGAAATCCATGGGGGTTGCCATAAGTTGACAGATGACTTGAAGACACACACACACACACACACGACATCAGCAGACAACACATCTCGAGCGTCTTTTTCAGATCATGATGTACAGTCTGTGAGGAAGGCTTGCAGTGTGATGAGGAGAGGCACAATAAGAAGAGAGGACTCAGCATTGTCAGCCACCATGCAGTGACCAAGTAAGATAAAAACACCACCAAAATAAATTAAAACAAAATTCCAGATCACCTGAGAATGAGGACCAAAGAGAGAAACCTTATTGACCTGGAAAGAAGGACACTGGGGATCCTGGAAGACAGACACAGTGTTTTACTATACGGTGACTTTAACAACCCAATTTGTTTGCCAAACAGCAAGACTGCAGACGGAAGTCACAGCCCTGAGAGGCTATAACATCTGTTCTAGGAAGCTGTGGAGTTTTCAGAGAAATACCCCTGAAGCGTCACAGTATTTTAACATTCATGAGAAAGGAGTGGAACTCTCAGAATCAAAGAGGTTTCTTATAAGACTTCTCTGAAAGCTGAAATTTAATTTCCTTGATACCATGTACAGTTGTCATCTCCCAGAATATTTTTGATCAACAGCACCATCTAGTGCTCTTGCGGCAGCACCTTTCAGACTAACTGGTTTTTATTTGACCATGAGGTCCCTAAACAAGGAAATTACAAAAGAAGATTAGAAAGAGAAACTGCTGGACTGAATTATATTCACAAATTCCAATCCAATAGAATCATAGAATCATAGAGTTGGAAGAGACCACAGGGGCCATCCAGTGCAACCCCCTGCCATGCAAGAACACCCTTCAAAGTACTCCCGATAGATGGCCATCCAGCCCCTGTTTAAAAACCTCCAAGGAAGGAGACTTCACCACACTCCAAGGCAGCATATTCTACTGCCAAACAGCTCTGACCATCAGGAAGTTCTTCCTGAGGTTCAGGTGGAATCTCTTTTCCTATAGTTAGACCACTGCTCCTTGTCCTAGTCTCTGGAGCAGTGGAAAACAAGCCTCTTCTCTTTCTATACGACATCCCTTCAAACATGTAAACATGGTTATCACGTATCCTCTTAACCTTCTCTTTTGCAGACTAACATACCCAGCTCCCTAAGCCTCTTCTCATAGGGCATGGCTTCCAGACCCTTCACCATTTTGGTCACCCTCCTCTGGACACGTTCCAGCTTGTCGATACCCTTCTTGAGTTGAGGTGCCCAGAACTGGACACAGTATTCCAAATGAGGTCTAACCAATGCAGAATAGAGCGGTACCATTACCTCCCTCGATCTATCCTTCTTGGATATCCTTCTTGAATTGAGGCGGCCAGGACTGGACATAGTATTGCAGATGAGGTCTGACCAAAGCAAAGGCATGAACAAAGACAATGGCTTCATGGCACACTGTTGTTGCTGATGCCGTGTGCCTCCAAATCATTTCCAACTTATGGCAGCCGTAAAGCAAACCTATCACAGGAATTTCCAGGGCTGAGTGTGTGTGACGCACCCAAGGTCAACCAGTGGGTTTCCATGGCTGAAGAGGAATCGAATCCTGGTCTCCAGGGTTCTAGTCTAACATTCAAACCACTAAGCCACACTGCTCACCAGGGCATGTTACATTTGCATTAATACAAGAGTCTTTGCTGCTGCACATATAACAAAAGGAATCCTCTGAGACTGTTCTGAACCCAGGAAAAACTTACTCTTGGCAAGCAGATTTATTGCTTTCACACAACATCACTACCTGACCACTGTCAAGATCTGAAAGACCTGTATCATCTTAGGTAGTCCTTTTTAGCTCATTCCCCAGAGGACAGAGCAGAGGGGGAGCGGGGTCTGTGAAGACACTGCCGGGAGTGCTTTGAGGGTGTTCCTGCATGGCAGGGGGTTGGACTGGATGGCCTGTGTGGTCTCTTCCAACTCTACATTTCTATGATTCTATGATTCTATGACACGATTTGCATCTTTCTGAATCCTATGACATCCCATCCCACTCCCACAACTGTGTAAATATGCTTTATACTTGAGGCCCTGATCAGTCGCGTAGGGATGGGGCCCGCCCCCCGCCGGACACGGTTCGCCCCGTGCGGCAATGTTTTTGGGGCATCCTGGCCCATGGCCCCTGTGCACCCTTGCCACGCCCCCACACACTCTGGCCATGCCCCCATGCACTGTATTCACACCCCCACACCCAGTGACCACACACCTCGCGCCTCCCACCCGCCCTTCCTCACACTCCAAGCTCTGCCACTGGCCCTTATAGCACTTGATACGGCATCCAAAGAAGTGGCTTTATGTCCACAAAAGCTCATGCAAAAATAAAAACCAACTATCTTAAACATGCTGCCACATTTCTTTTTCTTTCTCTCCTTCCCTTCTTTCTTTTTATGCTACAAAAAACTAACACAGCTAATGCTTTGACAGCTACTGCTCTTGCAGACCACAACACAAACCTAAACGACTAATAGACAGTTTAGGAACTTTGGGCTTTCTAGACAGTTTGGATGATAATTCCCATTATCCAGCAACCATGTTGGCTGGCACTTCTGGGAGCTGAAGTCTAAAATACCTGGAAGGCCAAATATTGCCCACCTTTGCTGTAAGGAATGCTGCATACACAACCAAATGAGAGACAATTAATACTACAGTCAGCTCTTCACATTTGCTGGTTTTCACTTTTGCAGATTTCATTGTTCACGGATTATTTGCTGTCACCTCTGCGGCCTCCCTGTGCCATTTTTAATAGAGACTGCAAGCCTCGTGAGACTGAGAAACTGCAAACAAGGTTTGTAAGTCCGTATTTAAAAGGTGTGGGTAGCACTGGAAGTGGCAGTAGGCCCCACCAGCCCCCCACTTCTGCCTTGCGAAGGAACCCTGATGCCTCAAGGGAAACCACAGTGGGTTGGTTATGGTGATAATACATTTTTGTGTGTTAAATATGGTTTGGGAGTACCTAGAGTTATTCATGGTTTTTCCACTTTCACAGGGGTCCTGTGTCCCTAACTCTAGCAAATGTGGAGGGATGACTATACATTCAATTGCTTTTCTACTGTAAGCATTTGAACAGAATGGACCTAGCTAGCTAGCTAGCTAGCTAGCTTGCTTGCTTGCTCGCTTGCTTTATTCATTTATTCATTCAATTTATATCCCTCCTCTCTTCCAAAGACATTAGTTGGTTCTCCTCTCCACTGTCTCTCCAATAGCCCTGCAAAGTAGGTCAAGTTGAGACCGAATGACTGGCCCAGGGTCATCTAGTGGGTTTCATGGCTCACTGTGGACTTGAACTTGGATATTTCAGGTCCCAGTCCAACACCCTGATCCCCATACCATGCTGCTTTATGGGTTTCATTTTATACCATTTGGCTTTGTCTCTCAGGCTGCCTTAATTCTGAATCAGACAATTCACCAAGCCCACCCACTCCCCAGCCTAAAAATGAAATGTTCAAGATAGCCATTCATCTGTTTCAACAAATCCAAAGATGAGACTCCATACCACTCCAAGGCTGCATATTCCACTGTCAAACTGCTGTTATCATTAAGAAGTTTTTCCTAATGTTTAGGCAGAATCTCTTTTCCTGTAGTTCCTGTAGTTTGAAGCCATTGCTCTGTATCCTAATCTCTGAAGCAGCAGAAATCAAGTTTGCCCCTCCACATGACATCCCTTCAACTATTTAAACATAGCTATCATGTCACCTCTTAGAATCACAGAATCACAGAGTTGGAAGAGACCACTGGGGCCATCCACTCCAATGCCCTGCTATGCAGGAACACACATCAAAGCATTCCCAACAGATGGCCCTCCAGCCTCTGCTTAAAAACCTCCAAGGAAGGAGACTCTACCACACTCCGAGGCAGCATATTCCACTGCCGGACAGCTCTGACCATCAGGAAGTTCTTCCTGAGGTTCAGGTGGAATCTCCTTCCTGCAGCTTGAATCCATTGCTTCTTGTCCTAGTCTCTGGAGCAATGGAAAACAAGCCTGCTCCCTCCTCAACATAACATCCCTTGAAATATTTAAACATATTTAATATTTAAAATGGCTATCCTGTCTCCTCTTAACCTTCTCTTCTGCAGACTGAACTTACCCAGCTCCCCAAGCCGCTCCTCATAGGGCATGGCTTCCAGATCCTTCACCATTTTGGTCGCCCTCTTCTGGACATGTTCTAGCTTGTCAATATCCTTCTTGAAATGACGCGGCCAGAACTGGATCCAGACGAGGTCTCTTAACCTTCTCTTCTCCAGGCTAAACATACCCGGCTCCCTAAGCCTCTCCTCACTTCCAGGTTTCCAGGCCCTTTTACCATTTTGGTCACCCTCCACTGGGCACGTTCTAGCTTGTCAAGTAGTAGTGAAGCAGACCACATCGCTTCAGACTGTAGAGAGAGGAGTAAGAGGAAAGGGGCAAATTTTCAATGTTACATAAATAGAAACTTAACAGACCAGGGAGAAGACTGGGTTGGCAGTTCTGTTACCCTGTGTACTGGGGGTCCCGGGAGGGACACCAAATTGTGCTCAACTAAAGGTGGGGAAAATTAGCTCAGAGCACTGCTTAGCGTTACGAGAGGCAGGGTAACGTAGCGAGATCTTGAACTCTATGTCTACGGGGTCGGGTCGAGTCAAGGAGCACACAGAAGTTGAAGCAATAAATGATGTTTATTAAATACAAGCAAAACAGTGTATGCGACACACTCACGCAAGATAACTAAAGAAAATAAAGGTTGGAGTGGTATAGAGGGATTTTTAGAGGGATTGCTGGTTTGGGTGATACTTCACCTGTCCTGAAGCCCGGAAAAATGGAGACCGAAGCTGGGGTGCGATGTAGCTCAGCACGTGGAGCTGAGGGGAGGCTCGCCAAGCAAAGCGGCAGCAAGGCGGGATGAAACTCGGGAGCGTTCCGAGGAAGGTCTCGGAATCAAGGGTTTTTATAAGGAGAATGTGACTGCAGGCTATGCCGTACTTGGGGGGAAAACAATAGATTTGGAGTCGGAGACAAAGCCTCCGAAAGGTCAGAATCTGAATGATTGAGTTATCGTAGCGGTTCTCAATAGAGTAGCCAGTATGCAAACGCAGAGTACTTGGGTATTGTATAGTTAACCCATCAAGCTGCCAGCGCGAGGCAGAGGCTCTTTTGTAAGTGGCGTGCGTACCTAACTAGAGTACTTGCCTGGAGGTCTCCTAAAGCAGCGATTCAGCTATTTTCTGGCCTGCCTGTATTGTTGTTTGAATATTACGGCAATTAATGGCCGAGCTTGTTTACGTGCTTGTCCGGTGGCCTCGCAAGCACGTGGAAGGGAATAGAGAAGTGAAGCCGAATTATGATATCAAAAGGATATCTTTTAATATCCCCAAAGCTCGGACTAGCCAGGGCAGTAACAGTTCTCCCACTTGCACACTGGCAGCTGCCTTAAGACAGGAGGAATTTCAAAGGCCATTTCCGCATGAGACTGCTATAGCACTTCGATTCCACTTTCAACATCCTATGGAATCCTGGGGTTTACAGTTTCTGGAGGGGCCAGCCGGCCCCTCCCGAAACTGCAAACCCCAGGATTCCATAGGATGTTGAAAGTGGAATCGAAGTGCTATAGCAGTCTCGTGTGGAAACGGCCAAAGACAAGACTTCCATCTCTTGGCCCCTGGGGGGTCACTCCCTGTGCTGGGCTATTTCAAATATAAGAGGCTCTGTGGTGTTACTCAAAGCTAAAATACAATTATTTTTGCTTTGCAGTTGCTTTGTTATTGTAGAAGTCGCCATAATCTTAGGCTGTAAAAGCTTGGGGAGGGGCAAAGTAAAGCCCTTTGTTCACATGGTGCCCCAAGGGCCATTTTAGTGGCCCTACAAGGCCCACGCAAGGATCAACAATTGCCCCAGAGTACCCTTTAGAGGGACACAGAATTATTTTCACCATTCTGTCCCAGTCTGCGATAAGCCCAGGAAATGCTTTTGTCCAAACCATTACTTTGAAAGGTCTCTCCTAAGCCTAAAATGGCCTGGAGAACCCCCCACCCCCCAAAACAAGCTTCCAATGCAGTGCAATGGGGCCTTCCACAGCCTTCCATGGTATTCCCCGGTATTGGGTCCAGATTTATGCACATTCTAAGCTGGAGCCCCCCTAGTTCACAGTTCCCCACCCCTGCTCTTAACGATTGTTTACAGTCAGCCCTCCATATGTTCTGGGGTTAGGGGTACAGGATCCTGCAAAAGTAGAAAAATAGCAAATATCAAAATGTGTGCGCACGTCTGTCTGTCTGTCTGTCTGTCTGTCTGTCTGTCTGTCTGTCTGTAGGAAAGAGGACAAAGGATAGTGGCACCCAGGGTCCAAACCAGGACAAAGAAAGGAGAAGGAACGCAGGTGGATCAGCACGATGGCTCTATACCTCCTCTCTCTCTGTGAAAGTCAAACGTGCAAATGTGGAGGGCCAACTATACTTCGCTTGTACATAAATCTGGACCCTATAGAAGGAAATACCATCCACCTCAACTTAATGTGAAAAAATCTAGGCATACAAAATCCTGCAGGCAGTGTGAACACACGGGAAGTCTTACCCCACTAGGTGGTGCTATGCAAACACCAAACGAGAACACATTGTCTAGATTAAGAAGGTAAATCCAGCTTGCGGAGAAACACCCTGGCCGTGTTCCTCCACTGTCAGCTCAGCTTGGTATCTGGGGCAGGTCAGCGCTGAGAAATCAAAGGTGGCACTCACGCTTTCACCGCAGGGCTGAGCGCCAGGGTGCCACACTTTCAAAAAACTGTAGACGGAATGGAACCCGTTCGGAGGAGAGCAGCACAGAGCGTTGGCATCACGAAAAACAAGTCATGAGTGGAAATGTTGAAGGGGCTGCGGATGTTTAGCAAGGAGAAGAGACAATTTCAGAAGGGGCATGATAGCACAGACAGACAGACAGACTGTATCTAATGGTGTTAAGTCGAGTTGGCACAAGATATTGCGTTGCCCAAAGCAGAGTGTGGCCATTTCCCCACCAGACTATTATAGAGCTATTATTCCACTTTCAATATCCTATGGAATCCTGGGGTTTGCAGTTTAGGGAGGGACCTCAAAGGCCTCAAAGACCCCTCCCTAAACTGCAAAGCCCAGGATTCCATAGGATGTTGAAAGTGGAATAATAGCTCTATAATAGTCTAGTGCAAAAACGGCCTGTGAGTTGGCAGCTCCCCTCATTTCACATTCCAAAGTCAAGTGGATTTGGATCATAAACATATTTCAACAATGGTAATGGGATAGCACCCTATAGCACACTTCGGGACAGACAGTTAGCCTCGGGTGCAGGGCCAGCTGTGAGTCAGAGATAGCCCTGTCCTCCAAGGTTCAGATAGGGTTCAGAAGGAACAGATGGGGAAGATGTCGCTGCCCTCTCTCCAGCCCTTGCTGCCTGAGGCAACTGTCTCTCTCTGCTTAACGTCAGAGCTGGCCTGGCCTTAGGTTATGCTACCTTGGCTCTCTCTGTAGAGGGCAAAAGGTGGCACATAAAATAAATAAGAATAAATCAACAGGAAGATACATTTCAGCTGACAATCAGAAGGTGCTTAATGATGCCAAAAAGGGCCCATTCAGCTATGGGGGATTCTGAGAGCTGTCACTGGTGGCAGCCAGTGACTTCTGTATTAGGAGTGAGATAAAACCTAGGCCACTTCTGCACTACACTGTTATAGTGCTATTATTCTACTTTCAACATCCTGTGGAATTCTGAGGTTTGACATTTCCAGAGGCCAAAGAGCTCTCTGACTGAGAAGTCTAAATGCCCCTCCTTAAACTACAAACCCCAGGATTCCACAGGATGCTGAAAGTGGAATAATAGCACTATAACAGTACAGTGCACAAATGGCCCTAGATTTTAGAGGAGCTGTCCAAGGTGCTGAAGCTGGAAGACAGGTTCCAATACCTTGGAGAGCAACTTTAAAATCAGGAATAAAATCTAGAGTGTGTTCACAGCACACCTGACCTGGAAGTCATTTTTGTAGTCTAAAAATTGTCTCTCTCCTCCTCTTCTTTGGTGGGTCCCCTTAAGCTTAGCAGAAGACAATTGCAACAGTCTTTTCTTTTTCTCCCTTTTTTCCTGTTTTTTTACTTGAGCAACAGGGCTAATGGCATAGGACTGAGACTGGACCAGCCTGTCATCATTTCCCCAGAATGCCCCTGGGATGGGTTAACAACAAATGCTCAAACTGGGATCCCCTTAAAACCTCTACCAATGTTCTGCAGAAATTCTATAGTGTTTTGTACCATGACCTCCCATAACTGTTGCTTCCCAAACCCAATGCACTCAAGGTACTTTGTATTCCAACTCCCATAATCCCCAACCATTGCTCATTGCTGGTTGTAGCTAATGGGAGTTGTAACCTAAGACATCTGAAAGGTGCCTAGTTGCCTGCCCTTGCAGGAGATATCTGGCTTACGTTCCCCCACCACCATCCCAAGTTTCCAATTCTTTTTCTCCTTCTTTATCTGTATTGCTTTTCTCTTATAAGTATGATTATTTTATGTAATGGTCTGTGCCAAGGAAACCCTTATGTAACTGAAGCCACCTCGGGCACATGTCTCAGAACACATGGCTGCCTTGGCTGGCTGTCAATTGTGATATTTTGTGCATGGCTGGTCTCAGCCCCAGTCTAGAAATATGAGAGCAAACATGGAGATTTAAGACAGGATAGGAAAATTAGGCAAGGAAGACAGAGATCCCCCCTTATTTCACAAGCATATATATGGAGAGATTATTTTGCCAAAAAACCTGATGAAATCCTTTTCATTTATCCTTGCTGATATAATGCGGGTTACAAACAGCAAAACTGGAAAATTAGACGACTGCCAGTTTGCCCCCATTTTGCCCAGGGCCATGTGTGTTCTTTGTGCGCTCGCTGATTGGAAATATTCCACTGACTTCTGCCATGAAGCAACCCCACTCAAGGAAAAAAACCAACAACTGCTTTTTAAAGGAGGGCAAGAGATAAATCAGAATTACTGATGGATCCGGAACGGAAGAAAATCTGCTTTGTTCCCATTTGCTTATATTTAAGTGCCTAGGGAGTTTAAAATAATAATTGCCAGTCATAAAAGCTGAGCCTAGGGTGTTGATGAGATGAGTGACAAGATTAAACTCCCCAGGGGTGTATTGACAGAGTCCAATTGTAGCAGTTTGATACCCCTTTTAAGTGCCTTGGATCCATCCTATGGGATCCTGGGATTGTTGTTTCATGAGGTACTTAGGATTCTCTGCCAGAGAATCTGGTGCTATAGCATGAGATAATTCTATGTGCCTCACTCAGCTTTGCTGTTGTGTGCCTTTAAGTTGTTTCCAGCTTTTGACAACCCTAAGACAATCATTGCACTGGGTTTCTTTGACCAGATTTGTGCAGAAGGAGTTTGCCATTGCTTTCTTCTGAGGCTGAGAGAGTGTGGCTTGTTCAAGGTGGGTTTCCATGGCCATGTTGGGATTTGAATTCTGGTCTCCCAGAATCCTAATCAAGCAATTAAACCACTGTATCGCATTGACCCAATCCCATAATTCCATAGGATGCAGCCATGACAATGTGGTACCCAATGTCTATTTTTTTTTATTTTAGTGCATTAAAATTAACACAAAATTTAAGCAAATGGATACTCATACCTCATTTATACATCCATTCAATACATCAGCATCATACATTCCATAACATAAGCTAATTTCTTATCAGGTTTCCACTACATTACACTTTCCATTATCAGATTCACCAGAGCTCATCTTTATATATAAACAATTCCCACAGTTCCATTTCCTTGTTGTTTGAGCATTAAATCACTATATGACTCATCTATATTCAATAACAAAAATCAACACTGAAAAATTAATATTATTTAAACTACTCTGTTTATCCAATATCAATTACCTGACTTCAATTACATGCTCAAATCTAATCTATAAAACTAGCTATTACTAGGTCTCCCCATCTACCTCTTAAATAAGTGATAAGAAGGTCCCAAGTTTTAACATAATTACTCATATTTGCAGCTCTTATCAAATTTGTCAGCTTATCCATCAGCACCATATCATATAATTTGATCAACCAATCACCTTCTTCTAGGTTGTTGGGTTGTTTCCAACATCTGGCATATTCAACTCTGGCTGCCACCGTCATGTAAAATAGCAGTTTCCCATATTTCTTCTCAATATCTTCCTCCCTCATACCCAGCAGGTACAGTTCCAGTTTCATTTGGAACTTAAGGCCAAGGATTTTCTCTATCAGAAGGTGTATTTTTTTTTCCAATACCTTTTTGCCCTGGAGCAATTCCACCACATGTGGTAAAATGTTCCCTTCTCTTCTTTACACTTCCAGTATTTATTATCTAAAGCACTGTACATCTTTGCCAGTTTATCCAGAGATAAGTACCACCTAAGGTACATTTTATAGACATTTTCTTTAATATTCTGATTAGATGTCTATTACTAAATATTAGATGTCTGTTACTGAATAGCGTGAATACCACCAAGGTTGTATCTCAGTAGTAATGCTGGGTCAAGTGGAATGTCCGCCTATTCACAGTGGAGACAGACCAGTTCCTTCTCCATTGCACGAGGGCTCGAGAACCTATGGTCTTTCAGATGTTGCTGGACTCCAGTTCCTCTCAGAACCAACCAGCTTGGTCAAGTGCGAAGGATGAAAGATGGTTGTTGAATGTTTATTTACTCTCACTAGAAGCCAAAATGACTAAACTGCAACTATCATACATTGGATACATCATGAGATGATACAACTCAATAGAAAAAATGAAAATACATGGTGAAGTGGAAGGCAATAGGAAAAGATGAAGAGCATAGTACAGGTTGATTGACTGATTGACTGATTGAATCAAGGAAGCTGCAGCCCTGAGTTTGCAAGACCCATTCAGGGCTGTTGATGACTGGGGTTCTTGGAGGTCTGCAAAAAGTCAAAGCTGATTTGATAATGAATAATAACAGAAGTACTTAGAATTCTCCACTAGAGAGTTCTAGTTCATCCCCCTGGACTACAGCACTAGAGTTATCCAGTAGAGAATTCTGTACACCTTGTGTGTGTGTGTGTGTATGTTCCTTCAAGTCACTGTCTACTTATGGTGAGCCCGTGAATTTCATAGGGTTTTCTTACACCAGGAATTCTCAGAGGTGGTTTTGACAGTTCCTTCCTCTGAAATCTGCAGCCAGATTGGTTATAGGCACATCAAAGAGTGAGCATATCACACCAATGTTAGAATCACTCCACTGGCTGCCAATTAGTTTCCAGGCAAAGTACAAAGTGTTGGTTATTACCTTTAAAGCCATACATGGTTTGGGTCCAAGTTACCTGCAGGATCGCCTCCTCCCATACAATCTGCCCCATACACTCAGGTCCTCTGGGGGCCTTTTTCTAAAACCAGCCAGGACTAAACTGGCAACAGTCACCCAAAGGACTTTCTCATTGGCCACCCCTCGCCCGTGGGGAAATGAGCTGCTGGAAGAGATTCGACAGCAAAATAGACTGTCTGAACTTTTAAAAGTTCTAAAGCCCTATCTCTTCCAGTTTATTTTTAATTATAAATTTTAAACCGATGGATTTAAAATGGTTTTATGTGTTTCTGATTATTTCAATCTATAACGTCTTTTTAATTGTATTTTAATTTACGTTGAACTCTGCTTCAAGCCTTGTAAGAAATAAAAAAAAATATTATTCTTATATAGCCTACAGCATCTGGTATTCATTGGCAGTCTCCCATCCAAGTACTAACCAGGGCTGACCCTGCTTAGCCTCAAAGAAGAAACAGGATCTGGTGCCTTTAAGATATTTAGGTACTTATTAACAAACCTCAGAATTCCTGAGGATGAAGCCATGGCAGAGCAAGTTATATCAAACCACTGTGTGATGTAGTTATATTCTCTATTGTTGTTCTTGCAAGAGACGCCATGCCTACTGGAAGACTCCTTTGGAACACCAATAGTACTCATAGCTGCAACAAGGCCCTCATTCAAAGGGTTGAGATATATCATCAGCTGGAAGGCAAACGACAACTTTTTCCCTGCACAGGTCAGTGCACCAGCAATTTTTCCTACTTGTATGGAAAGCCAAAGTATTTGCCCAGCTTCAGAACCCCACTAAATGTTTGTGCAGGCTGTAAAATCCTTTCAGCTGAAAGTAGTTGCAAATGCTTACTAAACAAACAGAGAAGCAGGATTGTGTAGTGGTTTGTGTGTAGGGTGATGAGTCCAGAGACCAAAGCCAATTCCCGCGGTAGAGTGTTATAGCACTATTATTCCACTTTCAACATCCTATGGAATCCTGGGGTTTGCAGTTTCGGGAGGGGCCAGCCGGCCCCTCCCGAAACTGCAAACCCCAGGATTCCATAGGATGTTGAAAGCGGAATAATCGCGCTATAAGATTGTAGTGCAGAAAGATGCTATAACAGGTTTGCCTTAGGGTTGTCGTAGGTCAAAAACAACTTGAAGGCACACAACAATAACAACAACAACAACTAAACAAACACTGACATGTCAGAGTTAGCTTTACTCCTCATGCCAGGCTATTCCCCTCAGATGTGTTAAAGTTAGGGAGAGTGCCACAAGAATTAATATTTCAAGGAAAATGGCCAAGAAATTCATAATCCTGGAGCTAACGGACGATGAAGACAGCATTGTGTCAGGCCTATTGGTATAACCACAGTAGTGTACCTGAAGATGGGAGCTGACTTCATATACAGTAGATCCTCCATAGGCAAGTGATATATTCACAGTTTCACTTATCCATGCTGAGAAGCAGTCTGAAAACATGCGCTTCCCATCTCTTTTGGGAGCACACATTATTTTTAATTTTTATACTCTTACCAGTTGTGAACTGGCTTTGGACTACAAATAATGGCTACAAAGCCTTCTTTCCCTTAGATTCTAAAGTTCTGTCAAGTTTCTGGGCCTCCTCTCCAAGCTGTGTACTCATCTCGATACCTACATGGTTCATCTCATTGGAAAAAGAATAGTATTTTGTTATCCATGTTTTTTTTTGTGATCCACAGTAAGCCTGGGAATGTATCCCCCATGGATATGGGGGACCGACTGTATAGATAAATACTGAAAAGACACCAACATGCCAAATATAAAATAAGAGATCATCAGAATTACCAGAATTATTGTCCTGTAATGTCAAATGGGACTTGGGCAGAAGACCCAGCAAAATATCTCAGGACTGTAGGTCCATTCTCACTTACCATGGAGCAAGCTCCACTGAACTCAGTGAGACTTAGGCCATTTCCACACTAGCCTGTTATAGTGCTATTATTCCACTTTCAACATCCTATGGAATCCTGGGGTTTGCAGTTTAGGGAAGGGCCTTTGAGGATTCCATAACCTCAGGATTCCATAGGATGTTGAAAGTGGAATAATAGCACTGTAACAGTCTAGTGCAGAAATGGCCTTAGTTCTAAGCAGACAAGCAAAGAATTGAACTATAATTTGATAAGGTATTTACAGAGCAAAAATTAAAAAGAAGGAAGCTATATTAGCAAATGAATTTGCTTTCTGTACTTATTTTCCAGAGCTTGGGAAATGCCCAGACAGCATGGCCGTGGCCAAGCTCTCTTTTTCTCCAAAATTAATAAATGATATGGACGACCTTTTTAAGTTGCTACGGCAGGAGTGGCAAAGTGTGGGTCATGTACAGTCCCCAGGACTATTATTGTGGCCCCTGAGGAGTCAAAAAAAAAAAAAAAACATTGCTCCAAAATGACTTCTAGGGATGCAGAGGGCATTTCCACCATATTTGGAGAGTATCTGAACCCTTTAAGGATTAAAAAAAAAATGTGATTTTTTTCTTAAATTATCCCCAAAAACCCTTCTTTGAAATAGGATGTGGTTTCTGCTCACTTCCTGTTGTTAAAAAAGGTCTCTCCTAGACCTAAAATAGCCCAGGAAGGCCCTCAAACACGGTGAAGATGCCCCCAGGACCCCTAAAGGATCAGACATTTATTTTATTTACAAATGGCAAGCATTCATTCATTCATTCATTCATTCATTCATTTAATGGGAGCAGATGCAGCAGAGGGTGGACCCCTCCAAAGTCTCCCAGAGGGTTAATGCAGACCCCTAGTCTTCCACAGTTGCCCACCCAAACTACACCCAGCTAATAACAGGTAATTAATACGTCTATCCATGCCTAACTACCACCACTTCCTAAATAAGAGGTGGGAATCAGATGGCCCTCCAGATTTTGTTGGATTGTGGTCCCAGTAGCCTTGGATACTTTGGCCAATGGTGAAGGATGCTGCAAATTACAACCCGCCCACATCAGACTCAGTTTTCTCCCACACCCTAAGGTTTTTTTCCTGTGGCAACTGGCAGTTCTGGTGTTAGTGGAGCAAGGAACTCTGTGAACTTTAAAGGAAATACGGTCTTCCTACACATTAGCAAATTCACAAGGCACATGTTTGCTTCCCTCCCCCTCTTTTCCTCGTCCCATTCCCTTGCATTCGTCACCCCAGGCTTGCCAGGCTTGTGTTTAAAATGGATTTTTTTCCTTTTTGGGTGAGCAAAGCCCCCTCTCATTGCTGACGCATGTCCTCTCTGCCATGTGGCTGCACATTCTGCTGTGTAATGACAGCTGATTGGTCAGGTGCTCTCTTTGTTCCTATCCTTCTCAAGATGGCGACCGGAAGTAGCTAGAACCCCAGAACTCCACTCTTCTCTTACTGAGGGGAAAGTACTGATAAGCCCTTTACTTTGTCTTTTTCCTTCCCTGTGGGAATGCCCAGGCCAGAGGCCAAGGAATGGGAGCTCCAGAGGGGAATGGGAGGGGGATCTTCGGGGAAATTATTCATGCCTTTTCCACTTTCATGAGGGTTCTGTGCCTAGCACCTTGGATTGCGCTTTCAAAATTCAAACTAAAACCAGACTGGACTTCCTGCCCCACCAGAGAAGTCACTCGCCGTCAACATTTTTTGCTCTCTTCCTTCTCTATTTCAACCAAGGCTTCCACAAGCAAATGCTGCCTCAGAACCTGAGACAACCTCACAGCCAGTCAGGTTTGAGCCTCCTCTTGCACTTGACATCAGTGAGGAAAGCCCATCTTACCAGAAAGCTTGTCCTTTGGCCCTGTCAGTATTCATTCTTCAGAGCCCTCAGATGTTGTTGCTAAGGAACTGGGACACCATGTGGAAAGTGGGCAGGTGACTGGAGTGGGGCAGATGACAATTTCTCTTTTTTAATGTACATATATAACCTTTACACGTACAACTTTACAGTGGTCACATGCCATTTCCACACTAGACTTGTTACAGCGCTATGATTCCACTTTCAACATCCTATGGAATCCTGGGGTTTGCAGTTTCGGGAGGGGCCAGCCAGCCCCTCTCGAAACTGCAAGCCCCAGGATTCCATAGGATGTTGAAAGTGGAATCATAGCGCTATAACAGTCTAGTGCGGAAATGACCACAGATCAGTCTCTACTATTACAAAATAAACAAGTATGAGATAAATAGGTACGAATTCAGGGAAATTCATGGGCACATGGCAACACAAAGGTAACCATCTTTAGTAAGAAACCATTGGAACCTATGAGTACTGAAAAGATTACTAATAAAGTTTAACCAGCTAATTCCTAGTTGTTGTGTCCCTTCAAGCCATTTCCAACTTATGACACTCCCTAAGGCAAACCTATCATGGAGTTTTCTTGGCAAGATTTGTTCAGAGGGAGTTTGTCTTTGGCTTGAGAGAGACTGTGACTTGCCCAAAGTCACCCAGTTGGGTTTCCATGGCTGAGCAGGAATCCGAACCCCGATCTCCAAAATCATATCCAATGCTCAATCACTATACCATGCTGGCTTTCTAGTAAAAGATGATAAAACACAAATCTTGCCACCTTAAAATTAATTTCATTGATGGAGGTCTGATGAAAGGGTAGAATTAAAAAATGATGAGATCTATCTGAAAAAAAATATATTAAAATGGGAGTAATATAAAAAGTGGATGTCTTTGCAGGGTAGGCAGTAGAGAAACACATGTTCGGCTTTTTCAACCATGTCTGATTGACAAGGGCAGAGACTATGGGAGATGAGTACTTCCCCTCTAAGACAGCCGATGGAAAAGCATTAAAATGTAAATTTATTTTCCGTGATTGCAGTTTCCAACCATCAGACACCAGGTCTCTGGTTCCCAAGCTTAGAGTCCCAGATGTTGTTGGACTGCAGATCCCAGAATCTTTCATCATTGACCATGCTGTTGGATACCTCTAGGTGTCAGCCCTAACACGGAAGTTGATACCCAACAACATCTTGAGACCTAAGGCTAAGAATAACAGTATTCAGGAATCCAGGGCTCAGATCGCCTTCCCTTTCTTCAGAGAAAGAGGGCTCTGATTTAAACAGTCTCTGAGATCAGAAAGAGCACTCGGATCTGGAAGGAGATCTCAAGATTCCCACCTCCTCTGGACCCCATCCCTCAAGAATCCTATGGGACCAGCTGTGATGTCATGAATTTGTACTTGGAAATGTTTGATTGATTGGTTGTATATCTAATACATAAAGGTCCAAGTTTGTCTGTCTGTCTGTGTCAGGCAAAAACCTCACACGATTGGCCGACTAAGAAGACTCTATGGAATCCTGGGGTTTGCAGTTTAGAGAGGGGCCTTTAGAATTCTCAGTCAGAGAGCTCTTGGGCCTAAGTCAACTGAGTCTCTCCTGAATAGGCCAGTTGCTATGGAGACAAGGCCTAGCAGCAAGGAGAAGGGCAGCATATTCCCTCAGGAACCCAACCTCTGTATATTAACAACTCTGAATACAGATTGGATTGGAGAATATGGGAAAAGTTACAGGCACTGGACGAGACAGTTTAGAGAATTAGACACACAGGATCTCAAATCTTTCTAACAAGTATTACCTATAAGAAAATAAAATTCTGGGCAACGCTGGGTATACAGTAATCCCTCCACATTCGCTAAGGTTAGTGGCACAGGACCCCTCATGAATGTGAAAAAACCATGAGTAACTCTAGCCCCTCCCAAACCATATTTAACACACACAAAAAAGTATGATCACTATATTCACAAAATCCATGGATTTCTTTGAGGCATCAAGGGTTCCTTCCCAAGGCAGAAGTGGGGGGGACTGGTGGGGCTTACTGCCACCTCCACTGCTGCCCCACACTGTTTTTAATAAGGACTTACAAGCCTCGTTTGCAGTTTCTCAGTCTCACAAGGCTTGCAGTCCCTATTAAAAAAAATGGCCTAGGGAGGCAGCAGAGGGGACAGCAAATAATCTGTGAACAACCAAATCCGCAAAAGTGAAACCTGCAAATGTGGAGGGCTGACTGTATCCACCAGTTAGGGTACAAAGTAATGAGCTGTTGGAAGGGTTAGAGAAGGGACTGTTGGGGTGATTTCTGATTGGTGGAATGTTTCAGGAGATTTGCATAAGATTGGTGAATGACAGTTCGGAGTATAGTTAGACAAGGGTTTGTGTTAGGGGGTTGGACTTAGACCCCGGTTGGAGGAGACAAGAGAGTTTTCATGGGGGATTTGGCATAGCTGGCCTGTGTTAGTTTGAGATGAGTGTGAGAGACACTGTTTTAAATGTAAAAAATGATTAATCTGCTGTGTTATGTTCAACTGCTATGAATAAAGATTTGTTTTTGTCTTCATACACTTTTGGCCTCCAGGAATGCTGTCTGTCTGAGAGCTTCGATTCAGGCAAGATATCTGTGGTGGCAGCATTGAATATAAAGTGGGGGGTACACATTGAGGAAAGAAGCTGCATAAATCCTCCTACTTACGTTGGGGGCATTTTGATGGTCCTCACAGTTGATGTCACCCACAAGTGGACAGGAGGAAGTCCACACATGGTGGCAGAGGGCAGGAGTAGGGGAAGTCCTCACTCTTGGTTACTGCAGTAAGCACCATGGAAGTCTTCACATTTGCTGACAGAAACCCCACATTTGGCCCTACATAGTGGCCAAACAGGAGAAACCCCATGTTCGGCCATCATGATGGGATTGTCTGAGGGGAACCCTTACAACTAGTTGCACTGATGAGGTTGTCCAAGTTGAAAACCCCTCAGTTGGTGGGATAAGGGCTGGTAAAACCCCACAACAACTTCTCTGCATCTAGTGGACATTTGGTTCCCATCCTAGGGCTTTGAACCCACCCCCACATCTGCAGGGATCTCCACACCACTGCAGCCAAAACCAAGGTCACTTTTAACCCTTACGGAGAGAACTCATCCAGCAGATGGGGATGGGGCAGGGCTAATAACCCTGAAGACACCAAACCCAGAATTTAGGCTGATGCAGAGTCTGGCCAGTATTAGAGCAACAAACAGAACTCACCTTGTCTGGTGGCTTAACCCCAACCTTGTTTGGAGCTCTCCATGGGGCTGTCCACATCTTGTTCTGTTTAACCTAGACCCGATCTTGTCTAACGCTGTTCCCGGAACTTCCCCTCTTCGGAGTTCTCCATAGTGCTTCTTCCTTCTTATTCTGTCTGTCCAATCCTGACCTCAGACTTGGCTGGCCACCCAAACAGCTGTTTTTTTCTGCCAATCCACTGCCCCTCCCATGAGGCTCCAGCTGAGCTAACCTCTTTCGGCAGCAGGGGCCCCCCACCTGAAACAGAACAGATACTCTTACGCCCACAGTTTTAAGTCCTCCTGGTGCCCTTCACAAAAATCACTCAGCAGCTACACCCACTAAGCATCCTTAGTCCCCAATGAATTTGGGATTTAACCCCCATTTAGGAGTTGGGGAACTTAAGAAAATTCGGATTTCTCCCAACCTTTTTTCGGTGCCATTTGGGCTACATAAGGATTCATACATAGGGCTGTGTTTGCTATGAGTATTTATGATTTCTTGTCATCATCTTTTGACGTAGAGTGCATAGCACTTTACTAAATAACACTATGGGAGGCTTCTGCCTCCATATGGCTTACAATCTGAATCCAGACATACCAAATGCTAAACAGGAAGTGGAGGAAAAAAGATATAGAAAGATAACAATTGACTGGTGTATTAACTGAGATCTAGCATGATGTAGTGGCTTGAGTATTGGGTGACAACCTTGGAGACCTGAGTCCAATTTCCCACTTGGCATGGAAACCCACTGAGTGACCTTGGGCACATCACACACTCTCAGCCCAAGAAAACCCTCTGATAAGGTCACCTTGGGTTCCTCATAACAACCTGAAGGCACACAACAACAACAATGTGTTAACTTCAGGGACAAGCATGCACTGATTATTTTCCTTTCTTCCTTTGTAACTTTCCAGATAGCCTAAATGAGTTATTCCCTAATTTTGTGTTTTCCAGATGTTTTGTACTTCAACTGCCATTGTGTCTTTATTTTTCCAGTAGTATCTTAGCTTTTAACATGCAAGACATACTTGGCACTTAGGTACCCAAGAGCTATTTTTAACGCACAAGTCATTCTGCGACAGGAAAAAGTCCAGCCTCTAAGAAAAGTGACAGACTGCGAACAAAACAGAATGCCTGGTGCAAGACCAAATATCTTTTGGGATACAGTCTGTTTCTTTCTTATGCTTTTCTGAAACTCTAAAGAATTAAAAATAAGTTTCCTGAAATAAACACAGGAAGTTCAAGGCAAACCTTTAGGTTCATCAATGCAATCAAGACGTACGGTACAGGAAGTACTAAGCTCACATCAATTATGCTGGGCAATCTTCACAAATCCATGCCAGCTCTTTTCAGCCCGGAGCCATATAGTTCATCTTTCAGAGACACTTGCCATTTCCTCACTAGATTGTTATAGTGCTATTATTCTACTTTCAACATCCTATGGAATCCTGGGGTTTGCAGGTTAGGGAACGGTCTCCATTCCACCTTTTAGCTCAAATTCTAAAACAAATACTCAGAACAGAAGCAACTCTGGGTAGCTCCTTTAAATTTCAGACAAAACCCAGGGCACATTCACTGCCTTAATGACAAGGAAGCCACCATCCATCAATGCTGTGAAGGACAAGGAGTCCAGAACTGGAGAACGACAGCAGCATGGCATAAACACATTACCCTCCTGCACCAAGACGGCTGGGAACTTTCAAAATAATCTCTGATGCATTGCATCTAATAACCATCTAATAACCAAAGATGGTATCTTGACAGGGGTGGCCCTCAGTCCCCATCTGGCCCTCATGGGGTCCTAATCAAGCTCTTTGCGCTTCTCCATGTGGCCATAGCTGTTCCCCTGTGTCACCTCTACCAGTGATTCCCCAACTGAGTACAGTTCTACCCCTACTCTCCCAAGGCTTGTAACTGGCAGGAGACCTTTAAGGTATCTCCCTGTGTGAGCCAGCCCAGGCTCTAAGAAATTAGTCTACTCAGAACTCAGAACTACTACCACTTCATTTAATTATGTCTTTTTCAAAAAATTAGGACTCACTCTGGTGCTGAATAGCAACATAATGCAATTGAACCAAGACAGAAAATCTGCAGCACATCCATGTCCAACAAACACTGCATAGCAGTATGCAATGCACATCTGTGAGCAATGGCACCACATGTGCAACTCTGTTTCAACAACTTGGAGCTCAGTGCAGATTTTCACACTAGATGAAAATGCCTAACATTTCTGTAAGGGAATTCACCTGTGTATATTCCACTTCCTGCTCAGCCAAGGAAACTCATTGGGGGAGCCTGGGCACATCACACATTCTCAGTCCCGGAAAACCCCATGATAGGGTTGCCTTAAGGTTGCCAAAGTCAGAAATGACTTGAAGGCACACAACAAGACACTAACAGGATTGTGGCTGACACTTGGCAGAGAGACCAGAAGGGGCCAAAATTAGGACACTTCCCCCTGCAGTAAGAATTCTGTTCCCCACAAATGTAATTTTCCATCAGTCTAAAACTTCCAACATTGCAGTAGCTTAAACTTTCAGCTAAGCCTTTAAAAAAACAGTTAAGGCAGCCAAAGAAAAGGGGAGACTAAATTCCAAAGGGAATTCAAACAGCAAACGTAAGAGTTCTAGGTGTGGAACACTCTCAGTGTCTTACCCCCTGCAATGCTAGAATTCAGGGACTTGAACAAAGATTTCATTTGGGAAGGACAACACCCACATTCCTCTCCCCACACCCACCTCGGTAAGTACACCCTATCCTGCATTTTGGCTAGAGCAAAATCCACCCTGAGTGATCAGCACATGCTCTGAAATGCTGACTTCCCAGTGAGCTGCCCATAGTTCTTCTGAGCTCCACCAATTCTCCCCTGTGAAGCTCAGCCCAAAAAGTGCAACACTTCAACACTGCAAGACAGTGGGGAAGAATCATAGAACCCTAGAGTAGGAAGAGACCACAGGGGCTATCCAGTCCAACCCCTTGCTATGCAAGAACAAACCATTAAAGCATTCCCAACAGATGGCCATCCAGCATCTGTTTAAAAACCTCCAAAGAAGGAGGCTCCACCACACTCCGAGGCAGCATATTCCACTGCCGGACAGCTCTGACTGTCAGGATGTTCTTTCTGAGGTTCAGTGGGATCTCTTTTCCTGTAGTTTGAATCCATTGCTCCCTGTCCTAGTCTCTGGAACAGGAGAAAACAAGCCTGTTCCCCCTTCAATATGACATTCTTTCAAATATTTAAACATGGCTATCATGTCTCCTCTTAACCTTCTCTTCTACAGACTAAACATACCCAGTTCCCTAAGCTGTTCCTCATAGGGCATGGCTTCCAGACCCTCCACCATTTCCGTTGCCCTCCTCTGGACACGTTCCAGGGCAAGCCCAGCTGAAACCCTAATATACGTAGACTGAAGAGACCAGTAAATTTTAAGAACACCTTATTTGCCAGAGATTGCCGTATTAGCCTACTGAAAGTAAAACAACAAAGCATCTTGCAGCATTTTCAAAACTAGCATGCTTTTGTTTGGAATAAGCTTTCGTGAAAGTGGGCTATAGTCTTCAAAAGCGTAAGCCAAATAAAATTGTAAGTCCGTAAGGTGCCACAAGATTCTTGCCTCACTTAATGCCTACAACTGGAAACATCCAATACCATCTTTGTCTCCCTCTAATCCTAGAACATCTACTGCTACATTGAACACTATAATAGAGTGTTATAAAAGAGACTCCAGAAATTGACCAAGAACATCAAAGATTGAACATTCTGAGTGATTTTAATGGTAATGTCAAGATCTGGCCCACAATCCGTTTCTAAAGTCCCTTTTTGAAGGGAGAGAGAGATTTTTCTCTTTAGCTGAGAACTAAAAAGAAAAGCCCCAGGAGACAGAAATGGTTACTGTTCAAAGATTCCAGCACAAAATACAGCAGCAAGCTTGAGGGAATTTTAAAAGTGTTTTCAGGTATCGAATTCCCTTGTGTAACACAGGAGGATCTGAGGACAATTTTCATAAAAATAACGTCTGGTGTATGTATACTTGCTCTCTAAGCGTAGAGGACTAAAAGGAGGAGTAACAAACTTTACTTCCTATTTAAAAAAAAAATTAACCCCTCTCTGAGATTAAAGTGGGGGAAAAGCACATTGATTTCTTGGCCTTTCACTTACAGAGTCACACTAATGTAGAACATTGATTCCTATTTTACAAAGGCCCCCTATGTATCTATATGAACCCCAACATATGCCTCAGAGTTCCTGTTCAGAAGTCCACTTTTAAGCCCCACCAGATCAGCAAACACTGGTGATGCTGCCCTATTAGTGGTAACCCTATTTCTGTGAAACTTTCTGACATTATGAGCTTTCAAACTGACTATGACTTGTGACAACCCTATCACAGTATTGGTGTTGCTGTTGCTATTGTTGTGCGCCTTCAAGTCATTTCTGACTTACAGAGACTCTAAGGTGAACCTACAACAGGGTTTTCTGGGGCTGAGAGTGTGTGACATGCCCAAGGTCACCCAGTGATGTTATCCCAAAATGTGGGTGACTCTTAGTAGCTGTACACTCCCATACTTTGGTATGATTTAATTGGCAAGATATATTAATTGGCTTTGATATAAATTGTAGCCTGATGTGACTGGAAAGCCAAGTTGGACAAGAGGAAGACACTGGCTGAACACATGCGCTGCAAAGGTAGGTCAGAGATCCCCTATAGGCTGAGGCAGGTCATAGTCAGGAAATCTCCAGGTAGCTGCAGAGGTCATAGGCTTAAGCTAAGCTGTAACAGCTCTGCTATAAGACAATAGCAACTGATTGTTTCAGCCCTTCCACTCACCTGAAAATTTTCCCCATTATCTACAAGCCTGTCCAACCATTACAGAGCTAGGATAACATCTATTAAGTTTCTGTCACCTAACAGTAAGACCATCAACTCATTCCAGATTCCACTGCATCGGTCGCAGACCCCTTTATTTACTCGGCCAGAGAGACCCACAGCCTCCAGGTAGAAACTAGGTATAACAATCCTCAACTTTGAGCAGTCAGACACAGTATATCAGATGCTGAACATTACTCTGTCACTTTGAATTCTACTTTGTGCCATCCTTAGACACAAGTCTAAGTCACATCACTGTTTCTTTGCTGCTCCTCTGGATTAATAATTATCACTCAAACCCTGAAACTTTGCTATCAACCTTTTCTCCCTTTCCTTCATATAGCTGTTGTGTGAGTGTGTGACTGTTTGAATCTTGTGTGCATGTGTGATTGAATTCTCCTCGATAAACATATTTTACTTTTGAAACTCTGACTGATATTCCTGGAAGGACCCTGGAAATACTGGTGGAATGATCTTGCTAGGTGACCCCTCCTCTCGCAGCCCTCCTAATTAGAATAATTAATTCCCCATTTTTGCACAGAGGTGTGGGTACTGCTGGAGGACCTCGAGGTTCCCCCACCTTTTGGGGTAACAGGACCCAAGGGTCCACCCACGATGCCAGTGCCTCCATGAAATGGTGGGGAATATTAGCTCAAAAGAGAAGCCTGCAAGGAGAGGTAACCTTATGAGATCTTTTACACCTATGTTTACCTCTACTAGTGCAGGGAAGCCCCAGCCAGAGATCCAAAAGTAAGCTTAATGTGTTTTATTGGGGGAATTGCAATCACACACCCAAGATCTGAGCAATCACAAAGGGAAGGAAATGAGAGGAAAGTTTTGGGCTGCTAGATTTTCAGAGCAAACTGGGTGACATTTATCAATCCAGAAGAGCAGTGAAGAAGCAGTAATGTGGCTTAGACACAAATCTAAAGATGCTCAACTGGGAATCGGAGCAGCAGAGTGGCAACCAGCAATCAGTGTACTGTGAGTTGACTGCCCAAAAACTGGGATTTAAAAATTCTATTTCTACCTGGAGGGCAAAAGTAAGAATGGCTCTCTGGCAGAGTAAACAGTGGCATCCTGAAAGTGGACAATGAGGTCCAGAATGAGCTAATGGCCTTAACGTTAGGTGATAAAGAGCTAATGGCAGTCCTGATAGTTCAGTAATTGCCGGACAGGTGTGGGAACAAAAGGGAAGCTTGCTTACTCAAAGGGAGTGGAGTCAGCTGTCTTGTGGGAATCTTCCAGACGCTATTGCCTCTGTGAGGTTGGGTCATCAGAGGCTAATTGCTAATTGCAAGTCCACAGAATCATAGCATTGGAAGAGACCCCAGGGGCCATCGAGTCCAACCCCCTGCCATTCAAGAACACCCATCAGAGCACTCCCAACAGATGGCCATCTAACCTATGCTTAAAAACCTCCAAAGAAGGAGACTCGACCACACTCCAAGGCAGCATATTCCACCAAACAGCTTTATCAGGATGTTCTTCCTGAGGTTTAGGTGGAAATTACCACTGGAGTTTCCTTGTGATTTCCTGACTGAAGACCTGGAGGTGTCTTCCGACCTCATTCACAGCACATGTGTTTGGACAGCCTTTTTCTCTTATCCAGCATGAGCAGGAATACTGGAAATCATGTATCTGAATCAGCAATGGAGAAGGAGCCTAGGCTCCATGTGCTTATAGATGCATCAAATTTTATTCTGTAAAAACGCCCAATGCATTGATATATTTTTTGGCCTTCTTCAGGGGCAGAAATCCTACAGAAATTTCTGGAGTTGCTACTGCACTCTCCTTGAGGACCAGACCGATATGCCACGCAAGGGCTCCATCAGCCTCACTCAATAGATTTCCACACTTGAGCAGGGATTCATATCCTGGTTTCCTGGGGTTCTAGTGCAACACTCAACTGCACTAGCTCAAAGTTAAAGAAAACTGACTTTTTGAACTGCAGCTCTCAAAAACCTGCCTCCTCAGCCAGCATGACTACTGGCCAGGAGGGCTGTAAGATTCTGGAATTTGTAGTTCCAAAAAGTAATTTTCCCAAGGCCTGAATACACATCAGTATTAGCTTTTCACAAGGCCTTGGGAGCCTATTTATTCTGAGCTGCTTTTAGGCAATATACATGGACTAAATTTAAATGCTTAAATGTTTTATATAGCTGCCTGCTTAAATTCATCTTTTCCTCTTAAACATTTCAGCTAGGTTTGCATGACTGCGGTGCTGAACTGGAAATGTTTTGAACTGCTGTATTAAATAATTGACTCTTTTTTTCTTTTTTAAAAATGAGATATTTCATATTTATGGATTTGTTTGTATGCTGCCTTAGAAGTGCTTTGCCCTAAAAGATGACACAAAAATATTTAAATGACATTAAAAAATTACAGAATGGCAGAGGAATAAGATATGTGGTTTTCTGAACTATATCTATCAGAGGCAGCCTCATGACATTTTGCGATTACCTTAGAATCATAGAATCATAGAGTTGGAAGAGACCACAGGGACCATCCAGTCCAACCCCTTGCCAAGCCTTGCTCCATAGGTATCGTAAAAAACAGAGCCAAAGCAATAAGAGGTCTGTAATATTGTATGCCAGCATGCTGTACTGGTTTGCACTTTGAACTATGACCCTGGAGACCAGGGTTTGAGTCCCTGCCTGGCCATGGAAACCCACTGGCTGACCTTGGGCGGTCACACACTCTCAGCCCCAGAAAACCCCATGATAGGTTCACCTTGGCGCCAACGTAAGTCAGAAATGAAAGCACCCAACAACAAAAATATTTTATTTGCCTATCCCTACCAGCGTTGCAAGTTAGGAATTTTCTCAACAGCCTCAGCAACCCCAGTTCACACACTGACATGAGCTGGCAATCTATTCCAAGGAGCCACTATAAGCCCCTAGGAGGGCCTTTGGTTGAGCTGGAAGGTCTCACTTTCAGTTATTTTTGGTTCTGCTGGTTCTTTTCACTAACAGCTTCACCCCATGGTTTGCCTCCAGTTGCCAACCCCTTCCTAACAGAGGTATAGGGGTATATTTTTTCATACAGGTGCTTATCATAACATACCTATGCCTCCAAGGACAGTCTGAACACACAAACCAACTACTGTGTTGTTAACTGCCATCAGGTTGACTTTGACTTATGATGACCCTATGAATGAGAAACCTCACCCTATCATCGAACAGCCTGCTCAAGTCTTACAGATTCAGGGACTGTCAGGAATCTCTTCCTCCCAAGCCGCAGCCAGCAAGGGAGGTCAGGAGTACTGTCAGAGAAAGTCTGAATATACCAAACACCAGGAAAACACAAGCCAAGCCAGGTCACGGTCCAGTCCAAAGGTTCAGGAAGCAGAGATCCGTCCAGAGGGTTTCAGGGAGCAGGAGACATGAAGGTCGTAAGGGCTTGCTAGTAATTTGCTGCAAACAAAGAGCAGCCACACCAGCAGACTTAAACAGCCACTGTGAGCAGGTGCTGCTTGTTATTGTTTTCTCAACCTAGTCAATGGAGCCTCCCTCTGAGCAGCCCATTTCAGCCTTCTTCGTGATTGAGGGATGATGCACACAGGTGGCTGCAACTCCTCTGCATCACTGCTGATTCCCTCTCCGTTATGAGCTGGCTGGGGCAGCTCTGTCTCTGTTTGACCTTCCAGTGCAGGGGATGTTTGCAGGTTGACTTGCTCACTCACTGGCCCAGTCCTTGGCACAGTCAGTTGCTCCTCGATCTCAGAGGTATCATCTGTCCCACTCACTGGCTCAGCCCCATGCACAGTCAGTTGCTTCTCAATCACAGCAGCAGCATCTATCACATGGACATGTCTTCCTTAGTTGAGTCTATCTACCTGTAATGTGGTCTTCCTCTTTTTCTACTGCCTTCTGTCTTCCCAACCATTACTGTCTCTTCTAGTGAGTCACGTCTTCTCATGATATGGCCAAAGTACAACAGCCTCAGTTTAGTCATCTTGGTTTCTAGGCAGAATTAAGGCTTGGTTTGCACTTGGACCCATTCGTTTGCCTTTTTAGCAGTTCAGGGTATAAGCAAAACTCTTCTCCAGCACCACATTTCAAGGAGTTGATTTTTTTCCCCCCGCTTTCTCCACTGTCCAGCTTTCAAAATACAGAGAAATTGGAAATGCAACGGCACAGACAATTTTAACTTTAGTATTCAATAATATATCTTTAAACTTCAGGATCTTGTCCAGTTCCTTCATGGCTGCCCTTCCTAGCCTTCTTCTGATTTCTTGACTGCAGTCTCCATTCTGACTAACGACTGAGCCAAGATATAGAAAATCTTGAACTATTTCAATGTCTTCATTGTATGCTTTAAGGTCATGTAAATAATCTGTGGTCATTATTTTTGTTTTTCAGTGTTCAATTGTAAACCTGCCACGACTTTTGTCAGTAAACATTCCAAGTCTTTGCTCTTTTCTGCTAGTAGTATGGTGTCATATGCATATCTTAAATTATTCTTGTTTCTTCTTCCAGTTTCCATACCTCCTTCCTCTGAGTCTAATCCTGTTCTAACAGTTTTCAATTACACCAGAAGCAGAACTTTTCTAAGACTAACTAATACTGTATATTTATCCCTATGTTTTCCAAGCTGCGGTGATGAAAGGGTCACAAAATGCTGTGTTCCAATGGATCCTGCTGTTTGCTACTATCAGTAGATTTACCAATCAGTTACACTTCTATCCCCTCTTCCTCCAAAGAGCTCAGAGTACATGGTTCTCATAGCAGTTACATTTCTATACCGCTTATCAGTGCTAAGTACTCCCTAAGCAGTTTACAATGTGCTTAGCTAATTGCCCCTAACAAACTGAGTACTCATTTTACCAACCTACGGGAGGAGGGAAGGCTGAGTCAACCTGGATCCCTGCAGGATCGAACTCACAATGTTGTGGCTGCAGTACCAGCATTTATCCAGTGCATCACCAGGGCTCTTCTGCTCCCTATTTGATACCCACAACAGCCAGTACCGAACTGATGGTTCCCTCTGTCAATGTGGCATCTAACTCTGTCCCCAAAAGAGGTACAGCACTTAGATAGGTCCTTCAAAGTTCAGACCAAAACCCATACACTGACATGGGAGTCACTTTGGGGGAGAGAGTAAACAGTGGCCCAAGTCTGCCTAGAGACCGGATTTGGATCTACCCAGGCCTCAGTCCATCACTCTAACCATTACATAACATTGTCTCTCCAACTTGCAACAACGCCAGAGCAGTGAAGGTCACAGCCGAACAGGAATCTGAACCTCGGCCCAGTCTTCGCTCTACCAGTGCAGTCCTAGCCAGGTCTACTCAAAAGTAAATTGCGTTCAGGATTGCCTTAACCTGTCGCCTAGGTTTCCAGGGTAGGGAAGGGGGCCTCCACACCTAACTAGACCACAACAGCCAAACTGTACCCGCAGAAGGATTACGGAGGTTCCGGAAGGACACACACTTCCCTCTCCCCTCCTATATGGCAGAACTCAGAAAAAGTTCATTTTTGGACTACAACTCCCAGAAATCCCCCGTCGCCAGGCCCCCTTGGCTGGGAGATTCTGATAGTTCCAGGCTCTGCCGAAAAGGGCACAAGCCTTATTTGAATTCAATAGGATCCACAGTAAACCCAACCCTGCCTCGGGTCTCACAGTCGGTCCATCCTTAAAACACACACCCTGCCGGCCATTTCGGCACTGGACTGCTATCCCGCTATTATTCCACTTCCAACACCCTACGGAATCCTGGGGTTTGCATTCGACGCGTTCCCTGCCTGTTCCTGACCGAGGCCACGCGGGGCGACCCCGGTGCCGGGGGGTTCAGCCAGCATCGCCTCCGCCTTGACATCCCACCCGTGTCCGCGGCGAGGGCGCTGTGGACCGCGGGCGCCGCGCGAAGGCTGGGAGCGGGGCAGTGGGCGGGGCTGGGGCGGACGGGGCGGGGCTTGGAGGGGCGGGGCAACGAGGTCCGCGCGGTCCGGGTGGGAGGAGAGCAGAGCGGAGCGGGCGGGGAAGGGGCCGGTTGGTGGGCGCGCCTCTGCGGAGGGGAGAGAGTCGCGGCGGCAACCCGGGCCGGGGCTCCGGCGGCGGCGGCGGTCGTCCCTCCTTTCCGCGGCCCGGAGGCTGCCGCTCGCTTCGCCCCATGAGCCGGGCTGGTGTGGCTGCGGCGCCGCTGAGCGCTCGGCTCCCCGCGCCGGAGACGCCGATGTGAGCTGCGACGGCGGCTGCCGGACGGATCGATCGCTCGCCCGCCCGCTCGCCCGCTCGCCGCCTCGGAGGACGCCCCGGCTCCCCGCGCCGCCAGCCTCCCGCCGGCCAGCCGGCCAGTCCGCAGGCGGGAAAGGAGCCAGCCGGGCCGGGTGAGCGGGAACGAAGCCAGCCGGCCAGCTAGCCAGCCTGCCTTCCCGGGGCGCGGAGGAGAGGGGAGCAAGGGAAGGGGCGGGCGAGGGGGGCGGGCGCGATCGTGTGGCTCTGGGCGAGACAGGACGGGACGGGAGCCCCTTTTGCCGCAAAGGCGGTAGACAGCCCCGGGGGAGGGGGGGGGAGGTTGGAATCGCTACTCCCGACACGTCCGAGGGGGCTTCCTATGCAGTTACTCTGGGATCAGCGCACGGAGAATGTGCGGGTGCCTCGGTGGTGCGTGTGCGAGAACACGTATCCAAGCGTAGCAAAGTCAGCTTTCCCCCCTCTGACCCCTCCCTCCATCGCAGGGTCGACTCAGACTTTCTGCCGCCTGAGGCAGGGCCGCCCTGTCTTCAAGGCGGTGCGACCCGGCACCGGTCGGGAGTTACATGGATCCGGGAGGCAGGAAAGCCCATCAAAAACGCCCCATCCCCTCTCCCGCGGCTCGAAGAGACTTGGAACCATTTCCGCGCTCCACGGTTATAGCGCTATTATTCCACTTTCAACATCCTATGGAATCCCGGGGTTTGCAAAGACCCCTCCCTAAACTGCAAACTTCAGGATTCCATAGGGTGTTGAAAGGGGAATAATAGCGCTGTAACCGTCGAGTGCAGAATAGGATCCGATAGCTAACCCGTGGCTGCCCCTTTGTGACAGCAGCCTCGTCTCGCCCAACGGCAGGGCCGGCCCCCCAGCGTCTCCGCGGCGATCCTGCGTGGAAGCCCCACTGCAGCGTCGCGCCTCCAGAGCTCCGGGTGTCCTGCGGCACGGAGCCCTGGAGACGCCGCCGGAGCGCCCCGATGCGCCGTGGCTGGGAAAGGGGGCCCCCGCCGGTGGATGGGGCCCTGCTCTTCCCCGGAGGGGGTGAGCGCTTGGGCTCCTCCGCTCACCCCAAGCTCCCTGCATGCGGTCTTGATCCCGGGGAAGGTGGGTTGGGGGGGGACTCCTTAGTCCAGGATGGGTCCAAAGTGGGGAAAGAAAGAAAAGTTGAAAATGCGGAAGAAGACTGATGTAATATATATACATATATATACATACATAAAATTTATAACATTATTTATACATAATCTGGTTGGGGTACTGCACAGAAGATGGGAAGGGGGGGATCAGAGGCCAGAATTGTTCAGGGTGGTTGAATCCTGAGCCCAAAAAGGGGGTGTGAGTTAGGCTGTCTGGTGGGAAAGAGAAACTGGCACGGGAGCGCAGGGGTGGGGTTGGACTGGGGAGTTATTTTTATGCTGGATGGGCGCCAAATGGGGTAAGACGGCTTAGGAGAGGCAAAGTTGGGATCAGTGACCCGGAGCTATGGTTAGAGAAAGGGATGCCCTCTCTTGGTTGTTGGGAGAGAGGAGGGGAGAAATTCCTGCCTGATCTAACCATTTCCTCCCCGACTCCTTCACTGGCTGGCCAGGGAGGAGTGGCCTGGTTTGTCCTCTAAACCCTCTTCCTTGTTGTTTGGTTATTGTGTTGAAGTGACTGTACATGGAGGAGGAGGAGAGGTTTCTGAGTCCTATTAATATCCATCAGGAAAGGACTTTGGGCGGATGCCCAGGGCCCCATTCAACAACAAGGACCCAGAGGGTAGGGGTGACTCCTTTACCAGATTTTGAAGTTTAGTGGAGGTGCAGGACCATCCCACCCTCCCAGAAACGAACATCAGCTCCAGAATCTATAACACAAAGCAAAGCACTTTTTTGGTAGCAAACCTGAGGACTACGTGATCCAATCAGAAGTATCTGTTGCAGGTTTTGCCCTCCCCTTCATTGGGATAGGGCATTGTGATGATGTACATTATCATCATCATCATCACACATACACACACAAAAGCTTCCCAGGGATTTATGAGATGATTAGCCATGCCAGAAGAACAGCATGGACTCTGATGGGGTGGGGATTCCAGCCCAGTTTTAAATCCAGTTCTAACCACTGCACCGCACTGCCTTATGATGATCTAAGCTCTCTATCAGCCGTATTGAAGGACAGTTTTCTGCCTCTGGTACCACCTGTGGGCCACACAGGCTGCCAAAAATGTGCCCCCAAACCCCAAATTCAACTAAGCTAGAAGTGGTCTGGAAAACCATGTATTTTATTACATGTACTTATTTATTAATTTTAACGCAAAATAATATAGACACGAACTGATATATTGCATGAACCATGGGGAGATTCCCACACTGGGTCATGGAAACCCACTGAGTGACACTGGGCACATCACACACTCTCAACCCCCCGAAAACTCCCATGATAGATTTACCTTCGGGTCATCATAAATCAGGAATGACCTGAAAGCACACAACAACAACAAAACAAACCAATAATAAAGCAATAAACTAAAAACAGTAAACTAACTCACTAAAGCACTAACTTGCAAACTAAATAAATACTAAGTTGCTAAAAGCACAAAGGGCTCTGACCCCCTAAACCAAACAGTAATGAAAGAGAAAAGAAAAAGAAAATAATATTCTACCATTACAGATCCAACTAAGCTGTCTTACTAGAATTACTAAGAATGGAAATGAAATGGAAATCCATTTCTGGTTTGTAGGGGGAAATCGCTAAGGCCATTTCCGCACTGGACTGTTATAGAGCTATTATTCCACTGTCAACATCCTATGGAATCCTGGGGTTTGCAGTTTCGGGAGGGGCGCCTGGTTTTTAAAAGCACAATAGGCACAAGGAGACCAGTAACTGGTCCTGTGGCCTTCCTGGAAAGATAATACCCTTTTTGCAGATCAGAACTGCAAAAATGGACTTGGGCATCTCCTTGCAACCCTGGGGTTGCACTCTGGCCACCCCTGCTCTATCCCCTCTGCCCTGCTATGTGGCTGACCAAGGACAAAAGTCAGCATGGAATTTGCGAGAGGAGGACCTGTGCTTTGATTGTCTGGCTCTTTATAGAACCTTGAGGTTCATTTCCATTCCCTTTTTCCTCTCCGAACAAAAAGGACCAGGGTGCCAACCCAGCTCTCTCTTCCTTATGCAGCTGAATCAGGAATAGGTTGGTGATACTTGCTCTTTGCAGATGAATAGCTAGCAGAATAGGAAGACGAAAGGCACCCAGGCTGCAGCAGTTGATCCAAATGTGGGTTTAAGTCTTGAGAAAAACCCTGCAAGGGTAGGTTCTCTCCCAGTCTTGTGGTCCTAAGTGAGCTGAAGTTGGGTCCATGATCAAGGTCCTTCAGTGTAGCCTGAGATCCAAGTAGATTAGGAGAATGTTTTGAGTAGAACACTGAAGGGCTTCAAAAACCATTCTGAAGCTGAGTTGCAAGTTCCTCCCACTTTTCTGACAGGTTAGGGACCGGAGCACTGTCAGAAAATGGAACTGGTTTTAAAATGGAGCCCATGTACTGTACTGTAGGAACCATGGAGGGACTTGGGACTCACTTGGGACCAACCACATGTGCACAGCTTGCAGACTTTCCCCTCAGCTCACTTTGCAAGCAGCGCATGCATGCAAGTGGTTCCCAGCAAGTCTCCATAGGCAAGAAGAACTGATGAAAGAGTGGAACCCCCTCTCTCTTGAATTAACAAAACTTTTCCTTAATTTAGAAGCGCCCAAACAGCAAGTCATTAGATAACAGGCTGTCAAAAGGTGGGGGCTTCCTGTATTTCACTGATCCATTGAAATCTGTATATCTTTATTGAACTAATGTGTGTTTCTGAATGCTGACTTTGACGTCACCCGGAACTCTTTTTCCATCTTTAGATTACTGAATAAGGAAAAATAATAGTATTTTGTTGTTGTTGTTGTTTGTGTGCCGAGACATAGGATTGCATCATGGGATCAAAGAAATAGCATTGAAGGAGAATCTGGCGAAATACTGGGAGAAGGGAGAGGTAAACAAGCTCTGTGTGTTTGTCAAGTGCAGCATTCCCGAGTCTGGTAACTTCCACTTCTGTTGGACAGCAACTCCTATCATTCCCAGCCAGCCTGCTGGAGTTCTTGCCCAACCCAGCTGAAGGGTTTCATGTTGGGGGAAACTGTGGTAGCGTTTACATGTGGAACTTCCAAAAGTAGGTAATGGAAGAATCTCTGACTGATGTGGCAGGTTGATGTGGTTAGTTAAAAAAAAAAAGCTCAGATGGAGTCCAGAGACTGTTGATCTTAAGTGGGAAAGGGTTACATAGAAAAGCCTCTCAGTTTCTCCCTCTCTCTCTTTTGCACATACACGCAGAGCACCACCAACACTTTGCTGCCACAGCATCTCTCCAGAGAATTATCGTGGTAGCAGACGGCAGCCTGGATCTAAGAACTCCGGGTGGGAGATTAGACTGGATGTAGGACAGACAGAGAAGAGCAGAATGGGGAGGAGGCTCCATCCGTGGGTGGGGGGAGGCAAATGGCAGGGCAAAGTGGGGAGGGGGAGATCTGTGAGAGACGCTGCCAGGCGGAAGACTTGACCATACGCCAGTGGGGGAGAGAAAGCAAAAGAGGCAGCTGAGACCATGGGATAAAGGAGCCAGGAGCTCGTAGTGGGGATTGTGTGTGTTGATGCACCATGCAAAATTGTTTTTCACGAGGGGGGGATTCACCGTTCCCTGTTCTCACACCAAACTGACCCTAAGAAGACAGCCACAGAGGAGTGAGGGAGTGAGCTGTTCCTTAAAAAAAAACCTTTGTGGTCTCCCTGGTGGGACCCCAAAGACAGGAGCTGAGTCCTGAGGAAGGAACATCCTGTGTGAGCTTTTCTCCCCTCTTCTCTTTAGCCTTGGAGCTGTGTTAGGGGGCAGAGGGGGTAAAGGCTTCCCCGGGATTTGATGCAGGAGTGAATGATGGGCCTGGAGGACAACATTATACAGTGTGCATCGAGGGAAACATGGGGGCAGGGGAGAAAAAAAGAGTGGTTTTGGCAACCAAGAAGGTTCCCCCATCACAGTTGGACCTGTTTATTGTCTAGTTAATGGACGTTGCTTCAATCCCATGGTGACCTTAAAAAACAAACCATAGTGGAGCTTAGCACTGCACTGGTTCTCTTCTTTACTCTTGTTTATTCCAAATGTTATAACCAGATTTCTTGAATCTGAACTGAGCCATTGACGACATTGGTAATCCTGATTGCACCAGGTTGAAAGATCACAGTCCAGAGAAATCCAGGAACTCTCCTTGCGTTTGGGGAGATTTTAGGAATTGTAGTCCTCCAAAGTAGCTTAGAAACATTATTCACTCTGCTGGCATCTGAAGACTGGCCAGCACATTCTTCTTGCATCTGATGGTGCCCAGAAAGCAGTGTAGAGCTGACCCAAAATATTTTGCTGCCGGAAGGAAAGAATGAAACCGTGACCCTTTTACATTCTCTGTACTGAAACTGACTGGACTGGCTGTGGACTCTCCTTTCAATATCGGCAACAGGATAATGCCTTGAAGTAGCAAGCTTGTTTAGGGGGCCTGGACAGATTGATGCTCTGTCTTCTAACAGAGAGGGCAGGAACAGCCAGGAGGCCGGCACTGCTGCCTCCCAGCATGTTTCACTTGAGGCTGTTGCCTTACCCTGCCTAATGGCAGAGCCAGCCCTGCAAAGCCCCTTTTTTAAATTGCAAAGCAGTTGCAAGTGCTATAGCTTCAAGAAATACTTGCATGGGCTTACCGTAACACAAACAGTGTCAGAGTTCAGAAACGCTACTCTTTGGAATATAGCTTCCAGAATCTGGGGGTTTATGAGAGCTGTAGTTCAAAAAGTAACAGTGCCAAGCTCTGAATAATCCCAGAACTATGGAGGGACCAAAATAGAAAAACCTTCTGATTGGTCAGCAGCAAAATTTAATACTTGGGACTGACAGAGGAAAGTCTTGGGATTGATCCAATCTACTTGTTTAACATCTCTGAGCAAGCAAGGTGTGTGGGGAGGGCTGTATGCTCAGAGGCACTCTTTATTGTTGGTGGAGTCTGTCTTTTTGATTAAAGTAGGCTCCATAATGAGCTTTGACTCAAAAGGAATTCTGATCCAGTTTGTACAGTTTGATCACATGGTAATAACTGAGTGAGCCAGTAGCTCAGTGTAAGAGAATGTGCTTTGTATGCGGAAGGTTGCAGGTTCAATCCCCAGCATCTCCAGTTAAACAAAGATCAGGAAATGAGGATATTTAAGCCATTTCCGCACTAGACTGTTATAGCACTATGATTCCACTTTCAACATCCTATGGAAGCCCGTCTCTCAACTGCAAACCCCAGGATTCCATAGGATGTTGAAAGTGGAATCATAGCACTATAACAGTCTAGTGCAGAAATGGCCGTATTCTCCACCTGAGTCTCTGCTGCCATTCCGGATAGTCAAGACTGGACTGGATGAGCACATAGTGGGATCCAGAGATTTGAAAAGTTCCTTTTCGAACTCAAGTTCCCAGAATCACCCAGTCAAACTAACTTTTCCAAGGTGAGCAGATATATGGGCAACCTGTGCTGCCAAGCAAAAGCAGAAGCCATGGCCTTCCCAATATTACACTACAACTCCCGGTCAGCCCTGACCGTTGATCAAGCTGGTTGGGGCCCACAGGAGTTGCCCTGGAGCTCTCGTAGGCAGGGAGTCCTGAGACAAGCAGTACCTCAGGAGGCTTGGAGCTGAATTTGGAACAGGCGTTTAGGAAGTTCAGTGCCCTGCTTCCAGGAGTTTTTGGACTACAACTTCCATAGTTCCTGGCTTTTAGCCATATTGGCTGGGCTCGTGGTATTCTAAGTCCTAAACATTTGGAGTAGAGCCTGAAAAGGTTCTGGTTTTGGACAACAAACTCCCAGCCAGCATGTGGGAGCTGTAACCCAAAATAATAACATTAAAAATAATTTTCCCAAACTCTGATGTGGAGGGCACCAGGCTGCCTACTCCTGGCAAAGAAGGAGTAATGATGGCAAATTGTGAGGCTCAGACAGCCCCTTAGTTCTTATTAGACTTCTTGATCATTTAGATTTGGCCTTGGGGATGAGAATGAAAAGTTGCTAGTATTCATAACTTTAAAAAGAGTATTTTGAATCATGATGATCCATCTCCCCCTCCCAAAAAATAAAGACTATAGTAGTTTTTATTGCTAAATGGCTTGCCTGTCCCTGAGCATGGAAGTGTACATCCAGCTCAGATTTAGAGGCTCTTCTGTCTTCTAAAAATACATTGGTGGTATTTTTCACTCCATCTCTCCTTGTCTCTGAGAGGGGTCATAATTCTTCCCGCAGCTGAGGAGATGCGGAGCTCTCTGTGTGCAGTCTCATTATGCCAACAGAGAGGAAATTGCTGTGGCAGTTCTGCGCGCAAAGCACACTGACGTTATTAATTATTATTCCGGAATGGCATCTCTTCCGTGGCCTGATCTCTGCTTAGCTGTCGTTTATTATTGGTCCCAAAGCTTATTCTCCTGGATCTGGCTGGGAAAGACTGGGCAGAAATCTGACTTGCAAGCAACTCTGGCACACTGCTGCATGTCGGGGCTGCTTTCCTTCTGCAGCTGCAGCAAGGAGAGGATTCAGCTTCCGAAGGCTCAGGAGGATGTGTGGACTTTTTTTTCTCCCTTTGCAGTACCACTGCAGTGCTAATCCCAGGCCTTTGGATCCCTGGATGGCTAAACTAGTCACAGTGGCACTGTGAAACCTGGGAGAGAATTCACACAGTATGAATGCTCCTCCCCGTCAGATTGGAATTTTGCAACAATGTGATCCACCATCAGGAATGCAGAAGAATGTAACTTTTTAACCCAGAGCAATAGTGGACCCTCTACATATTGTGGGACTGTAGCTCCCATAATCCCTATTCTGTCTGTGTAGGATAGCAGGTGCAGTGCCATAACATCTGGACCCCCACATATTCCCTATCCTCAGTTAAGTCATTGGGAAGAATTAGTTTTATTAATTAATATTAATTCATTAATTCCTGAGACAATGGAGATGCAGGAGCATAACCTAAGACCAAGGTGGGGAATTTCTGGTACTCTAAAAGTTTTGGCTTATACCTCTGATTGGTCCTTGTGGCTTCCATGTGAGTGAAAAAGTGCTCTGGGTTTTAGTCTGAAGCTTAAAGGGGCTATCCTGGATGCTAAACTCTATTGCCAAAATAGGTTCAACACTTTGAAGTTCAGACTAAAAATCAGAATTAATTCAGTACCCCTCCTCTTTCATGGGAAATGTTTAGTCTGCAGAAGAGAAGGTTACGAGGGGACATGACAGCCATGTTTAAATATTTAAAGGGATGTCATATCGAGGAGGGAGCAGCTTGTTTTCCACTGCTCCAGAGACTAGGACAAGAAGCAATGGATTCAAGCTGCAGGAAAAGAGATTCCATTTAAACCTCAGGAGGAACTTCCGGATGGTCAGAAAGTGGAATATGCTGCCTTGGAGTGTGATGGAGTCTCCTTCTTTGGAGGTTTTTAAGCAGAGGCTGGATAGCCGTCTGTTGGGAGTGCTTTGATGTGGGTTCCTGCATGGCAGAAGGGGGTTGGACTGGATGGCCCCTGGGGTCTCTTCCAACTCTATGATTCTATGAAACACTAGCTGCCACTGGCTGTGAATGCAACGTGGCTTGGAAGGCTGGTTTCGAAGGTGAACAGTCTGTAACCTCAGGCTCTCTCTGTCAGTACAAATGTACAAACAAAGGAAGAGAGCAAAGAGGAAGAAAGGGACATAGAAGTCAAGCCTCTTCCTCTCAACATGTGATAATTTTCATACAGGAGGAAAAGAGCCAAATTGTTGTGTTCTTTGTAAACCATGAAGTGGACTTTTTAACTCTCACTGAGTTCTGGATGACTTGTCCTACAATGCTGAACAAAACGTTGTTGTACTAAAGCTTCAGTTAGCATAGCCAATGGCCAGCAATCTGGAGGGTTATAGTTCAACAACAGCTAAGGATTCACATCTGAAAACCACTATGTGAAACAGACTGTTAAAGGGACAGAAGGCGTTTCACCTTTTGTGTATTCTTAGACTCACATTCTTTTTAAGAAAACCCAAAGAACAAGTAAAGCCGATTTCATTGTTGCAATTTGAGGATCCCAAACAAAGGCCAGGGCAGACTTTCTCCATTCTGGTGTCCTCTGTGTTCCAGGGTCTTTCTCAGTATTCCAGACAGGAGTCTTGCCCAGTCCTCCCTGAAAATACCAGTGGACCTGGGAACTTCTCCATAAAAAGTGTGTGTTCTAAGGGTGAGTTATGTATGTGTGTTCATGTTGCCTATGTATGGTGACCCCATGAATTTCATAGGGTTTTCTTAGACAAGGAATACTCAGAGGTGCCTTTGCCAGTTCTTTCCTCGGAAATATAGCCCACAACACCTGGTATTCATTGGCTGTCTCCCATCGAAGTACTAACCAAGGTGATCCTGCTTAGTTTCCAAGATCAGACAGGAATGCTGACTTATCTGTTTGTTAATAGTGGCCATAACAGGTACAGAAACTGCATACTATTCAACTATGCAGGGAGTTCCTTCATAAAGAGATTTTTTTTTCCCCTCTAGACAAAAATGAGAAACAGAAACTGGCCTTGTGGTTCAGGCAGGGTCATTTGTTACTTAGGAAGGTTTGAGAAAAATCATCAAAGAAGGATGTAACCGTGCTTTATAAAGTGATAACCAAAGAGACAGAAAATGCGGATGGAGTGAAGCAGAATATATTTTCATAGAATCATAGAAATGTAGAGTTGGAAGAGACCTCACGGGCCATCCAGTCCAGCCCCCTGCCACGCAGGAACTCCCTCCAAGCACTCCCGACAGATGGCCATCCAGCCTCTGCTTATTTTCCTAATTTTGTGTTCCCATTAATGGCCCTACAATTTGGTGCTGTGTTCTGCTTGGTTTTGCTTAGTGCCTCCACTACACGCCTCTAAGAAGGACTTAATGGTGTGCCACTAGAGCCATTTCTGCACTAGCCTATTATAGTGCTATTATTCCACTTTCAACATCCTATGGAATCCGAGGGTTTGCAGTTTAGGGAGGGGCCTTTGAGGATGTTGAAAGTGGAATAATAGCACTATAACAGGCTAGTGTGGAAATGGCCTAGCTCTCAAGAAGTCTCTCTGCTTCTGCCCTATCATCTCTCAAGAGAAGGACAAAATAAAAGTTGAACTAACTCTTCCCATGTGATATGATCTGTATGGAGCAGTCTGTCACACGACAGCTGAATCACATGAGAAGTATATGACATGAATCAAATTCTCCAAAAAAAGAAACAAAAATGGGGGAAAACAGCTTGGGATGAATGATGCTTCCTTTGAAATCATCATGCAACCGTTTGTTTGGACAGCACTGAAGCAGGTCAAAACAACTGCATGCTCAAAGCTGAAAGCAGTGGAATAATGCAAGTTTTAATCAGGTGACCCTTGTCTGAAGGCCTGTTTACCATATCTGTTTCGTACCTCCGTGAGGAGTAAAATAGCGTTTCCCCATAGGGCTTTCCATGATTTGATGTGTTGTATATTAGTGCAATTTCTTCTTTTTTGAAAGTTAATTAAAACTGGGTGAAGTATTGGATACAGTGTAACCAAGTGCTCTGTTTGAGGCTCTCCTGGTTTGCAGTGAGAGAAGGGAACCTGCCTGTAAGACCTTGGCCATTTCTTATTCCACTTTCGACCTGCTATGGAATCCTGGGATTTGCAGTTTAGGGAGGGGCCTTTAGAATTCTCAGCCGGAGAGCTCTTTGGCCTCAGGAAACTACAAACCTAAGGGGCGGAGATACTTTGCAAGCAGCGTGCTCACAGTTGGTCCCAAGCGAGCCTCTGCAAGTCCTTCATGCACCCTACAGTACAGTACATGGTTTCTGCTTTTCAGCCAATTCCATTTTCGGACAGTGCTCCCCAACCCTAAGGTGTCAGGTAAGTGGGGGAACTCTGTAAGTTATTAGGCAGAAGGGCATTTTAATGAGACTGTGCTTTTATCTTTTTTGGTTTGAAATATGCTTTAAACTGTTTCAATTCTGCGTTTTTTAACAGAGGCGATTTCCGCACTAGCCTGTTATAGCGCGATGATTCCACTTTCAACATCCTCTGGAATCCTGGGGTTTGCAGTTTCGGGAGGGGCCGGCTGGCCCCTCCCGAAACTGCAAACCCCAGGATTCCAGAGGATGTTGAAAGTGGAATCATCGCGCTATAACAGGCTAGTGCGGAAATGGCCAGAGTTGTTTGTTTCTTTTTCCAACATTTATACAAGTTTTTTTTTTTTTTTACTGTTTGTTTATGTGTGCTTTTAAGTCATTCTAACTTACGGTGACCCCAAGGCTAATCTATCACAGGGTTTTCTTGGCAAGGTTTGTTCAGAGAGGGATTGCCTTTGCCTTCCTCTGAGGCTGAGAGAGTGTGGCTTGCCTAAGGTCACCCGGCGGGTGTTTGCTCGCAAGAGAGTCCCGGTATGTTCAGTGGCCTCTACTTTCCAATAAACGGGCTTAACACTGTCGTTTCAGTAACCCTTTGCACAGGTGGTTGTTTTCAAGTCATTTCCGACTTATGACGCCCCTCGGTCGTGTGGGTTTTTTGGCAGGATTTGTTCAGAAGGGGCTTGCCGTTGCCTTCCTCTGAGGCTGAGAGAGCGTGGCTTGCCCGAGGTCACCCAGTGGGTTTTCATGGCTGAATGGGGATTAAACCCTGGTCCTCAGCTCTCAAACCACTACGTCACACTGGCTCTGCTGTGACTTGTACTCCTTTTTAGCTGTACCTTGCTTGAACTGGATGTAAGCCTTGGGTCATGAGCAAGGAGAAAGGGGAGGATATGAATCAAGCAGATAAACGCCTTGTTGACCGAAAGCTGCATTTGCTCAAGGCTGATCAGTTGGGGGTCCTGCGCCAGGGCAGGGTGGGGCTGAAGCTAGCCATGGGTGGAATTATCCCTTCTCTCTTTCCCTTTATTCAGTGGGCTGCCAAGGGAGAAATAGGTGACTTTTGTCAGAAGTCTGGCCAAGGCAGAGAAAACCTCTAAGGCCATTTCCACACTGCACTGTCAGAGTGCTATTACTCCACTTTCAACATCCTATGGAATCCGGGGGTTTGCGGTTTAGAGAGGGGCAGTTAGAATTCGCAGCCAGAGAGCTCCTAGGCCACAGTAAACTACAAAACCCAGAATTCCACAGGATGTTGAAACTGGAATAAGACCACTATAACAGTGTAGTGCGGAAGTGGCCTAACTTTTGGCCAAGGACAGAAGGCTACTCCTTCTCGTTTTAGAGGATGAGCAAAGAGGAAAGAAAAGGCAACCAAGAGCTACAAAGGTTTTGAAAGGTGGCAGTTATCAAGATTGGCATCCTCAGGAGGGCTTGGCATTAAGATATAGGCAGGGCTTTTGTATTTTGAGATTAACCCTGAAGAAAAAAGGCTGTCCCATTGTTGTCTGTCTGTATCGGATACGTTTTGATATCCACTCCTCCTTATCTCTGCTCTGAACTAGTCCTGATTGTCTTACGATGTTGTCGTGTCCCTTGTGTGCCTTCAAGTCATTTCTGACTTATAGCAACTCTAAACTATTACGGGGTTTTCTGGGGCTGAGAGTGTGTAACATGCCCAAGGTCACCTAGTGGGTTGTCTTATGTCACTCATGTCACTTAGGGCAGGGGTCTAGATGCTGTCATGTATAGAGAGAACAACTGCAAATTATTGGAGGAGACCATAGGAAGAAGTTGATTCTGGGGCAAAGCAAAGGCAAATAATCAGTGATTACAGGTCAGGAGTGTTAAATAGATTTTCCTAGCCCTGATTGAGAGGATTTCCTTGGCTTATCAAACCCTTGTAAACAAGGCCAGAGTAAAAACACTCTGTGCGTCTTTTAATTTTTAATTTTTTTTTAAACTTGCATCATTTGTGATCTGAGGTTAGCTTCACAGAACTGTTTAACGGGCTCTTAAGCCAAACGCAGAAAAGGCTTGGAAATGTTAATTTTTTCAACAACAACTTCCAGAATTGCTCAGCCAGCTGGGCCACTTTACTGCATCTCTGCTGGCTTTGTGCACTGTCCTTGCAATCTCCACTTGAAAGGGTCAAGCAGCAGATAAGACGGAAGGAGGGGTACCTTTTTCTCTAAAGCTTAGAATCACTGTCAGTCAGAGAAGAATGACTTTGGACCATTTCAGCGACACAGTTATGCTTCCGCTTTAAGTGCTGTGGCAACATCCTGTGGAATCCTGGCATTTGCAGTTTAGGGAGGAGTATTCAGAAGTCTCAGCCAGAGACCTCTAGTGCCGTACCAAACTACAAACCACAGGATTCCCCGGGATGCAGCCATGGCAGTTGAAATGGAAGCATACTGCTCTAACTATGTAATGTGAAAGGGCCTCTTCTCAATCTGCCACGTTCCAGATGTTGTGGATTTTGACTCATCATTTTCCAGAGAGCTGTGCTGCCTGGAGACGATGAGAGATCTAGTGTGCCGTATCTGCAAGGCATCACATCAGGGAAGTCTGGAATAAACCATTCTGGGTCAGATGAATGATCCCGGTGTAAGGCAGCTTTCTATGTTCCTCTCAGGTATCTTGTATATTCACAGCTGTGACGATGTGTCTTCATTGACTGTGAATTTGATGTGTCTTCACTGAATGTGAATTTGGTATATTTGACACTAATCTTAATGCTTGTTTTTCTTTGGTTTCTGAAAAGCCCATCATGAGCCCTCTAAAATTGTAAAAAGGTTGGATGCTGTGCCAGTAAGGCTTCAGTCATAACCTGCTTGAATAGGTATCCTGGAATACAATGGGTGATTGTCAGAAAGGGCAAAAACTGCATAAGGACATAAGAGCCCCGATGGTTCAACCCAAAAGTCCATATAGACCAGCATCACGCTTTCCGCAGTGGCCAACTAGGAGCCTGTGGTGGCCCACAAGAGAGAGATGAAGGCACTAGGTCTCTTCCTAGGTCTCCGTCGACAGGAGTTCAATAGGGGGACATACAAGTGGAGTTGTGCCTAAATTTAGGAGAGTTCAGTCCAATTGTGAACATTTCTTAGGTGCAAGTTTCTGAACAGGCTGACGTAATCTTTACAGATGTGTGTCACATGTAGAATTCTGCAACAGAAGCTATGCTCATACATGGACAGTCTTGGCAGATCTTCAGAGCATCAGTGTATAGAAAAGAGGGTGATAGTGTTTCCAGTGTGACAGTATACATATTTTTGCTACCAAAATAGGCCCAAAAATAACAGCTCCGATGCCTGTCTGATAAACGCTGAAGAGTGTGGAGAAATAATTTTGGACTAGGTATGAATTAACAACATGAGATGATGGGGATTCCATAACAAAATTAAGGAGAACTCATACTTCAACCCAAAATGGAGCTATTCTGAGGCAATTCTTAACATATGTCCTACTTTGAAACACCACTGGAAGGACTTCAGAAAATGATAAAGACATATAACCATTGTGTAGCTCAGTCAATTGCCTCCTGGTCCCACTTTCATATCCTGGCTATGGTGTGCAGTTTGCTTTCTGTTACAACGATAACAAAAATAGACTTGCCTGAGACTTTCTAAATTAGGCAGCTAAGCTGGAAGAGAGTTGGTGTGGAAGAGCGGGGGGACCAGGACTTTTATGTCTGAGAGGGCCACAGGTTCAGTTCTGGTACTGAAAACAAACCCCTGGGCTGACCAAATGCTCAGATGCATATTCGCCCCCACCCCACCCCATTCTAAGGTTATATTCACATCCCTCTGTCTTCCAAACCTGAGGGCTGCATGACTATGGACTAGTTAAGGTAGGTACAATAGAACAGTGCTTGGAAGGATTACTTTTTTGGATTGTAACTCCCGGAATTCTACAGCCAGCATCCCCACTTGTAGTCTGAAATTTCCAAAGTGATACTCTAAAAGGATGAGGTGGGTGAAGAGAACACCCTCTTAGATGTGGTCTCTATGTCTGATTGTTTCATTGTTGTTGTTTCAGACAGAAAAATGTTTGCTCTCCCAACTCTTGGGATTCTTCTCCTCTTTGTGGTTGGCTATGGGTCCTCCGAGAACTCCAGTACCTCCAGGGGATGTGGACTGGATATCCTTCCTCAGTACGTGTACCTCTGCGATCTGGATGCTATCTGGGGGATTGTCGTGGAAGCAGTTGCCGGAGCAGGTGTGCTGACGACGCTGCTTCTCATGCTGATCTTGCTGGCGAGGCTGCCGTTTATCAAAGAGAAAGAGAAGAAGAGTCCGTTGGGGGTGCATTTCCTCTTCCTTTTTGGGACCTTGGGACTCTTTGGCTTGGCGTTTGCATTCATCATTGAGGAAGACGAGACGATCTGCTCGGTCCGCAGGTTTTTGTGGGGGGTTCTATTTGCGCTGTGCTTCTCATGCTTACTGGCTCAAGCCTGGAGGCTCCGGAGACTTGTTCGCCACGGCAAAAGCCCATCCGGATGGCAGCTGGCTGGTGTGGCCATCTGTCTCGCGCTGGTCCAGGTCATTATTGCGACGGAATGGCTGATACTGACCATTGTGAGGGACAGGAAGTTGGCCTGCCATTACGAGCCAATGGATTTCGCCATGGCGTCCATCTACGTTATGTTTCTGATGGTGGTGGCTCTGGGCTTTTCTTTTTTCACAGTTTGTGGGAAGTTCAAGAAGTGGAAGAAGAATGGCGTGTGCCTCATGATCACCAGCTTCTTCTCGATCCTCCTTTGGGTTGCTTGGCTGGCTATGTATCTGTATGGGAATAAAGAGCTAGGGAGAAGGGACCAGTGGCGAGATCCAACGCTTGCAATTGCACTGGTGTCCAGCGGTTGGGTGTTTGTGATCTTTCATGCTATCCCAGAGGTTCATTGCTCCATCCTCCCATCCCAACAAGAAAACACACCTAATTATTTTGACACTTCACAACCGCGCATGCGTGAGACTGCTTTTGAGGACGACTTACAGCTTCCACGGAGCTACATGGAAAACAAAGCCTTTTCCATGGATGAGCATAATGCAGGTAAGTAAGACTTCCACCGTACGTTTCCTGCAAGTTGTTTCTTGAGATAAAGAACTGTGGGTGGGGGTAGGAATGTCTTTGATAATGAAGTGGCTAAACATTCCGGTCTGATTTTAAGGCAGTGGCCATGTTAGTCTGGTTCAGCACAGAAAGGAAAGATGAGGTGGGAAAAGTTAGGACCTGCACAAAAATGGAAAAACTGCAAATATCAAAACGTGTGTGCGTGTGTCAATGGGAATGGGGGCAAGGCATGGGGAGAACAGGCACTCCGGGTCCAAACCAGGAAGAAGGAGGAAGTTGGGGCTGGCATGGTGGCTCTATACTGCCTCTCTCACTCATCTTCTTTCTTGGTGATATTGGGGGCATCAAGAGAGGGTTTGCAGTGCTGCGAAATCAGACTGTAAGCCATCCTTAACTGGCAGGCAGCAGTTGGTGGAGGAGGAGGAGGAAGAGGACCAGAGGCAGGTTTTTAAAGGGATGTGTGGCATGATTGGAGCTGCCAAGAGGGAAGGTTCCCCTGGAAAAGAGCCACCTAAGGTGGGGAGAGGGCAGGGGTTGAAGAAACTTACAAATGATTGGATCTGTGAAAGTCAAACCCGAAAATATGGAGAGCCAACTATATATATTAATGGCAGTCCTGTGGTTGTTCACACTTGCCTTTCTCAACCTTCCCCAACTAGATACAATTGGGCAATGGTGTCCTCCATTGCCAGCCAGCATAGCCAATTACCAGGAAAGATGGAAGATGTAGCCACCCAGCCTCTAAGGACCAGAGGTTAGCAAGGCTTGATTTAGAACTGAGGTCCCGTTTATAATTAAAGAACCACAAAAAGGTGGAGCGATAGGGGCCATGAAGTTGCCTATCAGCACTTTCTGCAAGATGGAACAACAGAAACCCCTGGCCACAATTTTCCCCATCATGATGAGATGTGCCATGTACACAGGCTATTCATTACAAAAACTGTGCCTATCCTGAGACAGCAGCAATGGAAACCGATGTCCACCTTTATTCTCCTCTTGTGTTTTCCTTTTCTGGTAATGCATGTTTTCTTTTTAAAAAAATTTTGAAAGTAGGGAAGCAAGAGGAATTTTTGCCAAAGCAACCATGAGTGAAAAGTGGGAATGAATCCAAGGTGCAGATTCTAAGATGGGGTTTATTTTAAGGAAATTGAAGTTTACATAAGACCAAAAGTAATAAAAGTTATACGTAGTAATCTCCCTGCCCAAAATGTCAAAAAGCTATTAGCATAATGCTATCCACAATGACAGTTTAAGGCCAACTAAACTTCAGCAGGATTCAAGCAAAGCCACTGTGGTGTAGTGTTGGGTTTGGACTGTGGAGTCCTGGATACAGTTCTCCACTAGGCCATAAAGTTCATTGGGTGACTCTGAGACAAGCATTATTGGCAGCCTGGCCTACTTCACGGAGCTGTTGTGAAAAATAAAAATGGACTACAGGCCCACATAACTTTTATAAGCCCCAGCCAGCATGGGCAGTGGTTAGGAAATATGGGCATTGAAGTCGAAAAGCATATGGATCAGCTTCTTTCCTGACACCCACAAGCAGGATGCTTACCAAACACACATTCAGAATGAGGGTACTTTGAAAATGATGTGTCCTAAACAAAAGCCATCCATTTCATAGCCTCATGATGGTGCTATGCAGCAGAGGAGGAAGGGACCCCTGGAATTTTGTCTAGGATGTGAGATCTACACCGCCATTGTGCTACACAGTTCCATCTGCTGTGCTTTTTGGTTGTTGTCAAGGGCAGTCAAGTCAGCTCTGACTTATGGCGACCCTACGGATGAAAGATCTCCAAGTCACCCTGTCATCAGCTGCCCTGCTCAGATCTTGCAGATTCAAGGACATGTCTTTTTTGATTGAGGCTATTCATCTGCGGTCTTCCTCTTTTCCTATTGCCTTCTACATTACCAAGCATTATTGCCTTTTCTAGTGAGTCAGGTCTTCTCATGATATGGCCAAAATATGACAGCCTCAGTTTAGTCATCTTGGCTTCTAGGGAGAGTTCATGCTTGATTTGCTCTATGATCCATTGATTGGTCTTTTTTGCCATCACTACATTTCTGTTCATAGCAGTGGGTTAAGAGCAATATGTGGCCCTGGGCTGTCCATGATTAATTTGCATTGATTGCCCAATTGGAACTTGAGTTAGATGCAATACAGCTTTCTGCCTTATTGCAACAACCAAAATTGAGCATGTTTATCGGAATCGAGCCTGTTACAGGTCACTACTGTTGAAGCACCCAATCAGATTACAAGCAGGCAACCATGGCAAAATTCCATAAAGATTATTTGCTTTTCACCTGCATTGAACCCATCAGTGGCTAGATTTAAATGTACCTTTTGACTGTCTCAAAAAAAAAAAAATATCCAGTACTCCTCTCCATCCCACCTTTAACTTGTCTGCTGGGGAGGATAACATGGAAAGAAAAGCTGCTCTTCCAGTATTTGTGACAGAAAAATGTGATATCTGTGGCTGAAGTCTTGTTCTCTTCTTTATTTCCTTGTTGCTACTAAAACAGTATCTTTGCCACCTCCAAATTAAAATGTGCAAAATTTAGCAAGGTTTATACATGCTATTTTGCAAAGGCTATATATTCTAGAATACCCTTGATAATAATCCTCCTCCATATTGAGGGCATTCAGACCCTTTAGCTTTGCTGCAGTATGTCCTTCTCCTCCCAACTCCTCCTCATTAGCTTCTCCACTGGGCTACAGCAAAAGGAAACATGGACAAGCATGGCCCCATTCCACTGACTCCACTGAGAGATCAGCTCCCTTTTGGTTCTTCTCATAAGTGAACCGATTCATGCTGGTTACCATAAGAAGAAAGCAGTTTTGAGAACTGATTGGTGAACTTACAGATTTTTTTCCTTTACTTTCCCTATCCCTTTTTTTTCTTTTGTATTTCTAAGGTACAAGGCTTGGCACATTTTTAAGGCTCTTTATAAATTATGAATATAAAATGAATTAAATACTGCTCTACCAGAGGGTAGCTCTCGAAGTGTCCCATGGAGTTTGTAATTCTATGTCTGCGACTGATGATTTGTTGCATTATTTTCCTGTTGGCTCAATGTACAAAGGATCGACTCCCTTTTGATTCATTTAGGTTTTACTTCAAGGATGTTCATCAAATCTATAGAAAGGAGATTTCGCTCTTGCCAACAGAAGTGTGACTATTATTCAGAAAATAGATTCTCTGTCCTATGGACCCTGTTCAGCTTTCATTGTGCCATCAGTCAATGCACAATCAAATGGCAATCTGTTTAAATTACAGAACATAGAATTAGATTTAGCCCGAGACATTTTGCTGCCTGAGGCAGAGCAGCAAATGGTGTCTCCCACTCCCACAGTCAAGGCACATAGGTGGGTCAGTCAAATTCCTGCAGCCCTTTCCATCTGCTTCATGGCAACTAAAATCTGCTGCTGAAGCTGGCCATCTCATAGCAAGGCTAGTCCTCCATAACACATAGAGTTTGTTTTGGTCATTAGCCACAAGTAAGTTTAAACTAAATTGATACTGGAAGGATTTGTGCTTATTTTAATGCTCCATATGTAACAAGAAGGGAATCTGGGAGAAGTTTTGGATTCACATGCTCTGCTCAGATGAATAAACCAGAATCAGTTTCATTTGCCTACTATCTGGCATCTTTTTATGTACAAACTAGGAATCATGATCTAAAATAAACTTTATTCATTTGCTGAACAAGCTGAATCCAAACTTTGGCTTGTGCATCTCACTTCTTTGCCAAGCTAGAATTAATTTAAGCTACAATTCCTGATTTGCATGTAATGATGAGGCAGGAATCAACAAAAACAAAACTGAATTCTGGTTTCCTTCTCTTAGCCATGCCAGCAAAGGAAAGAGGAGTACTGAAGCTGTGCAGTCTATTCATGTATACAGCACTACACTAGGGTAGTGAAAATTCCCAGTTTCGGTTTTGCGTGTTTGTTTGCTCTACATCCCCACCTGCATTTTCTTCCTGTCCTTGTTTAGTATTGGATTGCTTTCTCCCTGTACTGAAATTCGTACACATTTGTATATCGTTTCCCCGTTTACTAAAATGTTTGTGCATTTTTCTCAATTTTGCACATTGCCGCTGTTCACACTTTAAAATATGTGCACTGTTTCTGCACACTTTTTCTCAGTCATGGGCTGTAAACCTCAAAAACCTGCAAATGTTTATGGTGTACATTGCCTTTTTTTCTGCATGTCTCTCTAGGGGGAAAATGTTTCTTTCAGTAAGAATGTTAAGTCCAACAACAACGGAAAAAAAGTTCAATTCCTATGTTAAACCAGCTTTCCCAAATGTTGGGTCTTCTAGGACTTTAACACCAATCATCCTCAGCCAGCATGTATACCAACATGTCTGGAGAACCCCAGGTTGGGGAATGCTAAGCTAAGCATGTGATTCTCTTGTTACAACAGCTCCACTGGCTACCATTCTGTTTCCAAGCACAGTTCAAGGTGCTGGTTATGACTGATAATGCCCTCTATGGCTCAGGTCCAGACTATATCTGAAGAACTGTCTTGAGATCTTTAGTGAGGTCCTTTCTCTCAGTCCTGCCACTCTCACAGGTATATTTGGGTAGAAACCCGAGAGGGCCTTTTTGGTAGTTGCTCCCAGGCTCTGGAACTCCCTTCCAGACTGGCTGCCTCCCTGCAGTCCTTTCATTAAAAGATGGGGACCTTTTTTATTCCAGCAGGCTTTTGGAAACTGACTTTTTTACAAGGAAAATTCTTAGCATGCTGTACTGCTCTTCTCCTTTGCTCTTAAATGGATATTTGAATGATGTCAACAATGTAATGTCATTTTAAACAAAACCTCTTGTAGTTTTCTAATCTGTAGATGTATGTAAATAAAATAGTTTAATAAATTCTGATTTAGCAATGTACGATCTCACTCTGAACTGATCTAAGCTCCGTTTGAGTAGCCCATTATGAGATGCTTACTGATCTTAGGAACCAGACCTCCACCTTCTGATGAGGTCTTTGTATGCACATTAAAAGCAGACTGCCACTGAATATTAGTGGTCAGAGAGCAACTCCCAGAGCAAGGATGGGACCTGTGTACCCCTCTTCAGATGTTGCTGCCACAGCTGCCAGTGGCTGTGTTGGCTCAGGCTGCTGGGCATTGCCATTCATCTGGAGGACTGCACCGTGCCCACCCCTGGGCTAGAAAAGGCTTTTAGATTTTGCAGAAATGTTGTTCTCAGTCTCTCTTTTTTTTCCTCAATTCCCTCCGCCTCCTCTATCACACGCAGCTTTACGGACTGCAGGATTTCGCAATGGCAGTTTGGGAAGCCGTCCTAGCGCCCCCTTTAGAAGCAACGTCTACCAGCCCACCGAGATGGCAGTTGTCCTGAATGGTGGGACTGTAAGTATCAAAATGTGATGCTCGGAGAAGCTGCCTTTTTAGGGCAAATGTCCAGCCTCAGCTTTCTGCCCAGAACTTTATGCAATCAAATGCTTAATCATATTGGGGTAAGGGTAGACTGGGGAGCTTCTCTCAGTATAAGCCCGCATGCAATGCTATCTAAGATTACTCAGTTTGGGGTTCATCAAATTTTTGCCATTCCGATTGCCTTTGGGGATTTGTCCAGATGATGGGGCTTCAATAATTTACATTTTAAGATGAACTATGTTGTAATATCCACTGTGAATGGCAAATGAATGAAAAGATTATAGTGGTGGTGGTGGTGGAACGTTTAAACTTCTCTGTTGTCGTTTGGGGGAAGAGGGTTTGTCTGATTCAAAAGAACCCCTTCTGGTCCCTAGGAAAGGCCCTCTTCATTGCTGACATTGTGCATTGCCATCGTTCTGAACAAAGCAATTTTTTTTTCTGCTGAACTCTGAGCATTGGTAGAAATTTGCTTTGCTTCCAAAAGAAAGAGAGAGCGGAGGGGAAAGATTAAGAGAAACATGCATAAAAGAGTTCACTTGGGAGGCCTTGAATGTTAGCTGTGCTGTTAATCTGCGGTCAGGTCACCATCCAGAGTGGCTTAGAGAGAGATTCAGGAGGCAAACAGCCTCCTTAAATCTCATTTGCATTGCGTATGTTTAAATGCACCCACGTAGACCATTTTTTGCAGCCCCCCCGCCTCTCTCTCTTCAGTTTTGCTGACCAAAAGAGAATGCTCATCTCCCCCATTTTATTTTCCACCACGTATATACATCGGTGCTGCTTGAAACTGCTGCTCATGAGTCAGCTTCCTCTCCATGTAAGTTGGACTTGCGTTATTTTGGGGTGTGTTTCTAAGCCACCACCGATTCCATAAGGCAATCTGCACTTTTTATTTTTTTTTCTTGCTCTTCTTTTTAAAAAAGCAGAAAGAATGTGTGATCTCATAATCGGTCTCTTCCAGCTGGATTCAGGCCACCCTACTGCTCACTCGGCAGGAGGGGAGTGTCACAGTGGTGGATAGAGCCACGACAGGCCAGATTGGCGTGTGTGTTAACCCAGTTGGAGGACAGCTCAGAAGCAGCTCGCAGCAGCTAATACTGCTCTGAGCTAATACCGTTCTGAGCTGAAGTAAGCCCCACGCCCTGCTCTCCGTGCCCCCTCCCTTTGCCACAATTTAGTTGATTGCATTGGCTCCTACAGCCTGGTTTGAGATCGCTGGGTTTGAAATCCTAACAATAGATCCCTGCTACAGTTACAGCTGTTTGATGCCACTTTATTTGCCTTGGCTCTGTCCTAATGAATGCTGGGATTTGTTGTTTGGGGATGTACTTAGAATTATCTGATGGAGAACTCCAGTGCTGTAGCTCAAGAGAAACCTAAGTACCTCAGCAAACTATACATCCTTAAGATTCTGTATGACAGTTAAAGCAGTAGCAAACATCTATAACTCTGCCGGACAGATCTATTCTGAGTCATCTGTTCAGCTCCTTCCTCATTGTCCACTGGGTATCCCATCTTAGTAGGACAGGGGCAGAGCTTGGAACAGCTACTTTTTGGACTATAGTTCCCATAATCCCACAAACTACATGGCCACCGGGATTCTGAGGTCTGAAGTCTAAAAATAACTTTTCCAAGTTCTTGTGTGTGGTGGGGAACTGCAGCCCTTCATGGGCTGCTGGATGCCAGTTCTTTCAGGTCATGCCAGGCTTGTTAATGGTAGAAATAGCATCCAACATTTGGACATTCCTGGTTTCCCCATCCCTATGGTATGACATCACAGGAGCTAACATTAGATTGGACAACTCCATATAATAATCAATACTGAGGTTTCAAACAGAAGAACTAAAAAAAAAAGCTTGTGTACACAGTCACACTATATACAGAGATGTACATGCTATACCATTTCCAGATGAGGGGTTGCATGATTGAATGTTTCTCCATATGTAATCCAATTTTTTGTATCTCTGGAGAAAAGTTCAGCTAGAACACTGGTTCTCAATCTTTGGCCCTCCAGATGTTTTGGACTTCAGCTCCCAAAAGTTCCAACCAGCATGGCCTATGTGCAAAGAGTCCAAAACATCAATAGGGCCAAAGGCTGAGAGCCACTGGGCTAAAACTCTTCTTCTCAGGACAGACCACAGCTCAGTGGTAGATCAGATGGTCAGATTCAGTCTAGGCATCTTGTGCTGGAACATCCCAGATGACCCTTATTAGTCAGAATGGATAGCCTTGGGTTTGATGGACCAGTGGTTCAGCTTGCTATAAGGCTGCTTCATATACTCATGAGTAGCATAACTGCTTATGTATTTCTAGTAGGAGCCTCCAATCACACCCACCCTCCCTTGCAGTTTGAACTGGTAGAGCTGAGACACCAGTTGACTAACTCACTGAGAGCTAGGATGCTCAACAGCCAGTAACATTCTATATACCTATTAGGATATATACCTGGCGTTGCCTGGGATTTTATTTTCTCATAGGTAATACTTCTTAGAAAGATTTGAGATCTGGTGTCTCTAATTCCGCAAATTGCCTTGTCCAGTACCTATAACTGTCCCTATATTCCCCAACCCAATCTGTATTCAGAGTTATTAACATACAGAGGTTGGGTTCCTGAGAGAATACAGTGTCCTCCTCCTTGCTGCTAGGCCTCATCTCCATAGCAACTGGCCTATTCAAGACAAACACAGTTGAATGAGACCCAAGAGCTCTTTGGCTGAGAATTCTAAAGGCCTCTCTCTAAACTGCAAACCCCAGGACTCCATAGAATCTTCTTAGGCAGCCAATCACATGAGATCTTCACCTGACACAGCCAATCGTAGGAGGTCTTTGCCTGACACAGACTAACAAGCTTTGCCTTTTATATATTAGATGATGTTAAACTGGTGTGTGTGTGTAATACAACATTTCTTAAAAACAGTGATTTCTCAACAGATTAGAATGCTTAGTTATACGGATGTGTTATCCTTATTTCCAGATTCCAACTGCTCCACCAAGTTACACTGGAAGACACCTGTGGTGAAAAATCTTATAGGATGAGAGAGAGAGAATCCATTAACAGATTTTATCCCCCGCAGTGTGTGTCTTTCTGTGGGGAGGAGCCAATAATACTAGCAAAAGAAACACAGGAGAGCAGAAAACCCATCTGGGATCGTGGGAGTCCTAGAACTGATAGCGTTTTTAAAAATAAATAAATAAATAAATAAATAAATAAATAATGTGAGCACTGTTGAATTGATAAGCTAACCACAAAGGCAAAACCTCTGCAGTGAAACATAAGCTGAAACTAAAATTTGAAAATAGATGTAGGCACATTCTTTTAAAAAAAAAATACTGGAGAAAGGAGAGGTTGACATTTCTTACATGGCGAGACAGTGTTTGGCTGGAGCCCGTGTGCTAGGTGATCCTGGACTTTATGTGGTTGCCCACTGCTTTGAAAAGAGCAAAAATGAGGTCCGTACTGCCACAAGAGATTGTCCGCCCTAGCCTACCCTGATCAGGTTGTGTCTTTGGACTTCACCTGTCAGCTTTGGAACCAGCAAAGGGCCTGAGACAACCCGTCCTGCCCACATGACTGTTCATCTAGAATAAGCTTTACTCCCCTAATGGGGCCTTTTCAATGGCTAACTTACTTGACAGGAAAGCAAAAGGAACCCATGGTTTGTCCTCGCATCCCCTGTACCAGTTGGGTTTCTTAAGAGGAGCTTTGGGGAGAAAAGGGAAAGGTGTGTCACTGGGAATTCCCTTAAAAGCTAAGGCTGGCTAATTTTTATACCACCTTCTTTGAAAAAGCAAGAAGCAGCAGCAGAAAAGTGGCCCACAGCAGCCTTTAGTCATGGCTGCTGGTCTGCTCTTATTTTTTCCAGGTGCACCATAACTGACGTGCAGAAAAGGTTGGGGGTTGCTCTGCCTCTTTTGCCCAGAGTTTGATATCAAAACTAAACTTAAGAGGGGCATGGCTTGTTTTTAAATTGAGCTAGGGAGAGCAGAAAGAAGACAAAAGGATGGAGGTCCTGAGTATGTGAGCAGCAGAAAAGGGACACATGGCCTACCTCACATCCCACTGCCCTGAGCTGAAAGAACACGCACTGTATCTTTCCCAAAACTGATTCCCCAATCCCCAAGTCATGGATCACAGCAATAAGGTGTTCCTTGAAAGGAGAAATGTTCAGGTGCCTCTTGATGGGGGTCACTTCACTTGTATACAGTAGATTCCACCCCCCGCCTTTGCTTGCTGCCACCTTCCCGCCCCCAGTTTAATCCTAAAGCCTTGTTGACTGCAATGGGTTTGTGCATTTTATTGCATTTTCTTGTGTGTTCTTTTATGGAGCTTTTAAAAAAAACAAAAACAAAAAAAATGGGATTATTTTCACATGGGTATTTGGGAAAGAAGTGTAGTTTTTTTTCCCAGAGACTCCTATGTTCCTGCTGCCTTTTCACATTTCTATGATTTCAATATCTGGCAAAGCATTCCTTCATTGTTTAGCATCAAATACATATCAGGCATGTGAGCTGTCATTTACATCCTCTGTCCTGGCCAGCATTGCTCTCTTCCTTTCCTAGAGACTAAAAGCAATTAAAGCTTGCTTGTGTGTTTTCACATTACAATGAGGTAGAAAGAGGAAATTCTTTTGTTTCTGGTCTAACAAATATGTTCTATTTTCAAATGTCAAATAGAAATTATAATGTATAGAAAAAACAAAGTTAACTCAGTAGATTTGCAATGTATGCTGCAGGGTAAAGGCAACTGGTTTTGCTCTAGGAAAGGTCTCCAGTTCTCCTTGGACCTAACTTTTAACTCTGTTCTATACTTGGTCTAGTAGATTTTGATCCAGTTCTTATTGGAACGATCTAGGCAGTACCTTTCTGGACTGCAGTACAGGACACATTCAATCTGATGCCTTTCTATAACAAATACACATATATTCCTTGCACACAAAAAATCAGCATGCCAAAGAGAATTAGCCTTAATGTGCTTTTTCTCTATAGGCATGGAATTTGTGTTTTTTCTAGAGAGAACAATTCCATTGTATGATTTCCTAGACCAGGAGATACTCTTAGATTCTCAGGTGGGGATGAGCAACAATGCCATTTCCCACTTTGTTGATGTCACAGTACCATATTTCTTGTAGAATCTGAGTCTAATCATGGTCATGCATACCAAGGCTGGAAAACAGTAACACACTCTGCATGCAGCTGCTCCTGAAGAATATCTTGAAGCTTTTACCAGCTCAAAATGCTGCCTTAAGCCAGTTCCACATTTGTACTAGCTTCATGGGCTCCTGATTTGTTGCAGGAGGAGAGCCTACCTCACTGGTGGAGCGCTCAGTTTCAGTCTCAAGTACTTCTGTTTCAGAAAGACTGGGTCACAGGAGCTGGACAGGGGGAATTCTGCTTGCAACCCCGGAGAGCCCAGTCACAGTATATAATACTGTGCTAGATGGTCAGATACCTTGATTTAATATAAGGTCATTTCTTGTGTTTATTTCAGAGTTGATTGGGAACTTTCTGTATTGGTAGACCAAAGTGACTTTTCTAAGCTCTGCTTCTTCTGTAGGTGCAAAATTAGGGGTAAAAATAAATCAATGTAGTATTACTATCTAAAGCCCCAAATGGCTAGGAGACAACAAAGGCCATCCCAGTCTGTCACTTGGTGAGACCGCGCTGGGCCAGAGTCCAGAGGATGAGAATGAGGAAAAGGGCTCCTCTCTGTGCATTCCAGTCTGCAGAATATGTTACTGTATTCCAGCTTCGAGTTAATGGAAGAATTTCCTAAAAGACTGGCCTCATCCATTCAGTTATGATCTTCCACTGCAGCCTTCTTGTCTGATTAGGAAAGCATCTGACTTGCGTTATGTTTAAAATCTTCCAGCTATGTGTTTTTTTGGGTGGAGTGAAGTGATGTCACGGTATTCATGACTTGCTTGTATTGCATCAGGGTTTTCTATATTGGCTTTTAAAATCTTATAAATCTTGAGAGTTGAAAGGGAAAGGAAGAGCAAAAAGTCCTGAAATAAATACACATAATTAAGATGCCCTACCTGCAGTCTGACATAGGTACAGCCCAGGTACAGTATTAGCACCACCTCAAGGGAGAACTAGGCCCTTGACTGCAACTGATTTACTTACTACTGAAATTTGGTGCAAGATAAACTTGTACCTAAGACTCTTAACTGTTCTAAAAAAAATTGCACTGCTATTATTGCCATGATCATTTAGCATGTATTTTTCTAATTGCTGAGCAGTTAATGCCAATTTTTTTCCACAATAAACTATCAAGACAACATTGTTGTTATCATCTGAGATGATCAAGAGAAAAGAACTGCATTAGTGCATTTAGCAAATTCATACATACTAATTTGACACAAATTGATGAGAGAAGTTGATATGATAAGAAGAGAAAAAGGGGGAGGGGAGGGTGGGTACCGCATGCTATCCAGTATTCTAGAAACCTCTGTTCAGAGTAAGAAGTTGAAAAAATGCTGTATTTTTGATTGTGAGCAAATTGTTGGGTATCCCCAGAAAATGTATAATTTTAGCATTATATAAAAACTTTAGTTGGTACTTTCCCCATGTGCTTGTGTGAGACTTTTTTTAAAGGCAAAATTGCATTTGAAAATAATTTTTTGAAAACATGTTTTATTATAAAAATGCATAAGATGAACATGGCAAAAATGGTGAGAAAACCTTTTTATTTCCTAGCTGTACATTATCTTTTTTGGGGGGAAATGATTTACATCTTGATTTGGGGGCAGCTTAAAGAAAGCCAGATAGCTACTTTCAGAAGTGTATTGAGTTGTTCACTTTTTTTTCTTTTAGACAGGAAGGGATTTAGCAATCCTGCTCCCAGTTAAGTCAATGGCAGTTGGGGATCTTAAAGACAGGGCTGGATCCTGCAAACACAGGACTTCCCTTAACAACACATGTGAACCTGGTCCATGCTTCATAATGGTGGGAGGCCCACTGATTAAACTATAAAAAGGGATTCATTCATTTTTCCAGCAATCTATTTTTCAAATGAATTTTTTTGAGTCAATCTGTGGTTTGTCATACCTGATGTCACCACCGCCCCAAACAAAGTGTTACTGGACATCTCAAAAAGCATGTTTGCATTAACTTGTATTTTTTTTTTAATGTAACAGTTGTTCATAATTTTTTTGCCTTTTGATGAAAGTGATGGTGAATGTAGAGTATCTGGTGAGCAACATAACTCCACAACACTTAAGCACAACTATTTGGGGATTTGGTTTCACAATAACTTGCTTGGGGAAGTGTAAAAGCTACTATATTCTTCACTGTTGCCAATTAATAACAGCACTGGCTTAGAAGGGTCAGGGGACTACTGAATATGTTAATGCAGTGATTCCTACAGTTTCCCCAGATATGGTTAGACTACACTTCCCATAATCTATCACCATTGGCCATGCTGACTAGGCCTTCTGGGAGTTAGAGTCTATCAAGAACCGAGGTCCCATAGTTAGGAACCACTGCTTCAAGGCAGCTTAAGATGTTGTATTTTATCTTTTAAAGATGATCTGGCTGAGAAAAGAAAAATTCTGGGCTACAGACACAATCCAGCAAGCACTCTTAATTTGCAAAGCTAATTTCTGTTTTCCATCCTATGTTATTCAGAGGATTGTGTCCCTTTCAAGCCGCATTGGCTTGAAGCCAGTAGCCCAATGGCCAAGAACTTTAGTAGAACTGGGTCCTAAAGGCACATTCCAGAATACAGTGCTTTCAAGCTTGATTAAGACTTGTTAAGTTTGACATGTCGGATGATCCTGACTTCTTGGGAACTGTACCCATTTATTTGCCTGGATTGATAAGACCGATAGGCATGCATAGAATTTTGGGAAAGTAAAGCTGTCCAGTTGGAACACAGTGGAGTTTTTTGGACTAAAGCCATTGTTTCTGAACAGTAAGCATGTGCTAGTGGCACACTGCTCTATTTTCCACTCACCAGCATTTGTGTGGGTGTGTGTGGAACCAGTGTAGCACCTGGATGAGAGGTCCTTCCCTCTGCAACAGCCCTTTTGTGCGCTTTGTAAGGAACATTCAGGATTTGAAGGAGATTTCATGCAAGATTGTAGGATATGTTTTTAAAAGGTCCCAAATGACCATGCCTGTGCAGGAATTCAGGGTCCTCCAGATGGATCGCCCGCCTTGGGAAATGAGGCCCCTCAAAAGCAAGGTGTGTTCAGATTCTAACTGTTGCTGCGGACACGGGAGTCATAGAGCTTGGACACAGTAAGGGGTTTTTTCACTGCTGCTCCCAGAATTGTGATGGCCTTGCTGGTATGAGATTCTGGGAGCTATAGTTCCAAAAGATAACTTTACCAAGCTCTTGGCAATCATCCTGCTTGGCTAACTCAGTGCTTTGAGATCTCAGTTCTAACCAAAGGCAATAAAACTGGAAGCATATGTACCTTTTATTTAAAAACTGAACTAGTCAACTGTCTTACCAGAATACTTAGCAGGTGCTTTTTCTTAACTGATGGGAGCTAAGTCTCTCTCTTATTTTTTTTTTTGATAACATATATATTTATTAAATGTATTAATGTGTGTTTTTATAATGTGCCCCCTTCCCATCCTGCTGATGTTTTGCATACCATTTAATCTTGTACCTTTTTGGGGGCGGGTTTTCAAGACAATCAATGTGTACCATAATGACTGTACATAAAGATATGGAATTTAAAAAAACAAAAAAAACAAAAAAATTGTAAAGCATGGGCAAAAATATGTTTTATTTTCAAAAAATGCTGTTCTTAACAAAATGAAACAAAACAAAAATAAAATAAAGGCTTTACTATTTACTTACAACGTTCTGGTCATTTTGGTTTTGGCTTGGTTTTTAAGAGTCAAAAAATGAGCTACTAACATTAGAAAAAGATGCAGTACAGGTACACATTACCAAGCATGGCTGCTGTGGATCACAATCCTACTCACTAAGTTTTTTCTGATACTGTCATCTGCTCATCCTACAGAACACAAAAGGGGAGGGTGAGATAGAAGTAGTTATGCACACTGTTCAACATTTGTGAAATCTGTTTTCACCTTGCAGTCTCAGGATGTTTTAATAATACACAGCTAATAACAGATAGCTAAAAGCTCTTAGAGAGCCAGCATGGTTTGAGTGTAGGACTACAACCCTGGGGACCAGGGGTCGATTCCCCGCTTGGCCATGGAAACCCGCTGGGTGACAGAAAGCTCTGTGAAAACCCTTAAGAGTTGCCGTAGGTCAGAAATGAAGGCATGCAAGAACAACAAAAGTTCTTAATGGGACTGCTGTAAGGTCCATTTACATCAGGGCAGGCGACATCCAACAGTTCTGGGGGACAATTTTTAATCCCCAGGAACACCCATGGGTCACATCATGCTGACCAATAACCAAACAAAGAAAATCAAAACAAGAAGTGGTCAGAGCTTTAGTTTGGGACTTTTGTTTTGCCTTTAGGGGAGGATGGGTGCCTTGTACCACTTTTTCAAATATACTGTTTTTTGGGGGAGAGGGAGGGGATTACCCCATCAAGGGATCTTGGGGGGGAGGAGATCTTGGTTAGCCACGTGTGGGCTAAACTTTGCTGGCTCTTGATTGACAAGCAGCTTTGGCAGGGCTCGTCTACTCTGAGAATAATGTTATTGATTAAACTGGGGACCATAATAGAAAAGATACTAATAATAATAAAGCTAGAGTAATTTTCCAAACAGTACTTTATATGCTTTCAATATTTTTTTCAACTGTGTAGCCCAGGATCGCAGAACTTTTGGCTTTCCAGGGTTTTCCTACAGCCCCCTTTAATGTGACCCAGCAGGGCTAATGATAACAGACTATGTTAGTTGTATTCCAAAACATCTGGAAGGCCAAAGGTCCTCCATATCTGATGGAGTCTCTTGTGGCCAGATAACAGTGGGATAGAAACCACAATGTTTCAACCATGGGGGAGGGGGTTTACATAAATGTTGGTATGTATGGATGGGCCCTGATAGCCCTTAATCCATGATACAAATTTTTTTAATGCCACTAGCTCATGAGAACTTCAGCTAGCAGCTGCATCACTGGTCACTTTTTTGACTTGATTTAAGCCTCCACTAAAACCAGATATTTAAAAATCCAGAAGAGTGACAGGGATGGGATTGTAAATCATGCTGCAGCCTTCTGCTCTCAAAGGAAAAAAAAAGTTGTCTTTAAAGAGGGGTGGGCAACATGGACATATGTGGCCCCAGATTGGGGGACTCCCTGAAAGTCCTTTTGTTAAAACAGCAGAATTGCCACTCATGGAGGCCTCCAAGGGAGTGGCGGCTCTCCTTTAAAACAAGACGCATCTTTCCCCTCCACAACACCCTTACAGAAGTGGATTTCTGGTCACTCAGTGGGGGGGTTTGCATGGCGTGCAACCTTGGGGGATGGGGTGGGGACTGGCCTCCAAAGCTCACCCATCCTGGCTTAAACTAATTCTGAAAGACTGGACTATAGTCTTGTTATAGTAGATGAGGATGTGTGCTCTACTATAACTATGCTCCTTCAACTACTAAGAGGCAATACCAGGTGTTTTGCTAGTATGCAAACAAAACTCAAAAACACATTGATGCCCAGCACCACACCTATGGTAGTAGAGTCTTAAAGAAATGGCCCAAGCAGGCCACTTGGTGGGTCCTCAAGAACCTCTGCTCTGACCTCAGGTGCAACTTCTATGACTTCTGTCTTCTTAAAGATTTCCAAAACTGATAATTTTGAGTGCTGTGGGCTATGCAGTACAGAATCTTCCATTTTGGTTCCCACTGTAAACAAATTTAGAGATGTATATTAATACACATGTACAAATACTCATGCACACATTCGCACATTCAGAACAGTACATTAAAATCTGTATTTTTAAAGAGAGATGTGGTTAAGGCATGGGTGAGCAGCTTGTTGACTTTCAGTTTCAGAGCTTGGAAAAAACTGGAGGTACAGCTGCCAGGATCTCCCAGCCAGCATACACATTGGCAGGGATGTGCAACCTGCTGTTGAGCTACTAGTCAGATTAGCCTACCTTAGCCAACAGTGAGGGAAGATGGTACTCAAAGTCCAGTAACATTTGGAAGACCACAAAATGCCTTCCCATTCCCCAGTTAACCTCAGTCCAGTCAGAGCATCTCAGCCTGTTATCTCTAACGGGTGCTTAAACAATAAATTGGGAGTGGCAAGTAACAGTCTACATAGTTCTCAGGTACTTGAAGCAACTTCCACTTTGGCTTCAATTGATTTTTCTTGTCTAGTCACCACCTGAATTTAATCTCGTTTCAGTTATATGTAGACTGGTATGCTGTCACTACATGTATCTGCTAAGCCATCCCAGAAATTTGTGAACTTTGAAAAATGCCAGGAACAATCCTCTGGGACCAGCCAGCTTTCTTGCTGATGGAAATGGAGAGAAACTATTAACTGTATTTAACTAATCCTTAACCACAAAGTGATTTGGATTTTCGTTTTTACTTATGGACCACATAGCAGTTTCATTTTTAAAAATTATTATTTGATGGGAGAATATTTTTCCCCTTAGGTTTCTTAACTATCAATGTAAGAATACATTTTCAATGGTTAGGTTTCTCTGGAGCATTTCTCTCCCAAGATTCAGACATTCTGCTATAGGAGAGTTAGGAACACAGGATAATTTTTAATTTTTAACAACCCTCCCTAGGAGTCTGGATCTTGGGGTGTTGGCATGTTCTACAGAGTTAAATGCCATCATTGTGAACCTCCTTTTATTTTAGTGTAAATCCATACATGCCATTAACTATGTGTGATCATGATTCCTTGGCTATCTCAATCTGAGTAGGAATAGCATTCTAAAGAAGCAGTCCACTACTAAAACTGGACTATCAAGCCCACTATTGTTTATACTGTGTAGCCTCTACAGCAGGGGTGCAAACTGTGGGGCTACTGAGACAGAGTTAAACTGCAGCTCCTAGCAGCCCTAGCCAACAGACCTGAGGGTGAAGGAATGCTGGAAGCTGCAGTTCTACAACATCTGGAAGGCTCCTTGATTCCCACCATTACTCTTAAGGGACCAGAAGGTGCTCTTTAAGGTCTCAGGCAATGGCCCTTCTCATCACCTGCTTCCTGATCCTTTGGCCTGAGGATGCCAAGACATGAAGTTGGGACCATCTGCATGCAAAGCTTGAGCTCCTGAGCTATGGCCTCCATCAGTACATTACAATGGAACCTACCTAAGGCTTGTAGCAGGGTAAACAGCTCAGGATTATCTTTTTTAATTGTCAATAGGTTTCTAGGGTCACAAGCCTGGATCTTTCCCATCACTGGCCACCTGATTCTTTTGGCTGGTGCTGCCAAAGATTCAGGGATGGCCAACAACATTTTGCTGTCAGAGGCAAAGGACAATGTGATTCGGTTCCAACATTCCAGCACATACTCCAGCTGGACTGAGAGCTGAATCTTATTTCAACATTGGCAGCAACTGGCATCACCATCCCATCCCATATGACAACATATTAGCTTAGGATGCTGAAGAGAACAGCAGGGGAGAACTAGCCTGTCCCCAGCATCTGCTGCCTAAGGCAGCAGTATTCCTCTGCCTCATCCCTTCCCAGAGGTTCTTTTGATTTGCAGTCAATTGGTTTGCTCAGTAAAGAATTGTCAAAAAGTACATTTGCTTTGAGAGCTAGCATGCTGCAGTGATTTCAGCGTTGAACTACAACCCTGGAGACCATTCCCCATTTGGCCATGGAAACCCACTGGGTGACCTTGGACACATCACATACTCTCAGCCCCAGAAAACCTCCTGATAGGGTCGCCTTAGGGTTGCCGTAAGCCAGAAACAACTTGAAGGCACACAATAACAACAGCAACATTTGCTTTTCTTTTTCAACATCCAGCTTGATTGAAGAATGTTCACACAAAGAAAACAATCTACTGAACCCTTGGGACTCACATGGTCTATTTATTTATTTATTAGTTAAGGGACAAGAGGAATGCCAATGAAAGAATAGTTTCTTGTATGCGACGGTTCAAACAAGAATGTTACTCATGTGATGTGAGAGCAGTGCACCAGCTGGGTAAGGGAGTGGGACAAAAAGACCATAGTAGGGCTCTCCCGGTGGAGTAAACAATCATAAATGAACAAAAGCCCTGCATCATAATAGTAAAAAGCCCAGCCTCCTACTCTGCATTCACATTCCCTGGGAAGGCTGCAATACAGATGACTAGGAACCTACAGCCAAGAATCAGCTGGTTCATTCAAGCCAAGAGGCTAAATGTCTTATTTCAATGCACTGCCTACAGCTTCCTGTTTCTTAGCATCTTGGTTGCCCTCCAGCCTTCAACATACAGCCTCTCCTGCTGATAAGGAAGATTTCTTCAGAGCTACCTCTATGTTGCTGTTGCTGTTGTTGTGTGCCTTCAAATTGTTTCTAAGGCAAACCTATCATGGGATTTTCTGGGCAAGACTTGTTCAGAAGGAGTTTGCATTTGCCTTTCTATGAGGCCAAGAGAGTGTGATGTGCCCAAGGTCACACGGTGGGTTTCCACAACTGAGCAGGGAGCCATAGTCCCACACTCAAATCATTATACCATGCTGGCTCTTTTCTTCTCTTCTGTTTTTACCCTCTCCTTAACTTAGTTCTCCCCATCTCCCTGTCTTGGTCTACAAGCCTAAGTCCAGAAGAGCAGCTCTGCTAGGATGGACTCCCACTCAAAGTCTATCTAATCCAGTAAAAAAAACCTGGAAAAAATTATTTTTTGGACAAGACATCTCAGCACAACCCTCTTTCCAGACACTGGAGATCCTGTTTTCCAGACACTCCCCTAAATTGGGATGCGAAGGCTCTCGCTCTCCCGCTGGCCAACCCTGAGGATTCCATTGTGTACTCGTTGTGAACGCAGGAGGGGATGGAGCTCCACATAGTCATCCTATGGAATACTTAAAGCTTGATAAAGTTTATTTCATGCACTACACCTCCCAGAAATCTTCCACAAAAAGAACTTGCCCAAGCTCAGGGTAACAGCCACTGATGGCCAAGCCAGCTGGCGCGGGGCTATAGACAACTTCTGGACAGGTAAGTGGGAGGACTTTGGATCCAAGGTCTGCCTGAACTCACCTCACATCTTCCCTTCAACCCCTCCTGCTGTTACCGCACTAACCACAGAGGAATGATGGTAGTTATCCCTGCCCTTCTCCCCATAGACCACTCTCTTCGTCTGCAGTGAGGAATATCCCATGTTCCCTAGGCCATTGCTACTGAACATGGTTGTCCAAGGACTGGCAACCAGCCCACTGGTTGCCAGCCCCTGATGAGTTTCCAGGGAAAAAAGAAACAGTTGCAGCCAATAAGCACCAATATGATAGGGACTCTAGCATGTTAAAAAGTAATCATAACTGCTGGCCTCCCACCATCAAACATCTTGGGAAGCAGTGCCCTGGGACACCCTCCTGGTGAGCACTAGAGGACTGAATCCAAAGACCTGATTCCTATTGTTAATCCTGGCTAGAAGAGACCTGTTAAAATCAACTGGATTTAGCTTTGTGCTGGCTCAAGTGATTCAATCGGTCTGCTCAAGTTGAGGCTAAACAACATGATTCCAGCCTTAATGTGTTTAAGGCAGAGCTGGGACAAGGTACATTTTTAGAGCACAATTCCCAGAATGAGAGCACCCACTGCAGAGGAATGGTGGGAGTGGTTTCTTGGGAGCTTCTGGGAGTTGCACTCCAAAAATGTAACTTTCCCAAGCTCCAGTTTAAATTGTCAGCACAAGTCTGTAGTTGAAAAATATACCTTAGTATACCAGTTCCAGGCAAAAGGGTACCATTTGGTAAATGTTTTTGGAATATAGATAATTCAGTATGGCAGCATAATAGGATTTGGTGCTTTCAAAATATCTTCAATGATTTTGTTTCCCCACCAAGCTTTTTAGCACTACAGTAGGCACTTCACCTTCACTAGGTTTGGGGTGCAGAGAAGAGGGGGTCCGCATGGTGCCCCTACTCTTCTTCTCTTGCCCATCTCTTTCCTTGGATGGTGGGGGACATCAGGGCAGGGTTTCTGGTGCTGAGAAATTGGGCTACCGTCTGTCCTTAGCTGGCCAGGCAGCAGTTGATACAGAAGGAGGGGGACCAGAGGTGGGTTTTTAAAGAGCTTTGAAAACTGAACAGAGCCACCAGGAGGGAAGGTTCCCCTGGAAAAGAAGCCACTGAGTTGTGGGGGCAGAGGCTGGAGAAACTTGCAAATATTCAAATCCATGAAAGTTAAACCCACAAATGCAGAGGGCCAACTGTACTCCATTGTGATCCCTGCTGTATGATGATCAAGCTTGTTCGAAAGTGAGGCATATGCTAATACCATAAGCACACAAGAGGGGCAGATCCATGATTTCAAAAACTAGCTGTCAGTGGGCTTGTAATTAGCAAAGCCTTTCTGACACACAGCCTTTATCTTTAACTCTACACACTGATGTGTGATGAGACACCCCCCAATGGCATTTAGATGTGACAGGGTCAAAGGACAGCAGAAAACAGAGACTGTCAGCCTGCTAGGTCTGTTATCATACTCGTATTTCAAACAGCCCAATTCTCTTATAAAGAAGGTAAGTGGTTAATGCAATAATTGTGCCAGCAAAGATGTTCTATAAAGGCAAAGAATTTTTTTGAAGGTTGTGCAGTAGGAACTTCTGAATGTCTTCCTCTGGCTGGTCAAATAAATTCATTTTGCAAGCTGACATTTTGCAGGTAGTGATGGGCTGATTGGTGACTGTCATTAAAAAAAAGGACTACCTGCTTTAATATTTTTGAAGGGTGGGGGTGGTGGCATTGCTGTTTAAACTTGCACTGGTTCTCAACATTCAAGGAACTCATAAACCTCACTGGGAAGAGCCATGGTGACAATGGTGGACCAGGGCTAAGGAAATCCCCCTCTCCCACAGCTGGATTTCTGTCCCATCCCTGCCAAGAGCATGCTCAGTCCTCACTGTGCTATTGTATGCGTTTCTCCCCCTTCAGGTCTCCCCTTCCCCCCATAAAGATTTCTCTTCTTTTTTTTTTTATGCTTCTGCAAACCCTGGGAATCCCGCAAGCCTGCTGATAACTCATTGTTGTGTATAGGTGGTAGAGGTGATAGAGAATGTGCTGCATAATGGTCTAAATTCTAAAATAGAGCCATTAAGTCAACCAGTTATCTTTCCACAATTGAGTCAATGGGAATAAGCAACAGGATTCTACCCAGCAATGGCATTCACAATGCAGAAATCAGAAACAGATGAGATTACTTCAAAGGCGTTTACTCTCAGGTTGGAGTGTGAATAGGACTGCAGCCTGAACCAAGACAATCCTCTGCAGGGGGCAGAAATCATGCAGTCCTCTAGGTGTTGGAGGATTGCAGGTCATACCTTCTACCACTTTATACATGAAAACTGGGATACACGTGGCCAAGCAATAGTGATGTATTTAAGTCTTTACTCCAAGTCTCAAATCAAGTCTCAAGTCTCTACCTTCAAGTCTCAAGTCGAGTCTCAAGTCCTTGCAAGATACTTTCAAGTCAAGTCTCAAGTCCTGGAGCCAACTTTATACCCCATTCTGTATTCCAGAATTTCTGGACAGAGTTGAATAAAGTCAGTTTTAATAATTTAACTAGAGACAGCCCTCTGCTTTTGTAATTTTGCCATCTGCAGCTTCAGAAGTGGGGAACAGGGTCCTTCTTACTTCCCATTTGCAAAGTAAGAAGTTGGGGAGAGGATCCTTCTTATTCCCCATTACTGAAGCTTCAAGAGTTTTACAAGGAAGGATCCTTCCTCCTCAAGCCCATTGCCTAACACATTTTCTGTTCCCCTCTGGGAGATGTACCCTGCATTCTGGGTACAAGTCTTGCCTACTGCTCTTAGGAAAAGTTTCAGAAAGCTCCTCCTATATGTAGAGGGGACAGGCTACTGAGCAGACCTCAACTTCATCTCAAGCCCACTGCCTAACCCATTTGCTGTTCCACTGAGAATTGTGTCCACATTTTGGGCTTGAGACAGATCGTCATGTGACGAGTAAGTTGTAAGGTTTCTGAATGAATGTGTAATTTTACTGAACCAACTGCAGCAAGTCAGTCACTAAAAATATGCAAGTCTCAAGTCAAGTCAAGTCAGTGTGTAATTTTTGCCGAGTCAAGTCTGAGTCGAGTCACTGAAGTGACTTAAGTCTGATTTGAGTCTGAGTCAATTGACTCGAGTCTACATCACTGCCAAGCAACATTAGAGCCTGGTCAAGCTGGCAACAGTTACTGATGTAGAAGAGCACACCAGCTAGGAGAGGCTGCAAGAGTTTGCTTTTGCCTGAGCCTACAGGGATAGTAAAGATTCCTCCCCATCTCTCCTCTTCCCCCTGCTGAGTTAACTGAGCACAAACCGCTTTTGCACTCTGGATTCAATTTGCAGCACTTGAAATAACCTGAGGATGAAGGGGAAAGTGGAAGGAGAGAGAAAGTAAGATATTTCAAAAACAGCTGAAAAAGTAGGATAACAGAGAATTAATCAGGACTGTCCTTGCCAAATCAGGACAGTTGGAGGGTATGCCACAGTCCTAAAAACCCTAGTCAGCACAGCTAATAGTAAAGAATGCTGGGATCTGCAACTACCGAACATACAGGCAAAGGTTTCAATGCTATCTTGAATTAAAAGGCAGGAGTGATGGAGATAACAGACCTCTTGTACAATTAATTTAAACCTTTTGAACAGAATAAGTGAACATATTTGGCACAGCCAGCTATAGTATAGCTTCATGAAGGGAAAAAAGCTTCATTTTTTAGAAGAGCAGCTGAGTACAACTTATTAGCCAGGTCCTAATGTAATATATACATATACATCTATATCTGGAATGGAAGGTTCACTTTAGCTGACTAATGAAATGCTCAAAAAAGCAGCAGTGTGAAACTGGAGCTGCTGCCTGTCTGCGAGGAACAAGAGATTCAGATCTTTAAAAGGCACAACTCTCTAGCAGGACGTTTGAGTTTGCATGGAGGGGGGAATCTCTCAGTCTTCCCCAAGCTGTCACCTTTCAAATATGTCACTACACTGCCTGTCTCCACTGTGAAGATGCTGGCTGGAAAATGGAAATGCCATGTTGTTCCAACTTTTCCTAACAAAACTTCACTAAAACTGTGCTTAGTGAACACGATAATGGGAAATTACTATTACTATGCCATCTATCTATCCTATGCAAACAACTTTCCCTAGTAGCCTTGCTACTGAGTTTTGTCTTCATGCTTGCTGTTCAAAAAAGATTTATAAAGAAGGGAAGTAAAACCACCACTGCTTTTATCCTGTTTTTTTCCCCCTCCAGCCTCCATTGCATTTTGATTAAGGTCTGAACTAAGGAAGAGTTCTGGAAGCTGCTTCCTGTGTTGCGTCATTTTGGTTGGTCAAAACAAAAGGTACTGATGGTGAATTTTGAATCTTGAATCTTGAATATCCCAGCCCACTCCTAACAGACATGTAGTCCATTTGGTCCATATGTTTTTGTATATCTCAGGGGGAAAAATGCCATCAAGGTGAGGTAAAGAATTCTATTTTTTCCCCCCTTAAACCACCTGAAATATGGGTCTTTATCTTTCAGGAAATTACTTTGGTTGGGATGGAGGGGGAAGGCTAGCAGAAGACAGCAACTAATTCCAGGGAGCCACATCTTTGCCTTTTTCCTTCTTTTCCTTGTCCTTTGCTTCTTGTACCAATCTGGTCTGATGAAGACTGATGAAGAACTCAAGTCTTTTGTAGCACTTTGGTTGGTCCTGATAAAAGTATTGCCCAGTTATGGACTTTGGATTTTTATGAACAGGCTTATTTTTCACAAACCAATGGGGGCATCTTTGACAGACACAGGAGGAGGAGAAAACAATGTGTTTGAAGTTCATTACAGCTGACCTAAAGCATTGCCTTCCGTTAATCAGCCATCCCAGCTGCGGCAGGTTTGGCATTTCAAAGACTCCCCAACTGTGGGTGTGCATCGGTGCAGCAGCAGGATCTACCCCTCCGGGGGTCTCATGACTTCTATTGCAGCATTCTCAGCTGTCACTACCAAGATCAAGTGTACAAACTATCTCCGGCACTTGGAAAACTCTTACTGCAAACGCCACACACCAATGCAGTGCTCTGTCATGTGGAAAATGGTTTCTGTTTGGAAGACAGCTCAAAAGCGTTGTGCAAGTCCATTTAATTTTTTTAAAAATCTATTGTTGCAGAGAAATCCTCTTGTGGACACTACTAAGAAATTAGTAGGAATGGGTCCCATGTCATCCATAAGCAACAGAGCACTTTAAATACTAAACATCCAGCATAGCAGCTTTCGTGGCTTATAGAGTACTTCATCAGAAGCATGGGATGTTATCTAGAATTTCATGTATATACACACCAAACATGATTAGAAGTGTTTAGGGGGGCTAGAAACAGGGAATGGAAATTGCCTGAATTGCTGAAATGGAAATTACTTGCAAAAGGTATTAGCTGTGAGAATTATTAATATTAGCCACTCACCAAACTGTGCTGATAACTCAGACTTGGCACTGGATAAAGATTCACCCAATAAGTGTTGGAAATATAAACAACAGGAGGGAACTTTTTGCCATACGTATGGTACATGGACATGTGATAAGGTCAAAAAATTCTGAAATCAAATGCACTTTATGGTGAAACAGATTTTGAAAATACATTTTCAGAAGGGAATCAAAATTTTATTTGCTGCACTGGGAAAGAAATATGGCAGAATATTACAATATATGGTGACAGCAGCAAAATTATTGCATGCCTGGAAATGGAAGATTCCAGCCAAAGAAGACTGATTGGTGGATCTAGCAGAAATGGATAAACTGACATTTCCTTTAAGGAGACAAAACAATGAAAGTCTTTTGTGGAAGACTAGGATTGGTTAATGCATTTTTTACAAGACAAAGTGATTAATGTATCAATTAGTGGTTCTGATAATTAGTATATGGTCAATTAAGCAAGGAACTAAAGTTTTCTATACTATGTAACAGAAGCTATTTAGTTAATTTGATTTACAGTCAAAGTTAGGGTAGTTGGAAACCAATTTTTTATTGTTGGGTATGTGGGGGAGTTATGTGGGTGTATTGGGTCAGTGTTGAAGGAGGGTGCTAGTGTTGCTGTGTGATGTGATTGTATAGTAATAGTAGTTACAGTATGTTGACATTTGTAGCATTTTTGTTGTTTTTTAAAAAATAAAATTTTAAAATACATGGCACTAGATAAACCAATTCAAGATTAGCGTGATAAAAACTAGTCATTCTGATATACTCCTCTGGTAGTAGACTTGAAGTTCTTAATCATCTGCGATTCAGCAGCCTCTTGCTCCCACTCTTCTCCACAGTTGCTTCACAATGTTGTTCACAGATGAATCGCTATTGGGTTGGATCCAAAGGTTTCCACCCTCCAACAGAAGAGATCTTCCTCTGCTGGAAGGAGGCCTTCTGCTAATAGAGGCAGCTTCCATGGAGGAAGTCCATCTAGGAGAGCACGAAATGGAAATGTGTAGCATTCCAGACACTGCTGGACTGCGGCTACCAAAAGCCCCAGCCAACACAGCACAATGGTGAAAAATGCTAGTCAATGGTGAGGGATGCTGGGAGATGCAATTCAGCTATACCTGAAGGGCTGCCCAATCCCCACATTAGAAGAAGGAGACTTTTGGATCCAGCTCCTTTTCTGAAAATATAGCTAATCTGAGCATGGCAGTCTTAACATAACAATTTAAATTACCATCATCATAGAAGCTGCTAAGCTCTCAGACAATCTTCAGGAAACATCATCATGGAGGATGATGTCGAAAGATTTGAGTATGCCAAAGATCCCCTTAAACTAGGATCCCGGTCCAAAACTTGCTAGCCATTCCAACATCTGAGCTGGCCCTTGCACTTGTTAACAGCTGTTTGACTGGCATCAATTAGCAAGTAATCAATGATTTGGTACTTCCATCACCTTCAACAGTCCAAAAGAAGTCCCCCTTCTTTCCTTTGCTGAACTGCCTTCCAGAACACCTAAATCAAGGGAGGACAATTTTTTCACTCCAGTTATCACGGCAGACAACTTGACCAGTCCAGATGGTCTGGACTGCAACTTCCATCATCACTGAAACCTGCCTTGCTGACTGTGGCTGATGGAGGTTGCAGTCCAACATATCTGGGTGGTGTCTTCTCCAGCCTTTAAAAGCTACAGTGATCATTTCAAACATTTTGCAAGGGGAAACACACATGCAGCCAAATCTTGAGACATACCCATTGATAAGCCTCAAAATTAAACTATGAAGTTACAGGAAAAGGAGTGGCAGCTTTCGTGCTATTCCTCTGAATAGCAGCGATTGTTTTCAAAACACAGATGTGTCTTTGTTTGGGGAGGGGGAACTGAACAAACAATTTTGTTATCATGTGATGGACCTAAAGGAAAAAGGGTTATGAAATCCCCAAGAAGCTCACAGCCCCACCCTCTGGTCTTAGGTCTGCCCAGTAACTGAAAACAGAATCCCAAAGGATGATAATTCTTCCAAGCAAATGCAGTCAAAATGCATGGTCCTTGGTGGTTTAAATGTAACTTTTTTTGCTCCAAGGGAATATCCTTTAGTTCCTCCTTCTGTGCACTGTAAAAGGACAGTCAGTGATTGATTGACTGATTGATTGATTGGTTGGTTGGTTGGTTGGTTGGTTGGTTGGTTGATTGATTGATTGATTGATTGATAAGGGTGCTGTTTGCAACCTGTTCTTAAAGGAACTGCATTGTACAAAGAAATCCTGGCAGAAATTGGAAAAATTATGGTTTGGGGTTACAACTTCCCAATTCTATGAGCCACTACAGCCCATGACCACGCTGGCTGGGGGATCTAGGGTTTCCAGTCCAAAAAGTAACTTTTCCAACCTCTAAATCTCTCCCCTTATACACCTGTACTTTTTAATTATGGTGTCTTCCAGTCTGAGAGGGAGCCAGGCAAATGTTCTCTAGTGAACCTCTTTATGGCCTCTCCTTGATACCACCCAGAGCAGTGGGACAGAACCTAAGAACTCCAAGTTCCCATACAGAAAAAAATCTTTTCAGATAACTTTCAAACAACAAATACATAATCTAAAAACTGACTTTTCACCTTTGTATAATATCAGAAACTAGATCCACGAATGCTCTATTGTGGAAATGAATTTTATAAACATATGTGCTACGTTATTGTTATATTTAAGTTTTTCTCTTAAAATTAGTGGTGGTATTTGAATCTAGCCCTCCTCTGAATCCCTCACAATTCTGAAGCTAAACTGGAGGCATTGCACGAAATGAACAGGGCAGTTAGAGTCAGCTACCCAGCACTGCCCAGAACATATATAATGGAAAACCTACAGCACAGTATGCTCCTCCTGAAAATTAAAGCACCAGTGTGATAGCAAGTGACCTGAACCAGTAGGGCTGAATGAGCAGACAAATAAATTGGTGTTTTCCCCTGTTATCATTTCTAGATCTATGTGTAGACTGCTATACCAAAGTTTGGCTACCTTCTCAATCACTCCGTCCTTCTTTCAACAGCAAGACAGAGGCAGGCAGTACATTGGACCTTCATAACAGCTGCCCCAAACAGATTTGCACACCTGGAAACCAACTTTAGGGGCTTCCCTAACCAAGCCTATGTCTTTTTTTCCCCTCTTGTCCTATTTTTCAGTTGATTTCCTGAAACAGTAAGCAGTAGTTTTTCCTGTCCATCTTACTTTAAGCTGTTTAACAGCCAGCATTAGCCTATCGCACTCAGAAAAAAATACGAAAACATTTGTGCAGCTGCCAATGTACTGGGGCACTGGAAGTTGCCCAAGGATGCCAGGTGCTTTTGCCAGACTTTTGAATATCCTTGCTTTTACTAGCCATCTAAAAAAAGAAAAGTACATCCCTCTTCTTAAGTCACCTATGAAACCTGCAGAAAGCTAAAAGTGTTTTGTAGACTACAGTAGAGTCTCGATTATCTGACATTCGCTAATCCGACATTCCGGATTATCCGATGTCGCGGCTGCTTGGGGGCGTGGCTGTAGGCATTTCCGCGCCCCCAGACATGCCCCCAAACATGGCGGCCGCGACGGGCAAGGAGAGAAGGGCGAGTGAAGCCTCGCCCCAAAACACGGCCCCAAGCGTGGCGGCGGCGGCGGCGGCGAGCAGGGTGAGTACCTCCAGGCCCCCAAACAAGGGCCAAAGCATGGCAATGGGGAAGGCGACGGGCACAGCCAGGCCCCCAAACACGCCCCCAAGCATTGCAACGAAAAGGAAGAAGGTCGTTGTTTCAATGGAGCAGAAACTTGAGGCAATCAAGAGACTGGACAATGGAGAGACGTTGCAGAAGGTAGCAGATGACTATGGTGTTGGAAGGGTAACTGTAGGAGACTGGAGAAGGAACCGATTGGAGATAGAAAAATGGTGTTCCTCCAGAGTTACTGATGGTGCAGTGAAAGAGAGGAAAACCATGAAAAAGTGTGGCTATGAAAAGGTCAGTGAAGCTTTGTATGTTTGGTTTCTGCAGTTCAGAGACAAAGGTGTGCCTATTTCAGGGCCTATTTTACAGCAAAAGGCATTGCATTTTCGAAAGGAATTTGATGAAGGGGACCCAGATTTTACAGCCAGCGTTGGTTGGCTCGACAGGTGGAAGAAACGTTATGGAATCCGTCAGTTGTGTGTTTGTGGAGAGAAACTGTCTTCAGATTTTCAAGAAATGGAGGCATTCAAGAAAAAATTTCTAGACTTTGTTGCAACTGAAAGTCTAACGGACTATCAGATATTTAATTGTGATGAGTCCGGCCTCAATTACAAACTGTTACCCAGTAAGAGTCTTGCAGCCAGAACTGAAGCAGCAGCCCCAGGCTATAAGCGTAGTAAAGAAAGGCTGACAATTTTAGCATGCAGCAATGCTTCTGCAACCCTCAAAATGGACCTCGCAGTGATTGGGAAGTCCAAAAATCCAAGAGCCTTTAAAACAATTGCAAAGACCGCTCTTCCTGTGAAGTACTACAATCAAAAAAGTGCGTGGATGACCAGAGAAATTTTCAAAGACTGGTTTTTTAAGGAATTCGTTCCTTCCACGGAGAAATTTTTGAAAGACAATGACCGCCCCAGAAAAGCAGTTTTGTTGCTAGACAACGCCCAGACGCACCCTGATGCAGAGGAGCTTCAAGATGGGAACATTAAGGCTATGTTTCTGCCACCTAATGTCACCGCCATATGCCAACCAATGGATCAGGGCGTTTTGGAAACGCTAAAAAGGAACTATCGCAGGAAGCTACTTTCGACACTGGTAGAAGAACTTGAAGAAGGGCAAGACATGATTGAAAGATTGAAACGCATCAATGTAAAGGATGTTGCTTATTGGGTTGCAAGGGCTTGGAGTGACGTTAGCACTCCAACAATTGTCAGATCATGGAATAAGTTGCTATGCGAAAATGAAGAAGTTGATGAAATTATGGAAAGCACAGATGAAGACGAAGAAAGCATTCTACCCTTAGTACACCGTATCCCTGGGTGTGAGGATGTGTCTTCGCAAGAGGTTGACAGCTGGATGAACGAAGACGATCAGTATGAAATTACTGATGAAGAAATTGTCGCTCTTGTCAATAGCGATGGCGACGAAATAGAAATTGATGAGCAAGCATCATCTGTTGAACCTCTCACAATCTCGCATGGCGATGGGGTTAGGGCTCTAGAAATTGCAATGAAGTACATCGAGCAACAAGAAGAAGCTACGGGGGTCGACATTATGATGCTGCAAAGATGGCGAGACTTGGCTGCGAAGAAACGGCGATCGTCGGGAAAGCAGAAAAGGATCACTGATTTCTTTACATCTTCAGAGAACTGAACTTGGTCAGTGATTTCTTTACATCTACGTTTGCAATTCATAGTGGTTTCAGAACGTTTGCAATTCATAGTGGTTTCAGAACGTTTGCAATTCATAGTGGTTTCAGAACGTTTGCAATTCATAGCGAGTCACTCCAAGCCCTTTTTAGACCCTCCGGATTATCCGACATTTTCGGCTATCCGACTATCGGCCCGCCCGTTTATGTCGGATAATCGAGACTCTACTGTAGTAAATTTTTTTGTGGGTATATTTATGAGTGAAGAAAGTTGATAGTAAGAAAATCAACTCAATCAAAATGTAGGGCTGGAGAAGAGTTCTGTGGATACCTGGGTTGCTAAAAAGACAGATGAATGGATCCTAGAGCGACCCAAGCCTGAACTCTCCCTAGAAGCCAAGATGACTAAACTGAGACTGTCATACTTTGGCCATATCATAAGAAGACATGACACACTAGAAAAGACAATAATACTTGGAGAGGTAGAAGGCAGTACGAAAAAAAGGAAGACTGCATTATAGATGGGTAGACTCAATCAAAGGAGAAATGTTGCTGAATCTGCAAGACCTGAGTCGGATAGTTGATGATAGGGTGACTTGAAAGTTTCTCATTCATAGGGTTGCAGCAAGTTGAAATCAACTTGACAGCAGTTAACAACATTTACGAAGCTGATATACAACAATACAGCAAGTTGAGTCACAAATCAAATTTAAATAACCATAATTTTTAAAAATCAGTTTAAACAGTATTAGGGTAAATTATAGCTGATTTCCAGTGCTCTACTATTTTACTATCTTCGGAATCTTCTCTGACAACCTATTTAGCTAATTTCTTCCACTGCTTTTTTTTAAATAACCATTCTTTCCTTATAGATATCAAAGGGTTCTTCCATTTCTTTGTTAATATCATTTTAGGAAGTTTTTTTTCTCTTTGAGTCTATCTGTCTCTTTTAATAAAAAGAATATTTTGAAAATATTTGACTGTTATTCAAAGACCATATTTGGCCAAGATCAGTCAAATATCCAGCTCTACTAAAAACATGTTGACAAAATGCATTTTACCTCATAAAGAATTGGAGGAGGTTTTCTCATGGTTGTGTACATCTTTTAGCTTTGCGCTATTTTGATCCTCTGGAGCTAATTTACCTAAACTACATGGCAGTTCAGTTACAGTGAAGTTGTTTCTCAACCTGAGCTCAAGCAGAGTTGCAAATGCAAATATCCCAGCATAACTGACTTCCTTAATAAACATCTATCTGCAAAAATAAGGGAGAGCAATGACCAGGAGTTGTGGTCCCAAATTGCCCCCCCTCCCCGGGACCTTGAAGGGCTTCTGACTCTGCCTCCCCTGCTCCTCCTCCTCTTCTTTCTTCCTAAATATGTACACCCCGCCCCCATGCATTGATTTTGGGCCACCACCAACCGGACTGTTTTAGAACTAGGAGAGGCCTTTTTAACCAGGAAGCAAACTGTAAACCAGCTTCTATAGCAAAAAAGAACTTAGTGCACTGGCAGGAGTGGGGCTTGAAAAACACTTTAGGGGCTTTTTGCCTATTCCAGCTTCAAGAGGAAGAGAGAGCTTCTGAACAACAATTTCATGGTTCAGTCCACTTTTGGAACTTCACAAACATAGGTAAATGGTGGGAAGGCAATTTATAGGCTGGACGTCTGCCCAATACTGCAGTGATAAATTTTCAAGTCCAAGCTTCCCACAGCCCATGCCCCAAAGGACAGTCCAAACTACAGACAGCTGTTGATCTCTATCAACAAACCAGCGCTAGCAATTTTAATCTCTTTCAGGAAAATGTCTTTTTTGTTTTTTGTTTTAAGCTAGTGGGTATTAATTGCCTATTCAAGACTCCCAAATATACTTTGCATTACAATAGCAATAGTGCAAAAGTATACACTGCTGCTGGGAAAACCCGTCCCCCACAAGCTCAGAAGGAAACAGGGAGGGCTGAGGAGGGTGGCAGATGATATTACCCCTGCTAATCAAAAAGTCAACTCTGCAAGCTCCATCTCCTCTACACTCCCCTTTTTTACCTTCAAGACACCATCAATCTCACTATAGTAACTTCAGGAAGAACAAAAGTGCCCAAGCAAATTGCAGACTAAAACTGGTGCATTTTGGACACAGAACCAGCTGTCTTTTTGCAAAGTGCCAGCACAGAGATATCCATTGTATCAGACAGAATGTCATCATAATGTACCGTGTTTACTCTAGATGAATAAAGCCTTTGGACATCTTCCAAAAATAAAGGGCAAAATGTCCCCACTCCTCTTCCTCGTCCACCGTGTGCTGGTTCACTTCTGCCTTGTCACATCAACATTGCACCTTAATCTTGCATTGCAGGTCCTCCAAGGATTCCCCATTATGATTTTAAATTTCAGATTGTGCGACAGGATTTCAGGTACCACACTTTCCCAGCAATCTGGCAAACTATACGTGTCATCAGTTCAGCTACAAAATGAAGTGGCATAAAACTACATACGGCTTACAACTTGCAGGTGGCTTCTGTTTTGATGGATTTACAATTCCCAGTGCCAAGATGGCAACAACATAAGGAGATGTTGTTCTAAAAGCAGGAGTCATCATGTACATCAAGAACAGAAAGTGGACAGACATCACCAAGAAAAGCTTTATTTTAGCTACATATCATTTGGCTCTCCATTGTGATCAAAGGTATGGTGAGCTTAGACAGAATCACATGAGAATCTCCCCAACACCTTTTCAACTTTCACATCAAATAGGCTTATATAAACAATTGTGACAGGCCCTCACTTCTTCCAGATTGGTGTGGCAGCTCCCAACCTGATCAGGCACCCTGTCTTTACCACACAGCTCTGCCTCCCCACTCGTAACACCACCTTTGTGTAAAAGAGCGAGGGTTTGCAAGGGTTTTCAATGGTTATTTTGAATCACTAAATAATTTTATGGTAGTGTGTTTTCTGTGTTATTTTATATCCTGCATACAACTCAAGATGAGTCAGCGTTTACAAAAATAACCTATAACACTTATTAAGATAGCAATAAGAATAAAGTATTACAGTTCATATGCAGGCCAAGGCTGATACATTTCCTCAGTGTACTTTTTAGACAATATAAAAGGTAGCTCCCTGCTCAGAAATAATTAAATAATTAAATAATAATTAAATTATATCTTTAGACTTCCATATAAGGCACAAGTACCATATAGCAATCTTTTGGCTAAACTCCCAACAAAGGCTTAACTCCCCCCCCGCATCTAGGTCACACTCTCTGACCAGATCCTACAAGGATTTAATTACTTTCCTGCCTCTCACTAGGCTTCCACTGAGAATTAAACTCCCCAAACAGTCCCATTTTCTTTTATTTATATACATATATACATACATACATACATACATATATATATATATTATTTATTTGTTTATTTATTATAGGTATTGTTATACAATGTACATGATATAATATACATTATAAATACGCTTACTAAGGAACACCATTTTCTGACTGGCTGAGGGACTCTACTCCCTAGCTCCTTGCTAGACTCTCACTGAAGGAATCAAAATACCCACAGGTACTTTGCTTTATATAACTTTTTTTTTCCTTAGCCACCAGTCCCTCCCACATACTATTCGGCCGGGTTGAGGTGCTATTCTGGTTGCCCAGCAGCCTGCTTCCAGTCTGCTTGGGCACTTCTGACAGCCACACCTCCAGAACTTCATCACAACAATTAATTCAGTTCTTTATAAGATATTATGTAGTTGAAAACAGCACCACCCACCAGAAGGTTTCGTCAGGCTTGGAGAACACCAAGGTTTGTAGAAAGTTTTTTAAAAGCTTCAATGATGCAAAGAGCTGAGTGAGAAGTAAGCACACTCAGTGATTATAAAATGCTGACCAGCTGTTGGAGGATGAATGAAAAATGGAAATGGAGATGGGGGTTGGAATGGAGTATCCTGAAAGGTGTGGGTGGCTAGCTGGCTGGACAAAGCTTTGAACATAAGCACTACCCACAGTGTTTCACTGCAGGTCCTTATTCCCATTCACCATAATGATATAAATATTAAACATGACACTTGCAATTAAAAGTAATAGATCTGTTGTTGGTATGTGCTTTCAAGTTGGCTTCAGCTTATGACCCTATCATGGAGTTTTCTTGGCAAGTTTTATTTAGAGTTTTGCCATTGCCTTTCTCTGAGGCTGAGAAAATATAACTTGCTCAAGGTCATCCAGTGGGTTTCTATAGAAAAACAGGGATCACAGAATCATAGAATCTTAGAGCTGGAAGAAGATGCAAGGACCCTCTAGTCAAACACCCTGCCATACAGAGATACACAAGATGTCCATCCAACCCTGTTTAAAGGCCTCCAAAGAAGGTCAGTAATTCTCCATGAGGCTGCCTATTCCACCTTTGAACAGTTCTTATCTTAAAGTGGTTTTTCCTACTTTACTAGAGGAGTCTCTTTTCTTGTGATTTGGAATCTCTTTTCCTTATCATTTGAATCTATTAGTCCACAGCAGAAAACAAGCTTGCCCCATCTTCTATAGGAATCTGAAACTGGTCTCTCAAAATCCTAGTGCGACATGCAAATCACTATACCACACTTCCAAAAAAATCCCAACCCAAAGAGCAATACAGAGGCTGAGAATTAAATTTAACCGTAAAGACAGTCTTTGACCTGTGATTTGCACTGAAAGTAATTAGGATTTTTTTTGAAGAAGAAGAAGAGGAGGAGGAGGAGCAGGAGGAAGAGGAGGAGGAGAGGAGGAAAAAGAAAAGAACTGCTGATATAAGACACACATTATCCACATAACCACTATATGACAAAAAGTTAAATAAATTTACGTTTCATTGATTTTAAATATTCCTGCAGTCACATTAATAGGTGCTTAAGTTCCTATAATACCATCCTTCCTCTTTATTAAAAAAAGGTTCTATAAAGATTAATTTAAAAAGAAAAGAAAAGCAGCCCAATAGTTACTAAAAAAGGGAAAAAAGCATTAGCAGTATCAATTTTACACGGATGACCTCCTACCAAGCGTGATATTATCATTGCATATATTCACAGATCTATAACACTATTCCATTTCTCAGCAATCATTATTCTCTGGTTAATATCATTTCTCCTGTGTATTATATCAACTGATTTATTCCTAGCCGCCAACTAGTTCAATACTCATTCTCATTCTCGTATCACTGGGGGCTGTGAATATTTTCATTTAGGAGCCCACATTATTTTTGCTGAAATTAATCAATTCATAATTAATGGCTGTATAACATTCCAGATGTCTTCTTCTAGCCAATCTAAGATTAGCCATCGGCTTCCTCCTAAAGCCACTCCTGCTCTTCCCCATATTCAATTTATTGTATTTATTGCTAGCTTTAAATAACTTGACCAGGAGCACCAATATTAGTTACAAGGGATATCTCCCACAGAACACTCATGTGCTGAAACCTGCAAAGTCAGAGACCCTGGCTGAGATTTTCCCTACAGGGGAGGGATTGCACTTAGTGGTAGAATACATGCTTTGCATGCAGAAAATCATTATTTCCAGTTAGAAAGGGGGGAAAATGGGGGGTGTGGTAGCAGGTGATACGAAACAGAGACCCTTCTTTGCCTGAAGCCCTGGGGAGTGATTGTCAGTCAATGGAGAAAACACTTGGCTAGAAAGAAAAAGAGCTTTCCCTGGGATAAGGTACTTTCTCTTATATACTCAGCCCTCCCCATTTGCTAGAGTTAGTGGCACAGAAGCCCTGTAAAAGTGGAAAAATCGTAAATATCAAAGCGGGTGGGTAGGAAGTGGGGCAAGGCACAGCAGGAAGAACAGACACCCAGGGTCCAATCTAGGTGAGGGTAAGGGGTGGGTTGGCATGGTGGCCCTCTACTTCCTCTTTCACCCATCTCATTCCTTGGATATGGGGGGGGGCACTGGGAGAGGATTTGTGGTGCTGAGAAATTGGACATCCTTAGCTGGCCAGGCAGCTGCCAGTAGTGGTGGAGCAGGAGGAGGAGGAGGAGGACCAGAGTTATGTTTTTAAAGGACTGCAGGGCTTGATCTGAGCTTCCAAGCGTGAAGCTAACACTGTTGTATTTTGGCCCGATGATGAGAAGGCACGACTCACTAGAAAGGACAATAATGCATGGTAAGATAGAAGGCATTAGGAAAAGAGGAAGACTGCATTACAGATGGATGGACTCAATCTTAAGGAAGCCACAGTTCTGAATCTGCAGGACCTCAGCAGAGCTGTGGAAGATAAGGTTACCTGGAGGTCTCCTCATTCATACGGTTGCCATTAGTTGAAGTTGACTGCACAGCAATTAACCACAACAACACCTGGAGGAAATCATGCTTGTCAATCTATCTGATCGACTGATTAAACATTGCAGCTAAATGATTGCCATCATGAAGGGCAGAGGATCAAGTTATTTCAGACAAGTTACCTTTCTGCTCTTGTTTGGCCCAGAATTCTCGTACCCGTTTAAAGATGTTTTTAGTCTCCCTCAAATGTTTTTGCCACTGGCGTAATTCTTGAACCTCAGGGTCACAGCGAACCTGGAAGAATGAAAAGTGATGTCTTCATAAGATTTCCATTTGCTTTCAATCCTCCTGTGATTTAACACCGTAAACCATTGTTCTCTGCACATACAAGAAATTTTTGTGATCCAATCATATCAGTTGTGGATTCTTTGCTATTTTGGGTATTCTTTTTACTCACAATCATACCCTCTTCTTTTATTCTGTCCATACACTGAACAGGACATTGGTAAAGGGGCTTTGCTCACCAATTAAGAATTGTGCCTCCCAATGAAATTTTTGTTCAGATGCCAAATTCCTAGCATTGCAGTAACTTACAACTTCAATTCTACATTTAGATGTAGAGTTTAGGCATCCAAAGAAAAGGAGCAGGCAAAGTTACCAAGGGAATGTGAGTACAGCAAATATAAGAATTCTAAGTGTGAATGATTTTCACTATCTCACTCTCTGCCATGCTAGAAATTGGGAGACTGAAAAAAAACTTCATTTGGGTTGGCAGAATTCTTATTTGGGAGGCAATGCCCTTAAAATTGCTCCCCCACCACATAGTTACATCCCTGGTATATTTGTAGGAGGACTGTAAAGTGCAATAACGTCCGAACAGGGCCCACCAGTCATGTCCATCCTGACTCCCCCTCTCCACAGAGGAACACCTAAACAGGCCCAAAGCTTGAATTCTTCCCATGATTCTTTTTGAAGTGTTAACTTTCCTTCCAACAATCCACTCTTTCCTGGGAACCCACAGCAGCTATCAGTTGTGTCTATTGTTTGGCAGAGCAAAATAACCTCAGTAGCAAATGCCTAGAGAAGTGGGCAGCATGGGAAGCCCAACAATTATTTCCCCTGAGTCCATTGACCTTTCCCAGAAGACAGACCTGTGTGGTCCAGAGGGCCTGTCCTGCATCCCTCTAAAATTCACTCTCAACCCTTGGGGGCATCAGAGGACACTGTCTCTGCTATGCAGTGCCATGCAGTCTGCCCTGGACCCTCTGAACTAGGACTGCTGTCTAAAGTGTAGTGCAGGAGGACACAGTCTGATCACCAGTGTTAAACAAACTTTCAGCTGCCACTTTCAACTTGCTTCTGACCATGGAATAAGAGGCATCTTATCTGTTGCATCTGGTGACCCCTGTTTGGTGGCTTTAGAAAAGACACATTAGGCAACTGGAATCTTTGAGCCACAATGACTGGGAGGGAAGGAGAAAGTTAACTAAGTAAATATATATAGCCCCTGGGGAGTTTCTGCAAGTTGCAGCAACACATCAACTGATCCTTGGAAACAGTGGCAAGCAGCTGGCTCTATTACCCAAGATGGTGACTTGCACACAACTTGTTTTTCTTGCCTGGACCTGAACCTGCCAAACTTGGTGAATTTGCACCCTCACTTCCTGCTTGGAGATAGGTCCATGAAAACTGGAGACTCAGAGCCAGATCCTGTGATCTGACAACTCTACCCTTCACAGCAGCAATCAAACAAGGTGTGGTGTTCAGAGCTTGTAAATTTTACTTGCCCTGAGTGGTTGGGGAACCGTGAGAGCTGACACCCAAGAAAAGTAACTTTTCCAGCCTCTAGTTTGAGCAACACTGGACTCAGAACAATTTCAAGCTACTTGCCTGATGAAGATACGCTAGCGGAACTGGACTCAAACCAAGCAAGCATTCGTGACAGGGCAGGGAGGGGGATGAAAATCAAACAAATGACCTTTCAAAAGGGAGCCTTCTGTGCCAAGACACATACATTAATGTTTGGAGTCACTGAATTGCATTAGCAACGAATACATCAGACGTCCATCATCCATATTAAAACACCCTGGCCCAGTCTGCTGTAAAAACAACAGAGGTAGTTAGTGATTCAATATGCCATCTGTCACCTTGATTGATGATCGATTCATCCTTTTCCCCTCACCGAGGCACAGACTGGAGGCAGAGCAGGTCGTAATCCTGGGTCATGGTCTGACAGCCACAGGATAAAGCTACCTCACTGATGCTAAGCAGGCGGCCAGTGTCTGGTCAATATTTGAATGAAAATGGGCTTGCTTTTGAACAGTGTGCTTGCTACCTTGAGCTCAAAAATAAAACACACTGAGATACGAATTAGGGCTGTCACTGAGTTTCAGTTGATTGATCTATTGCATAAATTTACACACAGCTAATGCAATAATTTAGTCCTTATACACACAGTTGTTCATTCATTCATTCACTCATTTTGTGTGCCATCTTTCTCCCACAGTGGGACCCAAGGCGGCTTCCCAAAAGAATCAATTTAAAACCAGAACAATGGAATTCTAAAAACAATTAAAATCCCCGCATGAAACAATACAAAATCATTTGAAAGCCATACAAAAGCTTCAAAGGATAAATAAATAAAGCACCCCAGTAAAAACTTCCCTGCTTATATATTAAAAGCCTGCTTGGACAAAAAGTTTTTGCTGCTCGCAAAAAGAAAGCAGAGTGAGGCCTACTCTAGCCTCCTGAGGAAGAGAGTTCCAGAGGGTGGGAGCAGCCACCGAGAAGTGTCACATATCCTCACCAAGGAAGCCTGGCATGGTAGCAGGATTGAGAGAAAGCCCTCCCCTACAGATCTTAAAACTCTGGCAGGTTCATATGGGGAGATACAATCTTTCAGACAGTCTGGACCTAAGCCATATAGGGCTTTAAACATCATGACCCGCACTTTGAATTGTATCTGAAAACAAACTACAACTGAAGTTTTGGCTACTTTTACATTACAGGGATGTGGCTTTACTTAACAGCGGAGGGGGAATATTGCATGGTCTCTGTGCTGGCTTATAAAGTGCTTCATGGTCTCTTGTGGCTGTTGAGGTAATGATAGAGTGAGTGAGAAAAAAGTGTGTTTTGAACTACAGACCAGCAGCTTGCATCTTTCAGCTATTTTAAAGTAACTAAAAATTTAGCCACTTCTGAGAAACACAAAAGCCTTGTTTTGTCATCTACTTGAGGGCCTTGGAATGAGAACCGCAACTACTTCTGGAAAGTAACTTGTTACGCAGTGAACAGAACAGAGGGTAAGCCAGGAAGCAGGGTCAAGGAGGAAGCCGGGAGTCAGAAGCAAACAAAATTACTCCAAACACAGTAACATATTAGAGATCAGGAAAATATTATTGCTCAAACATAGTTCATCTGGACCTTGTATATACCTGCCCGCCCCAGGAAAATCCAACGGCCAGATTGGATGGATGCAGTCAGCTCTGAAGTTACTTCACTAAGAAGGTGATAGTTTTCAATGCAATGACTACATTGTGGTCTGCTTTAATGCTCATGTAATTAGAACCTATGCATTAATACTACACTGCATGTTAGCAATTCTGAATGCAGACTCAATCCAAGTCACCAATCACTGACCATTCACGCTGGCCATGAATAACATTCTGAAGGAAGCAGTTTGACTATTCTTTTAGTTTCATGGCTATCAAAAGCCACTTTCTAACATTTATGGGGTAGACACTGTCTTTCAAACCTTTGTCCTATGTATCTTAGCAACACACACTGTATTAAGCCAACATGCTGTTACTTGATAATGAATCTCTGTGTATGAGGGAGCCTGCAGTCATAATGTCACTGCTAATTAATGTTTGCATGGGACTCAAAAAGGTAAGCAAAGCAACACACAGACACACACAAAGATGAAGGGAGGAGGGAGGACAGAGGGAAAGATGGATAAATGGATGAATGGGTGAGGGGGAGACAGAAATTAAAAAATATAGTAGACAGAAAATCACAATACTTTGTTAATAAAATATAATTACACTGACAGATTTCTGGTAGTCAGTGCCCAATGACTGATCTTTTACTAACAACAATGCTGAAGAATTTAATAGAGGTAGTTTCTGTGCTGATTGGGACTAATCTCTCTCTCTCTCTCTCTCTCTCTCTCTCTCTCTCTCTCTCTCTCTAACACACAGACACACTTTCTTGGGTGATGGCCAAGAGCTTTGTCGAAGTGCCCAGGGAAATAAATTTTTACTTGCCCAGCAATCACCAGTGTGATGTAATGGTTTGAATGTTGGACTGTGACCCCGCACATTCCCCGCTCGACCATGGAAGCATCATACACTCTCTGCCCCAGAAAAACCTGTGATAGGTTTGCCATAAGTCAGAAGACTGGAAAGTAAACAACAACAACAACACTCACTGAGTGGGAGACAAGTAGGCAGGATAACCCAGCTGTGCTGCTCTTTTCTGCAATGAAAACAGTTGCACAGACACAAATTTTCCAAGTTTGGAAAATCAAGCAAGGACACTTGGCAAATTGTGGCAGTATTCTTTCCCCATGACCTTTAAGTCCACGGTGAGTGTGCACATGTGTGCAGCCACCACTACAATACCACACACTTCTTTGGAAAGAATAGTTCATCCAATCACATAAGAAAAGAAAAAGAGCCCCAACAGATCAGGATAAAAATCCAAGCTCTTGCCTCAGACAGACCAAAAGGGCTGTCTAGTTCAACATTCCCACAATACCCACCCAGACGCCTCTGGTTGCTTCACAACCAGCTTGGAAGGCCATACACAACATGACATGTGAGTCTACTCCAACTAGTAATTGCGCTTTATAGATATCTCAGCTCATGTTCAACTCATGGGGTCTTCTGAGTCTTCAACAGCATTTATTAGGACTGCTAAAGTACTCTTTAGTACTCTGTTGCCAGGGTGGAACTGTGATTTTAAATGGGTTGAGGAAGAAGATTCATCCAGATATGTTCAATGTCATTCTACAATAACAGACTTCCTATTCAAAATAAAAAGGGGGGGGGGACAAGAAAATTTGGCTATACAGTGAGCCCTCTACTTTTGCGGAGGTTCTAGCTCCAGACTTCCTAAACGGAGACAATTGTGGGATTAGACAGCCTACACAGTCTATTTTAACTCCATAATTCTACAGTTCTGGGTTGTATACAAACATTATTTTCTGCAGATAAATGGAGCAATTTGGATCCACATTCTGGAAAGAAAGTAGTCTCATATGGGACATGATTACACATTACGCTAAGAGGGTGGTTCCTAAACATGGGTCCCAATATTTTGGGGGACTGCAATTCCCTGATTTTCTGACCACTGGCCTTGTTGGCTGAGGCTTCTGGGAATTAAATCCAACATGTAAGGAGCCAAGGTTCTGAACCATTGGACAATGGTCATTTCTGCACTAGACTTTTATAGTGCTATTATTCCACTTTCAACATCCTATGGAATCCTGAGGTTTGCAGTTTAGGGAGGGGCCTCAAGGCTACAATTCTCACAATGCCCCAATTAGTTTGGCCAGCAGTGCAAGAAACCAAACACCAGAATAGCTGAGAAACCAAGCATACATCATGGCTGTGAAACAGGGACTTTTGAGGACTGCTACATCTTGTAGCAGTACCATGCTGTGTAGTAATTCAATATTCCAGGTCCATAAAACTAAAAAGAAAGGTTCATTTATTAAAAAGCAAAGGAGATCTTTATGCTGTTGGAGGGATTTCTGTTACTGGGAAGCCCTATTTTGCAAATTACTAGGGCTTGCCCAAGTCATTCCGTTGCTTGAGCAAAAAACAGAATGATGCCCCTTCCTCATCCCAGCTCAATTTTACTTCTAAACTGGTAATGAAACAGTGTTCCACACCACCTCTGAGGCATCAGGCAAGTTCATGGGGAATCAGGTCAGGTTGGAAGCCTCTACAACTCTTCTTTCAACGGAGAGGAACCCATGTGGAGTTCAAAAGGGATCACTGTGAGCCTGTCCTCACGGCATCCTGCACCAGCCACCTAAGGCAACTGCCTGACTGTGCCTAATGATAGGACTGGCCCTTCAGATCACCCGTGTTCTCTTACAATGGGGTTGGCCGGGCACACAGCAAGAAAAATCATCTCAAGGGTAAGGAAGCTCTTTCAAGTCTGAAGGCTGCATTCAATTTAAGAGAAATTTGAGGGCAGGGAGAGGAGGCAAAAGGTTGGGATCAAAAATGTCAGAATATTTTGTTTGTAACTCTTACTGCCATTGGTAAGCACTGTGAAAGGCACTTCAACCGTTTAGTAAGGGACAAAAACATACAGAAGCTGGGAAATCGCAAATGATGGTATTCTGAAGGAGGAGGGGGCGTGATCACCTGGGGAACTCAAGTGGGTCAGATTTAGCTCCAGGACCTGTGGTTTCCCAAACCTGCAGTACAATTATTCCTGAAAATAACATGCTTAAAGTGACCTTTGCAGAGAGGATAAGAAAATTTTAAAAGGCCCATTGGTCCAGACCAAAAGATGATGCAACCAAGCATCCTGTTTATCAGACTGGAGGCTGGAATGCTTCTACGGATGAATGGGTGAATTCAGATCTGCTTCTTATAACGCTCACAGCCACAAAGAACAGAGCCAGGATGACACAGACCTGAGTTGTTGCAGGGGAAAAAAGCTAAACTTTTTCCCTCTCAAATCAACATCCTCTCCATGACCGCTATTCAGAAAACAAGCACAAAGTCACGTAGGCCAAGACGAACCACACACATAATGTCACGCCCTCAAGCAGTCAGTGGTAGGAATGAGCCTCTATCTACGCGGGGCTGGCCCAGGAGATTCAAGGCAAAGGATCAGATGGTACCTCCCATTCTGGGTACTACAGTTGACAGGATTAGTGAGTGAGTTACATATTATTGCTGACAGTGTCCTCTATCAGAGCAGCAAAGGCAGCAGGCTAATTTAGCAGGTGCAAGACAGGCTTCTTGATACACACCTCAAATGCCCAGCCATCACTTCTCCTCAGCAGTAGCCTCAAGAAGCCACCTCACTCAGTCTAAAGGTAGGGCCCACCCTCCTGAGTTTGGAGAACTATTTCCACTCAGAGTAGAAGAAGAACTCCAGTCCTCCCTCCACATTCATGGGCTTGACCTTCATGAATTTGATTATTTGTGAGGCACACACTTGCCTCCCCCCACCATTCTCCTCCTCCTGTTCCCTTGCATTTTGCTGGATGCAGAGAAGGAAGGCGAGCATGCCTGGGCAAAAGGCAAGGAAATGGGGGGGGAGGCACATGCCTTCTCTCCTCCAGAGCTCCCCTCTCCCATTCCCTTGCCTTTGGCCCCAGCTCTGAGAACACCTGCTGAGGCCAAAGGCAAGGGAATGATGGGGAAGACATGCGCGTGCCTACCTTCTTCCTTCTGGAACTAGCCCCTCCCATTCCCTTGCCTTTGGCCCAGTGTGGAGAAGGAAGGCTCATGCACCAGGGCAAAAGGTAAGGGAATGGGAGGGGGACTTCCAGAAGGGAATGGAAGGGGGATCACAAGGGGGTGGGATTACTTGCGGTTTTCCACTTTCACGAGGGTTCTGCACCCTGAACCCTCACAGAAATGGGAGGGCCAGTGTAGTTTGATCCTGGCTTAAAGCACACCAAGGTCCATCTTGGTCCAGTGATGGTTACTTCTGCACCAGTTTGGCTCTTCTTATATGTGTTCCTCTTACTCCAAAACAGATACAGTTCTGAGAGCCACATACACTCCCATCCTGAGGCTAATTTAATTCAAGGGGGCCTTGAATTATCTGATGCGCTCACATGATATCTGATTCCCCCTATTTTAGACCATATGAAGGAAAATCAACCGCTACTACTACTGTTAGTTTAAAGACAGCTTTAAACTAAATTCTTGAGGGGTTGGAGATGACGGCTTAAATATCTGACCAAAAGCAAGCTCTAAACACAAGGATGTGAATTCTACTAGAGAAGCTGAGGAAGAGAATGGGAGCTACAGTAAAACACACAGTAGACTAAAAGATGAGAATAAAAAATGCTGTTTGCAAATATCTTGATGACAATGCACTAGTAATTAGTAGGAGCCAGTATGGATTTGTCAGGAACCAATCCTGCTAAACTAACCTTGTATCTTTTTTTTTGATTGGGTCACCAGTTTAGTAGATGGTCAGAATATTATGGATATCATTTATCTGGATTTCAGCAACATATTTGATGAAGGTTCCCTATAATATTTTGATTAGCAAACTGTTTAAATATGGAATAGATGGAAACATGATCAGATGGATCCATAATTGGTTAGAAAACTGTATTCAAAGAGTTGTCATCCGAGGCTGTGCTTCAAACTGGAGGGAGATTTCAAGTGGAGTGCCCACAGGGTTCCGTTCTGGGGCCAATGCTCTTCAATATTTTCATCAGCGATTTAGATGATGGTTTACGGGCAATCCTTATCAACTCTGTGGATGATACAGAACTGGGAGACGTAGCTAACACATTGGAAGAAAAGAGCAGAATTCAAAATAACACTGATCAATGAGAAAATAATATAATAAAAATAATGAAATGAAATGAAATGAAAATAATGAAATGACATTCAACAGAGACAAATGCAAAATTCTAGGCCACAAAAACCAAATGCATAGGTATAGGATGGGTGATACTTGGCTGAGCAGTACTACTTGTGAAAAGGACCATGGAATTATTGTTAATCACAAGTTGAACACAAGTCAACAGCGTGATGCTACAGCAAAGAAGGTGAACGCTACGTTAGCCTACCTTAACAGAAGCATAATTTCAAGTCAAGGGAAGTAACAGTCCCACTAGTCACTGGTCAGGCCTCATCTGGTGCACTGATCAGGCCTCATCTGGAGCACTGCATTCAGTTTTGGGCCCCTCATTTTAAGAAGTGTAAGTTGGAGCCAATTCAGATAAGGGCAATGAGGTGATAAGAGGTATGGAGAACAAAACATTGCAGGAGAGCTTGAAGGAGCTAAGAATGCTCAGCTTGGTGAAAAGAAGACTGAGGGGTGACATAATTACACTCTTTAAGTATCTAAAGAGACATCACAATGAGGAGAGTGCAGGCTTGTTCTCTGTTGCCTCAAGAGGCAAAACTAGGCTTAATGGTTTTAAGTTACAGAACAGTTCTAACCACCATGTTGGCTGTAGTGCTGTATCTTTCAATGGGATTTACTTCAGAATAAGCTGGTCTGAAGTGCAGGGAACTTAACAGCACACATTTATGGGTTCACTTCCCAACTTTGTGGGGGGTGGTGGTGAATTGAACTTGTGCACATTTTGCAAAGATGTGAATCTATGCACAAATACAAACATCCACCTCACTATGGAGGGGCAAATGTTACTGCCCTGGCTAGCCCGAGCTTGGGGGATATAAAAAGATATCTTTTGACATCAAGAATTCGGCCTCACATACCCATTCCGCTCCACGTGCTTGCGAGGCCCCCGGACAAGCACGCACATAGGTTCGGCCGATAATCGCCGTAATATTCCAACACAATACAGGCAGGCCAGAAATAGCCGACTCGCAGCTTTAGGAGACCTCAAGGCAAGTACCTCCATTAGGTATGCACGCAACTTTCAAATGATCCTCTGCCCCACGCTGGCAGCTTGACGATCGAGCTATACAACGCTCAAGTACTCCGCGTTTGCATACTGGCTACCCTATTGACAATTCGGCTATAACTAAATCATTCAAATTCTGACCTTTCGGAGGCTTTGTCTCCAGCCCCAAATCTATTGTTTTCCCCAAGCCCGAACTAGCCTGCGGTCACAATTCTCCTTATAAAAACCCCTGACTTTGAGCGCTTCCTTGGATCGCTCTTGGCTTCCATCCCGCCTTGCTGTTGCTTTGCCCAGTGAGCCTTCCCCTCAGCTACACGTGCTGAGATCCACGCTCCCCAGCTTCTCCGCTTCCAACCGGGCTTCAGGACAGGTGAAGTATCACCCAAAACCAACAACTCCTCCAAAAATCCCTCTATCCCACTCCAACCTTTAATTCCTTAGTTATCTTGTGTGAGTGTGCCGCATACACTGTTTGATTGTGTTTTTAATAAAACATCATTTATTATTTCAACTTCTATGTGCTCCTTGACTTGGCCTGATCCCATAAACATAGGGTTCAAGATCTCGCTACGTTACCCTGCCTCTCGTATTGCTAGGCAGTGCTCTTGACTAATTTCCCCAACTTATAAAACTGAGAGCGCATTTAGGTGTCCCTCCCGGGACCCCCAGAAATCAGGGTAACACAAACTTTTCCAAAATGGGGTGCTGACACTGTTTCTTTGCAGAAAAGCAAGCTCCACAGTCTGATTTGTAACTGTCACAAATTTTTGTCTGTCTGTGTGTGTACACACACATGACTCCATCAACTGAGAGAAAGGTAGTGCATTTGGGAGCAGAGCATAGCAGGATTGCTGCAGAGATCCATCCAGAATGAAAAGCCCCCTCCTTGCTTGCTTACACTCACTTCCTCAATGCAGAACATTTCCTTTACCAACTCCTGAAATATACATATATTTCTGTCACTCTCATGAGCGGCAGCTGTACCTCCTGCCTTCCCCAAAGGACAATTAGGTCATTGGCTTCCTCCTTGCTCCGAGTGACACCCCTTCCTCTTGTCCCCTACCTTATGACAACATCTATCATTCCTGGCAGATGCACTTGGGTTCCTCAGAAAATTAGGCAGAAGGCAAGCAAACTAGTACACCTTCACAGACTCTGAATACCAAATGGTAGGTGAAGGAGCTATGCTGAGATGCAGATCTTTGCACTGGTTCAGAGCACAAAGAAAAAGAAAAATGGCACTGATCCCTTCTGGCTGCAGGTATCTCCAAAAGGGAGTGGCCCCTTCCCGGCAAGAAGAAGCTGTTGGCCTTGCCTGGGTGACACTGGGACTTCCAAACACACAAGCCCCCTCCCGTCCCCTCCCCTTTGTATTCATTCCAATTCCAAACTGAGCAGCAAGACAAAAGATCTGGAATAAAAAGGAGTTTAATTTAATGCAAGTTGAAGCACTCAGGCAAGAAAAAAATCAAGTTCCACTTGGGAATGGAGTGGACATCAGGTGACCCACTAGGTTTGGAGTTAGGGCTATGCTGATGTATTTGCCCCAAATAGATCTGCACCCCGTCTTAAAAAGCATCCTATGTTTGTAGTTTCCCTTGCTCCCATTTAATTTCATCCAGAGCTTGGGGCAGTTGCTTTTTCAAGGCCACAACTCATAGAATTCATCAGTGTTTGTTTGTTTTTCCTCCACTTATCCTTCTTCCTCCCCTCTCCTCCCTTTCTTTTCTCCCAAACAACTCTGCATCCCATTCATGGGTTTTTCTTGCAGTCACTTCAGTCCACCCCTCCTTCCTTCCAGACAGTTTCACATGCTCAAACATGAGACATGGGCATTTTTTCAGACATTTCTTTGTCTGCTCAATAGGCAAAATGTTAAGTTAGAAAAAGAAAGACGAAGCTCTTCACACTTGATTAGGTCCATGTCCTCTCTTCTGCGTCATGGAAGAAATAAGCAGAGGGCTGGTTACTGTGTCACCTCCTTCTCCTACAGCCAGATCTTAAATCACAAGGCAGCCCTCTATGCAAATACTATTCAACCATCAGTGTCTTCATAGATATTTATAGCACCTGCTACTTAAAATTTATGTAAGGGGTTTTCCCCAGGGCCTCTATAAATCACACAGATTCAACATCAAGCAAAATAATTACTGTTGACTCCTACCCGATAACCTCTCCAAAATGACTGAATTATGTTGCTTGCTTCTTCCTCAGTTAGCAGGAGAGAGAGTGCAACTGGTGGCCTAGGGCTAAAGCAAATATATGTGTTAATCATGCATCACTTTGGATAACATTTAAAAAACGTATATCTATACCTCTCCTCTCCTCAATTCTTTGGCCACATCACCTGGGCAACAGTTCAACACATCCAGAGAATACCAGGCTGGGCATTAGAGAGTGAAAGTGACCAACAACATGAAATTAAAAATTAAAATCTCCCTCTTCCCTCCCCCTCCCTCTCTCTCTCTCTCTCTCTCTCTCTCTCACATACACACACACTCTTAAGTGTCACATTTACATCTGCAAACAACAGGTTTTGAATCGACTGTAAAAGATACTCAGATCATTATTACATTCTGCAAGGAGCTGAGAAAGGGATGGAAAAATATCCATTTTTTATCCTCACAACAAAGCATGAACCTTGCTTTCAAGTCAGGAGAGGTCAGGATAAAGTAAGAATATTTACTTTCCAGGAGACTCTTGTCTGAAATCAGAGAGAGGTTGCAAGTCTGTGAAGACCAACGGTTTCCAAACTCAGATCTCCAAATGTTGTAGGACCACAGCTCCCATCAGCCTCAGCCAACAGCCATGGCCAATGATCAAGGATTCTGAGAGTTGCAATCCAACAATATCTAGGGACTCAAGGTTGAGGAAACACTGGTATAAGACAATGATGAAATAGGTGGAATAGTTCTCTGATTCTGTTTAAAGCAGCCCCATAGGTTCCCATATCCCTAAAGAAATCAAAGAGGCTGACAAAGAGTAAGACTAACAAAGAGTAATTCTACAATCAATACAAGTACAGTCAGCCCTCCACATTTGTGGATTTCACTTTCGCAGATTTGATTATTCACGGATTATTTGCTGTTACCTCTGTTGCCTCCCTATGCCATTTTTAATAGGGACTGGAAGCCTCATGAGACTGAGAAACTGAACGAGGCTTGTAAGTCTCTATTAAAAATGGCATGGGGCAGCAGTGGAGGTGGCAATAAGCCCCACTAGGCCCCCACTTCTGCCTTGTGAAGGAACCCTGATGCCTCAAAGGAATCCATGGTGGGTTGAATATGGTAATCATACTTTTTTGTGTGTGTTAAAATATGGTTTGAGAGGGTCCAGAGTTATTCACTTTTTTTCCACTTTCACAGGGGTCCTGTGCCCCTATCCCTAGCAAATATGGAGGGATGACTATAGTAAGTCATGATAAGACCTTCCAGCTTTGCTATTTTTCGTCAAAAGTAGTGTTGTGAGAGAACCAGCATGGTGTAGAGCATTGAACTAGGACTCTAACAGACTAGAGTTTGAAACCCCCATCAGCTATGGAAACTCAATGACCAAATCACCCTCTCTCACTATTAGAGGAAGGTAATGGCAAACCTCCTCTGAACAAATCTTGCTAAGAAAGCACAATGATAGGATTGTCATAAGCTGGAGTTGACTGGAAGGCACATGACAACAAGAAGTGTTGGAGAAGCTGATGCATCAGTTGGGGAGAAGCACCACTCCCATCATCTAACCCAGTGGTTCTTAACCTTTGGTCCTCCAGATATCTTGGACTTCAACTCCCACAAGCCCCATCTAGTACGGCCAATGATCAGGAACTTTGGAAAATGAAGTTAAAAACATCAGGAGGACCAAAGGTTGAGAACCGCTGATCTAACACACTTCCTTTGAAGCCGCTACTTGCATTGACAAAGACACTGTTAACTATGGCCCAACAACAGTGTTCCCTCCATCCTTCGATAGCTTCTTTTCATAAAACATAAAATGTCAGACAAAGCAATCAGGGATTTCCTAACACTTGTCTGATGGAGCTACAACTTATATGGAAATTATTACAAACAACACTGTACGGTAACGGACACTGCCTTAGACCATTTAGCTCAGTATTGTCTACATTAGGGCTGGGTAACTGCAATGGGTCCATGAAACTATTTGTAGATCCTGGGATGCTGTAGGGTTGCCCCCTCACCCCAAAACACAAAATGAAACCAGAAGTGGATGAAAATCTACTCCTGGATCTTGAAAAATAGGTGTTTTATGTTAAACAATGCCACAACTTATTTAAAAAGGAACAGCTGTCCTTGGAGGTTTCCCAGAGAAGCAATTCACTCCTTTTTTGGCTGGAAAAAGAATGGACCAAGCGGGGAATATGGGGCCACAAAAACAGACTGAAGCGCCACCTGCAGCCTTAGGACTGCACTTAGTCCAATCCTGGTCTACACTCTCCAAGGGTTTCAGATGGGACTCTTTCCTAAACCTTCATGGTGACGCCAAGAACCTGGGACCTTCTGCCGATATAATACATGTCCTACTTGGTTATTTTATTTTGAAAGGCAGGTACATTTTTGAAAGAAATCAATAATGACTATCATGTTGACTGCTGAAGGAATGATTGTCTTCTCTAATAATTTGACATCTTGACTGAGATGTTAACTCTGCTTTGGTTAAGACTGCAGTCTGATGAACTTGTAGGTAAGGCCCAGTCCTGTCCATTTACAATCAAGTAGATTTGTGGAGGATTGTGCTGCTGGACTTAGCTGTTTCAGCAGGCTTTGAACCTCTCACCAATTACCAGGGCCAACCCAACCATTAGGCAAAGTAAGATAAGAGTTATGGATGGCAGTTGCTGGAGGAACAGCAATGACAGCCCACCAATCACTCCTCCTGAGTCCCTTGAACCATGGTTTGAGGAGGGAGGGGTGCCTCCCATCCAACACTGCAGAGTCAACATGGAGTGGGAAATGCTCTCACCAACAACAACAACAACAAAAAACACTAACATCAAGCGCAGAGTACCAAAGGCCAGCCAAGATCATTTGACTCTTGAGGCAGAAACTTTAGGTACCTCTGTGCCTTCCTGGCAGTAAAAATATAACAAAAATACATTAATATCTAATCCCTTTTATGGTTTCTTTGCAACATAAAGAAGCTGGTGTCTCAGATGGCCACCTCGCTCTGCCTGATGATATGGCTGGCTCTGCCCATGTTATTTTGAACTCTATCATAAAATAAAAAAGTCAGCTGCCAAGAATGCCCTTCATAACCTTGTGAAATTAGCTCTCCGGCCACCTCCACTGCCTTCATTTTTAAATCAGAAGGACCTGTCAGGGATCTGATCCAGGACAAAAGTAGAAAAGGTATGTATAAATCAAGTTCAATAGAGAAGGTCTAAATGTTCAGGGAGGCGGGGGGGCTCTAACTGGGAGATATCAATCATTTCAGCAGGCCACTGTGAAGGAGCCAAAGTCATGCCAGGTCCATTTTGGTTTGGAGGAATATTAGTAATTGGCTTCAGGTCAAATAAAAATAGCACATGAGCAGAAGCAATAACCCATCAACAGTGAACTGAGGAAGAGGGAATAAGTTATTTGTGGCAAGAGACAGCTGCAACACTACAAGATGAATCAGGGCTGACAACCAAATGCACACAGAATGTACACAGTGTGTTTATATCCAAATTAAATGTTATCGACGCAATGTCAATCAACATATATAGCAAAGATGCTTTGCCTGGGCAGGAAAAGTCCCAGAATTATTTCCAATCTCATTTACTGTTGATTACGTTGCTTTTTTAAAAAACTAGTTTCACCGCTGTGAATAGAACAGCAGCCGTCCATTCGTGCCTTGCTTTTGAGTCTTAATTAGTATTAGCATAACATTATGCAAATATCTGGCCACAGTTAGAGAAAACAACGGTTTCCCTTGGCTGAGAAAGGTTTCATTTTGCAAAAGATTTCCAGAAAAGCTCAGTTTTTCGTTTGAACATCGAAGTTGTGACTTGGAGACACTGCATTCTATAACTTCATTTGTTCCCTTTACCTCTTCAAGACAGTCCTGTATGCTTGGCATTCATATCATATCAACGCATATTATATATTCTTGGTATTTCTATTAGTCCCAGAGTGTTGGCTATTTCTTGACTGTATCCTTGCACAATCCCAGACATGTGGGTCATGAGTTATTAAAAGACATATAAATAGGAGATGCTTACTGGCAAATGAGATGACCACTTTCAAACTAAGGAACTGTACTAGAATGGCACAGTGATACATTTTGAATTACTGGCACTCCCAGGTATCTGTAGCCATGCCCTCAAGGAGAGTCCAGAAATGCAGGCGGACATCTTGGTGTAGGTCAGTAAACCAGTTCAATGAATTTCTGTCTTTACCATGGGTCTTTTACATTGTTAATGGGCCTCAAATGCCCCTTGATGACCAAACCACCCCAAAGTACCTTTCAGGCAATGGACAGAGCAGAATTTCTTGAAGTGTTTATTTCCAATGAGGCTGAACCTTCAACCACTTCATCTCATGATAACTAGAAATCTCAGTGAAGATGTTCAGCCAACACAATGCAACAACCTTGTTGAAACTAAGCAAGCCTGTGTCTGGTCAGTTCTTGGTTTAGATACTGCCTTGATAACTCAATCATACTCCTGAAATGCTATAATAATATAAGAAAAGCAGAAAATGAGCATCATAGAGAACAAGGTGTGAGGCAGCCACCACCAAAGGCAGATTTAAAACAAACAGTATGTCAAGTTCACAGAGATTAGGTTTGTTAAAAAGGACATCATATTCTATATATTTAAGCAAACACAGTCTCTAAATTCTGCTCTCTGTATAGACAAAATGGCACGAATCACACATATGAGGAAAGCTACAACAAATCTGGGGAGACTTGGAGGTTTGCAGAAAAGTTCATAGTAGAAAATACATGCAGAGGTGGCAAACTCTAAGAAGTAAAGAAATTCCAAAAGCAACCTAATGAGGTTAGATGCTCTGTGAGCACAAAACAGTGGTTTGCTGTCAGGTGGCGGAAAGAAAAACTGAGGAGATGGCATGGAGTCTTGCGAAAAAAAGCAGAGCACAGAAACACTCTACACTGCTGTATTTTGCTGCAGGTATCACATGATGCTAAATGAAACCTCCATATTCAAAAATATTATATCTGTAACTACCAGACACCAAGTGAAGCAAGAGAAGAATATTATTGGCTCCTCAACAGCACCTGATAAACCTGTACTGGCTCAGATTGTCTTTTGGTCCAACAAAGTACAGCAAATTCTTGTCTTTTCACATTTTTTCTTCTAAAGATGAAGTTGATTGTTGGATTTTTGTCTTTTTCTCTCTTTTTTTTTCCAGGGAGGATTGGCTTGGCAAAAGCTACAGTATAGATTTGCACATGGATAACACAGGCGTTAATCTAGGCCAAACGTGCTGGGCAGATTTTGACATTCACTGTGTCTGACAATCTAAGGCTCAGCCCCTGCAGTGATTCTTGTTCCAGCGTATTTAGAAACAGAGCACGCTCCCTGCATGCCACATCTACCCTGATATAGGGCGGAGGAGTGGGGGTGGAAGTGGGGGCTGCTTTCGTCTGGATATTTTTTTTTGTAGGGACTTCACAAATGCAGGAAGTAATCTCTTCCTGTCGTTCTTTTCAGGATGATAGTAGAAACGGATCTGCTAAGCATTTTACAGACATACAAGATGACAAATCTTACCCTGAAGGGCTTTACAGTATTTTTATTTTTAAACTGAAAAGAGACACAGGGCAGAGGAGCAGAAACTAACATGCAAGCAAAATGGTCACAGAAGGCAATGATTCACAGCTTGTTAGTTCGGTTAGAAACAAAAACTCCACTTGCCATCAGGGAAAGAAATGGCAAGAAGAATGTGGAAGGAGCCATGCCAAAATGGGACTAGGATAGGCATTGAGCTCTGCTTGCCTTGGCTAACTGGCTTTCCTCTCCCCATGCCTCTTTCTTTCTTTCTTTCTTTCTTTCTTTCTTTCTTTCTTTCTTTCTTTCTTTCTTTCTTTCTTTCTTTCTTATCCCACCATTCTTCCGCATAGGACCCAGGGCAACTCACTACATAAGTTAAAACGAGGCAAATGAATTAAAAATTAATAAGAAGGTTTTTTAAAAAATTAAGGAAGCTATCATATTAAAACATCAATATTTTTAAAAAGAAGACAGAAGACTTTCTGCACAGCCAGTGACTCACCAAATGATCATTCAAACATAAACAACTGCTGGCGAAAGGAGAACAGGGAGAATCCAGCCTCGTCTCCCATAGTAAAGAGCTCCACAGCCTGGGAGTAGACCCCAGAAGCCTCTCTCCCATGTCTTTGCCCCAACATACTGCTGATGATGGGGAGGACACACAGAGAAAGCCCCTCCTTATGGATCTTAAAACTCTGACAGGCTTACCTACAGTTAATGAAACAGATGTGTTCTTTGGCATTGCTTCTTTAACAGAAAACCTAGTACCAAAGGCAGAAATAATATGGAAAGACTAGGGATAGCCAGCATAACCTTGAGTGTTAGACTACAGCCCTGGAGATCCGGGTTCAATTTCTTGCTCAGTTGTGGAACTGGGTGACCTTGGGCATATCAACCCCAGAAAACCGTGACAGGTTCGGCTTAGTTGCCATTAATCAGAAATGACTTGAAGGCACACAACAACAACTTAACACCACAAAAAAAAGAAAAGGACTTCAGCAAACTTTTTATTCAGAACTCAGATTACACACACGTGAAACAAAATGATCAGCTCTAGTAAACATACTAATGTAAGGAAAAATATTTTGAACCTTCTAGAGACAAACTGAAGGCTCCCTTCAAAGGGCTTCCAGGGATGACCTTCGCTTTCCCAAGCCTGCGCTTTTCTTAGGACTTGCATTTTAGTGGTGAGACTGACGGACCTATGCTATTCAACATGCTGGAGAGTAGCTGTTGAGGCAGATTTATCCACTCTCATGTTCTCTCTCTGTTTTGCTGTTTGCGCATGTTCAGTAAGGGATTCTGAAGGGAGCTGCCATTTACTTTGCCTGTGGCAGGCAAGTACATAAGGACAGTAGGATCAGCTACAACAGAATCCCATTCTTTCCCAGCTCAAGCTTTCTTGCACTGCTCACTGCAGACATGCAGCTACAAACTGATATGAAAATTCTGTGTGTTTCTGGCCCTCTTTCATCAGATGCCATACACTTCCATGCTAGACAGAAGATGAGAGAAAGATGGGATGGGCAGATCTAAAAAACCTTTGTAAAAAGGACCTTCATTCTCAGAGGCTTTGCTCACCGAGGCATCCCTGTAGCTAGCTGTTGACACTTAGCTTATAAGTATTTAATGAAAGAGAATCCATCACAATCCATAGCAGTCTTTTCTTATTGACAGAACAATTCGTACCATTAGGAAGTTCATCTTAACGTTTAGTTGAAATCCCCTTTGCCCATTCATGTCCTACCTGCCAGACTGAAAGAACTCAAATTTGCTCCATCCAATATATAAAAGTCAGAGTTTGTAAGTTTGTCTGTGTCAGTCAGGCAAAGACCTTTGGAATCCTGGGATTGGCAGTTTAAGGAGGGGGCCTTTAGAATTCTCAGCAGGAGGGCTCTTGGGCCTAGCTGGTTGCTATGGAGATGAGGCCTAGCAGCAGGAAGGAGGAGACCAGTGTATTCCCTCAGGAACCAAGACTTTGTATGGTAACAACTCTGAATACAAATTGCATTGGGGAATATGAGGAAAAGTTACAGATACTGGACAATGCAGTTTGGGGGTTTATAGTTTAAAGTGTCAGTTTGCTGAATAACACAGTTTGGGGAATTAAAGACACAGGATATCAAATCTGTGTATTTCAACCACATCTAATTCCTGAAGTAAGGTAAGGTAATTCCTAAGGTATTTCCAACAAGTGTTACCTATGAGAAAATAAAATCCCAGGCAACGCCGGGTAAATACGCTCAGTTGTCTATGTAACAGCTTTCCAAATGTTTGAAGATGGCACATGGTTATAATGGTTTGAGTGTTGAACTAGGACACTGGGAAACCTTGCTCAGCACTGCAAACCGCCTAGGTGACCTTGAGCAAGTCACAGCCTCTCAGCCTCAGAGGAAGGCAAGGACAAACCCACTCTGAACAAATTCTGCCAAGAAAACCCCATGATAGGCTCGCTTTAGGTTCCCATAAGTCAGAAATGATTTGAAGTCACACAACAATGTTTGCCACGCTAAACATTCTTGACTTCCATGCTTCAGTGAAGAGCACTGGCCCATGTCCGTTGCCAAGTTAGAGCAAGACATCTGCTGCCTGTGGACAAAGAAAAATGGTGCCCTGCTTCATTCCATCTGCAGCTAGAACAGCAGTTGGAGTTCAGTGAAGAACAACAAGCTAATTTGGGGGTTGTGGGCTAGGTTAGATAGAACATAACAACTTTCCAAGAGAGTGTAATGGCCAGAGAGCTCAAGAGGAATAGCCGGGAGAAAGTCACTCACTGCTGACTCCCAGCATCTGCAGCCTGAGGCATTTGCCTCACTCTGCCTTATTGAAAGACTGGCCCTTGGTTGAGCCAAGAACCAGAAAGAGAAGACATCTCATGAATGCAGAGCTTTCCTCTTCCAATCTCTGAATAATTTTGTTTTCACTATTCATAGCCATCTCGGTCCTCAGGTTCTAGTAGAAGACAGCTACATGGTAAAGATAAAGCAGACAGCTGAAAATGAACATTTACTGCACAGAGTGGGATGAGGCAGACCAGTGAGATACTGCAAAGCCCGTAGAAGCACAACACTTTGTGGGGAAAGAGAACGAGAGAAAGAAACCAGTCATCCGTGTAACATTAGCCCTATAGGCCAGCTGAGAAATGACAGCGATGTCAACTGTAAAGGCAGCTGAGAGTAGCAGACTCTGGAGAATTAGAATATGAAAAGAAAGAGGGGTGGGAGGGGTGTTGTTCTTTGTGCTCTCAACATACTTGTTTGCCTGCAAAAATTCCCCTTTCATTGTGAAATGTGTCACAAGAACAAAGGAATAAACATCAGCTCTCATAGGATGGATGGTCCCATGGAGGGACAGACAGACAAACAGAAGCCGTTTACCTAATAATTCATTGTGAACCCTGCCTTTTCCCCCTAAAACAAAGGACTCAAGGCACTTAGTACAAAGAAATAAAACAAGTATAATTAAAATCCCTAACAGATTAATTAAAACCCAAGACCACTTATAATATTTAATGGCTAGAGAGACAGATACTGCTATTAAACACTTTGCAAATGCAGAAGGCAAGAGTGGTGAATGAAGGGCTCACCAAGAGGAGCTTCAAGGTACTTCACAATACAAACAAACTGAAGGGCTCTTGTAACCCTAGCCAAATGCCCATACACCAGCTGGCCGTGGGCAGATGACACAGGAAACCACACAAATGCAAAAATGTAGGCTATTTCCTTTCATTCTCCGGGAAGGCTGCAGGTGAATGACGATCTAATATAACTGAACATTACGCAATGCTCCCTCACTGACCTGATATTTCCAAAGCGTTGTGGCTGCCTTCTGTTGCCCTCAAGGAGCACATATATTGAACCTCTTTCCAATTGCATTCCACATACTGTGTCCCACTGAGGACTGAGTCATGGCATTAAAAATGTACTAGTCCGTACTCTGTGTATGATCTCATTGCTTTGACAACCTGTGGGGAAATTGTGTTCACATAATGATATGCACAAATTGCTACCCTGTAGATGCGTACACAGCACGACACTAAAGAAGATTTCAAAAGGCTTACTGCCAATATAAAATGGAAATTTGTGAATCAACTCAGAGACATGTTACAGTCCAATTCAACCATGGCATCGCCAATGGAAGCAGCTACTCAACCCACAGGCACATGGGGGGTGCTTCACAGAGTGAACTGTCTGTGCAAGGTAGCTCCCCATGGGCTCAAACTAGAAAACTCTGGGTCTCTATGTGGCTTTTGCATGTGATGAGCAACGGAACTGTGAACTGCAGGAACAGTATTCTTGGACCGGGGACCAACATATCCACCTGAGTTGGCAATTAGATCCTTCTAAACAGGAAGGACTATATGGGACATCTAAGTGAAATGATGCTGGGGAGACAATCGTCTGAGCATGTTCTTGTAACCTTTGGCTGTCCTTCAGTTCCAATTTCAGGCTTACTTCTCAGTCCTAACCTCTGACTTGCTCTTCAGCTCTAACTTCCAGCTTCATTTCATAGCTCCTGGTTTGTGGTTCTTATCAGACTGCCCCAAAGCCCAGTCTGACATATATTTAGTCATAACAATTTTCTCTAAATCAGGGCAAGCCCTGAAAAGAGGTTTGTGATTATATGTGACACATTATTGCAGTAGCTCTGATCTTTGGGTGTCCTGAGAGTTCTTTTAAAAGGTTTTGCCTCAAAGGAAAGTGGTGGGTGGGGGGAGGCAAGTAGCAGATGAAAGCAGATCATCCCAGATGCCATGCCCCAGCTTGATAAATCCTCATGGGAGGATAACCTGGAGATTCTCAGACAAACACCACAGAGCAATAGCCCACGTCATAGGACCTTCAGGCAGATCAGTACGATCAGAGGCTCTTGAGGAAGAAAGCACTCACCCTTTTACCTCAAGATCTGTACAGCCCATCTCTGCACTGGAGGGGAACACCAAGCAACCACCAAGCCACAGGAGATACAGATGTAGCCAGACAGAGATTCATCCACTAGATGAAGGTCCCTTGTGAGTAACTGGTTTTTCACAACCAGGTCATGCCAATTCAACTGACGATTCAATTGATAATACTAACAGCCTGCACCTGTCCTCTGGGTGAGGCTCTAACAGCCTCAGCCTTAAAATACTTTAGTTCAAGGCCCAGACTACTGGAACAATAGGTCTATGGTCATATGTATCCTTCTGCCCATGAAACAGTTAAGCAGATTCCCTGTTACTATGTTTGGGCTCTGAACTGTCTTCAGTCCTTTCTCTTTCTGTCAATTGCATATGTTGACCTTTGAGCTAGCAATTTTCAGTGTACATGTCCAGTATATCTCTCATCTGAACTATGAGACTATGTCTCATCTGAACCAGCTCAGCTATTGCGCTGCCTGGAGCAGGACACTGGAGAAAGTTCAGGAAAGATCCTCCAAATGTAGGTGGACATATGCAGAGATTTTAGGATCCTCTTGATTCTTGACTCAGTGCAGGCCATGTTACTGCCACCACCCCAAACTGGAAATGACACTGCAGTCACTTTCCACCACTTTTTTCTTTGGGTTTTGGCTGTTTTGAGAGGGAGGCTCAAATAATATTTAGAAATGAAGTCATGTTTTGCAAACCATTGCTTCCACCAATAATACTGGGTTTTAGTCATTTTATTTAATTCCTAGGCAATTTCCATGCCTGCTCTAGACACACATGGGCACAGGAGTGGGAGACAACTTTGAGTATACAGTCAATCTCCACATTTGTGAGTTCGATTTTCATGAATTTAATTATTTGTGAGGCACACACACAAGTCCCTTCACTCTCCTGGGCAGGTGACAAAGTGATGGGATGTTGCACGTGGGGGAAGATGCATACATGTATTTCCTCACCCACTCAGGTGGGTGACAAGGCAATGAGAGGGGCAAAGCAAGGACGGAAGGTGTGTATATGCATTCATTTGCCTGCCTGGTGGGCAACAAGGAGGTGGAAGCAGGAGTGCAAGGAGGGAGGGTGCATATGTACATTCCCTCGCTCACTTACTCAGGTGGGAAAAGGGAAGATATTTGCAGTTTTTCCACTTTTGCAAGGTCCTATACCCTGAACCTTTGCAAAAGTGGAGGGCCAACTGTAGTTTCAAAGTGAAACCATATCACAAAACATTTGAGGTGGTTTCTTAACCTCCAGCATGTCATAAGTGTTAACACCTTTGACGAGTTCAGTCTTCAGTCACTGGGATAGGGACTTGGGTCAAGTGCATTAAACATGCGGGAAAGGCTGAGTTAAAGGCAGTCAAAGCCACTGCCTGAAAGAGATCGATTATGATATGGTTAAAATAGAATATCTTCAGGATATTCTATATCAGTAGTTTGCTATGTGTAGCAGCCTCAGTAATTACTTGGCATTCAAATGGTCCCTTGCATGTATGAGTAACTGTATATTCAAACTGGATACCAGAGAGCAATTTAGGGATCCGTTCCCATCCTTGTTTTGCACAGTCTGCTTTCCACAGATTAGCAGTCAGACTGCCAAAGTTACACAAGTGATATAAGGTGAAGGTTTAATGTAATATCAGGTCTTGCCACTTTGGGTTCCATCCCAGAAGAAAGGCAGGTATTAAATGCATACATACAAATGTCCAGGAATGAAAAAAGGCACATACAAACACAGACATGTGTGACCATCATTAACACACAGCCATTTTGAAATGTTATGCTTTGAAGGAACAACTTCTTAGCAGCATAATCCTGCAACAGGCTAGTTTTCAAACTGCTGTGCTAGTAAACGCTGCTCATTAGCAATTAGCATAAATATATTTATAATAACAGCAGGCAACTTCAAAATTTCCTGTTCTTTGGAATAATAAACCATTTAGCATTCTCCATATCAATTTCTGTGCAAATTAATCCAGGACAAAATGCCTCAGAACAAGGTGATTGCCAAATTAACATGCACGTCAGAGAGTCTTTGTTACAAATGGATAATAGAAAGGGAACCATTTTACTGCATTTCATTGATATTTAAGACACAGGAGGCTCTCCTAACCAACACTTACTGATCCTGCACTTTGAATTCAGGAAGATATCTGAATGAGAACTGGAGCAATGAGCACTGGCTATAAAAGCATATCTATTAAATGTACTATTGTATCTGTACATCATTTACAAATGTTGTATTAAATGTACTGTTGCATTAATACTATCTGTATTAATAGGTATCTGATCTGGTTCCATGTATTACTCTTAGACAGACATATATATATATATTTTGCTATGGAATCTGTTCACTGGATTGATTAATTTGATAAGAATGACTTACTGGTCTTTCAGCCAATCTTTGACAAAAGGGATCTCGAAGAACTCAACAAATGGGTCATCTTTCCTCTTTGTGTTGTGGCTGAAAAGTGTCCCCATAATATTAAAAAAAGATACAAGTGAAAACAAATAGTTATATTTCATCGTACTTAACAGCAACCAAAGAATAATCATGCATATTGAATCTTTGAATCTGTACTTACTTGAATAACCATTCAGTAAGGAAATCAAGGGCAATAAATTTTGTTCTTTTTCTCTAAAAGACAGAAGATGACATAAATATGAAACAAACTGCAGAAGAATAGCATCAACATTATTTTATTATTTATTTTATTATCCTTCAAGGAGCTTTTGGAAAGTGGAACTTTGAGGTAGGAGCTCTCCCTTACTAAGTTATCAAAGCAGAGGCTAAACAGCCACTGTCAAGAATTCTATGGTTGTATCTTGTTTGACAGAGCCTGCACTGAGCAGGAAATCAGACTAGATCACTTCTCACACATCCATTTTAGCTTTATGATTCCAGAGGGCTTTACATGGTGCCTCTACCCCACTTTATCCTCATATAACCTTGTGAAGACCAGCCTTGATAGAAGTTGCAGAACCAATCTTTGTTTAACAAATACTCAGCATGGAAATGCCTAAGCTGGCTTTAGACTATGTACAGCTTACAAGAGTTGCTTTTGTGGGCTACAGTTCTCAGGATGTCCAGAGGTTATGTTTGCTAGGAGATTCTGAGTTTGGAGTCCAAAAGGACAACGTGCTAAAGCTCTAGGATGCTAGTAGGAAGATGGAGGTTTTCACCCTTTGTCCCTGTCCTGATACTGAATAGAATTGCTCTGAAGTCCCTATTCTGACAGGCACTGATAAAGATATCATCATCCCAATCTGGCTCAGGCCTTCCTAAGCTAGCCATTCAACAATCAAAAGACCTGCTATACAAGACCAAACCACATAAACATGCTGTAACTTGTATGTTCCAAGTGAAGCTAACGGACCACCCTAGAAATGGTACAGTAATTACTACAGATGAATCTGAACCCCAGTCTTATCTACTACAGATGAATCTGAACCCCAGTCTTATCTGTTGAAGTTCATCACTCTGTTCAGTATTGTATATTGCCAACAAACAATTAGTTAAGAATTGGCATATTGCCACAAAACAGCTAGTTAAGAAATCTGAAAGGCAGCCAGCTAGATGAGCTTCAGACTCTTGTTCAGACCAGAGCTTGTAAAGCTGTACAAGAGCTGGGGACCAATTACTGCTGACACCTGCTCATCTACACTGCAAAAATATCTCTTTCTTCAGCCGCATATCAGCCCAAATAGCAATCAGAAGTAATGTCATTTCCATTTGCCATTTTGGCATATATATGTTTGAAGAGCAAGTTGCTCATCTGTAATTGTGGTTCTTTGAGCGGTCATCTGTGAACTCATACAAATGGGTTAACCGCCTCTGCAGTGCATCGTTTGTCACCTTCTAGAGCTGTTATGCAAGTGTTATGTTGGTAGCCCCTCCACTGGTACCATATGACCAGCCATGTTCCCGCTCAAACCCCGAGTTCCATGACCACTGAAGCAGCAGCCCAGGAGGTAAGCATATTGAGCATGATGGAAGTGGGGAGGAAGGGAAGGTGGTAGTGAGTTCACAGATGACCACTCAAAAGAACCACAATTACAAGATGAGCAACCTGTCCATCTTCTTCATGGTCTCTGTGATTTATACAAATGGGAGATTAGCAAGCTACTAATCCAGGTGGCACGTGAGTCATGAGACAACACTGCTCTCCCAAAGGCAGCATCAGCCCTCAACCTCGAGTGCAGTCTGTAATGTGCAATAAAGGTCAAGGGCTGAGACCAGGTAGCTGCCAATGTCCTCTAAGGGAACACCCTAGAGAAAGACCGAAGAGGAAGCCACAGCTCTTTGGAAATGGTGTCACACAGTGACAGAAGGATCTTTTTTTGGCTAGTTCATAGGCCAGGTGAATCATGGAGGAGGCCCATTTGGAGTGATGCTGGGCAGAAATTGGTAGTCCCTTTTTATGGTTAGAATAGCAGATAAAGAATTTTTGAGGCTGTCAAATGCCACCTGTCCTATTAATGTAGAAGGCTGATGATCTTCTAATATCCAAGCAGTGAAGCATCAATTCGAATTCAGAGGATGGGTTCAGCATGAATGCAGTAGTATAATGTCCTGGTTCAGATAAAGCAGAGACCACTTTGGGAAGAAAGGAAATATCTGATCTGAGGATGACTTTGTCCTTGAGTCAATGCAGATAGGGAGCATTGATACGGAGAGCACAAAGTTCTCCAGATCACCTGGACAATGTTACTGCAATAAGGAAGGCCGTCTTTCACACTAAGAGAGAGATGTCACATGTTGCCATCAGTTCAAATGGTCTCCAGGAGAGCTATGAGAGGACAAGTTCCAAGCTCCACTGGGCTGTGGGAGTGTGAACTGGAGGGTGTGGGTTCTTGTAGTCCTTTAAGAAATGTGTAACGAGAAGTCACTGGAAACAAGAGGGTTTGCAGCAATTAGGATTTGATGAAGCAGTGTTGAAAGGGAAGCTAAGGACGTCAACTTGAGGGTGTCCACGTCGGGATGCTGAATCCGACTGCCATGAAGAGTCAGGCGATCTGATTTCAATGGAAGCTTGAAGCCCACAAGACAGGTGAAATAAGTCGGTGAAACACAGCTACCTCAGCCACCATGAGGTTACCAGAATACAGTTTGCTTTGTCGCTCACCAGCTTGGAGAGGACTCTTGTGATGAGAGGCAATGGGGGGAAAGGATACATGGTGATTCTCTCCCAATGATACAGGAAAGCATCACCTAGTGATCTTTTCCCCTTTCGAGTCCTGGAACTGAACGTGGTGCACTGAGCATTCTGAGTCAATCCAAAGAGATTGATCTCCAGTATTTCCCAAATGTGGAATATGGATTGGACAGTGTCAGGATGGAGCATCCATTCATGGCAGCACACTAGTGTTCTGCTCAGAGCGTCCACCAAGATGTTCTCCTCTCCTGACAGATGGATTGCAGAGACCAGAATGTCTCTGCATAGACACTAGTCCCAGATGTGAGGTGCTTCCTTGTTTGTTCAAGTAATAAACCACTGTGATGTTGTTGGATATTACTTGAGCTGCTTTGGTATATTATCAGAGACTCAAAAGCACATACAGCATTTCAAGTGCATTGATGTGGAGCTTGGATTCAGACAGACCATCCATGTGGGTGCCCCATCTGACTGTGGATGTGTCCATTGTCAAAGACTTTGGGGCTGATGTGGAAGAAAAGACATTTCAGATAGCAGATTGTCAGTGTGACGCCACCATTCCAGTGAGAGGTAAACTACTATTGGAATGGTCAGTTGCATTCAAGCAGAATCCATGAGGATGTTGAATGCCAAGAGAAACCAAGGCTGAAGTGGCCACATCCAGAGGTGCATGTTAGGGATTACAAAGTTTGTGAAAGCCATAGGGCTGAGCAAAAGCTAAACGACCTTGGCAAACACCTGCCTCAGGTGGTGACAGTGGGGAACATGATGCAGACTATGAAACCGATCCAAAGGAAAGTACATTCTCACATTCAGAGAGTCCAGCATTGCTCCAATGAATGGGATAGTACATTACAGCTGCAAATGGGACAATCAGACCTAAGTAGTCCAGAAGCCATAGGGTCAGATCTACATCTAAAAGGAGGCAAAACCTGAAGCATGTGAAAAGGAGTCGTTCACATATGGAAAGATAATGATACCTTGCTAGTGCAACCAGGCTGCCACAACCACCACACACTTCATAAAGAAGTGTGGGGCAGCAGACAGTCTGAAAGGCAGAACATGAAATTGATAGGCCTTCTTTCCTATAGAAAAGCAAAGGTAGCATCGATGCGATGGTTGGATCCCAATGTGAAGACAAGTGTCTTTGAGGTCCAAGGTTGCAAACTGGTCTCCTTCTTTCAGCAACAGCAGGATAGATTTCAAGGTGACCATATGGAACCACTTGGGATAGATAAATGAATTCACATCTCTCAGGTCCAGAATGGAGTGGAGTTCACCATCCACCAATGAAATAGTGGGAGAAAAACCCCAGCAAGATGAAGGATGGTGTCACAGGTTCAATGGCTCCTTTCTGGAAAAGAGTATCTATCTCTTCGAGCAGTAGACTAGAAGGAGCAGTAAGTGAAGTATACTGGTAGGTACAGACTCAGCAAATTCAATTGTGTAGCCCCTGTCAATGATATTGAGGACTCCAGAGTTAGTGGTGATGGCAGACCAGGCATGGCAATCAGGATGGAGTCTGTCACCAAAAGGGAGAGTGGAAGGAAGGAGGCCTTGAAAGAACAGTGTCATTTGCTTTCTGATGACTTCTTTTTGTAAGATTGGGTTTATAATGAAATGGGATGGAAGACTTCCTTGAAGATGGTAATGAGGGAAAGGAGCCTCTGGAGCACTTCAGTGGAACCAGGCTATAAGTTCACTTGGAGCAGACAGATATGTTGCCCAAGGGTACCTAGGCCTGGAGGACCATGACTACCGGAAAGACAAGCTGAACTTACAAGCAATGGTTCGCATTTTCTGTGTGGTTCCAAAGTGTCAGGAACATGCCTCACTGTTGTGAGTTGCTGTGTTGCTAAGCTATAGGCCTCAGATTGGAGAGAAGTTGCTAAACATCACTCATCATCTGAAAGTTTCACCAGAAGCAATGCTCCCACAGATGCTGTTGGTATGAAGACATACAGACCTCCTAGTTAGCAATGCAAAATGACAACACTGCAGTGCTGTAGAACTTTTTAGTGAGAGAGTTGAGCTTTCAACTTTCTTTATCCATTGGAGTAGTCATTTCTTTTGAGTTGTCTTGGTCTGCATGGCATCAAAAACAACAAAGTTGGGCTTTGAGTGCTGAGAGAGCCAATCAGCATTTGAATCAAAGATCCTATATACAGTATCCACCTTCTTTGACGTAGGCCTCAAGAAGATTGGCTGCTTCAAGAGTGCATTGTAATCTTAAGAAAAGCTGGAAGAAGAAGTATATTAGGAGATGTAGGGACTCTGGCTTGAAGTCTTTTGAAGAGCAGGACTAACCTAAAGAAGAGCGTTGAGATATACATTCATATCAAGCAGGAGGTGAAGGCAGGAGTGAAGCACCCCTGGCCCAGGAACTGGAGATGGCCACAGCTCAAACTGAGCAGGAAGACTTGGAGAATGCTGAAGGCCCACAAGAGGGAGAATCAACTATCCCACCATCTAAAATGGCAGGGGCTTGGATGACCTCCAGGGAGTGGCATGGAGTTGAAGACTGAAGGGTCTGAGCTTGAGAAGAACAAGGCAGCAAGTGGTCAGGTGATGCAGGTCCTGAAGCAACCACAGAGACTACCAGGGAAGATGTTTGGACCACTTCTTCTTATGCATTCTTATGTGCTCAGCACTGTGAGAAGCAAACTCAAGATCAAGAGAGCATTCCGGTGTAGAAGGAACTCTGGTTCCCGAGGCATCGCCCATTGCCCAGCAGGATCAGATGCTGGACACTTGGCATCTTTGGTGGCAGGGGCCTCAGTCAACAGCTGTTCAGACACAACCTGTGCAGACAAGGAAGCCACGGCTAGTACCAAGGAAGCGCACTGAACCGAAGATCAACTGGACATCAAAGGAGCATCTGGACAAGCCAAGGCCTGCTTATACAAGGGGGTCTTCAGGTGTGCAGAGCAGTTTTTGCAGGCCTGAAATCATCGCCTTCCACTGTAAGCAGGACTCAATATTGTGATTCTCTCCCAGGCACAAAAGGCAACAGGAATGGCCATCAGTACTCAGGATCGTTGCCCCACAAATTTTTTAAAAGATCCAGATGGCATGGCTACCAGAAACACAGACGTAGACAGGACAGCCACAAGAGGGTAAACCGAGAGAGAAGCCAAGAAACAGCCCAAGTCAAACTGGTTGAATGAAGTTACTGAGCCAAATTGCAGAAGAAAGCCAAAAAGAGTGAGTAGTCTAAGCCTAAAGAACTGCTGAAGCCAAAATGCACAGAGAAACATTTTTTTTCAATGCTGCTTTTGCAGCAGACAAAAGTTTGAGCAGGAACATGGCTGGTCATATAGCACCAGTGGAGGAAGAGCTATTGCCCAAATGCTTGCATAACAGCTCTAGAAGTTTCTGAAGGATGCACTGAGCAGGTGCAGTCAACCTATTTGCCTGAGTCATAGAGACCACACAGAAGAAAGAGACATTTTCAGGGGGGATGGATATTTTGAGGAGCAGGAGGGCATTTTCAGTAGTTTCTGAGCCCTTGAAAGGGGTCTCTGGGCACTGTTTTAGGATGAAAACTGCACAAAAATGCATGAAAAGTAACAGTGGAAGGCTTCATAAACATGGAGTTTGTCTATTCCACTGTCAAAGATATATTTTAGACTTTAATGCCCAGAAACCCCAGCTCTGGGAGGTGTAGTCCCAAACAAAACCCCACAATCAACCTCTAATAGACAAATGGCTTAATAACAAGCTTCATCCACCGTACTCCCTCCTCCTGCTGCACCCTATTGAATTTAAACAATTGAAGCAGAGAATGCCTGGAATCCTGTTAGTGACATACACATAAGTAAATGCAATGTGCCTTTGTCCATTTTTGGATGAGATGCAGGAAACAATGTCACAGTCCTCTGGAAGTTTTCAACGGCCAGGAGCACCCTTCCCTCCTGCTCCTTACTGGCAGGCAGAGGACAAAGCAGGGAGGTGATTTTGATGATGAAGAGGTGTCTGGTCTAGTCTCCAAGGGGCTGAAAGCCTCCAGAGTAGGAAGAAGTCATGGAACTTCACGGGCAAAGCAGTACACTCTGTTTAGTTGATGTAAGGTCCCGATCCAAATGTCCAATTCAAAGAGATTATACCACTGCCCAAAACACCCTTCAGACTCTAAAAACACCTTAAAATCTACCATAAACAGTTTGTGTGTCAGGCAGCCATTTAAGCATCAGGGAAAATGAAAAAATATATCACTAACAAAGAGGATAGTATTTCATTCACTGAACACAGAAGCCAAATGCAGAAATATTTGCTCTGTGATCTGCATGCTTGCTCATTCTATTTTTCAGGTGCTCATTACTGGCAGGTCATTTTCAGCACTGCTTCTTTATCCTAATTCTTTATTTTTAAACCTCTCCAATCACTACATGAAAATAACAGATTGAAATTTTATTCCCCTGCCCCATCTTATAAGCTTGGGAGAGGAAGATCAGTAGCTGAAGCCATGGGCCAGAACAGAAGAACAGACCTACAGATTTACAGAAGAAGTTCTTCTCTAAGTCCCTTCCCCAAAATAGATAACTTCAAATAGAGGGCTGATCTCTACAAAACAGGTCATATGCCACCCTTGAGGAAGCAGGAGGATTCCCATAGGAAGATATTTCTAGTAGAGATCCCTGTATCTGTAATAAAAATGTGCTCACTTAAGTTATTCTCTTGATATTTATTACACAGAAGCTGAAGCAAATCCTTTCCTGGGATTACAGCTTCCAAGAACAGGTCGTTTGGATTGAGGGGATTAATGGAGTTAATGTAAGAAAGCCTGCTGAGTTCTACTCTATGCTTGTGATCATGAGTAACTGCTACTCAAGAGCAACACCCTGGGGAGGTCAGACTGGCCACTTGGAGTTAAGCGACTTCACGATTGTATTGTTCATGGTTTATTTTTATATGGATGCATTTGCTGTCATTTCTACCCCTCTTTTCTAAAAATATAATCGAGATTGGTCCCAGTGCTAAAGGGATAAAAACCGCACAGAATCACAGTTAGCCCATCGAATCCCAAATTCACAAATTCTAGTAGTGAGTGTTGACAGTAATGGAACCATATCAACGTGCCTGATGGAAATGGCAAACTTCCAGAAAAAGTCCCTTCCCTCAAAACAAAACAAAAAAAATCTTTTCAAAAGGCCTTGAAGGGGCACCCCCCCCCAAGATACACTGAATGTTGAGCACCAACTAGAAAAGAAAAATGGGAAACTGGGGCAGATGGAAGTTAAACAGAGTCCTCGAACTGGGAATTTGGTGGAACTCTGGACAAAAGCTCTTCTTTCAGAAGCTGGGGATATGTTGTAACATCTTGTTTCAGCTGCCTGCTACCCCTTCTTAGGTCCTATGGCTATGAATGTACAATCAGAAGTAGTTCCTCTGGGGACACATTTTAGTGTATTTTGAAGTGTAAGCCTTCATCAAAACAGTCCCCACAAACACACCCCAAAGAGACAGCCAAAAAGCTGGAAGCTGTGTTGATCCATATTAACAAACCAGTTCTTGCTGTTTTCATCTCCCTCCAGTCCACCTCTCCTAAATTATATTGCTGAAATGAAAAAAGCTGGGGCTAGGGGAACTTGGGGTGGATATCTGTGCTAAAGGATTGTAAATTCTGTTCAGTTCTGATTCTCAAAAATAAATTTCTGCTTAGAATTAATTCATTATAAGGCTAAACAACACAGCACAGCATGCAGCAAAACACCTCAACTTTTATTCTGTGAAATAAGTGACCCTCATCAGCATGGATCTCATCCAAATTAGGTCCACTATACACAGGCTTAAATCTTCTCTACCACTCCCACTTCCCTAAATTGGTCTTCCTCCATTTGGGACCTAAAAAAAGAAAGAAAACATCACCATGGTGCTAATGGAGTCCCTCTCCCTCTTTTTGCAGTTTGCACAAGGTGAGGATAAGAAAAAGTAGCTGGGAAAGAAAAAATTAAACCTTTTGCCCCAAGCACAATAGACCTGATCTAGTTCAGGCCCCCACATGCTTAATTCAGAGTAGAAGTGAAGCCATTGTTTAGCTGCATGATACAGATTTAACACAGTGCCATTTTAACCTAATGTGTATTTCTCACACCTTGCTCTGCCTGCTAGATCTCCAAGATCCAATAAAAAGCAGAACTGATCCCCAAACGATGAAATCTGCCCATTCCACTAAGTTAAGGTGCCACATTCAGGAAAGCAACTCAGCTCTTCCATATCTGATGTTTGTTTCAATCAGGTTTCTACAGAGGAATTTCCTGCTGGATTATGCAATAGTCAATGTGAGCAAAATCTCACCAAGTCTTTTAATACTGTGGCTATTTTAAGCCAAAGTAATAATCTAGACACTTAGAAGCTTTCCCTCCTACCCCTCCCAAGTCAGTTCTTAACATTTACCATGGAAATTGCATACAATGTCATGTTTTAGAACTTTGCTCATCCTTCTCTTCAAAAGTAATAAGAACAGGGATACTAACCACAGGACTTCTGTACTGAAAGTGAACTCAAAATCTAATTCATTCCTTTTTTGTTTTAAATATTTTTATAGGGCTCTACAATGAAAAAAGGCTTATAGAATGACTTATAGAAGATCAATAGCAAATGGGAAAATCCCTGCCCATAGGCTTATGATCAAGCAAGCTGTGGCAGACACGCAAAAGAGACAAGGAGGGGAAAGGAAAACAAATAGACTATGTGACTCTCCAGAAATCGCTGGATTGCACCTTCCATCACCCCTAGCTAACACAGCCAAAGGTGAGGAATGATGGGGACTACAGCTTACCAACATCTTGAGGTCCACAGATTGCTCACTTAAAATGACAAAAGTTCTCACAATAGAACTGTGATGGATATGGACAGCACCTCTGCTTCCCCTTCCACATGCCCTCCCTCACAAAAATTTGGTGGCAAATCCGGAAGAAACACTTAGAACACACAAGAAGCCTTGTTCTTCAGGGGTTTTCTGGGTCTGCCACTGGAACTCAGTGGCAAACAATTTTTAAAAAACTTTAATTTTTTGCTTCAAAGTTTTTTTTTCTGTCATTTCCCCACTAAACTTCAGCAAGACAGTTTGAGAGGAGGTCACAAGTGACCTATAGGCCATGCATGGCCCACCACTGTTAAAATGACTAGGTTAAACTGAGAAACTTAAAGGAGAAATCAAACAGCAGCTGGAATTTCAGCTGAGCCAGTAGAATGGGTTATGCTGTTTCTCTCTTGTTCAGCTGTAGCCTATAGAATGGCTGATGTTAAGGTATGCTTCTGCAGGGCTTTCTAAGACTCCCCTTTCAGTTTTCCATTTAAAAAGAAAATTATATGGAGCATAGATATTTGTTTGCTTATTTAAAGATCCCTTATACTCATCAGGTTACCAGAAAGGCTCATCTATGATCAATTAAAAAAAAAAGACAATCTTTTCCTGAAAGTTTACAATCTAAAAGATATGAGACACAAAAAGAAAAGATGATAGGAAGGCATGAGGGGAAAAAGAAATCTTGGGAACTAATTGAATAGAAGCAATGACCAATGGCAAACATTTCAGGAAAGGAAGGAGGTTCATGAAACTGGTCTTTCATCAGAGCTAATGGAATCCCTTCATTTCCTATCTGTCTCTAGTGCAGCCTGATGGAGTGGCTGCAGATATATTTTTTCCCAACCATATTTAATTGTAGCTGGCGGAGGGGGGAGAGGAATTTCTAGCAAAAAAGTGGGAGTAGCTTAACTTCCCTTCCTCCACACCATAGCACCAATCCAGATCTTGCGTACCTAGTAATGTTTTTTTTAAATTAAAAGACATACAAGTCTGCAACAAAATGTTGCAACATAAAAGTGTTGTTTTTCCTCCCCCAGCCAGCTCATACCTCTCTCTTGCGGATGAATGGTGCCATTTAGAACAGTGTCCCTTAAGCTCTCTGGTGTGGTGGACTGGCAGGATTTTTCTCTACCACACACCATATTTATGCCCATTGTTTACAACGATTTCTTTCTTTCATGGATACCATATATATTTATGTAACAGTCAAGTTCAAGTATAAGTCAAAGGCAGGTTTGGGGGGCAAAATTATGGATTTTGATATGACCCATGGATAAGTTGAGAGTCATTCTGCAGAGAGGGGAAAGTGCCAGTGCCACCTCAGGGGGCCAACCATCCCAGCCACCACTGCCACCGTTTTTTCACCCAGGCATTTGAAAAGACCTGTCCACACTCTATTCACAGAAGGATATGGTTCTTCTGTCATTCGTTCTTTCTTTCTTTCTTTCTGATAAAAGTTAAGGTGTAGTATTAACTTACCAAAAAAGAACTATCCCCTTCTCTGGCTAGAGTGGTGAAAGGTGAGAGCTCAAAAGGCCCCTCCCTAAACTGCAAACCCCAGGATTTCATGGGATGTTGAAAGTGGAATAATAGCACTATAACAGGCTAGTGTGGAAATAGTCCCAGTATGTCCCTGGAACAGATTCTCTCTACTTTCTTGGTGCTCCTTTGAGGGGAAGCTCCAAAGAGCCATCACCACAATTTTCCTGCCCAGGCAGTCAAAAAGGCCAGAAGCAATCCCACAGTAGAGGGAGTAGAGGGAGTCAATGCTTCTTTTAGGTTCTCCTAGGATGGACTAAGCTCTCACTTTTCACCTTAGGGAAAGAGATGGTTCCTTTTTTGATAAGAATTAAGATACAGTATCTATGTTGATCCACTGATAGATAAGTCAACCCACGTTTTTTGAGTCAATTTTTTGACCAAATTTTTTAGTACTTACACCAATCCGTGGATAAATCAACCTAGTTTATTTGGATTGATTTGACTAAAATTTCTAGCCTTATACATAAATATATACAGCAATTGCTACAGATTGGCTTATAGATTGGCACCAGTCCACAGACCACCATTTGCAGTAGCACAGATTTAGGCAATGTTAGCAATGACACTCATGTCTGAACACTGGAAACATAGGAAACAATTCGGAGACATTGGCACAGCTGTTGTTATACTGAGCAAATCCGGATATGCACAGGAAACCTCTATACAATGTGCATTGTTAGTGAGCAGATGTGTTTTAAACTAGTTGCACAATAAGAATCATTTTCCATTCTTTTTTTACATTTGTTTTATGCAACACAATGCAGAAATTATGCTAGTATCTTAAAGAATTACTCCTCATCCAATATAAAATTAAGAAGGTCACAGGCAGTCACAGTTCTGATTTTCTTCCCTTTGTGAACTGTACTTGTAAACCTCAAAATATCTCTCAGGCCCTTTCCACACCTTACCTTCTTCCGGTGCTGGGGTGCGGGGATCGCGTGAGCAGCCTCCGGCAAGAGACTTTCATGTCCAGGGTCCTTCGGCTCCGCACAAGCTGCCTGCTCGCGCAAGAGCCCCGCCTCTTCCTTCCGCAGCACAGCCTGGGAATTTCCCAGGCTGCGCTGGGGCAGGAAGCGCGACCAGCATGGCTCTGGAGGCTCCGCACACCAAGTAAGTGCACGTGGGGCCCAGGAGCAATGCGTGATCACGCACCATTTTAGGTTTCTAGCCGAAAATGAAAAGGTACGCGATTGGCGCCTGCCCTACCCTAGAGCATCACGCAATCGTGAGTGCATCGTGCAGATTGCTCCTCACAATCACGTAACGCTCAAGGAGCCCTTTCACATGGCAAATGCCGTGCAGAACGGGCCTCAGATAATCTGATTCTCTCTCAGCTCTTACGAGCTAATCACAAGTAGACAACTACGGAGGAAGATCAATAAAAACTGTGCAACAGGGAAATAAAAACTGTGCAAGAGGGGAATAATTTTCAGTTGAATGTGACTTTTTTTCCATCATAAAAGTGAAGTCATGTTGCTAGCTATAACTTAGAGAGTACAGAAAGCTGTCCTAATCCAAATCAGACTATTAGTTTATCAGGACTATCTCAGGTAAAGCTGCGAATAGTTAGATTTTTTAAAATGTTACCACTCCTCAAAGGCACCAGGTCCCAATTCAAATTTGGGGGCAGCATACTGACTATTTGTGAAGACAAACCATGTGATTAAACATAACATGTGCCCATTAATACTGAGCCACCGGAACTTACTCCTTGAGGTTCTGAAATTGCGGGTAGGGAAGGGATCAGTGAAAGGAAAAGGTAAAGGAAATATTGATAAGATATGAAATACTATGGTATTGAGGAAGACAAATGGTATTGGTTACGGGTTGGTTCTTAGTTATAAGTTCTTTTTTACGTTTATCTTTATTATTATGATTTAGCAACTTTGTAATCATTTATTCCTTTCACCTGCTTTTTATATGTTTGTTTGTTTGGATTGTTTGTCTTGTTTAAAATTAATAAAAAATATTAAAAAAAATACTAGGCCACTGGAAACAAGAACCATCTGGGACCAGAAGAACTTGACTGTGTTCTTCCATATGAACTTTTCAGTGTCCGAGTTTTCCTTCAAACTCCTGCTCTGGGCACCAAAAACTAAATATTGTCATTTGTATCAAGACAGGTGAGTACACAGATCAGAGTCTGTTTGGTAACAGCAGAAATACTGGCCCTGTCATTAGGCAAAGTAAGCCTGAGGCAGTAGATCTGGGGTGTACTGCATAGATTCTTAGCACGATACATTTTTTTTATTGGTCTACCCAGAGCCAGAATGCTGGTGTTACCATCATCAGTTTTCTGAACAGGTAGTATTAATGATCCCATCTTGGGAGAACAGTGGAATATAAATTCAATGAAATAATAAATAAAGTAATAGAGGAGTAGTCATCATAAGTATTTTCTATGTTTATAGCTACTCTAACTCACTGCCAACATCCCACTGTAAACCATGGGTACCACACATCAAAGCTCAGAATACAACTGTTTTGGACTATAGATTTCTTCACCCAGAAATGCTGCTTCTAGAATGTCATCCATGCATCTGAGGAAGTAGGCTATAGTCTGCAAAACCTCATCCTATAATAAATCTGTTCATCTTAAAGATTCCACATGACTTGGTCGTTCTTGCTCCAACAGGCTAAGACAGCTACTACTTGGAAAATACTTACTTTTGTTGTTGTTGTAATTTTACTGTTAGTGATTGGGAGAGGGCTTTACGGGATTTTCTGCCTAATATACCAAAATAACTTGTCTGGCTTTGGGTACTATGCACCTGGGCTGGGGGATGAGCAGGATACCATCTGCAGTTTTCCTTCAGGCATCTACACTTCCCTACTTCTCTTGGGCCAGGACTGCACTGCAGAGCATGTTTGGAATTTGCTTCCACTGGATTTTTAACTGCTTAATTTCCAACACTATAGAAAGATCTTTTTGACAAGGAATCATCTCAGGATGTGTGTGTGTGTGCACATCCATGACTTCAAGTAGCTGTCAACTTATAGGCCATTTCCGCACTACACTGTTATAGCGCTATTATTCCACCTGCCGGCCCCTCCCTAAACTGCAAACCCCAGGATTCCAAAGGATGTTGACAGTGGAATAATAGTGCTATAACATTCTAGTGCGGAATTGGCCCTAGTGACCCCATTATTTTCATAGGGAGGTACAGTCAATCAAGACAGCCTGCAAGGTATAGAAAGCCAGCATAGTATAACAGTTTGAGCACTGGAGTATGACCCTGGATCTCGCACTCAGCCAAGAAATCCACTGGGTGACCTTGGGGATGTCACACATGCTCAGCCCCCAGAAAACCACATGACAGATTTGCCTTAGGGCCACCATAAGTCAGAAATGACTTGAAGGCACACAACAACAACATAGTCACTTGCTCTGAATCTGCTATGTTCTTCATTTGCTATGCTGGTCTTGTTCCTAGGTGGTCACACACACATGCACAATTGTTTGCAGCTATCCATTTTGTATTTCAGTAATTATCACTAGTTGGCTTTCAGTATATTTTGTATATTATTCTTGTTACCCACTTCGAAGACTTCTAAAAGAGGAAGGCAAAATATATGGGTTTTAAAATAGAAGCAGACAACAAACAGGAACCCATTGCATATCACAAAAAATAATTTTTATATTGCTACATAATACAATAGAGATCCATTTTGCAAAACACACACAACAGCCATCTTAGGTTTCTGTATTAGTTATTAATACATTCTGTGTCATTCTGAAATGCATTTCAAATGCAAAGCATCCCAAATACTCTGATTACTGTGGCTTTAAAAGAACTGTGGTTTTTTTAACAGCTGGAGATTAACCTCCCATTAATAGCTACATCTTAACGATGATAAGCCAGTCAGAAAACAAAAAAGAAATACAATAGAAATGAAGACTTAATAAGGTTAGCTTCTGTTAAACCCATCATTAAACCTGTAGGGGATCCACATTTTCAACCCACTAATGAGGTATGGTAGGAAGAATACCACAGCTGCATATGCACTTCTTAAAATATTTCACTGGGCAAGACGGGGGGCGGGGACACATTTTTTAAAAGAAAAATTTCAAACCTCACACAGGGTGGGGCACTTGCACAAAATTCTAACTGGCAGAATGTGGAAACTACTCTACATATCCCAGACCTCCATAGTCACAAAGACTGCTTTGCTAGAGTAGGAAGAGCCCCATCTGGTTTCTCATTCCATGTCCAGCATCAGAAAGAAATTCTACTGTGAACTGAAGGTAATGGAATCGGCCCTTGTACAACTATCAGATCAGGACTATTCCAGGATTTAGGATTTGAATGCCAAAACCTAAAACCTGAGGAGGACCCTTTGTGATATTACCAGGGGCTGGCTCTGGTGATGTTCGGGGGGATGCAATAAGAGGCAGCCCTGGGCAATGCCATTAAGCATGCTACATTAAGCATCAAGCACAGTTACACAGATTATTGCATTCCTACAAAAAGCACCAGATCTTACAAATGATGAAAACACATAGACATGTTTTACATAGCCGTGCTTTGCATGAGATTCCTCCTCCCTCAGAGGACCACGGGAGAGAAGCCAAGCCCTGAGATTTAGGAATCCTTTGCAGTTTTCCAGGTATGCAAAACCATCTCTTCTGAGACACTAGATTGGGCTGTTTTCTGCAACTCAAAGTTACTTTTGCTGAGAGAGCAGCTGCTTTTGTCTGTTCCCAGGAGTCACTTCCCAAGCAGTCATTTCATCAGACCACCTGAATCATTTCTATCCTAGACAGTTATAAATGACAAGAAGTCAACAAACTAGTTTGGTCTGATCCTGCTTCTTTTACCTCCTCCAATTCCCTTTTTCTTAGTGTAATTTCTTTTAGATTTTAAACCAGAGGGCAAAGATTCTTACACTGCTAGTATGTACAAGCCATTTTTCTTTTTTAGATTTTTCAGCTATGGACGAAGAGTAAAAATGGTTCAAACTGGGGCAGGCAACTTTTGCCATCCAGATGTTGTTTGACTACAACTACTATCATCCCTAGCCAGGAACAATAGTGCTGATCTTACACTTCAAATAAGGACATACATTTCTGAAAACAAATGAAACACAAAAAACTGACCTCAAAACATTTCTCCTTCTTAGCCTGAAGTAGTAATTCTGCCATCCCTGGAAGAAGCACAGGAAATACGTAGTGTTCTAAGAACTCTCTCGGAGAACCTGGACAAACAAGGTTTCTGTTTTCAGTTAAAAGGCTTCATTTCAATGCAGTGATACTGGCACTGTTCACACATAATAACCAAACCGATATGAAATGGCTATGGATTTTCATTCTCCCCTCTTCTTCGATTCCCTCCAGTTCCCTCCCTGGCTTTGGTAAACTATTGTTTGTTGTCACGTTTCAACAGTAGGTGGATGCTAGCAAATACAACTTTTTGGTTTCTAAGTCCTAGAATTCCCCAGCCAGCAGAGCCACTGGCCAGAAGTTCTGGGATTTATCATCCAAAAAAGTAATATTTCCAAGCTCTGGCCGCAGGTTGCCTTCCAATCAGAACTAATTCAAAATTGAGGCCATTTCCATCCTACACTGTTACAGTGCTATTATTCCACTTCGAACATCCCATGGAATCCTGGGGTTGCAGTTTAGAGAGGGGCCTTTAGAATCTTCAGCCAGAAAGCTCTTGGGCCTCATGAACTACAAACCCCAGAATTCCACAGGATGTTGGAAGTGGAATAATAGCACTATAACAGTGTAATGTGGAAATGGCCTGAGTTCAAACCATGATTTCCAATTCTGGTTTGGAAGTAAACCACAATTTTCCCAGTTTAGACATTTTTGGAGTTTTTTTTTAATAAACACCTGTATTTCGAAGTTTAGTATTATAACCAATGGGTATAGGTCTTCCCCATCATGTTCTACCTGATTTATAGGCGCAGAACATGAGATATTCCATGACAAAAGGATGTGCTCTACCACTGAGTGATGGTGCATCTTATCTCTTCCCCATACTGTTGACTAAACAGTAGCCAAATAAGCTCAAGCTATGATTGTGGACAATCTTCAGGGGAAAGGAGTTCCATAAACCATAAAGTTCAGCTGCTGCTTTGATATAGGAACCCTGTACACTCGGCCTCCAAAGAAAAGGCATGGTTGGCAATACACCTGGTTGAACCATGGCAGGTTTTGCTTCCTTTCTCTGTAAAAGAAAAAGAAGGATGACAAAGGGAAAAAAGCCAGTCCTAATTAAAGAAAGCAAGTTACACTCCAGCTTACATGTCTTTACATCAGGTAGCTCAGGAGTTGGTGGCAGGGAAAGGACAGAAGACGTCTTCCGAGGAACCGATTCATCAGCAGTGGCCGATTTGCTCCAATCCCCATTCAAAACTGGAGATGCTCCAGGTTCGCCAGGAACCTTAATAACATAAATACCAGTGTATTAATTCTTTTGAGTATAAAAGCAACGCAAAATGTTTGTGCATGTGAACACACATACTCCTTAGAGCATAACAGTTTCTTCTTGAGGAGATGACTATGGGTAGTGTCCAAAGGAGTTCCCATCTGTCAAAATTTACTGCCATACCTCTATTCCAATTTTTATGCAGATCTCCTGCACAAACGGGCTCTCTCATTTGCTTAGGTGACCTCCAAGATTCCTAATGTTATGAAAAGGTAGAGGTAGCTACGTGACTGGAGCCTTTCCCTCAATAGCAGAAGCCATTTTGTTTTGAATAGGAAATGTCTTTATGAACAGCAGAGCTCCTCTAGGCTAGGGATTGGGAGACTTTAGTCCTCTAGATGTTGGTGAACTATTATTCTAATTATGTGTAGCCAATGGCCAAGTAGCAAGGGTTGATGAGAACTGGAGTTGTACAATACCCAAAAGGCCACAGGTTCTCCACCCTCGGTCTAGTTGTCACACAGATTATTGCATCAGTACAGAGCATATTATTTCCAATTCAGTTTTCACTGGCAACAGACACATCCAGTAGACTGAGGTGCTAAAGCTGTTTGTATGTTCTGCTGTTTCACTACACAAGGATTTCCAGTCGCTGTCAGTATCTGCAGTGGCAGGCATTCAGAGGAGATAAATAAACACAACTGGAGAGACTGGATTATCATCTTTCTGCCCTGTCTGCCTGCTGTGTTTATCCTTTTAATCAAGAAGTATTCCTGAAATATGCAAGAACACAGAGAATAAAATTCATGAATATTTCAATATTACACTGATTTCTAACAATGAAGCCAGCAGGCAGAGCAAAGAATACCACAGAGTTGAACATCACCTGCAGCTTAACGTTAGAGTCACACACTTCTGAAGTTTCAGAAGTGAGATCTATCTGCAAAATGAAGAAGGACTTTGCAGATCTCATTTCTGAAACTTCAGAGGTCTGTGACTGTAGTCCTCACTTTGAGGACTACAGCTCCCAGAATTACTTATCCAGTAGTGGCCATGCTGGCTGGACAGTTCTGGGTATTGTTACTCTAAAGCAGTGTTTCACAAACTCCGGTCTTCCAGGTGTTTTGGCCTTCAACTCTCAGATTCACTGATCGTTGGCCAAGGCAGCTGGGACTTCAGGGAGTTGAAGTTCAAAACACCTGGAAGACCAAAGATTGGGAATCAGTGCCCTAAAAGGAAATTTTTCTAATCTCTGTTGCCAAGCATATGCTTTCCAAACAAAAGGTCCCACATTTAATTCTTGGCATCTGTATTTAAGTCTAGAAAAGAAGGACTCCTTTTTCAAGCTCTGGAAAGCTCTACCAGTCAGTGTCAGCAATACTGAACTACAGAGACCAAAGGCTGAATTCAGTACAAGGAAGCTTCCTTTGTTTCTAGATATCCAGAGAACATAAGAACATGAGTGGAGCCTGGTTGGATCAGACCAATGGCCCACTCCATCCATCATCCTGTTGTGCATGTTAGACACCTCTAGAAAGGCCACAAAGGAGCACAGAATCACCCTACCTAAAGAGTTTGCCTCTTTAAAACCAGAATCCTGGCTTGTTGCTCCTAAATAAGCCAGGAATCGTAAGTGAAATGCAAACCCAAGCATCAAACTGTGGCTTGTAAGGGTCACAACACACTAGGATTACCAGTTAAAACAGGATAAACAAACTGTTCCCGGTTTCCAGTTGTTCTAATGGAGAGAAACAAAGCGGGAGCAAACAGTTCCCTCATCAAACCAGGATTCTCCAGAATTTTGGCTTAGCAATCTGTGTGGATGCAACCACTGCCTCTGAAGCTGAGCACTCTACATAATCACCCATAGGTAATGACTGTGCTGTCCTGCACAATTTTTAAAATCCTTTTTCAAAGCCATCTGTATTGATAGTCATTATGACCGGGGACTGCAATCCAACAATATCAGAAAATCTACAAGTTGCCCATCCTGAGTTTCTGAGGCCATTTCTGCACTAGACTGTTATAGTGCTACTATTCCACTTTCAACATCCTATGGAATCCTGGGGTTTGCAGTTAAGGGAGGGGCCACCCAACCCCTCCCGAAACTGCAAACCCCAGGATTCTATAGGATGTTGAAAGTGGAACCATAGCGTTATAACAATCTTGTGTAGAAATGGCCTATAAATCAGGAGTGGGAATTGTGCAGTTCTTAGGATAAACTCAGCTCTTTGGGAAGTCCAGTGTAGTTCTCTGAACTCCCACCAGCCCTTCAAAACTCCCAGCACTCCCCCAAAAATGATATGGCTAAAAGATTCAAAAATTACTGGAACTGCTTGCCAAAGTTGCTTTTGTGCTGTTTCAGGACCGCTCCCAGACCAAAACAGCAAGGATCTCCACCCTAAATGGCCCCAAAACTACTGGGAGTGATGTGACATCTATTCCCAATGCCTAAAATCATGACCACGACATCAGAGTGCACCTCAGGAGAGCTCTGGAGGTCTCTGAAATACAGTAACGCAGCTCTCCAGGCTTCAGAGTGTCCCCATCCTTGGTATAAATCAAATAACCAATGGATTTTACTGCCTCTGAAAGGAGAAGTTTTGTTATTGCCTCTGAACACTGTGGAAGGAGGCAAATTCACATAATATTGGAGGGTCAAAAATGTGAATACTTGATGGAAGTGTTATCCTAAACAGTTCAAAGTATTCCAGGCTGGATTTGATTTTACCTGAATGATAAACACTGGCTCCTGCTTTTGCTCACAAACGTGTTCTTTTTTCTGTTCTAAATTGTCAGGATGGATCGGTTGCTCTGCTTCAAACTCTTTTTTTTTTTAAGAAAAGAAGAAGAAAAAATGGAAAAAGTATTTATTATTCATTTCAGAGATCCAAATATATCCCTTAAAAAGTCTTATTGTTATCCACATATCTCACTTTTCCAAGTGGCGATAATTTTCAGTGGCTCCAGTACTGACTCTAGGTTTTGGTTTCATTGAAAGAAGGTTATTGGAAGCAAAGTCAAATCCCATATTGGGAGAAAGCTGGGATATAAATTAAACAATAAAAACATTAGTATTTCTGGAGAATGGCTGTTGTTTTGTTATATTTGCATTTACTTACTAATATGCAGGATAAGGATAAGGTGGAATATGCGGCATTAATACAATAGCAGGTATCTGGCTGTTTACTGATCTTGCAACAGACAATTAGAATGATTCAGCACGTTCATTCAACACGGACAATTTCTTTACAGACACACAGTTTGAAGACCCAAAGAAGTAAGGGGGTAGAACACAGAGGAGAAAAAATGCCCCTTTTAGAAAAAAGTCCTTGGCCCATTCCACAGCCTTTTCTGCGGAAGGATTTTGAATAACGTTCACAGGTCCAAGGCTCTGCACAGGCAACCGACAAGGACAGACAGCTGGAGAAAAACTTTTAGCATTATGTTCATCTTTATAAATGACTCAGATGATGGAATCAAAGGCATTCTGAACAATTTAAGGGTGACACAAAATTATGGGGAAACAGGACGGGTTCAGAATTGAAAATGACCTTGACAGACTGGACAGCTAAGTCAAGAATAGCAAAATGAATTTCAAGAGGGGTAAATATAAGGTACCATATCTAGGCAGGATAAATGAAGTGCACAAATATAGGATAGGTGACACTGGCTTGAAAGCAGTATATGTGAAAAGGATCTAGAGGTCTCAATAGACAACAAACTAAACATGAGTCAACAGTGTGAGGCAGCAGGCAATTTTCTGTCCCAATTGAGAGAAGTAGTTAGTGCTACTGTGTTCTGCTCTGATCAGACCATACCGGGAATACTGTGTCCAGTTCTGTGAACCACAGCTCAAGAAGATACTGACAAGCTGGAGGGTGTCCAGAGTACGACAACCAAGATTATCAAAGGCTAAAAACCAAGGCTTATGAAGAATGATTTAAGCAGCTGGATATGTTCAGCTTGGAGAAGTGACATGAAAGCTATCTTTAAATATCTGAAAGGATATTTCAGAATACAAAGCAGACAAAAGAAAAGCCACACACACTGCCTTGAAATCACTGGAGAAAACTGAGATATAATCTTAACTAATTAAAAAAAACAATAAAACAGGCCTACTGAAACAAAAGGGTACTATTGACACATACAGAAGAACTCAAAGCTTGCATAAATAGGGAAAAAATTAAGGTGGGGGGGATCAATTCTTTAAAAAGGCCAGCTCAGTGAGCAACAACCACAACTGTGAGTGATCAGGGAATACTGAATGTGATTACTGGGGAGAGAGGAACGGAATGGAGCAAGAACACTGAAAGCAAGAATTCTTTACTGCAAAACTGTGTCTCACTAGTGGCTTTCTAAAGTCTACAGAGCTTGGTTTCCAAAGTAGATGAAAGGTTGAATTGCAAGAATATTTTATATTTGACCTCTTCTTCTTGACTGTGAAAATATCATGATAAATGAATGGTCAAAGAATTGAAAACAAGGCCTATTAATTTTGTATTAATTAAGCCTGCAACACAGTGGCAATAACATCACAGGCCGCCATGCTTTATGAGCCAATAAGACATTTTCCCTGCTGTGAGAACTGCTAAGCCAGATTCTCATAGGACTAGGATTACTGCCTTATAAAAACAAAGGTAATTACTGCTTAGTTCAGAGGATAATAAACGGTACAGGCTCGCTCTTACTGCTAAAGCTAATGCAATACAGTCAGGCCTCCACATTTGCGGATTTCACTTTTGCGGATTTGATTATTCACAAATTAGTTGCTGTCAGCTCTGCCGCCTCTCCATGCCATTTTTAATAGGGACTGCAAGCCATGTGAGACTGAGAAACTGCAAAGGAGGCTTGTAAATCCCTATTAAAAATGGTGTGGGGCAGCAGTGGAGGTGGCAATGAGCCCCACCATTTCTGCCTTAGGAAGGAACCCTGCTGCCTCAAAGTAATCCCACAGTGGCTTGAATATGGTGATTATACCTTTTTTGTGTGTTAAATATGGTTTAGGAGGGCCTAGAGTTGTTCACGTTTTTTTCACTTTCACGGGAGTCCTGTGCCCCTAACCCCAGCGAATGTGGAGGGATGACTGTACCTGCAATTGTAAAGGGGTGTCCCAAGGAGAAGTGAAACTCAAAAATTCCCTGAATGATCATTCGTGGCCAGTTGCTATCTTCGAGCCTACTTTGCAGGGTTGTTCTGACGATAAAAGGAATGGAAAACAACTTTGAAGTTTCTCTGTGTCCATATGGTAGTTTATATGAGTAGGACAAGAGTGGACAACTGTGGCTGTAGCTCCCATAATCACTCACCACTGGTTATACTAGCAAGGGCCAAGGGGAACTGCATTCCTACATGACCTAGAAGGCCACAGTTGCCCACCCTGGAGCAAAGGATGCTATTTTCTGCAAGCAGCATGCTGTTATCTGCATATCTTAAGTTGTTGATATTTCTTCCACCAACATTCATGCCTCCTTCCTCCGAGTCTAGTGCTGCTTTACATAAGATCTGTTCAGCATACAAGTTAAACAGTTAGGAGGATAAAATGTTGCCTTGCCTGGCCCCCTTACCAGTAGGAAGCCATTCCATTTCTCAGTATTCTGTCCTCACAGTAGCCTCTTGTCTTGAACACATGTTACACGTCAGGATAATCAAATGTTGTGGCACACCTATTTCTTTAAGAGCATTCCACAGTTCACCATGGTCTGCACAATCAAGAGCTTTGCCATAATCTGTAAAGCATAGACTAATTTCCTCTGAAATTCTTTGGTCTGATCTATTATGCAATGTATGTTTGCAACATGATTACTGTGCCTTTTCCTGTCCTGAATTCAGTTTAGACATCTGGCATTTCTCACTCCATATATCAGAGCTTTCCAAACTTTTCATGTTGGTGACACACCTTTTTAGACATGCATCATTTTGCAACACAGAAATTCAGTTTTACTAGCAAACCTGAGGTTAAACTAACCCCTTATAAAAGATACAGACACATACATAAATCGTAATAACAAAATGTATGGGGACACAACGTATCTCATGAAAATCTTTCATATATTTTTAAAAATATATGATTTATAAATATAAATATAAAAAATATCTTTCATATATTTTTAAAAATATATGATTTATAAATAATAACATACATTTCCAAAATCGTAGGCGACACACCTACACATTTCAGGAGACACACTAATGTGTTGCGGCACACCATTTAGAAAGCTCTGCAGATATGGTAAAAGTCTTTGTTGTAGAATTTTGAGTGCTACTTTGATTACAAATCCCCAAATGGTCTTGCAAGGAGATTATGGGAATTGTAATTTTTAAAAACTGTTCTAAATTATGTGTAGGACATATTGTCACCATGAACTGGTATGATTGGGATTTCTCTATCTGGAGGGCCACAGAAATCCTGCCCCCCACATATCCCACTTGTGTGCTCCACTACTGTTCACATGCTCTCATTCTCTTGCTATCTCTCCCTCCCTCTTTCTCTCTCTCTGTCTCTCTCTCTGTCTCTCTCTCACACGCACGCACACACACACACACACACACACACGCCATCTCTTCATACAATCCTGTCTGTAGCTTATTTCCTCAGCAAAACTGTGCAGTCAACAGCAACTACTATATTGAGGTTCTAGCCATCTGTATACGCAGCGACAAAATTGGATCTAACAGCCAAAACACAATCCTAAGTGTGTTTACTCAGAAGTTAAACCCAATGAGATCAATCACACTTAATCCCCTAGTCAGCACTTCAGAAATTTAGCCTGAGGGTTTTCTTCCGTTTCATTTATTATAGTTATGAATCACCTCTTAACATGGGCTTCTACAGGTGACAAATAAGCTGTTTACAATGATTTTAAAACCAAGAGCTATATAGCACAAGCAAATACACTAAGAAAATCCAACAAAACAACTCAAACCAAAACAGAGTGAGCACAAGTCACAAACAGTGCTAAAACAACCACATAACACTAAAATAGATACTAACCCAGAACCTAACAGTGCACCCTTACACAAAGCTTGCAAGAAGTCTTACCAAGTTCTGTGATACTTACTGCCAATTGAGTACACTCAGAATTGCAACCAAAAATATTAATACTGTGCATGCTGTTTTTAAAATATTTGTACAATCGTAATTTTTTGAAATCTGCTGAAGAATTCATCAGAGACATAAATATAGTTAATCCAAAAAGTTCTTATTAATCAAGGTAGTTAATCGCATAAGCATGAATTAAAACAAAAAAAAGGTTTAAGTTACAACCCTATCTGGACTTCCTTGGGCGTAAGTCTCATAAAACTCAGTGGAGATTACTTTTAAATAAACACGAACAGCTCCCTGGTTCAACTGGTAAAACGCCTGGTTCAATTGGTAAAATATCTTCAGAACAACCCAGAAAGGTAGGCTGAGCTGAGGCCAGATTATCACACTGGTGGCCTTTCCGCCCTACATTGTTATAGTGCTATTATTCCACTTTCAACCTCCTATGGAATCCTTGGGTTTGCAGTTTAGAGAGGGGCCTTTAGAATTCTCAGCCAGAGAGCTCTTTCGCCTCAGTAAACCCTAGAATTCCACAGGGTGTTGAAAGTGGAACAATACTGCTGTAACAGTGCGGTACAGAAAGGCCCTGAGTGTTGGTGAAGATGGTCCAGAGGTGTGACTGTATCTTTTAAGATAGTTTTAGCATTATATTTTTAAAGAATGGAGTGGACAGTTTTCAACTAGTGTTTTGGTATTTAATATTTTCAAAGTGTTCTTGTGATTATGAATGGCCTCAGTGGCTCCAACACTTTCTCCTCTAGAACTCTCCCTAACTCATGCTCCTCCAACTCCCATCATCCTGGATCATTTAGTCATGTAGGATGGGATGGATAGGAATCATAATTCAAATTATGGGAAAGACCCAGTCTACCCTGGCTATTTCTGCACTAGACTGTTACAGCGCTATTATTCCACTTTCAACATCCTATGGAATCCAGGGGTTTGCAGTTTAGAGAGAGGACTCAGTTCCAGACACTCAAGATGCTCGCAGAGTAACTAGCAAGAAGACCATCCATACAGAAGATGTAAGCAATCGTGCAGCTCTTCCAGAGGACAAGGAAGACGCATCAGCAGTGAGGAAACGGAAGAAGAAAGTAAAAAAATGCAAAGCAGTCCAAGAGTGCAGAGTGAGCGGTAACAGTGACAGCAGTGGCAAGCAGCGCCTAAAGAAGAAGCGGAAAAACAAGGACAGAAGAACTGTTGACAGGTGTGAGGAAGAGCCCAGTCTGAAGAAAGGAAGGTTGAAAAAAGAAACAAAGGTACAATCTCAGTCGGAAATACCGTGTGCATTTATTATGGGTCGGATCTAGTCAAGATTCAGTCTCACTGAACTCCACGGAGCTTAAGTTAGTCATTGGCTGTCATGCCATTAATTAGGACTCAACCATAAGTTCTGAATCTAACCCTATGTTTTCATCCCACCCTTTCCCCAAAGAGTTCAGAGTCTCACATATTGCTTTTACTAGGGCTGTCTACAAGCTTTGGAAGGCGATTAGGCAAATTCATAGAGGCTGTGGCTATCAGTCCCAATGGCCGTATGCGAGTTCCTGTTAGAGGAAGCATCACTCCAACACCAGGTGCTACCAAGGAAGAGCAGGAGGCTGCTGTAGCCCGTACGGCTCGCTTCTGGGCTTCTAACACATCTGCTTGGCCACTGTCGGGGCAAAAAGCTGAACTAGGGCCATTTCCGCACTAGGCTGTTATAGCTCTATTATTCCACTTTCAATATCCTAGTGAATCCTAGAATTTGCAGTTCAGGGAGGGGCAAACCCCGGGATTCCGTAGGATGTTGAAAGCGGAATAATAGCACCGTAACAGCCTGGTGTGGAAATGCCCCCCCATTCCCTGACTTTTGCACGGCCACCATCCCTCAGATCAAGAAAGGCGCTGAGTTTTGGCGGGACGGTGATGAGGGAGACCGTTCGGGGCCCTCTGGCCGCTCCCACCTGCGCAGATTTGGTCCCACAGGTTTGAAGCCGGACGCTCCTCGGCGGCGGCCATGAAGGCGGGAAGGGTTGCTAGGCGACCTCAAGCCCGCGGCGGTGGGCGGTGACGCCTTTTCCTTTCCGGGTCAGGCCGAGGAGGGCGGCGGCTCCGGAGGAGGCGAGGGCGTGAGGCGGGGGAAGCGCGCGTTTCAGTCCTCCCCGGCTGAGGAGAGGTGAGCGGGGGGGGGGGGGCTGCGCCGAAGCGGGTACGGAGGGAACAGTTCCGTGTGCTGGAGACGGGGAAAAAATAAAAGTGTGTGCCTGGAGGAGAGCTGCTCGTTCCCGAGGCTGCTCGGGAGCCTGGGAGCTGCGGAGACCGGCACAGCAGGGCGGTTGCGGCAGGGAGGCCAAAGGCGCTGCTCCCGTCCTCGCTGGCGTTTTATAGCCAGGACTGCTTCCGCACTAGGTTGTTATACAGCTATTATTCCACTTTCGACCTCCTATGGAATCCTGGGATTTGCAGTTTAAGGGAGGGGGGTCTGTTATAGTGCTGCTGTTCCACTTTCAACCTCCTATGGCCTCCCGGGGCGTGCGGTTCAGGGAAGAGAGCTCTTCGCCCTTAGAAAACTACAAACCCCCAACTTCTTCAGGATGTTGAAAGTGGAGTAACAGCGCTAGAAGGGTGTAGTGCGGCAGGGCCCTAAGGTGAAGCCACATTTCCTGGATCCAGCACGAAAGCAAAAGGCTTGGGTTAGGAGGGGAGAAACTCGGGAGGGAACTGTGGGCCAGGGTGGCGCCTTCACCGTCACATGTGTGTGTGCAGAATTTCAGCGTACCTGTGCAGTCTGAATGAGGCAGAGACCCTGTTGTAGTGCCCTTATTCCACTTTCCACGTGCTGTGGAGTTCTGGGATTTGTGGTTCACTGAGGCCCAAGAGCTCTCTGGCTGAGAATTATAAAGGCCTCTCCCTAAACTGCAAACGCCAGGATTCCATAGGATGGTGAAAGTGGAATAATGGCACTGTAACAGCGTAGGGTGGAAATGGCCAGAGAAGAGGGCGGGGTGTTATAGCTAGAGGAGAGGTGGGGTATTTGTGCCTTCAGATGCTGCTGAACTGCAGCTCCTCTTATGCTTATTCTTTCGGCTAGGACTGAACACCGCCATCTGGGTGGCCATGTGTTTCCCCACCCCAGGCTAGAAGATCAGAGGAGGGTCAGAGGGATGGCACCTTCAAATCGCCACTGAAGCACAAAATGCTTAATCGTAGAATCATAGAGTTGGAAGAGACCACAGGGGCCACCCCATCCAACCCCCTGTCATGCAGGAACACACATCAAAGCATTCCCATCACATGACCACCCAGCCTCTGCTTAAAAACCTCCAAAAAAGGAGACTCCACCACACTCCGAGGCTGCATAGTCCACTGCCAGACAGCTCTGACCATCAGAAGTTCTTCCTTGCACCAGACACCATCTTGCCACTGATTTTGCAAGGTCGTTGTTGGGATAAGAAGGATAAGGGGAGAGCAGCTTATTTCACCCTCAGCTCCTTTGAGGAAAAGTGGAATAAAAAGTAACAAAATGCATCTTTGCAAACCTGTGGGTCCACTTTAACAATTCAGCACCTATACTTGATCTTAGCCAAAAGGTGGCCTAAACAGAACTTAACAAAACATAAACTACGCATTGCTGAAAATGTCATAGCGTGTTTGAAAAAGGGCACAACACAGGCAAATGATTTATTTTTGTAAGTGACTTTAGGAGGATTTTTAGTAAATCATCAATAGATAAACCAGGGGTGTAAAAATTTGTGCCCCTGACATTAATTGGCACAACAGAGAAATGGATTTGTATAAGATGTGAATGTATGGCTTTGAGTGATTTCTCAACCCTCCAGCCATAACTCCAAAGTCATAGTCTATGCTTTTCAGGAAGTCTTCCTAATAATCTAGGGCAGTGGTTCCCAAACTTTGGTCTTCCGGGTGTTTTGGACTTCAGTTCCTAGAAGGCCCTGCCACTTTGGCCAGCAGTCAGGACTACTGGGGGCTGAAATGACTGTAGCAGCTGTTAGGATGAGAGGGCTATCCTTCATTGGAGGTTTTTAAACAGAGATTTAGTGGCCATCTGTCAGGAATGTTTTAGTTGTGGATTCCTGAACTGGCAGTACATTGAATTACATGAATCTTTGAGTTCCTTCCAACTTTAATTCTGTGATTCCATGAAAAGTGGTAATGAGATAGTGGGGAAGAGTCCAGCACAGCCAATGCCTTGAAATCGTGTCTTGAGTACTGCAGTGAGCACCAGTGTACTCCGGTAATGGTAGAGTGTCAGACTTAAATTGGAGAGCCACGTTCATAGTCCCAGTTCACAACCATAACAGTATGGTTGATCTTGGCCCAAGTTGCTATCAGGCTGGCTTACCTCACAGGATTGTTGTGAGAATAAAAAGGGGACAGGAGTTGTGCAAGTGGAAAATGGATACATAATGGATTGTATCTGGAGGTTTTCCTTCTATGTTTTAAATTTTTCCCCTTGGAAGAAGACTTCCTGTTGGAAGAAGAGAACCTATGGATCCAGCCGAGTTCCTTATACTGTCTGTATAGGCAGTACCAGTGATGGAAGTGAATTCTTTAATTAGTTATTCCCTTTGCAGCTACAAAGGCTGGAGGAGAGTTTCTAAGAACATCAGAAGCAACCTCTGCGATTAAACCAAAGGTTTATCTAGTCTGCTGTCCTCTTTCCCACAATGTGATCTGTGATCTTAAGTTGAGATCTTATCAGGCCATTCTTACAAGAGCTCATGAGATAACATTTCTTAGTTCTAGGTTACCAGTAGAAGCCGAATGCCAAGGATTTTTTTTCTGGGAAGGAGGAATACTGCTGTTGAAATTAGGCAGCTGTATGTTATTCCTGTATTTACATCTTTGGTAAGACTCGGCTCTACAAAGCAAACATGCTATGTAGTCACAAGGAAGAATGTTTGTTTGCTTTGTTACTTGGTAAAGGTGCAATTACTGCTGTTATAATTGAGATTGTTACCCATAATAATGAGTCAGTTAAAATAAAAAAGTGGGTAGATACAACTTCTGTCTGAAACAAAAGAATCCTCCTCTGAACATCTTTCCAGAAACAATAAAGTACGCAGACTCGAAATCACTATCTTTTTGGGGGTTTGGTTGAAAACTAGCTTAAATTGTAATGCCTCCATTTGTGTTTCCTGTATTTTGCAGTACTGTTTTTCAACTGCTTCAGCACCATAAATTTGTCCTTATTCCAGATCTGTGTGAGTCAGGAAGTTTTTTGGTCTTTTTGCACACATTAATTTTCTGTGCATCCAAGTCATTTCCAACTTATGACTACCCTAAGGCAAACCTATAATTGGACTTTCTAGGGCTGAGAGTGCATGATGTACCCTAGCTCACCCAGTGGTTTTCCATGGCCAAGTGGGGAATTGAACCCTGTTCTCAAGGGTCAAATGTTCAAACCACTACACCACACAGCCATGCAAAAATATTCAGCCACATTCAAGTTCAAAATCAGTACAGCTCAGTCATATAAGTATTCTCATATTTGTGTGTATCTATAGGTGTTCTTGATCACACAGAGGTATAACCATATAGTAAGGAAAATGGAAAATAAAAAGGTAACATGCCTTGTGCCCCTAGACAAAAAGTATTGAAAGCAAGGAGAAGATTTCTGCTGTGCTCACCATCTCCTGCAGGACAATCTCCCAGTATATGGAATTGGGCACTCAAAAAAGAACGGGGCTTGCTGCTGGCATAAACTCCGGTGAGCTCAGGGCCAGTCCAGTGATGCTGGCCCCTGTTCCTGGCAGCTGCTGGCTCTCTTTCCATATCTAGGGTCCTCCCATTTCTATGCTTCTTCTCATAGCCATTAGGAGCCGTATCACTGGTCACTGTCACGTAGTGAAATACGATGAAATTGGGTCAAATTAATGAGGGATATTGAGTTACACAGAATCAAATGAATGCGGGGAGAGCTATTATGATTTGTTACCTTTTCTTTAAAAGCCTTAGTTAAGAATGGTACTAATTATAAGTAGGGTGCATGTTGAAGAATCGCTGTGACATACTGGTTAAAATGTGGTTAGGTCTGGGAGTTGTGGCCAGTGTAATATAGTCATTAGATTCTGCAGACGGGAGAAACAAAGGTTCAGTAACCATCTGCCCTTAAATTCACTGGATGACTTTGTGCCATGAAGCCCATCGTGTGACTCTGGGCTATTAATTATCTATCGGGTTATCTGTTATCTGCATGAGACTATCATCCACATAACCTATGAGACACTGGAGGAATAAACTATGTATGCTTCTTTAAGCTCCACTGGAAAAATGTTTGACTTAAAGGTAGTAAGTTATAGAGTCAATAAAGTAATAAGTAATGTAATTTGCATCATTATGTGTAAGTACTTGAAGTCACTATTTCTCCATGTAAATACTATGTGCTGAGACTAAGTTATATTAAATTCATGTAACTACTTGGTAAATCAGTCTACTTGGTAAATCAGTCATCTACAACACTGTGGAGAATTTGCATCTCTAAATTTTATATGGGATATGATAACATTGTACTTCTCTGTTTGTCATTCAGTTGCAGGTGAGTGACTTTTTACAGAAACCAAAGTAAGTTGCTGTTTAGTGAATGAGCTTTTTAGTCATCTGTTGGTTATAGCCTATTATATAAAACACATTTGAATGAAATGCTTCTCCATTCATCTCATGGTAGAATGTGTGTTTTCCCAGAATGGCCATAAAAAAGGCAGAAAAGAACAAGGCTGATGAAGCTATGCAGAGAAAGAACAAGGTTAATACTTCTGTGGATAATGAAATTATCATAATAGACGATGATGAAAATGACAGTGATGACCGTTCTGATTTACAAACAAAAGTTGAGGTGAAGAAAAAGAAGGATCTGGTAAAAGGAAAAGGTTCATATCACAAAGGTACAAAGAAGAAGAAAAAGAAAAAAAAGGACTCTGATAAAAAGAACAAAGCAGGTGGAAACGTTCTCATTATAACAGAAAGCAGCTCAGATTTAGAATTTTTAACAAAAAATGGGGAAGTATCCAAGATAGTCAAGAAGAAAGGGGAGCAAAGACTTCCTTGTGAAGAAGATGGCAATTGTGAAGTTTTTAGTAAAGGGCTACCCAGAGAGCAGCAGGGACCCAGTTTTCTATTTAGTCACTCCAGCAAAAGGAAGAGTCCTGACAGCAACAGAGATGGTGGTGAATGTATTAAAAAGGTGATGAAGAAGAAAAAGAAGAAACACAAACCCACATCCTCTTTGATGTTACACAGTGAAGACAATGAGGCTGAGTTTCAAAAACTGATCATCCCAAATGTAGAAACCATTTCCCAGGACATAACACTGTCTGACAGAAAAAAGAGAGGGATTCTTCTCAAGAAGAATGCTAGCAATTCTGTCAAGGAAAAAAACATCCTTGATTATATAATAGATGTGGACAATGAAGACAGCAGTGATGGGATTTCAGAGAAAAGAATTGCCAACCCTGTCTACCACTTACAAGAAGAAAACCACTGCAAGAGGAGAACTTTGGGCTGTAAAAGACATCAAGATTCTGTAGCCCAGGTATCAGAAGAAGAAACCAGAGTGATCAGGAAGAAGCAGAAGAAAAAGAAGACCTCAAAAGAGAAAGCTAATTTTGTAACAGCAACCAAAAACCAAAAAAATAATTGTGGTATTTCTAATGAGAATCTTTTACAACTCAGATCTAGAGAAACTCAAGAGGACGTGATCCCAGACAGTCAAGGAGCTCGCAGAGTAACTAGCAAGAAGACCATCCATACAGAAGATGTAAGCAATCGTGCAGCTCTTCTAGAGGACAAGGAAGACGCATCAGCAGTGAGGAAACGGAAGAAGAAAGTAAAAAAATGCAAAGCAGTCCAAGAGTGCAGAGTGAGCGGTAACAGTGACAGCAGTGGCAAGCAGCGCCTAAAGAAGAAGCGGAAAAACAAGGACAGAAGAACTGTTGACAGGTGTGAGGAAGAGCCCAGTCTGAAGAAAGGAAGGTTGAAAAAAGAAACAAAGGTACAATCTCAGTCGGAAATACCGTGTGCATTTATTATGGGTCGGATCTAGTCAAGATTCAATCTCACTGAACTCCACGGAACTTAAGTTAGTTATTGGCTGTCATGCCATTAATTAGGACTTAACCATAAGTTCTGAATCTAACCCTATGTTTTCATCCCACCCTTTCCCCAAAGAGTTCAGAGTCTCACATATCGCTTTTACTAGGGCTGTCTACAAACTTTGGAAGGCGATTAGGCAAATTCATAGAGGCTGTGGCTATCAGTCCCAATGGCCGTATGCGAGTTCCTGTTAGAGGAAGCATCACTCCAACACCAGGTGCTACCAAGGAAGAGCAGGAGGCTGCTGTAGCCCGTACGGCTCGCTTTTGGGCTTCTAACACATCTGCTTGGCCATTGTCGGGGCAAAAGTTGCACTAGGGCCATTTCCACACTAGGCTGTTATAGCTCTATTATTCCACTTTCAATATCCTAGTGAATCCTAGAATTTGCCGTTTAGGGAGGGGCAAACCCCAGGATTCCATAGAATGTTGAAAGTGGAATAATAGCACTGTAACAGCCTAGTGTGGAAATGGCCTAGATCTTTGCTCTGATCCAAGGAGCCTGCCTTTGTATTTTTGTTTACTCCTTTTCTCTATTTTATGGTCACAACAGCCCTGTGAGTTGACTGTGAGGGGGTTTAGGATTTGGCTCATCACTGGTGATATGGATATAGTTCTTTTCAGTCCTAGCCCAACTTTCTAATGACTACCTCACCCTTACCATCTGAGAAATTTTAAAAGATTTTCAAATGTGCATTTTTATAAAGAAAACCTTTTCAAAATTTAGCCTTTGCTAGCCGTATTAGGTGTGTTAGACCTTAAATCCCATCATCCACATTCAGCATGGCCATAGTGATTGAGAATAATGGGGTGTGTGGCCCAACAATCTGAAAGGTGCCAGTTTGAGGGTGGCTGCTCTAACCCAGTGGTTTTCAGCTTATGAACTCTGAGATGCTACTAGACTTTGGTTTCCAGAATCCCTGACCGTTGGCTATGCTGGCCAAGGCTTCTAGGAGTGGAAACTGAACTGCTGTTCTAACTATTTCAATTGTAATTCCTTGCAACATACATATCTTCAATAGTCACATAGCTGGTGCCAGGAAAACAGAACAGGCTTTTTCACAAGTGCAGAACATTTGTAAAGTTAGCTTTATGTGTCCATTATTCATTACAGTATTTTTTTACAAGTGATGCCTCTGGAATTATCTTCCTTTTTTTTCCCCTTTTTAATTAGGTGTTTTCCTTTTGACCTTTCAAAGGACAGAGTAGTTTTATTGCAGGGATAAATGTTCTAATTAAATTGCCTTTGCTTGTTGGCTATGATTTGGACATCCGCAGCTGCTCCCATGTGTGCAGGAGCAAGATAAAGCTTGAGAGGCGCAGTCAATTGTATTTACAGACTTGAGCAGTGAAGGTGCTAAAAGGAGCAAAAAACATTTTAAGCAATTGCTGGGCAAGAGTCCGGACCATGCTGTGTAAAGTCGCTAAGTTTAATCATAAATGGATCCTCTGCCACAGAAATTTTTGCCTTTGAAATGATAGGTTACAAATTGTGTTGGCGCAGTTGACTCCTATTTAAAACCACTTGGGTCATATGTGGAAGCCCTGCTCTGTGTTGCCAAGCTATGTCTCAAGGTCAGAATCCGACCAGGTCCTGCAAGCACCAGTGGAGTCTCCTTTGCTCCTTCTTCCTCCCTTCCTTCTCCTTGTGGGAATGGGAAGAAGTGAGGCAGACACTCAGCCAGGAAGCAATAGAGTCCCCAGATCTGGGAAGTGCTAGCCGAAAGTGCTTTGCCTCTCTCCACCCATGTGGGCTTCAGAGAGCCAGCACGGTGTAGTGGTTGGAGCATTGACCAGGGTTTGATTCCCCGGTCAGCCATGGAGACTTACTGAGTGAACTTGGGCATGTCACACATTTTCAGCCCCGGAAAACCCTGTAAAGCCTTAGGGTCACGATAAGCTGGAAGTGACATGAAGGCACACAACAACAACAACAACTTGTGGGCCTCAGCTGATTCGCAGGCATTCACAGCGATAGTGCTTTGTTCCTTCCCCCCTTGTCTTGTGTGAAAAAGGGGGAGGGGCAGCAAAGCTTTGTCCCCAGTCAAAGTGCTTTCACACACCCATCATTCATTCAGTCCGTGGAAGGCTTAAAGGGGAATCCAGCCCCATCCCACTGCTTGAGAGTTTTCCTGCTCCTACTTTGAATACTTCCTTTGGTTTGGGAGCGGGGGGGGACTTCCATTCTCAGTACTGAAAATTTGTTTGAGCTTTGAGATTTGACATCATTGCACTCAAAGCATGGGAATATATGGCTTGCAGGGAGGATTTTTTCAGGACTAACATCCAAAGGGAGTTCTAATACCCTGCTAAATGATCCTGAAGTAAAGGGTGAATTAAATCCTACAGGTCTTTTAAAAAGCAGATTCCCCAAAATATTAAGTGCTGCTGTGTTCCAATTTATAGTGTTGTCAGGTGTGTGCATGTTTCCAAAAGAGAGAAGGAAATACTGTGATTTATAATTTGGTCTGTATTGGGGAGTGGGGAAGATAGAAAGCATGCATGCATAGTCTTGAATGAAAATAGAAAGACAGCATAGCAGCGTTTTAAATAAATAAGAGACACAGAGCATTTTCCCCTGAATTTGGTTCAAGATGGTTGCCTGGGAGTTGTTGTAAACTACTGCCAGGTTAATGAGGTGCAGGTGATTCTGCAAAGAAACAAAGGCACCCCCAGCATAGCCATGGCCCAAGTTCCCACCACTGAACAAAACCCATTGGTCTTTCTGAATTCCGTGTGTGCTGCAAATCAACATCTTGTCTTGGCATCCCTTGCTCATTTCACGCTTGGTTTGGTGTTCTCGCCACTGTCAATAGATCTTTTTTGTAGGTGACCTTCTTTAAACAGACATCTTACAGACCTCCGTCAGTTTCACTCTAGGCTGATTGCTTGAGATGACTTCACTATGTTGTACAATGGGTCCTTTCCCTTATCCATCGTTCTTGTGTTGAGTTCCATACAACTTTCTCTCAAACCTTTTGATACAAAGAGAATGCTTGCTCTTTGGAGATCTGATTTCTGTTTCTCAAGATACTTTAAACCTGTATCGGTGGTCATATTACCTTTCTTTCTTCAGTCCATTTGTATATTCCAGGGAATTAATTTATTCCCTTCAGTTCTGAACTACTTATAGATCAGCTGCCTGATAGCAGCCCAGACAGTCATCTTAACCCAGCTCAGATAATTATCTTAAACGGTTAGGGAACGTGTGGCCCTCCAGATGTTGTTAAGCGACTATTCTCATCATCCCTTTCCATCAGCTTTTCAGGCTCAGGCTTATCAGTGTTGCAGTCAGACAACAAGTGCTACATGTTGCCCAAACCTTATCAAAACCATAGATAGAAAAATTTGTTCAGCACCCCCCCCCCCATTCACTTATTGCTCACTACCTAATGGAGAGCGGGGGCCAAAGCAAAAAGGGAATGTGCCCCACCCCCCGTGGCCACCACATTGCTTTGTAAACACCACACTTCATTCAAACACATCTAGCTTTTCTCTCCTCCCTGCCTTGGAGTAATTACACTTTGAAAAAAGCTGCCTGTTGGAGCCATTGGGAGCCTTTCTTCCAAACCGAATTGCTCAACAGAGTTGAGGAGATGAATTTCCTAAAGATGGCCGCCTGCAAGAAGAGCGAACCCTTCTCTCTCCAGGTTCCCATAAAAGCTACAGCAGGCTGCCTGAGGAGAAAGAAAGAGGTCTGTTTTTCTCCATGGAACTTGACTTCTGTGCTGCCTACCGAGGAAGAGGCTTCCATTTCTCAGTGCGTGGCATGAGAAGGCAGCAGGCTGCCTCGGAGAATGTGAACGTTCCCTGGGCAACTTGCATAGGGTAGAGAGGAAGGGCAGAGGGATGGCTTAGCTCCAGGGAAGAGAGGTTGCAGGGGGTACAGAGTAGCCTGGTAGACCAGATCTGGAACTGTGGGCAGTCAGTTCCCCAACCATGATATAAACTGGATTAAGTGTCAGGGAACTGTCTGTAGCAAGCCTTGTGCGTCTGTGCTCCTCCTCCTACTCACTAGGAAAGCTACACTGCAATTCCTAGAATAGTAGATTATTCTGACAGGCCAATTAGCAAACCGTGCTGTCCCACCACCTCATTTTGGTTGGAGTAAACCATGTTCCTTGAGTTTTTTTCTAACAAAGACCCATTCTAAAGTGAAAATATGTGCTTTTTTCTCTCTCATCGCTCATGACCACATGAAGGGAATGTGGAGGACAGGCCTTAGCATTAATTCCCAATAATCTTCAGTTGGCCAGCAGCGTTTTTTTTAAAAAAACAAGATCCAGGCAGAGTTCAGCTAAGAGTAATTTCTCAATGAAAGGATGACTCGGTTCAAATCTCCTTTGTTTGTTGGACTTTTCTTTCCATGTGGCACTTTTATGACATACTTTTTATCTGCTGTTTGAATATGAGGAGGCCCCTCATGGGAAATTCAAGTCATGTGCTCTTTTACAGGTAAGGGAAGACGAAATAAAAGTCGTGGCATTCAAGAAAGGAAACTGCGATGAAATCAATATAGACAAGGTATGGTCTTACTTGGTCTGCATTGGAATCTTATTACTGGTTTGGATGAAGTTATGTGTATTGTATATTTAGTTATTACATTTTGGTCCCACCATTTCTTGAGTGAACTTAAGATGGACTAGATAGCATTTTCCTCCCACTTTATTTTCACAACAACCTGCTGAGGTAGGCCTGGCTGGCCCAAAGTTACCCAGTGAGCTTTAGGACCTAGTGGGAGCTCAGTAAGCTGAAATAAGTTACAGCCAAGATCCTGGATCATGTCGCATTTTTCACATGCATAATTATGATGCATATTTCATCCAACCTACCCTCAAACCCACCTTTTCTCTGCTGCAATCCCCACCCAACCATTTCCTGTCTGGCGGGGAAAGCAGGGTGTGTGGCAGAGGAGCATCCAGCTGTGCAGAGGAATGGCAGCATCCTCAAGGAGCTCCAGGAAGAGATCTGGACACTTCTTTGCCACTCCCCCTGATCTCCACCAACTAGGAAGCGTCAGGAGGTTCCGCTCTTGTCATGCTAACAGGGAGAATATGTTTAGCTTAGTCAGTAGATGAATGGGAATAGATACAACATATCCATTGCTGTTTGCAACAAAGTATCAGTTGCCAATTGCTGTTTCCAACTTGTATCCGGGAATGGGTTCAAAAGGCACCAAGGCACCAAAGAAAGTGATCTGGCAAGAGTTAATGTCCAGGGCATTCGACATAAATGGGGGGAAGAGATCTGAAGGGTCAAATGTTAAACTAGCAGGAAGGTGTTGTGAGAACAAACAGGACTAAAATAGGAACACAGGAATTGTCCAGGTTTTCAAGATTAAAGTTATGTAAACATCAGGAATGCCTGGGAAGGTTTGGGTGGCATTTATGAATTTTACCAATCATTGTGATCCATATCTGAATTTGTATGTCAGGGTATAAAACCTGTTGCCATCCAACATATGCCAGTGTTAGCGATTTTTGAAAGTTGCTGTGTTGCTTGCCAATTCCAAAATAAATGCTGCTGCTAGACGTCTGAGTGTGTCTTGGGAGAGCAAGTTAGCCAGTGCATGACAAGAAGTGCCATATTGGGGAGGAGAGAAAAGGTGAATTTGGGGAGGGATTTTGGTCACTGCATAACTGGTACACAATTCTGATTTCTACTACAATCCAAAAAGTTTGGTTTCAAGTTAGTTATTATCGTTAGTCATTAACAATACTCCACTCAATGTTTAGAGTGGCTGAAGATAGCTTGTGGATGACAGTGTCATAAGAGGTAGCAATTCCTTGGATAAAATTGGACAGTCCTTCATAAATCGAGAGGAAATTCTGCATAACTCTGGCCCCTCCCTAAACTGCAAACCCTAGGATTCCATGGAATGTTGAAAGTGGAATAATAGCACTATAAGAGTGTAGTGTAGAAATGGCCCCTGTCCCTTGGCCGTTCACTTCAGCCTCCAACTGCAGTTCTGCCTATACTCCCTATCCCTTTTGTGGGGCAACATTTTTTCCCCCAGAGGTAATTCTAGACACATTGTTGTGGGCATAGCCTCTCCCACACAAAATGGTGGAAAGATACATTGATCCTTCAACGCTGAAACTTCCTGTTGCTGGCGAGCTCTTGGTTCTTTTCTGGGTTCAGGCCTTGCTTGACAAGCTTCCCTTATTTTGTCAAACTTAATGGTAATTTTTTTTAAATCAGCTACAGGCAGCTGTTTCCAAAGAAGATACTGGTATTTTAAGCATTCTGGAACTTTATGCAGGAGCTGCTGGAAGGCTTGGCCATCTCCAGTGCAAGGGAAAGTCAAAATAGGAAGCAAAGGGCTGGAAACTCAAAAGACATGGCTGAAGGGTCTGAAAAGGCTGATTGGCTCAAGCTGAATTTTACCACCTCCATCCTGGCTATTCATTCACAGTTTTTAGAGCATGGGTTACTTGACACATTTGGTAGGCCAAGTACATCCAACTTGCCATTCCCCAAAATGCTGTCTTTTTGTGATTAGTGCATGACTGCTTATTTGGGGGTACATCTTGCCCTTGGAAGCAGGACTGGCTTTACCATTAGGCAAAGTGAGGCAACAACCTTATGCAGGAGATGTTAAGGAACAACAACCAGTGTACCTCCTGATTCCCAGGCTATGCCCCTCTCTTGGAGGGCACAGCTGTGTGTGCCCATAGTTTGTCCTTTTTCTCTCAACTGGTTTGCTTTCCTTGGGTGTGATGGAGGATGGTCTTCCATTGGAGGTACTCAGTTGAGAGTCAATTCAGCTTCTGTATATAGAATACAGGAGGAGGTGCCATCTTGTCTTTTTTTTCCGGCACCAATCTCTGTGTATAAAGAGATTTTTAAAACTATCTTTTATTTCAGATCAAAAAGAAACTTTCCCTTGTGTAGTCTTTTTGTCACTTCTTCATTCAGTCTGTCCTTTGTTCACCAGTTTCCTAACATTTTTTCACACTGGAGATCAAATCATGTTTTCTTTTTCCGCTCCAGTCAAGGCGACAGGCTCTCCAAGAAGAGATTGACCGGGAGTCTGGCAAAACAAAAGTCATCAAGGAAGAGGGGGAACTGGTGAGTGCAAATCCTGCAGCTAGGACCAGGCCATTCATATGCTAGTCATGTCCACAGCTTGGCCCGTTGGTCTCTAGTCTGATTGGGAACTTGAAGTTACACTGTAGAACAAATCAGTCCGCTCCCTAGAGACGCTGAAGACAGGCCGGTAAAGTCCAACCTCCAGTGAGCTGTAATGCCTATCATTAATCCTGAAGAATAGCATTTTCCCTGTAATCCCTTTGGGGAGTTAGTTTTGATGTGTTTGCTGCAGAAGCCATGTTTGGTATTTACTGTGGCATATAAATGGCAATATCCTTTGAACGTAGCTGTCATCAGCACGCTAATTAGCAGCCCTACTGTTTTCTTTTTCTTGATTGGTATGGATGGCCAATCAAGTCAAAATGGAGCGCGTGAAGGAGTGTGCCATTTTCTTTAGGCACAGTAATACACACAGTTGAATTACACAAACGGTCAATGGAAATTGTCTCCTCTGATGAATGTGTCCCCAGAGCTCCGACAGATGAGCTGGGTTATCTTGGTAGCAGGAATAATGGTGCTCCTTTGTTTAGTGACCAAGATGGGGCTCCAGGAATCAGTTTAAGCCTCTGCAGTCAGGCAAATATGGCATTTTGGTTAATTGATTGGCATGAGCTCACGCTGGAAGTCCTGAAACAGCTACTGTCTCAAAGGGCCAGATCACATGCTGCTTCAGGGGCAGTGATCTAGCAGAGCCATGTTCACAGACCACTGGGAGGTCTTGCTTAGCAGGGACATTGATGTCATGTGTCTCCAAGCTTCACCTTCCCACTTCCTCTGCGGTCCTCACAAGAGCTGAAAGGACGTTGGGAGAATTTTCCCAAGCACCAGTATATTCTTTTGATCCATCTCTGTTGTAACTGAGTATACGAGGGTGACATGATCTGGAATAGGCAAGGCCCATTAGCTTTACAAAAGACCTGTTCCTAATAGAGAAGTGAACTGGTTTGTTTTTGTGAATCAAGCCAGCTGACATCACCTTTCAAAGCTCCTTTGGTGTGTGGCAGTAGAAACTGTCCCAGTGAACTCGAAATTTGCCACTACACTGCTGCTCACAATTCTTTGTACCATCTGTCAGAGTGTATTGTCAAGGTGCATTATGTAAAGTCCTAGTGGAAGCTAAGTAGGCCTGTGATTGGCCTTTGCTCCCATGGGAAACTTATTGGGAACCTTGCGTATGCAACCTTGAAGTCCATACTGGAATGTATGTGTAAGCCATTTCAGCAACTATGACTGTCTCTGCTTATTGATAAACTATTTCAAAAAACCCGGCATACCTCTTCCAAGAAAACAAGTTATTTACATAAATGAAACAGTGTAGGAAAGAAATGGCCACACCTATAAAACTCCTATGTGAGGGTTCAGGTTTTGGGTGAAGCGTTCTCAAGAGGAGAGAAATCCCCTTTGTGACAATGCTTTGGATTTGCTGATGTCTCTCTTACTTTGGAGCCATTTGACAAGTGACATTCTGGCAGGGAATCCCAGTCCCTTGATGATGGCCTATCTAGGTTTATTAACACCTAGAAGAATAGGCATAATGAAGGCCAATTAGTGAGCTTCACAAGGAACAAGCTCAAAATGACAGGGAAGATAGAGATGCTGGGTAGTTGTGCAGAGCTAACCTCCCAAACTGCAAAGGGGGTAAGAGCTGTAATTATTCCTGACTGTGATTTCCCCCACCCCCACCAACCAGGAAGAATGAATTATTTGCAAGCTGTGTGAAGATGCTGCAAGAGAGCTGGGGAAAAGTTGAGCAGTTTCTTAAAAATGAGTGACAGAGGTTCAACCTTGCCATTCTTCAAAGTTGCTTAAAAATATAAGAATGGAGCCGTATCTGACTGGAAGCTGATCAATTACAGTTCAGCATTTTGTTCCCACCATGATCAGCCAGACATGTTTGGGAAGTCCACCTGGAGGAGGTGGGGGCAGGAAGACCCTTCCGCTCTTGTTCCCCAGCAACTGGTTTTGTGGTACATTTTACTTTGATACTGGAAGTAATATATAGCCATTCCGAGTGGCAGCCATTGATTCCTCTATTAATTTGTCCAAACCCCTTTTAAAACCATCGTGGTTCATGTTCATCACTGTATCTTTGGACTGTGAATTCTATAGTTTAACTGTGTGCTATGTCAAGTAATTTCTTTTTGTCTGCCCTGAAATCTCCAACCATTTGGTTTCAGTTCTAGTATTATAAACAACAGGAAGAAAATGTGTCCGTATTTACTTTCTCTACAGCATGCACCATTTTATATGTTCCACCATACCCTCTTCACCTGTTTTTTGAGCTAAAGCTCCTCTGATGCTTTAACTTTTCCTCATAGGAGAGATGCATAAGCCCCCTAATCATTATGGCCACCTGTTTTCTGCACCTTTTCCAGAGATGATGATGATGATGCATTGATATTCCACCTTCTTTCCAAAGAGCTGACAGTGACATTCATGTCTGCCTTCCTCCCCAAATTGTTAGTACGGTATTCCTGTGTAACAGGTCAGGCTGGGAGAGACTGGCCCAAAGCCACGCCAGTGCATTTCACAGCTGAGTGGGACTGGGATCTCCGAAGTCACAGTCCAGCACTCTAATGGTTGGACCAGTTAGAGACGAACTGCTACATCATGCAAAAAACTCCTTGTCAAAGAACTCCTTGTTTGAAATGAGCAGACATTTCTTGAGTTTTCCTCCAGTATTGTCCATCAGGATGTACATGTTTGAATACTTTCTGAACCACTGTATCCTGCTGCTCTGTCAGCACTGTTGCTTTCTTGCTGTGGATAATCAGTTGGATTTATATTGTCCTCTAGAAACAGGAAAAAAACTCAGAAAATGCTCATTTGCAGTTGTAATCTTCTAGCTTCAGCAGGGTTCAGTTGTGTGGAACTCACTGATTCTCTTTCCTGCTCTTTAGGAGAGCGATTTTGGCCAGTGGAGCACAGCAGTGTTTGAAACTTCAGAGCGGAAATCTAAGTTCCTCAGGCTGCTGGGTGGATTCAAGAAAGGTTCTTCCATGTCACCACAAGATCCTCCTGCCCACGCCACAAAACTGAATATGGCTCTTGACTGGAATAGGGAGCAAAACCTCCAGCAAGACCTGCAGGCTGAGTTTGAGAAGGCAGTGGATCGGAAGCACCACAGAGGCGCTGGCCTTGGATTTCAGTCTGCTACACAGAAACAGACACACATAGATAAATATGCTTCAAAATCTATAAAATTTGAAGCCTGAACTATTTGAGAAGGAAAGAAGCCATCTCTGAGACACCTGTGGGTTTTCTTAGCAACGTGTTTGCACATGGTAGCAAAATGTCCTTTGAAGTATGTTTTTGAGTAAGGATCTGACATATCTCATGCTTTTGTCCAAAGCTTTAACAATGCCATGGTTTTTCAGTTTTAGAAAATACAAATCTCTGTTTATTTTTCCATGTGACTAGCATTTAAATCTGATACGCTCTGTATAGATGTATAAGGATAGAAACCTTATTTGAATACAGCTGTCTTTCCTCTGGTGAACACAGCTCAACAAGCTAGGAAGCTGGAGAGATTAGGCGTTAGCTCTTTCATAGAATCATAGAGTTGGAAGAGACTCCAGGGGCCATCCATTCCAACCCCCTGCCATGCAGGAACACACATCAAAGTACTCCCAACAGAGGGCCATCCAGCCTCTGCTTAAAAACCTCCAAAGAAGGAGACTCCACCACACTCCAAGGAAGCACATTCCACTGCCGAACAGCTCTGACTGTCAGAAAGTTCTTCCTGAGGTTCAGGTGGAATTCCTTTTCCTGTAGTTTGAATCCATTGCTCCTTGTCCTAGTCTCTGGAGCAGCAGAAAACAAGACTGTTCCCGCTTCAGTATGACATCCTTTCAGATATTTAAATATGGTTGTCATGTCCCCTCTTAACCTTTTCTTCTGCAGATTAAACATACCCAGCTTCCTAAGCCACTCCTCATAGGGCATGGCTTTCAGACCCCTCACCATTTTGGTCACCCTCCTGTGGACACATTCCAGCTTGTCAATATCCTTCTTGAAATGAGCTGCCCAAAACTGGACACAGTTGTTCATGGTAACACTGCTGAGCATTTTTCTTCATACCTGTTCCATCTTACTGTAGTGGCTGCTATAATGACTTGTTCTTGACTTGAGACCGTGCAGAGACGGCATGTACCACAGCATAGTATGGTGCCAAACATTTTGAATTCTAGAAAGTAGGCAGAAGACATAGAGGAACTTTATATCATCTACAGCATTCTGAGTGATGCATCTCTTGCCCAAGAGTCAGAAGAAATTACCAAATTCAGATAAAGCTCCCACGGCAGGTGACCCCGTGTTTCAGTGTAGTTTGTTGAGAGACGTAATAAAAGCAATGCATTTATACTTTGTAAATAATAATAAATTCAGATTTGAATGGGCATTTGGAATACTTCCAGAATCCAAACATGAAGCCCAGGGAGCTCAAAAGTGTTTATGACATTGCTGCTCTCCTTTCTGATGCAGCAACAATGTTTTAAGTAAGTGAGCATATCCTGGAGATTTAGCAGTCAATTTTTTGAGCACCCAACCCCAGGAAAGCCCCACTAAAACAAAATTAGAAACAAACAGAAGTCCATTTCTAAAAAAAAAAAAAACCTTGAGGAAGAAATAAGGTGCAGGGGGCTTGTGCTTTGTGATAAAACTATTAGAGATTCCATGAATGGAAATAAGAAATTTTGCCCTGAATTTTCTTTTAAGGGAGGTGTTTGAGGCAAGCTTGAAGAAAACTACCCCCCTCCAAGCCTGAGGGGTTCTACGCAGCCTGCCAGTCATCGGGCTCCCAGTATTCTGAAACAAAGTCTTCTATTTTAAATCAAATGGCATAGTGGCTGCTGCAGAAGCAGGTCTTGGAAAAGTTCCTTTTCTGGACTCCAGCTTCCTGAATCTCCCAGCCTGCATGATCAGTGATCATGCTGCCTGGGAGACTCTAGAAACTGTACCAGAGAAGTTATGTTTTCTGAGTTCTGCTGACAGGACTGCCCAGAGCTTCTTGAAACAGCTCCATTCAAGGAAATGCACAAAATGGAGCTTTATATTCAGTCACCTTCAATAAATTCAGCAATTACCATTGTAATGCTGGGCCATCCTTCTTTCCCCTGCTGTTCAGTCAAAATGACAGCGGGAGAGGGAATGGCAGGTTCCTCCTTGTCCTTTGTTGGAGCTATGGGGCTTTCTTCCGAAGATACTTGAGAATGGGCCCAAATGAGCCTGAACTGAGTACCATTTCAGGCACACCTTCTTATTCTGCATGCAATGTCCCCACCTGAAAATCCACAAAGCAACTTCAAAGAAAGAATACTTCAATGCCACTGTCTTACGACTTTACATCTCATGCTCCGCTACTACTGTGGTAGCCACAGGTGATTTAAGGATGATCACAGGACCCAGACATGGGGGGTGGGGGGCAGCGATATCTCACCTCTCATCATGGGCTAAATTATTAGTTCCAACTCAAATTGATAGGAATTTAGTAAGTCCATGGGTTTGCTCAAATTGGGACTAAGAATTGGATTTAGGGCCATATCTCTATTACCAGTTCATAGGTGCCTCCCCCTCTTACAGCTGCTTTCCCAACAGTGGAAAAAGATATGCATCTTTCCCTCAAAGACAAAAGCAAGAGGGATAGGCAAGTTGAATGGTTGGCAAGGAGAAGGTTAAACAGTCTTCTCCCATCATCCAGAAGGCTGTCTTTGGTTCAACCTAAAGCAACCTACAACTTCTTGGCATCCTTTAAAAAAAAATGAGAAAAACAATGTGAAATTTGGTATATAGGGTAGGTTCTGTTTGTCACAAGCAGCAAATATTTCCTTGCCTTCATTAAATTAATACTTTCACAATGACTTCTGAAATAATTTCTCGTATTCTGGAACTGAAAAACCCTGTCCTGTGAGATCCCATGACGTTGCATTACAAATCAAGACACTGCAAAAAAGTCTCCTTTCAGGCTTGTTAGTTGCAATAGGAAGACCTTTGAAAGTGAACCTTCTGTGATTTACCTCAGTGTTAATCACTCAGAAATGGCAGACAAAATACACTGGGAATGACTACATACACACCTACACCACTTTCAGTATAGGCAAACAAAGTCCTTGAACAGCAGCTGTTCCCAGTTTCTTTTGCCTTCCTTTCTGACTTGCTCTTATTGCCAGGATTAGAAGCAGTATAACATTAAGTGGGTGTTCTGGAGAGGCATCCCAGAAATCTCTTGGAAACACAGCAGTGAGCTAGTTCAGTAATTGAGCTACACCGGCAGATTGTACTGTGTGTACAATACTTTTGAAACCATTCTGCGTGAATTTGTCTTACAATGTTTTGTGTATAGAACAAAACACCTCATTTTATTTTTTTAATGTGAACATCTGTAGATTTCATATGTGAGCTAATAAATGCTACTTTTGTAGGGAAAAAAAATGGCCTTCTATGCTTGCTTCTGTTTTGAAATAGCTTGAATTAGCTGAAAAGGCTGAGGCCCTCTTCCAGAATCTGCACAGGAATACCGATTGCTGAAGACATGAAGGAGCCAAGGGAGACAGCTTGGACCACAAGGGAAACAAGATGCCATACAAAACAAACCTGTGGTGGTCCTATTCTGTGCTTGCAACCTCTTTACCCTCAATGATGCTGTGCCTTTCTCAGATTTAATACATACCCAAACTGAAAACAATTAAGCCTTCACCCGTTATGAAAGGCATCTTTTTGAACCATTAATAAATTGCAGTCCCAAATGGCTCTTTTATGTGATCCACAAACATGCACTATGCATCCCACAGAAAGCAGTATCCTAACAGAAGCACTAGGCGCCTTTTGATTTTAGTCTAGTATTCTGGAACAAAACAGCTTACAAAGCCCTAAACAACTTGGGACCAAGACAGTGGACAGACCGCTTCCTCCCATATGAGCCTGCCAGAAATTTTGAGATTTTCAAAGGAGTCCCCATGGTGTGTCCCAAAACCTTGTTATGTTAGGCTGGTGGGTACGCCTAGCAGGGCTTTCCCTTTAGCAGCACCTCGACTGTGGCTACCCAAGGAAGTTAGGCTGGCCCCGTCTCTTTTAAGCATCCGGTGGGCAGCTAAAACAATGCTGTTCCACAAAGCATTCCATGTTTGCTCTTTTCACTGTTTCAAAACCGGATTCTAGGATTGTTTTTAGACTGCTTGTAGAAGTTTTTGAAAAGTATTTTAGTATGTTTTTCAAATGTTTCTATCTTTGTGCTGTTTTCACTGATTTTTACTTGTTCGTTGCCTGGAGAGCCTTTGTGGGCTGGGAAGTGATACAGAAATACTGTATATACTCCTGTATAAGTCTAAAAATTTTAGTCAAAAGGTTGACCCCAAAACCTTAACTCTTATCAAAATAGGAACCATGCCCTTCTCTGAGGAGAAGGGTGAAAGGTGAGAGCGCAGCCCATTCTAGGAGAATCTAAATGCAGCACTATCCCCCTCTCTACTCTGCTGCAGTGTCGCTTCTGGCTTTTTGAATGCCTCAGTGATAAAATGGTGCTTCCCCTCAAAGGCACTGAGAGAGGGGAGAGGGTCCCAGGATGTACTAAGCTCTCACTTTTGCCATGTCACTCAGAAAGGGAGTTTCCCAAGTTATTTTTGACAAGAGTTATGATACAATATTAATTCTTACAAAAAAAAGGAACCATCCCCTTTGCTGAATAGAGTAGCAAAAGGCCTTTCTGAATGCCTGGGTGGGAAAATGGCAGTGGCGGCCCAGACAAGTTGGCCCCAAGGCAGCCCTGGTGCTTTCCCCTTTCCACGGAATGACCCTTGACTTATCCATGGACTATACCAAAATCCATCATTTTGGCCCCAAAAACCTGCCCTTGACTTACACATGCGGTCAACTTACACAAAAGTATATATAGTAATAATAAACATGCAGCATTCTTTTTCCTCTGTGCCTTCTCTTTTCCATTTCTCTCCCTTGACATCAGGATTGTGATGCTGCTGTTGCTACACAACTCCATCACCAGAGCTGTTCTGTAACAATCATAGTAGTTCCACCTATGGTGAAGCAGGACTTTGTAATCACAAAGCTGCTACAACCAGATTTTGCTACAGTTTTTCACCCATATTGTGCATACATGGCCATTGTTGGTATGTTTAACAAAATTACTGGCAAACTTGCATGATTTGTTTCAGTGCAACAACAGCAAACATTCTCCTGCCCTAAAGAGCTTGGCCAAGGAAACTACTTGATCAATGCACCTCTGGCTTCTGCAAGTTTTCCATCCTGTCCTTACATTTCCCATTTTAGCCCCTTTCAAGTAAATATAACTGCCTTGGTCAATATTCATCTGTCTTTCTGTTCGTCCCTGTTGTCGGCTTTTTGTGGTAAGTTCTTCGCAGCCAAGGACCTACTCAGTTTGGCTCCATAAATCTGAGGCATCATGCACATTGCCAGCGCTGAATTATTAACATGTACATCCTTCTCTGTTTTAAGATGGCGCTCACCTTTTCTCAAAGGGTTCTGTTATCTAGTAATTTAAAGGAATGAAAAAAAATTGAAGTTGCTCATGGGGCTTACAATCAAAAGACGAATGTAGAGTTATGCAGCATAATAATGAGTGTGCCTAATGATTACAATATAGCCAGCTAAGCACTGCTTTGAAAGACCAGTAACAGGAATGAATACAAATTTGTCCTACCCTTGATTAGACTTTTTTTATTATTACAGTGTCACACTGTAAACTTACAAATATTCCTTGAATATGGCTGCTTTTAAACACTTTTCAAAGGGCTATCACAAATTTTTAGGGTTCTTTCCATTTGTTTTCTTTTTAATCAACAGACAAATAGCCATGTGTTTGAAAAAGTGCATTTGCTTTGAATGCAGAAAAATTTCTAACAGTTGCCTATTTTCCCAGATATGCGCTCATTTCTCAAAGGCAGGCCTATGGGAAGGCCATTGATCAACATGCCAACACAAGTTATTGTACCTATTTTTCTTTATAGCCCCATTGGATATAAAAGTTATTTCCATTCTGAAATGGCATGATACCATTTGACTGACCCAACGTTAGCATGTAAGTCACCTTTTAATGGTTAATGGCTGTGCTGTGGGAAACAAAACCTCATTTCAAAAATGATTGCACTGGCAGGAAAATTCTTCTCCTGCCTCTGACCAAATAAATCAGTCACACACTGAGGGACGCTTCAAAATGAAAAAGATATTGAACGGCAATAATAGCCTAAGATGCAACTTGTATATTATAGGCCTTGGAGAACTGCCTTCTAGTAGATCTGACTCCAGCAGACTGACATTCATCAGGTCCTCGACTGCAGGGGAAGGCGTAGCGCCAGCTCTGTAAAATGGCTCAGCTCAGGGTGTTTGCTTTGCCTCTTGATGTATTCCAAGGTTCTGACCTAAAAAAGGGGGAAAGGAAAACAAGAACACTTTGGAAACCAGTTCTCTCTCTTCAGTGAGAAAAAGGAGGGAAAGTTCTCTCCATATTTGTTCAGCGGCTGCAATACCCATTCCAAATCAATGGCCAAGCAGTTTATCTCATGCAATCACAGACAAATACAGACAATATAATTTGTATCACTGGGGGAAAAATATCACCCATCAACCATAGCATTCATTTTGAAAGCAGCATGTTTGTAGAGCTTGTGACTGAGGACAGGCTTGGAAGTGTAGAGAAAATATCTGCAGAAAACCTCCAAACTAGGGTGGAGAACATGGTGGCCCTCCAGATATGATAAAACACAATTCCCATCAGACTTGTCCAACACAGCCAATGGTGAAGAAGCATGGCAGCGGGAATCCAAAACTATTTGGAGAGCCACGCCTTCCTACTCTTGTTATAACCAATCATGTGCTCAGTGGGACACACCCAGTGATCAGGAGTAAGCCTCTGGCTTGCCTGACAGCATACTTGTCAGTAGGTCTTGGCTTGGGGAAGGAAAGGAGTGGGAGCAGCAAGACAGAGAGGCTTGTCAAGCCACAGGAACTTGATTTAGCTAAGATTTTTTAAAATAAGAAAAGCCCTGGCTGGATCAGATCAAATAAAGATACGCCTGGTCAAGCACCCTGCTTTTCAAAGGGGCCAGCCAATGCTTTGGGGGAGCCCTGAAACAGGGACTAAGGAACAAATCTGCTCCCATCAAATGATGGCCCTTCAGTGCCATGTGACCCCTGCCGACAAAAATTCTATACAGCTAATGACCACCGATAGTCCTCTCCATGAATTTGCCTAAATCCCCTTTTCAAAGCCACCAACCACCACCTCATTTTGGCCCTTCAGATGTTTTTGCCTACACCTTCCATAACCCTTGGAGGTCCATGCTGGTTGAGCTTTGGGGAGTCTAAAACATCTGGAGAAGATACCTCTTGTCTGGAGAAATGTTCTCTGTTGCCATCCTCAACAGTGAATTTATAGGGCAAACAGATGGAAAGAAGTTAAGTCTGCTAAACCAAGACAGCTACAGTTTCAGATTAACACTGACTGCACCCAAGCCCTAGTTCCAAGATGTATCTATGCTCTCTCCTCACCATGGTCTTTGTATCAGCAAAGCCATGCTTCTGAGCCAGGTTCCACAGGTTAACAGCAAGCTGGTTGAGTTTGTTGTTGCGCAGATCTCCGTGGGCCAAGATGCTGTTGAAGAAGTAGAGGGCCAGCTGGCTCTGACGCTTTAAAGTCTACACAGTTTTAAAAGAAGACATTAAATTGTATGCAGCTTACAAGACCACACCAATATGGGGAAGGAATCTCACCTAGCTAAGTGATTTTCCTTGATAATCTAACCCCCTCCACCAATACTTTCCGCCTCTTGTTTCACAGCTTATTTAGAGTATCAGCCTGAAAACTATTCACAAGACTCATGGGACACTTTTTGGCTACAGGGCAGGATATAAATGTTTTAAAGAAAAAAATAATAATTGATTGCCCCTTGTTTTCCTTCTCTATACCCTTGTTTGTGGAGGTCAACTTGAAAGCACAGTAGTAACAATAATAACAATCTGAAGGTAATACCATGCATCTGATGAAAGTGATTTCTAGCCCATGAAAAAAATGGGCTGGTCAGTCAAGGGGTGTTCAGACTCTTTGTCTGACAAGACCTATGCAACCAACCATCCTGCTGGAAGGCCAGAGCCTAAGTACCTCAGGGTTCCTGCAGATCGCCCAAGCTTACGAGATATGCTGCAGAGAGAACAACACACACATACTTTACATCTAAGAGGCTGGATGCTCTCTTAGGTTTCCCCTTTGTCAGGACATGCATTTTGCCACACCCCGCTTAGCCCACAGTTCAGAGCCAGAGCCATCAGCCATTTTTCAAGCTGTCATTCGGCCAAAGAATTGTTGGAAGCCGTTGAGCAACCCTCGCAGACCCGCCACATCAATTAATGCGTTTCATACTTCACTGGAGCCCTCTCTAAACTCAGCCAGGCTTAACCATTGCACAGTGTGAATTACTGCTGAAGCAAGCAGCAAATTGAAATTAAAACCTTGCTTAAGTGCTGCTGCCAGGACTACTCACAAACGCACACACCCAGTCAAAGACAAAATGCTTTGCTAGAGGCAAATGCAAAGGAGTTGCTCCCAGACAAAAACAGGTGTGCCTCACCAGCCACCTTATTCAGCAGATACTTTGCCTCCACCAAAGTCAAGTGACCCACCAAGAAGAACAGACTTTTCTATTCTGAAGGGACAAAAGCACACTTCCCATCTTGAGAAGCAGCCTTCCCTCTCGGCTCCAGTTCTTGTCAGACATTCCATCAGAAGGGAAAGGGGATCAATCTTGAGGCAGCAGATCCTCCTGCCACGACTTTCACTGAAACAACACCTGAGAGTGTCCTTGATTCCTGAAATGCATGTGGGCACTGCTAGAACTTGGCACTACCATGGTGAGAAGAGGGAATTCTTCCTCTGAAACATCAGAGAATGCTTCTTCTAAAATGACAGCACCTGCTCTCCATAATTAATTGTTAAAACAATCTCTCTTTTAAAAAAATGCTGCCTAATTAGTGAATCAGAGTGTTGCCAACTGATTTATATAAGCAATGAAAGTTCACTAAATGTTATTCTTGTTGCGTGCCTTCAAGTCATTTCCAACTTGTGGTGATCCTAAAGCAAACCTACTACAGGGTTTTCTGGGGCTGACACGCCCAAGGTCACCCAGTGGTTGTCCACATCTGAGCAGAGTATTGAACTCTGGTCTCCAGGGTCGTAGCCCAACGCTCAAATCACTGGACCATGAATGCCAGCCGTAAGTCAGAAAGGGCTTGAAGGCACACAACAACAGTAATTGTTACAGCCATAATAAGTAAAATATTTTGGGTGAAGGTGCAAGAAACCCCACTAAGGGAAACGGATAAAGCTTCTCCTTCTCATTATTCCCACTTCTCTTACTGATTGGGCAGATCAACCATCTTAATAGATGACAATAACATGTCTAAAACTGCTGGCAAGGAAGAGGAGCTCATAATTATTGGGATCACAGCAAATGTGAAAAAGGGTGTTAAATCCTTCCTTTCATGTTCCCGAGGAACAAGGCTTTTGTGAAGCTGGTATTTACTTTTGGAACAAATCTACTGGCACAAAACCCTAGAAAGAAAAGAAAGTGACATAGTGGCACAGACCAACAAAGAGCACTTTCCTTCAGCGCTTCCAAAGTGGCTGACAGCTTAACTGCAGATTTTAGGCAATGAACCCGCCACCAGTAAAAATGGATTACATAACACATTTATGCAGCTATGCTAATGTAGTCCAAAGCTGGGGAATTTGTGGCTCTCCGGATAGCACTGAATTCTCAGTATCCATCAGTTTGAACCAGCCTGGACAATAATGAGGGATGATGGGAGTAGCAGTTCATCAACAGCTGAGTCCTGTCACTCAGACAATGTCCCTCAGGAAAATATTCTGCAGTGACAAGAAGGAACCCTTCCCCACTTCTCTCACCTCATCTTTTCCTAGGGTCTTCAGATGCTCCAAGATCTGGGCTATCACTGTTTCACACAGCTTGTTTGTCTCCATCAGGAATTTGGTATCTCCACCATACAAAGTATCATTGGATTCAACTAAGAAAACAGGAGGTTTTAGATTAAAATTAAGGAATGCAACCAAGTAAGAATGTTTGGGTAACTCAGAAGGCAGAATATTTATAAAGAGAAGAGACGAGACGAGACGGGACGGGACGGGACGGGACGGGACGGGACGGGACGGGACGGGACGGGACGGGAAGGGAAGGGAAGGGAAGGGAAGGGAAGGGAAGGGAAGGGAAGGGAAGGGAAGGGAAGGGGGAGGGAAAAAACAGAATTACTCTAAGGAGCATGCAGGGTGGGACATAATACAAAGAGAGAGATCCAGGTTCAAGTTGCTATCCAGCCATGGGCCCAACTCCTAAAGGCATCAGATCAGATTTTGGTGACACATGTCTTAGGGCCTTTCCGCACTACACTGTTTTAGTGCTCTTTTTCCACTTTCAACACCTTGTGGAATTCTGGGGTTTGCAGTTTACTGAGGCCAAAGAGCTCTCTGGCTGAGAACTCTAAACGCCCCTCCCTAAACTGCAGACCCCAGGATTCCATAGGATATTGAAAGTGGAATACTAACACAGTAACCGTGTAGGACAGAAAGGCCCTTAGTTATATCCCATTGGTTGCTGTAACATGCTCTGGGGGGGTGGATTGGAAAAGTGCTCAGAAACTTCAGCTGGTTCAAAGAGCTGCAGCCAAACTACTGACTCACTCTAGTTATAGGGACCATGCAACTCCATTGGCTAATGGATAACTTTGGACACATGAAGACATTTGAACCTAAACAGTAGCTGTTGTGCTGGTGTGCACATACATTGGAAAGAACTTGTGCACATGGCCCTAAGCATGTTAGAAAAATGGCAGAATGCTAGAGGGGCTTTGTTTCTACTTTTTAAAACCTACTATATAATACAGACATTTCAAAATAAAGCTAGAAGACATGATCATCAAGGAGGAGAATGCACTCACCTACTGTGGTAGGTAAAGTGCTAAAAGCAAACAATGAATTTTGAAGAAAGAGGAAAATATTTATTTATATCCCACCTTTTTCCTACTTCAGAACTCAAGGCAGCTTACAAACATCAAAACAAATAAAACTAAAGGATCTTGAGGTTATCATATTTATTGTGCCATAAGCTTTTGTGGACTATAGTCTTCTTCATCAGATGAACGAAACGTTCTCTGAGGAATACCTTGTTTTTTCAAAAATGTCTTGTAACTGATATGCTTGCTGGAGTTCATGACATACAAAGAAGAGCCCTAGAAAATGGGCTAACTTGGAATGTGATCTCCTTTTTTGTTTTGTTATGTTGTTATCCCACTTTTCGTCCGAGGAACTCGTACCATACGTGGTATCCTCTTCTTCATTTTTATCCTTACAACAACCTGTGAGGAAGGCTAGGTTGAAAGGGTCAAGATCACCCGGGGAGTTCCATGGCCAAGTGGGCATCCGAACCCCAGTCTTCCCAATTACAGTTTGACACTTGAACCATGAAACCACATCAGGGCCTACACTGCTTTCAGACCATAAGCACAAACTGACAGCCACAGCCTGACAACTAGCCTTGCTATTAGTAATTAGTAAATAGTAATTGCTCTTTCATCCAAAAGATATGACCTTGACTATCCACATACTAGAACAGATTGCTTCATTTTTGAATTATTAAAAGAGAAAGTTCTCAGTGTTCCAACTTTGGATGCTGAATGCAAAGGGCTGACAATTTTGGGGTGTGAGAGATGAACACAGAATATGTAGAAACATGACTCAGTCAATAGAGAAGAAAGTCTTTTGTCTTCAGACGCCAATATCTTCAACTCAAGACCTCTCAAGAAGCTGTGGAAGAACCAGAAGAGTTGTAAAATAACAAAAAGCTTCTCCAAATTGCAACAAACCAGTCTTTCCCAACTGTGCTGAGTGGAGACAATGGGAATCATAGCCCAACTCTTCTGGAGAACGCTAACATGGAGAAAGTTACAATAGAGCCTGGCCTGGGCAGGCTCAGATGGTATGGGTGGGGCTACCTTGAAAAAAATTATATAGGAAATTCCCACGACCCTAAAACTACAGAACAGAGCCAGGGCAGCCTCCCTCTCCCAGATATTCTGAGCATGACCTCTATAGGATCAATTATGGGCACAGTGCTGGCCCAACATCCTGACAAATATTGAACTGGAAGGTTGGATGTGTATTCAGCATCCCCACCAAAGAGCTGTTCATTTATTTGTTATGTTTTACCCTGGAAAGGTTTTCAAAGGGGCATACACATCAATTTTTTAAAAAAGACAAGAAAAGGTCTCTGTCCCTTGCTTACAGATTGAAAAGTATTATGAAGTTCCTCAGCCTGGTGGAGTGGCTGCTGGAGGACAGTCAAGGAGAAAGCCAAAAGCCCAACGGAGCCAGCTCCTCAGGAGGGCTGATGGTGACCCTGTTCCCCTTCCATCCCTCTTATAGATCTGTTATGTTGATTAGATCTATTATGATTAGATCTATTAAGTATCTTTTGCATAAAAGGTGCTAATGACATGCTGACATTGTTTTGATCATTGAAACAAAAAATGATGGAACATACATGTGAAATGTAAACACCTTCAGCAGATCATGCTAAAGTTCTAAGCAAGCCTATCTGAAAATTCTGCTCCTACTGAGAAAGACCCTAATTAGCCAAGATTGCTTAATTATTCTGACTGAATAAAGCCTCCAAAATATGGGGGGAAATGTTGTTCTTGCAGAAGATTCTTTGATTTTAAAAGAAGGCCAGTTTAATTTAATCTGGTCCTCTTTACATTTCGAGCACTGATTGCTGTTTTTTTCATGATGCATGCATTCAAATATCTCTCAATGGACGTAGCATGCAGCATTCTTAATAAGACCAATTTTTATTTTACTTGCAGAAGAATTTAAAGAAAATGCAAAAAAAGTGTGTTACCTAAGTTACCTATGTTGACTGCAATTTCCTACAAGCTTCAATATACAGTTGGCCTTCTACATTTGCTAGGGTTTAGAGGTGCAGGACCCTCGCAAAAGTGGAAAAATCACAAATATCAGAATATGTGTCTGTGAGGAGGAGGCCAAAGCATGGTGTGGAAAGCAGGCACCCAAAGTCCAAACCAATTCAGAAAAAGGAGAGGAAAGGAGGTGGGTCAGTATGGTTGCCTTATACTTCCTCTCTTACCCATCTCCCTGGGTGCGTGCAGGGCATTGGGAGAAGATTTGTGCTCCTGAGAAATGGGGCTCCACTGTGTCCTTGGCTGGCTAGGCAGCAGCTGCTGGAGGACAAAGAGGACCACAGGCAGGTTTATAAAGGGCTGTGTGGCCTGATCGGAGTTGCTGAGAGGAAAGGTTCCCCCAGAAAAAAAGTCCCTGAGGTGGAGAGAAGGGGTTGGAGGAACTTGCAAATAATAAAATCCATGAAAGTTAAATCCGCAAATGTGGGTGGCCAACCTCAGTTTATGGAGCCTATGGCAGCAAAGCTCCTTTTGGCAAAGAAAAATTCAGGCACACACTCCCCTGTCCCCTCCTGCTTGTCCATCCACCCCTAGCCAGGCAAGCCCATGGAGCAAACGAGAGTCGTGGAAATGTCCACACAATATAGTGAACCGCAGCAGTGAGTGTAACTGCATACGCTGTTTACATCATAAATATATAAATGCTTACACAGCCAAATGTTTATTCCTTTGTAATATACATGACCTGCAAGTCCAAAGCTTAAGATATTTTAAAGGGAATGCAGTTGTTGATCTGCCAAGCAGATAACACTGTTGTTTGCAACAATGGGAGTTTAAGTACCAAAATGGTAAACTCTAAGGAACTCTAGCTGGTTCAAGACTGACAAGCATAAAGCAAAAGGAAATTTCAGTCCCTCTTGCACAGAGACAGTGGTGGGTTAACCATGCCTCTTCCACTCTTCTGGACAGCAGGAAACATCTAACCATAAAGTCCTTCTCCAGACAGCAAGGACTCCCTCCCCCCCCCCAAGACTGAACTAATGCAACCCACAAAGCCCAGAAGGTAGGTACCCAGAATGCTCAAAGGCAGGGAACCCAGAATGTTGATCCAAGTAGATGAGCAGGTTCAATATAGACCAAGGTAGGCTTCTGAGCCAGAGTACCGGAAGGGGCCATTGGGAGTTCTGGAGTCGAGTCCCATCTCTCTCAAGCTATGATAGTCAGTAGGTAACCAGTCACACTCTCTCAGCCAGACCCACCACACTGGGCAGCTGTGAAGAGAAAGTGGGGAGAAGAGCAGCCACCTACTCGGACTGTGTGGAGGAAAGACATGATATACACTTATTTATTTCTTCATGAAAATATATTTAGCCCACTCTGTATGCAATGTTTCAGAGGAAGGAACTGGCAAAACCACCTCTGAATATTCTTTCCCTAAGAAAGCTCTTATAAAATTCATGAGGACGCCATAAGTTAGCAGGTGACTGAAAGCACATACACACATGTAAAGACATCAGGGTGTGGGAAAATGAACAAAATGGCTTTAGAATAACCCTATACAGTTTGAACAGTTTAAAACAATCCAACAATCAAAATAAAACCCACAGCTTTATAGACTGAAAACTACAACCTCACTAAGCCCCATACACTTGGGTGAACAGTCAAATTTTAACTTGACACTGAAATGAAGAATGTCTATGGCAACTGGACCTTCAAAGAGAGGCATTCCACAGCTAGGCTACATTCCACTGCCTGAGCCAAAAGGGTTAATATGTACTTGTTCAGATGGGAGAAGGCCTCTTGGGAATTTTCCACCTCTACATTCTGTATAACTGCTAGTGCTCTGTGAGTAGCGCTTATCTGCTACATGCTGTAGATATGTTTTCTTTCAAGTTTATTAGCATTTTCAAGACTTAGTGTTTCATCTGGTCCATCACTGCAGAGGAAGAGTTGATTTCACAACACAAGAAATTGCTCTAAGTAGTAAAGCAGATTTCAGATTTTTAGCCCCAGCTCAAGTAGAGCTACTGAATCAATGGAATCAGTTCCATGGCCTCTTCTAGTTGGGACTAACAATAAGGTTCCAGCTCAAGTCTAACTATTAAACGCAACAAAGCAAGAATGACTTAGAGGCCAAGCCATTTATATATTTACATGGCCTAAAACTTACACTTTGAACTGTGTTTGCAAATGAATTAAAAGATAACATGCATCATAGGTAAAACAATAATAGCATAACAAAAAACTGCTGCAACAATAACTGACGCAAATGGTTAAACACATCACTCTTGAGGCTGATTCTTGCATTAATATTTGCAAACACCAACAGACACTGCCAAGTTAACTGACTTCTGGTCTTCCAGATGAGCACGAACAAGCCCAACTTTCTAGTCTGTGCTCTTCTCTCTCACAGCTGATGAGGGCATCACTTAGTCCTCCAAACACTGCAGGCCTGCAGTTCCCATTGGTGCTGCACAGCACAACCAATGGCGAAAGATTATGAGAGCTGCAATCCACTAACATGTGGAGGACCTCACATTCCCCAGCCCGGCCCAGCCCAAACCAGTACATTTTGCACCAGCATTCTGGGATTTACATAGGCATATATCACTACATGGCAAGGAAGTACCCAAGCCATCATATTTCTGATTTCTATGTACAGGCGTGAAATCTGAATGCTGAAAAGAACCAGGAGAAAGCAAACCAACTCATCTAAAATGTGGTGCTGGAGGAAAGTTCTCCAGGTGCCCGGGATTGCCAAAATGACCAATAAATGGATCTTAGAAGAAATCCCTGTAAGTCAAAATGACCAAACTGCAGTTAACAGTAGCTATCTTTTCTGGGTTTTTTTCTTTTTTTTTTTTTCTGAGAATGATCAGAATTTTGGAATATTTTTAAGTGGATATGCAATTAACAGTTAACAAAAATACAGAGTAACAGTATCAACACAGCACAGACAAGACAAAGCAAAGGGCTGTAAAGTTAAAGAAAGTATAGGTTATAGATAAACACTTTCCAAGGAGGGGTGAAAAAAAGAAGTAGAAATATAACTTATGTTGGTTTTTATTATATTCTTATAGAAAATAAATTTAAGATAATAGATGATGGAGGACATTTATGGAAAATAATTGCAGATAATAGATATTATGTTATTGTTATATTTGTTTTACCTTACTTTTCCTTAATAAAAATAATAATAACAATAAAAACGACCAACTGGGACTATCATAGTCTGGGTACACAGGGAGACGACACGACTTATTAGAAAAGAAGATGTCATTCTTGGTGATGTTGTGTGCCTTTCAAGTCGTTTCCAGCTTATGGCAATCCTAAGGTGAACTTATCACGGGGTTTTCTGGGGCTGAGAGTATGTGACATGCCTAAGGTCACCCAGTGGGTTTCCATAGTCAAGCAGGGAATTGAACCCTGGCCTCCAGGGTTGTAGTCCAGCAATCAAACCACTCCACCACACTGGCTCTCAGAAAGGAGACTGCTGACTTGCAAATCTCTCATAGCATCTTTATAAGTGAAAGCCAATTTGATAAAAAATTACAACAACAAAATCAAAATGCTGCCAACGACACGAAATATTTCCTTCTTATATATATTTGATTTCACAGAAATACTGTGATTTGGGACACAATTCAGAGGGGATGCATTCCACTGCTGCAGACAGTTGTTTTACTCAGCCTTTGTTGCTGGTGTGTGCCTTCAAGTCTTTTCTGACCTCAGGGTTTTCTGGGGCTGAGTGTGTGTGACACACCCAGCGTCACCCAGTGGGTTTCATGGCCAAGCGGGGAATCAAACCCTGGTCTCCAAGATCATAGTCTAAATCTCAAACCACTATATCATGTTGGCTTTCAGTCTTACCCCAGTGTTAAGACATTTACTAGTAAGCCACACATTTCAACGAGTTTGCCCAGTACCTTGGCAGGAGACAAGGAGCACACAAATGTTACTTCTTCCCTTTTTTATTTTTAATCATGAGATAAAATGAGCTTGAGTAAACCCCTCACTGGTAAAATACTGATAAAGCTGAAAGTACATGAAGGACTTTGGAAGAAGCCTTTGAGACTTACTGAAGCAAAACATGCTTAATCCTAGGTTTTGCACAAATAAGGTTTGCAACATGTGGATTAAATGCTTAGGCTCTTCGCAGAAGATCGTAATCCAATTGCAAACTCAAAACTTTCTTAGAAACTAAAAAGGATTTATCAAGGTTGGAAACATTTCCCCAGGAAATACTTGGAAACTTCTGAAGCACTTCTCCAGGAAAACACAACTACTCATTCTCAGACTTCCATTACTTCCTTTCATGTTGTGGTTCAACTTGGAATTACTTTATAATGGATGAGATCTAGATTTAAGAGAAAATGCGCTGAAATGTTTGTTAGAAATGCCTGATTTAAGTCTCATTGATTTTAACGGACCTACTGTTAAAGATAGGCCCATTAAAGGTTTCCCCCACTCACCTGACAGGTTAGGGACTAGAGCACTGTCAGAAAACGGAACTGGCTGAAAAGTGGAACCCATGTACTGTACTGTAAGGAGCATGAAGGACTTACAGAGGCTCACTTGTGACCAACCATGCGTGTGCTGCTTGCAAAGTCTCTCAGCCAGCTTAGAGCTGTTTTTCCATTTCTCATCTTGCTTTTCAAGCAGCATGCCCATGCGAGCAGTTCCAAGTTAGCCTCTGTAGGCAGAAAGAGTTGATGAAAGAGTGGAACTCTTATTAAATTAATGGAATTTGTCCCTAATTTGGAAGCATCAAAAGAGCGAGTCGTCAGAAAACAAGGTGTCAAAAGGTGGGGTTTTCCTGTATGTATTCCTAACACCCTCTCCCAAGTCTTAGAAGCAGACAGACATACTTTGCTTATCTTGTTAAATATGTGTATACATTGCATAAACGTAAATAATCCCCTATTTTGTATTTGGAGAAAGAGCAGGTGCCAGTGGCTAGTCATATTTTATATGAGGAAGTTTCAGTTTCAGTTCTTGGCATTTGCCATTAAATGGTCAGGTGATGAAAGCAAGCCAGACCTCTAAGAAGTCAGTCAGAGTAGGGAGCAGTGGAAGTGACAGGTCAAGGAACTGATTTAGCATAAATCCCACCTGGTGCAGAATCAGTAAGAACTAGTGTAAGCTAGTGGTTAGTGTAGGCCTGGGACACAGAAGATCCAGGTTCAAGTCCATAACGATCCATCATGTTCACAGTGAACCAGCCCAAGACCCACTTCACAGTGTTGTTGTTCTGAGGATAAAGGCTGAGGCTGTGTACGCCAAGCTATGTTCACTGGAGAAAAGGTGGAATACAAGCACAGCAAGCAAATATTGATTGAACTAATGTCAGTTGCATTATGTTTACATCATTAAGGCACATGTGAGATGAAACCCGGGGATATCCCACTAATGAAACTGAAGGACTCTCAGAGTTAAAATCTCCCCCTTTTACCTTTGTCCACATGGTAGATGTAGACCTCCTGACTCATTGCTGAAAGGAGATGGACAACGTTGGTATAAATCCGGACTTTGTCATCACTGTTATCTTCCCAAGTATAGTCCTGGATGACGCTGAGCAGCCCTCGCACAAGAAACAAAACACCATGCTCAGGATGGTCCTAGGGAACAAAAAGAGACAAAGATTCATCACTGCAACAGAAAGATTTCCCTCTGCTCCCAAACACTGATGTAGAAAGGACCCAAAACATTTGGAACAGGACAGCAGTATAAAATCATTCTTTGAGAACTTTGTGTTGGCACAGCCATGTATAATTCACCAACATCATAAACATTCAGTTGCTGAGTCAGAAAGAAAGACCAAGAAGCTATCAGAAAGGCTCAGAAGATTTCACCTTACCAAACTGCCTTCAGTTTGCTACATAACAAGGTGTTTTGATGTCTAGGAATTTTGTTTTCATGAAGGAGCAACTGAATCATGCAAGTATTTTTCTGCCTTCTAAAGTAGCACAGTCCAGACACAGAGTTATCACCTCACCTATGTAATCTCTTGTGAGAAATAAGCCTTAGTCCTACCTTACAAGTATGGGAGGAAATGGGGCTTAAAACACTTAATGAAACCTAGAAACCCCACTCGTGAACTACATACAATTTTAACAACATAAAAACAGGAGCACAAAAATCAAGGAAAACTTACCCCCAGCCTAGGTTTCCAAGGGAAGGGGCTTTTTAGTGATGGCATACCAAGTCTGGTTTGTTCTTGCAAGACAAGTTTACCTGATGTGGCCACCAAAAGGAACAGCAGCAGCAGCACTTCCATTGTACTGAAGACCAGCTCTGAGACTTGCTGAACCTAGTGCTTGCTGAAATTTGCAACCAAGAATCCAGTGCGTCCATTTGCCTTTTTCCTTCTCCAATCCCTTTTTCTTTTTTGTTTTAGCTTTCAGTGGTATATCAATAGGGTATTTCTAACCTGCTCCAAGAAGCCTTTTCTCTGAAGAGCAGGTAAAAATGCAAAGATATGCTACTTACAGGGATTATTAACAAGGTGGAAAAGAAATTGCAGAGGAATTCAAGGAGGAATGCTTCAGAGGGCCGCATCTTCCCATCTATGTTGATTGTCTTTGGTACCTCGGGAACCAGGCTTATTGCTGCTTTGAAAAAGGCATCGGCTATAAAAAGATCAGGTCCTTCATTAGCATATGGAACTTGGTTTCACTAACATGTCTGTATTTTTAAATATCTTCAAATAAGAGGCAAGGCATTTGCAACATCTGGCAACACTGCTTCAATTCTCTTCTGCACTTACCCTCCATTCAATCTCTAACCTGCTGCTAGAGAACCTACAATCTGCAGCTATCAATTCTACAGGGCAGAGTGCAAGCATCAGGAAACCGACACTGACCGTCTGGCCATTTCTTACAATTTAGTACCAGGGCCTCTTCCTCAAAACTCCCCTGTCAATTACTCACAGCCAATGCCATATGGCTTTCCCTGTTAACAGTGCTCCTGTTCAACTCTTACAATATAACTGCGTGCGCCACTGGCAGCAGTTATATAGAGCTAGTGGCTGCCAGTTCCACCCCCAAACAAGTCAGTGACTCAGCAGAAGGCTCAACCCCTCAGACCGTGTCCTCAGGGAGAGCACACAGCCAGAAACAAACTCACCCACACAAGCCTTTAAAACCATGCAGTCAAACAATCAAGGATGTCCTCCCAGACACAGCACACCTTCTGCTCTGTCCTCAGGGACTGGATATTATGCAGCAGTAAAAAAAACTTGGGCCAACTGAAGCTACAGCCGCACATTTTGTTGTGAAACACTGCTTGATGTTCTTGTTGTGCAACATTTTTTCCTGTGCAGAAGTAATGTTGCACAAAAAAGTTGCACAACAAAAATGTGCAAAAATCAGCAATGCTATACAACAAAACCACATGGATACCTGTCATGGAACACTGCTAATTTTACATGACATTTTTATTGTGTAATTCTTTTGTTGTGCATCATTGCTATCTACAATGTAAAAAACAATCTTGCACAAAACATACACAGAGCTGCCTGAAAAGAAAACTTTCTATATTGAAAGCTAGATAGTTTTCAGGATAGGCTGCACAGTTCTCAAGAGGAGCTGTATAATTTCCAGAAAACTGTGCTGTTTTCTGGAGAAGCTGCACAGCTTTTGTAGAAAAGCCGCATGGTTTTCCATCATTGCTGGGAAAAAATTCCTGAGTGTTTCAAAGCTAATCAATGCAATAAAAAAAATATTGTTAAGAAAATAGAAGAAAAGTAAGTTACAGAAATAAATCCAACAAAGGGAAGTGGGAAGTGCATTGTTCACTGTAGATGATTCATAATGGAAATATGTAAGCTTTGATAAGAACAGAAATGTTGGTAAATTTCAAATAAATTCAACTGAAAGGTAAATTTACTTAATGTTTACTGAACAGTGATAAGATTACACTCTCTCTCTCTCTCTCTCTCTCTCTCTCTCTATATATATATATATATATATATGTATATGTATATGTTAAAACCATCCTGAATGAGACAAGTATTCCATTTATAATTGTACTCAATTTAGAAGAGGCAATTTCAAATGTTTAATTATTTTATATAATGTAATGTAATTAAAGCTTTGGGAGGAAAAACTGCTTCATTGTTCTTGACATCTGTCGGGACTTGCAGAAATTGAGATTTATCACCCCTATCCTGAACTGGATGGTCTGAAACTGTATAAAGGAGTTGCCAATGCTCAGAAAACTGCTCTTTGATATTTGCATTTGTCTTTGGGTGTTAAACATCATTAATCTACATACACAGCTTTCCAGAGTGCAAGTGATCTCACGCTTCCATATGGCTACTGAGACAACAAAATGTATGTGTTACAATCACATCTGCAATTGTTCTGGCACTACAAAGTACATGTGTTCTATGACTGTCTATAATCACATACGTATGATAAATTTTCACACTGGAAAAAAAAATCTGCATACTAGAAGTATCTAATTTCATATACAAAACACTTAGGGCCTCTAAAATTACCTTAAACTACACGAGATAAATCTCTAGATCTTTTCTTAATCTAGCCTTCATCACTTTATTTCTTTATGCCTATTCCACCCTGCTATCAAGACCCAGGGTGAGACGTAATATGTTTGGGAACAGTTTCGGAAAAGCAGTTGTCAACGTCTGAATGAAAAATATGCATTAAAATTGCACCATTCATGTCATCATTTAAGAAAAACAAGATGATCAACAGTTTGCAGATTAAACAAACTGATTCGTTAATACAATGGCCTAAATCCAATTGCTAGTCCAAACTAGAATAGATTCACTGAAGAAATAAGTCCATTCTAGTTGGGATTAGCAACTGGATTTAGGCCAGTGTCACACATCTTCCATCAAGAAATATTATTATCTTTAAAGCAACGTCTGGTGATAGAAGGAGGTAAAGAAGAAACAACCACAAAAGGTAAAACAAAGGAAAGCTTTATGTGCCTATTAAGTGCAGCCAACCTACATCTCATGACTTAACCATCTATTTATAGCTCCACTTTATTTTCATTTATTTATGCATAAGTGTTTTCCAGAAAGCTATGATTGCTCGAGAAGCAAAAAAATGTTTTGTATCACCACCAATGTACATAAAAGATTCGGCCATCTTTCTATGCCATTAAAACATACTCACTCAGTTTTCAGATCTTGAAAGTAGCTAAATGAGGTTTAACACCTCTCCTTTTATAGTATGGCTACTTCTTAACTGTTTTACAGTGACAGATACATGGTCTCACTAAATGGAGGAGGAAGAATACCCTATGATTCAAGGACTGGCTTCTCCCATGGTTCAACCGCTGTTGTGGGTGCCGAACAGAAGAGAGACTGTGGTTTGTATCGCAGGCCAGCAGCTTAAAGTATTCTACGTTTTCTAAAACTACCTAACAATTTAGTTATTTTTGACAAATGGAAAATAAAAAGTTCTTCTTGAAAAACTGTTACCACTGCAGTAACTAGCTATCTTTGGAGAACTAGGAATTATAATTGTAACTCTTTATCTTTATAAGTAAATTTTTAAGGTTTCTGTTAAGTCAGTGAGTGAGTGGGAGCAGACACAAACTTTTTTATCAGGGGCTCTTTGTAATCATGCTTTAATTCTAAGGAATGATTTTAAGTCTCTTAGGTCTTACTAATGGAAAACAGAGGATGACTTAGGTGAGGATCTTTCTCCAAGAAAACCTTAACTTGTTTATTCTGATCTGGGTAAAAACCACAGAACAGCTGAGAAGCCAATACACATAACCCTCAGAATCATGAAGCATCACCAATGCTTCATTTCATTGACAGTTTCCAGTTCCTTATCCACTAGGTGTGTAAATGTCTGCCATGGAGTGATCCCAAGGTAATTCTACTGTATCCACTCCATCTTCTTAATTGCTGTCTGGCCTCATCATGCTTTAAAGTGCTTTGTGGAAAATGATGGTTTTGATAGAAGAGAATTGTTGGTCTTCTAAAAGGAAACAGATACTTAATCACAGAAATATTTAATAAGTCGTGATTGAGGCACTTCTGCTTCAGAATTCTGAGCAAATATGAAAGTGGGAATAGAAATGAGCAACTCATTTCTGCACTGTTACACCAAGGATACCAAATAGCACTTGTTTCCTCTCCTCTTCGCTCTCCCAGTTTGCACTTGAAGAAAACTCTGTCCTCAACAAGTGAGGTGTGAAACTTGGTCAAACAAACCATCATAAGAATGTCTCAAAAGCAGACCTTGAAAATTTTACTTTTTTGACCATGGTGGAGGATTCTGGAAATGGTAGCCCAAAAAGTACATTTTCCAAGGGAAATGGTCAAGGGAAATGGCCTCAAGCCCATAAGGGAAAAAGTGACCAGTGGGTGAACACTTTTCCTTTACTAGTTCCACAGAGCTGACCCAACCAGCCGGCTGACCCCTGAAGCATGGCACCTGCACTTCTTCCTACTGCATGGCTGAATGAAAATGAGAACACAACCTGGGGACAGTTTGTCATGTTCCAAAGCTCAATGACACGCTCGAACTAGAGGAGTTAGGCAGAGAGAGGTGTGAAACTATACTAGTTTTGTGCACTTCCATCTTCTTTTTAAATATAACAGTATAGCACTGTTACAATAATACTAATCATGGTCCTTCAGCCACTTCAAGGATCTTTCCTTCATGACAAAAAGGCACATTCTAAGGCTATGTGCTTGGTAAGATTTTTTTGTTGTTGTGTGACTTCAAGTTGTTTCCTACTGATTATAACCTAAGGCAAACCTATCATGGAGTTTTCTGGGACAGAGAATGTGTAATGCACCCAAGATCACGTGCCTATTAAAAGTATTGACAAGAAGCTTTTGTAGTGTCCAGAATGACATAGGATATTTAAGACCACCACATAAACGCCACCACTTTTCAAAGGACCAGCAACAAAGAATTAAACTCCTGGATGGCACAGATTCACTCCTTGACCTGCACCCCCCCAAGCATTTTGCTGTACTCAGTACCTTCTGGAGTTTCAATACAAGCTTCCATTTTTAGAAAATTGACAAGGATGTTACAGTTCTCACCCTTACAGTCACAAACATCCACTAGAACCAGAGAAACAAAGTGGAAACAAAGTGGAGAAGAAGGGAAGGAAGAGGGGGAAGAGAGGATAAATCGGTAAAATGAGTACCCACCTTGTTGGGGGCAATTAACTAACACATTGTAAACTGCTTAGAGAGCATTTAGCTGATAAGCGGTATAGAAATACAGATGCTATTGCTAATGCTATTGCTAAATGGGAAAACTCATAGGGTGCCTTTTGGAAGAAAGCCCAAGATGTTTATAACCTGTTCACAAAAGATTGTTTACTCAAGCTTGAGATGCAGCCGGTTAAAAATGAAATGCATGGCTCTTTGTATAGGCTGTCCATTAAGGCTCCAGTCCCAAGGTAAGCTAGCTTTGTGCTTCATCAATCTGAGATGGGGGCACAGGAGGTGGAACCAACCACTCGTTGTAATAAATTGCCCATAAAGTTTTCCTAGGCCTCACTGAATATCATGAGCAAGAGCTGCAAATGTATATTGCTAAGCTGATGCCTCACAATATTTCCTCCTTTACAGCGTATCTACCTTCATTCTAGTTGACCGCTTAGCCATAAATCCTTCTGTCGAAGCCCACATTACTTCCTTAACACAGGTGTGACCTTCAGCCAAGGGAATTCAATGGCTTCTTCTAATAGGCCCCTCAGCTATGCTTGGTTTCAGGGGAAATAATGTTTCAAATATTTCCTTGCAAACTTATGGCACAGCATGGGTTTGGTGTCGCCGAGTCTGTCCTTGAAAGTCTCCATGCAGCCTCAACATGCCAGCACTTGCTCCACTGGGATTGCTCAGCTTTCAAGGGAAAGCCTAAGAATTCTCCTTTAAAATCTGCTTCTGGCATTAACAGAAACTATAAGAGTACCAGCAACCTTGCTTTCTATTACTTAATATGTTTATTTTATTTATAACATGTTTATCCTATCGCACCTCCAAGGAGCTTAAAGTGGTGCATACACACTGTTTCTCCTCACTCATTTTATCCCCACAGCAATTCTCTAAGGTATGTTCAGCTGAGAGAGAGTTCAGGTAGTTTTCCAGCTATAAAGATGAGCAGTGGTGAGCCATGGGTCATAAGAACATAAGAGGAGACATGCTGGTTTAGTCCGAAGGTTTATCTAGTCTAGCACTCCATTCACACAATGGCAACTTGTTATGGGAAACCCATAAGGGGAACATCAATGCCACAGCATCCTTCTGCTCACGTTATCAGCAACTGATACAGAGAGACTGACTGTCCGGCAGTAAACCATTGATGGCCCTATTGTCCAGTAATTTATGTAGTTCCCTTTTAAAACAGTCCAAATTCACCACCATCATTACCTCTTGCAGCAGTGAGCCTTGCTGCTGCTCATATTACCCACACTGGAGTAACCATACTTTGTTTTAACTTTAAACTGAGCCAGGCTCAAAACAAAACTACACAAACGCAAAGAGGCCTGAAATTAAATTGAGAAAGATTATGCAGTCCTCTGGTAGGGGAGAAAAAGGCAGTAGAAATTTCCTATCATGACCTCTCCAGCTTGTAAAACATTCCGTTCTGAAGCAGAAAATCAATAATAAAACAGAAAATAAAATGACAAAAAGCATCACAAGTGGAAGATCCTTTGTTCCTCATTTCCAAACAGCCCAAAAACTAGGTCACCAGAAAAACAAGACCGTCATCTTGCTGTGCTATCAGATTAAAGGTGGTGGAATGTCAGAAATATTAAAACAGCTATAGCACTGTGAACTTTTGAACTCTGAATCTAGATTCAGTCAGCAATCTTGAGCAAAACAAATCCCATCCCAGTAGGCAATTTCCATTTTTATCAGTCCCTCGGTGAAATTAGTCATACATAAACCCCCAAATCAGTTGGATAGCTCAGGCCATGTGGCATAATATACTTCTAGCCAAGCAAAGATTTAACAGCTCGGAAAACCAAAACATAAGGACAGTCCTATGCTGTTTCATGAACATGTGGCTTAAGTGGACGTTATTTTTAAAAAGCTGCAGAAGCAAGCTGTCTGCTTCGCAGCTAGAGAGCTTTGTATTTCGTCCAGCATTTCAACCATGAGATGAAGCATCCATCAGACATTATGCATATCTGATGAGGATTTATCATTCCATCTTGTCAATGCTGCTCTGTAAAATTACAGAAAATGTTTCAGGGTGGTGGGCCACATACTTGACATTGCAATTCCATACAAGTCCACCTAGAAGAAAACTCCACAGAGTTTAAGGGAGTTTATCTCCAGGTAAGGTTCATATACAATTGCTACATCTTCTAGTTTAGTATTTTGCTCAAATATAATCCAAATATTTTTTTTTTCATTATTCGCTGTATTTCCAGTGTTCAAAGGTGAGGGCCATCATTGATGTCACCAAAACAACTCCATACATACGTAAGTGAGAGCTACCACTGGGCTTAGAGGACTCCAAAACTTGCTGAAGTACAAAAGAGTTTAGAGGGGGGGAAATGTTAGAAAAGAGAATTTCCCAAACAATCCAATGAGGATTGACTGTGCTCAGCAGGCATGGAATGCTGACCAAGCAATGGATAAAATTTGGGTTGGGGGAATGGAATGGAAAATCCCAAGGGAGGGCACGGTTGACTGACTGGAATAGTGCAACAGAACATTGCTGTATTCTGTTGCAGGTCTCACAAGTAAATACGCTTAGTATTTTTCTGATTTCTTACATTGATTCCTTTCTTGAACATAACTCAAGGCAACATACACAGGGTTCCCATAAGTCAGCAGTGGGCAACCTTTGGCCCTTCAGATATTGAACAACTATTCCTCTGATCCTTCATCCTAGCCAGGCTGGTGAGCACAGGATGATGGGAAATCTCATGGCACAGTGAACCCTGCAATAAAGATTTCCATCTAATACTACTTGACCAAGGCCAGATCTCTTTAAGCTTAAGTAAGGCTGGTGTATCATACACTTTCAGACCACACTTCTGGCAGCCCAGTAAATACCGCTGGCATGTATTTGTAGCAAATGCCAAAAGATATTATGGCTGCATAAAGAGAAGCCAAGGTGTGGTTATTTAATTCTGGCTTCTTGTATCCAAACCTATGTGTGTAAATAAAACACAGTTATGTAGCCAACTATAAATCCCAATTAGAAGCCATGGTTGTTTGTTATTGGCTTACAATATGTGGCTTTTAAAAAACATATTATATCCTAAAATCCAGAACTGTGGCTTGATTCTCCAACTGCCCATTCTAAAACAGAAACTGACAAAAGGGATAGGAGAAAAAAACACCCCTGAAAGGAGAGCAGAAAAATGTGGTTTGATCTACCTGCAGCACAATCCACAGCTAAAGCAACAAACTATAGCTAACATAAGCCACAACACAGTATGACATCTAGATGCAATCCATGTGCCTTTAACAGCATGCACAAACTTGCACAAAACACACACACACGCAGTACCCCTTGCAAAAAAAATACATGAATTTTCACCTGTTAGTAAAAAGATTCTATGTGCTGTGTGGAAATCCAGGTATCTTGCTTCAAACACAGATTGCCCAATTATTTTAAAAAGTGATAAACGCTGGTCTAAATATAAATGACTACTGAAGATAATTGTTTCAAATTTTTGTAGTAATGATAAATGCAATTAGCAAAAAGAAATCCATTCAGTTAATGACTATTAAAGTGTAGAAGACTGTAATACTCTCCAGAACCCATGTAACATTAAAAAGGGGAGAAATCATAAATAAAATGAGTGGAAGTAGGTTTCACATTTTAAAAAATGGGGGTTGCTAAGTTTCCCCCTTCAGTTTCCACACTTTTGCTCAGAGATATCTTCTTAAATGGAACTGATGGCAGCTTCTAATGTGTATTTAAAGGTAAAAACCTTTTTTGAGACTTTAAAAAATTATTTCCAACATATTTTATTGTTCTCAAGATTATTTTACCCATCCACAAAATCTTGGGATAGCAGTGATATCATCTGATTATTTAAGTAAGTTTGTTTGAACAAACAAAAAAGGACCATCTCCAGGGGGAAAACAACAACAACAAATGGGTTTGAAAAATCACAGCAGAGGATGCAGAAATGACTTCATCCTGCAATCTCTGCTTGGTTTGTCTACAAACAAGCCAAATAAATACAAAGTGTACTGCACTGACTTAGCCATTCTATTGTTTTTTACAATGTACTTGGGTGGACCAGTCAGCTGTGCTCTAAATCCCTCTGCCCTGACTGTGCACACAACATCATCTTCAAACAAAGAAATAAAACAGTAGCCTTGTTGCAAAAGCCTTAGTCAGCTTTGTATGTCAGCTCATTTGTATTTAGAGCTGGAACGTACTAGTAACGACACAATGCCAGCAGCATTTGTTATCACCCAAAAGGGGTAAGATTTAATTCATTCTCCCTCACACAATTCTGGAACCATCCAAATTAGGTAGAATGTGACATATAGCTTGATGTGTTGTAAATCTCGCAACGGGGGCAAATTACCTGCTGCCTGAAAGAAAGTGCGATTCTAAGACCAGACTGTCAAAGGTTGCTGGATTTTGTTTTGTTTTGTTTTGTTTGCAGGATATAATCCAGCAGAAGGCATAATCTTTCCCTAGAGGTTATTCATCTGCCCATGGAGGCCTACAAATCTCTTCCCAACCTCTGGGGCTGCCCTAAAGAGAATTCTGAGGATCCCCTTCTTAGCTTCATTCCTCTTCTCTCAGCTTCCCTCAACGGAGAAGGAGAAACAGGAACAACCCTGGGCAGGTAAGATCCACCTAGCACTTTGGCCAGAGGCCTGATGACATCAGTGAGGAGTCCATGCCCCTGACATCGTCTAGTCCGTAGAGATAATGGGAAGATCTCCCCTGAAATGCAACATTTTAGTTTTCCAGGCTTGCATAACTAAGTCATAGTACTAGAGAACTGGAAAGTTGGAAGGAACTCAAGAAGGTTATCTTGTTCAACTTCAGTACATCTGAAGAAGTGGACTGATATCCAAGAAAGCTCATACTAAAATAAATCAGCCTCAAAGGGGATGCTAAGTTTCCCCCCACAACTCTTGATTTCCCCCTTTCTATGCTGAAAAAGGTATCTCTCTGAAAATATATCCAGACCAACACTGTGACATTTGCCTAAATTATGCTACAATTTTAAAGAACAAGGATGTCCATTCTTCTTGTTCTGTATCTTGTCTAAAAGCAAAATCCAGACTCTGAACATCACATTTAATCAATAGTTCAATAAAAATGTTTAGGAAAAAGTAACCATTTTTCTAGGAAACTCACAATTCCAATTGCTAGTTGTGTCCTGCCTGCACTCTCCCTGCTTGGATTTTTTAAATGATTAGCAAAGTAGTTTTTACCAGGATGTCGATTCTGTGTAATACATATGTATGCTACGAAATGAACCATGACCAGCAGAATCAGTACTCCCAAGCCACTACACGGAATGCTCACAATGTGAGCAAGCCACTTTTGTGTTCCACGCAGCTTCTTAAAATCATCACCTTTAAACAAAATGAAGGAACTACAAAAGTCATAAGGCTTACCTTGTGAAAGACACTGATTTGACAAAGCAACCTGTCCAGAGTGCAAGTACAGATTAAGGCGGGAAAAGATGCTTGTCAGAGATGGAATTGTAATGAAGCAGAAGGCAACACAAGCCTAAGGAAAGGAAATTAAGGTTTTCAAGACTGTTCTTGACATCTCTAAAATCAGAAAATATCATTGCTTAAAAACTGCTGTCATCTGCATTGCTCTTTTGTCCTTATTTATTGTTTTCTTTTCAAATTCTTGTTCTTTTTCTTTATACTGTGAACTGCTATAGAAATATTTATACCCAAGAGTGGCCAAGGTATAACCTTGAATAGGTTATTTCTATTCTGAAAGGTAGCGATACATATGTGGATAAACTTATAAAAGCATGGTTTTCCATACTTAAAAAATAGGTCTTAACCTTTCCTCCCGTGGCATGTCCACAAAGAGATGGGAAGCAACTGTTCCCTGCAAGCAACTGCTCCCTGTTTTCAACTAATTTGAATTTACTGTTATATCAAAATTGAGAGGAATTCTGGTTAGTTCAAACTATTGTTTTCTGAAATATGCCAGTATCAAACTTTGATTTATTAAGTTCACTTATTTAAAAACACACACAATAGTTTAAACTAACTGCAGTTCCTTCCAGCTCAGAGACACCAATCAACCCATTTAGATTAAACAAAGAAGCAGTTGCTCCCAATCTCCTCTTTGTGTCCAGAGGAGGAGGAGGAGCATGGAGTGTGTGAGCCTGACATTCCCTTTTTTTTGTTCATGAATTTTTAAACAGGTTCAAGTCTTGTTCATAAGAAAGCGTTAAGGATTCAGAAGCTGTTTGGTTTTGACACCTACCCTGACAAATGCAGCCGTCTTTCTGGAATGGTTCCCTTTCATCACTTTTCTCGTTTCCATTGCCAGCTGGTTCACACTCTGTTTTAGAAGATTACATTTACTGAAGGGAAAGACTCTGTAACTTAAAAGACTTTATCCAGCATCAGTCAATGGGACTAAATTTATCTAATTGTAAATTACATGTAGTTTAACCATGAATTTGCATAAGGTATAATGGAAGAAAACAAAGAATGATGCATGAATGCAATTATGTGTATTCTGCACTAAAAATATCAAGCTCCTGTGCAAACGTGATTGAAGAGAGGCTGAATTCAGCAACCCGTATAAATTATGCAAATTTTCACCATCACTTAGGCTTTCTTTTCCTGCTTATGTTAACAAGAACAGACAATGCACTATGCAGTACAGCAAACCTATTTCCTGGCTTCTACAAATCCTGCTGAGACTCCTGCACATAATGTGGCCACAGAGATTTCACAAGGCATTGCAATCATATCCTTCAAGGTTTAGAGCTAAGAAACTTGCTTTTAAGTAGACAATAATGAGAAATTATATTTTCAATATGTGGTACCTGTTTAGTGCCCTGGAACAACCATTCAGTTTATGAAATGGTATGGCCCACATCTGCACTAAGGAAAAGCACCACACAAATATTGCTTATTATTCAACCAGTTCAGAGAAAGAAGCAGAGATGATTGTATCAAGGAAATAATTCAGCCCATTCACAAATAAGAACCTTCAGCTCTGCTGCCTAAATCCGCCAAAATGAAAGTCATAAACACAGCAGCAGCATGTCAAATATTGTTAGAAAACATGGTGCACAAAATACTCATTCTCTGCAGTTAAATACCTCCAAAAGAGACCTTGCCCTGTAAAGAAATGTAAGGAACGGCAATCTGCAGCAGCAAAAATAACTTAAAGAATCATTGATGTCCAATTTACACCTCAAGATCTGCTTACATGAATCAGCTGGACAAGAACAGGTTCCAGATTGCAAAACATCGATCTGGCTTCCACATAAAAACTCAGCTGCTGCTCAAAGTCACGACCAAATGAAACCTGGATTAGGAAGATTCATAAAAGACATTTCTTAGACGTGAGGATAGCATCTGGTAACCCATTCTTTCCATACGATTTGTTCCCAGTGAGGCTAACTCTGTTACAGCCATCAAAAATAAGCTCCACTGTTGTCCAAGTAATATTATTCAAACAACCATAACAGGAACATACGTAGAAGTAGTGGTAGCAGTAGTAGTAGTAGAACCTAGATAACCAGAAGGCACCAGTTTGATCTTGGAAGCTAAGCAGGGTCAGCCCTGCTTAGTACTTGGATAGGAGACCACTAATGAATAACATGTGCTGTAGACTTTATTTCAGAGGAGGGAACTGGGAAAACCACCTCTGAATATTCCTTGCCTAAGAAAACCCTATGAAATTCATGGGGTCACCATAACTTGACAGGTGACTTAATACACACACACACTGGCAGGAGTAATAGTAGTAGAATAGTGATTTTCAGCATTTACCTCTTCAAATGTTTGGCACTTGAACTTCCAAAAGACCTCAGTCTGCATGATCAATGGTTAGGGATTCTCGTAGTTTAAGTCCAAAACCATGGAAGCCTGAGAACCATTATTCTAGCAAATTCCCAAGCTTTTGATGCGGTGGTAACAGAAGAGTAGTTCTGGTAGATTGGACTGAAAGATCAGTCTCATTCAGCATCTCATTTAGTCCCACAGTGACTGAACAGATGTTTAACAAAACGTTACCAGTGATATACAAAGACAACAGTGCTTCCTTTTCGAGTGTCACCCAATACTTGGTCTCTAGATGTATACTAACAATCATAATCTGTGGCTAAACCTGCAGGTTTATCCCCACCCACCCACCCACCCACTCTTCCGCTGGTCCCAAATGCTGCAGCCATACTGTTGAACAGGGCTGGTTACATCCTGGCTGTGATTCACCACTGCTTTCATGTCCATTTCTGGGTCCAGTCTGAATAGCTTGTTGCTGTATGACTTATAAAGTTCATACAAGCAGGGTCTAGGCTATTTGAAGGGCCACATTCTTCCATAGAAACCTACTCAGGCTTTGAGATCTTTAGGGGAGGCTCTTCTTCCCAGGTCCTTTCACACTACACAATTATAGCACTATGCTTCCATTTTTAATTGCCACAGTTCTATGTCATGGGATCCTAGCGTTTGCAATTGGGGGACAGGGTGCTTAGAATTCTCTTCCAGAAAGCCGTTATTCCTCCATGAACTTCCAGGATTCCATAGGCTCTTACCATATCAAAGTGGAAGCATAGTACTTTAGTTGTGTAGTGTGCCTTCAGAAACATATTTGGGAGGGAGACAAGAGAAGGTCCCCCCCCCCCCCAAATTAGCTATTCTCAGGATCCAGCACTTCCCTAATGAATGAAGTTAACCTAGTTCACTTCTCATTGGCCTTTCTGCTCAGGGGCACTTTTGGCAAGCAGCCTTGCTCCTGCAGCAGAAATTTTTAATTGGGTGGGTGCCACATTTATGAGAGCCAGCGTGATGTAGTAGTTGGAACATTGGACTGCAATCTTGGAGAGCAGGTTTCAGTTCTCTGCTTGGCCATGGAAACCCACTGGATGACCTTGGGTGCATCATACACTCTCAGTCCTAGAAAATCCTGTGACAGGGCAACCCTAAGGCAAATCTAAGTCAAGAGTGAGTTGAAGGCACAGAACAACAATAAGCCACATTTTTATTCCATCAGTGTACTTTTTAAACCGTGTTTTCATTTTTATGCTTTTGTTCATTTCATGTTTTAATTGTATTTTGTATCATGCAGTTGTAAGTTGCCTCAAATCCCATTCATGGGTGAAAGCACAATATAAAGTGAATCAAATAAAATATCCTTTATGAAAGTAGAACCATCTGAGGCAGCAGCATCACCAATTCCCACGACAGCAAATCCCATACCCTAGAGTTATTTGTTACTTCTATATCCTACCAATCTGCCACAAGCTCAAAGCAGCATACATGCTTCTCTTCTACATTCGATCCTCACAACCACCCTACAAGGTAGGTCAGGCTGAGAGAAAGTGATCAGACTAAGGTTACCCACTGAGTTTTGTGGCTCCATAGGGAATGACCTTGGATCTCTAAGTCCACTGCACTGGCTCTCTTAATTAGAACACAGCACAAGACGAGGGCTTTACAGGGCCTTAGGGAACTGCAGGATTATCCATGGACTCATTTTTCATTCCTCAGGTTTAATAGAAGACATTTGCATTCCGCATCCCCTTTCATATTTGCAAACCCCGTATTTTCCAGTCCCAGATTTATAAGTGAAAGAAAGGACGCAGAAGGGAAACAATCTTCAGCAGATGAAACTGCAGACATTAAAATCCTACCCAGGTTATTTGCTGGAACTTCATTCCAATACCCTTGCAAGAGAACTACAGAATTAGGTGTGTAGTTCTCTCAGTTCTTAAAACTTCACTTACAGAAAAGCTGAATTTCCCACTACACAAGAGCCATTATTAGTGTATCTGATTTGTTCAATTTGTATTCCTCCTTTCCATGAAAATGCCCAAGACAAGTTAAAATAAAACCTACAACTAAAAAAATACATAAAACAAAACAAGCAACAGCTAAATAAGACAACATTAAAAACAAGTAAGAGAAGATCAAAAGCTTTTCAAGGAGATCAGTTAAAATCAAAACACAGAACAACATATAAACACTCACCATTCTTAAAAATCCATTTATCAAAGAGGCTAACGTTCGTTTTTCATCTTCCAGAGTTAGTGCACTAGAAAACAGTATTTTACAGCATCAATTACTAACAAATCTTTCTAAATTCATCTGGCAGAGCAATCCTATACAGGTCTACTCAGAAGGAACTCCCAATGAGTTGAGTGCTTTTTTTACTCACAAGTGAGTATGCACAGAATTGCTGCTGAAGGAATAAGCCCCACCGAACACAGCTGGGCTTGTTTCTGGGGTTAACATGCATAGGACTGAACTGCAAATGTAATAAATACATTTTACTATGAAATAATGGGTCAAAAATCAAAGCCCAGCCATAAGATGCTGAGATATTTGCTGGATGCAGGAGGGTGGGGAGAAATCACAAGCATTTAATCTGGTTATCAAATGGAACTGTAATCAAACCAAACATGTTTTGATGAAAATGGATGATACTCAATTACAACTAAGTAACCCAGTTTAATCCTGGACATGCTAGTCTCCAGTGTATTATTTTGCAATTCTCCTGTGCAGACACCAGATGGGAACAGGGTAATTGTTCTATAATACAAATTCAGCTGGAGAACAGGAGGAGAAGGAAGAAAAGCCAGCCTTCACTATTATTAACTCATTAATGGTTTATCATTCAATACCCAAGAACCTGATAGATTGTTTGGAACATGCATGACCCCAGTCAAGACAGCTAATTCAAAGACACCGTCATAAAAACAGATCCTGGCCACGTTGGTGGGAGAATTCTGGGGGATTCAACTCAAACACGTAACTTTTCCATGTGCTGGTATAGCACTTGCCAGTGTTCAAGTATCTCACATGCACAGTGAAGAACAACAACTGTGTAAAGCAGGAGTGGGAAATTACTGGCTCTCCAAATGTTGCTGGACTGCAACTCCAGTCATGCTTCACCACTGCCCAGACTGGGTAAGGCTGCTGGGAACTAGAGCCCAACAATATCCAGAAGGCCACAAGTTCCCCAGCCTTGCTGTAAAGTAAATGAGTGTTATGACACATATTATAAATGGAGGAACAGAATAAGAGAGAGTAGGGACATTCAAATATGACAGTGTACGGTTGAGAACCTACATGTCCCAGCGTAGTCTAAGACCTCTGCACGTGGAACTTTGCTATGACTGTGCTCTGACCACCCCAGGACTCATGGTTTTGCTGCAACACTCCCCACCATAGTCATTCCAGGCTGTTGGAGAGTTGGGAGGGAACACAGGAGCAGCTGGCTATCGGGGTCTCGGTGGATGGTGTCATCAGTCCGCATCTGAATAGCAGACAATTCTCCAATCCCCCTCTTGCTCTCTACCAGCCAACCAAGGAGGCTATTGCAGCTAAACCACAGGGCTGGCGCAGGGGTGCTTTGGTCACTGTGGAAGATGGAAGAAAATTCCAGCCTCCACAATAACTAAAAGAAAAGACACATGTAGGCCTAAAGTAGACTTACACTTACATATGTCACTGACAGGATGCAAGTTAAAATAAAGATGATGATGATGACGACGACGATGATGTTATGTTCACACTTCACTGTATGTGAGAATTTCTACTTGTGTTTATATCTGGCTTGTATCAAGATGCAAGATTCTCTTAAATTCATGGTACAGATAAAGTATACAGCTGTACCTGGGTAGACTGTATACATGCTTTGCTTCAAACATATACTGATGGTATATAAGGATATAAAGGCTTGCATGGAACACAACTTGAATTTTGTTCTGAACGAGCTGTCATAAAAAACTCTTAAGAAGACTACTGCTTGTCTCTGTGTGAGGCAATTCTGATGAAGAGTGGAAGATATGAGAGAGGGAAGAAAGTGAAGAGAACATGACAAGAATAAAAAGCACCAACTACAGTGCAGATTTGGAGCTAACACAGCCTTTATCCAGCAGCACCTTTAAGGCCAGAGAGTGGTCTGATAAGGCCTCCAACTCCATTTCAGCACATGGCTTTGCAGTAGCAGACAGGCCCTTAAGTGGGTATACAGGTTCCATTCACACTACACAATTATATAGTGTTACATTCCACTCAATTGCCCTGGCAATATCCCATGGAATCCTGGGATCTGCAGTCTAGGCACAGGTATTGAGAATTCTCTGCCAGAGCACCCTGGCAACTCAGCAAACTACAGATCCCAGGATTCCACTTAATAGAACCATGACAGTTAAAGTGCCATAGTTCCACTATAACTGTGTAGTGTGAGTGGGACCTGTATTACCAGACTCTGTCATATCCTGGTTTGGTTTTCTTTCAGACTTATAATTGTACTGTATTGTTCCTACTCTTTTTTTTTTTAAAAAATGCTATTATTAAATAATTTTGTTGACTTTTTTTCACTTTCATAGCATTTTCGTCTGTTTTCAGAATTTCATAACTGTATTTTTGGAGGGCATATAAAACTTAATAGGAAGTTCTACATAAACTGAAATTCATGTACAGCCGTCCTTCCAGTTTTGCAAGGGTTCGGGGGGGTGAAACCCTTGTGAAAGTGGAAAAACTGCAAAGAACTCCCCCCACTCCCCCTCTCATTCTCTTCCGGGGCTCTAACCTTCCCACTCCCATGCAAAAAAGGGAAGGGAATGGGAATAGGGATGGGGGAAGCTCACAGGAGCCTTCCTTTCCTCTTCTGGAGCTTGGCCTGCCATTCCTATCCATTTTGGCCCAGCACGGAGAAGTCGCACTGAGACAAAATGGAAAGGAATGGGGTGAAGGCTCACGCGAGCCTCCCACCCCATTCCTTTCCATTTTGCATGGGAAGAGGAACAAGGGAGCTCCAGAGGGGAAAAGGAGGCTTGCACAAGCCTTCCTTCATCCCTCATTCTCTTCTGTTTTGCATGGGAATGGGAAAGGGGGAGCAGCACAGGGGGAAAGGAAGGTTCGTGCAAGCTTTCCCTACCCCTCATTCCCATCCATTTTGCCTCAGCACGAGTTTGCCTCTCTGCTGGGGCAAAATGCGTGGGAATGGGAGGAGGAGAATAGGGGGGAGGCACACGCACTCACAAATAATCAAATTTGCAAAGGTCAAACCAAATGGTGAAGGGTCTGGAAACCACGCCCTGTGGGGAGCCACTTAGGGAGCTGGGTATCTTTAGCCTGACCAAAAGAAGGTTAAGAAGTGACATGATAGCCATGTTTAAATATTTGAAGGGATGTCATGTTGAAGATGGAGCAAGCTTGTTTTCTGCTGCTCCAGAGACTAGGACAATGAGCAAAGGATCCAAACTACAGGAAAAGAAATTTCACCTAAACATCAGAAAGAACTTCCTGACAGTAAGAGCCATTTGACAGTGGAATATGCTGCCTTGGAGTGTGGTGGCGTCACCTTCTTTGGAGGTTTTTAAACGGAGGCTAGATGGCCATTTGCTGGGGGTGTTTTTGAGTGTATGTCCCTGCATGGCAAGGGGTTGGATGTGATGGTCATTGTGGTCTCTACCAACTCTATGATTCTTTGATCCTATGATTCTGTGAAATAGGTCCAAAAGCAAATTAAAGCTAAGTTTCCCTAGAAGTCAAAATGACTTAGCTGGTGCTATCAATATTTCAGACACATCATGAGACTATCTGACCAATTAGAAAAGATGTGTTTGGTAAGGTGGAAAGTAGTAAGAAAAGAGGAAGACTGCATGACAGTTGGATAGACTCAGTCAAGGAAGTCATGCCCCTCAGCTCATTAGACCTTAGCAGGGCTGTTAGTAACAAAATCTCTGGGTTGCCTCGCATTCTTAAGATCACTGTTAAGTCAAAGCTGACTTGATGGCAATTAACAAGTATAGCAGCTTGTTAATCATTGCTTAAATTAACAAAAACACAAAATATGAAAATTCCTTATTTCTACTGCTTGTTAATGAGAAAGCCTGAACAGCAGTGAAAATCCAGAAATGCCTGTATCAACATGTGCACACAACCCATTAAATATGAATAACTGCATCCTGGTACAGATCGGCACTGTAGGTAGAATGTACTTGTATTCAATATTATGAGTGAATAAATGCGAAAACTGAGTAGTAATGTATGATGAAGAACTGAACTGCATGGCTAAAGTTCACCTTTGTTTTTTTTAAAAAGGGACTCTTTATTGTTTGTTGAAACAATATTTGTGGACATGAAAATATTTTTTCTAATTATTTGCATTTTGAATTGCTTACATTATTAAAAGAAATATCTGATTTTTTCCCATTTACTATGTCTCATGAAAGGACAAAGAAGGAAAGATGATACCAAGGTACTTTAATAAGATACCTAGATTTTGTTCCCAATACCACCATAGACGTCCTGCATTGATTTTGATGCCTATATTTACCACCATTGCTCAGGCCAGCTTCAGATCCAACAGCTACTTTGGAATAAACAGAAAATGTAAGTGCCTTTCGCATCTCCCTAAGAAACTGATAGAGTTCAAATGTGTGGTGAGTAGCCAGTACGTCTGCTAGGCAGATAAAGAAATTATACTTCACACGATGATGAGAGTTATAGAAAGCTGGGAAGAATGACATGCAAGGATGATAGTTGTAAATAAGTGGGAAGCTGAAGGCACTTGTACCTCCTGATCACTGAGCAATAGTGTCGCAGAATCATAGAGTTGGAAGAGACCACAGGGCCATCCAGTCCAACCCCCTGCCATGGAGGAACACCCATCAAAGCATTCCCAACAGATGGCCATCCAGCCTCTGCTTAAAAACTTCCAAAGAAGGAGATTCCACCACACTCTGAGGCAGCATATTCCACTGCTAGACAGCTCTGCCCATCAGGAAGTTCTTCCTGAGATTCAAGTGGAATCTCCTTTCCTGCAGCTTGAATTCACTGCTCCTTGTTCCAGTCTCTGGAGCGGCAGAAAACAAGCCCGCTCCCTCCTCGACATGACATCCCTTCAAATATTTAAACATGGCTATCATGTCCCCTCTTAACCTGCTCTTCTGCAGACTAAATATCCCCAGCTCTCTAAACCACTCCTCACAGGGCATGGCTTCCAGACCCTTCATCATTTTGGTCACCCTCCTCTGGACACGCCCCAGCTTGTCGATATCCTTCTTGAATTGAGGTGCCCAGAACTGGACACAGTATTCCAAATGAGGTCTAACCAAAGCAGAATAGAATGGTACCATTACCTCCCTCAATCTAGACACCATACTCCTATTGATGCAACCAAGAATTGCGTTGGCTTTCTTGGCTGCCACATTACACTGCTGACTCATATTCAACACTATCATCCTTCTCGCAGCCACGAAGAAAAGGCATTCAAATTCCAGATTCCACAGAGACTCAAGCGGAGATTAGAAAATGTTAACACAAAGAAATGGCATGTGAGCTGTTCCAAGTCTGTTCCACTTATTCAAAATGACCACTGGCCACCACTTCTGGAAATGAATTATTGACATGAGCCACCTGTCATGACAACCTACCCTTAACAAGATAATTTCCACAACCAAAGACCACTACTGCAGCTCATAAAAATATAGTTCATTTCTCAAATTGTACATGGATGATACTTGGTCATGAAAATGGGAAATGTTTTGTTTTGTTCATTTCTAAACCTTGGAAAAAAATCACTTTTTGGACTATAGCTTTCAGAATCCCTAACCAATATGGCCACTGGGATCTCTAGTCCAAAAAATAACTTTCCAAGTTCTGGAATGAACAGTCAGTCTGGTACTATAATGTCCCAGGCCCTTTTATGAGTTCAGCCCCCGATCTCATCACACACCCTTTCAATGTTATTGACACAAAAGAGAAAATACTGTCAACACTGCTTGCCCCAGAAACTTAGAGCAAGCAGAGTTAAAAGAGTTATAACACAGGCATTAAACCTTTTCGGAAGAAGCCACATTACTTCTGCATTCTGTGCCCTGTATATGCTAGAACCATTCCTGTAAAATATGCAGCTGTTACTAGAACAGATCACACAAATATGAGTCATTTGCCCTCCTCGCCTGGCATCAAAGGATTCCGATCAAATCGTGCCTGCCTCCTGTCCAATGAAGGAGGCCAACCAACCACGACAGATACAGAATGCAGGAATACCCTACTCAGAAAAAGAACACGCATATTTCCATTTATGGTTTCTGTGGGTTCTTAGCATTCTGTTAGCACTAAACAACAGAATAGTAGCTTTCTGCTGGAAGACTGGCAAAAAGATGGTATAAGCAAGAAACAGTTTGGATGTACAGTTAAACATACAACTAAAAGATCTGATGTTTTATTTCCTTTCTTTATACAAGTGCTTCTTAGCTAGGAGAAGATTTGCATCTATATTTACATTGTTCATTGGGGTTTTAAGCTCTTTCTGACAAAAGCAACAGGAGAAGGCAGTACAGCAGAGCTGGGAAATGTGGTTTGGGGTTTTGGACTACAATTTTGAAAGCTTTTTGTAGTCCAAAAAGGGATTTTTTCCAAGCTCTGCTAAATAGGCCACATATCTCACAATGGCAGTTCACTTTGTTTATTCCTTTCAATGCTCTTAAACTGTCCCTTGCCTTCCTTCTTTTTTCAGAAGCGGTGAACTCACTGGCATTTTCCAGATCTTTATTTTGTATCTGGAACAAAACAGCCCTTAGGAGCAAGCAGCCTATGCTGGAAGGTTTCTCCTCCCCCCCTCCTACCACTAAACAGCCTCCTTCAGCTCTCCTAAGAGACCTGAATAAAATCACCAGACAGAAGAAAAACAGTATCTTCTCCCCTCCCTTGTCTTGGCCTTGGGTCTCAGACTTGCTCAGGAAAACTATCATCATATTTTAAAAAGCTTCACATTAAAAGTACAAACGAAATAGATATCTTACTTCACAGAATCATGCATCGTTTTGCACACATGTAGAAGGGCATTGAGTATGACAGGGTCCTTGGTTGGTTCCTGTTGGTGCCTAAAAAACCAAACACATACATGTTGAGGGGGAAAGTGAAAAACATCTGTGGTAAAAGCTAAATAGAAGAACAATGGTTGTTATATAAGCCACCTGACAGTACTGCAAAACCTGGAAGTTCATTGCGCAAAATCACTGCTACAAGATAAAGTTGAGATTCTATAGCTATAGTACTTGGGAATATGTCCTCATGGGACCTGCATCTCAGTAAACATGCACAGAATTGTTAAACTCAAAAAAATAGGGCAAAATAAGCCAAGATTTTAAAAGAATATAAATACCTAGTTACAGCCTAGACCTACACTGTCCCTCCTTACTGGATCATCTTTACCCAAGAAGAAGAGGTAAACACAGTATCTATGCCAGCCACTTCTAGAGATCTGAAAATCTAGAATTAAAATGGAGAGAGGGATCTGACTTTCCAGGAGTAGTCAAGGGGTGAAGCTTCCAAAAGTACCTCTTCCAAAAGCACTTTTCTCAGATCCCAAAAACCACACAACAATAACTTCTATAAGCTCAATGACCCTCATCCCCAGAGAAAGATTTTTTTTTTCTTCCAATATGCAAAAGTGTCCATGCCAGTTGGGAGATTCTGGGAGAAAATAATCTAAAGAAAATAAATTTACCGAGTTCTACTCCTCCTACCACACCATGGTGCTACCTTTCCATGGCGTGAGGCAAGGGGCACCACTTAGAAAAAATAAACCACCAGAAACAGATGGCATACCAATAGAGCTGCTTCAAACTACAGAAACCAAATCCATTCAAATTCTAACAAAAACCTGCCAACAACTATGGAAAAGGAAATAATAGCCCACAGATTAGGAATGCTCAATATGCATTCCACTCCCCAAGAAAGAAGACACCAGGGATAGCAGTAACCAAGAGACCACTGAACTAATCTCCCATGCAAGCAAAGTGATGCTCAAAATTCTACAACAAAGATTTTTCCCATACATGGAGCAAGAAATGCCAGATATCCACACTGAAGAGCGAGGCGCTGGGAACTCACTCTGAAACAAAGGGCAAGGGAATGCTCTTGGAGCTCCCCTTCCCATTCCTTTGCCTCTGGCCCCAGTGCTGAGAATCCACACAGAGGCAGAAGGCAAGGGAACTGGGTGGGGAGGCATGTATGTGCCTTCCTTCTCCTCTCTGGAGTTCTCCCGTCTCATTCTCTTGCCTCTGGCCCCAGCACAGAGAAAGTATGCCAAGGTAAAAGGGAAGGGAAAGGAAGGGAAGGGGGGATCACAGTGGGGGTTATTAGCAATTTTTCCACTTTTGCTAGAGTTCTGTGTCCCAAACCCTCGCAAAAATGGAGGGGCCACTGTCTTAGGAAAGAAGTCTCAACTGTGAGAGCTGTTAGACTATGGAATAGATTGTCTTGAAACAACACGGTATTCCTATTTTAGAGGTCTTTAAACACAGGTTGGAATGCCATCTTTCACGAATACTCAGTTGCATATTCCTGCATGACAGGGAATTGAACTACATGCCCATGGAGTTCCTCTTAACTCTATGATTCTATGTTGGGAACACAAAGAGGGAATAAACCACAGACAAGTCATGGTGAATGTGTTTCCTTCCAGATGTTATTGTACTGCCACTCACGCAACCCTAGCCAGCACAGTCAGTGGTGATGCTTGATGACTGGTATGGTCCAAGAATTTCTGACAGACCACATGCTCACCATCCCTTCCATAAATACTGGAAGTCAAGTTATTTGAAATGCAACGGGCCTGCTAAGCATTGCCATTCGAAGTTAACACACAAAATTCTACCCCAAGTCCATTTTCACTGCACAGTTTACAAAGAAGGAGACCTACTACATCTTTCTTCCAAGGCAGGAATGGGGAATCTGTGGCTTCCAGACATTAACTATTATTCCCATCACACCTACACCATTGGCCAGGCTGACAGAGATTGGTGGGAATTAGAGTTCAACAACATCTGGACAGCTAAGAGGTTTTCACCTCTTTTCAATGTCATGTTTACAGTACTAAACACTTCCCCAAAGTTCAGCCACCAACTGGTTTTCATTCTGCTAAACAAAGACGGAGGGAGATCCAGGACACAAATCTTTCGAAGTAGTCTGCTGATTTTTGCCATTGGAGTGTTGGGTCAAAAACTGGTCAAGGGAAACAGATACAAGTGCCCTTCTTCTGACACTGCACATTTAGATTTATTTGGAGATAGTTTCCTTTCCTCTCCTTTCCTGAGATACAATCAAACCGAACTGGAAGTAGCAAAACATCCCCCAAGTGATTTATGTCAGACCAGGTTGTGCAACTTTGAAGGCCTCTGACAGTCAGAATGGTCTCATATTTTATCAGTAATAACTGGCAAACAAGTCGGAAATTACATGTAAGAGTTTTGCCATCTATTAATACAGAACTGTCACGTAATTATACAAGGTTATAAATCAGAATACCAAACAATTCATAAACAGACTAAGGAGGTCAGAAAATACCTTTAATTGATATCTCTGCCAATTGTCTTTTTAAGATTCAATTGTCAACAATTTAAATTTTCTAGCTAAAAAAAGACCCTCTGCTTTTACACTACACAACATGAACCTTCAATACAACTATCAAATGTTGATAAAAAGAAAACTAAATGCTTGAAAGAGTACATTCAGTGCTGAAAATTAAATTATTTTGATACTATCATTTGGTTTTAATTAAAGAAGTGCTGACTTATTTCCTTCCACAGTGAAGCCTGCAACACCCATATGTTCATATGTTTATATCTCAGTATCACAGTTGCAGTCAGCACAGTGGAGAAGCATATGGTAAAGTCTCACTTCAACTGTATTCAAGCTGCTGCATACAGAACAACAAACCTATCAGCAGAAAGCCTTCATCCCTTAAGTGATTAAACACATTTCTAATTCACTAAAAGGGTACTGCCAATTGACCAGGCAGCATTTTCCAAAAACACAAACAAGTGGGATGCAGCAATGTGTTCCCTTTTCCTAATAGGAGCACCCCTTTTCTGAATTCCCACCAACCAACCACTCCTTCCTCTCCAACAATCACCACTGCATACAACCTTTTCATTTTCCCAAACAACTCCCAACTAGGGACAGAAAGAGTGCTGACCAAATATTTTAAAAAAAAAAGGGATTTCCCAAATATCAGTTTCCTCATGAGCAGAATGTTGGGTGTGATGAGAATCTTTGTGGTCAAGAATTCTGCAAAAAATTCATCATATGTCTCTTTGCACATTTCCTATACAGGAAAATTGTATTTTCTGACTGGAAAATGTTTTCTATGCAGAAAAGCCATCTGAACAGGGAAAAAAAATCACATTTTCTGTGGAAAAAAAACAGCCCTGCATAAAAATGCTGTATTCTGTGTGAAAAAGAGTGTGTGTGTGTGTGTGTATAAATATTAAACTGCAAAAAGTCCACAACAACTGCACAGTTTTCAATGCTTTTTTTCCCACAACAAAGAGAAAACTAAGGAAGTTATCCATTCTTGCCCACAACAGTGAAATTAACAAAGAATAACATCCCTTTTCTCAACAAACCCTAGCTAGTGAGCATGCTCAATCCCCCACAGGAACACAGGAGTAGAAGTTATCCCTAGTGTGTGTGTGTGTGTGTGTGTGTGTGTGTGTGTTGTACTGCAATAAACTATGGGATTCCAGAAGCTTTCTGTCATCAATTTTCTGGTTTCTTGATGTTCCCCTTCAGCTTCACAACTAAAACATTACACTATCTAAAATGACGCAGTGGACTCTTTTTCTCTAGAACTACTGTCTTAACCACTGAAAATTTATGCATTACAAAAAACCTATCAAAACTCAATTTAATTATTTCAACAGATTTCCCTAATGGGGCAACAGCCCTAATAAGTAGAAACCCGCTCAGTGTTTCTATTGGGAGGATGCTGGATAAAATCTGGCCTCAGAGAGGGCCAGTAATTCACAGACAAGTGAACAAAGCCTGGCACAGATACCTCTTCCATCCATGGGCAAATGATCTGCTGCCCTTCCTAACAGTCAGATTAACAGTTTAACAGCAAGTGCGTATCCAGGGTACACACCCTTGCATTTGTGATCTGCACTTCCCAAACAATTTGCTCATACTCCAAGTACACTGCTGGACTTCATCCAGCCTGCCCAGCGACAAAGTATATTTTCACAGAACAGGATCAGCCTAATGCATTCAATTTCATAATGAGCTATTTATATAAACAACTGATCAATAGGAATTACAATGCATTTAAATTCTCCTTCCAGACTAATCCTTAGTGGCTGTAAAGACTCTTTCCAATGTCAAACGGACTGAAGACCAATTCAATCCGTCACGCTTAACAACCCTTCAACAGATTGTCTGGGTTCTCTAGAGTGCACTTAATCAGAATTTTTTATACTTACTTAATAAAAGCTTCCATGATGCACTTGCAAACCTCCACTCTCACACTTTCCTTCTGGAACATATCCAAGAATGGTAGGAACTTCTCCTAAAAGGTCAAAGAAAACACCATGTTTAGGTATCTAGGCGCAAGCATAACCTCTACGTACCACCAAAATTGAAGGGCACAGTGCTGGAAGTTCTTAATATACAGATATATCCTGTATTTTTAAGTTAAAACAAGGTACATCCTCCATCTTGCTTTAACCCAAAAATGCAGGGCAGGATGTTCTACAGCAATGCCTCCAAATTCAGCAAGGGCTGCAAACATGGACAAGTGGGGGCATGTGGCTCCTAAGGCATGAGTTGTTCACTTCTGATCTATACAGATACAAAACTATGTTCAGGAATAGAGATTTACAAGAGAGAGGATACTCAGCTAAAGAAACAAAACAGTCTTATACTGTGTCAAAGTATTAGTCAATATATCTTAAGGCTAACGTTCCTGGGACCGTAGTCCAGCATCTGAAAGATCATACATATATTCTCCACCCCTTTTGTATCTATTCTGGCCAGCATAATTCCCCAAGGTTTAAAGCAGAGCTTTCCAAACTGTGTGTCGCAACACATTAGTGTGTGTCAGCTGCAGTGTGTAGGTGTGTTGTGCAAATGTAATTGGTGGAGGGGCTGCCTCTCCCACCACTGCTGCAGGTCAGGCCCAGGTGAAGGGGCTGGTTCTGCCACCCCGGGCCGAGGAAGACCCCGGCGAGGGTGGCAGTGGCGGGCCAGGCTCAGGTGGAGGGGCTGCCTCTCCGACCATCGCTGCAGCCGTCTCAGGCTGAGGAAGACCCCAGCAAGGGTGGCAGCAGTGGCAGGCAAGGGTTGGATGGAGGTGCTGCCTCCACTTACTGAATTACTTGCTGAATTACTGTGTTGTGAAATGACACATGTCTAAAAAGTGTGTCACCAACATGAAAAGTTTGGAAAGCCCTGGTCTAAAGGGAAAAAAACCTGTATCTCATAATATCCAAAATGTTTAAACAGAGAGGGTATGGCCTGAGTCTAAACCTTTTGCACAGTAGGCATAGGGTCTAATATTGAGCAATGGCCCCACCCATTTACAATATGGTAGAAAAGGTCATTTTATCCATTTCACTTTTAAATCACCTTTCTACCAAACAGGTCACGACAATGTACATGGCCCCCTATAATTTACACTCACAGTATTTTACTCTGTCAGGAAGTTCAGGCCATGAAATAGCAATGGCCCAAAGTCACCCAATAACATTTTTCACTGAGTGAGGATTTGAACTCATGTCCAGCATTCCAACCACAGTTGAGCCATGTCCCCCAGGCTAGGTGCTAGGTACTGGAAAAGACCACAATATGCTAAAATTGCAACTAAAAACAAAATATCTTGCGGTACTTCAAAAATTAACACATTTACTACTGGATAGGTTTCCACAGACACTCTCAACTGGCTTATACCATAATAAACTTTTAAGTCTTTAAAAAGTTATGAAACTCTCCTCAAAGCCTTTTGGCTTCTAAAAAAAGAAACTCTACACGCATTTTAGATATTTATGGAACTTATGATCTTCATAGCCGTACGGAAACTTACCAAGGAAAAGAGAACAGAGAAGTCATGGAAATAGGTGATGACTTTCTGAATTATTGACTGAAGCTAAAAACAAGAACAAGAAAAAGAAGGCATACAGTAACAAAGCTTTGGTGATATTAACTCCCACTCTACCAACTTTTCATTTAACTTCTTATTCTGCCTTCCATGAAGCATGAAGAACTACCTTATCTTGCTTATCTTGCTTTTAAATTATGTTCACAGTTGCTATTTTTTTTAATTAAAAAACACCCAGAATTTCCCAACACTATCTGCACTTTTTAGACTCAAGTATATCTCTCTCTGTTTCTGGACGATTGTTCTTTTACCTGGGAATAGGCCTCTTCAAACGCCCGATCCGGAGTCATGTGTTTGATGACATCTGCCAAAACCGTATTGACCTCACGCTTCTGCAGAGAGCAAGTTGATGTTGTAAAGAGGTCATGAAATCAACTTTTCAAAAGTATATGAAACAAGAATAATTGCATTACAAAGTTATTTAGCTCAATAAATTAAGAATGTAGAGAGTAATTATTTACTGCCAGAGATTCAACACTACTTTCAGCTTTAGTGTTAATCCATAATCAAAATTCACATCCTCATTCATATTCACAATTCCTGCTTGGTTAATACTGAAGTCAGTTACATAAAGATAACCATTATTCTGCTTGACCTAACATGAGTCATAATGATAGCACAAACTTAGCTGTATTTACAGTGATCTTTCTGGTTGGTTGGTTGGTTTTATATACTGCTTTTCTCCCATATGGGAACCAAGACAGCATTATGAAATTTATAACGAGCTGTCCAAGAAAACAGTCCTTTTTTGTACAACTCCGGATTCAGGATCAATCTTATTACTGTCTCTAAGATTATGAGAGCCATGCTGGATGAGACCAAAGGTCTATCTAGCCCAGCATTCTATTCACGTAATTGCCAAACAGACACTTCTGCGAATCACTCTTGCGTTCTTCAGCATACTGCCTCTTATACTGAATGGCATCTAAGGCCCAACTTACAAAGAACTGGCCAAAAGGAACTAGGACTTTCTTTCTTTTATCTTTCTGCTGCAGCCCCCAGTGGTGCCAAAAATTTGCAGAGTAGGTTTTTAGGAGGCAAAGCAGGCTGCACAAAGAGGCAGAAATCACCAGTTCTGGAGGAAGCAGTGAGAATTGTCAGAAAAACAGCATTAAATCCTGGCCATTGTTTGTTGTTAATGAGGATCTCCAATGGACCAACCTTTATGCTGTACAGTGCACCCTCTTCTGGCAAGACCTCCACATGCATGAATGCAAGGTTGCTCGAAGCGTCACTTTCCATTATAGTCAATGGACGTGGTGGATGCACACACATTGAGTCCGCTGACTATAATGGGACTCAACGCTCACGTCTTGTTCTATACAGGGGTTCTTAGAACAGAACCTCTGCATATACAGTGGGTGCACTGTACCACTTTAGGAAATTTTTTGAAAAACAGAAAAAAAACCAACTACGAGGATTTCAGTGCCACTAATTCTTATTGCCTTTTTCAGTACTACCCCCAAAAAGAGATGATAGTATGTCACAGAAACTATATCTAAAAACAACCTATAACGCTTCCTTGTGTAAACATTCAATGCCAAACTGACCCATTTATTGTACGGCCAAGGGAGGATGAAGAAAACTATACAATGTTAAAATGCTTAATTCTGCACATACCGTGAAATGTCTACAGGTATATTCCACCCAGATTTCTGCACAATTGATATAATCCTAAAAATAAATACATTGAAGTTATATTTAAAATAAGCGTTTTACACGCAGTTCTTCCACCTCATTCTATCACTCACATAAAAGTGAACTCCCCAAAGGTGCAACAAAGAAAACTACAACTGCATGCAGCATAATCCTTTATGTTTTTATTCTTATACAGAATCCATTGTGGAAAGAATGTGATCAAGATGCGGGGAACAAACAACAAAGAGGTCACTAACATAGTGTTTACTGGAGCCATGGTTGAAGAGTGAGGACTTTTTCATTAGCAGGGACAAAATCTTCTGCCACCTCCATTAGCTTAGCTGAGGAAAAATAAGTTTTCCGAGCAACGATATATTGCTGTAAGCTGCCACTAGTCTAATGCAAAATATTTTGGGTTGGATTGATTTGGTTGGGAATGGTCAATTAAAATCTATTAAATTTGTAAAAAACCTGCTCCTAGTAGAGATAAAACAGCCAGAGCTAATTTGTTGAAATGGATCAATCCTGCCACCTGAGCTTTTGTATTTTCTTTAGGGATGTGGTGATGGAATTTGCCATGATGGGTGCTTCAGAACTGATTACTGCATCATTGCCTGAATATCTATAAGCTAGAGCCACCATGAAGTTGTTTGACCATTGGACTACGACCCTGCTGCCCAGGGTTCAATTCCCCACTCAGCCATGGAAACCCACTGGTGACCTTAGATGCATCACGAACACACACAGCCCCAGAAAACCTTGTAATAGGTTCACTTTAGGGTTGCCATAAGTCAGAAACAACTTGAAGGCACACAACAGCAACGAGTTAGAGAATACTCCCAAGACAAAATATGCAAAACTTACAACACTGATGGCTGCAGCTGTTCTATGAAACTCCTTTCTTGCTAATTACTCACCTGTGGGCTCTTTAGCTTTGTAATAACCTTCCAAGCTTCATTTAAGATCTGAAGCCGATCACCTTCTGGTGGATCAGCTAAGGCCAGGTTCTGCCCAAGAGAGCGAAAGAGGAGGTGCTGGGGATATACAACAAAAAGTTCACTCCTTTTTCTGCATCTATTCATAACTTTTAGTTGGATAAGTAACATTAATAGAACAAATTAATGCAATGCTGTTCTAAAAACATATTTTTGCTCTCAGCCCTAGATGGGTGTGGATAGGATTACCTCTAGTGTCTGAACTATAAAAGCCCTTTAGTAAAAGAACATAAATATGGACATGCAACTAGCAGCATATCAGATGGGTGAAAACTAAGGTTGCTATCCAATTTAAAAAAATCTGAGGCATCTCAAGACAGATCTAGGCACTGGCAAATGGTGGGTGTGGAAACCAATCTACGCTCCAAAAAGGATTTGGGGCACAGTGTAGAATAACAGAAGAAGTCATAGTTTGCAATACAGCAGAATTACTTCCATACCAAACATATTTATCTGTTGTGAAGTACTGTGACAACTATAAAGCCTGATGACATTGAAAAAGTAGAGAAGCTGCACAAGACAGGTCACGACGGGAAGGTTTACCTTGGGGAAGCCAGATTCATCACACTCCTTAATCATGCCGATAAAATCCATAGATCTTGCAGCAATAAACTCAGCTCTGAAGGCAGACATTACTGAATTCAAAAGCAAGGCACTAAAAGGAAGAGGTTCCGTATCAGTACAAGAAACCAAACACATATGTGTATGCACACACGTTCTCTCTCTTCTATGTTATCTTTATATTAGGAGGAGTACCAGGTGTTGTAGGCTATATTTCAGAAGACAGAACTTGCAAAAGCCCTCTGGGTATTCCTTGCCTAAGAAAACCCTATGAGATTCATGGGTTTGCTATAAGTCGATAGGCAACCTAAAGGCATGCATACACGCTGTCTCTCTCTCACACACGTAGACTAGCCGGGATGGCCTAAGCAAAGGAAGGTGACTTCCCAGAGTAAATATACAGCACTTGGAAGAGGTCTCTTCACAAAGTATCAGATGGGGATAAGGTACTTTCCCTAGTGTAGTGCAGTGGTTTGAGCATTAGACTACAACCTTGGAGATTCAATTCCCCATTTGGCCATAGAAACTCACTGGGTGACCTCGGGCACATCACATACTCTCAGCCCCAGAAAACCCTGTGATAGGTTCACCTTAGGGTCACTGTAAGTCAGAAACAACTTGAAGGAACACAACAACAACCTGGCCTACCGCTCAGCATGTTCATAAGGGTAAAGTGAGGTAAGCTAGGCATGTCACCCTGAGCTCATGTGAGGAAAAGTAAGATAGAAATATAACAAATAAATATCCCTTCTGAGATACCGACCTGAACCCCATCACCTTATCTATCAAAGCTGGTGTCTCTTTATACAAGGTGTGTGGTATTATTTTTATGTATCCAGAGGTTCTTGGATAGTTTCTTTCAGTGGAAACTAAAGCTGACTCTTTCTTATCCTTCCCATCCCCAACAGAAAATGGTGTAATATATCAAACTATATAGGTCATGGTAGGCCAATGGGAAAGGAAAATAAAGCTCTCTCGAAGCCCCTCAGAAGTCCTCCAAAGTCCCTAGGCCCCAAGTTGGTTTTAAAAAAAAATTCTTTGCACACAGTTTTAGTCATTTTTAACCTGAAAACTGGTGGTTTACTTCCTCTACTCCCCAGAACTCCCCAACCACCCCCAAAAAAGATCTCAAAACAAAAATAAAGTCCAAAATCAGCCAAAGCAATGGCTGAAAGTGACATTACATAATTTCCAGTGTGCTGAAACACAACAGTGCAGCCCACAGTGGGAGAAATAGCTATTGCCCCTTCCCCTTCCACAGTTTCACACCTCTGATACAGGTGGATAAACAGCGCTCCTGTGATGCTTCAAATGCAAAACAAATATATTAGGACAAGGACAGTGAAAGCACAACAAGAGCAATTAAGTGGTTTAGGCTGCCAACAAAATGCCAGAAAGCAAGAGCCAAATGCACAGCCAATGGAATGGCTCCGAGTAACTACTATTCCTGAATTTTACTCAATGCTGTACACATCCATTAGGAAGGGATGAAAACCCCATAACACTGAGGCTGAGGAATGTGAGGCCCTCCAGATATTGCTGGTCTAACACCTTCTCCCTCCCCACTGGATAACGTAGCCACAGCTAAGGGGAACTGGAGTTCAGCAACATCTGGAAGGCCACCATACCTTTCCCAGCAATGGCATATATACTGGAAGGATGCACACACTAATTGTGCACTCAGCATAGGATGCAGGGTAGAGTCACAAGGCAATGCAGGCTGCATCCTTTGCACACAGAAGATCCTGGGTTCAGTCCCTGGGATCTCTAGGTAAAGGAGGGGCGGACAGGTGGATCTCATGACACTTTTCAAATGTAACTCACTTCAGCCTTCACCACTGAATATGCTGGCTAGGGCCAATGAGGGATATAGTCCAATGTCATTTTGAGCTCCACTGTTACCCACTTCTGTGAAGAGAACGGTAAAGATGTCTTCCCAAAACACTGGAAAGCTGCTGCCAGTCACAACGGACACTACTGGACTACAGTGATATACCCCCATATAAGGGAAGGCTGATGTTTCATAAAGTACAGAGTCAACATAACATATTAGGTGGTGGAAGCTAGCCAATCAGAGTCAGAAGACAGGTATTCTCTCTCTTTCTCACTCTCACAAGCACATTTCCTAGGCTCAGTGTTTCCCCTGCAGCATCCAAAGGAGTCAATGGCAGCATCCATACGTAGGGAAGATAAAAAAAATTCCACAGGTTATGCCATACAGAGGTTAGACTCAAGCCCTCGCTCCCAATGTTCTGAGGCAAAGGGCAGCTTATAGGCCCAAAATAAAATGCCCCAAAAGTCCTCAAGGAACTGTAACCCTTGAAAGGATGAGGGCTCTTCTGAAGGCATAGAAAAGGGTTTTACAAGTAGACTACTCACTTATTGCCAAGCTTCCTGCACCTTTCCATCATTTCAGTCAATAGAACCTGATGAAAACAGAGAAAAAAAAGAAGGATGAAGACTTTGCTTTTTCACTGTTTAGTCACAAGTAGAGAATAGATGCAGCCTGCTAACAGGAGACCCCAATTCCAAATATTTTGGTCCTCTGGCCTCTGAATGGAAAGCAAGAAACTAGATTTTCCTCAGGTCAAATTGAATAATGACATTGAATCGATACAGAAATTACTCTCCATTCATCCCAGACTTTGGTATACTTGACAAAATTCTGAAGGGGGACCCTGTACATATTTGGCTATTAAGTATACTAAGTTCTCATTAAGTTATTTTGGGAAGGAAGCTGCCCTCTAAGGAGAGGCAGTGACCACATGGCTTTCAAGATATTGTTGCATCACAATTCTCGCCACACCTCATCATTACCTATGCTGAGAGTTACAGTCGAACAACATCTGGACATCCACGCATTCCTCAGCCATGTCTAAGTGTTGGCTTAATGAACCTTTCCAAACTTCAGAACACCTTCAAAACATACTGACAGCAACCTCTTTTTTCTCAATAATTCCATTTGGATGTCTTTCTTGTTGGCACCCACTACTCAACTTTGCAATTAGAGTAAATGAAAGAGTATTTGCAACAAGTGGATTCCTCCATACCCATATACACACAGAAATAAAAGTATTTTTTCTTTAAAGGAAAAACTGTACTTCCTTGACAGTAAGTTCTTAAAGTAGTATCTAGGTAACAGTACCTGGAGTTATATCAACATGAAACAAAGCTATACCAACTACCTCTGATACTTTAGGAGTTACCCAACTGCACCTACTGTGCTTCACCTTAAGCCAACAGGGAAGGACCATAATTATAAGGTTACATACTTGTTTTACAAGCAGAAGTTGTGCATGCAAGATTTTCATGAAGGTTCAGTCCCTGACATCTTCTCTAAGAAGGATCAGGTAGAACAAGGAAGCACAACTTCTTCTGCCCTGAAAGCCACAACTACAGTTGTCTGTGCAGTGCTGTACAGATCAGAGGTGTATGTGTACATACACATATATACCTCAGTGTACAGGGACCTCCTCTTCCTAATACGTGAATTCTAAGAATCATTGAGGGGTGCAGTGGAAGAGTGAAGGGTTTGGGATTTTAATTTTCTTCCACTTCCCAAGACAAGAACATATCTTCCTCCATTAGCCCAGCTGATTATCTGGCCTACAGGGAACAGATGTGGGGTCCCTCCAGCTTTGGAAGTGGCACAGGGAGCATCTTTGCCCCCTCCTTGTTCCCAAGGGGCAAGGCTTTAGAGACAAGCAAAGAACCGTGGATGGGCCTTGGAAACACGACACAGGTAATGCACCTCCGAGGTAGAAAGTGATGGGAGAGACATGTTGCTAGTCAAAGAAAACTATTCCTCGCTAGTCCAGCTAAAGGAAGAAAACAGTTTGCATTTACATAAAGCACCATGGTCCTTACTCACAGCTCTCATTCAGCCAGCCTCTACCATTACACTATTGCTATGTGTCTTCCACAAGCTAAAGGCCATCACCTAGCCACAGACAGAAGGCTGAGATGCCCTATTAGTTCCCATTCAAAGAGCATCAAATCCACTCCTCCCAAACTTCCTGCACTCCTCCCAAACTTTCTATTTAACAAAAGAATGGTCTCCTGGGAGCCCGAACAGTTCTCTTTTGCAATGTGAAGAAGAAAAGTGATTGCTTGCCAGAATATCTGATTTAATTCTTTATTTTTAGATGTGAAGGTAACAGAAGCAAAGGCTAAGACCATGAAAAAAAATAATATTTTCTCATGTTTTCTTTTCCACTGACTTGCTCCCTCACGCCCCGCCATACCATGACATATAATCATGTGTCATTGGGAAATGAATTCTCGTTTCAGACTGACTTAAGGAGGTTATAACATGATGCTGATCACATTTAAAAATAAAAGTGTGATTTGCCTAACCAAAGTGAGAAAGTAGCGTGAAGAACAGCACCAAAGGATCCAAAACATGATAACAAGTTCCCTCAGTTTGTGCCAGAAAGCACAATGAGGCTGAAAAATTGTGAATGATGCCTTCTGCTTACTGCTTCTATCAAGGTTCTGCATCAAAATTAAAGTTTGCTGCCACTGCATTATGACTTTAGAAGAAAGTCCTTTTAACTTCTTTTTTAAAAAAAAACTTTCGTGCTAGTATCACATGTACTTTGGCCATATCATCAGAAAACATGACTCACTGGAAAAGGCAATGATGCTTGGTAAGGTAGAAGGCAGTAAGAAAAGAGGAAGATCGCATTACAGATCATAGGATCATAGAGCCGGAAGAGACCACAGGGGCATCCAGACCAACCCCCTGCCATGGAGGAACACACATCAAAGCATTTTCAACAGGTGGCCATCCAGCCTCTGCTTAAAAACTTCCAAAGAAGGAGATTCCACCACACTCCACTGAGGCAGCATATTCCACTGCCAGACAGCTCTGACCATTAGGAAGTTCTTTCTGAGGTTCAGGCGGAATCTCCTTTCCTGCAGCTTGAATTCACTGCTCCTTGTCCTAGTCTCTGGAGCAGCAGAAAACAAGCCTGCTCCCTCCTCGACATGACATCCTTTCAAATATTTAAACATGGCTATCATGTCCCCTCTTAACCTGCTCTTATGCAGACTAAACAGACCCAGCTCTCTAAGCTTCTCCTCACAGGGCATGGCTTCCAGACCATTCACCATTTTGGTTGCCCTCCTCTGGACACGCTGTCGGTATCCTTCTTGAAATGAGGTGCCCAGAACTGGACACAGTATTCCAAATGAGGTCTAACCAAAGCAGAATAGAGTGGTACCATTACCTCCCTTGATCTAGACACCATATTCCTATTGATGCAACCAAGAATCGCACTGGCTTTCTTGGCTGCCACATCACTCTACTGACTCATGTTCACATTGTGGTCCAACGAGACTCCTAGATCCCTTTCACATGTACTGTTATCCAGCCACATGTTCCCCATCCTATATTTGTGCCTTCCATTTTTTCTGCCTAAGTGTAGGACCTTACATTTCTCTCTGTTGAAATTCATTTTGTTAGCTTTGGCCCAGCTCTCCAATCTATCAAGGTCATTTCTCTGGCGTATTAGCAACCCCTCCTAATTTGGTGTCATCTGAACATTTGATAAGAATGACCTCTCTTCCATAGGTGTAGGATGACCTGACAGTAGTTAACAATAACAATCAAGCATTCCTCAACTGATCCCCATGCAGGATGTTGGAGGATGGAAATTTAGAGAGGGCATTTTCCCGCAATATCCCTCTCTTCACGCTGCTCACCTCTGCTAAACAGATTCAGCCTCCTCCTGTCCCTCTGAGCAGTTTTCCTGGCTCTCAGAAGAGCACCAAGGGAAGGATCATCTGGGTGGGGATAAACTCCCTTTCCCTGCAGTCTTTCCAGTATCACTCAGCTGGTTAGAAAAAGCATGAGCTGCACCAAGGAGGGAGCTGCTCTGCCATAAGCTACCATCTCAACGGTAACTCTGGGTAACTCAACGTGTTCCCAAGGGGCGAGGCTTTAGAGACAGGCAAAGAACCATGGATGGGCCTTGGATGGGCCAAATTCCTTTCAGAGAGGCTCCTTTGATGTGTGAAGCCTAAGGCAAAAATATCATCACGTACTAACTTAAAGTGGTGATTGCCAGTAATTTAAAAAAAAATACACAGACACAAATGATGGTGTTATGGAGAAGGGGTTATGACCAGAACCCTAGAAGGCTAGACTTGGGACCATTTCTGCACTACACTGTAATAGTGCTATTATTCTACTTCCAATATCCTGTGGAATTCTGGGGTTTGTAGTTTATTGAGGCCAAAGAGATCTCTGGGTGAGAATTCTAAATACTCCTCCCTACACTACAAAACCCAGGATTCCATTGGATGTTGAAAGTGGAATAATCTAATATATAAAAGTCAAAGTTTGTCTGTGTCAGGCACCTCACGTGATTGGCTGCCCAAGAAGATTCTATGGAATCCTGGGGTTTGCAGTTTAGGGAGAGAGTCTTTAGAATTCTCAACCAGAGAATATGCTGGTTGCTATGGAGATGAGGCATAGCAGCATGGAGGAGGGCAGCACGTTCCAACAGGAACCCAACCTCTGTATGTTAATAACTCTGAATACAGATTGGATTGGGGAACATGGGGAAAAATTACAGGTACTGGAGAAGACACTTTGGGGAATTAGAGACACAGGATCTCAAATTTTTCTAACAGGTATTACCTATGAGAAAATAAAATCCTGGGCAATGCCAGGTATATATGCTAGTAGCACTATAACAGTGTAGTGTGGAAATGGCCTAGAATGCCAAGGAGGATGGACTGTGTCTCAGAGAGTACAGTTCCCCACCTCTGCTTTATGGAGAAGTCTTCTTAGCAGTAGAGGTTGGCCTGGTAAGCCAAATGCCACCAGAAGCCCAGAGGTTTCCCAATCACTGACAAAGAATTCAACAGAAATCAATGAGACTTTAAGTTCAAATCTACTGTTTACACTGATGGCCAAGCAGATGCAAGTATACAACCGCAAACCCACCCTTGCAAAGCCATAACAGCAAGACAAACAGGGCTGGGTGCATGCAATTATGGGCCCAACTCCTTTTCGTTATATTTAGGCCGCATAAGCTACAGCATATTTTTTAAAAAGTGTATTAGAACTCTGAAACTGCAGGGTTCTCATCAACATTTATAGCCCTGACAACACCAATGTTGCAGCATTAAATTGTCCTCAGTTTCTAACTGCTTTAGAACAATAAGCTCTTCAAAAATCTCTTGACTTAAAAAACTATTATGTGAAATCACTTGTGCATCTTAAGTCACATTCCAAATATTGCATGTATCGATCTTTTCTGACATCCTTCCACGATCATCTTAAACACATTATGGTTCATTAAGTGGCAGATATCACTGAGAACAAAACACACCAGAGCCAATATCACGCAGTGGTTATATTGTTGGACTGGGGCTTGTAAGACCCAAGTTCATGAACCACAAACCAAGATAATTTACTGAGTAAATGTGGACCAATCCCTCTAAGACTGACCTATCTCACAAGACTGTTGCAACTTGAGAATGAAAATGTGGAGGAACAGAACCATGTTGAGCTCACTAAAGGAAAGTCAGGAAGATATAAATGTAACCAACAAAATAAGCCAGATAAAGATTGCAAATTTTCTTTTCTTTTACAGCACAAAAACATCACCTGTCAGTAATGTAGCTTGATCACTTTAGCAAGTAAGCAATTCAGTTCTCTATTATTAACTTTCTTAGATCAATGCTGAAAATGTAATACCTTAACCAATCAGTGAAATTATTAGAGAGCTTTCCATTTATACAAAGGTACAATTGTTATATTAGATCTTTGTAGATTTTTAAAAAAAATTTAAACATTTCCCATAGCAAAAGAAAGTTTTTTACCTCTGCAGCTCGGTAAGAAATGCATTGTAAAATCCAATCTATTGCAGGAGAATAAAGAGTAAGATACAATGGGATCTCCACACACTGTACCACCAGCTGGTTTTGAACTGTATCCCCATGAATCTGTTAAAAATGTCAAAGATAAAAGCATAATGAAAAGGTAGGACCCTTAGAAAAAATATTATGAATTCACTGTGAAGTCAAAACATTCAGTATTAAGCATAAGGAACATGCTGGAAGCGTATTTCAAGCCAACATCAAAAACAGAAACCTGTTTTAAGCATCTCCTAGTTCCTATATCAAGTTTAAATAGCCGCGAAAAATCCCAGACCAAACTCAGGCTTATTATTCTGAGTTGTTAAGAGAGCAAGATGCCAAGTAATACAAGTCTGAAGAAAACTGGGGATGGGCAATTTCTCACGTTCCAAATGTGTTTGACTACAACTCCCATCGGCCCCAACTTATACAACCAATGGCACTGGATTTTGGGAAGTGTAATCCAATACATGTGGCAGGCCATAAGTTCCACACCACTACACTAAACAAACCATGAATGATAGTTCTCTGGGGATTTTTTAGTCACTCCCAATCAATTGATATCAACACACCTGCTCACTCACAAAAAGCCACAATTCTGCTTATTGCAGACGATGGGAAAACTTATGTTTTCAAACCACAACTCCCTAAATCTCCCAGCTATCATGGTCACTAGCTATGCTAACTGGGAGACTCTAAGAGTTGAAATTAATTTAAATGTAATTTACATTATATAATTAAAATTGTTGTTGTTATTCCCAAGTTCCAGTTTCTTGTCTAATGTGCAAATTGGCACACTGATCTTGAAAACATTCTAAACACTCCAAACCCTATGCGATAAACTAGAATATAACATTTATACATATACAGAATTGAAAGTAATGGCATAGGCTAATATCCTCTCTCTCATGGGGCAGAGAGTATTGTTGGTGAGTTCTAACGCAGCACTCAGTCATATTTCATAAGCAGATTAATTTGTTACTGAGTATTTTGAGAAAGAAACTAACCATTTCAACCAGCAGTAAAAAACTTAGATTATTAGAAATTAGGTGTGATGAAAAAGCAAATGGTCACTTCATCTGTAAAAATTACTTGAAAAAAATCCAATGTGAGACACTGACCATATTTGCAGGGTCAAGACAAGCTATGGAGTGGTTTGTTGAATTCTGATTTGTTGTGATACGTGAACTAACCTCTGATAAGAAGGCAATCACCTCTGCTAAGAAGGTGTAGGGTTTTTTAACCCCACAATCTGAAACCATGGTTTGTTGTTGGCTTACAAACTCTGGCTTGTGTCAATCTTTGACTTTTCATTACATCTAAACCTGCAATTACGGCTTATCCTTATTTTCCCTAGTGACTCTTCCTGAATCAGGAGATAACAGAATGGAAAAGAAAGAAAGAGACCAAAATGGCAAAGAAAAGCATGCTTCATTTGGTCATCTGAAGTGGAATCCATGTCTTAAACAACAAACTGAGGTTAATACAAGCCATGGCTTATTGTGATATGCAAATATACCAACAGATAGGAAACCAGATTAGATTATCTATTAGCAGTTTTCCAAAAGAAACAAAAAACAGTCTCAAACACATAGGCTACTACATCATCATCTCTGACTTACTTGTTTAAAGGTTAAAAGGAAGTCAAAAAAGTTCTTGTTCAGGCTCTCTTTCAGATGAGGAGCTACTTCCATCCCAACCTATATTGAAAGAACCAAATAAATTGTCCTGCATTTCTCCAACTGCGCAACTGTCATGTATAGATACTTTTTCTGAAAAAAATCAGTCCACATAAAAGAGATGGTACATAAATAAAAAATATTACAATAATATTGTATGATCAATTTATTTATTTATATCATCATCATCTAAGTTCATGGAAAGAAAAGAAATGCAAGGAAAATAAGATGACTATTAGATAAGGAGCAATTAGACAGTAGAAGACAATAGCAGTGTTACCCATGAAAAGCCAAAAAAAATTCTATACATAGGCAGGGCACCCAGCACTAACCAGCTGCTTCTCAGTCTGGAGAAATGTTGCTATTAGTCTGATCAATATTATATAGGCAGGATCTGTAACATTACATTTCTTTAAAAATGTACATTTCAAACAAAAATTTACCCTGCAGAGATATGCTCTTGCATAGACTGCAACCAATGGATCTCCAATTCCACGGATCATGGAAGTCAATCGGGGGAGGCATTCTGAAATTCCTCTGAAAAGAAGATTTGAGAAAGTAGGTTTTACAGTTTAACCATATCTATCTACCATTTTACCTCTTGATAACAAATAACTAAAAGACTGAGAAACACTTGAGTCATACACTTGTGAATGGCCAAGGACAACACCAAACACTTGGCCAAAGGCACAGTAAAATATTGCTGACCAGTTCAACATTTACCTGGCAACCAATTGCCAAGGCTTTCAAGGAAACAATAGTAAAAAGCAAATGGATGAAAAGACATGATAAACAAAGCAACTGCAGTTAGACCAAATTATTTTTTTAAAAAAATACTGGTAGTTTATCATCATAAAATCACCAGCAATAAAACTACCATGCACAGGTTTAGGTACCATCAACAGGAGAGTGTTAAATAAAATATGCTGGTACTCAGGAACTCTAGATTTTGCCTTTCACCATATCCAGCACTGAAACAGAACCCGTAAGAGCTGTCTTGAATTAGGCTCTTGAGTTGAAAGAGGTTTTCCACCTCTCATCATATGCAACCTGAGTCAGTCTAACCTGCTCCACCCTCACTCTGAGCACAGACACACACTGCCCGCAGAGTTGAAAATCCCATGGGACACAACCACACCTTTGGAGATGTCTGTAGCAATTCATATCCCACCCATCACTTTGTTCTGTATTTAATATACTACTCAAAAATAACCCCTCTTCAGCTTGACAAATCACTGAACAGAAGTCACAATTTAATTTTCCCACGCACCATATTTATGCAAGATTTACCAAATAATATTTAGCCTTACGTTTTAGAAAGAAATTTGTTGCACTTGAGTATTGCTGCTTCCACATAACTGTAAGGAAGAGTTAAGGAAAAGAAGTTCTTAATAAAATAATCAGCCGAAAAAGAAACAAGATGCCCCTTAGCTAATAAATACACATCTCTTGGTCAAAATGTGTTGTGATTTCCATAAAATCCTACACATTATTATATCAGCTTACTGCCAAGGAGAGTTAGAGACACTACAGATTGAACTGTTCAATTTGTAGATAATTTGCTAGTATATATACAACCTTTCTTCACTCAAACACCCCTCCTACCCTCTTAAAAACTGAAAGGACATCTTGATATTATTGGTGACACTCTCACCCAGCAATAACCCAGGGTTCCTGGATTACATGGCCTTGGTTAATACATGTATATATATATACATACATGTATAATGCATATAGACTAACCAGAAAAGGAGAATCCAGAAATAAAATCATAGCCAAAGTCAAACAAATGGCAACCTACCAATGAGTCAGGTAATCAGGTGAGGGATTTCTGAAGCCACATAAGCAGTCTGAAAGCAGTCTAATTTAAAAGAGCAAGGTGGCATTCTAAGAAGCCAAGTTTAAACACAGCCCTAGGTCAGAAACTGTCAGATCACAGGAGTCTGAGCATGCAAGAAATAGCTCACAAGGTCCAACCGCAGACATTATTCTCTGAGCCACAAGGTACGTTTTGATGGCTGAATTGCCTGAACCCCTCTAACAACAACTCAGGTACAAATACTCCAGCTTTAAGTTTCCCCAGGAGAGCCCTTCTCTTAAGAAACCACTTGCTCATGAGAAGGCTCCAGCTCCTGATAAGACCTCCCCTGGAATCAAGATTGCTTCCTTGTAGCCTCAAGCTGAGCCTGTGCCTTCATCCACCAGCACTCCTATGGACTGGGATGTGCTCCGTGGACCTCCGTCCACAGGTGCCACCTCTTACACTGTCATGTTTGATCTGCCCTTTGGCTCTCAAGAAAACACCCAAGGTTTTACCACTGTATTTAATGAGGCATATTAAGCTTGAGCACAAAATGGTTGCTGAATCTAGCTTTTCACATTATACATTTTGTTTGATCTTGATACAATATTTGCATACTGTCAATTTCCATTGGTGGATTCTTTCCCAAATTCCCAGTGGTCACCCAGATGACTTCCTTTCCATACTTTGATCTAATGAATCTCTGTTGTTTTTGTTATTTGTTTATATAGCTTTACACTGGCCAGACTCCTTGTGGTCATCTGCTCTCAAGCTCTTCTCTTCGATTCTCTTTCGCTAGGCTGTTATTCCTTAACAGCTTCCTTTGAAATGCAGCCCATGGTCATCCACATTTAGAGCTTAGGTACTCCCCAGACCAAACTAGTTGATTGCTATACTTTAAAACAAACAATTAACCCAGCTCTCTATTTTAACAGCTTAACTAAACGCTCACTACATAAACTAAGTTAAAACACTAAAAAGATAACCTATAACAATAATTTTCTAATACAATAATGTTTTATGCATAATCATGGATTGTAACACTGTCAATTATGTCAGAAAGCATATCTGACATGACATATACCTCTGAGGATCTTGTTTGTTGGAACTGGCCAGTTCCTCATCTTCCTCAGATGCAGAAGCCCTTCAGCAGTGGCACAACACTTATTATTATTATTATTATCTTTCAGGTGAGGAAAAAGCAAACACACACACAAGACAACACTGTAAATCTCTCTCTCTTTTCTTTTGAAAAAGGATACAATCTGGGAATTAGTTCTCGGATGGAAGCAATCTTAAAGAACCAGTTTAAGCAGGTTTCTTTGGCAGTGTCATTAACACTTTCAGGAGTAAAATTATCTGAGAAGAGAGAAAAAATTTAACTGAGAATCTGCTTCCTTATTTTCTTTCCCAATTAAAATTAGCCATCCTTGATTCATAATGAGAACACCAGAGGAATGTGATTAGTTTCAGAGGTCAAATGGACAATTGTTTGACAGGTTCCTCTCCCTTTGTACCTTAAAATGTTTTCCAATTCCCCCGTTAAATCCAGAACAATACTCCAACACACTTCTTTCTCCTGCCATTATTATTTTTTATTTCAGAGACAATTCCAGAGAGCATTTCCATATCACAATTCCTCAGTGGAGGAGCCCTCCAGTCATGGCACAACACTTATTATTGCTATTTTTCACGTGGAGAAAAAGCAAACACAGACAAGACAACACTGTAAAACACTCTCTCGCTTTCTTTTGAAAAACGATACGATCTGGAAGTAAGTTCTGGCATGGAAGCAACAGACGTTTTGTTTTAAATTTAAGAACTGTAACAAATCCCCAACAGCTTGGAAGATGGCTCATTACATCTTAGTACATACAAGAAGCCTACACCAGCGTTAGAACAAGGTATTTTGCTGCTTGAGGCGGAACCACAAGCAACTTACTCAAAGGCCATTTCCGCACCAGACTGTTATAGTGCTCTTATTATTATGGAATCCTGGGGTTTGCAGTTTAGGGAGGGCCTCAGGATGGCCCCTCCGCAGGATATTGGAAGTGGAATAATAGGATGTTGGATGTTGAAAGTGGAATAATAGCACTAAAACAGTCTATTGCAGAAATGCCCAAAGTTCATAGTACTCAAAGCCAGACGTGTTGGCTCAATAGACAGAAAATCCATCTCCAGCCATAAAAATACTTTCTCCTCTTTCGTGCCACCCCAACTGTGTCATCTCAGGTGGATATTTCACTTTGCATACTAGTAGAGCTGGCCCTGTCAAGCAAGCCAGTAGAGTGTATGTATTTTTATAATGGCTACTAACTTCTGTGGACTTTTTAGGTTGATACAACTAAGATTCCTTCAACTGTCCAACAATGCTATGTTTCTGCTGTGATGGTTGTTTGGAGAGACACACGTTTAGCAACCTGAGGTTCAAGATAAAATATATTATGAAGGAAGATGAGGCAAATTAAGAAGGAAAGAGAAGAGAACCAGAGTGATTTACTAGAAAACCTACAATTCTTTTTACACTTTAAAAGACAGCAACCAATGACCTTAAAAAAAAAAAGAAAAAGACAATCCAGGTCAAACACCAACTGAAGAAATAATGGCTTCCCTGAAAACCCAAATTGGACATTCTTTTCTTATTGTTTAGGAGAGAAAAGTACAATGTAACATTTTAAAATAGAAGAATACAGCAAACAAAACCCTAACTATGCACTAAAAATACTAAGGTGAATACAGTTACAGGATGAGGATAAAAACAAAGCTAACTTGTAAAAAACAGGGCTGAGGATGAGAGGTTAAAATACAGCAGGTAATACCATATGGACTATAGTAGGTAATGGGTATAAGAAAGGAAAGATTTAAAAGCCCTGAGAGAATGTAAAATCTTCACCCCCACGACAAAAGAAGAATACTGGCAGCAGATTAATTTTCCAAAGATTCCTTCAACAGCGAGAAGTCCTCAGCTACAGTGGCTGTAATTTGTACAATAATAATCTGTGCAGGCTGTTAATAACAGAGTCTTTTAGTCTCCCATTCATAGGGTCACCATACATCCAAGTGACCTGACAGTATGTAACAACAACTGATAATAACTTTTACACTGTTTTGCTGAAAAGCACCGGTGGAACTAGAAGAATTAAGGCTGCAGTCATGTGCACGCTTATTTGGGAGTAAGCCTCACTGAACACAGGGGCATACTTCTCAGTAAACATACACAGGACTATACTATAAGCATGGCAAGTGCTATTGTACTGCTTAACCCAGAATATTGATTCATATTTCCCCCATAACAGCTTGTTAGAAGCACAGGAACAGAGGCAGGCAAAAAGTGGACTTCAGAGGTTCACAGGTGTTACAAACCTCAAGACTCATGTACATCGCCAGTGCCCAAAATTTACAGAGACTAATTGCTCCAAGGTTTACTTCGGTGTCTCTGAATACAGAATAAAACCAATACGACAGTGCAGAAGGAACAGTTACATAACATCCAGTATTTAGAATCTGCTGTCTGCTTGAATTTTGCCTTGCTGATGCTGGAGAATTAGACTCTGACTGTGTAGTATTTCTCCTCCCGTTTCAAAAGAATAGATTTGGGAACACATGACTTGCATTCCCCATGGACCAGAGAAGCTGCAGGAAAAAAAAAAGGACAAAGCCTTTATAGCAGTGTTTCCCAAACTCTGGTCTTCTGGTGTTTTGGACTTCAGCGCCCAGAATCCCTAATCACTGGCCAAGGCATCTGGGACGTCTTGGAGTGGAAGTCCAAAACAGCTGGGAGGCTAGAGTTTGGGAATCACTGCTTTATAGCATCAAGAGATATACAGGACTTCAGTAAGTCCTGAAAAATAAGAGGGAAGGAGGGAACAAATACCATTCCCAATTTCAGACTTCCATGGGGAACTCCCGACATGGAGGGCCAGTAACAAGAATTCACCACAATATTACATGTTAGCTGTACTGACATACATGCTGGATATGGAGCTTTTACCACATAGTAAGAATGTGATTCTCAGTTCTGGACGTGTTATACATCCTATAAAGTTATTTACTATTTGGAAACAATACCAAAGAATTCTGACATAGGAACAGAAAAAGTACAACAGGCAATGCAAAACTTCAGTGGGCCCTCAGTATGTGCTAGGGTTTGGTTCCTGGACCCCGCCCCATGGTTACCAAAATTCTTGAATGCTCAAGTCCCATTATGTACAATGGTATAGTAAAATAGCATCCCTTATATAAAAGGGCAAAATCAGAGTTTCCTTTCTGTATTTTTTTTTAATATTTTCAAGTCATGGTTGGTTGAATCCATGGATACAGAATCCATGGATATGGACGGCCAACTATAACTCAAATCAGAGAAGCCACTGTGATGAAGTCGGTTGGAGTACATCCCAAGAAGACCTACAATTAGTTCCCCAGCTATGAAAAGTCGTGCCATCACTTGCATCAGTCTCTTTCTTCCTTGGCCTCATTTACCTCACACTGCTGCTCTGAGATAAAAATGACCATTTGTAATACTATAAAAACAAGAGTTTTGCAACATTTCAGTACTTTGGATTTGATACCTGGATCAGGAGCTCAGAAAACCTCCTTTTTTAGACTGAAGCTCCCAGAACCCCTCAGCTAGCATATTTCTAAAGTTCTGGATCAAACTATGTTCAGGATACAAAATGATGAGGAACTACATACACAAGCAGATGAATACTTTGCAAGGGAAAAGTTTCAGATTCAGTTCCTGGCATCTCCAATTAAAGGAGAAATTAGCAGTAACAGATTCCCATGGAAAACACTGCAAGTCAATGTAGATCAAGGAGAGGGATGCTTCTCTTGCTTTGTCCTAGGGACTGAATTCCTATTTTGGAAAACTCTCAGGGGCTGTATTCTACCCATGGCAGGGATCAAGTACACGAGGGCAGGGCCGTAGATGAGGCCAAAGCAAAGGAAGTGGAGCCAAGTGTCACTCTTATCAATTTGGTATCTTCCCACCAAGAACAGCCCAATTCTGTACATATCTACTCATGAGTCAATTCCCAGTATAACAGCTTTTCTACCTGAAAAACACAGCTCTGTTCTATCCACAATATTTAAAGCTTAAATTATCTTTAACCATCCTCTTTTCCTTGATAACTGATTAGGAAAGAACATCAAAAGCTTCTGGGCCAGATAGAGAATCCCCATAGGCTGCATTTAGCCTGTGGTCCAGAGAAATTATCTAATAATTTATCTTATACCTCACCTTTCTCCCAGCACAGGACTCAAGCCTCCGTCTCTCTGACATGCCAGTACATGCTAGATTTCGGCCTAGATGGACAAAGTCCGAGCAAGTATCAGGCTCCATTTGTTTCGTACAACACTGTGACAGGCTCTTATTTCTTTTCAGATTGGTTTTGCAGTTTCAACCTAATAAAGCACCCTGACACTTTCACTTAGCCCTTACTCCACCCTTTAAATACGACTTTTGTGTAAAAGAGCTAGGGTCTTAAGTGTTCCCTCAGAACCAAATAATTTATTTATGGTAGCATGTTCTTTTAGATAACGCAGGTTGACTCAGTAGCTATAAAAAACAAACTGTATCTTTTATTATAGTAACATTAAAAATAACATATCTTGTTAAGGTTCATATGAAGTACAGTGTTGTCACACTAGTCAAGGTCTGACAGTCTGTGCCAATAACTCTCAGCTTTAGACACCTGTTTTCTGTGTCTTTTTCTGAATTGCTTAAACACAACTCAGCCACCCTCTCTGGCCAAGATCTCACTGAAGGCCCTCTTTCAAACAGAATAGCTGTATTATATATAATTTCTCTCGTCCATAAGCCTCTCCCATGCACACCACTGTGCTGGTTTTCACTCTTAAGGTATTATTCCTGTTCCTTAGCAACCTGCCATCATGTTGCACTTGTGTTCCAATAGCTGACTCCTACAGCAACTTCATCACAAACACCGAGACACATAGACCTGGACATTTTAAATGATCAGCCTTCATGTTGTGCTTGACCCAATTTTGGTTCATTAGGGGTTCTAGATCAAGAAGTTTTCATTATCAAAATCTCTGCTGGATAAAGGAAGTCTTGCTCATTGGATCATGAAGTGGTACCAGTGGGTGGATGATGCTGACATTATATGCATTCTAAGCACCTTTCAATCACAGAGTAAGCAGAAGCAGCAATGCTTTCAGCCCCATTCAGTGAAGCAAAGACTGCCGTTTTATTATTCTGCTGCTGTGCTGTCCTCTCCTCAAAAACACCAAGGCTGTGTAGAAATTTGAGAGAGGAAACAAGCACAGTTCTCTCTCATTTGGCATCAGCCCACCCACTACCGCTTGAGGACTTTTACATAACCAACCACTCCAGAGATCCAGAGTCTGTAGTTCAAGCATGCCCTAACTGCCAAGTCGGTTAGGGACAACACAGTTCTACAGCAGCTGTTTGACAAGGAATGCAAGAAACATACTCTGATTTAGAACATTAAAAAAAAAGAGTCTAACCTAATTGCTCAAATGAACAAAAAAAAAAACAGAAGGAGAGAAACAATAAAGTTAGCTGATATACGGGGACTTCTCTCATTGACTATTTTTGTTTCTTTTAAATAGATGCTCAGAGACCTGTTTTAGAAAGGTGACCTCACCAACACGCTCTTTGTCACCAAGCATTGGTTTCATTAGCAGAGGCAAAGAATGTCCCTTCCAAACCATTGCAATTATCCCCTCTCCCTTCCACACTTAGGAACAATTGACTGAGCACAGGCTTCAACTGTAGCCTGATTTCTTGCAGGCGAGCCGGGGAAACAAGAGACTCAGATGCTAAATCAGAAATTTCTTCCTTTATTGGAATGGAAAGAATGAGAACAAATATCAACGAGCATGTTCCTCTTTCACACACAACTGCTCAGGACACAGTCTACAGAAGAAAATATGCATGTTTTGCACAATGCTGCAGTATCTTATTCTAGCATTATTGCCATAAAGACTTCACTATCTCTATGTGCATTAACACTATTTGTTCATCAAGCTTCAGAGAGAGAATAATAGATCCTCAATATATATAGGAAGAAAGAAAGACAGAAAAAAAAAAGATAGAAAGCTACCTTATAACCAAGTCTTCTGGTCCATTTTGCTTAGTATTGTCTACACCAAACTTTAACTCCCAGAGCTGGCTGGACAATTCAGATAATTGTAATCCACAAAAGTAATTTTTCTGAACTCTTGCCTACATCAGGAGTGGGAATCTCTGGCCGTCCAGAAACTTTAGAACTCCCACAATTCCTTACCTCTGCCCATGGGGACAATGGGAATTAGAGATGAAAACATCTAACAGGCCAAAGTTTTTCATGCTTGGTCTTCCCTGAATTGCAGTGGCTCTCTAAGATTTTAAATAGGAGTCTTTCTCAGGCCTACCTGGAGATAGCTAGGACTGAACCTGGGAGATTTTGCATACCAAATATGTTACCTACATCTGAGATAACAGCTTTTCCTTAGGGCACATATACCTGAACATACAATGTAATTAAGTCCAGGAAAGTGTAACTTATAGTGGTTTGAGCTCTGGACTCTGACTCTGGAAACCAGGGTTCAAAATCCCTGCTCAGCCATGGAAATCCACTGAGTGGCCTTCTGCAAGTCACACTCTCTCAGCCTTAGAGGAAGGCAAGGGCAAACCTCCACTGAACAGATCTTGCCATAAGCTGGAAATAACTTAAAGACAAACAACAACAACAACAACAACAACAACGTGTAACTGAAAAGTATCAGGTGCTTTTCCTGAAGTTTCAAATCTTAAATTGTTCACATTAACTAATGGAAGGATAAGGAACCTATGGCCACCAGGTGTTATCAGACTGAAAATCCCACCATCGAGCCATGGCCAATGGTCAGAGATGATGGAAACTGTAATCTTACAACATCCGGAAGACTTTCCAATTTAGAGTTTTTAAAAAGAGTTCCAGATTCACATTTGTGGTTAGTTCAAAAAACTTAAATGGACATTTTTGATTCTAGGAACTAGATTTCAAAGAATAAGTTTATTTTGGCAATTCGTGTCTTTGCGTATGATTTCAATCATGGAATCCATATACCTTTATACTCATTTAATTTTCAGTTAACATTGTCACTTTCTTGTTCTTTGAGCTTTTGATGACAAAATGAATCAGCCGATGAACAACACACCACAGAAATACTGTACTGCTAGTGCTGTGCAGTCTCTAGCGATTCCAAACTTAGAAGCCTGATAATAAAAACTTGCCAATTGAATTGACCGGGTTTGCATGCACCAGTAGTTCAGGTTGTGGTCTGTTAAACCTGACTGCTTGTTGTGTTTGAACCTGTTCCACATAAAAGTCATAATTTTTTAGCCAGCTGTAAACCGCAACTGGAAACTGTGGCCCGTTGACGGCTTATGAAGGTTGGTTTGTTTAAACCAATGCATGTCAAGAGATCCACACACAAAATTATGGTTTGTCCCTGGCCTGTCCTCAAAGCTATTCACTCTGAAACAGGAGCTGACAAAAGGAGTAAGAAAACCAGTTCAGAAATAAATAAAATACTCTGGTTTTTCTGGCCATCTGTAGCACAGTTCACCAGTTCAGCAACGAACAATATTACCATAGGTTTAATGTAATAAACATTGTCGATGAATCCAAATAGAACAGCTTCCTAGTAAATATGATTATGAGTTCAATCAAATCCTATAAACAAGAATGTGCCTCTGCCAGATAGCACATGGAGATATAAATATTACCTGGTAAGGAGTTACGATTATCAGTACACATGGAAAATATTCTTTCGTATACCAGCTTTCCTGTAATAACAAGAACAATAGCATCATTTACAAAATAGTGGACTTAAATACACTGTCAGACTGACACTTTAGATCCAATACAGATGACCACCACATTATGAAGAAAACCTTGGCAGCTGTTCTTTTTCAAAAAAATTGTTAATAGCATGCAATTGTTTGATAACGAAGCTTATAGTACTAGCAGATATCATATCAGGATGAAGTATCCAGCAGCACACATTTTTCATCAACATCTTGGAAGAACATAAGAGATTGTACTCGTGTGAATTCTAAAGCTGACAGAAAATTGGGAGGGGCCACAAACTCTACAGAAGATTCTCTCAGGCCAGGAAGACCAGAAATTAACTTTCACAAGCTATGTGCATGAAGATCTGAACACATGAATAAGAGGACTGATAACTACCTCATAAACCTTCAGAAAATGAAATTACTATGGTTAGCATTTCATCTCAATTACATTTCACTAAGTTGTTGGCTTGTGTGTGTGTGATGGGAATTGTGGTCTCACACACGTGGAGAGCATGAGTTTGGGCAAGGCTGAAATAAGATACGTCAGAAATCTGCTTCCTTGGAAGATTTAGAAGGTGAATCTTGCCCTAGAGATCTCTTGTACACTAATTCTGCTTTTTTATCTGCATCCAAGAAAAGTATAGGTTAGCAGATCTATGTAACTGAAGCAACCTTATTTAACTCTCAACACTATTGTTTTCTCTTACACTATACTGGCACCTAGTGGAGACAAGTAGTTTCTAAGGTGCCACCTTACCTTGAACACTAGTTTTGAAAAGTGATGCAACTCCCTCCTTTTTATTGAATACAATGCAACAAATAACACAATTATGAACACCTCTTAAGACTCCTGCACATACTCTTCCCTGGAATTTGTTACATACAGAAGTTGCTTGCCTCATTTTTAACATGCACACATTCATAAAGGAGAATATGTACCAGTGAGACAGGTGGGGGAGGGCAAATATAAGAACTTCCTGAAAGAGACATCCTCACTTCCAGCTTCTACATAATTATGGAGAAACCAATATATACAAAGCAGAAACAAAGCATACATCAGTGCATTCAAGTAAATGCAGCGAAACTGCTCCTTCTCGGCATGTGCAAAATTCCACCCCCATCCCAACCACTGCTGGAAGAGTTTGTAATCAGCTTAATTTTCATAAATTCATTATCATTGCAAATCAAGAATTTCTAGGACAAGTGCTATCCCTTGAGCCTGTCACACCAAGCAGTGGGAACAGTGGAGATGAACATTAAAACAAAATTAAAAAGTTATACTGATATGAATACTATATACATAGAATTTACATAAACATGTTGAAGCAACAAGCATATTCTGAGAAGCCATCAGTATTTAAACATTTAGCAGATTATTCCACAGAGTTCCAAAATGCATGGTTGCTATTTAGTGTCTACTTTTTTCTGGCATGGAGGGTATGAAGATATCAAGCCCCTTGTGGAAAAGAAGCCTCTAAACCAATCCTGTTTCATTATATTTCTTTTTTATATATTTTGTTTCTTTTTAACATTCTTCACTGTCCAGCTTTCACAATCATACAGAAGCAAACTGGAAATACAATGGCATGGCTTCTTCTGATTGCTTGATTGCAGCACCCAACCTGATTAATCATTGAGCCAAGGTATGGAAAATCTTGAATTAATTCAACGTCATCATTGTCAGCCTTAAAATTATGTAAATCATCTGTGATCGTTATTTTTGTTTTTTTTAACGTTCAACTGTAAACCTGCCTTTGCCCTTTCTTTCTTGACTTTCTTCAGTAATCTTTCAAAGTCTTTGCTATTCTCTGCCAGTAGTACGGCTTCATATGCATATCTTAAATTGCTGATGTTCAGTCCTCTGATTTTTATGCCTCCTTCCTCCAAGTCTAATCCTGCTTTACGTAGGATATGTTCAGCATATAAGTTAAACAGATGGAGTGATAAAGTGCAGCCTTGCCTGACCCCCTTACCAATAGGAAACAATTCAATTTTTCTGTTTTCAGTCCTGACAGTACCTCTTGTCATGAGTACAGATTATGAATCAGGACAATCAAATGTTGTGGCACACCCATTTCTTGAAGACTGATCCAGTTTTTCATGATCTACACAATCAAAGGCTTTGCTATAATCTATGAAGCACAGGCCGATTTTCTTCTGAAATTATTTGGTGCACTCCATTATCCAGCATACCTTTGTAATATGATCCCTAGTGCCTGCTGATGGAAAGACAACTGGGAAAAGAACCAGCCAAACCTCCCATGGAATGGAGTTCACAACATGAGAGCAGCCATTGACAAAGCTCTCTTCTGTGTCCTCACCAAATGTACCTGTGAAGGTGGTGTGACCAAGAGAAGCCTTCCTCTGAATATCTTAAAAGTCAGGCAGGCTCACAGAAGGAGATATGGTCTTTCAGACAGTCTGGACCCAAGCCATATGGGGCTTTAAAGGTCATAATCAGCACTTTTAATTCAAAAAAGGAACTTTTCTGAATAATACACACACATACAAGACTCTCCACTTCTGGCAGAAGCTGGCCATAAAAGCTTGCTGGAAGACCTAGAGATTCCTAAAGAGAACATATTTTTTCCACGGCAGGGGCAAATAAAGTAAGAACTTTAAAACACACACACACACACACACACACACACACAAATAAATTAAATAACCCAGAAACTATGCAGAATACTGAACCCGTGAAAGTGGAGGGCCAACTGTATATATAGTACGACCCCGTGTGTGTGTGTGTGTGTGTGTGTGTGTGTAACTCCAATCAGCCCAAAACAATAGTCATGCTAACTGTGTCTGATGGGAATTGTTATCCAAAGTATCTGTAGGGTGCCAGGTTGGGGAAGTCCCCATGTAACTCTGGTATTTCATTTTTACATACAGCCCTTCTAACATGTCAACATGCGATTCTCCATGGCAGCTGTCATTTAAGGCCTGCTCCTAGTTGGCACAAGTGTGATGGCATCTGGTTCATCCACCACAGACTGCAAAATTATTAGGGCAGGGACCACTGTGCCTCAACAGTACTACTTCCACATTGAGATGTGATCATTGTCAAGTAGGAATGGCTACTAGGAGACACGTCAAAAAGTCAGAACTTGGAACACTATCTTTTTTAGGATAATAACATCTAGAATCCCACAGCTGCCATGCCAGTTGGGAGATTTTGGGAGTTGACATAAAAAAAATCCAAGTTAAAGATGAGGTATCCTGAAACAAGGTTAAAGATATCTATAGACAGTGACAAAAAGGGTTTTAATTGAGTCAATAAAACATGGGCTTGTGGGCACGTCATGTTACACTCTCACTCTTGCTTTGTGCAGAGAAGAACATCCGGTCCTCTTAAAATCCATTAAATAAAGAGATTTTACTGGATGTAATGCTTCTGTCTTGGGAGAGAGGAGTGTGTTTATAGACTGATACACCACAGAAAACTCCCCAATACCCATACAGAAAGATCTAGAGGTCTCTGTGTCCTGCCCTTGGTAAGAGACAAACAGACCCTTCTGGAGCTGGCCACGAACCCAGAGACTCTTAAGTCCTGCATTCTCCCACATGCTATCCAAAAGTGAAATAATAGGAGGGGAGAGGCTGTTTATTTGTTCAGATGGAATCCCCCATCATCTCTCTTGCTGCCTTGGCCACAGTAAGCTAGCAAGGCTTAGGAAGACAGATTGCTTCATCATGGAATCTTCCCCACCATCATCAGTTTGCTCCACTGAATTCTGCCAATATTTACTTATTGGATTTATTTATGTAGCTGTTTGAGAAACTGAAAAACAGATACTTCCACCTGGGGATTCAAGGGAGGGTGACAGGCAAGGAAGAAGACATCTTTCATTCTACTTTTGAGAGACTCTCGGTTAATTTTACCTGTGTACAAACCTCTAGCTCATTGAAAATTATTCCTCAATAGCCATTGATCTGTTCCACAGCTCAGGTACTTACCAAAGGTGTCAAGGATGTCTGTTATCAAGACAAATTTACTTGGATAGAACTGAATCACAGTTGTGTCTGAGAGAAGTTTAGAACACTGGGGTGACAGAGGAAAAAAGATAAATAAGTCATGATGTGATCATTTACAATGATGACTACATTTTTTTTTAACTAAAAGATAGCTGAAACAGCAACTTATGCTCAGCAATAGCTCAAAGAAGGAACACAGGTTTCCAGTAGAAAAGCCAAGATTTAATCCTTGACATCTTCCCTTATGAGGATCAGACAGCCAATGGTGGGAAAACACTCTATGTGATAGCCTGGATGGCTGCTGCCAATCAGAGCAAATAACATTGGGCCAGACGGATGCATAGTCTGACCTCGTTATAAAGACAGCTTCCCAGATTCCTACAATAGCTAACAGGATCTAGTTAGAATGCTTATATTTATATCCCTGGGCCAGTCATGCTCTCCATTTCAGCCAGATCTACTGCAAAGGCTTGTAGTAAGAATAAAGTGAGGAGGAGAGCCACATTCCACACATCACAGGAAAGGTGAGACAAAAATGTAATGCACACTAATTACAAATACAGCCATAGAACAATACTCACCTGAATAACTATCTTTAAGGCTTTTACTTTTTGATCTGAGGCCCAAGCATCCTTCAGAGATTGGTTGAGTTCTTCAATCCGATTTGTATAATCTTGTTGAGTCAGGTTTAGGAGCTCTTTCTGTGATCCCTAGAAAAAGGGCATGGGGTACAAACAGTTAACTTATTAACATAATAGAAACAAGAACACTTCTTTTCTAAATATTTCCTCCTCTCCCGTTGGATGAGGGCTGGAAAAGGCAGAACTGCCACAGGCAGATTACATAACAAACTTCCATTAAAATTCAGTGAGAGTTGGGTATTATTGGATCACTTCTGAAGAGGTCCAGCCAGCATTCTTTTCCTCAAAGGGTCACCTGTTCTGTTTTGGACAGAATCACTTATATTTTGCCACCACAAATTATAAGCATGGTGCACCAAGTGTTATGCTTCCCAGGAGTCTGTGAAGACAGGAAAGCAGATGAGGGTTAGCTCTACCGTTAGGAAAAGTAAGGTGATCACTTCCAGCAAGAGACCTCAGGTATTATGAAAGGGCTGCAAACTGTTATTTACTTTTACTATTAGCTATATTGTTACTGTCAATTTTTCACCTCATACGCCAAAATAATCTCGCTGGTCTTAAGTATTATGAAGCTCGACTAGCAAAAAGATGTCATTTCCTGCTCTGTTCCAGGCAGCAAAACATCTTTGGCCACCCTGAAACAAACTGTGATTTTCATTTACTACAAAGCAAGCACACGATGAAAATTAAGGTTCCTTGACATACCACTCTTAGTATATAGCTCCAATGAGCAGAAGGTAAAGCCATCTTCGACTCAGTAGCATACTCAAAAATGAAACAAATTTAGTATTGAAATGACAGACAAGAAAGTGGAAAGTAATAAGGAATCACAAAAACACCAAATAATATAAGAAATGGGGAAGCAGTAATAATAATAGTAGCAACTGTGTAATTCTGATGTGGCCAGCAGATAGTAAAATGATACAACAGCTAAAGAACAACTACTTATATGGGGTCTTTTTACAGTATAAGTAGTTGTGCTTTGGCCGTTGTGCTTTAGCAGCCGGGTTTTTTTTTCCATATGTGGTGGACATGTTTGATAGCAAAAAATTTTTGGAAGGAGGTACATGACGAAATCCAAAGAATTTGTAAGCTGAATTTTGAAATGAAACTGGAGCTTTATTTGTTAAATATGTTAGGGCAACAAAGGGAAATAAGAAGTCATCAGAAGATATTATTATATCTAATAACTGCAGCAAGGTTGACATACGTGCAGCACTGGAAAGAAAAGAAACATATTGATATAGAAGAATGGAAGTTAAAAGTTCTGGATATGATAGAGATGGAAAAGTTAGCATTTTCTTTTTTTTTTTAATAAAAATTTTTATTAGATTTTGTTATAAAGAAAAAAGAAAAAAAAAGAAAAGGAAAGGAAAAAAAAAGATTACATTCCAGAACTGCATATTTCCATATTCCCCCCCCCCAATACATTCATAATATATACAAATAATATCTGTCAATTTTCTTAACAATGCTCTAATACATAGTTAGTACTCAATCAAAATTAATTCACAGTTAACCCGACTGGAATGCCCACCCCCCCAACAAAAAGAAAAAAAAAACCCTTCCCCCTCCCCAGGCCAAAAGCAGTTTGTTACATTAATTGGGAAAATGCAAAAAAACATTTTTCCCCCAAAATAATTAATTCCAACCTCCGGTCGTATCCTTAACATAAACATTGGTTGTATTCCTCTTATCTTTTGTTAAAAAAAGAAAAACCTTATCCAAATACTCCCGCAAATATCTCTCTCCACATAATTATACAGAGAGCCCTTTCAAACTAATACAAGTACAAAATTACAAATACATCAGCAACGAGAATACCCTATACACAATAACAACTTCCTTTATGAATTATCTTTAACATACTTAAATATGGGGCGCCAAACTTCACAGAATTGCTTTGTAGTTTTATATTGAAGCATACAGGTAAGTTTATCCAGTTCTGCTATCTCCAGAAGTTTGTCCCACCATTCCTCTTCATAAGGAATAGTTTTCTTCTGCCAATGTCTAGCCAAAACTATTCTGGCTGATATAATCATGTGCCACATTAGTCGCTGGATGTGCTTTTTGGAGGTACATAAATTTACCATTCCCAGTAGAAAAATTTCTGGAGTTAGTTCTATGTTAATACTCAGAATTCTTTGGATTTTAGTTCGAATTTTAGACCAGAATTTTTTAACCTTGTCGCACCCCCACCACTGATGAAAAAACATTCCCCTTTCTTTGTCGCACTTCCAACAAAAGTCCTTATAGTTCTTTGAGATTTTGGCTATCCTAACTGGTGGGAGATACCATCGGAATCACAACTTGATAACATGCTCTTGAAGGTAATAAGACCTAGTGAACCTATGCACATTCTTCCATGCCCTGACCCAGTTATCTAAATCTATAGTATGGCCAATATCTCTAGCCCACCTAATCATATAATCCTTAACCACCTCATTTTCTAAGTCAAGTTGGAGTAAATATTGGCAAAATTTTGACAATAGACCACATTCCCCGCTTCTCATAATCAGTTCAATTTGAGAAGGTTTAGTTACAAAGCCCCTTCTTTAAGATCCTTTTTAAATCTTTCTTTTAGCTGTAAATAGGGGAACCATTGTAAAGTGATTCCTTCCTGTTCCAGTTGTGAGCAGTCCTTCAGACAAATCTGGTCGTTTTGTTTGAAGATTAAGTCCTTATAATTGATCCATTTTATATCTCTCCTCAAAGTTTGAATAGAAAAAGTTTCTAGCGGTGATACCACCATTGGGATTCCCAAGCCTAAATGGCTTCTAATTTTAATCCAGAAATCAAGTAAAGATGTACGGATGACATGATTTCTAAATAATTTGGGTGATTCTTTTTGTTGATACCATAAATAATAATGCCAAGCTAGCAGTAGATCATGACCTTCTAGACTCAGTAATCTGGGGTTATCCAACACAATCCAGGGTTTAATCCATGTCAGACAACTGGCTTCGTAATATAATCTGATATTGGGCAAAGCCAGCGCTCCATTCTCTCTTTTGTCTCTCATAGGTCTTGTTTTAATTCTTGACAACTTCTTTTGCCATAAAAATTGAGATATACCTTTCTCACACTCCTTAAACCACTTGGTTGGAATATTAATTGGTATCATTTGGAATAAGAACAGAAGCCTTGGCAACACACCCATTTTGATTAGAGATATCCTGCCCAATAAAGACAAATCTAGTTTCCCCCAATTTTCAAATTTCTTCTGAATTGCATTCCATGTCAGTTGGTAGTTATTTTGAAATAGTTGACTATTATTGGTGGTAATCCAGATCCCCAAATATTTCACTCTGGTGGCCGACTGAATCCCCGATATAATTTCTAGCTTTTTGATCTCTTCTGCTTTCATATTTTTAGTAAGTATCTTAGTTTTTTGTTTATTAATTCTAAACCCTGCTACTCTCCCATAACTGTGCAGTATTTCCAGTAACCGAACAATTTGGTGGGTAGGATTTTCTAGGTATAACACAATGTCATCCGCAAAAGCCTTGTATTTATATTGGTCTTTACCCACCTTAATACCTTTGAGACGGTCATTGTGTTGGATATCACTGAGTAATACTTCTAGTGTCACAATAAAAATTAAGGGCAACAACAGGCACCCTTGACGAGTACCTTTCATGATAGGAAAATTCTCACATCTTTCAGAGTTTACGAGCAAATGAGCCATCTGATCAGAGTATATCAATTTCATCCATTCTAAAAAAACCTGGCCAAAGTTCATCTTTTCCATCACTGCTAACATAAATGTCCAATTCAGGTTGTCAAATGCCTTCTCTGCGTCTAAAAAAATCAGAGCTCCTTTCTTTTCGTTGTGAACATGGAAATACTCAACAACATCTATCGTAGATCTTACATTATTTCTCATAAAACGGTTTGGAAGAAAGTCGCTCTGGTCTTCGCCTATATAAACATGGAGAATCTTCTTTAACCTCTGCAACAAGATGGCGCTAAAGATCTTATAATCCTCATTAAGAAGAGAAATGGGTCTAAAGTCTTTGGGGGTCGGATATTCTTCCTCCGTTTTTGGAATTAGTGTTATACTTGCCTCCTTCCAGCTTGGGGGAATTGTACCTTCACTAATGATCGCATTAAACATCTTCTGCATCGGTGTCAACAGAACATCCTGAAAGGTCTTGTAGTAACTTGCTGGAAGACCATCCGGTCCTGGTGTTTTGCTGAGCTTAGCCCGTTCGATCGTCTCCTTAATTTCACCTAGTGATATAGGTTTGTTCAAAACTTCTCTATGTTCTGATGACAATTGGGGAAGATTTTTATCCTTAAGATACTGGTTGACTTCCTCTACACTCAACTCTTTGGGAGAGCCATACAGATTTTGATAGAAATGGACAAGACTTTTAATAATACTTTCTCTATCTGTAAGTACTCTATTACCTTCTTTGACGCCATTAATTATTCTTTTCTTTCTCTCTCTGCGTATCCTATATGCCCAGCCAACAGCCAGGCTTATTGGCATTTTCAAACCAGTTTTGTCTTACAAATCTCATTTTTTTTTCTAATTGTTCCATTGCCACGTCGGACATTTGATTTTGTAGGGTCTTTAGCTTCCTCCTCAGTTTTTTACTCTCTGGCGTTTATTGCAACCTCTTTTCTACTTTCCTGATCTCTTCTGATACTTTGTTCATAGATTCACTCTGCTTCTTTCTTAGTTCTGATTGTTTCTGTATAAATAGCCCCCTTATCACCGCCTTCGACACATCCCAGACCATAGGTGTTGCGACTTCATTATCCATATTCTCTTTAAAGAAGAGTTCTAATTCTTTTCTGCAGAATTGAACTACATTTTCCTGATAGAGAATTCTATCGTTTAACCTCCAGTTACCTCTTTTCCTATCCATCTGCATATGTACGATTACAGGATTGTGATCGCTGAAGGTTTTGGGTAAGATAACTGCCGATTTTATCTTATTTATCATCATCTCGGAAATCCATATCATGTCAATTCTGGACCACGTACCGTGACGATTCGAGAAGAATGTGTAATCTTTCTCTCTAGGATGTTTATGTCTCCAGACATCCCTCAATTGGTACTCATACACCAGTTTAAAAAAATCACTAGGAAGTTTCCCCTGATTACTCGAGTGGTATGTTTTGGTTTTGTCCGTCTGTGTATCGACCACATCATTCAGGTCTCCCAAGAGACATAGATGTTCATATGATTGCTCTTTTAGCCTCTTTGCCAGATCTTCATACAAACTAGCCTTGGTGTTACATGGAATTATACTCCTACCAAAAGAATCTTAATCCCATTAAGTTTAATTTCTATGCCCACAAATCTTCCCTTTTCATCACTAAATCTTAGAGTAGGAGATAAATGTAATTTAATATATAATGCAACCCCTTGTTTCTTAACAGTGGCGGCCGATACAAATACCTCTCCTAATCTCGGGACCTGGAGAATTTTTATATCTTTGGTTTTGATGTGGGTTTCCTGCAAACAACTAACCTCGGGGTTTAGCTTCTGTAAATAATGGAAAAAATTTTTCCTCTTAATCATGGAGTTCAGGCCATTTACATTCCACGTTAAAATTGATGACATTATTTTCCTCCTGAGGCAATTGAGACCAATTTGTCTATGTTCATATCCAGTAAACTAGTATCCTGTCCCTTATTCTTATCCTTGGTTTCTTCTTCCGTATGTTCATCCTTTGCTTCCATTTTTTCTCTCTGGGTGACTCCTACCAGATCTTGGACTGCTGACTCCATATTTCTTCCTCGTGAGTGACTACTTGTTCGGGGTGGGAGCGGACTTGATCTTCTTATTTTTTCACCAAATTTCTTCAGAAAATCGTGAGCCTTGTCAATTGAACTGCGCCGAAATCTCTGATGTTCGTAGTCCACAACCACCCCCTCGAGTCTGTCCCACCCTAAATGGAATCTTATAATCCTTTAACTTCGAAACCAGGAAGTCATACTCTTTTCTTTTATGCAGGATCCTAGAACAAATTTCCTTCAGCATTATGAGTTGTTTACCTTTTTCAAACAATGGGGAACGATTATGTTCTTCAACAATCTTGTCTTTCGTAGAACGTTTGGTAAACTGAACTACCACATCCCATGGGAGATTTTTTTTTTTTGCCACAACTGATTGAACCCTGTAAACCGAGTCTATTTCATTTTCCATAATATCCTCTTCCACCTCCATGAAGTTAGCAAACAACGTGACAATCTTCTCTCTAATATTCTCTCCCTCCCCCTTCACCAAACCTCTAATTCGCAGCCAAGAATCTTTTTGTTTTTGCTCAAGTAGAGCAAGCTTATCCAGTCGACTTTCTAGTTGTTTCTCAACTGCGGAGGAGGAAGAGATTGCTTGCTGTTTTAATTCCCCAATCTCCTTTTCATTAACCTCGACATCCTCTTTATTCTGTATCACATCTCTCTGAACCTGGACTAGCATGTCCTGCATTTCTTTCATTTGCCCCTTGAAATCAGACAAATCTCTTTTTATATTTATCATGAAATCCCTCATTTCTTCCATAAATTTCTTATGATATTCTGGGGGATCCTCTATAGAGTCTCTTCTTGTTGTAGTGTCTGAGGTAGCACCACATACTTTACCAGACCTCATTGTCTTATACATTCCTTTCTTATTTCTCAATTACAATCAGGAATTATACTAACATAAATAAGATTATACTACCATAAATTCTTATACAAGTTTAATGTAAATGCAGCACAAAATATCAATATGCATGTGTTAATGTATCAATATATAACCCTCTGCTGATAAATAACATATGCATGTACATATACCTGTGCGATATATAACCATAACCATATGTCAATATCTAATAGCAATAGCTCTCATATGAACAAATAATAAGGCACTTTCAAAGGGGAGGTTAGCAGTTTATATCTTTTAGGGCTTCAAAAAAAAAAAAAAGCTTCTTAACACAGAAATGGCTAGGATATCACCTTTCCTGGCCAAGAAAATTCTAAAGGTAAGCAGTTGTTGGTGGAAACAGAAATAGCTAGGAAGAAGGAAGATAGAAATGAAAGCAGAGAGGTAGAGGAGAGGAGGAGGAATTATCTATCAATATTCAATTCTCAATCAAGGTATCCACGCCAGCCTCCCTTCTCTCTCTTCTTTTGGGCACCTCGTCCCTTCGTTCCTCGTTCCTTATCCTCCTACTCCATGTGTTCTTGTTCTTGTTCCTCCACGTTCTTTGGTCTTCGGTTTTGTGTTCCTTGGTCTTCGGCTCTGCGTACCCTTTAACTCCTTGCTTACTTTTCTCCTGGTGCCTCCTTACTCCTTATTCCTTACTCTTTACTCCTCTGCTCGCTCTCACTCGTCGCTGCTCGTTTCCCCTGTTGTTCCTCCTTGTTCCTTTTGCTCTTTCGGCTCCCCATCTCTCGCCTCCTTCTTTAACTCCTCTTTAATTCCTTTTCCTCCTCTGCCCTTCTGGAGCAGGGAACACAGCCAAGTGTACAGAGGGAAAAACGCTGACTCCGCCCAGGGTCCACCCGTTGTGTGCTCGTCACTGCGCGCAATCTATTTAATGTCTGTCAGTTCCCCTGCACCCGTGACTACACAGTCAAAAATCAGAAAAAAAGAAAACCACACCAGGAACAAAAAAACGTTCAGATCTCTACTGAACAGAGAGTAGGGTGGGGTCTGGTGGTAGGGATAGGGGCGGTAGCCCGCCCCACGCGGACACAGACGGCTGCTGAAGGCGACCGCTACAACCGCCTTGTACAGGCGAGGGAAAAAACCAAGCCTTGCAGGAGAACAGCTGGCATTGCCGCCGGTTGGCAGTCCTTGCTGCACAGCTCCCCGGCGTGCAGACAAGTCAAGCCAAAAGAGAGGCAAAAAAAAATTTAAGCTTGACAAACCGCGTCCGCCATGAAGCTCAGGCGGAGTGCCCAAGATTCACGCCTCCCTTCCTCACACCGGAACCGGAAGTCAAAAATCAGCATTTTCTTTGAAGAATAAACCTATCCAGAACTTTGAGAAAGAATGGAAAAGAGTATTGGATTGGGCAAGGATACAAATGTATGAGAAATCAAAGAAGAAATAATGTAACTGTTCTTCTCTCTGTAAGATGGAAATTATGTTTGTAATGGAATGGAAATAAGTAATTTCAACTGGAAGATTTAAGCATGAAAGTGAGGGGGGGTATTTTTGAGATAAACTTTCGATAAAAATTATACAAAAAAAAAATAAAGCACAGTTACTTCAGAGATTATGAGGGGAGCATCAAATATTATAATTAAAGCAGATACTCTGTGACCAGAAAGGCTAGGATAAGATAATAAGTGAAATACTAACTAGGGCAAAATAAAGGGCAAATAATACATAAGAATTTCAGAGCAAACATTAATCACTAAATCCTATCCTGGTCTAACATCTATTCTAACAAACTTATCTTAAGTTCCCAGCTATAAAAGGAATCCATTTCAACCACTCCTGTAGCCAGTATAGGATTCTCAGATGGTTCCCACAAGTTTCTTAAAAGGTCTTGAAAAGTGTTTCAAAGAGACCCTAGGAAAAGCATTCAAATGTTTAAAAATAAGAAAATATAAAATAAAGGGTTTTGTCTAAAACCAGAAAAATGTTTTAGTCTTTAAGAAATGCTGAAGCAAAGTAAAAGCTAAATAGCTTTTTATCATAGCTAAATAGCTAAAAACAAATGAAAGAAAGATATCCTCAAGTATTCAGCTAAAATAGCTTATAGCTTAATTTTTCTTTACCAAGAACCCCTTTTAAATACCTTTTGTTGCCAGGGACCCCCAGACTTAACTCTAGATTTAAAATCCCAGTGCATTGTTTAGAATTGCTCATCAAGGGTCTTCAAATTGGGAGAGAAGGGAGAAATAAGTGAATGCACATATCTCTGAGACATGCTGGAGAGGGAGAAGAATACTTTTTTCCTGCTTCTCCCCACCAGTTTAAGGCAGGAATGGACTGAACAGCAATGGCAGATCCAGCCAGCCAGTCAGCCTTTGCCCTTCTTCCTCTTTCTCCCTCTCCTCTTTTCCAGCTATCCAGTCTATCAGAAATGCTCAAACACCACCCTTCTTCACGAGGAGGACAGGAGACCAAGACAGGAAAAGGAAGGAGGGAGAAGACCCCCCCACCCCAAAAAAATGGGGGTTGAAGAAACCCTGAGCAACATCACTTTGCTTGCTATATATCTTATGCTATATAAGAAGAGTCTTGTAAAGCCTTGAGGCAGGAACAAGATCATCTTTGTTATTCTTGCTCAAATATAGCTACACCTCTAGAAATGATTAGATACCCACATTTAATACTGTTTTGTTTACAAGATGTCAGAGTTCGATGCTGTTTTGCTTTTTTTTAGTTTTAAAATTTTGGCTAACTTGTTTTTCTTTTATTTTTTTACTATGAATATTTTACAGAAAGTTGGGGTGTTAAAAAACAAAATGTTAGCTCACCTCTTCGAGATCATCCAGTTCTTCCAGCCTTGTCCGCACCTTCTCAGAAACTGCTGAACCAGGAGTTGTTGCTTTTCCTGCAGGGAAATGTATGTTTGAATGCCATAAACTGTGCCAGATGGACCAAAAAATTAATTTTTTTAGGAAAGGAGTCTTAGCTGCTTTTGGATTAACATAAACGAGGGCTGAGGAAGTGGCAGCTTGCCAGATCCTGTTTGCCTTCACTTCCTATCAAGTTCCATCAGCCTGACCAATAGCCAGAGACAATGGAGTAGTCATTCATAACCAAGGCCACTCTTTCCCCAGATATGATTTAAATAAAGGCCACACATTGCCAAAATTATGCCTTTGGAAAGGAGAAGAACTGTTCAAACTTTATGCTTCATGGTTATATAGCTGAGACTCCCTTCTAGCAATTTATTTTACTAATCAGTAGGCTGCAGATTATTTGTAAGACAAATTTCAGCTTTCTAGACATTCAAGGACAAGGGCAAGATTCCTTGTTTTTGAAAATGAATATACATGTGTCCACTTTTCATACCCGTCTTGTCATCAAAGCTGTTAGGTCTACACATCTGTTAGATTATAAGCATGTAGGGAATTCAAAAGAAGCAGCAACTGAGGAGCACCCAGTGAAGTCCAGAGAAGTAAATGGAGACATATTTCAAGATGCTCAAAAAATGTTTATTAGTAAAAAAAATCCAACGCATTTCATTCTGTGTGTACTCCCACAGCCTTCCTCAGGGGCTACAGAAAATCATAAAAGGATAACAAACACATGATATCACACTATGTAAAATCATAATTATATTGGTACAAAATGTAACTATAATTTTACATAATGTGACATCATGTATTTGCATGTCATCCTTTTATGATTATATATAACCCTTGCGGAAGGCCATGGGATTACACACTAGCCAGAATATGTTGGGGGGGGGGGGTTACTGATAAAATAAAGATCTTTTGAGCATCTTGAGTTGTATCTCCAGTTTCTTCTGCTTACAGCTAATCAAGAAGCACACTGGAAATTTCAACATTATTGTCATTAAGCAACAAATGTTTCTTTTTTATATAAAAGTAGGGAAAAATATATTTACAACAGTTTTCTGTACAATTTTACATATGAAAGTGACTACTTACCTTTTTCAGATCCCATATACAAATTCTGAAATGAAACAAAACCATTTTATAAAAAACATGACTTTTCAAGAATTATTGTCCCCCTTGCCAAAAAACTAAGGTATATAAAAACACACAGCTTAAAAAACATGTAATTGGGATCTAGTAAGGTTTATGTTATGTTGTGTTAACCTTTGAAAGTCACAGTGCTCTTCTCTTAATTCCTGCACCCTTACATTTGGTTACTGCAGAGAACAATGTCTTTAAATATCAACCGGTGGAGAATAAATGTGAAGGAATGTTACTGAGTTCATGCCCTACTTGGCAGCTTCTCATAAGCATCTGACCATTACAGGAAAAGAATGCTAAACTAGACAGACCTTTGGTCTGATCTACCATAGCCCATCTCATGTGCTCAACATGAACAATTCAGAAACATGCTACCATGTTCTCAAACATGTTTTTTTTTTCTTACAGTGTTTGTTTAAGAAAAAGAATCATATGATCACTCACAATAGAGAGCTTTTCATTGGTTGTGTACCGGGCAAGGATATCACCCCGTTTGCTTGACCAAGGCTCAAAGTCACTTCCCACAGTCAAACTCTCTTCTTTGTCACGTTTCTTTCTGGTGCTCTCCTGCAAAAGAATTATGCATGACACCCTCACATAAATGAGAAATTCAGTATGAATCATACAGCAAAACACATATTTATAATGCCTTTTTAATGCATTTAAAATACAATTGGTCCTTTGCTTTTGTGGGTTCAGCATTTGCAGGTTTGATTATTTGCAGTTTATTTTATTTTATTTATTTACTTTAAAAATTGTGCTGTATTTGCCCCTGCTATGGAAAAAATGTTCTCTCTAGAAATCTTAAGTCTTCCAGTGCAATTCTATGATCCACTTCCACCAAAAGAGGATCACAGCATCATTCTGCAGCACCTCATTGCTAAGTCCCCCAGTATGATTCTCTGTGTGATTATTTGTGGTTTTTCTACTTTCATAGGGGTCTTGTGTCCTAACTCCCATGAAAGTGGAGGACTGCCATGTCGAGGAGGGAGCCGGCTTGTTTTCCGCTGCTCCAGAAACTAGGACAAGGAGCAATGGATTCAAACTACAGGAAAGGAGATTCCATCTAAATATTAGGAAGAACTTCCTGATGGTAACAGCATTTCAGTGGAATGCACTACCTCAGAGTGTGCTTGAATTTCCTTCTTTGGAAACAGAGGTTGGATGGCTATCTGTCGGGAATGCTTTGATGAGTGTTCCTGCAGAGCAGGGGGTTGGTCTGGATGGCCCCTGTGGTCTCTTCCAATTCTATGATTCTATGATTCTATGACTTATTGTATTTTTAAATTCACTTTAAAGTTACAAATGCCTTTCAAGGCAACTCATAAAGTAAAAATATTTCAATAACAATAATCAGAACTAGTAGGAGGTAGTGACAATAATAAAACCAATATTCCATCTTGGAAGAAAAAAACAACAGAATGATTGCACACACAGCTATCAGTGATCTTGTAAAAAAGACAGAACCTAGAGGAAAGCAATGATGTGCAAATGACTCTTGAGGGCTTTCCAGAAGGCCTGTAGTAGTTACAGGATTCAATACGTAATGACAGACAGACACTTTATTTCGGTCATTGACCAATAAAACAATAATAAATACAGAATAAATACATAAAAACTAACAAGGACCAATAACAAAATTTAAACGACTCGCATCAGCCACTATTACTATTACTAACCGTTTGAAAACGTATCTTACACATAATACACAAAAACCTTGCTACTTTGAGCATAACAGTTTGCTCCTGATTATCCAGCAGATGGCGTAGATAAAAAGCATCAGAATGTCCTGGGAATTGGATTAGTAGAGGAGTGATCAGCTCTTGTCGAATGTCTCGGTAAAACTGACAATATAGAAGTACATGAATTGTAGTTTCTACCGCACCGGTACTGCAAGGGCAAAATCGCATCTCATAAGGTATTTTCCTATATTTCCCTTCCAATATCGCTGTGGGAAGAACATTAAATCGAGCCAATGTTAAGGCTCTCCTGAATTTGGGCACAGTGATGTAGTATAAGTATGCGGCTGGTCTAGAGATCATCAGTTGATTATTGGCAAGTATATAATTAGTAAAGGTAGCAATTTCTGTTTGACCTTCTATATCTAATATCCTTTGTTTTACAATAGCTTTTGCTTGATCTAATCCTAATCCTAGGATATAATTGCTCGAAAGTCCACAAAGGCTCAACTTCTGAAGCACAGCTGTTTCCCATGAGGATTTATATTTATCAACCAGAATTAACTGGGTCAGTCCCTTCTGATTATTATGTAGCTTTAGCCAATAGGTAAAGATGTTCAACCAGATACTTGATTCCAATTTACTGACTCCTGCCTCCCTTCACAATACAGCATTTGGAACACATCGAGCAACCTGAAATATGTTCCTCAGAAATTTTGTTTGAACTCTTTCTAGAGAGATCATATTACTATACATCCCCAGCTGAGCTCCATATATCAGTTGGGCTCGGGCTTTAGATGTAAATAGTTTAATTGCAGCTGGGATGAACTGTGCTCCTTTGCTGAAATAATAATTTTGAATGGCTACAGCAGCTCTCTGCGCATTACCGGACACGTAATCTGAGTGAGCATTTCTAGTTCCTGAAGCTTGAAAAACTATCCCCAAATATTTAAAGATCTTAACCTGCTCGACTAGTTGTCCTCCTAGAACGCAACTTCTTTGCTTAGGATGTTTTGAAAAAGTAAGAATCTTAGTCTTGGTGTAATTTATTATTAATTCCTCTTCAGCACAGTACTGGATAAGTGATCTAAAGGCTCTCTTAAGGCCAACAGAGGTCAATGACAAGATTACTGCATCATCAGCATATAGTAATAAATTAATATGCCTATGGGCTAATTTAGGGGGATGGAAGGCAGAGTTACTCAGATAAGGAATCAATGAATTTATATAATAGTTAAATAAAAGTGGAGCCAGTACACATCCCTGTCTGACTCCTTTCTTTACTTGTACTTCCTTAGTAACATATCCTTTATTACCAAACCTGACCTTCAATCTGGTATTCTCATGGATTTTGATGAGCAACAGAAGTAAGCGCTTGTCTATTGTGGAATTTTTAAGTTTAAGCCATAATCTGAATCTGGATATTGAGTCAAATGCTGACTTAAAATCAATAAATGCTGCATAGAGAGATTGACCAGCTTGGTGAGTGTACTTCTCTGCGAGATGTTGCAGTACTATTGCATGATCTATTGTCGATCTACCTTCCCTAAAACCAGCTTGTTCATCCCTCAAAATACCCTCAGTTTCCATCCAGTCTATTAATTTAACCTGTAGATGTTTAGCATACATTTTACTAATCTGACTTAACAGACTGATTGGACGAAAATTTGCAGGATCATCTCTTTTTCCTTTCTTATAGATTGGGATTATTACAGCTAAGCCCCAGTCTTTTGGAATCATAGCTGTACGATCAATTACATTGAAAAGTGAGGTTAACATCGGGATCCACCAGTCTAGGTCATTTTTTATTATCTCATAGGTGATAAAATCAGCACCAGGTGCTTTCCCTGGTCTGAGTTGTTTAATTAAGTTCTTGATTTCTACACAAGAGATTGGGGGCCAGTATGGAAGGGAAGATATATCCAGCTCCAATTCAATCATGGAGTGTTCTTTTTCAGCATACATAGACCTAAAATGGTCTTCCCAGATATGGGCTGGAATCTGGGATGATGGTTTATAAATATTTCTTGGGAAAGATGGTGCTACCACTCTCCAAAAGAGAGTGCAGTTATTTGTACTAGCTGCTGCTATCAGACGCTTCCAAGAAACTCGCATATTATCCCGTTTCTTCTGGCGGATCAACTGTTTATACTGTTTTTTCAGTCTCATAAGTTCTGATACTGAGCAAGAGTTGGTTTCCTCTTTATACAATTTGAAAAGCCGCTTTAAGGAATTCCAGGTTTCGTGGCATTCTTGATCAAACCACTCATGTCGTGTTCTTAATTTTTGCCCAACGAAATTATGCTGGGGAACAGTTAACAGAGACTGTATTAATTTGATCAAGTTGTTAAAATTATCCAATACCTCGTCATCTGACTTTGAGTTTACTATTAATGAATGAAGGCACTTAGGTGGTTCCCTTCCCAGGAAATCTGTAAGTATTTCCGCTTGATGGGGTGACCATTTAGCGCGTATAGGACAGAGGTCATCAGACATCACTGTAATATGGCGTGTAGGTACATACATCCTATCGAAGGCCTTCATACACAACATTACAGGAAAATGGTCACTCTCAGGACGACTGACAACTGAGAACTTAGACAGATAGGGTATTAAACTCATTGAGATGCAAACATAGTCTAAAAGGGAGGGCTTAAGGCCTGTCCAGTGAGTGTACTCAGCTGGATAGTCATCACTTGTAGACCCATTCAGAATCACCAAGTTCAATTTGGAAAAAGTTTGCATTAAGCACAATCCTCTATAATCACTATATGTGTCTTTAGACTGGCGGCACAAAAGGGGGGGTATAGTTACAGGGGGTAAGTGTTGGCAATGAAATTTAGCAAAGAGCGATCTATCATCTGCTCCAATTCTTGCATTAAAATCACCAGCCACTATGGTATGCGCTACAGGAAATGCTGCCAGTATGTTTTCCACATATATGTTCAATTTATCCCATACATGTTTTATCTGTGCACGAGCATATAAAGGTGGAATATACACATTGATCAGTACAAGTTGGATCTTGTTGAATTGAAGCAAAACTGCCAATGTATATTGGTCTAATGAAGGTAATCTAATTATTTGTACCTGTAATAAAGTAGATATCAATATACCCAACCCCCCACAGAGCCTCCCACGTCCTGTGCCCGGTACAGCATCTAACGTAATTGTCATATACCCTTCCATAAACAAATGTTCCGCGGCCCACCTCTCCTGCAGAAAAATTATATGATATCTAGATATACAAGCAGAGAACGAAGGGTCTCTACTTCTAGATTTCCATCCTGCAATATTCCAGGTAATAAAAGCCAAGGGGACAGCATTTATTAGATGTCATTCAGCTTCATCCGTCATGGGGGCTAACAATACGTAATGCATTTATGAGGATTGGAGGACACAACTTTTGTATTACATCATCATCATCACCATAGTTATATCCCACTTTCTTCCAGGTGTACCAAGACAAGCCATACAAATGCCTTTCTTCCCTATCCCACTATTTATTTATTTAATTATTATTAGTTCCATTTATAACTGCTTTTCCTTTGATCATCTTGCAATGGCCAGGCTATAGGAAGGGCTAATTCAGGGGATCTGAGCAAAGGATCATATGAGAGAGAGAGAGAGAGAGAGAGAGAAAGAGAAAGAGAGAGAGAGAGAGAGAGGGAGCAGACTGGCCCTGACACCTTTTAGTCAATGAAAGGTGAGAAGATGGAGAACTGAAGCCTTCTGGGGAGACAAAGGAGGAGAGGCCACATGGTATAAGCTTGCAGCTAACTACTCCATGCTAGAGCAAGGAAAGGAATCCCTGGAAAGGGTTATAAGGAAATCAGGAACCGTCTAGTCATTATGTTTTCAGTTTTTTTGAAAGGGACTAGAGCGTGGGAGAAGGCAACCTGGAGCTGGAAAACAATCTTTCTTTTCTTTATGCCTGTGCCTATGGGTTTGATTCTTCCAACTGCAACCACAAAGGTACACAGACAGCCAGTGTTTCTCCTGTTAATCCTTAGCACACTATTTTCCTATTTGTTAAACTATTATTAGAGAGTTGCACTTATAACAAACCTGCTTTGTTCCTTAAGGGAGAATGGGAAGCTCTGGTCCCAAGTCTTCACAGCAAGGTCTACCAGGAACTTGTAAATTTATTTATTTATTTATTTCTCCCAGAAAACATAAGGGAGAGGAGAAGAGCGCTGAGCCCTTCTATTCTCTGGACCCCAGGGAAGGAAAGGGAGATTGGATCTCCAAGGAGAGTCTTGGTGGCAGCACTACTACTTCTAATGCACTGGGAAGAGATGGACAAGTCTGGACAAAACCCAGCCATGCACTGGCCCCACTTTTCACTACACAGCTCAACGTGGCTCTCCTCCACCTTAATTTATCCTTGTTACAACCCTATGAGATTAGCCAGGCTGAGACAGAATAATTTGCCCACAGTCAACCAGTGAGTTTTTGATTCATTGGAGATTAAATTTGGATCTCCTAAGTCCCAGCTGCACTGCCTCTTTAAATAAAGAATGACACCAAAGTACATATATAAAGAGGTTATGTGCATATACATATGTGCTTTCAAGTTGCATGCTGACCTATAGTGAGTAATAAATAAATAGTGGTAAATCACCAAAAAGCCTTTGCGTAATGCAAGCACAGCAATACACTGGTTCCACTCTAATCTGATCTAATCAATATGAAACAAGACTATTACCATACTTGCAGTCAGCATTGGATCTGCAGTGGCTGCAAATAATGACAAAGGATCCGTGCCATCCAACACACTACTCAGAGGATCCAACATTGAACTGGAAGAGGAAGAGGATGTAGAAGAAGTGCTTCCTTTACGTCCTAACTTCTTTGTCTTAGATTCAGTGACCTGTGGAATACATAACAATTGTCAGAGGGACTTGAAAGAACATGAGAAACATATAGTAAACAGGAATACTCAACCCTACTGAAAAGATTTTTCTCTGTCCATCTGCCACTTAAACAGCCGTTCCACTAGGCTGAGGGAGAGGAAGAGAGAAAAAGAGAGAACTAAACAGGGAAACCACATGTCATTTAAAATTCTATTAGTTTTTACTGTTATTTCATTTTAAGAATAAAGTGAGATTTGCCTATTCTAAATAAATCAGTGCAGCCCAGTTTTTGCACATTACTCCAAAATAAAGACCTATTTGGGCACTAAGTTACCTACTAACATAAATATGCAAGGAGGAGAGCATGTTTGGCTTCTTCCTCTCCATCCTCCCTTTCCTCATGAGACAGTCTGAACAGAACTGCTGGTATGGCTGAACTTGTCTCAGTTCTGAGACGGTAGATTACATCTGCAATCTTATGCAACCCTGCTTGGACTTACTGAATTAAGGCAAGCCTAAACCTAACACCATATTACAGATGGATGGACTCAATCAATCAAGAAAGATATCTCCCTAAATCTGCAAGACTTGAGCACAGCAATTGATGATAGAGTGGCTCTATGGTTTCTCGTCCATAGGGTTACCATAAGCCAAAGTTGATCTGATGGCAGTTAACAGCAACAGCAAAGCCTTTTTCTAGTGCTATGTTGTCTAGTTTACATAAATATATGAGCAGAGGAATAAGCTACCCCTACCCCTTCTATCCTTCTCCTCAGATGAAGAATTATAGCCTGAAGAGGAGCCTCCAGAACCTTGCAAACTCAGCAATACAGACTATGAGAACAGCCTCCACAGAGGCTCACCTCTTCACAATGTTATTATTCACTTGAGGAGAGCAGTGAAGGGGGGCTCTAGCCTTGCCTAGCATATGCCTCTTCTCATATCTTAGCTAGATAACATAACATTGGAACAGTGCTTGAGATTCTCAGGGTTCAGTAAGGCCAGGTAAACACTTGTGCTCCAGATGTCATCTTCTAGCTCTAAACCTACACAGTACAACTAAAGCTGTACAGTAGACTTTATCATGCCAGGGAAAGAACTGAATTGTCAATTCAATAGTACCTCATCCTGAATAAGATCAGGTAGTAAATTAGGACTTTACTGCTTATGACAATTAGGTAACCAAAAATTCTACTACCATTCTAAACTGAGCAAGTAACTGTATACCTCAGCTTCTCTCATGTGATTTTTTTCAAGAGCCAAGCTCTCACTAGGCACCAAAATGTATACAGTGATGTGGCTAAACAGGGCTTTCTAAGAAGGTCATTGCAGAGAACTGAAACTACCGCCAAAAGGAACCTACACCCCTGTTGCAGAAATGGGGAACAGTCAGCTGTCCAGATGTTTGGAACTCCCATTCCCATAATCCCTTACCATGGGCCATTCCCATCTGGAAACTGAAATCCAAAGCATCTGAAGGGACAAAGTTCCTCAGCCAAGCTTTATCAGTTGACCCTATGACAGAGGTTCTGTGACTTCTGTCATTTTGTGCAGTCACAGACCAACACAACAATCTACAGTTTCTGACTGAATAAAGGAAACTTACAATAATGGGCTTGAGTGGATGGTAGTCTCCAAACTCCACAGACACAGGTTCCAGCCTGCATGATTCTAATTCACGTGTGTAGTTTCTTGGCCTTGCATGCCTGAAGGAGAAAAGTGTAAATACCTTCGTATTTTGCCAGCATGCACTGCATAATATGCAAGATAGTTTTGCAAAAGAAAAGTCACATGAAAGATAGCCATTCTTTCAAGGTTTTAGCATGGAATTAGAGACTCATCAAATGGCAGGACTGTTGTCAGTGCCAAGGAAGAAAGGAAAGGCCGGCAGTAGAAAGCCAAACAGCAGCAAGAGAACAAGCTTGCTCAGGGCTGTTGGAGGTAGAAGGACTCCACCAGTCTTAGTTGCCGTTTCCAGAATATCTGCTACAGGGGGAAATAAGATAGGAACTCCATTATTGTGTGGGCCCAAAGGGAGGAGCCAGGGTTGCTTGAAATACATTGGTTGACCCATCTTGTGCTTGATATTATGCACAGTCAGTCAGTCCTCCACATTTGCGGGTTTAACTTTCACGGATTTGATTATTTGCAAGTTTCTCCAACCTCTCCCCCCACACTTCAAACACTCCTATTCGAGGGGAACATTCCCTGTTAGCAGCTCTGATCAGGCTGCACAGCCCTTTCAAAACCTTTATAAAAACCTTAGCTGCCTGGCCAGCTAAGGATGGCTCACTCACACCCCCTTTTCTCAGCACTACAAACCCTCTCCCAATGCCCCCCATATCCAAAGAAAGAAAAGGGCAAGAGAGAGGAAACACAGGGCCACTATACCGACCCACCCCTTTTTCCTTCTCCTTTCCCTGACCTCATTTGGAATGTGGGTGCTCATTCTCCCCACCATGTCTCTGGCCCCCTTCCAACAGACACACACACACCTTTTGATATTTGTGTTTTTTCCACTTTTGCGGGGGTCATGCACCCCTAACTCTAGCAAACGTGGAAGGTCAACTGTATTTCATTATGCCATTTCCCCCAAAAAGCCATGCTGGATCAAACTAATATTCTATAAACTTCAACATTCAGCCCATTGGCGGAGAGACCCTCATGGTCTGTTAAATCTTAATGTTCTGCAGAGTCTTTAAACGTAGAAAACATAGTCCTTGGGCACCTTGTCTTGCAACCACCCATAGTTTCTACCTATCCTTTGGTAAACTTGTTGTTGCCATTGTGATGTTCTGTGCTCATAAGTTCTATTACTTAATATTTGTGTTTGTTTGTTTTGTTTTAAAAGAAACATTTCTTTTTCTGCCTCACTTTTACCCTTTCTCCTCATTTTAAAATGTCAACAATGTAATACTGCCCCATCCATCAAGCAAAAAGCTACTAAGATTCTTTCTGTTGTTGGCTTGCTCAGTGCAATGCAACCAAAAGGCCAATGCACACATTTACAAAGGAAATGAGCAGCCAATAAGGTCACAAAACACTTCTAGCAGAGACAGCACTTATTTCAAAAAGGACTAAGGAAAAAGAATTTAGGAGGAGGACTCAACCAGTACTTTGAACACCAAGTGAATTGGACAGCCTAGTTGTCCTTGCTCCAACACATTTCATCAGCCCTCTCTTTAAAATTCTGAAGAATTCAGAACAAAGATTTAAACAGCATTACTAAAAAGGAAGGCTTTACACCCTAATGAGACATTGTAAATGAAGAAGAAAGAGAATCTAGCAAAAGCACACACGCCTGTCTCTCTAGGTTTCTTAATCTCTTGTTTCCTGCCTTCCACGAGCATAAATATTCCCTTGAATGTGCTATTTTCAATGCCCCTCAACACTGCTGTTGCTTCACTTGCCTCTTGAGCAAATTAGCATCTGTAAGAACTTTCACAACTGAGAGCAAAGCATTTGAGTCAGGGAGAGAGGGAGTTCCCCTCAACTTTTTACAGATGCAGAATTTTCAGTAGGCCAGGGTGCAAATGCTGCTAAGCCATGGAAACCGACCAGATTACCATGGACAAGTCACACTCTCCTATTCCCCAAAGAAGGCAAAGCCCCCTGCTGAACACACCTTGCCAAGAAAACCCCATGATAGGTTTGCCTTAGGGTTTTGTAAGTCAGAAACAACTTGCAAGCATGCAACACACTTTTATTTGAAGTCACTGTCTATTTCTGAGAAGAGACTTCTGCTATCTAAAGCTAATCTGGCCCACAGCTCCAGTTACTGATCTCCACCTCTGGCACAACAAAAACAACATACTCTAAAGGATCCAGACCCCATCTGATCACCAACAGATACCAGGTGCAATAGGCTATATTTTAGAGGAAGGAACTGGCAAAACCATCTCTAAGCATTCCTTGCCATATGCAATTCCATATGAAATTCCTGGGCTCACCATAAGCCGATAGGCGACTTGAAGGCAAACACACACATGCACACAGCATTTCCAGTGGGCCTCAGATTATTCTAAGACAGTAATAGAAAGCAGAAAGTTGAAAATCTGTATACCAACAATCTCCACTGCCAAAAAGAAGCTTTATATTTCATTTCTCCATCTGGATCCTACTAAATTATTTGGTTTTATGTTTGTGGAAGATCATTAATACTAAATGTGCATGTAAACCCAGTCTGGCTGAGAGACCAGCAAACATCTGATTCTCACTGGCTCACTTTTATAGAGGAATACATTCTGGACAGGACTTTCAGAACACAGCTCCCTCTTCCTCACAATTGGAGGCAGTTTCCCAACATCTCCCATCTCACTCTCTCTAATGCAGGAGTAGGAACAGAATCTTAGAATCACAGAACTGGAAGGGACCTCCAGGGGCCCTGAGTCTAACTTTCTGCTCAATGCAGAATCTTCAGCTACAGCATCCCCAACAGGGGATGTCCAGATATATCCAAAGAAGGGAACCCCACCACCTCCCTAGGAAACTGATTTCAATACCAAACTGCTCTTACTGTCAAGAAGTTTCTTCTAATGTTCAATCAAAATCTACCCTTATGCAACTTAAAACCATTAGACCTGCTTCTGACCTCTAGAGCAGGAGACAAGAAGCCTGAACCCTCCTCTCTGTTACAACCCTTAAGGAATTTAAACAGTACATTCATGTCACCCCCTCAATTGTCTTTTCACCAGGCTAAACATGCACAGGTCCTTTTCCTATGTTTTATTCTCCACACCTTGTGTCATCTTTGTTGCCATTTTCAGGACCCACTCCAATTTATCTATATCCTTGTTAAAATGAAGCACCCTAACCTGAATGTTTTACTTTAGATGAAGCCTGACCAGCACAGAATATAGTGGAGCTGTTACTTTCCTTGACTCGGAAACTACGATTCTACTAAAATAGGCTAAAATAGTACTGGTCTTCTTTGCAGCAGCATCGCACTGCTGGGTCATGTTCAACTTCGGATCAACAATAACCCCAAAGGTCCTTTTCAAATCGTAACAGGCCCAATTGTTTTTTGAAGTTTTGTTTGCTCATAATAGCCCAACAGTATAGGGTTACTAGTCTAATGCCAGTAAAAACATCTGCGCACTTGTACTCAAGAAGAGAACATCAGAAGATCTGTGAGTTAAAGATAAACCTTGAAAGGCACACTAGCTGAGATAAGCAGGAGAGTAATGACTGTAGGTGGTTGTAGATAAGATCTTTATTTTGACTGGATGAGATAATGGAGGAGGGGTGGAAATCTTTTAGCTGATTGGCTAAACAAATACCAGAGGGAGAATAAAACAGAAGCCTTCTGAAAAGCAAAGTGCCAGATCTTGCTCTTGACAAGCTGGATCACCTCTAAGCTGCCTCCACAAAGCAACCACTCATAACCCAAACTCCTACATGTGGCAAAATAATACTTTCTTGATGAATCTTGTTATCTAATACCCAACAGAATGCCAGTGTAGAAATAAGGCTAAACAAACACACTAAGAGAGCGTGTGTAATGCTTTGCTATATAATTCTAAGAGGAGTATAGCAAGGTAGAAGGCAGTAGGAAATGAGGAAGACCTCATTACTGGTGGATAGACTCAATCAAGAAAGCCATAGATACTTGAGTTTGCAAGACCTGAGCAGCGCTGTTGACAATAGGGTGGCTTGAGTCACATACATCAAAGTCGATTTGACAGCACAACAGAATGCTCATCTCCTAAGGCAGATCAACAGCGACACCAACTGGATGCTGTGAGAAACCATTTTAATTTACTTTTTTTCCTCTCCAATTAAAAGCAACCCACAATGTAAACTTCAAAGCATCCAGTCAACCAGCTCGAGAAGAACACACATCTACAAATTCAAATCATGGTTTTACTGGGAAAATATTACGCAAGGCTCACAAACCTCAGTCACTCTCTCAGAGCTTGGAAAGAACCAGTTACAAATAACTTGTTACTTGTAATGAACTTCTTTTTCCAGTAACAAAAGTATATCTATATTACATTTACAATTATAAGATAATGAAGAATAACTTCAGTCCTTTTACAGAGTATCCAGAACAAGAAGTTGATACTAGAGTTTATGGCAAGGCTAGGCAACTTCTAGGTGTCCTGATACTGCTGGATTGGAACCCCATCATCCTTCATCATTTGCTATGTTGACTAGAACTGAAGAGAGCTGCTTTCTAACCATATTAGCAGTATCACAGACAGGCCTTCCATGGGCATAGAAAGCCAGTACAATGTGATGGTTACAGTGGTGGACTAGGACCAAGGAGTTTCAAGCCCTCTCTGAACCATGAAGCTCACTACCCTTAGGTCAGTCACTTTTTCTCAGCCTGACTAGATCATAGGGTGGTTGTGAGAATAAAACCAGGGAAGAGGATTACGATGTACGCTGCCTTGAGTTTATTAGAGCAAAATGTGTAAAGATGAAAGCTGCATTCTTCATGTCACAAATAAGAAACACTATAACCTTTCACTCTTCAAGAATGCAATTCTGTAAAAAACAGGAAGCACAATGAAAGCAGGGGATTCAACTCATATAGAGTAGAGATAAAAATTATGCAATACTCTAGATGTTGTTGGACTGCTGACCACGTTTGGGGTCATGAACGTTCAGACAGGATTATGTGGAAAACCCTAATGCTCATGAGTTTCCACTAATCCTTTCACCACTTCATTCTTCACTGTAAAAAAAAAAACAAAGTAGATTTTGCAAGCCTTTTGTCTGCTCACGCGTCCTAAACGTTGCCTGTTTCCTTAATAATCCACATTACTCTCCAGTTGTTGCACCTCTACTTCTGGTAAGATATACACTTGCTGGATTTCTACCTGTGTTACCACTTGTGAAAGTCACAAAGCTCCTTGAGACTGTTCTTGAGGGAGGGCTGCCTACATACCAGTTTCCAAAGGGCCAGCCACACTGATCTGCTAGATCGAAAATACCTTTAGTATTTTAAAAGGATCCTTTAGTAACATGAACCTTGCCAGGTTATAGTCCAGAATTTCAGGCATAAATGCAGCAGGCAACATTAAGGGTGTGAACTGCAGCGGATGAAGTCAGGTGGGGTATTAAATGCAGAAAGTAGTCAGCCCTCCCCATTTGTGGGTTTCGCTTTTGTGGATTTGATTATTCACAGATTATTTGCTGTCCCCTCTGCTACCTCCCTGTGCCATTTTTAATAGGGACTACAAGCCTCGTGGGACAGAGAAACTGCAAAGGAGGCTTGTAAGCCTCTATTAAAAATGGTATGGGGCAGCAGTGGAGGTGGCAGTGAGCCCCACCAGCCACCCCTTTCTGCCTTGTGAAGGAACCCTGATACCTCGAAGGAATCCATAGTGAGTTGAGTATGGTGATCAGACTTTTTTTTGTGTGCTAAATATGGTTTGGGAGGGCCTAGCACGGTTTTTCCACTTTCATGGGGGTCCTGTGCCCCTAACCTTCAAAGGCCCCTCCAGTCTAGTGTGGAAATAATGTAAGATTCACCAGAGTATTGAGCTCGTGGCTCCTCGTTTGAAAAGAGGACCACCAACAGCCCCTTCATCGGCCTTATCCACACACACACACACACACCCCAAGGAACCAGGCTCCATCACCACCTTCAAAAGGTCTATCAGCTCCCGCCCAAAAAACATGGAGCCCATCCCACAGAGAGGGCGCCCGGCCCGAAACCCCTTCCCGCCTGAAATGCTTCTTCCCTCCACCAAAGCCTCGCTAGACAGGGGGGAAGCCACCCTGGGGGGGAACTCTCCCGCAAAGAACCGCCCTGCCTTCCCTCTCGTTACAACCGTTCCCTCCGTCCTCCACCCTTTTCTCTAACGGGCTGCCCATCCGTTCTCCCCCGAAGCCCTTACCAGGGAAAAGCCGCCATCTTGCCTCCGTTCACGTGACTCCCCCTCTCAAGGGCTCAGCCTCTCGTCGCTTTCTTTCCGCCCTAAGGAGTAGCCGGAGCTGCCATGATTGTTGAGGGCAAAAGAGCCAGGACTCCTACAAGCACATTGCTGGGGTGGGGAAAGCATTATCCACGAGGATGATGGGGGAATGAGTTGCAGGTGGGAATATTGCGCCAGGAGGGACTCCTAAGGACTCAGGATGCTTAGAGGCTGATCAGTGTTCCTTCTTTGAAAACATGCACAGGGAAGAGAAATATATGACCAAGGCCATTTCCACACTAGACTGTGATAGTGCTATTATTCCACTTTCAACAGCCTATGGAATCCTGGGGTTTGCAGTTTGGGGGGGGGGGCTTTGGAATTCTCCGCCAGAGAGCTCTTTGGCCACAGGAAACTACAAACCCCAGAATTCCACAGGAGATTGAAAGCGGAATAATAGAATTATAGCAATGTAGTGTCTGAATGGGCTAACATTACCCAGCCTTTCCTCCATAGAGCATGTACAGCCTTGTGCTTTCAGACCTTAAAGACCATTCTTATCAAACCACCCTCCAAACAAGAATGGGAGAAATATAATTCTTTAGATTTAGAGGGAGGTCTTCTTAATGTTATTCGGTTGTTGTACGTGTAGATTTCTAGTTGTTGTTTTTCTTTAAAATAAAAGTACATTTGTCCACTCAGGTAGGTCTATATGTTGTCTAGGGTATGTCAATTACTGTAATTGTTTTATAAAAGTGTAGTGCTATTAGAAGTCAATCTGTAGGATGTGAATGTGTGTCATTTATTTTGTGAAATTTTGTGTTTTTCCTTATGTACTTTTTGTTCTCTATTTCTTTTTTCTCTTCTGCTCTATTTTAATAAAAATATATTTTTAAAACAAAGACCTTAAAGACTAACTGTATGGAGCAAAGGCTGTGTGTTTGCAAAACCCAAGTGATGGAGGAAGCACTATGTTAATGTGCTACGTGGTAACTTTTATGAAATCCCAACAAGAAAACACTAGGGGCCCTTTTGTGCTACACAGTTATTGCACTATGATTCCACTTGAACTACCATGGCTGCGTCCTATGGAATCCTGGGGTTTGTAGTCTTGGAGGTACTGGAGCCCTCTGGCTGAGACTACTAAATATCCCTCTCTAAACTGCAAAATCCATGATTCCATAGAACAAAACTATGGCAGTTAAAGTGGAATCATATGCAATAGTTATGTAGTGCAGGCCCTAGCTAAAATGGTTAGAGCCTATAACTAATTTTAATCATAGGGGTAACATTATTTACTCACTATCTGGCTAAATTAAATCAGACCTAGTTAATCTAGATCTCAGTTTAATCTATCTAGATTTGCAGTGAAAGCAGCCCAACTCAGAATTGCCCATAGAATTTCTAAATTCATAACTGAATTTATAAAACAGATGGACTTACTGGTAAACACTGTGTTTGCATATTGTATTTCTATAGTGTATATTGTATTTGTACAGTGTAATATTGTTTTTTTTCCATATTTTGAAATATCTTGTAAGAATTTTTAAACTTTGTGATTTTACCTTTTTCTGTATTGTTTATAATTGAGGAGTGTTATAAACTGTATTTGGTTGCCTAATGATAAAATTAATTACAGCTGATAGCTCTGTGTACTCCACAAATTCTTCTGCCAAATAGATAGATAGATAGATAGATAGATAGATAGATATTTAAATATTTGTTGTTGCGTGCCTTCAAGCAGTTTCTGACTTCAGAACAACCCTAAGGCACACCTATCATAGGGTTGTTTGGGGCTGGTTGCTTTTACCTCCCCCTAAAGCTGGAAGGGTGTGATTTGCCTAAGGTCACCCACTGGGTTTCCACAGCCGAGCAGAAATTCATCTTTAAGGTGGCTCAAGTCCTCTCTGCTGTATGCCATCTCCACTGTATACCATCTGCTGCATTATTTGCCACCAATAAAGCTTATCTTATGGCCATCATGTATACCAATGTTTGGTACTGGAGAACTCTTGCAAAGCCCTTCAACTACACCCAGTTCTGTCACAGAACATTTCACACTACCTTACTGTCTATGGTCATCTACTGACTGGACTCAATTATGTGTACTTTGCGTAGTAACAGTATCCCCTGTCCCCCCCCCACACACACAATTTTCCCTCAATTCCCAAATGTCTAGTATTGCATTACCTTAACATTTCTGTTGAACTTTTAAGAATATCCTTTAGGCATTCAGAGAAAATTCAGGGCAAGTTACTAAAGGAATAGGAATACAGCAAGTTGTCATTGTTGTGTGCCTTCAAGTTGTTTCCAATTTATGGCGACCCTAAGGCAAACCTATCACTGGGTTTTCTGGGGCTGAGAGTGCGTGACACACCCAAGGTCACCTAATGAGTTTCCATGGCCAAGTGGGAAATTGAACCCTGGTCTCAAAGGTCGTAGCTCAATGCTCAAACCACTGCACCATGCTGGCTCTCTAATCCATGCATTAAAGTTCTGAACAGTCTTCAATGTCTCAATCTGCAAGTGAGAAAAATTCCAGTACATGCCCATTGTCCTGAAACAAAGAACTACAGCCAGAATTTGTAAACTGCCAAATCAAAATGCTTCTCTCTTACCTTATCATCAGGTATTGCTTTGCTGAAGCCTGGTGGTAGGGTGATCCGGGCTGCCAAGTGAATTTGAGACCTGATAGAGGGGGAAAACATGGCCCTCTCAGCCTTTTTTTCCAGTAGCAGACTTGCTTGTTGGGTGGGGACTGCCAATGGGTGACTGAGAGTCAGTGAGGTAAGTACCTCTGGGCTGAAAAAGGGTTCCCAGCTGTGTACAACTAGCCTCCCTTTTCTCTTTCTCCCCAACTTTCTGCAGGTCAAGAAGTGACTCCAAAGACCTGCTCTCATGGGGGGCCTGGACGGACCCCTGTGGGTACATACACTAGAAAGACGTCCTTGGGGGTGGGGTCGTTGCAGCAAACAAGGGAGTCTCCCTAGTTTATGTACCCACAGGGGTTCTTGTAGCAAACAAAGCAGACGGGGCAGCCAAGGGAAGAGTGAGGTGGCCATCTCGGGCAGCAAGTGGGGGTAAATGGTGGTGATGGGGTCTCCAGCACCGGGAGCAGCCTGGTCTTTCCATCTTTGTTTCCATGGTCAGGCCGCTTTGCTTGACACCTGTGAGAGCAACTCCTGAACAGTCTGGCTCCCTTTCCTGGCCCACCCTGTGGCAGTTTTAAGAGGCTTGTAGACCAGATAAAAATCTTTGTATGGGATTTCACATGCTGCATATTATTACTATTTTCTTTGAAATTCATCTGTTTTACAATGGATGTCAGAAACAATCAGCCAGTAATGATACAATCAAGAAAGGCACAAATGTATGTGTCATGGTCAGGCCCCAGACCCAACCGTGCCAGGAAAAAAAAAAACACTATTGAACAACTCACAGCCAATTTCCAATATTCTATTTCTGGGCAAGGTATTGCAATGTGTGGTAGCCTCCCAGTTCCAGGGATGGATGAAACAGAATACCTAGATCCATTTCAATCTGGTTTCAGGTCTGGCTATGGGACACATAACTTTTGTCACCTGGTGGATGACCTATGCCAGATGGGGAGTGTATCCCTGTTGGTTCTGCTGGACCTCTCAGCAACTTTTGAGACCATTAACCACAGTATGTGTTCTTCTGGACCATCTGGCTAAGACGTCTTCTCGTTTAACAAACCCAGGTATCCAGAATCCATGAGTTGTGGTCAGAAAGAAGCCAAGTTTTGGAAAGGCAAAGTAGGTATTGTACACTCCAAGGTCAATAAAGTCTAACAGAACCAGAAATTTAGGGGTTATCCTAGTTGAATGGTTAAGTAATCCAGGAGTCGTAATTAAGTCAGGAAAAAGGGAACCACACCAAGAGCTGAGCACCAGGAACAGTGTTGCTCTCAGCAGTGACCTGCTGTTCTTATCGGCCTTTTATATAGGCAAAGATATTTGGCTCTCTCTGGCTGTATTTAATGGCAGCTTCCTCCAGCTATGCTCTTCTTGAGACTTTAACTGCAGCCTTGTACTACATTTCAGGGAAAGAGTCTGGGCCGGACACCTGAGTCTCTGCCTTTTCTTGAGACCAGGGGCTCTTCTCTTCTACCTCCTCCTGCTCTGATCCTGAACTGACCCATCAAACAGAAGGAGGGCTTGGCTAGTCTTCAAGCATCTGCTTCCCCTCAATAGGTAGGGGGAGGGCATGACAGGATGGGACTTGGAAGCACTGATTTACGGCGACTCTGGTTCTTCTTGGAGAGGTTACTCCTTTGGACAAACACTGCACCTCACCATCCTCTTCACATCCTACCTAGTGCTGTTTCTGAATCTATATGTTAAGCCTTTGGTTACCTGGAAATCATTCAATACCTATACATGTTGCCTTCAATGATCCAGAGTGCCATCACTACAATTACTTATTCAGTAGATGTGAAAATGACTGATCAAGCAAAAACCCATCACTTTATAAAGATAAAAAAAGTTTTATTGTGCAATATGCTTAAAGAAGTGAAAATGAAAGTAAAAAAATATGTTTTATAATGATATTGCATTCCACACAAAATAAAAAAGTGAACTAAAAATTAAAGTAATAAATAAATATAAAACAAGAAATCGCAAAAAAGATCCTGGCACTTGTAAACAGAAGGCCTTGACAGTTAAACATTTGACATTTTAGTATAGTTTAAAAATAAAAAAAAGTGCCCTTAGGATACCTCAAAGTAATCAGTAGCCTGAATTTAAAAATTTCCTTCTATTTACATACTGTCTACTCCTAAGATAACACAACACAACAAGCCTAAGCACACAACAAACAAGTCTTTTAGCACTGGCATGTCAAGTAAACTGTAGCCTATTTCTAATCTATAAGGCAACGTCCACAATTCTTAAAATGCAGTAATTTGTTAAATCATTTGTTATGTTTTTTTCACACCTCTAAGGGAAACAATGAAGTCATGCAAAGGCATTACAAATCACAAGCAAAATCTAAGAACTATTTAGAACTCCGATAACTTATTCTATGAGAAAATTCTTGCATTGTGCTGCATAGGTTAGCCAACAGGAGCCTTTTAACAGGTTGCCTGTGAGGCAACAGTTAAATCGGAGTGTCTGGCTTGTTCTGGTTTGATATAAATGAGCAACTCATTCTGTCCTTTGGTCCTTTTTTCACTCAAGCAGATAAAACAAACCAGAAATGTAAAGTTTCACGTGGCATCCAAACCAAGGCCACTGGTTTATCACTCCCAAACAAACCAAGATTTGCTGACAAATCAAAGCTTGTTCAGAGCAGTAAGACTAGAAGCCTAGATTTGGATATCACACTTTAACTACCATAGCTGTACATTCCTGGGGTGGTTTTATCCACCCACATGAGGCAGGAGACAAATGAGCTATGTGCATGCTGCTAGTCTACAGTAAACCAAGACAGCAATTGTGACTTGTTATGTGTGAACACTTCACTATGCTACAGAACGGTTGAGCAGTCTATTAATCTCTGCCATCCTCTCCTGCACTGGTACTGCTGTAAACCGCTCCCCCCTGTTCCCGGACACTCCAGAATGTTAGCTTAAAATACTGCATGATATACAAGAGCATTAGAAAGTATACATAATGAAGAAATTTACAAACATTCCCATATAAATTAATAGGTGTGTCAGGGCATCATGTCTTCCCTCAGTTTTTCACTGAAGCTTAATTTACACTCTATAATTTAAATCCAAACTATAGCGATGCCACATACGAAAATTCTAATTCATGTAATGTTAGACTAATAATTTAGCATTTATGTAAACAGGCTTAATAGTCCTCTATGCATTGAAAACATTGCTTAGATATAGCAGTGTCAACTAATGCCAGCTAATAAATTAGGCACACAATCCTCAGTGTAGCCCTGTTTAATCCAATAATCAAAGCCCTAACATAATTCAAAATAGTTCATCTCACAGAAAGAGCAAGTACAAGCAAATTATATAAATCAGTCCATTTTTCATAAATGGCTTTGTTAATGATAAAAGTTTAGTACTCTGTGAAATTACACAGAATTTAGGGGCCAAAAGCATTTTATAAAGTTTATTCCATATTTCTATGTTTGTTATTTTGAAGAAAACCAACCGATCAAAAATTTTGGTGTGATTAACACTCAGAAAGTGAACTCAATATTGCTATAATTGTAGCCAGCAACATCAAACAGTAAGCATCTTGTCTCTCCAGTAACTCTAAAGTTTGTGTTTTAAAAATAAAAAAAATAAAAAGACAGATATTTGAGTTTAGGGGAAAATGGGGCAAATGTTTAGCAAAAGGAGCCTCTTAAAGAACTGTCGTTACTACATTTTACTTACACTTTGTCTTCTTTCACAGTTATTTGTGAAACTCATGCTTCAAGACTTCAATCTGGTGACAGACAAGAGATGGTTCTGCAAATTGTACATTTCAAGTTTGCTGAAAGATCTCTTTATAGTATTGTTAATGTGATATTTTGACAGTATGCTAGAGAAACATAACTTGCAGGAAAAAATCAGTATTTGTGCTGCAAGATGGAGAATACCGCCACAGGTGCTTTAGCCAATATATTTGCAATGTAAGACAACATTAGTCCCACTGATGTCAGTAGTGCTGAAACAGTTAAAAACAACATTCTGTATGGTTAAAAGATGGCAGTCGTAAGAGAATTCACATGCAGCTGGAGCTGAATGCAATTAATTTTAGAAGCTCTTTAAATACAACACACAAAATTACATAGACAGCTATTGATACATAAAGTATACATTGCCATTTTAAATTGTATGTACTGAATCCTAAGTACTGCAAGATATGTTTCAGTTTGCAAAAGTGTTTGCATAAAAATCAAACACTACTTTTTCCTGAGAGTATACAATGTATATTGTTTGGGGGAAGTAAACAATACTCATAAAAAGATAGAAAACATGCAGAATAAAGTGTTTGTTATTCTTTTCATGCCATTCACCATCTCTTAAATCTAAACAACCACATAGCTGATGCTTGGCATTTTCGTAAAGAAAAAAAAATCAAAGCAAACTCTTAGCCAAGTGAATGCTGTCTTCTTAAGTTGTCACAACATTTGGCTTCTTTCTTTGGATTTTTCCTGCATATACTCCTAAAAGCAAGAACAGAGATAAATATTTTATTAGTAAAGTGTTAATATGTTTAAAATACCTACTGCACCTTACAAGCACCTCACTGAACTGCATTTTGAAATAATAACTATGAATAAACTTTCAAAGTGTAGGTAGAAACAATCAAAAGTACGCATGTGGCCTCTCAAGGCCATTCCTGTGCTGATTGGGCCCCCCTCAGGCTTCCTCATTGTCACAGCAGCATAATTTGAAAACTGGACCTCTGGAAGTACCCCCCCTAAATGTAGGGTACTACACTTAGGAAGAATGAAATGTACAGATATAGGATGGGTGATACCTGGCTTGAAAACAGTATGTGAAAGGAATCTAGGAGTCTTAGTGGACCACAAGCTGAACATGAGTCAACAGTGTGATGAGGCAGCTAAAAAAGCCAATGCAATTCAAGGCTGCATCAATAGGAGTAAAGTGTCAAGATCAAGGAAAGTAATAATACCAGTCTATTCTGCTTTGGTTAGGCCTCACCTGGAATACTGTGTCCAGTTCTCGAAACCATGCCCTATGAGGAGTGGCTTAGAGAGCTAGGTATGTTTAGCCTGACAGAAAGAAGGTTAAGAGGTGACATGATAGCCATGTTTAAATACTTGAAGGGATGTCATCTTGAAGATGGAGCAAGCTTGTTTTCTGCTGCTCCAGAGACTAGGACACTGAGCAATGGATTCAAATTACAGGAAAAGAGATTTCACCTAAACATCCGGAAGAACTTCCTGAAGTAAGAGCCATTCGACAGTAGAATAAGCTGCCTGGGAGTGTGGTAGAGTCATTTTCTTTGGAGGTTTGTAAACAGAGGCTGGATGGCCATTTGCTGGGAGTGCTTTAAGAGTGTGTTTCTGTATGGCAGGGGGTTGGACTCAATGCTGTTGTGGTCTCTTCCAATTCCATGATTCTACAATTCTATAAAGTCTCCAAGGCATAATCTCGTTTGACACTGAAAAGAAACAGCACTGAAAACCATTTTCATTTCATTCTGCTGGCCAACATAAAGTGGCAGCTGCTTTCTGGTACTTCAGCTGAGCTTCAGAGGAACAGAATAGTTCCATGTCGAAAAGGTCTTTCTTGACATATAGAACAGGCAGTGGAAGTGTTGGGAACTAGGGGATCCTGTAAACAAGCCATGCTTTCATAATGGCTACATCCAGACATTATACAATAAACCATAGTGCCTCAGGCTGCAAGCAAGATTAAGCAAGGCTCAGTTCTGACCACTAGCTCTTCCTCTCTCCTCCTTCTGCATAGCTGGGAGATCAGAACCATTCACTTTCATTAAGCCACAGTTCAGCATTATATCCAAACCTCCAACCACAAGTAAAATTAACTATGAGTTATTTGAAACAAATCAATGTAAGAAATCAACGCTGTGTTGTTGGCTTGTTTCAAACCTTCATAACCAATGTCTTGATGCTGGGTTGTTCCAAAGAACGAATAGTTAAAAGTTTAACTGCAGTCAGTTAAACTGAGCCCCATACTCCAATTTAACTGCATTTATTTAAACTGAAACCTTTACAACAATCAAGTTCAGACACCAAAGCGATGGTTAATTTAAAAAAAAAATCTGTGACAGAAAAAGAGTGTTAGACGAAGTAGATAAACAGTGTGGGAATCATGCAGCCTTCAAGATGTTGTTGCACTGCAAGTCCCACAAGCCTTGGCCTGCACAGCCAACGGTGATGTATGCTGTGAGTTCCAGTTCCATAGCATCTGGAGAGCCACAAGATTCCTACCGCTGGTTTGAGACCTGCCTAGATTTATTGCTATCATGATAAACATAAATGCAGGCATGAAGTATAGAAGAAATACCAGCAGAACCATAGTTAGTTTACAAGACCATGTCCCAATCCAGAAGCAGCCTTTTCAGGAAATCCTAGCCATGCAGTACTGAAATACTAGATAGCTGTAAAAAGAGCTGATGGATGAATTCATTGAAAGTGTGAGTTTCTGTACCCAAAGTGCTATTTTGAAGAGAATACAAGATGCCAGATGCCTTATGTGCATCTATATATTAGAAATAAAGTTTACCTCACAAAAATTGTATCTTTACTTTTGCCTCTTTCCAAAAAACATGTTGGTGGGAAGGGAATGTAACTCAGTGGGTTAAGCATGTGATTCACCTGCCAACTGATTCCAGGTTTGATTTGCTATCAGTTAGGAAGTATGCCGTCACAAATTGGAGTTGACAGTGTTGAGCTACATGGACCTTGACCTGGTAATGTGGCACCTCCCATGTTTGGAACTATTACTTTACATGAACATGAGGAACATAATATAAACTCACAAGACAAAAGAAGTTATATAGTTTGGTGATGGGGGAAAAATAGCAGTGGGAAGAAGGGAGGGTAGATATGAACAAAATTAAGTGGGGAGGGGGCTTGAAGTTTTGCTCCCTGTAATTTAAGCAGGGTGTGTACACAGTCCCTACAAAGAACCTAAGCACATTACAGAGATTTAGGGAGTTTTCTAAGATGTATAGAAGGCAACATGTGGCCTACAGGGCTTCCAACATCATTCCATGTGGACTAAGAGTGTGTTATAGGAAGGCTGCAAGGTGGTGGGCAAGCTGTCTATAGGAAAAAGCTTGATATTGAAGGAATTCTTCATAAACTTCTAAGGAAGTCCAGAAAACATTTCTGAGAGCTATTGGAATAAGAGAACCAAGAATGCTCAGTTTTTTGGAAACAACCGAATTCTGGACCTACTCCCATAACTTAACACTATCAGCAGAATAAGTTGCTTTTGGATTTACAAACACTCACCAAGCCGGCCCAAATACATCCTTGCTATCAAATAGTAAATCTATCATGAATAATACACAGGCACAATGCAAAAAAAAAAAATCAGAAAGCCTCCTTTTGCATTATTTTTCATCCTTCTAATTCTTAAGCTAAAATTACCCATTTGAAACTTTTCATTCTGTATGACTTCTTTGAAACAGTACATATGCACAGTATCATTAGTACCCAAGACCTGTGAGGACCATAGATTTTTCTTCAGCATACTTATTTATGTGGAGCATTCATGCACTATAATGTGAGGAGCACGTGTGTGTTTCTGCTAGGAAGCTTTATTTAATATACAAGGGAGTGGGAGAATAAAAGCAAAAAAAATTCAGGCACACCGTGAATTTTAATTGCAACTTATCAATTAATAAAATACCAACAATTAATTGTGATCTTCTCTATTTCTGAAGCTCATGTAAGTGGGAATATGATGGAATGTGCAAGTTAACTAAAAAGAAATTAAGTCACCTATTCATGCAGCAGGTGATTACTATATACTACAGTATACTTTCTGGCAGCAATTCTAATCAGAGTTAGTATAGCAGAGCTGGAGCACAGCTGGTGCAGCAAGAGGGAAGACATGTACTACTTAAGCCTTTTCTTTCAGTTTGAGTAACATACTCTTTTCCTTGTTAAATGAGATCCAAGCACTCATTTTTTTTACACACCTGAAAGGGCCTTGTTAGACACTCTGCTCTCTGAGGGCTTCTTTCTATTTTGCTCAGCCCCCTTCACTGAGGTCTTAGGGGTTCTAATTGAATATAAAAGAAGTTAATAAGTCACTTGTATCCAAGCTAAAAAGCTATTTTCAAAAATAAACAAAAAACCCAAAGAACTTATTTGTCAGATTATCCCACAATAATACAGTACAGTTTTCTTACATCACACCTATTAATTAGGGCCACTGTTTATACAGTATAGATGTTTATACAATATAATATTAAATTATGATTAGATGATACATGAACAAACCTCATACTTATATACTTTCTCCTTCTCACATCTGCTTATATAAAGTCTGGTTTGGAGGTGAGCTTAGTCCATTGATATAGTATCCATGCAGAAGGTTCCAGGTTCCATCTCTGTCTTTTTCAGATATGCCTTGTCCGAAACCATGGAAACTACTGCTAATCTGTGTATAATGAACAGGATGGACCAAAAGTCTGACTTGGTATAAAGCAGCTTTCTGTGATTTGCCAACACACTGCAGTTTGTGTGATCGTTTGTAAACTAGCATCGCACAACAATGAAACTGAAAGACCAGACAGTTACATTTTAGTGATTCAAAATTAACCAGAAAGGGAAGAGAATGAGTGTAGCAGGGGAGAATACCAAAGCACCAGGTTTGTTCATGTAAAGACCAAACTGTGTATACTTTGTCCATCTATGGGGGGCGGGGACAATGGAACAACAATTGTATTTGTAGAATAGCATTAAGGCTCAAATGGAATTGCAAGAAAAAACACAGAACTACTGAATGAACAATAACAGATGCTAGTTGCTAAGACTGCTTCAAAGAAAACAGTATTAGCACTTTATAGCCAGTAAATATTTGCACTGGTAAATTTACAGTCTTTGGTATTAAAATGATACTCATATTTCTGCAAGCAGCTCCAGTACCACCAACCCTCTTTGGAATTGTATCCATTTTGCTTGGACACAAATATGGAAACACTTCTCACTCTGGATCCTTCACCTTCAGTGTGATATTACTATTGATTTTGTATTATTACAGTGCATTTATTATTATATATTGATTTATTTTTCAAACACTTTTTTCCTTTGAAAAATGCTACATCACATCGCTTTCAAAAGCTCAAACTACCACTCCAGATACACTCAGCTGCAGCCTGTTTCTAATAGCTTCAAAGAACAAACAGACTTAGTGTTGTCATTGTTTAGATCATAGCCTTTGTTTATAAGCCATGAAAGGTTATTGTTCCACTACTGAAAGCAACAGCACTCTTACCCTTGTCTGGAAAACAGTCTTTGAATAGGAGCATTCTGGCCTTGATTTGGCTGAAGAACTCTGTAAAAGAGAAAGCCACATGCACATTAGAATTTTACAATTATGCACATGCTCTATCCTGACAAAGTAGTGGATGTGACGATGGGAAATTAGGACTGTTACAACATTGTTCCATTACAAAAAAAGAATTCCATACTAACCTGTTCTCTGGGGTTTTTTGCTTCACAATCACCTTTTTATTTGGCATACCCATTTCAGAAGCCCTAAAAGGAAAAAGACAGAAGTTTATGCAACTATTCTTTAGGGGAAAAGAAGCAGAAAAATATCAAGCAAGCACTTGATTACCCTTTCCATATAGAATAGCTTGGAAGTGTGGCAATAATGAGCAATGAAGAGGAAGACGTTCCAGTTATGTGATATGGCCCTCAGTAAAGTCTAGCTATGTTAGATGGTAACAAAATCAACAGAAGTGCAGATGCAAAACTTTATACTCATCATGACATTGATAAAAAAACATCAGAAATGTTTTAGAACAAAAAGCTTGTTTCCCGACCTTTCACAGTAATGTCAAACTTTAAAAAAAATACTTTCACAATACATTTATTGAAATACATTGCAACACATGCAATACATTCATGCATACATTTTTTTTTTTACCGTTTCCCCACATACTTCATGTATTTCTTTCTATCCAGAGACTTCTGCGTAGCTGTAGAAAGTGTCACTCTCTCTCTTGGGGCCTTGGCTTTATCCTACACAGCAAAAGTTCAGATACCAGTATTACTACTTTTAATTGGAAGAAAAGAATGCTTTTATATTGGGAAAACCAAGCAATTTCCAAGTTTTAAGAACTAAGTTCACCATGATTATTATATTCAAACTGATGTCATTTCTCATAGGTTCTTTTATCTCATAAAAAAAAATCAAACATGATTTTCTTATTATGAAGATAAACCAGTTCAGCACCAGCAATAAGAATTTCTCAGATGCTGATGTGTCATGGTGTTGGGAGCAAAAGTATTTTTCTGCATTTATTCTCTTCTGAGTTCTTAAGCAATTCTAAACAAGCCATTCTGCCGATTAAAAATCCTTGAATATATTTTTATTTGAATCTACTCTGTCTCCTTGCAAACTGCCACTGCAAAAAAATTGTGTCAAAAGTCAGTAAGATGAGACAGTGTAACTCGGTAACTGACTGTCCTACTCTGAAAACATCTGTTTCCATAAGAAAGATGACTCTTATACTAGAAGGATCACAAAGGCTCTGTTCTTTTAAGATATTGCATCTTTTGTTAAGCAACTCTTGTGCTCATCTTCCCTCTGTTAATATAACACTGATAGTTCTATAAATATCCTGATGTTTCCAGGAGGGCTTGTCCATCTGACCAATTTCTTGCTATTCAGCTCAGACGAAAACAGAATTTTTAGGACTGGACCACTTTTGACAACAGTGTATGCATGTGTGACTCCATTCTACGATGATTCAGGGCCCGTTCGTCGTCAGCTACAGAAACATATCTGCCACTCTTCAGTTCCTTGGAGGAAGACTGAAATAAAAAGGTGTCTTTCTCTCTTGCACGCACAGCCAGCATCACTGACCAATGACTGCAGAACTATAGGGCCAACAGCTTCCATTTTAAAGCAATAAATCATTCGAGCTACTCCAGGCAAAAATCACATCTTCCTGCAAATATAGAACACCATATTTAAACAAAGGACCAGTGCAACGCACCAGCTGGCGAAGCATTTTCTCTTTGCGAACTTCTCGATCATGACGCAGGATGCTCATTTTCTCAGAGACTTCCATTTTGAAGAAGATATCATGAATATCATACAATGCTGCTCGCAGCTGGAACCAAAGAAACAAAAATCAATGCTGTTGTAAACTTTAGTACTTTGAAAAAATAATTGGGTGCCAACAGATATTAGATCAGACAGCTTGGGTCCAGGTTATTCGAAGGACTGTATCTCCCTTTATGAGCCCAGTAGAACCTTAAGATCATTCAGAAAGGCTCTTTCTGTTCCACTACCTTCTCAGCTGCGTTTTGTGGGAACAAAGAAGAGGGCTTTCTCAGTGGCTGCTCCCAGACTTGGAACTCCCTCCCTAGAAAAACTAGGATGGCCTTTCTTTGCTCTCCTTTCGATGGCAGGTTAAGACATTTTTGTGCCGCCAGGCTTTTATAAATTGACTGGGTATGGGCTCATGATGCTGTGCAGCGTTGCTTTAAGGTGGCATAATTAATGTGTTTAATGTACTTAATATCTTCAACATGTAATAGTTTTAACGTTATTAATCGTTTAAATTCTTTTTTAAATTTTATATTTACACTTTCACTGATGTTTTAATTTGTCCTGGTTTAATCTCATTAGCCACCTTGAGTCCACCGTTGGGAAAAAGGAGGCGTATGAATAAATAAAATAATAGTAACAACAATTAAGTATGTGCAAATCCAGAGAGACTAAGAGAAAGCTGACAGCAGCCCAACACAAAATCAAGTTACCCCTAGGACTCTCAAAGGTTAGGAATCTGATACTCAGCTGAGTGTGAGATGGCAGATGCCCATCTTTTACTTATTCAGACACACAGGGCTAATCAGGCAAGTAGTTCCAAGCTATGGCTTTCCTATTATACATATGGGACCTCAAAACACTGACTGAGCTCTGAACTATGGCTTGGGATGATGTAGGTCAAACCAGAGAAGAAAAGGAAGGGACAAACTGATAGAGAAAAAACTTCAAGGTATACAAATATCCGTTCCCTTTAGGCACAATGTGTTTTGAGCAGCTGTAAAAGAGCATTTGGATGATGCTAGTGTTCTGTTTTACAATGTCCCTGATGAAGATTCTGAGTGAAACTGAAACCCGTTAGGTATAATCATATTGGTATATCAGAGGATTCCTTCTCTTCCTGTTCCATGATATGCGATGAGACAGTATACAAGAAAACATTCAAAGTCAACATTTTGAATTTGGTATTTCATCAGCATCAACCCATGTGTTACCTGAGCTGCCACCCGCTCCTGCAGATTAGCATCTTGAGGTGAAACACTTCCTCTCTTTAATGGAGCTTCTGATTGGAAGTTTTTTATAAATTCCCTTGTATCCTTAAAAAACAAAAAAGACACATATGACTTAGCAAAAGGATACACACACACATATGCACTTCTTTGATATTGATCTGAAGAGTCAATGGTAAAGAAATGCTTCTTCAAAAAAATTCAAATATCTAAAAGGTAACCCTTTCCAGGAAAAGTTGGTTAAACAATGCAATCTTCTATGTTTTATTGTCTTTGTACACTGCACTGAAATCATCACATGTAAACAGTTTGTGAATTTTTCTAAATAAAATGATATACTAAAACATGTTTGGTTTCCCATTTCCATCTAGGCAAGTTATTCAGACAAACATATTGAAAAGCTGAGAGGTGCAATGCTACGTCTTCAGAGCTATAAACATTGATCTAAAGGAAGTGCCACTGAAACTTAAACAGGAAAAGGACTGCAGTATTGGCTTCATGAAATGATGTTCTGTCAACAACCATTTGGTCTTTTAGGTATGGCATATATTCTGCAACTGCAGCTGGCCTGTTTTGCTTATCTGTTAAAGCATGCAGACAAATGATAGTGGTGGAGCTGGCAATGGCTCTCCAGCTATAGCAGCTTCAGCACAAAATTCAGTAAGAAAGGCCACCTTTGTCTCCTCATGCCCATTCAAACGTTGTGCTGAGAAAAAAACAGCAGATAAAAATTATCTGCAGCCTTCTATGAGTGAGGATTACGAATCATGGTGATGCCGTGGATGAGGAATATTGTCACTAAAGAAAAGACCAGTGAGAAAGAGGTTACAAATGGGAGAGAAGCTAGAAAATGGAGACAGTAAGGAAGAACAGATGGGCAGCATGGGAGAAATAAGGAGCAAGAACCGTTTCAGTTTCTGAAAAAAATACCCAAGTTTGTCAAGTAGCAGCTGCTGCAGAGAAAGTCTGTTGGGTGTTCATTACATACAAGCATGTGCACAAGCAGCACCTGCAGATGGCTCCTTACTTTTACAGTTTGTCTAAGGTGTTTCAGCTTCTCCGTTTGCAAGAGTCTTCGAGTTAAGAATCCTTTTGCCAAAGCAGAGATCTTGTTCAATTTTCTTTTCATTTCAAGACTATAAACCTTAAAGAGATAAAGTAAAATGGCACCATATAAACCAAAAGGTAGCTTTGTGGCTATTTTAGGTTTTTAAAAATTTTGTGATTTTTCATTTAACAACAGTGCAACAGAGTGTAAATCAAATGCTTTCTAAGTTTAAGACAAACCATCCTAAAGAAAAGAGAGGGGAAAAAATCACACTGAAATAAAGAAAACAGTTCATGCAAAACACTAGGAAAGCAGTAAAATGGTAGCTTTGTCAAGGAAGTTTTAAAATATACATCTTTGCAAACAATAACTTTGATTCTCTCACCTGAGACCATCTCATTTTACTTCTGTTAACAGCCCGGGAAGCTGTAATGGATTTTCCACTTGCTGGTTGTTCCCAAAGGTAGAATGGAGATTCAGCAACTGAGCCAGTCACAGTGGCATTGGCAAAACCATTTAGGTTGGAAAAAAAAAGACGAATCAAATGAATCACGGTTAAACAAATTAATATTCAGAATAAGATCTATAGTCAGGATGTGTGTTGCATTTCTGATAATTCCTACTGCTTTCTGCAGCACTGGCAATTCCGCCCTCCTATTCATGCAATCCTCTAAGAAACCTAAAAAACGTTCTGCAAAACTGTAACACCCTCTGGAGCAGGCTTTTGGCAACACAAGAGTTGCAGGAGGGTCTCAGTCCTCCTAGCATTTCAGCCTTGGGTTATGTTCCTTATACTTTTCTCCTCATTCATAGTGGCCAGAATATTCTTGATTAGATAATCACACTGCCTGGATAAACAGCCTTAACACATGCAAGACTATCAAAATCTGGATCTGGTGGAGTGGCTGGGGAAGAGGGCCTAGTACTTTTTTATTCTTAAAACTGCCACCCAACCAGTATGGAAAGCTCCAGTTGTCGTTGTCAATGTTATCTTGCAGGGATATATTATTCAGTTTTGTTCTTTCACTTTCTATGCTTTATGTGGTTCCTTTGCCATATGCCATTAATGGTTCTGGCTGCCACTGATTACAGTGGGCCCTTGATATCTGTTAGGGCTCAGTTACAGGACCCCCTGTGGATACCAAAATTCATGAATGCTCAAGTTCCATTATGTACAAGTGGTGTAGTAAAACAGTTTCCCTCGTTGATAATGGCAAAATCAAAGCTTGCCTTTTGGATTTTTAATATTTTCAAGCCATAGTTGGTTGAATCCGTGGATACAGAATCCACAGACACGGAGGGCCAACTTACTTTAGCACTTGCTAAATTATTGCTAATAATATTGTATTAACACAGCGTTTTGCAATGGATACAGGGTCACAAACAAATAAAATCAATCACAATCCATAAAACTCCATAAATAATTTTGGGTGGTCTGAACAGTTAATTAAACGAGTTACATATTAGGCTAAATGATATGCATTCCCTCTGTTTTTACCAGCATTCTCTGAGTTTGCACCATGGATTGTTTCTGCTCGAGTAAGCACAGATCCCAACAAGTGAGTGTCAGTGATCTTCCTCCACTCCAAATCAATTCCCCTGGTAACAGCAATCTGAGGAATTTCAATTTCAGCGACAGCATTCTTCTCGCCTTTCAGTCTCCGTTCCTGCTCTGCTATTTCCTGACAGCCAAAGAAACCAGAGCTTCTGTCATAACAAACACTTGAAACATTCCTGGAAAAAATTTAACTGATGGCATCCTCAATGTCTCCAGATCAACTGGCCCATCTACATTCAGTGACAGGTTTGCTCTTGTGAAATTCTCACTTCAGAAAACTGCTTGACCCCTCCGTACTTGTGACCTTGGGCCCCTTTCACATTACATAATTATATTGCCATGATTCCACTGAGCTGCCTATCGCTGCATCCAAAGAAATTCTGGGGTACGTAATTTGTGAGTCACTAGCACTCTCTGATTGATAACTCTCAATTTCTCGTTGTGTAACTTCAAGTTGTTTCTGACTTATGGCAACCCTGAGGTGACTCTATCATGCGGTTTTCTGGGTCTGAGAGTGTGTGACATGTCTAAGGTCACCCAGTGGGTTTTCAATGCTGAGCAAGAATTTGAACCCTGGTCTCTAGGGTTGTAGTCCAGTATCAAGCTGCTACACTATGCTGGCTCGCCAGATAATTCTAAATACTGTTCCCTAATAGGCCAATCTCAGGATTCCATGGCAGTTTAAGTGGCACAATAATGCTACTAATTGGTTGACCGACCAAACCCAAAGGGTGCTCACCCATGGCTGCTTTTCATCCTGGAGAGAAGTGACTAGTGGGGTGTCACAGGATTCTGTCCCGGGCCTGGTGCTATTCAACATCTTCATCAATGACTTGGATGAAGGAGTGGAGGGTATGCTGATCAAATTTGCAGATAATATCAAATTGGGAGGGGTTGCTAATACCCCAGAGGACAGGATCAGAATTCAAAATGACCTTAACAGATTAGCAAACTGGGCCAAAGCTAACAGAATGAATTTCAACAGAGAGAAAAGTAGGGCCCTACACTTCGACAGAAAAACATGATTCTTGGTTGCATCAATAGGAGTATGGTGTCTAGATCAAGGGAGGTAATGGTACCACTCTATTCTGCTTTGGTTAAACTTCATCTGGAATACTGCGACCAGTTCTGGGCACCTCATTTTAAGAAGCATACTGACAAGCTGGAGCGTGTCCAGAGGAGGGCGACCAAAATGGTGGAGAGCCTGGTAGCCATGCCCTGTGAGGAGTGTCTTTGGGAGCCAGGGATGTTTAGTCTGCAGAAGAGAAGGTTAAGAGGGGACACGATAGCCATCCTTAAATATTTGAAGGGATGTCGTGTTGAGGAGGGAGCAGGCTTGTTTTCCGCTCCTCCAGAGACCAGGACAAGGAGCAATGGATTCAAACTACAGGAAAAGAGATTCCACCTAAATCTAGGAAGAACTTCCTGATGGTCAGAGCTGTCCAGCAGTGGAATATGCTGCCTTGGGGTGTGGTGGAGTCTCCTTCTTTGGAGGTTTTTAAACAGAGGCTGGATAGCCATCTGTTGGGAGTGCTTTGATGTGTGTTCCTGCATGGGAGGGGATTGAACTGGGTGGCCCCTGTGGTCTCTTCCAACTCTATAATTCTGTGATTCTACCTTTATGTCATGCCTCAGAGGGTGCTGGCTCTCCTTTGGAGGTTGGATAGCCATCTTTCAGGAGTGCTTCAATTGTTCCTACATGGCATCACCCCGAGGTCCCTTCCAACTCTAAGACGCTATGATTCTAGTGTGAAAAAACATCTGATATAGATGACAAAGAATTTTTAAAATTCCACCACCCTGTTTGTGGATTTCAATACTGGCCACTTGCGTATAGTTTTACTGATGCTGCTTTTATTGCATATTATTCATTCCATGGTTCTATTGCTCTATATTCTGAGGGCTATTCTGCTGCTGAGATACAGAACCGTTGGTCCTCCAGGGGCTGCTGGACTCCAACATCTATCATCCCTGACCATTTGCTATTCTAGTTTAGGCTAATGGGAATCAGATTCCAAAAACATCCTCATCCTTGCTCTAAATGTTGGGATGGAAATAAGTAAAACTATCCCTGCTGGGTGGGCAAGCAATAATGTTAGAAAGCTGTTAGAAAGCTGGAAAGTAACAGATTCTGGAGGCAAACTGCAAGCTTATTAGAGAGACTACCTCTCTGGGCACATAAATACCCTTTCCCTCTAGGAACAGTATAGAATATAACTGTTCTATCATGTTTTAGGGAGCCATCTGTTGCATTAACTCTCATTACATCACCACCAGAATGGCTGGAACAGAGCGCTGGCTGATGTATCATTTCTGGGATGTGTCCCATCCTTGAATCCTCTTAGTGCTTTGCCATTTTTTTTTTCAACAAGAAAAGACAATCATAATCTCAGAGGCTGCACAAAAAGCTTAAGTGATTGTTATGCATTTTCTACCTTCTTGTAGTCTATCCTGGTTTTTAGTAAGATGCGAAATATACTTTGTAAACCTCACTGCCATTAGATAAAAAAAGGGAGTATAGATGTTTTAAATAATCCCCTACCTCCATACGTGCATACTTTCCTAAGACAAGTTCAACGCAGCTTATAGCTAGGAGTGGGGAACTCTCTGGCCTAGAGCCAAATCTGTCCTTCTGGGATTCCCCAGAGGGTCCTGTCCCCTTCCTCATAAAAGCATCACTGATGGGTTTCCCAGTTTTTGTATTGAATTTCCCGCCTGTTCTAAAAGGCTGAAATCACTCTCTTAAGGCTCAAGATACTGGCAATAAGATCTTTAAACTCTCCTTTTGCCTTTGGTTCCCTCACCACCCCTGCCCCTACCCCACCCCTGCTACTGGAACACAACCCCTGAAAACTTCTGTGAAATGGAATCCAGTCTTCAAACTGAAAAGAGGTTTCCCTCCCTTGTTATAAAAATTGCACAGGTTTCCCATCCTGGATTCTTATAAGGCTAGACCCACACAGCTTCAGCAGCACAGCTGAATTGTGTGCCTTTAGGCAGTTCTCCAGGTCACATGCTCCTCCTCATATGGATTCCCTTCCACATTCCCTGTCACCTGCAGACTCTCAACTTGCTCAGAGAAGTAGAGTTGGACCCAAACACACTGAGTACAGTACTGTCTTCCTCTTACTAGCAAAAGAATTCCCAGTTGTGTCTCTTGCCATTGGGAGACAATTCAGAAACATCCTCCTGGGAAGCTTTTTCCATCTCAGTACCAAAATAGTTCATCAAACTGGCTCAGTGTTTATTTTGCAGTGTTTTCAGGAAGGAGACAATGGGTTTAATTAGAGGGTAAAACATAAGCTTACGTTTTGTTCACAACCTAGACCATTCGCCTTACCACCACCCTGAAACTACTATTGCTTCAGACTTGTGGGGACCCTGAATGCCACAACAACAGACAGAAACATCAACAAGTTCTCTGGTCAGGCTGAAAAATCACCGCCTAGATGTTTGTTCTTAACTTCTCACCTTCTGCAATCTCTCCTGTTCTCTCTCTTGCTCAGCTATTAGCAACGAGAGTTGCTGAGCATGCTGCTCTTCAAGTTGCTTCCTGAGTTCTTCAAACGCCAACATTTTCTGTTTTAGGATCTCTTCTTCTTAAAAACAAAAAAAATCAAACAGATATATATATATAATTATATACATAAAATGTTAATATAGATTACAATGAAAATCTATTGTCCTGTAAATAAATAGAAGTCTCCAGAAAGGTGCAACAAATTCTAACTATCCTCACAGAGTCCCACTCTGGCAGTTTTATTCGGATACCATCATATGGTGTTCTTTTTAGCTTTTATATAATTTTTCCTATTTTAAATTATTGAAATGGCTCTCCTGAGGCTTAAGACACTGGCAGTAATAGCTTTAAGCTGAAACACGCTCATGTTTTGTGTCCTACCCCTTTATCTCCTCCTCAGAATGCATCTCGCCACCCAATTTCTCTAAAACTGAATTTCACTCTTTAGGCTGAAGGAAGACCCCCCCCCCCCGCCTTGCTTTACCTCCTAGATGGGGTAGCTCTGCCCGAAAATAAATCTTTTGACAATGCTTAACATGGCACATCTGTGGCATCATGGAAAGCTGAAAACTTTCACTTCCCAGCTGTCTCTTTCTACCACAAAGTTAATCTGCAGTGATAGCGAGCCCCTGACAAGGAGACCCATTATCCACCACTTTCCTAAGCTCCCTCAGCTCTAACTTTCCTCAGCTCCTTCAGCTCCAACTGCAAATGCAACTGGAACAATAAAAAGAATCCTGTGAACATTTGGGGAAGTTTCACCAACTCAGTACAGGATTACAACACTGTGTATTCTCTCACCACTGGCATGTCTTTCTAGAGATTCTTTCTTGGTACCAAATGCAGCCGTTACTGGACACCTCTGATTGTGCAGCCATTGCTTCTTTTGTACATCAGTTTCTGTAGTCGTGGCACAAGTCTTGTTTTCCTTCTGCATGTTGTTTGTGTCCAGCTCAAGCCGCCGTTTCACCTTCTCCAACCCAGTGTCTAATACCTGCTCATTTGCGAGAGACACATCTGAAGCATCCATCTGTTGTTGATGCTGTGTCTGTACAAGTAAAGGAGATGGGTTTTCTACATCATATGATTTATTGAGTTCCATAGGCACACTACATTTGGCTTTGTCCAGCAAGCTGATTTGCTTAACTCCACTGGCATTTGCTTTGTTTTGCATCACAATAGGGCAGCTGACGGACTGTAGTTCTGGTGGGGTAGATTCCGAATGGGAAGAACGTGACACCTCTTCATTATCTAAGCTCAATTCTCCCTCTAGTGTGGCACTGATTAAAGATCTTCTGTTTTCTTGCTGACCAGCTGACAGTTGGCATACCTGATTCTGTTTGCCAACCATTAATTCATCAGAGATCTCCAAGGAACTTTTGTGAAAAGCATGGACATTGCTGGGGCAAACAGGAATAAAGTCTGGTGCCATTTCTGGCACAGGATCAGACAGAGTTTGCCTGTCACCAGCATCTTCTGTAGCCAAGCCTGCAGTTCTTCCCTTTTCTTTAGGGCTCAACTCATGGGCATAGACAGGGTTGGTAATGACGATATGACCCACTGAAGAAGGCCTTGGGCGTCTTCTGTGCATTTTGGGACTCATACTAGGTTCAGGACTGGGTAATTTGGAATAAGAACCAGTGAAGCTCCGGAAAATGCTACTGTCATGTTCAAAGAATAGGGCCTTTTTGAAGTCTTCATCTGAATCCGAATCCAAAACAGGCGGTGTTCCAGATCTCATCGGTATATCCACTTTAGAAAAACTGGATGATGCTACCACGCTCGTATTAGCTTTGGGGACTGAGGTAGTCTGCAGAGAAGTATTGGATTTAGGAAGACTTGACTTATCAGGTGTCAAACCCATACAACTTCTGCCAGCTAACTTGCCTCTCTCTTTTGCCACATCACTTGTTTTAACGGAGTCATTTTCTTTGTCTGAATGGCTTTCACTTCCACTTCTTCTTGAATTGCTTCGCAAGCTGCGCCTGGATTGCTCTCTTTGTATATATTCCTTGGATTTCTTTAGGAGGTTTTGAAGACTCATTGTGTAAGGGTCTCGATTTTCAGTATCAGCTGACACCATCGCAATGTTCTCTTTCTTTTCATTCTCATGTAAAGGAGACACATTTATTGGCTTGGAAAATGCTCCTTCTGGGCAAGTTCTCTTTTCAGAGAGGGTAGAACATGTATTCTTTGGTTTACAAGGGATAAAACTTCCAGTTCTTTCAAGAGAGTTCCCACTTGACACAATATGTGTATCTGCTGGCTTAACCTCCAGTGCCCTTTTAGGTTCCACAGATCCACTGGGAATAACAGAATTTGGCAAAACACTGCTTGACTGTGTTACAAAGCCATTCAACACTTTCAAGTCTAAATCCAAATGACTATTCTCTGTATCAGACTGATCAGGACCATTTTGACTGGCCAATTTCTTCATCTGTAAGAAAAAGAAAAAACAGTAATTTATGGGAAGTTGTAGAAGCTGGACAATGAAGAAAGCTGATGTGAAGAAAATCAACTCATCTGAAATCTGGTTCTGCAGGACAGCTTAACAGACACCTTGGATTGCTAAAAAGGCAAATAAAAGGACCCGAGAGCAAATCAATTCCGGACACTCATTAGAAGATTCATTAGATGACTAAACTGAGGCTTTTGTAATTTGGACATATCGTGACGTGACACTAGGAAAAGAGAAAGACCAAAAAACAGATGAATTGCTTCAATAAAAGCAGCACATCCCTGGATGTACTAGATCAGGGCTTCCAAAGGTCCCTCACTCCCTGGGTTACAGTAAGCTGAAACTAACTTGATGGCAGGTAATATTGAGAACCCACCATACTAAAACATGAATATAAGTTACTAAAACACATACAAAAATGTACATTAAAATGTACACATATAGGCCATGATCCATATAAAATGTGGCTGATCCCAAACACTCATGGGGATATCAGTATTCTTGGAAGAGCTCTTCACTCACTTCACACACACACAAATTGCTTTAGAAGCAAAGGGAATTTCTAAAATAGATTTGAAAAGAAAAAAGATCTCAATGCTTATGCACAAGAAAGGCATATTTGTAAAGGTCCTTTGAATCCCAAAATCTACATCAACTGCCTTGTTCATTTTGCAAATGAAAGCAATTTTTACAGCAGATGTAACCACCTAATCCTTCAGATTTGATTTCCCATCGTTTAAAAAAAGGGAGGAAAGACAAATGAATAAATGCATTTGCACATCTAATTTCCAGTGCTTTGTAGAAGTGTACAGCTCTTATCTGACAAAACATGGAAACTGCTTCTTTGTTGCAATCATCCTGGTTTTAGTACTATGCACAAACTTAATAATGACATTACTTGCCTGGGAGCTGAGAAATAGTTAAAACTGTGTGTTAACTGCAGAATTCTAGAGGAAAGCTAGCCAGTTAGTATTTTATCTTCAAAACACTCCTGCTGTTTCTTTCAAATCCCAAGCCAGGTGATGGTTGCCATGGACACACCAATAAACATAGCAAGAAAACTGACCAGTTTACTTTGTGCCCTAATTGTGCCTGTTAAGGAATGTAAAGATTTCATTCATAGCGTTCAGGTAGTATAAGTCATTTTCTTTCAAAAGAGCATGTGTGTCAATAGCGTTATGTACACAAGGAAGAAGATGGGGGAATTCAAGGGAGACATCTGCATTCTTCTGTTATGGCAAGCCCAACAAAAAGAGGGCCACAGAACCTTAAGGCTATTTAAGCTCACTTGTATATACTTTTAAGTATGAGGGCTCACTTCATTAATCTGGCATCTAGTCCATAAAAGTTTACACGACACTAAATCTGTTCAGTCTTACGGGTGCCACAAGAGCACACATCTTGAATGTCAACAACTTTTGGGAGATGTAAGTTACAATTGTCTCTTTTGTATAGAAGCCACAATAACCAAGGTTCAATTTAAAGTATCCCAACAAGCCTAACCATGTTTAGATGGAAGTCAAAGTAACAGTATTCTCTAACCATTACACTGATAAAACCACTTAATTTAATGAATCTGCCACTAGAGTTTTTTTTTAAATAAAATTTACCACAGAGGTTACTGTGCTACAAAACAGAAAACAGAACATAAAGCCTTCTTGCTTCCACAACTGTTGTACTGCCTTTTTTTTTGGGGGGGGGGAGTCTTTTTCAACCTCACCTGCACATTTTCCACAATCTCCTGGATGCGATCCAACAGAATCCTTTTCTTGGAACTCTTCTGCCAGATTTCTAAATCCAGAGCTTTTTGTCTGTCCTGTTGTAATTCCTTTTTTCTCTCAGGAGTAAGCTGTAAAACACAGAATGAAACTAAGAGGAGACAAGAAAAAATAATTACCTAGCATACTAGCCCCAAGTCTCTCCTAAGAGAACAGAATGGATTCCCAATGTGGATATCCTGAAATCAATTCTTAGTACTTAAAAATAAAAAAACTCTAAAAAAAGAAAATGTGAACATAACAGCAGTTACAACAAACCTACGCAAAGTTTACTATTGGAACTAAGAATTAGTCATTTCCATTTATTATTTTGATGTGAAAAAGAGATCTTACCAGAGGAGAAAGCACAGGAACACCACTGAAATGAATACATGAAATATTTTTGTGCTGAGTAGGTGGAGCCATTTCTCTCTGCGCTGACTCTCCTTGGATCCGTTCAAGCTGTCTCTTGCAGAACACCTCATAGTCCTCCATTTTAATTCAGTTGGGCTAAATGGAGAAAGAATTACTTGTTCTTCAAACAACCCAGAATACAGACTTCAGATTAGCACAACTCTATATGGCTTCAATGGATTCAAGCTGCAGGAAAGGAGATTCCACCTGAACCTCAGGAAGAACTTCCTGACGGTCAGAGCCGTACAGCAGTGGAATACGCTGCCTCAATGGAGTGTAGTGGAATCTCTTTCTTTGGAAGTTTTTAAGCAGAGGCTGGATGGCCATCTGCTGGGAATGCTTTGATAGGTGTTCCTGCATAGCAGGGGGTTGGACTCAATGGCCCCTGGGGTCTCTTCCAATTCTATGATTCTATGATTCTGCCATGTTGTTTCCATCTTTGCCCTTTCAACCAACATAACTACTGGTTTACAACTTTGCTGTCAGGTGTTCCCCAATGGACAATAACCTTCCTGTAAAGCTAAGGGAGCTATCAAGAACACCCCTCTGCTCCCAAAGTATCATTAGAAAAAGTACGTTATGTACCAGAAGGACAGATTTGGGTTTGCATGCTCCCGGTTCTGGAGAATCTTGGCGTAACTGAGAAAGCACTGGGTGGTAGTGCATGCAGATGGTTCACTCCCACATGGCTCCTCCTGACAGTAGGAGTAGCTAAATTAATCAGAATTACAAAATTCCACCTATTGCCCAGAGAAGGGCTCCCATCTTGCTGTTCCCAAACAAACCAGAGTTTGTAAACCAAGAATGCACCTTGGCTTGGCTGAAATGGGGAAAACAACCCAGAAGAACCTGGCTTAGGTAACACGCTAAGTTTAATATTCCTGGCTAATTTTGCCACTTCTGTTGATGGGATGAGCCAAGCAGACTATATGCACCACAATAAAATACGACTTTTCAGGAACTTATATTTACTGCTGAATTTCAACACAATCAACTCTACTTATTCCAGCCTATCACAATTTTTAGCTGCAACTCTCCTCAACACCAGTCAGCATGGCCAATCATCAGACATGTTGGGAGTTATCATCCAAAGCTTCCATAAGCTGTGGAAAAATAAGTCTACTCCATATGCATACATAAATAATGTGGAACTTTCTAATGACCTCTCAATCTATATAGGAGCCATCCTCTCCTCTAATAAACTCTTCATATCCATATGTCCAGCAAGATCTATCCATTTCCCTACGTCACACTCCTAAAAACTGTTCAACCAATCAATGAGCAATGATATGTCATCTGAAAGCACACGGCAGGCAACCAAGAAGAGTTATAGAAGTTGCTCAAAGATGTTCAAAGCTCAAATTTACAGTGTCCATTTAGACTATCCATACATGCACACACAACACACAAATGTCTATCCACTTTGCAAGATTAGTAGGAGCCAATTATAGCCCTGCCCACAAAGACTAACTATAATAGCAGAGAAAATCAACTACGTGGTATGGAATCAGTCAGACAACTCAGAACACAAGAAGAAATTCACAAGATTGGGGGAATGGGGGTAGGGGTCACAGCATTACGGAGTTTATTTAAAACCTGCCTCCTTACAAATTCTCTTCAAGTAGACCTGCTCTCTTGTACAACAGAAAAGATGCCTGTTCCATCTTCTGCAAGGATGCCTGTAACAAGCAGGAAACCATCGCCCGTCAGTGCCGAGTGCAAAAGGTGCACCCAAGCCTCGCACTCAAGGCCTGCCCAGCCTGACACCTCTTTGTGTTCAGGCCTGAACAGCCAGGGAGATCTCTGAATCAAGCCAGGGCCAGGACAAACGGGTCTGCCTCAGTTCTCCCTCTCTAAGAACACAGTCCCTTCCTCACTCTTGTCCCCCCTCCCTTGGCTTCTTCCTTTCAGGACTCTCCCCCTTTACTGCCTTCCCTAAATCTGCCCTTCTTTCAGATGTAAGGATCAGCAGTGATTTATATTTTCCAAGACTGTGGTGCTGCTGGCACTAAGGTCAAGATGATATTATTGGTACCGTGTATATTCCAGGATTCAAAATAAGACTGTGACACTGTTTTAAGGTACACAGAACTTCAAACATTTACTGTAACACTGTTGCTTTAAATGTGTTTTGTATCTAAATATTTATAAACAGCACACCATTCTTCTCTCTCTCTCTCTCTCTTTCAATTCATTCACTATGTCTCATACACCCCATTTCTCAGTTCTCTCTCCCACAGAGCTCTTCAACTCTTCAACCTCTCCCAAACACACCACAAATCACACTCAACACACACCAGATAGTTAAAATCCATTATTTTCCTCTTTCCACCAGCCTCTCCCCTGGGCTATCCAAGGTTCCATTTCACCAGCCAACCAGCTTAAACACTCTCAGTTGCCAAGGAGGCTCTGTTGCCAAGACCCCCTCCCATCAGGTTCATCACAATGCCCCTTCAGATATCTAAAAACAGCTATCTCCCTTAGGCCATTTCTGCACTAGACTGTTGTAGTCCTATTATCCCACTTTCAACATCCTGTGGAATCCTGGGGTTTGCAGTTTAGGGACAACAGTCTAGTGCGGAAATGGCCACAGTCCTGTCTTCTCTCAGGTAGACATATCTAGCTCCTACAACTGCTCCCCTGATTCTCTGTACCGTTATTTTCCTGGTCACACTGCATTGGACATACTTTGGTTTGTCACGTGGCACTTGGAACTGAACATACTCCAGTTTGTCACATGGCACTTGGAAATGACCAGAGCACTCTGGATGTGGCCTGTGTGGAACTATTACTTCTGTTAATATATCTAAGACTGCACTGGCCTTTTCAGCAAGTGCCTGACACCGCTGGCTCAAGCACAACTTGGGATCAACTAAGACACCTAGTCCTACACAGCTTATGGCTCTGAACAGTTTTCTAAAAAAGTATTTTTTGTTCCCACTGCTATGATATTTTGCTGCTACTTTTATATTACATGTCTTTTGACAGGTTTTGATTATTATTGTTAACATATGGCTTTGTTTGCATCAATGCCATATATTGAAGATCCTAGCAGGTGCATTGCTGAAAACGGCTGGTTAAAAAACAACAAAACAATCAAATTAATAGTCCTCACTAGATTAACATTTATTCTAAAAATATATATTTTCAACTGAGAAAGCAAACATGTCATCTGAAAAGTATCAGATCTGAAAGGGATCAGTGTAGGAGGATAACAACTGCCAACACTTAGAAAAGCAACTAAAGCTAACTATCCCTTATTTTCAAAAATTGATGCTGCTATATATTTATTTCTAGAGCACCAAGGATGCATTCAACTCATACAGCAACAGCAAAACATGAAGGAGAGGAACTGTAGTCCACACATTTTGCATACAGAAGGTCCTACATTCAATTTCCAGTTAATGAATACTCTTGTAATGGGAGGAGATCCCCTTGCCTTGGAGCACGGTTGAAGAGCCATTACCAGCCATAGTCTGTGGTACTGAACTAGATGGACAAGAAATCTGCCCTAATATGTTGTCATTCTTTGTCTCTTTAACCAGGAACCACCCTGCAGTCAGACTCCCCTCTGAGTTATTAGACAATTCCACAGACAGGCAGCATTCTGGAACTGCATTCCGGAACTTCTCTACAGAGTTCTATGGAAGCTGAATGATGGGAAATAACGGATGCCCCCATTACTACCCAATGGACTTGTGTTCTTGAAAAGGAGACTGTCACTTAAAAGGGCATGTCCAAAACATTTATAATAATCTAGCCAACACCTGATAGAAAACACATCTCCCTTCTAGGCCTGTAGGGCCAGGGTTTCCCTAGTGACAAGTGAAGCCCTCACAATAGCATCCTCCACCCACCAGCTTCCATCTGTAAGAAAAAGAGTAACTGCATTATCTATTAACCTGCTGTACACAAATCCTTCTGATCAAAACAGTCAACATGTGAAGTTAAAGAAAGAGGAATACACATCCTGTGCCGACACAGACCGTCATGGCCTCCCAACTGAGATATCAGATCATACATCCAATTTGTAATTACACTCCAGAGGAACAGATATGCTAACAAACTCTACAAAAAATATGGTGGTAAAATGAGACTGTCATAGTTTGGCCATATCATGAGAAGCCACGGCTCACTAGAAGAGACAAAAATGCTTAGTAAAGTAGAAGGCGGTATGGTGCAGTGGTCTGAGTATTGGACTACGATCTTGGAGACCATGGTTCGATTCCCTGCTTGGCCATGGAAACCCACTAAATGGCCTTGGGTGCATCACACACTCTCAGCCCCAGAAAACCCCATCATAGGTAAAACCTTAGAGTTGTCATAAGCCGGAAAGGTACACAGCAACACAACAACAAGGTAGAAGGCAGAAGGAAAAGAAGAAGACTGCATCACAGACGGACAGACTCAATCAAGGAAGACGCACACCTGAGTTTGCAAAACTTAAGCAGGGCAGCTGATGACAGGGTAACTTCGGAGTTTGTCATCCATCGGACAGCCATAAAAGGAAGTCGTCTTGACAGCAGTTCACAAACCACAAAACCATCATCAATATTAGCAAACAGATTAGGATATCTGGTTTTGTGTAATCCGTGGAAGCTTTACGCCATAATACGCGTGTGAGCTAAGATTCCACAGAACAGCTTTTCTGGACCTTTCCGCTCTAGCCTGTTGCAGCGCTATTATCCCACTTTCAACATCCTGTGGAATCCTGGGGTTTGCTGGCCTGAGCCCCTCCTTAAACCGCAAACCCCAGGATTCCATACGGTGTTGAAAGTGGAATAATAGCGCTGCAACAGGCTAGTGCGGAAATGGCTTCGGACATTTTGAGCTTCGCACCAGAGAAGACACACATTCTTCATAATACACTTACACTCCTCTCTGGCACCCCTCCAAACCAGCAGCATCTGTTTCATCTTTAAAAAAAAATTAAGGGGAGAAAGCGGGGAGACAGAATATTTCTTCACCTGGCGGTTCGTGCAGTCGAAATCTCCCGTCAAAGATGCGCAGGACCGGGCCGGCGGGGGAGGGGGTTTACACGGCCAGCCAGGATCCCCTCGGCCTCGGAAAGAGTGAGAGGGCCCGGCCCAGCGCCGCCCCGCCGAGGCCTACCTCGGCTCCTCTCGGGGAGCCTCAGACGCGCGCCCGGCGAGCTCTCGCGCCGCGGCGGGCGCTGTTTCTGCCGCGGGAGCCGCGCGGCCCGGCCCGCCCCGGCCCCTGGCGACGCCAACCCAGCCCTCCGCCGGCCCGCCCGGCCCCCGGCGAACCCGCCTCCCCGCTTCCCGCGCGGCGCTTCCGGCTTCTGGAAGAATGGAGCCGTTGCAACCGCGGCCACAGGCGCGGCGGCGTTTCTAGGTTACCGAAGGGTGGGAACTACGCCTCCCAGAAAGCGGCGAGAAACAAAGCCTCTGAGCACTTTGCATGCTGGGAGTTGTAGTTTTTATGGCCTGCGGTGCTAGCGCCTTTTGCCGCATGATTCCACTTTCAACCTCCTGTGGAATTCTGGGGTTTGTAGTCTACTGAGGCCCAAGAGCCCTCTGGCTGAGAATTCTAAAGGCCCCTCCCTAAACTGCAAACCCCGGGATTCCATACGATGTTGAAAGGGGAATCATAGCGCTGTAACAGTGTAGGGCAGAAATGGCCTGTGGGCTCCCTGCCTATGTTTTAATCAGCACTTGTAAAAGAAGTAGGCAGCTCCTGAGCCCTGCGGTTGTTAGACAGCAAGTCCTCTCTTCGTTCTTCCACGTTCGCTATGCTGATGGGAGCTTTTTGTTGTTGTGTGCTTTGAAGTCACACAACCACAACCTCAGGCGAACCTCTCACAGAGGTTTTTTGGCTAGATTTGTTCAGAAGGAGTTTGCCTTCCTCTGAGGCTGAGAGAGTGGGACTTGCCCAAGATCACCCAGGAAGTTTCCGTGGCTGAGCAGGAATCTGAGCGGGGACTTGAACTCCACTCTCCAGAGTCATAATCCAACTCTCAAACCTCTACACCAGGTTGGCTCTCTCTGATGGGAGCTGTAGTCCCACCACTATCTGGAGGGCCACCCACCCCTGGTTTATGTTTTCAATATAGCCTGATAGGGATGTAGTGGTAAATTTTGAAGTACAGACATGACACTCCCTTTATTAGCCATCACATCAAGCAGAGGCCAAAAGTACAGGCAGGCTGTACACATCTCCCTGGCCGTTTCCACACTACACTGTTATAGTGTTATTACTCCACTTTCAACCCCCTGTGGAATTCTGGGGTTTGTAGTTTACTGAGGCCAAAGAGCTCTCTGGCTGAGAATTCTAAAGCCCCCTCCCTCAACTGCAAACCCCAGGATTCCATAGGATGTTGAAAGGGGAATCATAGCACTATAACAATCTAGTGCAGAAATGGTCCCTGCGTACATACTCACACCAAAGAGCAGGTGCGTACAGCACAACGTGCAGTTCAGTTGGCATCAAAGGACAATTACAAAATAGTGAAATGCTAAAGAGCATCTTGGGTGGAGAGGCCTGAGAACTGTATGAAAGAGAGACAAATGGCATGCAACTAACAATTCAACATATTCCAGAACTTAGATATTTTCTGAACACTAGGGAAAGAATACTGTAGCTCAATATCAAAACAGTTGTAGCAGTTTTAATTTTCACTAGAAGCAGGTCCTTCGTAAAAGCTAATGTGTCTTATCTAACCAAGCCACCACAAAATACTTTGCATAACAAGAAGAATATCCAGAGCTGTGAGGTCCTGTGGGCAATGGAAAAATTTAGGGAAAAGATAGTGATTTTGACATTGATATTGTTCTCCTATGGACAAATTTTTAATTTTTCCAAAAAGAGTGGAAGCTTTGAGGAATGGAGGGGGAAAATCCAGTTAAATATTTTCACCTTTGGAATGAATTGAGTGCTTTCGAAGACAAGATTTTACAGCTCAAAAGGCCAGGTACTGTGTACTTTGAAGATTTGTATCAGCATCAGAGAGTTATGATTTTTGGACCAATTGTAGATATATAGAACACTGAAATCCAAGATGCACACTGAGAGTGCTGCCACCTTTACAAAACAACAGAGTTGGGGAGCTGGTGTTAATGCTTGTGAATTGCTGATTGACTTCAACTTTATTCTAGTTTGGTAAGGCAGGCGTAGGGGAAACAAGTACCCTGTATCTATTGTCCTTCAGATTTGGCTTGACTCAAATTTTCCCCTCTCTTCAAATGACTGTCACACAATCACCCTTCCTAAAACTGGGAACTACTAGTCTGAAAGTTTGGTTATTAACAGAGTTCCAACCAAGACACACAGAAGGAAGTGAACTACATGTATTATATCTACATCTACCTAGAAGGTATAGCCACATTTCTGCTAGTACAAAAATTTTTCGGTTTCAAAATAGTACAATATCATATGCTAACAAGTTATGAATGTCGCTAAAAGACATAAATTAGACTGAGATTTAGATTTATGCTGCTAAAGCAGTAAAATTAGTTTTAAGTTTGATATAAGTTCCATATGTTTCAATATTCCAAAAATTTCTATTTCCTTCCTGAAAGGAAAGGACTGTTTTCACCGTGGTTTCCATATTCATATCAATTTTATTTCTCCAGTTATATGTGTGTGTATCTCTGTTCAAGTTCCCTCTCAGATTATAGTGATCCTGTGAATTTCATGGGGTTTTCTTAGGTGAGGAATACTGAAAGGTGGTTTGCCTTCCTTTCAACAACAGCTACTGAGAAGTTTGCAGCTGAGCACAGAGAAGTCCAAGGGAGGTGGCAGATCTGTGATCCTTCTGTAATCTCAAAGTGAGCCTAGATTCCAGTGCATCACTGAAAGCACATGACGTAGGAACCAGGGGTGTCTCCACTCCTCCATCTAAACAGGAAAGACACCCCCCACCCGAAAGATTACCTTCAAATATGGTGAAAATGTCCATAAACATACAGGTAATTTACTTAAAGAGAGCCAGCATGGTATTGTGGTTTGAGTGTTGAATTAGGATCCTGGAGACCGGGGTTGAATTCCTTACTGAGACGTGGAAACCCACTGGGTGACGTTGGGTGCATTACATGCTCTCAGCCCCCAGAAACCCCCTGAGGGTCAGCATAAGTCAGAAACAGCTCGAAGGCACACAACAACAAATTTATTTAAAACTTCCTTTTGAAAATACTGTGCAGTTTATTGTTCATCTGTTTGTCTTAGTTCTTGTGGCTTTTTTTTTTAACTAATGACTCATGGTTCCATTTGCATGATCACATTGGTTCACTATAAAAATCTGAAAACAACTGTTATAGATATACAAACAGATAAGGTGAAATATGAGAGTCATAAAAAAACATAAGCCAACAACAATAAAAAGGTGGGAAGGATACACACTGAAGTATGAAAAATCTGAGATAAGAGGATGATCTGTTGGAAAAGAGCCATGGGAGAGTATTTCACTACATGATCACGGCAGCAAGACTGTTGTATGCACAAAGATGGAATGATGGCACTGAAACTGACTGAACTAGCAGAAATTGACAAATTATCAGCTTTTGATTGGAGAAAAATTGTTGGAGACATTTCTGAAAGACTGGAAAACCTTATAGCCTTTTTTTACAGAAAAAAAATACAATGATTTAGCAACTTTTGGTTTTGACAATTAGTAAGATGTTGTTAGCAGAAGAAGTGATGTGGTAGTGTTATAGAGAAAGGTTTGATTATATGTAAGTCAGAAGCCATACTTTCTTTTGTTCTGTCATTCTTTCTATATCTTACCTTTCTTCTTTTTTATTTTTTCTGATCCATTTTTATTGAATTTAGACAATTCTGAATAAAAATTATGTTTAAAAAAATCTAACACAATATCACTTACCTGCATACACAACAAGAAGTCCTTTTTCATTCAGTTCATAGTTTTATGTTAGCATATGCTACTTCAGTCTAATTTAACAAAACAAAACAAAACAAAAACGGAAAATAAAGTTTAATACAATAACTAAAACCAACTGGATTAGATCCACCAAACCAAGCGGAAGATAGTAATTCCACCCTTTGTCTTTTTCATTGATTCAGCAGGTCAACTCTAGCAGGGACAGGCACAACTAGATTTAGGCCAATGGCTTTTAGTCCAAGTGGACTAAATGTTCAAATGGCTTACTGTTACCTCCAGCATCAGAGGCACTATATGTCAAATTCCAGTCGCTGGAGAAGGAGCCAAGGACAGTGCCAGGGTGCTTTGTCTGAGGCAGAGGACAAAGTGATGCCTCTCACGACACCTCTAAGAGCAGGGCTGCCTTATATAAATTTTAATGAAGTGATTTTATTACTCTGGGGTGCCTTTGCTGCTTTTCCTGAGTGATATGCTTTGGTTGTTACTTTTGAATATTGTAAACTTTACCTTGCAAAGAGCTATCCCATAACTGTTGCTTTGCAAAGAGTTATCCAGAAAGCAGGAGAAAGAGGTTGCCTTGCAAAATCAGGATAGTAACATCAGCAGCAGTCGTCATTATCCTGTTACCCTGTTTTCTGGGGGTCCCGGGAGGGACACCAAATTGCTTTCAAAATTATACAAGTTGGGGAAATTAGTCAAGAGCACAAGTTAGCGCTGTGAGAGGCAGGGTAACGTAGCGAGATCTTGAACCCAATGTCTACGGGGTCAGGCCGAGTCAAGAAGCAAACCGGAGTTAAATAACAAAGGTGAATTTTTTTAAAAATACAGTCAATCAGTGTAAGCAACACAAACACACAGAGAAACTATAGAAATAAAGGTTGGAGTGGTATAGAGCGATTTTTAGAGGAGTTGTTGGTTTGGGTAATACTATACCTGTCCTGAAGCCCGGTCGGAAGCGGAGAAGCTGGGGAGCGTGGATCTCGGCACGTGGAGCTGAGGGGAAGGCTCGCTTGGACAAAACGACAGCAAGGCGGGATGGAAGCCGAGAGCGATCCGAAGAAGCGCTCAAAATCAGGGGTTTTTATAAGAATAATTGTGACCGCAGGTTAGGTCGGACTTGGGGAAAACAATGGATTTGGGGCTGGAGACAAAGCCTCCGAAAGGTCAGAATTTGAATGATTGAATTATAGCCAAATTGTCAATATGAGTAGCCAGTATGCAAACGCAGAGTGCTTGGACGTTGTATAGTCAGATCATCAAGCTGCCAGCTCGGGGCAGAGGATCTTTTGAAAGTTGCGTGCATACATAATTGAGTACTCGCCTTGAGGTCTCCTGAAGCCGCGAGTCGGCTATTTTCTGGCCTGCCTGTATTGTGTTGTAATATTACAGCGATTGTCGGCCGAGCCTGTGTGCGTGCTTGTCCGGGGGCCTCGCAAGCACGTGGAGGGGAATGGGTATGTGAGGCCGAATTAGATATCTTTTCATATCCCCCAAGCTCGGGCTAGCCAGGGCAGTAACAATCCTGCAAGGAGTTGTTGTACTAGGAAGGGAGGAGGAGGAGGAGACCGCCTGGCAAAGAATTATCCAAGCATAATTTCACACAGAGAGAAGCCGGGTGTGTGTGTGTGTCTGGATGCAAAAATGGTTTCTATTGTGATTGCCTCGCTGGACACAGGTTACGGGCTGGCAGTGATGCAGACTCAAGTCGATTGACTCTGACTCGAGTCCCTTGGCTCAACTTGGACTGGACTCGACAATAAATGACACACTGATTTGACTCAAGACTTGTATATTTGTAGGGACTGACTTGCCGCCCTTGGTTCAGTAACGTAACCCGTTCATCCGGAAACTTTATGACTTTGAACAACACTTCCATCTCCTTTTGCGTCCTGGTCATGCGATGATCTGTCTCAAGGCCAAAGCATGGGTGCATTTCTTGGAAGGGGACAGCAAATGGATTAGGCAACAGGCTCGAGGCAGCTTTGAGGTCTGCTTGTTAGCCTGTTCCCGCTGCACACTGGAGGAGTCTTCAAAAACTTTTCCTGAGAGCAGAAGGCAAGACGTGCGCCCAGAGCGCACCGCACGCTTCTCAGAGGGGCGCAGCAAACGCGTCAGGCAAGGGGCTTGAGGAGGAAGGATGCTTCCTTCTAAAGCTTCCGAAGCTTCAGTAATGGGGAGTGAGAAGGCACCTATTTCCCGCTTCCGAAAAAGCCTCCAGCTTCAGAACCAGGGAATAAGAAGGGTCCTAGTCCCCATTTCAGAAGCTGCAGTCTTTTTTGACACAAAAGCCTCCATCTTGAGGAATGGGGAGCAAGAGGGAACCACTTCTAAAGCTGTAAACCCTTCTAAGCCCATTGACACCGCCCATACACCCCACCATCGCCTCTTTCCCCCCCTGTTAAAGTGGGCTCTCACACTTGAGACTTGGGCCATTTCCGCACTAGATTATTATAGTGCTATTATTCCACTTTCAACCGCCTATGGAATCCTGGGGTATGCAGTTTAGGGAGGGGCCTCAAAGGCTCCTCCCTGAACTGCAAACCCCAGGATTCCATAGGCGGTTGAAAGTGGAATAATAGCACTATAAGAGTCTGGTGCGTAAACAGCCTTAAAGACAGAGCCTAGAGACTCGGCTTGAGGAGGCTTCCATCGCCAGACTGAAGCACAACACGGCCGGCCCGCTCGAACAGTCATCCGAAAAAATTAGTCCCGGTCTCAGAACCGAGGTCCAGTCTTTCGATTCCCATTGGCTGACGTCCGCGGGGTGCCGGGCCGCGATTGGCCGGGCGCCGCGCGCCGCTCCAGGTGATTGTGCGCTCGCACTGACGGCTGGCACCTGAGGGAGGCTGCGGGGCCTCGCCCGGCTTCTCGCGGAGGGCGGCTCGCGGAGGGCGGCTCTCCGCAGGCGCCGCGTCGGCCGCCCCCGCCGCCATGTTCTGCTACTCCGAGGGCTTGGCGACCGCCTTCTCGGTGCTGCTGCTGGCGACGCTGGCGCTGAGCCGGAGCGCGGCCGTCTCGTGCCTCCTGACTGGCGGCTTCTACTTGGCCCTGCGCCTCTTCAGCCTCGAGCCCGCGTCGCCGCAGCGCGCCCAGCTGGTGGTGCAGCCGCGGGGCAACCCGGCCCGCATCGCCCACCGCGGAGGCGGACACGACGCGCCCGAGAACACGCTGGCCGCCATCCGACAGGTCAGCCTCCAGCGGCGAACCGGGGAGGAGGAAGGGGAGGGAAGGAGCCGGTGAGGCAGCGATAACGTCAGTAAATTAGGGTATAAAAGGAATACCCGGGAGAAAGCCGCACTGAACTCAGCAGGCTTTACCATTTCAAGGAGCGAGGCCATTTCCGCACTAGCCTGTTATAGCGTTATTATTCCGCTTTCAACCTCCTACGGAATCCTGGGGTTTGCAGTTTAGGGAGGGGTCTCCAAGGAACTAATAATTCTTAATACTCAAAGGTCCCTCCCTAAACTGCAAACCCCACGATTCCATAGGAGGTTGAAAGTGGAATAATAGCGCTTAACGGTCTAGTGAGGAAATGGCCTAGGACTACCTCTATACTACAACCAGGGATAGGAAAAGTGGCTCTCTGGCAGTTTTTGAACTGCAGCTTCCATCATTCCTCCCTTAGGGCGATGGAAGCTGCGGCCCAACAACACGTGGAGGGGTCGGCACAGCCCCCCTCTGTGCGTTACAGGATCAGATTGTTCTGCGGGTTCCCCCTCGCTCACCAACAGAACCCGCGTTTTAAAAAATGACAGGCATATTTTGGGATGTCTCCTTAACAAAGTGGCAAGTTAAAAAAAAAGTAAGTCACACTCTCTCAGCCTCAGGAGGGCAAAGGCAAGCACCCTCTGAACAAATCTTGCCAAGAAAACCCCACAATCGCGGGTAAGTCAAAAGCTTCTTGAGGGCATACAACAAATAGAAAAGCCACGTTATGTAAAATTATTTTTTGTATGATGTGGCTAAACCTCATCCAGTTAAGCTGAACAGTGGGAAATTCGGGACAGATAAAAGGAAGCAGTTCACAGCCCTTCACTAAATTCTGGAATTCTTACCACATGAGGACCATGACATCCAGGTTAGACAGTTTTGAATGAGGACTTGACAATGTGTCTCTCTATGCCAGTTTCAGGGTGGGTTGTATAGACCTTTATTCTGATCCAGCGTTGCTCCTCTTACGTATCTATACAGACATGTGGGGAAAAGGACAACCGAAATGTGGTGATGTCGGGCAAAAAAGGTTACCATGAGAATTTGACTGATTGCAGAAGCACTTCACTATCGTCTTGCCCTAACTCCCTGGAAATGCACCCACTGGAAGTTTTCCTTATTGTCTTTATGCAAGATAGAAAGGAAAATGTCTACTGACAACATTTTAAAATATTTATGTGCGTGTTGTGTGCGTTCAAGTTGTCTCTGACTTATGGCAACCCTAAGGCAAACCTATCACAGGATTTTCTGTGGCTGAGAGTGTGCGATGTGCCCAAGGTCACCCAGTTGGTTTCCATAGCCAACAGGGAATCGAATCTTGGTCTCCAAGGTTGTAGTTCTGCACTCAAACAGCTACACCACACTGGCTCCCAAAACCCTCTTTAGGTCGGTACACAAAGGGTGTGAACTTTGGTTGCTGTTGTGTGTCTTCAAGTCGTTTCCAACTTACGGTGACCCTGAGGAAAAACTATCACATGGTTTTACCTCATGAAAAGTGATCATCTTCCTCCAAACATGTTGGCTGCTCACAATAAAAATCCCCCCCCCCCCAATTCTGGAGTTTAGTCTTCCTTTTTTCTACACATATCAGGTGACATTTTTCCCTCTTGTACCTATATGAACCTATTAAAAAACTGAAGATGAGCAAACATTGTCTTAACACAAGGAAGAGATCCCTGCTAGATCAGACTGTGATTTATCTATCCAGCACAGGGGTGTCAAGCATCAGCATTATGGTTGCCTTCAAAGGGCTGGTTGTATCTGTAAGACCATATAAATGTATCTACTTTTTATTGTATTAAATAATTGCCTCTGCATTTGATTATTACTGGGTTTAATAACTAGCTCTGAAACTAAGTGTACAACTATTGTACAATTTATTGAAAAATGAGTTTTGAAAACAGGAAGTTATTTTTTTTTAATCATTAGACAAATACTGCCTGTGCCTCTTTCTGCCCCCCCCCCGTCCCTTGTGGCTCTCTCTGTCCCACTGCCCCAACTTTTATGAGCCACACAGAGCATTGCCATGGTAACCTGCAGCAATGCTCTGACAGTAAGACTTGGACGAAGGAGCAGTCAGAAGTAGAGGTAGATCACGAGTGCTGGCTGCTGGGCCCCTCTTCAGAATATCGTCAGCCAGGGACCCACAATGTGGTGATCAGGCTGGCCAGGCGGGGGTCTAAGGCCCCACTTTGGGGGTCCCCAATATCAGTATGGTTTGGATGGGCACCATACCTAATTGGCAACACATTTTATTGGCTCCGATATCAAATTCAAGCCTGAGAGGTGACAGAAAGGTCAAACTGAGCAAGGGAAGGAATTTGACTGTAAATGTGAGGAGGACAGGTCAACTCAAAACTTCCTCCAGGTAAGACTGAGTCATTTGTCAGGCAAATACACACCATTCCTGTGGATAATAGGCTTAAACAGAAGCTGGAATTTTCCAGGAAATCCAACTGTGAGGAGCCCACCAGGATACTGACAGATATCCAGTCCCTTGTACACCTGGATTCTTTCCTCTTTCCTTACAGCACCCACAATAGACAGCTATTACAACATCCATCATGTCTTTGTCAATCAAGCACTAAGCCCATCAACAGGCAAAAGAGCCATTGTCCACAACAGGTTCCCTTTGTCTTGCATCTGGAACCTTCACAGCCACATGTTCCCCTGTTTTCTGGGAGTCCCGGGAGGGACACCAAATTGCTATAAGTTGGGGAAATTAGTTCAGAGCACAAGCTGGCAAAACGAGAGGCAGGGTAACTTAGCAGGATCTTGCAACGCAGTGTCTACGGGGTCAGGCCGAGTCAAGAAGCAAACCGGTTGGAAAATAATGAATGATCTTTATTAAATACAGGCACACAATGTAAGAAACACAAACACACAGATAACTAAGGAAAATAAAGGTGTGAATAAAATAATGGGATTTTCAGAGGGATAGTTGGTTCGGGTGATACGAAACCTGTCCTGAAGCCCGGAAGAAAATGGAGAGCGAAGCTGGGGTTTGATGTATCTCAGCACGTGGAGCTGAGGGGAAGCTCGCCAAAATACATTTCTGCTCTTCACTACCCTTCTGGACTGGTAATTATAAATCCTCCAAACCCCTCAGCCTCTCTATAATTTTTCCTCTCTTTGTCTTTCAGTTAGCTCTTGTGTGAACGTGTGATTGTGGGTATCTTGTGTGCGTGCATAAGTGAATTCCCTTCAATAAAACACATTTTTAGCTTACTTCTGAATCTCTGGCTGGTTCTTTTCCTGTGTGTGCCCGTAAACACTGGTAGGAAAGATCTTGCTAAGTTGCCCCCCTCTCGCAGCCTCTTGATTTTGAGCTAATTAATTCCCCACTTTTTCAAGGAAGTATTTGGCATTGCAGGGTGGCCCTTTTGGGATAACAAGATGAGTGCTGCAGCTGCAGAAGAGGTGTGAGGGCCATATTCAACATGTGGGCCTTGTATTTGACACATGTGGTCCAGCATCATCCTTTCCATGGTAGCCAATGAGATGCTTCCACAGAGCCCACACATAGGACATAAAGACAATAACTGACCGCTGGAAACGCATTACTAGAAAGCATTGCCCAGGTGTGAAGCATTACAAGGGCCTGAGACATTTAACCCATCTCATCTGTGGTTTTCATCATTTGTTGTTGTGAAAGCTGTTAATTGTTATTATGATGGTAAAAATACAGAGCTTGATGCAAGTTGTAAAAGTCACCCCAGGGCTGCAAAGCTGTGTATATTTACCTGACAGTGAGCAATTAAATTTGTGACAAACAAAGGTATATGTTCCTGTGCTTTACATATGGGAGTTATTAAAGCATTGGGGAACTACAGGGATGATGAGATCAGTTAAAACTAAAGAGAGGTAGAAAAATTAACAAGGGAAATGATGTGCAAATATTTGTGAATCATTAGTCGTAAATATAGCAAACTTCCCTTTCCCAAGGCAATCCACTGGGATAATGAGAGGTGCTGTTTACTCTTTTGTCTGTTTCTAGTCTGCAGTACAAACAGAATTATTGATTCCTCCACAGTCTGCTTTGCTTATCTCAGTGTGGAATATAGATTGCCTCTTATTGTTCATTTTTGTCAAGTATCTTAAGATTTGTCCCCTTCTGTCGTGTCAGTGTGATTTGAATGAAGAGTCAGTTGTAAAATGAGGGGAGAATTTAAAAGAAAGCCAGATTGTCCACTGTATTTAGTGCAAGTGCTCCTTTCACCTCTCTAGCCTTTCCTATGCATTTAGGCCTGGTAGGAGTTACCTGTATTTGCTGGTGTATAAGATGCACTGGCATATAAGACACACCCCATCTTCAGAAGGCATTTTTTAGGGGAAAAAATGCATCATGCACCAGCAAATATGGTAGTTGCCCTTTGGAAGTCTCTGAAAAGTTAAACAACATTATTTTCATTCATATCACATGTACTCTTAGTTTAGTCTTTGTTTTTCTTAAAAATTACGGTATAAATAAATCAGAACTAATCCTTTCATTAATCCCTTTACCAATGAGTAACTACATTAGTATCCTCTGATGTGAATGTTTCTTATTAACAGTAGCAGATCCTGTGTTCATATCCAATTTGTATTTTGTATGTACCTCTGCAAAGAACACACCTTTGTGTTATGTAGTCTTAATTGCTCCAACTAGCCAAGACTCCAAACATGTATCTTAGAAAAGACAGATTCCCACATGCTTGGTCTACTTCTCAGTTGAGATTTCATGCCATAAATGATTTTACAACACATACAAATAATCAAATTCTAAATATTTTAACCAAGATAGTTCTAGAATATTGTGTCCTACAAAAAAAAAAAAAGATTCTGTATGAAGGAAAATTAGATTTGGAATTCACATGGTTAAAGCATGAACACATTAATTAAATTTGCTTATTCCTGCTTTCAGATTTCACATCTGTTCTTATTTTTCCAAAACTCAGTATGTGAAGAATGTCAATTGAGTTGTCTAATGACAAAAATGGAAAGAGCGAAGGAAAGGAGGGAAACAATAGAACCGGGTGGGGAGGCTTTGATCCTCAAGCTGTTTTGGATTTCAGTTCCAGTGAGCCTTTCCCAGCATGGCCAGTGGTAAGAACTTGTGAAGTTTGAGTCCAGCAACATCTAAAGGGTTGCAGATTCCCAGCCCTGCATTTTCAAAACATTCTACAAAGGAAGACACATTAGCCTTAGATGTGACCAAAATATGTGAAACTGTTCATTTAAGAAGAGTCACAGCTGGCACAGCAACCTAAATTGTGGAATATCACTTCAGGACTCAGCTGTGAGCTGACCACCTAAGAGTAAAGTTGGATTCAGAACCATTCTCTGTCAGGTTGCAAATCTCATCCTTAAAAGAGAGAGCTAACCCATCCAGAACAGGCTGCAAGATACTCTTGGATCACCTTTCCTACCAACCAAAGGTACCCTTCTCCTATATGAGTTAAGTCTGTCCTTTTAACTCCCACCACAGCCCACTCAGGGTTCTCACTGTCTTCCTACAGGGAGGCCACCATGTATTGACAGTAGCTTATTAAAAATCATCAGATGAATTTTCCTAGCAGTTTGACATACACATTGAGCAGCATAAGGGAAAGATGAAACCCAGTGGAACTGTGTAGGCCAATAATTTCTAAAAAATGAAAAGAAATCTCCCAACACTATCTGCCGAAACTCAGTTTCCATGGAGAACAGGAATTGGCACAAAACTGTTTGGTGGGCTCAGCCTGACTAGAGGAATACTATGGAAGGTCCAACAGAAGCAATAAGCAGGCCACAGCTGATGATTTGTTCATTTTAATCTCTTTTCAGTGTAATGCCAGCCAAATGTAAATTGAAATGTAAAACATGCCTTCTTACCTATTTTCATGTTTAAAGATGATTGTGTTTGTTTATTAAGGCAGCTGAGAATGGAGCAACCGGTGTGGAAATTGATCTCGAATTCACTGCTGATGGCATTCCTATCCTGATGCATGACAGCACCGTAGACAGAACCACTGATGGGTCTGGAAATTTACGCGAGTTGACATTTGCTGAAATTAGAAGATTTAATCCATCTGCTAGGCATAGGTTATGGTATGCGAAAAATGTATAAAACACAACCATTAATATCTTGAAATATGGTGTTTCCATGCTTTAAAATCAGCATTTTTCTTAGCCATCTTGCCTCCTGAGCCTATGTATTTGTTCTTGTTGTATCCCTTCAAGTTGATTCTGACTTATGGCGATCCCCCTCCCCATCACAGGGTATTCTTGGCAAAATTTGTTCAGGGTTTTTTGTCTTTGCCTACGTCTGAGGCTGGGAGAGTGTTAACTTGCCAAAGGTCACCCAGTGGGTTCCCATGGCCGAGCAGCGATTCAGACCTTGGTCCCCAGTATTGTAATCCAGCACTCAAACCATGATACCATGTCTATGCATAAGTATGCATAGTTACATAGAAAAAAAACCCCGACAGAAGTCGGTAAGATCTACTCTCAGTGGTGTATAGGATTGCAGTTTATACGTACATAGCTAGTCACACACTCTCTCAGCCTGACTAGGTTTTTCTAAGAATAAAGTGCAGAGAAAAAGAAGTATTCCTCCTCAGAGAAAGAGTGGGAAGACACTATTTCTGCTTACAACCAAATCACAATTCCAGAATAAATAACGATAATGTGTGCTTTTGTATCTACACATTCAAAGTTCAGAAAGATAATATAGTACGCAAGTCAGGCCAGTTCATGTATTTAGAGAAAAAAAAACCTACTTTCTTCTACCATTTTAGTTTGTTCCTATGCAAGGTTGCGGTCCATAGACTCATTTCGTGACGTGGATGGGAAGCAGTTGTACCTCACTTCCTTTGCGCTATAGCTTTGAGGCAGTCTTATGGTACCTTAAAGACTAAGCAGTCCTTAAGGTGCATGAAGACTTTTAAAATCATTTCGGTAGAGTGTATTTTTAAATGCTTCATGGTGATCCAGTGCCCATGGATGTATTTTTCCTGTTTTTTTGAGCTGGACATTTTCTTGCTAGAATACACACCACTGAAATTTTCAACTTCTTTCTCTTACAGGAGGGATTATCGTGGGGAGAAAATACCCACGTTGAAAGAAGCTGTTTTGGAAAGTATGCACCATGATCTTATCATCTACTTTGACGTCAAAGGCAATGCAAATCAGGTACTCTTTTGTTACGATGCACTAAAACCCTTACATGCTTATGGGACAACACATGGTAGAGCTCTTTCACTTGACCCTGTGTCAGATGGAGATCTTTCTTGAAAAAGTGCTCATACATTGCTTGTGCTGTTTCTTTTCAGCCTTTATGTGGGGTCACTGAGCATTGTTAAGTGTTACTTGTTATATTTTATAACATACAGTAGTAGATAATGCAAAGCCTTTCCTATGTGTGAGAAATTAATTTTTTAAAAGTTCAAAAATACATATTCTGTCATCTGTATGGATAGGGCTGATATCCATTTTCGCTATTCTAAAAACTGTTTGCAGAAACCTAGACAACCTTAGGCCTGATGCATAGCAAATCACATGGACATATGGAGTTGCTTTATATAGAATTAGATGGTTGATCTAGTCCAGCACTGTCTGCTCTAAAAGACAACAGTTCTTTGCCAAGCCAAGACCAGAGATTTTCCCAGCCCTACTTACTGAAATAATTTTAAGGATCTTATTAATGAAAAGCATGTATTCCGTTATCATACTACAGGCCCTTCTTTAAACCCAGTCTAACCTAAGACGCATGTCTAAAATCGTATTTTTCACTAAATTACATTAGGGCATTTTGCTCAACTCTCCTGGTCTGGTATGCTGTGTTTTTCAAACTACTAATTATCTTGTTATACATGCTGCAAGCGTGCAGCTTGAATAGCAAACATTCTCTAAACTGGAATAGCTTAGAAATAACTGCATGTCACAATAAGGCTGAATTTTACACTGAAAAACGTATATGTTCCTTTCCATCTTCATTCTGACCCTTACCTTCATCTTTGAGTCCTTTACAGATCTTTCATGTAACTTGTTTTGTGACAGGCAGTTACAGCTCTAAAACATCTGTACCTGGAATATCCGCGGCTGTACAATACTAGCATTGTTTGCTCTTTCTCACCAGATGTTGTCTATAAGGTAAAGTTTCCATTTGGAATTCTGTTAGGTTAATATTCGGTAACCATTGTTTGGATGTTAAGGGGATTTTAATTTGGGAAATTTCAGTGTTCTACGTATGGATTCAGAGGTGGGCAGGCAGTGTGCTGTAGATAAATTGGTCTAATGACTTCCAGGTGGCTTCTAGTGCTACCAAAAGATGCAGTTTTTATTTAGCATCCTAAGAAACATTTGGCCAATATTAAGTTACATGTATCCTTTCTCCCATTGCAAAAACAGTGTAAGAAAAACTTCCTCTAATAAGCTCCATCTAGAAGTTAGAAGCTGAACAATCAGTTTCAAAACTGCTTTGGCACTCAGCCCTTCAGAGCTATTTGTTCAGTTGAAATGAGTTGAATGCACTTCTCTGTGTAAATCTCCAGGGCATTGTGCAAAGTAAGTAGAAATGTCTACATCATTCAAGGCATTGTTTTCTCTAAAACCCCTAAGCTACCAGATTACAAACACAGGAGCAGAAATGCTGTTCGGAACATTGCAAAGAAATGGTCTAATACTAGTATTAAAGTAATTACACTGATTGCTAGTACACTTCCAGTCTGAATTCAAGATCCTGATGATGACATTAAAAGCCCTAAATGGCTTGGGACCTTGAAACTTGAAGGAGCATTTCCCACTGTACATGTCAGCCCAAGGTTTGAGATTTGTAATTTGGGGTAGGGGCTCCTCTGTATTCCATAAGTGTAAAGAAAAACTCTGTGGGAGGATTTAGGAGAAAACCTTGTCAGCTGTGGCACCCCCGTTGTGGAAGTATGTTGCCCTTAGAGGCTTGATAGATGCTAAATGCTGGTATCATTTTGGTACCAATCAGGCTTTTAAGTGCCTTGGAAGCCTGGCTTTTTAAATTAACATGCTTTTAGCTGCTTTGAATTATTTTTTACTCTTCTAAATCAGTAAAATTGATTTTATGGTATAATGCCCTGGATGGAGTGGGATATAAATATTTTAATAAATAAATATTAGAGTCAAGCCTGAAATCACAAATGCCATTTACATTACAGCATTTGAGTATTATGCAGGATGCATTTATTCCAATTTCTTTCCTTTGTCTTTTAGATGAGACAAGCAGATAGGAATGTCATTACTGCTCTAACTCATAGACCATGGAGTTTGAGTCACTTTGGAGATGGGAAGCCTCGCTTTGAATCTTTTTGGAAACACTATTTCATGATGGCATTGGATGTTGTTCTAGACTGGAGCATGCACAATTTTCTATGGCACTTATGTGGAGTTTCAGTTTTTCTGATACAGAAAAATTATGTTTCACAGTAAGTAGAAAACCTTGACTTCAGGTAATATATCTGGGTTGGGAGAAAACTGTGAATGTACTTCAGTTAGAGTGACTCTGCAGAAGCACCAAAACATATTTCAACCATGGAATTCATACTGAGCTTGTCATTATTGAAACTATGTCGCCATTTTACTCAAAGATGTGTGTAAAATGTGTTTTTGTATTTGTAAGTAAATATTTCATTTTCCTCTATTGTTGTCTAAGTCAGTGCTACTCAAAGTGGTGGCCCATGGATCTGTGCTGATCCATCAGTTGCGGGTCCCTCAGGAGTTTCTGAGAAGAGAAACAAACAATTATAGCCAATAGGCCTAAATCTAATGCTGGTCCCTGGCACACTGGGGAAATAATATTACCAGTTTCCTGCATGAGACAGCTTAAGAAGCAGTGCTTGTAAGTTAAACAAAAACAGGGGGAAAGGGGTGAAGAAGGGGTGCTGTTACTATAGAGAACTTTTTAAAAAAGCTATGTTTTTTTTTCTAATCACAATGTGAGTATCTCCTCATCATTTTTGTCTTGTCTCCTTTAGGGAGTATGTGAAACAGTGGTCATCAAAAGGAATTCAAGTTGTTGCTTGGACTGTCAACACATTTGCTGAAAAAATATACTATGAAAATGTTCTTCAATGCAGCTATATCACTGACAGCTTACTAGAGGACTGTGACCCTCACTATTAGTTTTGGCCTTACTGGATCCTTCTGCATTTGCTTCACTAGGCAAAGTGAAGTTCAAAAGCCATGGAACTTCTAGGATTCATATGATCACTGATTCTCTTGGGATGGGATTATTACAATGCAGATTGCATCAGATTGTGTCCTTTCATAATGCTAGATTGAGATTTTAACATTGCAGTCACTTTTAATCTTAGGAGGAAAAAAGAATGAAAATCTTGGTAAGATACAGCTATGGGTCCTAAAGAAAAAAAATCTTACTGGGTTAATGGCCTTGAGACAATACATGTGTTGCAGTTGCAGGGTATGTACCTTGATACTAGGCTTTCACAAATCACTGATGAAACTTGAAACATATTAATCAGTTGGTGCTTAGTGAAGGAACAATAAGGGAGGGAGACACTTTATGCTCCCTTAAGACAGAAACAGGCAGCAACTACAGCCAGATTGTATGTGTTCCTGGCTTGATGGTGCTGCAGTTCTAAAGGAAAACAAAATGTTTTGATTTCTAAAGCATTATTACCTAGAAACTTTGAAACTCTGTATCTCCAGAAAAGCAGCAACTAATTGTTTCAGTTTTTATGGTACAACATACAAGGTTTGTTATACAAATCTAGCACAGCATTTTGAAATAGGTTTGGAAAGACTGAATTGTATTCTGTCTGGTTTTTTTTTTAATCTCACATCAAAGAGCATTATGACGTGTGTGATTCCACTCCATCTCAAAGAAGATACTCTCTAGATGTGCAAGTCTATGACTGAAGGCAGCCCAGTGCTTATTGTGGGGTGCATGCTTCCCATACCTTATTTTTTCCCATATTGTTTGGCTATATGACTCATGGGCCCACACAATGGGAGTGGCTTGTATTGCAAGATAGTGTTGGGTATGACATGTTTCAACATACTGTCATAAATGACACCCTTCAAGAGGTGTGTGTGTGATTATTTGGAGTGTTTCAAAGCTTATTGTGGGGTGTGTAATCACAGTTTTTCTTGTAATTTTCAGCTGGGGTCATCATGCATTAAAATGCAATAATAGTGTCAAGGGAACAGAATTATCGTTAGTCAAATGAGACAGTCTCATCTGCTCATAAATATATGATATGTTCTAATCGACTTCTTGAGATGGAGGAGCATTTAAATGTTGGTCTCTTACTAAGTGTCTCGAGTAGGTTTCATTTTGAACTTTTGCACGAATGAGGAACTGGGCAGAGGGAGAAAGTAACTGGCTTCTGCATTACTCAACTTCTGTTGTTTACAATGCCTGTGGATACTTTGTGTGGGAACAGAGACTGGGCCAGTTGGCAACCAAAAACGCCACTACTGATGTACAGAAAAATAAAAACATCAACATCAGCTGATTTAAATTGTGCAGCTGCAGAGTCAGGGACAAAGGTTTTTTTTACAAAGCCACAGCATTTGTTTGGGAAGTGATGTGATTATCCCCTCTCCCACCTGCATGTTTAAATTGAATAGCAATTAAATACAAAATGCATAATCAGATTAACATTTCATTATAGTGGCATGGGGACATTTTGGTTTTCAAACACAACAACTTGCTTTACCATTCCTTATAAACTGCTGTTTAATTTAAAAAAATATACTAATCAGAACAGCAAAAATAAAATAATTCAGATAGATTATTACAAACGTTTGCAGAGCAACACTTGGCAATTCTCATACAGGATGTTGACAATAATCCAGAATAGGAATTATATTGAAAATGTAGCCCATCTTCCCTATAAATTGAGTACTTTAGGAGAGATCTTGGTTCAGTGATGAGCCTCATCCTGTTGTCAGTCTGTTGCACTGTATTTTCAAAAATCGTAATAAAGCAAAACTGTGTCCACTTAAAGTGCCATTTTTGATAACAATTTTTGGGAGGAGTTCACCCCCTTGATTTTTTTTGTTAATTTTTAAAGTTTTATAGATGCTGTTAGTGCAAATACCAAAGTTCTCGGTCAGAAGGGCTTCTCTGAGCATTTTGTAGCCCATATCAACTTTCATGTGCTTTCTTCATCATCCATTTCCCATTCAGCCTCCTGTCTGGCTCTCAGAGCTGAACTTAAGGCTTCAGAAATCCCAGCATTCCTGGTTGGCTGGCCATCATCTCTAACTCCTGTAGCCAAAAGAAAGACACGCGGAAGCCACAAGAGTTATCATATTTGATAGAAAACACCCATATTCCTAATCAGGTTATAGACCATCAACCCAAAAGGTGTTATTTGAAGTCAAATATATACAGAGTGGCTGTGTGTACACCTCCGTCCTTGATAAAGCGTCTCCTGATCCAGGTCCCACAAGCCCCACACATGTGAACTTTGGAGGAAGCAATGCCTATCCACGTGGGCCTCTGCAGGAGTAAGCTTCTCCTGATCCTGAAACCCTCCATGAGAAGGGCTCGGGGAAGCCTACATACAGCAAGATTTACACAGTGATTCAGTCATACAAATGGGGAGCCAAGAGAAGTCATCCAACATTGCAGGTAGGACCACAGGCAAATCCCCAAAGCCCTTTTCTACGCACTATACCTGTGGATTATGGGTGATCTCCAAGTCTTTTTTATTCAAAGATCTCAGGGCCAAACCTATATTGTTCATGCATGCTAATCTTGTTATGTTTAAAAAAAAACTGCAGCCCAGACTGAGACTCTGAATTAGTTTCCTGCTGAAAATTTCTTCCTTTACACTGTTTGATCTCAGAGGTGCTTTTCAATTCTGTTGCTGTTATTTTGAGATAAATAGTTGGGTCTGAGTTTCAGCTGCCCAAGACAGTGGGATGTGTGTTGAACAAATTGCCTTCAGGCCACTTCATGCCTGGGGACAGGGTCAGGGACATATGACCCTGCTTACGTCTCCATGCAGTGTTATTCATACGGCACAGAAGCGGGTTTCCAAATTTTGCTACCTGCCTAAGTGTGCCTGTGTTGTTGCTTACCATGAGAAAAGCTGGTCATTTCAGATATTCTGGCAGGCTAAAGGGGAGAAAAGTGGAACAATAATTTAACATACATAACCATTTTTTTAAAAAATACCCCAAATCAAGGATTTTAGTGTGATGCTTGCTTTATAACCCTTCACCCTCCCATTTTATTTAACCAAGGAAATAGGACAATCTCTTTGTATCTTCTTTGTTCCAAATTAACCACAGAACACATCTTGGCAATTTCTCACAGTCCCTTTTAGCATCTCCACAAACTAAAGCAAAGCTGTTATTTAAAGCAGTGAAATGAGCAACTGCTATTGAATGGTGCTTTTGACAAAGGGGTTGACAGCTTGGGTGGAGGTATAAACAGCTGCCAAATAGGGTTTAATGGCCACATGCTCCACGCCAGGGGAGTCCCCAAAATGAGGTTTTTATGACAAGAACCAGAAAAAGAAAGGAGATCGTCAGAGAACTCCAGAATCTCACCCCTTCCCAAAGAGCTATCATTGCACAACTCCTGAACTCTACCCTGTGTTCCAACACTGCAAATTTAGGGAAAAGCACCAAGCAAGCACCATCATCCACACAGTTCTGCTGCGGGGGGGGGGGGGCTGGCAACCTCCTTCCGTTCTGTGCTACCTAAACAAGTGAGGCAGTGATTGGAGGGATGCAAAGGAATGCATATAGTTCACAATGCAAGAACTTAATACAAGTGACCCAAAGTGTATGTACACTCAATCTCTTTTGAGTATTCCTTCGTGCCACTACCTCTGCATAAGAGCCTCTTGTTCCTGGAGAGCTTTCAATGGAGTTGGGCAATGGAACATGCATCTGGTGGCGAGGCAGCTGGTGCAAAGAAGAGTGTCTCTGAAAGACAAAAAAAAATACCCAAGATTAGGGATATCTGGAATAAGTGAGTGTAATTGACTGGACACACAATATCCATTCTCGACTACACTTCAGACCATAGTACGGTCTAAAGCTGTACTTCTCCAAGATTTCAGGGGTCTCTCCCAACTCCACCTGGAGAAGCCAGGGACTGGCTTTTGTGTAGGCGAGGCATCTGCTCTGCAACTGAGGTATGGCCTTTTATGCTCTTCTGTTCGGAAACAATATGGGTGGATAAGAGAATGGAGGTGACAACAGACAAGAGATGCCAAAAGCAGTGGTGTACATGTGGGATATAATCTAGCAGTTTTTAATCTGTGGTCTGCAGACCCCGGGGGGAGCCACAGGGTCCTCACCAGGGGAGGGGGAGTCTGCAAAGGCTTGAAGAAAAGTTACGAGCCCTTACAGTGAAGGAAAGAAGACGGAAGGACGGATGGTCATAGTCAAAGACATTCAGGAGTCTTTTAGTGGTGACAGGCATCACGTGGACAACGTTTCACTACAGTATCTCATACTGTTCAAAAGTTATGAAAATAACTGATAGCAAAAAATGTACTCAGCACTTGCTACTTCTGCCGGTGGTGAGAACATGCCAGTGAGTGACACTAACTGGCTGTTCCAATAAATTCCAATAAAAGTATTGTAATAAGAGTGTGTGCATTTATTTATTTCTCCCGTCTCTCCAAATTTGAAGACCCTAGATAAGCAATTCTGAATAAATATTTGATGCACTTTAGGGTTTTAAATCTTGAGTTAAGTCTTGGTGGTTCATGGTGACAAAAGATATTTACAGGGGGTTAAGAACCAGAAGTGAGTACAGCAGGCCCTCAGTAACCACTGGGGTTTGGTTCCAGGAACTCCCGTGGATACCAAAATCTGTGGATGCTCAAGTCCCATTATATACAATGGTGTAGTAAAATGGTGTCCCTGATTTAAAATGGTGAACAAATCAAAGGTTTGCTTTTGGGAGGCCTGGGGTTACAAATCTGTGTATACAGAGAGGCAGCTTACAGCAGTCACCCCTTCAGACCCATACAGCAAGGAGGAGCAAGACTGGTTTAACTAGGGGGATTTATTCAGAGGTATTCTTGGGGCATAACAAGTCAAAGGCCAGTGAGCAAAGATAAGATGCTAGACCCAGTAGGACAGAGAGTGGGGCAAAGGAGCACCTCTGTGAATAATTTGCAAAAGGCACTGAAATACGTGCAAGCAGAAATCCCCTCTTCCACCTGTTGTTCTTTTTACTATTGTAAACAGTCCCAAGAAAGATACTAGAGGGACCCTCTTTGTGGGAAGTTATTTCCCAGCCATTCTTTCATCCTATATCAAACTCTATTTAAACCAGTCTCTTAGTATGTTTCTTAATATGTACTGTTGTGTATATTCAAATCATTTCCAACTTATAGCTGTCCTAAGGTGAACCTATCACACGATATCCTGGGGCCGAGAGCGTGTGATGCATCCGAGGTCAGCCGAGCAGGGAATCAAACGCTAGTCATAGTCCGATGCTCTACACCCCGCTGGCTCTCCAGTATGCATAGTAGGGAATAAAGATGATTATCGTGCTTTAGGCTAAGAGCTTAAAGGGAGATGCTGGTAAGCTTCAGCATGGCCTAGTTGTGGGTTAATCAGGATCCTATACTACTCCCTGCTCTGTGCCTAGAGTGTGCCAACCAGTGCTCATATGAGTCAGGTAACCTGTATCAAAAAGACAGCAGGGCTGTGAACTTAGTCCCAGCCACTAAATCATACAAACATAAGGAAAGCAACCCTGGATCAACTAAAAGGCCTATCTAGCTCAACATGATATTTCTACAGTGGCCGACTAGATGCTTACGGAAAGCCCACCAGCAGGACCGGAGTACGTCAGCACTCTCCTGTCTCTGTTTTCCCATAGAGTCATGCAGCCTACGCTGGTACTGGAGATAATACAGACTCGCCAAGCCATCCAAGACCTGCAGACTGACTTAACCTATACGCCTGACACCCCCTTCAAAGGCAGGCATGTCTAATGGCAAGAGAATTATTATTTTTTAAAAGACTTTACAACGTAGGTTTCCAAGTCCACCATCTCCATCTGCTGGCAATACTAAGAAACAACAACTGCACTGCCTTCAGTATTTACCCAAATGCAGAATTGGCTAATTCTTGCAATGTACATAGCCTGGGGCCCTTCAGTGTTCAAAGCAGAACTCAGTAGAGATGCTTGCTGAGACCCCTCTTAATATTTTCTGGCCCAGATGCAGGTAGCTAGATCTAGACACTCTTAATTCTCCACAATGCCCCTGATGTGGCATCACTTTGGTGCATTGTGGGAAAAACAGTGGCTTCACAAATCCAGCTATCAAACATTCTTAGAGTGCTATCACTGCAACCCAGCAACCCTCTCAAGGTGCACTGACAAAAGAGGGGCTTGCTCACAGGTCTCTTCCCCAAGTCCCCTCAAATCTAGATCTGGCCATGGAAATGACCCACTTTTATTCACTGATTAGGAAAAAGCGCCTAGCCAAGCTGGCTCGGGAGGATGTAGATGTAGTCCTAAACCTCTGGAGAGGAGTAACTTGGTTGCTATAAAAAATTAATACATTCTTCAGATTGTAGGAAGGGAAATTTCTTCTTATCAACTGAAAAAATACAGGCCTCATGTTTCAAGCACAAACACAAAGCCATGTGGTTTTCCAAATTTACGTACATACACTTTGTATTGTGCAGGGTGAGGAAAAATTCTTGCCTGCATTCTCAGAACTCACCTCCGGCTGCTCCTCCAGATTTGGGAGTTTAGGTGCTTGCAGAGCACGCAGCTTCTTCAGAAGAAACATTTTATCTTTGCCTTCCTGCAAATCAAGAAACATCTCAATATTAGAGGATGTAGGAGAGGAAAACATTCTGATCTTATCTGCATGACCTTGCTTTTCTCTTTTCTCCAAAAATGGACCCTGTCCGGGTCACACCACACATAATGCTAAATGTACTTCTTAAAACACAAGCATACTGAAAATTGGCCACTGTTTTGAAGGAAAGGCAGTTGTATTGACCCAGACCACAAAAATATATTATCACCCACCCTTCAAAGGGAAGCATCAGTTTAAGCAAAAGACCAAAGCAGCTCTCCTTCTTTAACCTTGCACAGATGGATGGGGGACGCGTGGCTGGATAACAGTATGGGTGAAAGGGATCTAGAAGTCTTGGTAGATCACAAGCTGAACACGAGTCAGCAGTGTGATGCAGCAGCCAAAAAAGCCAATGTGATTCTTGGTTGCATCAACAGGAATATGGTGTCTAGATCAAGGGAGGTAATGGTACCACTCTATTCTGCTTTGGTTAGACCTCATTTGGAATACTGTGTCCAGTTCTGGGCACCTCATTTCAAGAAGGATATCGACAGCTGGAGCATGTCCACAGGAGGGCAACCAAAACGGTGAAGGGTCTGGAAGCCATGCCCTATGAGAAGAGGCTTAGGGAGTTAGGTCTGTTTAGTCTGCAGAAGAGAAGGTTAGGAGGGGACATGATAGCCATGTTTAAATATTTGAAGGGATGTCATGTTAAGGAGGGAGCGGGCTTGTTTTCTGCTGCTGCAGAGACTAGGACAAGGAGCAATGGATTCAAGCTGCAGGAAAGGAGATTCCACCTGAACCTCAGGAAGAACTTCCTGACAGTCAGAACTGTCCGGCAATAGAACAGGCTGCCTAGGAGTGTGGTGGAGTCTCCCTTTTTGGAGGTTTTTAAGCAGAGGCTGGATGGCCATCTGTTGGGAATGCTTTAATGTGTTGGGAATATTTCGCATGGCACACAGTTGGACTGGATGGCCCCTGTGGTCTCTTCCAAATCTATGATTCTATGATTCTATAAGCTAGTTCCATTGGGGTCCTGATTTTGCTTCTTCCGCAAAATAAAATGTGGCCAATGTCAGCAGAGGCACTGGTCTTTAAAGTGTGCTGGGGGAAAGCTGGCAGTGGGTAAACCTAAGCCAAAAATAGGGAAGATTTTACCATTCTTTCTTCCTCTGACATCCCTTCCTCTCTCCTATTCCTCCCCGCCCTGCCACCCCCTCAGTGGGAACTGATCACTTGCAGAGATTTTGAAATTAGCCTGAGGACTGCAAGTAGTCCACCTTCTCTCTCTAGAGTGGTCAAATACTCATATGACTGCCTTGAATTTCTGTGCACTCTGAATTAGGTAGAAGAGTGGATGTCACTGAGCCTAACACTGGAGGGAATAAGCAGAAGGGAGAAAGAGAGGAAAAAGACAGACCTAAAGAGAGACAAGCTTTGTGCCAGAGAACAGACAACTGAATGAAAACGTCCAGCACTTTGTGATTAGGGGCTGCTTCCTTTCTACAGAAGCAGAAGGACAAATTAAGATTGTATGCAGATCAGCAAAACAAATGAAGATCACAGGATCATGCAAGCCATGTCTGGACACTTTCCTGAACATAAATAGGGCTTAAACACAGGTGGGACAAAGGTGGCATGTGGTCCCCAAACACCTGGAAGTTAGTTAGATCTTTGAAGCTCTAAGGAGGGCTCTGTAATTGTATTTGGCTGAATGCAGTTAGAGCGCCCTTTGAACACTCCATGTGCAAAGGTCTAACTTTTGTCTGGGTGCCTGGTGATGTTGGAGGTGGAGCTGTCAAGTCACTCACAACCTTGTCCTCAGCTTTAGAAGTTGTTGCTGTGTGCCTTCAAGTCGTTTCTGAGTTGTGGTGACCTTATCGTGGAGCTTCCTGATGCTGGGAGTGTGTGAGGGCACTTCCGCACTACACTGTTACAGTGCTATTATTCCACTTTTGACATCCTGTGGAATTCTGGGGTTTGTAGTTTCCTGAGGCCAAAGAGCCCTCTGGTTGAGAATTCTAAATGCCCCTCCCTAAATGCAAACCCAGAATTCCACAGGATGTTGAAAGTGGAATAAGAGCACTAAAACAATGTAGTACAGAAATGCTCTGATGCACCCAAGTCCACCCAGTAGGTTTCCATGGCTGAGCAGGGAATCAAACCCTAGTCTCCAGGGTCCAACACTCAGAACACTACACCACACTGGCTCTCCGTTTTAGAAGTTGAGGAGGCTTATAAGCCATCACCCAGTCAGACATATTGACTCTGGTCCATCCCTCTGCACAATGCAGCAATGCAGAGCTAGACCTTGAACAGGTGGCAGCTCAACCTCTGGTTGAAGATCCCAAGTTAAGGAAAGTCCTTCAGTAACCAAAACTGGTTTCCTTGTCAAAATGCTTTCATTGTCTAGAAGTCATTTCTATAGAACATTCAGCCAGAATCTCCTATAGCTTAAGCCCACAAGGTCTGTCCTCCAGAGCACAAGAAGAACAAGTCATGGCCCTCATCCATGTGCAATCCACAGGCTTGAGGGCAGCAGCCCCTAAACAACCTACTTACATTGACAATCTGCTCTTTCAGAAGTTTAACCATTATTTTCCGTCCGTCTATAATTTGCCAGTAGAAGTATGTGATAATCCTAAACCAGAGTTGAGAAATTACAATCAGCTTTTTTATCTGGAAGCACAATATATTCCATCTTTTTGTTAACTGCTAATTTATTTTAAAGGTTATGTTTTATTTTAACAACATTTTTATGTCTCCAAACCTTGAACAGGGTCAGCGCAGGTAGAACACTAGACCTCCTACCTTGATATCAGAGCTTCAAAAATTATTCCAGATTAGTTAATGTTTACAGAGTAGAGACCCAAGAAAGTAATTAGCTGCTGTTCACAATACATTTAGAAGAAGTAATTGACCTTTCCTGTAATTCTGAAATAATTGTCATTTTGGTTATTTAAAAATGTATCAGAATGCCACAATTTTGCTTCTTTTCTTTTCATTGATGGTAACTGCTATTTTTACTTATAAAGACTACCATAAAGGAAATCAGAGCATAATGTAACTATTTACTGTATATACTCAGGTATAAGTCTAAAAATTTTAGTCAAAAGATTGACCCCAAAAACCACTGGGTTGATTTACTGAGAGATCAATACAAGTACTGTACCTTAATTCTTATTATAAAAAAAAAGAACCATCCCTTTCTCTGAGTAGAGTGGGGAAAGACAAGAGCTTAGACTGTCTAAGGAGAACCTGACAGAAGCACTGACTCTCTCTACTCTCTCTGCCGCAGCACCACTTCTGGCTTTTATGAGTGCCTGGATGGGAAAATGGTGCTTCCCCTGAAAGGGGCGCCAGGAAAGTAGAAGGGGTCAGTACTCCTTTTCAGCTCTCTCGGGATGAACTAAACTCTCACCTTTTGTCACTCTACTCAAAGAAGGGGATGGTTCCGTTTTTGTTTTTTTTAATAAGAATTAATACTGTAACTTTACATTTAACAAAAAAGGAACCATCCTCTTCTCCAAGTAGAGTGGAAAAGGCCTTTTTGAATGCTTGGGTGGGAAAATGGTGGCAGCACCATCAGTGGTGACTGTTCTACTGAGGTGGTGCTGGCACTTTCCCCTCTGCAGAATGACCCTCAAATTATCAATGGGTCATATCAAAATCCATAATTTTGGCCCCCAAACCTACTCTTGACTTATACACAAGTATATACAGTATTTATTACATTTTTAATCTGCCTTTCCTGCAAGGAACAGTAGCACATATGCCTCTCCTTGCTCTGTTCCACAACAACCTCATAAAGGGGCTCCGGTTGAGGGAGAACGATTGGCCTAAGTTCATCCTTCCAGTGTGTTTCATGTCTCAGTGGACACTAAAACACGGGTCTCATGTGCACCAGTCCTATTTCTAACCACCACTCCACACTGACTTAGGATAACTGTGTACAGGCACTTACAGTACTATGATTGAGAGGATGAAGAAAAAGTGCACACTTTCAATTAAATTGTGATAAATCCAAACAACCCAAGCAGAGCCTGGATAACTGCTAAGTATTCCCACCCAGCCAGAAATAGCCTCAAAGATAGTTGTGAGGCCTCGGAAAGGACCACATGTTTCAGAAGGCTTCCGCCTAGGGAACAAAGGAAAGAAAAGGTTATTCTAAAATCATTTTTATCATACAGGATACTAATATTAATAACATTAATGGTACAACATTTTAATGGTTTCATTCTAAATCAGAAATGGGAAACACGTAGTCCAACAACATTGAAGAGCCACAATTCCCATCATCCTGGGAGTGGGTGGGTTAATAAGAAGATCTATAAGGGTACAAAGGAGTGCTTCAAATGGCCCACCTCACACACCAATGACTGGCAGCATCTTTTTGAACTCTCTGCCTCAAATTATATGCTAGCAGGAGGAACCCCACCATTCACTCCTCCTTGTCTTCAGTTTGAGCAATAAAGCTGGACCAGAAAAGGAGCAGAGCAGGAGAGAAGCTGCTTAATGTTCTCCCTTCTTGCTAATTTTTCAGCTCAAAAGAGAGCTCACACCACTTTTTTTTTAAAATACAGACTTATTCCTGTAACAAAGTTTAATTTCGTTGTTTTTTTTTTGAAGAAACACGCACAGAGTAAGGGCAAGATCAACACCTCTGGGTTATCTGCTGATGCCACGGCCCAGCAAGACGGAACCTTAAACAGCTACCAAAACCAGGGCCAGCTCTGCCATTAAGCAGAATGAGGTAACCACCCTGGGCAGCAGGGGCCATTCCTGTGTATTTGAAGACAAAGGCCATTCCTGCACTAGACTATTATAGTGCTATTATTCCACTTTCAACATCCTATGAAATCCTGGGGTTTGCAGTTTAAGGAGGGGCCTTTGGATTCCATAGGATGTTGGAAGTGGAATAACTGCACTATAACAGTGCAGTGTAGAAATGGCCAAAGCCATATATGCCACACAGATTGACTGACAGCCCTCAAATGGGTTTACTGCCTTCAGGCATGGTGGTGGGCCCTCTCCTGTATCCAGAATTGAAGTAAGATTCATCTGGCTTCTGGGGGAGGGTGCCACCATGCCACCTTATTCTTTGCCTCTGCCAGCAAAGTCTCTTGAACCAAGAGTGCCCCGGGGCCCCTGGCCTTGCTGCTTCATCTCCTTGCCATCTCCTGTTCAGCTGTCCTCTTTATGATGAAGGGCAGGGGTGGGAAGAAGAGAAAAAGAGTAGCAGCCCTGCTTTGAGCACTCCCTCTGGGGTGTGGTGCAGACTGGGCCTTGGGGAGAAGGCATGCAAAGGGACAGCAACAGCAAGGAGGAGAAAGTGGGGTGACTCGGGAAGGAGGAACCCTTCCCCTGAGCATCTCGTCCAAGAGCTCCCCCAAACCTGGAGCTAAAACAGTGAGCATAGCACTAAAGGCACCTGAACAGAGTGAGCAGTGTCTATATACTCATGTATAAGTCTAAAAATGTTAGTCAAGAGATTGATCCCAAAAAACATGGGTTGACTTATCTATCAATGGGTCAATATAAGTACTACACCTGAACGCTTATTTCAAAAAGTGAAAGGTGACAGCTCATCTGTCTCAGGAGAACCTAAAGGAAGCACTGGCCCCCTCCACTCTCTCTGTTCAGGTGTTGCTTCTGGTCTTTTTGAAAGCCTGGGTGGGAAAATGGCACTTCCCCTCCAAGGAGTGCCAAGAGAGTAGAGGGGGCTGGTGCTTCTTTTAGGTTGTCCTAGGATGGACTAAGCTCCTGCCTTTGGCTACCCTGCTTAGAACATGGTTCCTTTTTCATAACAGTTAATACTGTACCTTAACTTTTATCAAAAAAAAACAAACAAAGGAACCTTCTCCTTCTCTGGATAGAGTGACAGAAGGCCTTTTTGAATGCCTGGTGGGAAAATGGTGGCAGCAACCAGGGATGGCTGGCCCCCTGAGGCATTTTTCCCCTCTTCGTGAAAAGACCCTCAATTTATCCATCGGTCATATCAAAATCCATAATTGTGGCCCCCAACCTGCTCTCAACTTATACATGAGGCTGACTTATACATGAGTTCACAAGGCAATTGAGGTCTTGTACCTCCAGATAGCGATGGCCAGGACAGCAAGAACGCCAGCAAAGGAGGGGAAAAACAGCAGGAAGACAAATATGGTGTTCATCTGAGAAGCTCTCCAAGCTTTGCGTGGTGGCTGACAGTTCCGCATCAGGCTGACCTTTCCGAACAAACGAATAAACAATAAAACAATAAAACCTAGCATTAAAATCAAACAAACTACAGAAGCCCTGGCAGAGCTCCCTCTCCAACCAAACGAAGGAGAGAAATGACAGACATTTCAGGATGTGCAAGGTGAACTCCATAGGCACCCTCTTGAATCAAGTGTAACTTAGTCTACACCACCCTTGCAAAACCTGGCACACTCCAGATATGCTGCACTACAACTCCTGCTACCCCCACAAGCAACAGCTATCATGGCTGAGACAATGGGAACTGTAGTCAAGGGCATCAGGATGGGAAAGCGTTTGTGTGAGAAACTTCTAACCCTAACGCTCAGGAAAGGGGAGGTGACTGTTAAGTTAGTTTAAGTCTGCAAAGATAAACTGGTTTACTGGAGAATAAAGCTTCACTGAATTTAGGGAGATTTTTTTCTAAGTAAACATGCACAGAATTGGGAGAGATTGAACTATACAACCATTAAAAAGCATACTTGCTTTTATAAAGTGTTCTCAGCACTGGTCTTTTCAGAGACCATTCCAGATTAGGACCACAGTGTCACGGGAGTAAAGGTTATTTGTTTACAATATTTGTATGATGCCCCATAATTTGAAGGTCTCTGGGTAGCTTATGATGAGTCAGGGGATGAAGGGACAGCTTAGCCAAGAAACACTGTGCTTCAGGCTTGAAGCTAGGGTACTCTGTCAGATGAAAAACTCCACTGAGTCCTAGGCATTTAGCAAAACAAGTTGTTCACATGGAACATGCAAACCCATCCCATTCAGGTAGGAAGTAACATGCAATGTTTCTTGTCTAGCTTATAAATTTTAACTACTGTTTTGCAACTGCATACAAATGGTAGAAACACACAGTTTGTTTAATTGCCTAAGAATGACTTAGCTGTGAACATTCTGTATAGTTGGGTTGTTACTGAGGAGAAAGGGTTAAACGTGCCACTCTTTGACCAAGATGCTGTTGTGTGTCTTGAAGCCATTTGTAACTTTTGGTGACTATGGGCCTTTCCACACTAGACTGTTATAGCGCTATTATGCCACTTTCAAGATCCTATGGAATCCTGCGGTTTGCAGTTTAGGGAGGGGCATTTAGAATCCTCATCCAGAAAGCTCTTGGGCATCATAAACTACAAACCCCAAAATTCCACAGGGCATTGAAAGTGGAATAATAGCACTATAACAGTGTAGTGCAGAAAGTCCTATAAGGCAAACTATTACAGATTTTTCTTGGTGAGATTTGTTCAGAGGGAACTTGGCATGGCTTTCTTCTGAGGCTGATCAAGTGTGACTTGCCCAAGGTCACCCAGTGGGTTTCTCTGGCCCAACCTGAATTTTAACCCTGGTCTCTTGGGAGTCCTACTTTAGTTCTCAAACCACTACACCACGTTGGCTCTCTTGACCAAGATGTTTCTCAATAAACTGATTTCAATTCATTATTGTTTCTTCCTTCGAACCCTTAAGGGGATTTGAGGTTATTTCCTCTTCACTTATAATAAACAACATGGCAGCAATTTAGATTTAAAAGAAATATAAAGCCACATAACCAAAAGAAAATTGACAACTAAATTAACAGTACACCAAAATTAGCTAAACAGACTTTTTCTCATTCTAGTGCACAAAATTAAGTCTTCCAGCCTGGCAACTTCCAAAAGACCTTTCTCCATGGAATTACTATCTTGGGCCTCCAGAATACCATCCCATGCCTCGAAAAAGATTCGAAAAACCAAATCATCTCATCCAAACAAGTTTTTTACATCAGCAGACAGCTGAGTCGTAAGTATAAATGTTCTTTGATAGTTTAAACCTTATGCAAAATGCCTTACTTGGCTTAATAGGATTTTTGAATAAACACACTTAGAACTGCAAGTACAGAGAGGCATGGAATTTAAACTTGGCAAGAGGATTTAGTAAAATGTAGCATACCTTTTTCACACAAAATATGATGAAAAATGATATCATCTGAATGGCTGGGAGCAAAGGTGAGAAGAAAATTCCAATCCTGCAGGAAAGAAAAGGGCAGGAAGACATTCTGTTTGCACAGTGTTAGATGATAAAGACAAAGAGAGGTGATATTTCATGAACTTTCTGGAGTACAATTCAGAGCTTCAACAACTGCTTTTAAAAAGTAATCAGTTACAGTTAGAGTTTCAAGGTCTTTCAAAGTAATTTATTACCAATACAGTTGCACTCTTTTTTAAAAAATTGTTTTTTTTCTCAGTACCCAGAAGTACATGAATAGTTAACTTTGAGTTATTTATTTTTTAAAATTAAATTCTACAAGCTGTTGGCCTGTGGTTTAAAACCTCACTTCCAATCCCCCTTGCCATGCAATTCATCCATAACAGAACACAAGTCAATACTTGAAAATAGTCATATTCTTCCTCCACCATTTAGTGAGGCAATATCTCTGTAATTTTAAAAGGAACTACCCAAATCAGTTACATTACAAAAGAAATGCTTATCCCTCCATTAAGTTACAATCATACCACACTGATACATTTTCGAAATAACAAAAGCAACTAGGAATAATGATCTACATCCAAGCCCTGGGAGAAATTTAAAGTGCTTTTGGTGAGCACAAAGATGTTCTGACAAAGACTTTCTGAACACTATTATTTTAACTTACCACGTTAAAGTCTGAGAGTAGATCAAATCCAAAACATTCCGAGCAATATCAAATTCTGGCACACCAAGTTTTTTGCAGCATTTAGTTCCGATGATTCTAAAAATGGCATAGAATAAACCAGATCTGCAAACTTCTGCCAGAATCCAATAGGATGTTATTATTTATTTAATTTTCCCCCCACCTTACTCACAATATTGAACTCAAGGCAGCTCAGAATCTAAGTTAAAGCACAGCACCACATACCAGGTTTTGCAAGTACCCAAGAACAGTGTCTAACAGCTCCTCTTGGTGCAGAACTAGCAACTATCATTCATACACTTAGAATTATAAAATGAGAACACTGCAATGAACTTTTGCATAGGGCTATCCTGACGACAATTGGAGGCTTCAGAAGACTAAAAAATATTTCATGGGAAGAGGCTGGGTGGTGGACATCTGCATTCTAGTGAAAACAAAGTAGATCAAAGCAAATCTACCCACCCATGAACTAAACTATCTTAGAATTCCAGATTCGCCTTTGTAACAGCAAAAATATACAAGCACAGAAGTACTATATTAACATAGAGAAGTGAAAACATACCGTCGTAAAAATTCTCCAAAGAAAGAACCCAGTAGGCAGCAGATGAAGTCAGCCACAAGCAATCTGTAAATATCTTGGCCAACCAGGGTTTCCCAGCACTAGTACAATATGGGGAGAAATAATAAATTAGAAAACACAACATCTCTCCGTAACTCTCTCTTTCATAAATTCCCACAGCCTGAGTAAAAGAATACCTTAGGACACCAGAATACTAAAGAAGAATTGAGAAGTGCCCAGTTTAGGGATTAATGCTCCACTTTGTCACAGATCAGATAAGCAATGCAGAAGTCGTATGAATTCTCCTAGGGATAGCTCAGCCCTGGCAGTGGTAAGCCTGCGTACTGGACTATATGATGTCAGGAAAGGACTCTGAAGTGAGAATCTCTCTCCATGCAGCGGCTGGAATTCTGTTGGTGGCATAAGCTTGTATAACAGAGTTACATACATGCTTTTATGTTTGTCACACAAGCAAGGTTCTGTATCTCCTTGTACAATGCTTTTCCTGCCCCACCACACACAAGGCAACTTAATAACACTGGCACATGGCCCCACGGCCTCTTAGTATGTAGGGAAGAGAACAACAATTTAGCAGACAGGAGAGGACAGAAGCTATGTGGGCAGTATCTGGCTAGAGTTCTGTAACTAGGAGAAAAAAGCCGCCACATCTTTTTCAGACTTCCAGTGTACTCAGAACACTTACTGATGCTGACTGAGTATCCCTGCCCTCCTGGGAAACCAAATGTCCATACGGGTTCATGCCAAGCTTTGACACTATCTTCCAAGGGAGATCGAAGTGGTACCCAATGAAACTGCATGAGCAAGCATTATGCTCCACCTATGAGATGTAAGATCTCAGCCACAGAAAATCAGTAGAAAAGTTAAGTTAGAAACCTGCTCCTGACATGCTGGCTTTCTGTGTGCAGGATTTTTGTTTGTTTTTGGTGGAACAGTTGATCAGCCTGAAGTGGTGCAGTCCAACCCGCAGATTTATCACTTTAGCTGCTCTTTGCAAGCACAAGTGTTGACGGTGGTCCTACACTATCTTATATTCAAATTTACAGCCATACCTAGGTAAAGTTAAAGCCTTACCTCTGCATTTGATAAGGCCACTTTGTTAAGCCAGTAGTTGCAGAGGATCCCAATTATAGATACTTTCAGGATAATGTTCCTGCAAAGAAGGGAGTGGTAACCATTAGAATTCAGCAGCACAAAACATCTGCTTCAAGAGGTTGGAAATCAGAAAGGACATCTCTATTCATGAAAACAGAAGGTCTTGTATTCACCTCTATAGCAATAATGCTGCAAGAGAAGTACTGGAAGCACAGTATTATATTTAGACCAAGATGGCAAAGAGCAGCTCACAGGCTGCATGTGGCTTACAGATCCCATCCCAGAATCCCTTTTTTTCCTTTAGTTCCCCCCACCCAACATTTTTTTGTTCCAAAATGCGCTCTAAGGAGTATGGAAGGCATTTCCACCATGTTTGGAGACCCCTTGAGACTGCCAAGAGGTCAAAAACAATTTTTGCAAATTTTAAAATTTTTGCCGAAAAACATCCCCTAGTGCATATAAGGGAGGGAACGTCCATCAAATTTTGCACCCCCCCTGGGCAAGTTTAGGCCCGGGAGAAGCTTATGGTGACTTCACGAAGTTTACATGGTCTGTTTAGGCAAGAAATAACGAAGTACTCAGAATTCTCCACTAGAGAGCTCTAGTCCATCTCCCTGAATATAGCACTAGAGTCATCCAGCAGAGAATTCTACGTTGTGTGTGTATGTGCATGTATGTGTATGTGCATATGGCTGAAAGTCACTGTCAACTTATGGTGACCCCCATGAATTTAATAGGGCTTTCTTAAGCAAGGAATACTCAGAGTTGGTTTTGCCAGTTCACTCCTCTGAGATACAAGCTGACATAAAACAATAAAATCACTAAACTAAATTTTGATAAACAAAACCAACCAACAAGAACGAAACAGAAGCAGCTGATATTGCTTATTTCAGTCCAAAAAACTGCTGTTATAATTGATGTAAAATAAAAATGCAGAGACACGACATACCTGATAATGGCGGTATAGATCTGGTACCTGGGATGTGTGAATTTTTCAACAAAACCAAAGAAAGAGTACAAGAACGGCACTACGTGATTGATTAGACTCACTACTACTGGCAACACCAGCGTAGCAGCTTCACTTTCCAGATCAGTTTTCTTCGCATCCAGAAGGAACTTCAAGTCAAAGAAGGAGACAAAATCCATATTAACATTTAAAAGCAGATGTCCTCCAACCTGGGGCCACTCAGATATGTTAGGCTACAACTCTCATCACCCTCTTTTCTTTGTTCTTATTCACATTATATCATCTTACTACAGAAGGAAGAAAAGGTCTAAACTGCAGCCTTCTTCTCTGAGATGTTACAGGGACACATTCATGTACATCTCACAGCTCCTGTCAGAGGATAAACAGTTCATACTGCAGTGGTGCAGTGGAAAATTTTAATTCAAAACACTCCTCATGACAGTCCTCACAGCCATATCTCCGAGAAGAGATAAAAAATGCAAGCAGCTATCTTTTTTGATCCATATCAATAAATCAATTCTAGTTATTTTCATTCCAGCAGAAACAGTGCTTCAAAGTAACTAGTTACAAGCAAGGGTGGTAAACGTAATCAGATCCATTTGGGATAGTTAAATAATATTTCAGTAAAATAACACTGTTACATTTCAAAAGTAATGTAACAAGTAGGAGAGACGTTGCCTTATTCATGTAACAAGTAAAACTTTCTAGCTTCTTTCAAAAATGAATGTGCCATTTTCTTATCGCTCCTAAACCCACCCAATAATGGACACTAATGACAAAGCAATAAGCAGTGCAACTAGTAATGTAACAAGTTACTTTTTCAACATTGTAACAATGGATTATCTTTAAAATATTATAGCAAGTAGTATGAACAAATTACATTTTACAAGTAGCTTTCCAAACTGTTAACAATGGATTACCTTTAAAATATTATAGCAAGTAGTATGAATGAATTACATTTTACTAGTAGCTTTCCAAACTGTGACCAGAAGCAGGTTTTTGGTAAAGCTAATGTGTCTTGATTGCCCATTCAAGACAAAACCACCAGAAATACTTTGCATTACAACCGGTTCAAAAATACCTACTGTTGCTAGGGGGGAAAAAAAAATCTAATTTCCACATTGAAGGTGGTAGCTGAAGACAGAAAGAAGTCCAAAGGAGATGGCAGATATTGTAACCATTCCAGATAATCAAGGAGTCCCAGTGCTTTGATCCGGAAAGCTCTGGCTCAACTACATCACTGTCTGGTGGTTGGCCGCTGATGGCAACTACATCAGACGTCTGTGAGTGAAAATACTGTCCTCCAGAATCTGATATTTGGCACAGGAGACAAGAGCCCATTGGTCCAATGGAGCTTCCCTCCCTTAGTAATTAGCAGCTTAAAGGAGGGGCAATTTCTATGAGGAAAAGATGAACCACTAGGAAGGAACTCCTTCCCAATGGCTACAAATCCTGATTAGTTCCAATTGTCATTTTAAGCCCCCCCCCGCCAAAAATGCAAACCCACCACATTGTGTGTATTGACACATATCATGGCTCATGAACTCCTACAGGGCTCTGAGGAAGACTCTATGAGGACAGAATTCAGGCCATTTATTTCAGACAAAAAATCCATAATGCCTACTTCTGTGCCCTTACAGATGGAGGACACGGCCTTTCCACCATCCTTGTAGGATGTGTGTCCTCAGACAACCTTCCCCAACATACTACCCTGCAAACACGGTGGACTATCATTCCTATCAGCCCCAGCAACTGTCACTCAAGGTAAGAATCATGAACACTGTAGTCCAAGAGCATCTGGAGAACCATAGCTTAGGGGGGACTGTCAAATAAGACAGTGTGCTCTTTAACACTCTCATATGTGACCACTTATTCCTGGAACCACAGGACAGGTAATATTATTGGATGTAAAGACAAGAAATATATAAAGGAAGTAACATTACTGGGCCTTACCTCTAAATTGACAAGGGACATGTAATAAATGCCGGCACACGAACCAACTGTGACAGCCAACGAGACAGCCCAAGCTAAAAGATGAACTGAGATGTGGGAAAGTCTTTGACTTAAAGGAAGCTTCAAAGCTTCAGCTCTCACTTCTGACAATGTTTCCTGGAATCAAAAGAATCACCAACTCATTACTCGGTGGGTCCTCATAGAGCTTTGAAAAGTTATTTTTAGACTACAGTTCCCAACATCTTGCAACCAAGAAGGCCATTGCTCATGCTGACTACAGAATTCTGGCAGCTACGGTCCAAAATAACAACTTTCCAAGCTGTGGGTATTTGGGAGCATAACTCATGAGATCTGTCCCTTTTTTGGTGACAAAACAAAAAAGCAAAACAACAACATCCGAAGTACAGAGAAGCCCTGGGATTCACCTCTCTGTTACACATCGCCTACCCAACATGAAAAACTGGAGACTCTCAAGAGCACCCGGCACACAGGGAGGACATCCATTAATGCAGAAGTTCTTAACTTGGTCTGTAATTGCTCATGGTCCATTAGCTATATTCAGGAACTGATGTAGCTCAAGCAAACTCTTCAGAAAGATACATTTGCCCTCTCTCAAGTCAACCAAATGCCCAAACAGTCCAAAGTCTAAGCTAGCAATTTAGGCAAGGGCACTCTAGAGTCACAATCAGAGGACAGTCCAGAGTCAACTGATGAACTAAGCAGGCAAAGACTGGGTTCTTATGTCAACAAGAGAAAGCAAGACCAAGAGCTGGTGTACAGAAGAAATATGTTTTTATTAGTATAAAATGGCTTTCCTTGTTTTGGGATGAACTCCCTGTCTTCAGGAACAAAATCTCTGCATGTAGCTTATCTCATCTGTTGATAAGCTAACCTTAATCTGTTCTGCATATATTTGTTATATACCTTTATCTGAGTACTGAGATTTTTCTGCTTTAGCTTCACAGCTTTTTCATTGATTATATTGAAGTCCCAGACGCAGAGAAGTTTGGCAGCATTTCCAGAGTACATCTGTGGACTGGAAAAGTTGTTGAGGAAGGATTTTGCCATGCTGGAGTCACAGTGAAATGTGCAAAAGCAGTTGTATGGAAGAAGGGAAAAGAGGGGAAAAACAGATTAGAGAAAGAATAATTTCTATATAAAGCAATCCACTGTCCTTCAATTCCCAGCAACACACAGTCTTACCACACAGGGTGTAGGTGAACCATGCTGGTCTTACAAGGCAATTGTATGCAAGTTTACTTAGAATTGCCCTGACCTCTTCAATGCAATTTACTCCCACACCATGATCAGGAGAAAGGATACATCCTTGATTGAATAAAGCACATTCACTTTAACATAAAAGATGAATCTAAAAAAATCACTGTACCTGTAGAGCAAGCTTAAGAAGCAGAGGATGAAATAAATCCCCATGGTGAAAATATAGGCTAGCTGCATATAATATGGAGACATTGTCTCATTTTTCACAACTGTCGTGTTGGTATAAAACCCATAATAGAGCACAGTGTCTTTAAAATAACCCTGAAATAACAAGATGTAGATGTAAGGCAAGATGCAAATCTACAGTAAAACATTTCTTTTTTTAGTGTCTACAGAGCCTATATACAGCTGTCCCTCCACATTCGCTAGGGTTAGGGGTACAGGATCCCTGTGAAAGTGAAAAAAACTGTGAATCACTCTAGGCCCACCCAAACCATATCTAACACACAAAGAAAGTATGATCACCTTATTCAACGTAGTGTGAATTTCTTTGAGGCATCAGGGTTCCCTCACAAGGCAGAAATGGGTGGCTGGTGGGGCTTCCTGCCACCTCCACAGCTGCCCCATACCATTTTTAAGAGCGACTTACAAGCCTCATTTGTAGTTTCTCAGTCTCACAAGGCTTGCAGTCCCTGTTAAAAATGGCACAGGGAGGCAGCAGAGGTGACAGTAAATAATCCATGAATAATCAAATCCGCAAAAGTGAAACCCACAAATGTGGAGGGTTGACTGTGGTTTCCCCAGGGACAGGGGCTTATTCTGGTTGTTGTTTTTGTTGTTTTTGGCAGAACAAATTACTGCACACACTGGTACATGTGTGTGTACTGCAAATCACTTTTTAATGAAGACAAAGAGTAAAGCAACACATAAACATGTGTACTGCAAATCCGTTGGTGAACACAACAGTGCAGACAGACAATTTTAAACTTTGGATTTAATGGTCTACCTGACCTTCAGAGAGTAATGTGTTATCATACCACTTCCTTCAAAACATGGCAACTCAGCCCTGCTGTATTTGGGAGTTCTTCCAGCTCATTCGGCTTAATGGGTCCCCAGACATGTACCCCAAAGTCCTCTCCTGATGGTACCAATGGAAGTACAGCTAGAAGTATGGAAAATCTGAATGGCTATAATTGTTTCCTTCTTTGTAGCCTCTGCATTTTTTGCTTTCCCATCATCCATCTTAGCCCCCTCCTTCCCTGCCCTGTTTCTTGCCCTCTGAGCGTACCCTCTTGCATTAAATTAGGCAAAACTTGGAAAAGTTAGCTTTGGGGGCTACATGTCCCAAAATCCCCCTGACAACCATGGGCAAGAGTTTTGTTGACTAGAGGATTCTGAGAGCTGTAGTGCAGAAACAACCTTTTCCAAGCTCTGAAAGGAGAATAGGAACTGCAGAATCCTGATTCCACCATTAGAAAACCTAAAGTCTGGTGGGTCAGCCCTTATACTGCAAGAAGATCACTTCATGAAATCAATAACTGAACCCAGCTTTGACCTTGTTTTTCCTTCCTTTGAAACACACTTACTGTTCCTGTAAAAAATTCCAGTCCTATGAATGAAAGGTTGTTTGGCTTGGCTTCTATGAGCTGAGGAATTGTAATAAAACTGAAATTCACAAGGAACGAGAAAATGTTAAACATCAGGAGCCATGTCAGAAACACAAAATAGGAACGGATGCTGGTCCCAAATTTGCCACCAATATCTTTGAGAATCTTCTGCCAAAGTTTGAAAAGCTGGAAGCAGTCACACAAGCTGTTTTTAAACCGCCGAAAAGACTAGAAAGGAATGAGAAAGAAAAATATAAGAGCTGTTAGATAAGGTATCACCTGATTCTGTTTCTTTCCTTGTTCTTTTTGTTATTGTAACAAAATTAAAGATTCTGTACAAGACACAATCTGCATGCAGTTTTCTGGCAGTAATTTTAACTGAAGATAATGGAGCTGACTTCTGAGCAAACATCCATAAAATTAGGCACACAGTGTAAGCAACAGAAATTTCAAAACAGACATGAGGAACCCATGGTCCTTGAAATCTTGTTGGATTCTTACTTCTATCAGCCTCAGCTAGTATGGGCAACGGTTTAGGATGATGGACTCTCTAGATAAACAAAATCTGGATATCCACAGGCTCACCATTCTTACATTACAGGAATACAACAATTGTATTGTGTAGACAACAAAAATATTTAGATTGTTTGGTGATCAGATGCAGTAGTAATCTTTGAGGTTCTAGAAACTGTTCTAGGCAGCTTCTCCAAGCTCTGCTGAAGAGTAGCAGAGATAAAAAGTCACCCTGATTTGATCCCTTTTTCTGACTGCAAATGGTTAAGCTAGGCATTATTACAGTGTATTACTATATAACCAACAAATACCACAGTCCTATGAGAGTTTTACTAAAAATCTTACTGGGCTCAACAGGAGTTAACCTGAGGTAGGATTGCAGCTAAAACTTTTTTGATCAGAGACAGGAATAAAAATGAATATGCATCAGAAGGCAAAATAGCTCAACCATACTGCCAGTGACCAATGTTTCTGCAGGGCAGGGTAAGTACAGTCCTGGGGTTGCATGTGACCCAAAACTGTTTTTGCAGCCACTGACCCTTTCAGACTCCCCTTCACCACCTTCCTCCTGCCTCCAGATGGTGTTTCATTTCTCCTGAAAGAAATGGGGACTTGCCTTTTAAACAGGTTGGAACACCCGCCCCCGTGTCTAATATAAAAATACTCAGTGTTCAAAACACAAAGTGGACTTTTGGCCACCTCTGGTTTGGTTTTGCTTTTCACATTTTGACTCTTTGGGCAGTCTGTTAAGCCCTCCCCACCTTGATGGTCCTGGGGCAAAAAACGGACACTGAGACCCACTGCTGCCGCCTAGTTCTTCTGCAGTGAATTACCCACTTCAGTTTGTCTAACAGAGCAGATTTCAGAAAACCTGAGAGGAGCAAACAAAGATTCTTCGCAAAAGAGAGAGCAGGGTCGACACTATTGTGAGGCAGAGCAAGCGACCTGCCTCAGGCAGCTGATTTGGAGTAACATGAAAGGGCAGCAAAAATTTATTCAATGTACTGTGGTGGTTTTTTTCTTGCAAAGGGGAAAGGGGAAGAGGTGCTTGTAAGATTTTCTGCCTGATCTGCAAAACAAAACAAAACAAAACAAAACAAAACCTGCAAACCATGGCTAGTCATGGATACTGTGTTAAGTGACTTGGGACACTGACACCCTTTCCTGCGATGCCTCAGGAAGCAGACTGCCCTCAGCCAATACTGACTAGAGAAGACCATAGCCATTCCACTATACTGACTGTGTTCGAACGTCACAGCAAGCCATGGTATGGTTGGTTGAAATCTAGCTTGTTGTGATGTGTTGCCCCACCTGTGCTCACATGCCATGATTTGTTAATAGAACACAAACAGCAATCTGAATCCATGGTTTGTTATTGGTTTATTTGGTCACCCGCAATGCATGCCATGCCATAAGCAAGAAGCCACAGCTTATCATGATGCGTGAACATCACTGTGACCGAGTATAGGGAGGGTTGGAAGAAAAGGAGGTTTTCTCAGAGAAGGTCTAGAGAAGGGGCAGAAGAGAAACCCCACTGTTAAATCTGCCCAGACAGAGAGAGGCCTAGATTTGGGAACATAGCCTTTGGCAAAGAGGGAAGCCAGAGGGCTGTGTGTGTGTGTGTGTGTCTGACAGAGAGAGAGAGAGAGAGAGAGAGAGAGAGAGAGAGAGAGAGAGACAGACAGACAGACAGACAGACAGACAGAGACAGAGACAGAGACAGAGAGACAGAGACAGAGAGACAGAGACAGAGACAGAGAGACAGAGACAGAGACAGAGACAGAGACAGAGACAGAGAGAGAGAGACAGAGAGAGAGAGACAGAGAGAGCTGTGCCTTTATGTGAGACCTGTACCTTTATGCTGGTATAACGAGACAAGAAACTATTTAAAAGTATTCCAAAGATCTGTTTGGACTTGGACACATTTATAAAATCAATACTTTACTTTGTTGTTGTAATAAAGATTATATTATATTTTCTCATAATGTTGGTCTCAACTGAATAATTCTCAGTGGTCATAGCATCTAGCACCATGCTACCATAAGTCATTACAGGAACTTTAATTAATAACTGAAAGGCATTGTCCAGGTTACAAAAGGGTGGCATTTTGGGAAAAAATAGAGCTGTGTGTGGAGTGGCAAGGCACCTTGACAAACTGGGGGGAAAGCTGCCATCCCAGTCTGAGGGAAGAAAAAGCAAGGCCAGGCCTTGCCTGTCTGTTGTCTCCACAATCATCAACATCATTGTCATTATTACCATCTTATTCATTCATATCCCACTTTTTTCTCAATATTGGAACTCAAGATACCTTACAGGATGTATTACCATTTATGTAAACCAAGGATAAGGATATGCTTTTGACATACATCTACCAGAAGCCTCAACCAGCATAGGTAATGGTGAGGAAAGCTGGAAGCTCAAGTCCAAGAACATCTGGAAGGACACACGATCCCCACTCCTGCTATAACTGTTCTCATTGCACATGTTTCTTCTCCTCTAAATGCATGCCACACTCACCAAGGCTGTACTGTAGAAGCACTGGGCGCAACAATTAATTTGAGTACCACGGCTGGAGGACTTTTTTGTTTTCTCCAGCAGAACATGATTCCTGTGAAGAAGCACATGGTAAAAATTATGTAACGAAGTTACTTTTAAAGTTTTGGCTTGTTCCAGACAAGGATATGTTCAAATGTAAAATGGTTTTTTGGTATATTCAGGGTTTTCATTGTATTACAGTATAAGCTGGCCCTGTGCAATACAGAAGGAGAGGGTAGAAATCAGAAAAGAGAAAAATAAGCTGCAGTTTGGCTGGCTGCTGGAAAGACATAACTAAAGTAACAAACTACAGTAACATAAACTGTGCCTCAGTGTAGCGTGAAAACTTTGGGCATTTCCACACTCACTGCTCCAGTGCTATTATTCCACTTTCAACATCCTGTAGAATTCTGGGGTTTGCAGTTTAGGGAGGGGCATTTAGAATTCTCAGCCAGTGAGCTCTTTGGCTTCAGGAAACTACAAATCCCAGAATTCCACAGGATGTTGAAAGTGAAATAATAGCATTGTAACAGTACAGTGTGGAAATGCCCATCATCATATTGAAAACAATAAACAAACAAAAAAAAAAATGGAACTGACAGATAAATGAGAAATCAACAATACTTTAAAAACTATTTAAAATTAAATTTGATATTGATATATAATACAAATGCTAGGATGGGGGCATTTTTCAGTTAGATTCAATGAAGGTCTCACTATCTTTCCTCCCTGCAGCCAGGCATCTTTGGGCAAAAGTCTGCAAGTACTGAAAGAGCTATCTTTCTTTTTTTTTTATTGCTATTACACCTTAGGTATAAGTGCCTTGGAAAATAAAGTAGTTCACAACAGTATTAAATAACAGAGAAATACAATTAAAATAGCTAATAAAATCTGAATGGAATGCCAGCAAAATTGAGAGCCCTCCCTTCCAATAGCCCTCCCAGAGGGCAAAATCCTGTTCCAGAGGGTTTCCCAGACTTCCAAAGCAGGTTTCTAAATGCAAAGAGGGACTGCAGGAGGGAAAGCAATTAGTGGTTCTATCAGAAGCAACGGGATTCTGCAGAGGTACACCATTAGATTTCCTATATCTTGGGTCAGTTATTAATCAGAACGCAAGCTGCAATCAAGAAATCAGAAGAAGACTTGGAAGGGCAGTTATGAAGGAAATAAACAAGACCCTCAAGTGTCAAGATATATCATTGAATACTGAAGTTAGGACCGTCCATGCCAATGTATTTCTAATTTCTATGTACAACTGTGGCAGCTGGACAGTGAAGAAAGCTGAAAACCAACTAATTTGAAATGTGGTGCTGGAGAAGAGTGCTATGGATACCCTGGACTGCCAGAAAGACAAACAAATGAGTCCTAGAGCAAATCAAGCCCAAACTCTCCCTAGAAGCCAAGATGACCAAACTGAGGCTGTTGTACTTTGGCCATGTCATGAGAAGATATGACTCACTAGAAAAAATAATAATGTTTGGTAGGGTGGAAGGCAGCAGAAAAATAGGAAGACCATGTTACAGGTGGATAGACTCAAACAAGGAAGCCATGCCCCTGAATCTGCAAGACCTGAGCAGGGCGGTTGATGGGGTGAGTTGGGTGTCTCTCATCCACAGAGTCACCATAAGTCAAAGTTGAGTTGACGGCAGTTAAAACAACATCACTAAATCCAGGCTATGAAGCCCAATTTAAAACAATTAAAAGTACAATTTAAATACAAGTCTCTAAGAAAAGCACAGCAATCAACAACTGATGACAAGCCCTGATTTCCTTAGCAGCCTGTCAGTTGCCAAAGGTCTGCCTGTTGAATACCACAGTTCCTCTCTAGCCAACTTCTGTAGCCTTCACTTGCTCCTTCTTCTCTATTTGCATTTCAAGGGAAGCAAGGATTAGAAATATCTCTAGAATACACTTCCCAGAAGCCTCCAGGTACTTTGGACTACAATCTGTATCATCTCCACCCAGCAGGAAGTTTGCTTTAGGGAATTATACAGGACAGTGATATTGAGACCAGTGTTTATACTCTCGAATGTAAATAGATAACTGACTGTTAATAATCTGCAACACTTGCTTCCTTAAGGGAAGCCAAGGGCCAATTGTTATGTTTCAAAAAAATAAATAATAAATGAAGAGAAAGAGTTCTCACAAATTCCTAAATTCATACTTTCTTTTCTCAGATGCAAGCCAGCAACTTGCAAAAATAAACTCCTTCGTTTTCTAATTACTGAATCAATAAGACATGTGAGGCCTTAACTTAAGGCATTTCAAAAAACCCTTTCTCACTGGCAATTACAATAAGAAAGATATTACACACAAAGAGCCCCCATCTTTTAACTCCCTGTTATCTGATGACTTGCTCTTTTGACCCTTCCAAATTGAGAAGTTCCATTAATTCAACAGGGGTTTTGGTCCTCTGTATGTTTTTCTTGCCCATGAAAGCTCACTTGGAAGTACTCACACACATGCACTGCTTGCAAAGTGAGTTGAGAGGGGGGGAAATTGTTAAGCCAGCTGAGAGACTTTGCAAGCAGCATGCACACAGTCAGTCCCAACTAAGCTTCCATAAGTTCTTCATGCTCCCTGTATACAGTACATGGGCTCTGTTTTTCGACCAACTACATTTTCTGACAGTGCTCCAGTCCTTGTCAGATAAATGAGAGAAGCCTATCATCAGAGGGATTTTTTTTTTTTGAGGGGAGACTTCATCCCCTCCAGAAAAGGGCAGGTAGGCATGGACAGGTTTATGCACTTCCAGACAAAGCTGATAATTGCACAGTTGATCTTTGCAAAGAGTCTAAAAGACATTTGTAAACCCTCCTGCATTTTCACAATGGTTTTCCATTTTTTTAACGACACACACACAATCACATACACAGGTTGCTTCCAGATGGATGGTTTACAGATTTACTAGCCAAAAGAGATTGTGAACTTATTTCCTCCCTAACAGATTTGGTGTGTTGTGATAAAAAAAAAAAAGGGAACCCTCAAAATATTTTGGAAGCTCTGGAACAAATTAGTTACTTCCAAGCAGACTCCAACTTCATATCTGTAAACACGCAGCTATATTTACTCTACGACCTCTCATTTTGTGTTTATTAATATTACAGATACATTCATTTTTTTCTAATGGGCATTTAATAAAAGATAATGCCTTTTTAAATTGTACAGATCTTCCTTTCCAACCAAGGCACTTAAGAATTAGATTACCAATATTACCCTATTACCTGATGCTTCGCTTTTCTTTCATTGGTTTTGGAATCTTCTGGATTGCTTTAATTCTTTCACGGGTGGACACAGTTGCAAGATCAGCAATCAATTTTTCTTCTGCAAAATAGACAAATTAAGCATTCAGTCAGTTATGAAACAGGGAAGAAACTGGAAACAACCACAACAATAACATCCATTACTTTCTTTTTTCTTCTCCTCACGGGAGCCATGGTTTAATGGAAGCAGACTAGAAGGTGTTACATAAACTGTCTCAGCATCTTGCCTGTTATGACTCTGGTTGAAGTCAGCTGAAGAACTGACAAACGCATGTTTTTAAGAAACTTGAAAAAGTAGAAATATGTGCTGTTGAGCTGAAGAGATATGTGCTGTTGAGCTGAAGAGATATGTTACAGCTGGCCAGTAAACTACTTCCCTTCTTATTTCACTGAGCAGAGAAAAAATAATGTGGATTGCCAATGCTAATACAATATATGCTCCAGCTTTTAATAAAGGAAAAATGTGTTTTCTGTCAAGTGAAATAAGAATGAACAAATAAAGTTAAATGAACTATATCCAGTTAGCCTAGCAGCCTGCCTTGTCAAATATGTTTTAAAACATGAACTTCAAAATGTATACATTTCCCTATAACCCAACAATCACATTTTTTTGCAATTAAGTACCATTAATGAATACTTCATATTACCAACTTCAGCACTGAGCACTAACAAACATAATTATTATACTATCTTCTCTATCCTACTATTTATATAAGTTACATTTATAATCCATTATTTCACCCAATGAATTCATGATGGTGTACACAGTTCTTTCCTTCCATATGTTATCTTTACATTCCTGGGAGGTATCATATGTATTTGTGTATAAGTCAATCTCATGTATAAGTAGAGCATTACCCAAATCTTTTGGGACACTCTTTGACTGAAACTTTTATACATGAGTATATACAGTAGGTCAGGCAGAGATAGAATTCTAGGTCCAAGGTCACCCAATGAGTTTCATGGATCAGTGGAGATTAGAACCTGTTCTCTTAAGTCCCAGTCCAGCACTCTAACCACTTACTACCACCCTGGCTATCATATGTCCATACACTACAGAACTAAATAGAGAAATCTCTTCCATATTTATTTATATAGTACCTTCCACTTCTGAGCCAGAAGATATATTTATCTGGACATTAAGGGTTTGGGAAAAACACTGCTTCTCATCACTGCATCCTTCCTTTGGTATTTGGTTTTTCAAAGCCCTTCCTGGGCTAAGAACTAGAAAAACTGAACCATCTCTTTCTGCGTGAACCTTTTTTTGGCCCCTGGGACTTTCAGAATTTGGATTTAAGAAAATAGTAGTGGTAGAAGGATATTCACTCCAGATACATTCCCTGCGTAACCACTTCAAAGGGCCAAAAGTTTTGCTCTTCAAAGCATTATGTGGGTTTTCCATATCTAAATGTTAAATGCTCCATTTATTTGGGGGGGGGGAGGGAATCCATATTCAGACAGGGGCTGTTTCAATGAGATAGGTTATCAGAAAAAAAGGACTCCTTTAATTCCTTTTGCCAAAAACAGCTAAAATAGTTCCATCTCTGCTTCCTATGAACTTCACTGCACTCTTCCACCAATGCTAGCAACAGAAAAGCAGAACATAAATTCTGTTAAATTTGTTTAGGGCACATTAGCTCCCCATGTGTCCTTCTATGGGAAAGACAGCTGTCCTCACTGCACCTATGCAACAATTCTAGAAAAGAGGTTCTTAACTGACCAGCGGCAGAGGAATTCTAGAACCAACAGCATGCCTAACAAGTATGAAACATCATTACATTTGAAAACTTCAAAACCAATTAGGAGCAAAAGTACTTTAAAAACCACAAACAAGTCAACCCTGAAAGTCATATAAATTTGATAGAGAATTAGAGCATTTAGGCTGCATAAGACATTTCCATTGGGCAAGGACAATACGCAGAGCATATGCATCGCTTGAGGAGGCTTCCAGTTCAGTCTCTAGGTTCTTCATTTAGAACAGTCTGTACTGGGTGGTCACAAATCAGATCTTGAAGAGGTTATTTATAGGGATGACAACTCCTAGTATTCCCCAACCACGGTGACTGAGGGGTCCTGGGAGTTGTAGTCCATTAAAGTAACTTTTCGTAGCTCTGTGGGAACGTATTTTCTGCTACCCTTCAGCTGTCATCCACCACAGTAGACCAAACTCCCTTCATGGAGTGTCCTTGTAATAGGAAATCTGTTATGATTTCTCAATTATTACCATTTTGTGGTCTGCACAAAGAGTTAAAATGTGTTACAAATCAGGGGTTTAAAAGGTACCTGTCTGTGAAACAAAACGTGAAATATTAAATGAATGTTCAAACTTGTGTCTGGGATTAGAGCCAGCCAACATAACACAAGAGATAAGAAAGCAAATCCACTAGACTATTGAACTCCAGCATGGCTTGCTCTTGAAAAGGGAAAATCAAAGGCAATACAAATTTCTCCAAGGGGAGAACTACCATACCAGCAGTGGTACAGTTAGAGCTTTTCCCACCCAGGGATGATCCCTGAATTTGCCGCACCTCTCAGGGGAGGGATGACCTATCCAAAACACCAAATAAAAACTGCTCAATTCACATTGGATGGTTGAGCTCTGAGTGTTCGCACTCAGAGGGGGTGCTCTGCATTTGCTCAGAGACACGCCAGCATTCTTGCAGCAGCAAGCACCCTCTGTCTGTCTCTCTCTCCCCCCCACTTCCTCCTCGGAGGGTCCGCTGGATTGGGCCCATCCCCAGTCTCGGAGGTGGGATGGGGGGGAGGCCGGTGCCTCTCCCCACCTCCTCAGGACCTCTCCTCTCCTCTCCTCTCCTCTCCTCCGTTTCTCCCTCCCTCCTTCTCTGACCGACCCAGGGGTCTGCCTGTGTCAGCGCTGCTGCTTTGGCTGGAAACAGGTTTTACTCCAGATTCGGAAGGAGAGAGGGAGAGGAGGGGAGGGGAGGATTGGGGGGGAAAGAACAGCCCCCTTTCCTGGAGTGGCATACCCCTCCAGCAGACCTCTCCAGGAGGCTTCAGTGCCCATCTAGTCACTGGACATCTGCCAGCGTGTGGAGGGTGGCCCAGCACCACCCACAAAAACATGCCACTCACGGCACCCCACCCCTCCCAGCCCCCCTTGGTACACCACTGCATATCAGGGTGGCAAAAAACCTGTGCAGGAAGTGAGGCCAAGCACTGGTGATCACCCAAAGCAACTCCAATTTATTTATCTAAAGTATTTAGACTCTGCCCTTCAATCTGAGAAGCAATAATTCTGTCCCCTCTTTAGATGAAATCTAGGTAAGCAACTCTCTGTAAAAAGAATGTCAATTAACAGATTAACAGATAGATTTGCAACACTCTGTGAACCAACTACTACAGCTATAAAGAAATAATACAACATATTGGAAATGATGAAATGCTACAACTATCAAAATGTATGTAAATGCACTGTATAAAAGCTGAGAGATAGCAGAAAGAAGGGGTCAGTTGTTCCTAACCTGGGGTCCGTGGCCCCTTGGGGGACCACAGAACCCTCACAAGGGATCCGCGTAGGGTTGCCATACATCCTGGCAAATGGAGAAAATCCCAGATTTAAGGGACTTAAAAATGTCTCTACTGGTTAAGAGGGTCTTTGTCAACAAATTATATTTACAGGGGTCCCTGGTAAAAAAAAGGTTAAGAACCACTGGTCTAAGCCAAAGAAGCTTCAACTTAAAGAATGGGTGGAAATTCTGAATTTATAATACTCTATTTGACATACCAATTAACAGATAGTTTTGTAATACTGTGAAATAACTACTATCGCTATGATGCAGAAATAATGCAATATACTGGAAATGATGAAACATTACAAACTACTGAAATGTATGTAAACACTCTGTATTAAATTCTCAAAAAATGAAATATGAGGCTTGTGATGCTCATATATTAACAATATTTTGCAAGTTTACGTTTCAGTTTACCACTGAAATGCACTACAAATACAATGTTAATGTGCTACAAGTACCAAATGCCTTCTCATTTCATGAGGAATTCTCTTTATAATATGGCTAGAGCATGTAATGCCTATAGAAGCAATCTATTTAGGCTATGTAAGTCTATGAAAGATAATGTGTCTACACTAGAAAAGTCTATGTGATGAGATAAACCTCCCTCCACAAGAAGCATATAACTGCATAAGAGAATTGTTTTACTTAAAGAATGGTAAAGCTGCTTGTATACGCTCTTGTAATATAAATCTTTAAAATAAATTACTTGAAAGTCAAAAGCTTAAGAAATTCTTAAAGGGAATGCTGACGTTTGGCTGTTAAACAATACTGTTGTTTACAATCTTAGGAGCTCTGGTGAGATAAACTCTATGGAACTTTAGCTAGATACAGATTGATAAGCATAATTTCAGTCCCTTGTGCTCTATCACATTACATTGTAATAGTGCTATTATTCCACTCCAACAGCTTAGGCAGCATCATGTGAAATTTTGGGGTTTGTAGTTTAGTAAGATCTCTCTGGCTGAGAATTCTAAATGCCCCTTGCTGAACTGTAAGTCCTAGGATACCATATGATGTTGTCATGGCAGTTAAAGTGGAATAAAAGCACTATAAAGTACAACATATTAAGGCCTAAAGAGGTCAGGAAATCATACATTTTACTCTCTAGGTTTTGTATCACAACTCCCCATTCCCAGACAACACAGCTAATAGGCAAGAGGGACAGTGCTGTAGTTCAAAAATATCAGGAAGGTACTACATTGGGGATGGCTGGAGTAGTCAATGTTAGGCTGATTTGATACTTACCTATTTTGCTAATTTCTTAAATGGCTGGTATAAGACAGATTTCTAGGCAATGTAGGATGTCTAAATGGACAATTTGATGCTGACCTATTTAGCGGGACCCACAGTTCTTTTAATCATACTGAGTCACAGGAGTTTCCTGAAGTTCCAAAAATCCCTCCAAAACCTATAAGTAAGCATCACATTACTATGTCTTCTACAATATTCATGTTTTGCGTGAGTATCTATTTCTATGAGCCGGGAATTGAAGGTGATTCAGGTTTGATGCTAAAGTTCCACTAACAACGAAAGTTCAAAATATCACTCACATAAATTTTTCATAAGATGGACTAATTCAAGGCGATTTCTTCTTCTTCTTCAGAGGGAGTATCAAAAGTAGTGCTGTCAGGCTAGGATTTTGGGACAAAAATTTAGAGTTCCATGCAGCATGATCAGCATGGTCCTTAGATACAAAAGTTTACCACATCTGAAGCAAGTGAAATACAGACGTATTTCAGTATTGTTGTTGTTGCTGCTGCTGTTATTTGGAGTAACTGTATCTAAACAACCACTTATCTACAAAAAAAACTTATAAAACTAAAGGAACATCATGATAATCCAGTGATTTCTGTTATACATGCCAAGGTGGGCCCAAGATTTGCCTTGCATGGAGAGACATGTTTCACTCACAGGAGATGCTGCTGCCCAGTTTTTCAGGGGTCTCCAGCTTTTCTCCTGCACCTACCTCACCTCAACCCATTCAGCCGTATTCCCCCAATCCTCTGTGTAGAGTTTTCTGATGGCTGATGAAGCTTCCATTTGTCAGGGAGGTCCATTTCAACTGCACCATTCTTTTCAGATCTTTTCATAATAAAAAGATTTTTGCCATGTTTTCTAATTTTCGTAGATTTTTAGATGGGTTCACTGTGAAATGCACTGTACTACATTATTTTTGGAGCACCTTATTCAACAATACCATTAGGTAACTTATCCCTTTCAATTTTACCTCCAATAGATGAAGCGGAAGGTTTCCGTGTATAATGGTGATTCAAAGCATTACCATCAGCAGGTAAAGTCTGTGCAAACTCTGGCTCGTATTCAAATGAAGGATTAACTGTTGAAGATAAAAGAAGAATACAGGACTTGTGTCTTCTCTTATGTGTTTGTCAATATACAGAAGAGAACAAGGGATATGATTAGGTCTGAAAAGTTTTGTTGAATTGCTAGATTTCCACCAGCACAGATTTATTATTAATATTTTGAAGGGAAAAGCACTCAAACATGTGAAGCTGCATATGCAGTATGAAGCCTACACCCAAATTTATTACTGTTGTGAAGCCAGGTTCAAAGTCTAGTCTTCTTTCTATAGGCATCTCGCTGGCCACTGTAGAAACTGAATGCTGGACTAGATTATACAGTGGCATGAGCCACTTTATGTTTATGGTTAATTATGGTTAATTGCCTCCCTTACAGGAAATAATGGTGGATGGTGTGCTATTTTTCCCTCTTTGACAACTTTTTGTTACAGCAATTTTTCACTGATATTGCAGTTCTCTCAGCCCTGCCAGCTTCTGAAAGCCTGAAGTCTGTATGCACGTGGACATTAGTGAGTGGCAATTACTGATGAACACTGTGGTTTTCTTGTCCCCCACCCTACCCCCAAAAAAGAGAATTAGTTTTGGCAGAATGCTTCTGGTTCTAAACACAAGAGGTACACTTTAGTGCTTGGCTTCCTAAAGAAAAAAGATCCTGATGTTGGGAACCAACTGAACTTGACAACAAGTGGAAGAAATATGATTATTTACTTTTCAGCATGATGTGTTTACACATGGGGTAAGTAGTACAACATTTAGCACATGCTATGTATCACTGAACATCCTTTTTGAGAAGAAGACTGACTTAAAAAGGAAACCATTTATAGGTAGAAAAACTAGCAGGATGAAATGTTTACATCTAAGTACGCCACTCTGTCTGTACATTACACCATGTTTACCAGTAGAATGCTACATATCTGGTTTACCTGGGACTAAATCCATGAAGCACAAGATTGTGTGTGTGCATGCTTTCAAGTTGCCTATTGACTTACAGTGGTCCCATAACCCATAAGGTTTTCTTAGGCAAGTAACACTCAAGAGGTGCTTTTGCCAATTCCTTCTTCTGAAAATACAGCCTACGGCACCTGGTATTCATTAGCGGACTCCCATCCAAGTACTAAACTGGGGTGACCCTGATTAGCTTCCAAGATCAGACAGGATCTGGTGCCTTTAGAGTATTCAAGCCTTGAAATACAAGGTTATCATACCCCAAACACAGATCAGCTGGACTGGACTAGTAAAGACAGTTTAACTGTATCTAAACAGAGCCAGGTCTCAACAGTACTTGGATGGAGGACTGCCATAGAACACCAGGTCTTGTGAACTATATTTCAGAGGAAAAAAATGGCAAAACCATCTCTGATACTCCTGACCTAAAAACACTTTGTGAAATTTATAGGGTTGCGATGTATCAACACACAATTTGAAAACATGCATTCATTCATGTATGTACAAACATATGCGTGTGTGCACACCACACACAGAGGACTACGCTGTAAATCTGCTGTTTGTAGATGTTGACACTATCAAAGCCTATGTTTCATTTTAGTTCGTCCACACTACTAGCGACGCACTATGTGTAGCTAACAGGATTGTGCTGCAGTTCCACAAGTCATTACACTCCCTAAATAGCACATTAGGTTGGAGTAGAAGTTAGAACATAAATTCTCAAGTCTTAGTACCTCTTCTCTCTTTCTCTATCACACAGGCACACAAACACACACACTGCAGTTACGTACTATGTGCATTTCCATATGGATTTGAACTGGGCATCTCAAATGCAAAATCTCTTAATCCATACTCAGTGCCAGAGTTCTGAATCCGCAGTGAGTTCATAGGTATATGGATGGATGAATTCTGCCTTCGTGCCTCTTGTGCATGGTGCTTTCCGTAGGAATTGTAAGGAGATGAATCATAAGGATTATAACGGAAAGAAGTGCTTCTTTCAGAATGTCTTCTGTAAAGGAAAAAAAAGGGGGGGGCATTTACCCAGAATGAAATAAAATTAAAATATGGGTTTGAAATGCATGAGCAAAAGGTTTAAAACTTATTTTAAGCATGTATGACAAATATAGGCTTCAGCGCCTGGAATGCAGAAAGAATTCTGTCTTTCATGCAATTGTCAGAGATCCAAAGGACTTCTCAGGCCTTGGTAAAGGAACTCAACACTGAAATCCTGAATGGACTAACATTGGCATCCTATGCACATCTCTTCAGTTGAGTTCCAAATAGTTATAAATAGGAAGTTATCTCTCTGTTAGCCCTGCAGTAGTAACTGACTCTGTCATACTTCAGACTTACATTCTGTCAATCTCCAGAGTTTCAGCATAGTGATAGTATGGATTGTCAACCTCCAGTGGTTCAGAGTAGGGATCGTCCACTTTTTCAAAAGCTTCATTATAGTGAAAAGACATGACGTTGCCAAATCTTTTTCTTCATAGGAACAATAATCTGGAAATCTACTTAGCAGATTGCTTCACTTCTTTAATGACCAATGTTCCATCATGGACCTATTTTAAAAGAAATTTTTTAAATATGTTATGGTTAGTTCTTCACAGATCTGTTATTTACAAATGTATGTAAATCTCTACACTCTTTATTTGAGAAACAGAGCCACCACACCAATTGGATTTACTCAGTAAGCAAGCCACCAATACTAATAGACACTGGTGCAAATTCAAACTACTGGTAATTGGGAAGCAGTGGGGAATGTTTTGCACCACAGCCCACAACAAGCTATGGATGCCACTCTTCCTTTCCAAACCACACAATGTCTTTGGACTAGGAAAACAAATCTGATTCACCTTTGTTCATTCTTTTCATGAAACAGTATGGCTTTAAAAAAAAAAAGAACATTCACAGAAATCCTCTACATCAGTGGTTCTTAACCCGGGGTCCCGAGCTGTAAATGAGGGAGCAGTTTCAGTGCCTACACTCCCCATGCCACATCCCTGACAAAAGGGACATGGTGGCAGGCATGTGTGCATGCCCAAATTATGAGTCTGGAAACCACAGTCTGAATTCCCATTCAGCCATGGAAACTCACTGGGTGACCTCAGGCAAGTCACATTCTCCCAGGGTCAGAAAAAGGCAAAGGCAAGAAATCTTGCAAAAAAAACCCAAAACACTATAGGTTCACCTTAGAGTCACAAAAAATCAGTTTTCAAAGGAGAGAGACATGATGGTTAGAAAGAACCTCCCCCTGTCACTGGCATTTTGTTGTTGTGTGCCTTCAAATCACATCTGAATTACACTAAGGTGAACGTATCACAGCGTCATTTTTCATTTTGCAGGATTTGTTTGGCTGGGGATTGCCTCTGCCTTCCTATGAGACTGAGAGAATGTGACTTGCCCAAAGTCACCCAGTGCCTTAGTGGGGATTTGAATCCAAGTCTTCAGAAGCCTCCAGTAAATAGGTACATAAAAATAAACAAATATTTAATATTTAAATAAATATTTAAATATTTAAATCTATATGTAAATATTTAAATCTTGACTTACGTCTTGGAGGTCCCTGGCAACAAATTTACCAGGGGCCTTTTGTAAAGAAAAGCTTAAGAACCACTGCTCTGCATTGTTTAAAAAGTCATGTAGAAAGCCAGAACACCAGGAGAGTAACTATTTTTTTGAAATGTGGAAATGTATAAATGCAGTTGCTAGCTCAGGTTTCAAACAGATACTTTCGCCCAGCATTAATAACTTGAGATGAAGGTCAGCCATTTCAGTGTTGATAGAAATTTCTTTTGTAATTTAGTATATACACAGATTAGCTGTACTGCTGTGTCATCAGGAAATAGCTGGTGGGAAAAGCCCAGGCCACTGAATACGTTGTGAGTATCTAACTAACAAGTACTTCTTGAATTCTGATACTAAGATCAACAAAACATTTTTTTCCTCCAGGATTAATGAAAGAATTCCACGCCCCCTGCAACACACACATTCTAAACCTGCAAAACAAACTGTGTAACAAAGTATTCCTCAACCTGGTGCCTTCCAGAGTTACTAGACTACAACTCTCATCACTCCCAGCCAATATAACAATTGATCACACTGGCTGGTGACGGTCAGAGTTGTAATCTGGCATGTCCAAAGGGTGCCAGTTAAAGGAAAGCCAAATGTAACAGGATAAAGGCAGAGAGCTCACAGCACAGAGGAGCTTCCTGCTTCTTCCCTTATGCAGTACTAGCGTATTTAACTGGCGTTGTCCGGGATTTTATTTTCTTATAGGTAATACTTGTTGGAAAGATTTGAGATCCTGTGTCTCTAATTCCCCAAAGTGTCTTCTCCAGTACCTGTAACTTTTCCCCATATTCTTCAATCCAATATGTATTCAGAGTTATTGTCATGCAGAGGTTGGGTTCCTGAGGGAATACACTGCCCTCCTCCTTGCTGCTAGGCCTCATCTCCATAGCAATTAGCCTATTCAAGACAGGCACAGTTGACTGAGGCCCAAGAGCTCTGTGGCTGAGAATTCTAAAGCCCCTCCCTAAACTGCAAACCCCAGGATTCCATAGAATCTTCTTAGGCAGCCAATCATATGAAGTCTTCGCCTGCCTGACACAGACAAACAGACAAACTTTGACTTTTATATAGTAGATGGAATGCTCTCTCTACCCGCAAAGTTCTCTTTCCTCATCTCATTTTCCTTAAAATATATTGAAGTACAGATCTATTAGGAGCTTACATTAAAATCTTATTACAGAACCAAAATTCTTTCAAGGCATGTGGTGAAATTATATGGTCCTCTTTAAAGCCACCATTTTATTCTTCCCATCACCATGTGGGATTGGCTAAGCCAAGAAATGATTGGCTCAAAATCAGGTGAGCAAGGGTGTAAGGATCAGCTAGCTAGGTTTTTTCACACTTGGTAAAAGCTTTTCTTGTTTTGCCAAGCTTTTGAACACTCCTAAGGGTTTTTTCTTCCCTTGCCCTGACTATAGAATTGTCTTTTAGAAGGTGCTATGTCTTTTGTTTTCTAGACAATTTTGTCATTTTAATTATTTTACTTATACTGTGTTTTAAATGACAGTGTAAATTGCCTCCAGAGACTCCTTAGGACATGAAAAATTAAGCAGAAAACACGACTTAAAAATAACATTGAGGAAGTACAAGCCCTCAATATAATAAAATTACTTGAACCACTAGCATCGCAAAAGTGAGACCTATGCCTTGCAACAGCTTCTCAATTTACTCTGAACTGGAAAGGTAAAACTGATATGAGCTTGCTACCAGTTCCAGATTATAATTTAATGAGAGGTATCCACTTTCAAATACCTCACTGGTGAGTTCAGCTGGAAGGCAAAGAAAAGAAAATTAAAATAACTTATAGGGATTTTTTTTAAAAAAATCCAACAAAGTGTAATCACTGAGGTCAGTCACAATGACATCCAACTTAAAAGAATATTTGCTATCTGTAACTTTTCTTATCACATTTAAACTGGGAGTGGGGAACCTTGGTCCTCCAAATGTTTCGGTCTAGAACTCCCATCAGCCCCAGTCAGTAGAGCCAATGATAAGCCCAGCCTGGTTTACACACATTTACAGCAAAACTATATACCAGTTTATGGAGAAAGCCTCTTTATTCCTGACCGCCTGAAAAAGTTTAGTTCTCTTGATGCAAGCAGACATCTGCTGCTAATGCTGAAGAGGCATTCCAAATCTAACAAAGCCGAGTCCTATTTGCATAAAGAGAGCCGCAAAATAAAAGCGCTTTACTGGTCACATTATGGTCTTCCCCATAATAACACCATTAAGTTAGGTTGCTGTTTAGTTGGAAAACAGAGTTAGCTTAGTCCTTGCTGATTAAAATTGATGTCTAGTTCTTAAGGGTTTCAAAGAAGATGTAATGATTTACATGATCACACTGTTGTTGTGTGCCTTGAACTTGTTTCTGACTTACGGATACCCTAATGCTGACTTATGGGGATGCTATCATGGGGTGTTTGGGGGGCTGAGAGTGCGCTCAAGGTCACCCAGTCGGTTTCCATGGCCAAGCGGAGAATCAAACCCTGGACTTCAGGGTTATAGTCCAATGCTCAAATCACTACAGCACGCTGTCTCTCACATGACTGCATACCCTCGTACAAATCCCTTCCATAGACAGAAAACCGTCTTGTCAGATAAAATACCTTCTCCCTTGTAGGCTGCTTTTCCATGGACATGGAGATTTTTTTTCCCCTTTAAGCATCTGTCCTTTGAAGCAGTCCAGTATCAACACATCAACCATCTCAGTATGAGCTACGCTTGAGAGAACTGTTTATTCAGCAGACAATTCATAGAAAGAATTACTTATCCAGGAGCACACACTCTTTGGGTCCCATCTGTTGTTGTTGGAGGCTGTTTGCGTGCATTCACACACTTAGACATTGGGGGGGAAAGGATTTAACCTCACAAGCATCCCTGAAATCGTGCACAAGATCATGGGGGGAGGCATCAGGGTCGCTACACAAGAGGATGGAAGCAGTGCTATTTTGGAGTTGGCAGGTGAATTAAAATGCCTTCAATGCTTTGGGTCAGTGGGAGAGGGAAGAGGAGCTCCTCACACCCATGCACAGTGTTCCAACCCTGCTTTATTGCCACAAAGTGTGTGTGTGTTTGTTAAGCCTGATGACTTGAGGCATCCTCATTAATTTCATAGGATTTTCTTAGGCAAAGAATACTCAGAGGTGATTATGCCAGTTCTTTCCTTTGAAACATAGCCTATGGCACCTGATATTCATTGGCAGTCTCCCATCCAAGTACAAAACTGAGCTGATCCTGTCTGGCTTCCAAGATCAGACGAGATCTGGTGCCTTTAGGGTACTGGTTGCAAAACAATGACCTAGGCAGTCTGAAGATCAATGGGGAGATCTCCTTCCCACCACTACAACTGTTGCGATTGTTCCTCTCCTGCCATTGTTAGCTTTCTTTGAGGCAGTGAAAGCTGGGTGCTTGGATACCTGCATAATCCAGGGGAGACAAAAACTGTATACCCTTGACCTAACCCAATATTATTACTTTTGGCAGCTCTCTGAGTTCTTAGGCAGAGGTTCCTTGGCACTTAGCATTTAATCCCAAGGGTGGGCAACAAAAAGCCCACATTTTGTGGACCCCTGACCCTCACAAACCCCTCCCCCAGCATCAAAAATGATTTTGTTCAAAAAAGAATTGCTACTCCCAGAAGTCTTTTTTTTAAAAAATGCAAAAAAAAAAAGTGGGTGGAACCTGTAACAAGTCCTGATGGCTGAGGCTGGCTTCCAGACGCATGGAAGTTACTGAGCTCTGTGTTAAGTATAATGGAGAGAATCTGAGACCTTCCACACATAAACAGTGTGTTCTGCCACTAAGCTATAGTGGCTCCCCTCTCTGAATTTCCCATTATGCCAAGGCAGTCACTCATAGGGCAAGGGTGTTCTGCAGAAAAGTTGTAACTCAGTGGTGTGGCATATCCTGCTGGGCATGCAAAAGGTCCTTGGCATCTCCGTGTAGGACCAAGAAAGAGTCCTGTTTGAAATCCTGCAGAGCTACTGCCATTCAGCATCAACTGTACTGGGCTAAAGGGACCTGCTGCCTTATTCAGTACAGAGAAGCTTCGTATGTTGCCAGCAGAGATTAGAAGTTTGTTTTTTGGATCACAGTTCCTAGTATCACCAGCTAGTAAATTTTCCAAGCTCTGGCCTAGATGGGCAAGTTATTAGCTGTGCACTAAAACTACCTGATCATGAACAGGAGCACCATTCCCCATTACAGACTTATAGCGCCATGATTCTGGTTTAACAACCATGGCAATACCCTGTGGAATTCTGGTATTTAGTGTTTGTTATTGTTGTATGCCTTCAAGTCATTTCTGACTCACAGTGACCCTAAGCATAAGGCTTCTTGTCAAGATTTGCCCAGAGGGGGTTTAACTTTGCCTTCCTCCGAGGCTGAGAGAGTTGCCCAAGATTGGGCTTCCATGGCTGACAAGGGATACGAACTCCGGTCTCCAGAGTCACAATCCAATGCTCAAACCACTATGCCATGCTGACTCATTTGCAGCATAGGGACGATAATACAGAATTCTTATCCAGAAGGCTCAAGCATCCTACCAAACTACCAATCCCAGAATTCCACAGCATGCAGCCCTAGCGGCTGAAGTAGAATTATAGTGCTATATTTCTGTAGTGGGAAAAGCCCCTAAGAAACTGCACTATACACCTTGATTTCTAGAAACATAGAAACTCTGGACTGAGCTGCTCACAACTTCCACAGCAGCCCTTGTTTTACTGGCTAGGCTGCCCATATCAGTCAGCCACTCTGAAGAGCAGCTAAAGCAAGAGGAACAAAGAAGAATGAACTGGGGATGAATTTTCCAAAACTGTACTTGCAACAAATGAAGGTAAGAAAGTTCAGCTGGAATCATGTATACTTGCCTGAAAAGAAGCTCTGTGGAACTCACTTCAGTCTACTCCTGAGTAGACAGCAGCACTTACTTGTGAGGTCAGGTAACTCTGACTTTGAATCTTCTGTCCCCTCCCCTTTGCCTAGTAATGTGCATTGCTTCACTTTGTAGTATGGGACCCCAGCCCTGCTCTGTTTGAGGGCCTTCCTCCTTATCTTTCTAAATGGCCTCCTCAACTATTGCCACAATGTGCTGCCCTAACGGTACCATGCACAATTAATGGTATTTAAGTCATAACCTATTTCTACAGGAATGAAAGATGCTTTATTTGATCTGGGACTCCACCTAAAGCATATCCGTTGTACTTGACTGATAAAGAAACAGAAGCTAGAGCACACTTTCTTAAAAAGCTGCAGAATGAAGCAAACTTTGCATCTTACAATGCCAAACAATCAAAATTTTAATACGCTGAGTTCAAGGTTTTACAACACTGAGAGGAAAATAAATGGAACCGGGTCTTTAAAAGCCACAGTAAATTCACAGGGGAAAAACATTAATTACAACAAATTGAAAAGCACAGTTCTTACCACAAGTTTGGACAGTCAGAAGCTGCTGTTAGAACTTGCCCCTGCTCTTTTCAAGAACCTTGGTAAATTTATATTCCTATTTATGTTAGCAATCATTAATCAGCCTTCCTTAGATCTTTTTCCCCATCAGCCAGGTAGGTTGCTTTCACTTCCTTATTGGTGAAATATTCAAAGGTGGTTTCAGAATGATTGTGCATTAAAAAAAAACAAACGTCAGTGGACAAAAGGAGTTTCAGGAATACCAATCACATTTTTTCTGCAAAACCCAAGATGTGAAAATGTCATGCTGTAGTGTTTTTGAGCATTGGACTACAACCCGGAGACCAGGGATCGATTCTCCTCTCAGCCACGGAAACCCACTGGGTGATCTTGGGCACATCACACATTCTCAACCCCTAAAAACTCCATGATAGGTTTGCTTTAGGGTTGCCATAAGTTGGAAATGACTTGAAGGCACACAACAACAAATAGCAACTAATTTAATTTTTAAAATAACTTCCAACAGAGAAGCCATATTAAGTCTCAGCAGCAACAGGCTGTTGTTGTTGTTGTGTGCCGTCAAGTTTTCCAACTTATGGCGATCCTAAAGCAAACCTATCACGGGGTTTTCTTGGCAAGATTTGTTGCAGGGGGTGTTCCTTTTCCTTCCTCTGAGACTGAGCTGAGAGAGTGTGACTTGCCCAAGGTCACCCAGTGGGTTTCTGCAGCTGAGAGGGGATTTGAACCCTGGATTCTAGAGTCATACTAGTTGTCATACTGGCTGATGGAATCTGGGAGTGGTAGTCAAACAGTAACTTTTCCAACCTCTGTCTATAAATATACAACGAGTCTATAAATATACATTGAGCATTTTCACGATCTATAACCCCCTTCATTAGATACATGTGGAGACAGTGTGGTGTACTGGTTGCAACAGGGGTGGGGAATACTTTGGCCCTTCCGCTGTTTTCTTCTACAAATTCCATGGTCAGTAACCACTGGCCACACTGAGTGGAGTCAACAGGAGTTGGAGTCCAAAACTTATCTGAAGAAACAAAGCTCTGCACTCTGCAGGAAAGTGTTGGAATTGTGTAGCCCTCCAGTGTTCCTGGACTGTTTGTCTCAACAATTTTAGACAGCATAAGGAATGCTAGAAGTTGCATTCCAAAAACATCTGGAGAGCTGGTTAATTCCCACCCCTAGACTTGGACCTGGGAGAAAGGACTTCAGATGCCCACTCAGCTGTGAAAGTCCTTAGGAACAACCACATTCTTTCAGCCTAGCCTACCTCGCAGGGCTGTTGTCCATGAGGACACAAGGAAGCAAAGAGGAACCGTGTTTGCCCACCTAAGCTCTATGGAAGAAGGCTGGGATATAAAGTAGAGGACAAGAAGTTTTCCAGGTTTCCGCCTCCCCTCCCCTCTCCCTTTTCACCAAACTGGCCACGACTAGTTTCCAAAACCACTAACCCAGGAGACCCTGGAAAAGAGAAGCGGCGTCAATGATAGGATGGCAAAGACACGGCCCACCCTCTCAGTTTGTGGGGAGATGAGTGTGGTCTTGGTTTCTGGCAAAGAGCCAGCGAGGCAAGGGAAAAAGACGCCTGCTCCGCTTCAAGACATCCATCCAGGCACACACGGGGGCAGGCAGGGAACCAAACGACAAGAGGGAAGCCGGGGGAGGTCTCACCTTTCAGAACGAGTCCGTGGCTGGATGTCCTCTCTAGAAACGAGGACCCGGCAGCGCCCGGAGCGAGGATTTCCTCTTTTCAAGCCAGCCCAGTCCTGACTCTTCGGCGGCTCCCGTTTCCACAGGAAGCGGATCCCGGCGTCGGGGCAGAAGAAGCCCGGGGAAGTTGGCGTCCGCGCTTTCGCAGTCCTCCGGGCAAGGCGGCCGCCGCTCCGGCCCCCGACGGCGCCGCTCCCGGAAATCCCCGCCTTGCCTCCAGGGGGCGCTCGCGCACAAGACGCAACACGAGCTCTGGCAACGCCGGGCAGGGCGAGCGGCGGATCGCGTTGCTGGAACGAGGAGGAGTTTCCGCACTAGCCTGTTACAGTGCTATTATTCCACTTTCAACATCCTATGGAATCCTGAGGTTTGCAGTTTAGGGAGGGGCCCTAAACTGCAAAGCCAGGATTCCATAGGCTGTTGAAAGTGGAATAATAACACTATAATAGGCTAGTGCAGAAATTAAGCCTTTGCAGCGCGCAGCCAGAGTTTGCTCCCAGTGTTCCCTGTTCATCCCCCCCCCCCACTTTCTTGAAAGGGATATATTATACCTGTGCACGCCACCCTGGAGCATTTCCCCCCGTTATTTGCATTTAATTCACCTGTGCCTGACCAGCTCATTGGGAGGCTGTATCCGAAAAATCCCCAAATCTAGAGCCAACTGGTGTCTGCCTTTAATAACATTTATAAGGATCAACCGAAAGCTCATCTTATCGCGGGCAAGCTTTCGAGAGTCCCAGATCTCTTCGTCAGGAAAAGTGCTGAGCGGAAGGAATCTGTCTGGAAGATGCCCTGAAGCTTGTATAGTCCTAATCTTAAAACAGGATGAAAGCAGGGTCACAGTTACTCATGGGATAAAGAGAATGATAGCCGTTTTCCTATTCGAAGAGCTGGCGAGTGATAATGGTTTCTTGGGCCATTGTTTGCCTGATCTTCCTGTTCATTTCCCCCCACCACCTTGAAAGGGATTTATTACCTAGAGGAGGAGAGGCAAGCTGCCAACTGGATCGCCTGCTTAGGCATAAATATCTCCAGTGCTTTGGAGAACCTGTGTACCTATGCAGGCACACTTTGAAAAGTCTAACCTTAAAGTCATGGAGGACTTAACAACCTGAAGCTTTGGAGAGCCAGTGTGGAACATGTGGCTCTGAACTGAGTGCAGCCCAGAAGCACATCTCAAGCCTGAATGTTTACCTGGGCAGTTTGCCATTTGCCTTTTAGCCATGCCAAGCTTCTGCTAATGGGCTCTATGAGGAGATATTAATACAGTGCTGCCTTTATGCCATTAACTTTTGAGAGAGAAAGAAGGCATGAAATATTATGAATTTATACAGGCAAAGCATGATCAATGGGAAGGAAACCTTGTGCATTTGGATCCTTTATTATTTGCTATCCTTTCCTGAATTACTGTTACCTTGAGCATATGAAGGACACAGTGGTTTTTTTGTTTTTGCTCATCAATCAAACTGGGATAAGCCCTAAAAATTATAACTGGAGAAAATTATTACAAAATTAAGCAAGTATTTAAAAGTGGTATATCCCAACTTTACATCAGTGTTGATCTTCAGGGTAACAAGAGATCTGATAAAGCCACTCCTATAAAACAAAATACAGTCAGCCTTTCACATTTGTTAGGGCTGGGGCACAGGACACCATCAAAGTGGAAAAATTGCAAATATCAAAATGTGTGTGTGTCACAGCTCACTTTCTCTAGGCTAGATAAATGTGCAGATGCTTTCCAGAGGTACCAGAAGAGGCAGCAACTGCTTATTCCAAGGGGTCTTGGCTGGGACGAGATGGCTTACCTTTGGACAACAGCTCTTCTTCAGAGGAGGACACAGAGAGAGTGAAACTGGTAAGAACCATGTTCGTCTGCTGTGCCTCTACTGGGAGGCCTCCCAGGTGAAGAAAAGACATTGGGAGAGACAGGACATCTCCTTCTATTATCTTCTGCAGTTCTGTACAGGAGATATTCTGCAAATATCGTGATGTGCAAGGGACACATCAGGAGAGGCAGCATGTCTCTTGTACAGTAACCAGCTGTACCAAAAAAGCCAACAGAGCAAAAAAACTAAAACATCTCCTTGCATAAACATTAATTGATGTCATTTTTCCCACTCAGTCCTTAATAAAGCTTTATGATGGCACAGTGTTCTTTGTCTTTTTCACTGCAGTGTGTTTAGCAGAGCTGCCCCTTTTGGTTTTGTGAATGTTACTGACTTGCTCTTTCTTATTACAGCTCCCCCACCTAGGCAGGCAGAAGAAACCGTTCCCTCCATCTAAACCAAAACTCCAAGATTCTGGGTGCCTTTGACCCTTCACACACACCATTCTAAGCAAGCAAAGGAAACCCTTCCCTTCTAGTAACATCCAAGTTGTTGTTCTTTCTCCCCTTCCTTACTTGCCAACCCAAAAATAATTCCTGTCTAGATATCCTTTCTTAAACCAAAATGCCAACTCACCTTACCCTCCTCAGTCTCTCACTTCTCCTCACTCACATAACTACGCATGATGGATGAGAGACTTTATTCCTAGAGAAACATTGTTTTAAGATCTGCAACATTTTTAAGATCTGCAGGGGAAGGCTTTCTCTTGGTCCTGCTACCATCCCAGGCTCGCTTGGTGGGGACATGGGAGAGCGCTTTCTCAGTGGCTGCTCCCACTTCTGGAATTCCCTTCCATGAGAAGCCAGACTGCCCCCTCCCTGCTCTCCTTTCACTGGCAAGCAAAAACATTTCTGTTCAAACAGATTTTCAATGTGTGAGCAGGAGAGCTTTTTAAAAAAATAGATTAGGAAGTTTTATTTCAGTTTTTAACTTTTGTATGTTTTTATAATGATTTCATACTGTTTTATACGGTTAATATTAATTGTTTTAAGTCTTATTATAAATTGTCTTTAACTGTTTTGGAAGCCACCTTGGATCCCACTCTGGGAGACAGGCAGCATATAAACAAACACTGTGAATTTTAACTGTTGTATATGGGGCTAATGTAAATTGAGACTTGCCTGTATGGACTAAATAACATCTGTACCAAATAAGTTATGGAGATTTGCTCAGGCAGTCTCTAGAAAGAGTTGTTGCGAGGTCCAGAGCTTGACCAACGCTCCTTCTAAACTACTTCAGCATTAGAACTGAATCAATATATTATTCCTAAAGGAATAAAGGCAGAAAAAATGGAATGCACAAATATTGGATCAGAGACACATGGCTGGATAGCAGTACATGTGAAAGGGATCTAGGAGTCTTGGTAGATCATAAACTGAACACGAGTCAGCAGTGTGATGCAGCAGCCAAGAAAGCCAGTGCAATTCCTGGCTGCATCAATAGGAGTATGGTGTCTAGATTGAGGGAGATAATGGTACCACTCTATTCTGCTTTGGTTAGACCTCATTTGGAATACTGTGTCCAGTTCTGGGCACCTCAATTCAAGAAGGTTATTGACAAGCTAGAGCGTGTCCAGAGGAGGGCGACCAAAAGCGGTGAAGGGTCTGGAAGCCATGCCCTATGAGGAGCGTCTTAGCGAGCTGGGTATATTTAGTCTGCAGAAGAGAAGGTTAGGAGGGGACATGATAGCCATGTTTAAATATTTGAAGGGATGTCATGTTGAGGAGGGAGTGGGCTTGTTTTCCATTTCTCCAGAAACTAGGACAAAGAGCAATGGCTTCAAACTTCAGGAAAAGAGATTCTACCTAAACATTAGGAAGAACTTCCTGACAGTAAGAGCAGTTTGACAATGGAATATGCTGCCTTGGAGTGTGGTGGAGTCTCCTTCTTTGGAGGTTTTTAAGCAGAGGCTGGATGGCCATCTGTTGGGAGTGCTTTGATAAGCGTTCCTGTATAGCAGGGGGTTGGACTGGATGACCCCAGTGGTCTCTCCCAATTCTATGAATGTTGAAGAACCCTGCTGATGGAGCAAAGCCACAGACAGCAGCAGGAGCCAATATATTTCTTATCCATGTACAATTTATTCCCTAAAGCTTTTATTGTATTAGTCACAGTGCATGAGTCATCTTTGCTGCCACAGGGAATGCATCATGGATGCTTTCTTGGTTGTATAGTTACTAAATTATCTTTTCCTAGATAAAGAGGATCACTGTTGTGCACCCAGTTCAAAACAATCAAGAACAAATCTGTACTGTAGTAATGATGCCAAAAGGTGACAAATCAGCCAAAATAATAAGTCTACCTCACCCGTATTTTTTAAAGTCACCATCATAAAGACTTATGAACAGAGCTTGCTCTTCTTACTAATTTTCCTATCAGCTGAGACAACAACAACGAAGTAACTATATCATATGAGAGCAAACATTAACCATTTTGTCACACCATGAAAACTAGTATAGAGGTGGGCAAAAGGTAAATCAAAATCAGTACTCTATAGTAGTTAGACTGCTGGAACAACAGATCTGGTCCAGCTGAGCCATGGCACTCAGTGGATGACCTTGGGCAAGTGACTCTCAGCTTGACCCACCTCACAGGATTAAGGTACAAATTAGAAAGGAAGAAAGCCAGGTATGCCACCTTGAGCTCACAGAAGGAAGGCAGGGTATAAAGGTAACAAACAGATCTTTGAGTGATTTGCAGTCAGTTTTCAAGGAAAGGGCTGCTGACTGCCAATTGTGTAACAATAACAACAAATTAAGAAGGCTTTAACCCCAACAAGCCCACTTCAATGAAGAATATTGTGGAGGCATGGGGGTAAAAACAGGAATGAGTTTGTGGGTGAATTATGAATTCCACTCTGCTACTGAAATTTAATTCCACTGTACTATATGCCTTATCCTGGGCATGTGCTCACAGGTACCTATTATTTTAGGACAGAAGCAAGAAACATGTGCTGCATGATTCCCATCCCTGCTGTATACCAAGTCTTAGCAGCTAAATGAGTATCTGGTTCACATCTCACTCTTTTAAACTGGGATCTAAGTGGAGACCTTTTGGTTGAAAAACAAAAACAAAAAACAAAATAAACAGAAACAGAAACAAAACAAAGATCTGGAAAGCCTGAAGTCTGTCTATCTCTACCTAAAACATAATGTGACAGAAACTTGCTCACCTAGAAAGTCTTAGATAAAGGTTAGGTAACCTTGACATGGGAGACCCAGCATAGCGTAGTTGTTTGAACATTGGACTACAAACCTGGAGATCAGGGTTCAGTTCCCCACTCAGACATGGAAACCTACTGGGTGACCTTGGGTACATCACATATTCTCAGCCCTAGAAAACCCCACGACAATTTCACTTAGAGTTGCCATAAATTGGAAACAACTTGAAGGCACATAACAACAGAGAAGGAGATCCCATCACTCTTTAGGCAATTGGTTCCATCGCTGAACTGGGCATATCACACACCCCAGAAAACCCTGTGAACAGCTCACCTTAGAGTCTTCATAAGTTGGATAGGGCTTGAGGACGTGAAGGTACAAAATAACAGCAACAGAAGAGGCTCTATCACCTCTCTTGGTAATTGGTTCCATTGTCAAACTGCTCTTACCGTCAAAATGTTCTCCTGATAGATTTGCCTTGGGACTGCCATATGTTGGAAACTACTTGAAGGCGCACAACAATGACAACAGGCAAAGGACTATTGTCTGAATACTCTAAAGGCACCAGAACCTGTCTGAGCTTGGAAGCTAAGCAGGAACAGCCATGGTTAGGACTTGGATAAATACTAGGTGCTGTAAGCTAAACTTTTAGAGGAAGGCATTGGCACAACCACCTCCAAGTATTCCTTGTCTAAGAAAACTCTATTAAATTTATTGGGTCACCAAAAGCTGGCAAGCCAATTGAAGGCACATACACAGACATACACATAGGCCATTTCTGCACTACATTGTTATAGTGCTATTATTCCACTTTCCACATCCTCTGGAATCCTGGGGTTTGCAGTTTAGCGAGGGGCATTTAGGATTCTCAGCCAGAGAGCTCTTTGGCCTCAGTAAACTACAAAGCCCAGAATCCCACAGGATGTTGAAAGTGGAATAATAGCACTAGAACAGTGTAGTGCAGAAATGGCCCCACTGGCCTGAGAAGGGAACCCTGAAGCACCCCACTGGAGACTTCCTTCCACTTTGAAGGGCAGCCATTGAAGATGATTTTTGAGCAGTTTTCCAGCCAATTATGGAACCATCTAGAATCACAGAATCATTGAGTTGGAAGAGACCCCAGGGGCCATCCAGTCCAACTCCCTGCTATGCATGAACACCCATCAAAGCATTCCCGACAGATGGCCATCCAGCCTCTGCTTAAAAACCTCAAAAGAAGGAGACTCCGCCACACTCCGAGGCAGCATATTCCACTGCCGGACAGCCCTGACCGTCAGGAAGTTCTTCCTGAGGTTCAGGTGGAATCTCCTTTCCTGCAACTTGAATCCATTGCTCCTTGTCCTGGTCTCTGGAGCAGCTGAAAACAAGCCCGCTCCCTCCTTGAGATGACATCCCTTCAAATATTTAAACACGGCTATCACGTCTCCTCTTAATCTTCTCTTCTGACAGTGTTCCTATCTATTCCACACTTAATCAAAATATTACCGGAGACCTTATTAAGTGCTTTGCCGAAGACACCCATTTTTAAAACATTGTCGTTTATTTGGTTATTTTAAGGTGATAATAAACATAATCTGATGTTATAACTTGGTGTGTTTTTGGTCATAACCATTTTAAGGACAGTCCAACAACCACAGTAAGCCCCCAGTACCCCGTACTCTACAACCACTACCAGGTGAATGAAACTGTATATTTTATATAGTTTACACAGTCTAATTTTTCTTCAGTACACAGTGTCATTCGCCTGGTAGATATATTCCTAAACAGAATCATTAACCCTCTCAGTCCTTGGATCCCGGGACTGAGAGAAAGGTGGGATACCGACAAATAAATGTAGCTAATGAGGGAACCCGCGTTAAATTCCTCTCAGAGGCGTCAGGGAGCGGAAACGTTTCCTCGGTTTCAGAGCCCGCCTAACGAGACGGTTACGACCGAGGGGGCACGAAGTGAACGACTTACAGGAGAAACGCCCCCCTTTCGCCGAACACCCAGTCAATGAATACCCAACAGTCTCCTCTAACGGGGAGAAGCCCCTCCCCGCCGTACAGAAAGGACGGCTCCGGGGCCCCCGGGGGGGGGCGGAGGACACTCCCCTTCGGGGCCGCCTTTACCTTTGCCGAATCCGGCCCGTCCTCTCCGAGGCGCCGCTCCCATTGGCCCCCGGATGCGGCCGGAAGCGAGCTCTCAGGGCCGGGACGGCTCCGCGCGGGCGGTGGGGCTGCCGCGGGCCTCCTTCGCCGGCGAACATGAGCGGGTCGCGGGTCGTCAGGGCGCTGGAGAGCCCCGGCGAGGGCAGCAGCGGTGGGTCGCGGGCCCCGGCGGGGCGGGGCGGGGCGGGGCGGGGGTCCTGCTGGAAGGAAGCCGTGCGCGGCGGCGTTTCCCCTGCGTGCGCGTTTGTGGCTCTGGGTCGACCGTGGCGACCCCACGAATTTCACAGGGTTTTCTTAGGCAGGGAAGACTCAGAGGCGGTTGAGCCGGTTCTTTCCTCTGAAACAGAGCACCTGGCATTCCTTGGCAGGCCATTTCCGCACTCGACTGTTATAGCGCGATTGTTCCACTTTCAACATCCTGTGGAATCCTGGGATTTGAAGTTTAGAGGGGGACATTTAGGATTCTCAGCCAGAGGGCTCTTTGGGCTTAGTAAACTACAAATCCCAGGATGTTGAACGTGGAAGAATAGCGCTATAACAGGGTACTGGGGAAATGGCCTCAGTCTCCCATTCAAGTGCTAACCAGGACTGATCCCGCTTGGCTTCCAAGATCGGGTGGGATCTGGTGCTTTCAGGGTATTTTGGGGAGTCAATTTCATTAAATTTGGTGGACCTTACTGCAGAGCAAATCTGTCTATCTTTATTGAGGCTCAAAGTGGACAAAAGGGCAAGGTGGGGGTCAGCCCCCCTTCTTTCAGTGGGTTGATTTCAGTGCATGGATTGTTTCAAGCCCCGTTGGTTTCAGGTGAAGACAAAAGGACAGTTGCCCTGCTGTCCTCTGCGTGGTTACTCAGAAGTAAGATATATTGAGTTGTATTGAGTTCATTGTGACTTATTTCTAGAAGAGTGTTGCATGGCAGAGGCTGAAGAGCCTTTGGTTCTGCAAGATATTGGTTAGACTCTGGCTCCCAAGATCTCCGGACAGCATGGATGGAACCGGGGTAATGGAAGCTGTAGTCCAGCAACATTGGGTGGGGGCACAGGTTTTCTATCTCTTCTGTATAGCTTTGCAGTCTGAAGGCTGAACGAAATAGTCCAATTATGTTCTCTTGGTCCCTGTTTTTTTTTTTTTATTATTATTATTAACAGTTTATCTGGGTTTTCAAGGTTTTTACCCCCAAGTTCAGTTACAGGATCCTATATGCTCCCTTGTCCAACTCATACCATCTCCTCATCACTTATTTTGTAGTTACATTGTGGAAATTATTTTCTTTCTTTTTTATGAAAAAGAAAGGAAATGTGGGGAGGCAGGTTTCAGTGAACTTGCTGATTATTGTCCTTCTTGTGTTTAATCACCGTTCTGCACCGAATTTATGAGGAGCTGTGGCTTCACAGGCTGCAACTCTAACTAGAATCACAAGGGTCAAAAATACCTTACAAAACCGGCAGAGTATGTTTTACTTCATTTGTTTTCATTTTACCTTGTGTTGTATTCTAACTTGTGTTTTCTGGTTATGAATGTTTGATCAAGACATATGTAATTCTGCACACAAAAACACTATTTTGGCATGAGGAATTGTTATTCCCTGCAATACATAGAAATACTTATTACAGTGAAAACTTAAATGCAAGTTTGTTTTCCTTAGAGCATGAAGGTTAGAAAGAGGAAAAGGCCAGTTTCCTTGAGAGTTAAATTTACAGCCTTATTCTATGTAGTATTAAGTCCGTCTAGACCTGTTGTCATTGTTAGAGGAGTCCTGCTCAACGAGATCAATCTAATCCCGCAACTAGGTTCCGACATTAACCAACTAAATGCTCCTGAGAAGTCCCTATGCCTTAGATTTCCTTAGCTCATTTGTTAACTCCCTGTTTGTCTTCTCTCCCCCCCTTTTTTTGGTAGAAGTTTTTCTTCTTGATTCACAGAATGTATCACCAACAGTTGCCTTTCTGCAAGAGTTGCCCAGTTACCAGACTATGTTGAGGAGAAAAGCATCAGCTGGAGGATCACGGGACTACTACAGTTTAGCACGGTCAGCTTCTGGAGAGACTAGAAATCTGTTGGAAGGAGTTGCAGCAGGCTCGACACAACCTCTAAAAGAATATCCATTAACTATTGCGCAGAAAAGACACTTAAGGTGTGACCACAGTTGTTTTCTATAAATCATTTGTACTGGGATCCATTTGCAATTTAAAATGACATTTTGAGTTTTTTTTATATATATATATATGTGTGTGTGTGTATCCAAGTTGTGATAAGTTTTGTTTGTGCATGCACATATCCAGAGTTTATTAATTGTTACATTTCAAAGAAACTAAGTTGAGAATTACCACAGGGATATATTGCAATAATGTTTGGCATTTCCTACCTATTGAGCTTCAAGCAGCAAATAGCCATGTCTTTCAAGTCTGGGACTCTACTAAAAAGGATTGTAGAAAATAAAAGCTCAGATTTGCCCAAAGCTCTGCTAAGTTCCGTATTTCACCTAGAAGCAGTGTGGGATGTCAGTGTGGGATAGTGTGGGGCCATGGTTGATCTTATTGAACCTTCTAAAAGGTAATTGACCTTTCAGGGACTCAAAAACCTGATGCCCCTTTCATATTTTATTTTATCTTACTAGAGATATCCAGGAAGCCAATATAAGATATCTCTCAGGTTGGAATCAGTGGAGGCAGTCAAGTAAAAAGTCACTGAGAAAATTTGTAGATGATACCAAAGAACTGTCGTCCCGTTTGGAACTCTGGAGACACGATATTCGCAGCATTGAAGGTATGATCACGCTTACTGTTTCATATTGTCGTTCCCTTTTTCTTCTGTTCCTTATTTCAAGGATTAGCGCTACTGTCAGGGAAATGCCTCAGGTGACAAATGGTGGAAGGCAGCAATGGCAGCCCCCAGATGTTTCTCCTGAGTCTCTGGCCATTTCTCTCTCTTGCAGGATGGAGCTGTATGTGTTGCACAACCTGTCCTGTACCCTTTAAATTAGCCTTAGGTGTGTAAGAGTATGCTAGCCTATCAACAGTGTTGAAGGAAAACTCAACTGCCCATTCAGTCAGCTTCTGTATGTGAAATAATAGGGAATGTCACCTATTCCTTTGTCTCAGGCATCAACATATCCTGGGTTGGCCCTGCTTATTTTGATTGTTTGTTCACATTTTGCTTATTCTGGTACATCTTTGGCTTCCCAGAAGGTGTCTGTAGGAACACTTGCTATGATCCACTTGAGGACTGAATCACAACCAGAGCAAAAAGTCACACCAAAAACAGGAACAATGGGCAATATGAGAACTGCACACTTAGGTGGCTCCTTGTGGGGGTTGTAGCAGAGGACCTCTGTCCAGTTACGTATCAGCTGCACCCTGGTGCTGCCATGAAGCATTTTCTCTCTGCTAATGGTGCTTTTGGAGGTTGTGATTGCTGTGCATCTAAGCAGCAAGTCTGAGACCTGAGTGATTGGAAGAGTTTCTCCCATGCATCTTCACTCCATTTGGCCCAAGGAGTGCAGTTACAGAAGGGCAATGGCCAGATCTGTGATCTGGTTGGGTGCCTGCAAGATTCACAAGCGTTCCACTTTCTTCATTCTTAAGATCTCTCTTCGCCATAACTTGGAAAAGTTACTATTTTGAGCTAAAACTCTGAAAATTCCCCAGCCAGCATGGCTTTGCTGAGGAATTTTGGGAGGAATAGTTTACAAAAGTAACTTATCCAAGCCCTAGCTGTGACTGGAAGGAAGGAGGAGAAAAAGGTGGCTCAGATCATGCAGTCTATTCCTCTGAACCAAGATAAGTTTGTTCCTTTTTTAGCCCATTCCTCTTTTTCTTTTCTTTTCTTTTCTTTTCTTTTCTTTTCTTTTCTTTTCTTTTCTTTTCTTTTCTTTTCTTTTCTTTTCTTTTCTTTTCTTTTCTTTTTTCTTTTCTCTTTCTTTTCTTTTCTTTTCTTTTCTTTTCTCTTTCTTTTCTTTTCTCTCTCTCTCTCTTTCTCTCTCTCTCTCTCTCTTTCTTTCTTTCTTTCTTTCTCTCGTTCTCTCTTTAAATTCTATTCTGCCTTTCTGTGCTAGTCCTCAAGGTATCTTACTGAAAGCGTTTACCTGGTGCCTTGAAGAGTCCGGCAAGGCAGTAGAACCTACGTCAGTCACGGCTACTTTAACTGCATCATTTAAAGAAAAGTCTGAGAAGTAGAATTGTTTTTGCACAGCATTCAGAAGACAATAGCCTTTGTGCCAGTCAGACCATGCGCATGGCATCCCAAAGGCAGAGTGTGCAAATGAATTGTTTGTTTGTTTATTTTAAGCAATTTGTATTCTATTCAGGCTGATTTTTCCAAAGTGCTTGTTTAGGAAACTCCTTGTGTTGTGTTTTACGGTAACAAGCTATTGTATTCTATTATAAATGATGTCTCATTTTTATTTTCTTCTGGTAGGAAAATTTGGCACTGGGATCCAGTCTTATTTCTCCTTCCTCCGGTTCCTTGTGATGCTGAACTTCGTGATTTTTCTTCTTGTGTTCAGCTTCATCACCCTTCCTAGTGTTCTCTTCCGACATGGAGTTGTTAATGGCAGCTACGTTAAAGTTCCTCTGAGGAGACCAGGTAATCATGTACCTCCTGTAGTAGGTTTAAAATCCTTGCAGAAGTACTGATATGTTTGGTTTGTTTGATTCTTACATCAACATCAGCTGCCTCCCTTCCTAGAGTTAGAGGACCTAAAGATGGTAGCATGTTCACTGGTAACTTCAAGACTGGACTTCTGCAATGTGCTTACAGTGGGTTACCTCTGTACGAAGTCCAGAAACTTCAGTTACATGACAGCTAGATTGGTTACAGAGGCATCTAGGAGTGATCATAATACACCTATATTAAAATCACTCCAGTGTCGGCCAATGAGTTTCTGGGCAAAATACAAAGTGTTGGTTATTACTGTTAAAGCTCTATGTGGTTTGAATCCAGGTTACCAATGAGATCACATTCTCCTGTTTAGTCCACCCTATACACTCAGGTCCGCTGGAGGACGTTTGCTTCATTTCAGCCCAGACTAGGCTGACAACTGTCACCCAGAGGCCTTTTTCTTCAACTGTCCCCAGATTGTGCAATGACCTGCCAGAGTTGATTTGACAGCTGGATACATTGTCTGAGTTTAAAACAGCACTGAAGACTAATCTCTTCTGACAGGCCTACCCATTTGATTTTTAAAATAGCACTTTTAAAATTAAGAATTGATTGTTTTAATATGTATGCTTTATAAACTGATTTTATGCTCTTTTGACCGGACATGTGTTTTAATGGATGATCTGCACATCTATCTGTTGTTGTATTTTAATCTGTTATTCCTCGCCTCAAGCCATACAATGAGGCAGATAAGAAATAAGTGAAGGCCAGTGTGGTGTAGTGGTTGAGCATTGTACTACAACCTTGGAGACCAGGGTTTGATTCCCTGCTTGGCCATGGAAGCCCACTGTGACCTTAGGTGCTTCGCGAACACTCAACCCCAGATAAGTTCACCTCAGGCACACAACAACAACATGAAATAACTGTTACTACTACTACTACTACTACTATTATTATTATTATTATTACTATTACTACTACTACTGTTCTAGTGATTTTTAAAAAATAAAAAAATCTTATCTACAGAGACACACTGCACAGTGTATGAAGCTACTGGTACCAAGGGACTCATTTACTTCTACAGTTATATTATAGATCTCCTGTCTGGCACAGTAAGTAATCGAGTATACTTTTTAAATCTGAGAAGGACACATAGAATAACAAAATAGGTAGATGTCATTGGACAAAGAACAGTTTTCTCCCTGCTATACATACTGGAACATAGTACCTCCCTGAACACACCCAAATCTTACCTGCTTTTAGAAACTAAGACCTCATTAGTACTGGATAGGAGGCCACCAGAGAATGCCAGTGATCTCCAGGTAGGGCTAGGACAGACTCTTACCTGAAATCCTGGGGAGTTGTTACCAGTCAGAGTTGACATTAGTAGGCCAAATGGACCAATGATTTGATTTAGGATGAAGCAGCTTCCTGTTTTCATATCCTCTTGGAAAAATGCTTGAATTCTTTAAGGTTTCCTTGGGCATAAACCAAAGCTATGCTCTATACAAAAGCTGCTCAGACTGACAAGCTGGTCCCATGCACCACTTTCCCAGACTTTAATCTGTTATCTCTGTTACCTCAAATCACTTATGAGAGATACAATAGATAGCAATAGCATGTGTATTTCTATACTGCTTATCAGCTAAGTGCTCTCTAAGTGGTTTACAATGTGTTAGCTAATTGCCCCCAACAAGCTGGGTACTCATTTTACTGACCTGTGGAAGGATGGAAGGCTGAGTGAACCTGGAGCCTGGCAGGACTGAACTCACAATCTTGTGGCTACAGTGCCACCATTTAACCACTGCGCTACCAGGGAACCTGTGGGGCAGATGGAGGACTGCCACTTGCCAGAGGTTCTTCCATCCCTATTCCTCCATCCCTACTTAAAGCTAAGTCCTTCATATTAGTGATCCTTAAAGCTGTCAGTGGAACTCTGTGTTTTTTATAGTGCCATATAAATTGCTGTGTAGTTAAACTGTCTGTCAGTGGGTCAAAATTTACTTTTCCAATAGTTTCTCTTTCTATTTTTAAATAAAAGTTCTGCCTTCTTAGCAGAATTTTCTTCCAGTGAGCTTGAAACAGCAGTTCTAACTTACTCCCCTCTGGTGCTATATAGGACAATTGCACTGTGCAAAGTGGAGGGGAAACACTAACTAGGGCTTTATTCTAAGAAAAAAAGACAAGATTTCTCATTTTTTATGGGGGTTCTGCTGCCAGCATTGGATCCTATATCATCTTATCTCCAGACTGTCTCCCTAGGTGGGGGGATCCTTCCACTACATTTTGGTCTACACCAGGAGTGAGCAACCTGTGGCCTTCCAGACATTGTAAGCTGCAATTCACATTGACTTGCATGATTTGCTATGCTAGCTGGAGCTGGTGGGAGTTGCAGTCCAACATCTGGAGGGCTGTACTTTACTCACCTATCTTACATAGATGAATGATTTCTTAAAATGCCAAGGATAAGGAAAGAGTATATTGCTTTGTTTAGGCTTCAACGTCATTGAATGACTTTAGCTGGCAGCTTTCAGACCAGCTGTGTATTTGGCACTTGGCAAAGTCTCCAGAACATGATTGTTCCCCATTGTATATGCCTATATGTAGTAACTTGATCTTACTTTGTGCTAACCTCTTGCAGGGTTTTCTTGAGATGACAAGTCTTTTCTATGGCTATTACACAGTAGATACTATTCCTTTTGGCTGCCTGAAATACCAAGTGCCACTTGCATATTTGCTGACTACACTGGCTTACCTGTCATTAAGCTTTCTGTGGATCGTCAAGAGGTAAAGCGTACTTGAAATGTCAGCTATAAAGGCACATCTTTGTTCTCATGTTGTTTTTATCATCCCTCCCCCAAAGTAGTACATTTGAAAAAAAAGGAATAATCAAAAAGTGCTTTCAAGGACGTCTGAAATAAAGACAATAAAAAGCTTTATATGTTTTTTGTAGCTATGTAGAAAAGAACAAAAGGACTAATAACAATAAAACTAAAGTGATAATGATATTTTAACTACAAATATTTAAAAGCCACTAATTGTCTTTATGTTGACTTGAGGATCAGAGGATTCAGATATCCAGCAGGTTGCAGGCATTCTTTGGGAGCTAAACTGTGATTCATGGTTTGAACAATCTGCTTGAGTAAATTTATAAATTTCTTGCAGTTAAGGAACCTTGTGTAGCTGCTCAAGTAACTGTGTTTGCTGTTATTTAAAAAAAATTGAGTAAAGGCTTAAGAAGCTATTGGTATTTGTTGGACAGATTATTTAATTATTATGTTCATTTCCTCCTCCTTTGGTGTAATGATAAGAACTTACAGTTAGGTTTGTGGACCAAAGCTCTGAGAATCTTCCAGCCAACAACCATGGTAGTTGGGAAATTCTGGAAAGTGTAATCAAAAAAGTAATGATTCCAAATTTGCCTATAACCAGAGAAACCTATTGACTTCCCCTTAGTCCTGTAAATATTTGTTTGGGTTCAAAAATTTGTTTGGGTTCAAACTTTGCTGAGTATGTTTACAGAATTCATCAGAATTTTGCTGGATCACCACATAGCTTGCCCCTTGAGATGCTAAGTAAGCAAATGGATTGGAGAGATACTGGGGGAAAGGATTGCCTGAATCCTTTACCCATCCACCCAGGAAATATTGGGAATTGAATTATATGATTTTTAAGAAGTAAGACACTTGATTTGAAGTTACAGTCTGATCTTGGTGTATTCTTAATATCTTCTGTCTAAACTGTTTGTATCCGGTGCTTGTGGATACCAGCCAATATTGTACTAAGCTGCTCTTATTAGAAGCAGCTGGATTTCAGACTTCTCATGCTGTTTGTGTGTTTTAACTCAGTCAAGTATAACCTATGGCACTCTAGCTTTTCTTGGACTGCAGATTCCATCTTTGTTCAGTATTGACTATATTGGTGAGGACTGGTGAGAATTGCAGTCTAACATCATGTTCTCCATCTTTGGAGTACAACTTTTTGAAAAACAAGTGAGCAGCAGAATAGCAAGCGGACTTTTCATGTTGGCTTGTATGACTTTTGTAGGTTTGTTAATGGCCATTGCTGTTTGATCTCCATGTGGCTTATGCTTTCATATATGTGCTTAGGATTGAACTCCATGGCTGTAATTGTGTGAATACTCCAGTCAGAACTTCTACACTTGTCTTGCATGTTAAATGATGATTGTGAACTTTTGTCTCTGCAAATGGAATGTTGAACCTTTGCATTCTCCCCATTCATAAAACAAGAAAACTCCAGCCCTGCACAGTAGTCTTCACCCTGACTTACACATCTGCGCAGAGAGAGAACATTTCAAAACTACTTATGTTTTTATTTATAATCGTCCAGTAAAGTAACAGGTGTGTCACACTGCTGATTGTGTCTTTTGGCTGTAAGGCTCTGATCCTGTACAAAGTTACTCTGGTAAAATTTAAATGTCAATAAATTCAACTGGACTTATTTTTGAATAAGCACATATAGAATCTGGGTATAAAGATGTGTCTTCCAATATTTATACAAAAATTAAACTAATTGTTACATTACTAGTCAACCAGTTCATTCCTTAAAAACATGGGGCTCTCTTTATTAGAGCTGTTGAAGGATTTAAACAAAGCTTGGTGTGCAATGAAGATCAGTTTCAGAGCTACTGCAACAAAATATTCGCTGGCTGGGATTTCTGTATTACGGATGTAAATGCTGCGCGACTGAAACATTGCAGCTTACAATATGAACTTAAAGTGAGTATGTGTGTTCTCCCCTGTCTCATAACAGGCTAATTAATGCATGCTGTGAAATAATTGTGAAAGTACTGAACAACCACAAACGTTCATAGATGAGAGAAAAATGGAAATGAATAGTGATTGGGGCAAAGCGCATAAAAATAAACAGCTGAAATGCTATTCTTATTGTACAAAGCTACTCATGTTAATCAGAAGTCAGTTCCTCTGTGTAATTCTCCCTAGATCTGTTGCATGTGCAAACACTAGGAACAGGGATAGGGATACCAGAAAGCTGGAACAAAGTTTTAACACAGCCTCCACCAACCTGGTGCTGTGGAATGTGCATCATCCCCTGGCCAACAGTGTGTTGGAGCAACTCACATCATGCCCTGGCAAGCAATGACCACAGTGGTCATGGCAGAATTGGAGCTGTGGTGCAGACTTCTCAAGTGTGCTAAGTTAGGGAAGGCTGCTTTACTATAAAACCCCCTAACAATTGTCTTCACTGCCCCATGACCAAGAGATAAGTTAATTGGCTTTATTATTATTGATTAAGTACTCTTACAAACATTTTTATGCAGAGGATTCTTTGTCTAAAAGATGGAGTATGTTGTTGGTGTTAATTTTTTTGTAGTCAATAACTTTCTGTTTACATACAAAAGATTTTTTGTAGGACCTTTGAGACTGAGATGTAGGCTGAGTCTATGAAAGCTTATGCTCCAAATGTGTTTCTTCCAGTTAGTCAATGATACAAGATTGCTTGTGTGCTGATGCTGACTAACATGGTTCTGTCTTTGAATATTTCTGCTTACAGACTGACTTGGAGGAAGAGAGGTTGAGACAGAGAGTAGCGAAGAGAACTGTCAAAGAGAAAATACGCATCTATTGCTTGAGAATATTCTTAAATACAATAGTCCTTGCTGTTTTGTCAGCTTGTTTTTATTCCATCTATAGAGCGACTGTTTACTCACAAGAAAATATTTCCAGTGTAAGTGACAGGCAAAAATTACTTACTGTATTAGATCCTACCTTGAGCCAAGGACGTCGGATTAGTGTATGTAGTTCTTTCCCACCCATCCCACCACTGCCAACTTTAATTTTACAATAAACCTGGGAAGTTGGTTAGGCTGAAAGTAGGGCCTGATCAGGGTTTCTCAGTGAGCTTCATTCCCAAGTGAGAATTAGAACCCCAGCGTCCCTAACCCTAGCTCTCCCATCTTTTGCTTTCCGGATGTTTTGAGCCACAACTCTCAGCCTGACCAATGCCCATTCTGGTTTGAGCTGATGGGCGTCATAATCCAAAACCTGTAGAGCTTTCCTGGTTGGGCGACTGTATACCATATAAGTTTTGTCATGCTCTGTGACATCCTGTGATCATTAACCTTAGCCATTTCTGTTGGTTTAAGTTCATTCTAAATTGATTTTCACAATTACTGTATTCAGTAATTGCATTTTAAATACTGATTTGAATAACTTTTGTTGGGGGGACAGAAAAAGCAAGTATAAATTCCTTAAATAGTTCGGTAATACAGGTAGTTAGTAATTTCACTACAGATTTGTTGCATCTTTGTAGCATTTAATGCTGGCAGGTTATTCAGCATTAAAGCAGCTCGGGAGAAGAATGAGGGCCAAAAAGGAGGCTGGGAATTGAGGACCTTCTCACCATGCAAAAGGTCATCATTAAGGGATGCTAAAATAGATACTTGTGGCTCATGGTTATAGCAAAGGGGTACATTCAGTGTTCTTCTATTAGAGAAGGGGGGGCAACTTCAGTGAGTCAAATGACTAGTTTTGCTCCCCTCTCAGATTGGGCAAACCACTGAACTTGGTGGTAAAATTAGAAGAAGCCCCTCAGGTGCTTCTTTTAAAGGGGTTCCCTCCACAATTTACTACTGAAATTTGTTGTCAAGTCATGAAAATCTCTTGAAAGTGAGATTTTTCCGCTAGTTTAAAAGGGCTTCTAGGGATTTGTTGCCAAATTTAACAGCATGGATTTTGAAGAAACTTGGGGGCTGCCCATTGCCTGACGCAGAGTCATGTTTCCTGTAGGTTCTCTAGCTGTTTTGATTTACAGAGCTCATCAGCCCAAGCTGGCATGGCTGGTGATCAGGGATGATGGAAGTTGTAGTCTAAGATATCAGAAGGAGACAGTGGGAAGGCTGAGTTGGAGAGAAAAGCAGCAGAAAAAAATGTTGGCAAAACGGAACAAATGGGGACCAGATTTCTTTCTGTTGCTGGAAGAGAAGAAAGCTGCAACAGATTCTGTAAGATCTGGGGAGCAGGAGGTTAAGCAAACATCTGTGTGGGGTACAAATAGTATAATCACCTGTTGAATTGTTTTAGAACCAATCAGAGACAAACTGACAGTTTGTCTGTCTCTCGTATATGCAGGACAACAAAACTACATTTGAAGATAACCTCTTAGTGCAGTACCTACCTTCTATGGTGATCACATTGGCCAACTTCATTGCCCCCCAGATTTTTTCAGTGATCGTCAAAGCTGAAGACTATTCCCCAGGCTTTGAAATCCGGTTAACGCTGATGAGGTAGGAATGTAGACTGTTACCATTCTCAGTAGATATGTAGATTCCTAATACAATATCAAAGCAACATTTTTCCCACCTCCGTGTACCTCTTCTCTTTCTTTTCTAGTGCCCTTCTATCCAGTAGCCACTTGTGGCTTCATGGGCCATATATTCTTCCCACCACTTTGAACATCTGTGTGTAAAAAAACGGTCTTAGCTAGCTAGTTTTTGATGAGACTGCCTCAAATTGCAGATTCTCCTATTCTCACAGATGCTCATTTTGCTTCTGTAATCAGATTCTTATATTTCAGAATTCCCCCAGTGTATAATTCAGATTATTCAGGGGTTTTTCTCCTCCCTCATTTCCTTTTTGAAGGTGTGTCTTTGTACGGTTGGCCAATATTGTTGTTCTGTTGTTCTCACTATGGACACGGATCAAGTCCTGTGCTGATGAAAAGTGTAAGGCCTGTGGATACAACTATCAGCTCTATCCTGTAAGTATTGTAAATTGAAATCATTTCTGGCCAAAGACTCCTGGAAAAATTGGTCTTAGAAGCAAACGAATGCTTTGCAGCAACTAATTGGCAGCCAAATGAGATGTTTTGTAGCTGATTCAGAGCACTTGGGAAGTAACTTTTAAAAAGGAATTATCCCATTGCTATTTACAATGTAATTTCTCACTGTTATTCATTGCACTGTTTTCAAAAAGAAATTGGTTGTGTTGCCTGTTACTTTTTTGATTAACTATTTATTAATAGAGACTGAGATGAAACTGAAAAAAATACACTAAAAATGCCTCTTAACAAAACATAACTAGAAAGTCTGACATGTTTCACTAATAATGTCATTCCCACTCATTATATTAATTTTGATGTGTAACTGTGTTACGCCAGCATTACCAAGATAAATAACTTGTTACAGCTTTGTTATGACTATGTTACATGTGACTCAGGATGTCCATGTGTTGGACTGGAAGTCCTACTCTCTCATTGTGCAGAACGAGATAGTCACCTCAGGGGGAGTGTGTTGGCAGTCTCCCACTGTTTTGGCTTGGATGCCCCAGCTTGTTCCTTTTTGCTACACTACTTTTCCTGGCCTGACTAAACTAATCTGGTGCCTCTAATGTATTGAAGGACTCTCCCATCCTTGCCAGTTTAAAGTAAGAATTGAACTGTCAATCCTGTCAACTTTTGTACATGAAATGTAGAGGAAACACCATTTTCAGGCAATGTCAATTACTGACCCTGTCAGCTCTGACTGACATACATTCACTGTAGTTGTTGTGAACTCAGTTGGGGGGATGAAGTGGGAAGCAGTACTAGTTTTGTGATCAGCTAAATCCTCTTTCCAGATTTATTTTGATAATTGTTTTGTCTCTTCTTTCAGTGCTGGGAATCTCGAGTTGGCCAGGAAATGTATAAGCTTATGATCTTTGACTTCATCATCATTTTTGCTGTTACAGTCTTCATTGACTTTCCTAGAAAGTGAGTGTAAAATTCAATGTGCAGGCATTCCTTTGTTCAGAGGTAAAACTAATTTTGAGACATAAAAAGAATTTGCTTTCAATTTAAACAAAATACATGTTCCCCATGACATCCTAGCTTGAGAAACTGAAGCCTGTGTAAAATCATGGTTAGTGGAAGACAAAGCAACATGCAATCTTGTTTTCAGATCCTGGCTTGTTTTGAAACTGTAGGTACAACAACACATTACAGCTTTTAGGATGGGAAGTTGTTCTGCTATGACCGGAACATGTGACTTAAATGAGCCCCAAACTGACTTCTAGTGTAGCTCCTACACTCAAGATGGGAAGAGATGGGCTTCAATCTGAACAGTGAGGTATAAAGGAAACATGGAGGAGAACCTCCCTTGCAAATGTTCACTCATGCTGGAAGAGGCCTGCCTCTTCCTCCTGGTCCCATGGCACTCTGAAAATTCATGTATTACCCTAGTATAAGTCAGCCTTACTCGGTCCGCTGATCTCCAGATGTGTTGGACTGGAGTTCCTACCATGAGCTGGAGATTATTATACTATAGCCTATCCCAGTAGTATGTAACCTAGGGTCTGTGGAGCCCTCACAAGGGTCTCTGAAGACCTGCTGCTAGACACCAGCAGCAATGGCAGCTACAGGGATGAGGCAGCAAGGGGGTGCAGGTGCCGAAACTGCTCCCTTGTTTGCAAATGAGAGAGCAGTTTGGGCGTGTGTGCGTACATGCCTGCTGCCACATCAGGGATGTGGCAGCAGGGGATATCAGTGCCAAGGGACACAGTGGCGGGTGTGTGTGTGTGCCCAAGCTATGACTTTAGAGTCCAGGGTTTGAATTCTCACTCGGTCATGGAAACCCACTGGGTGACGTCAGGCAAGTCATATTGCCTCAGCCTCAGAGAAAAGCAAATGCAACAAGTCTTGGCAAGAAAATACCCACCATGGGTTCACCTTAGGGTTGCCATAAGTCAATTTTCAAAGGGGAGAGACGTGATGGCTAGAAAGAACCTCCCTTTGTCAGCTGCACTTTTGTTCTTGTATGCCTTCAAGTCACTTCTAACTTCTAGCAACCCTAAGGTGAACCTATCACAGCATTTTGGTTTTTTTTTTGCAAGATTTGTTCAGAGGGGTTTGCCTTTGCCTTCCTCTGAGGCTGAGAGAATGTGACTTGCCTAAGATCACCCAGTGTCTGAGTGGGAATTTGAATCCTAGTCTCCAGAAACCTTAAATAAATAAATAAATAAATAAATAATATTTGAATGTTTAAATCTAAATGTAAATATTTATATCTTGAGTTAAGTCTTGGCGGTCCCTGGCAACAAATGATATTTACAAAGGGACCCTGGTAAAATAAAGATTTAAGATCCACTGGGCTATCCCATCTGGAGTACCTGACACTGGGAAAACTGCTATAAATGCACTTCAGATGTTCTTCAGATGTTCAGATGTCACTAAGATTTTGTTTCTGTTAGTGAAAAGGTTTATTTAAGGTTGTTGCTACACTTTAAAGTAAGCTGTTGTTATTATTCTTATTATTATTAGGTTGATGGTAACCTATTGTTCAGTTAAGGCGTTCCAGTGGTGTGGGCTGCAGGAGTTTGGCATCCCTGACAATGTTCTAGAAATAGTTTATGGGCAAACCATCTGCTGGATTGGGACTTTCTATTGTCCGCTCCTCCCTGCAATTGCAACAATAAAGTATTTCATTGTATTTTACATTAAAAAGGTAAGTGGTCTTTGTTTGCCTTACTTTGTAAGCCTTACCTGTAACAGAGGTTTTAGTAATAGCCCATTCTGGCTGTGGATTGCTGTGGTTGTAGTCCAACACATCTGGAGCATGCCAGATTAGAGATGGTTCTGTTATGGACCATCTTGTCAGGTCTGGATAAAAGTCTCAAAATCCACAGCTGTTCATGTAGCTCTTTGGCAGAAGCTACAAGCTTTGTGGGATACTGAGCCCAGCTGCAGTGAAACAAAGCAAAGCTAGTGAAGCTGTAGCATTGGGTGACGTAGAATAGGAGTTCAAGTAGTAATTGATAGATAGATGGATGCTCCTGAACAAAATCCTTAAGGCATAGCTGGGGAATCTGTGAACCTCCAAATGTTGTTGAACTCTAGGTCCCATTAACTCTTATCAGCCTGGCCCTATCTTAAAGGTTAGGCTAGGGTTGTATTTGTCAACCCCTGGATAAAAGGCGGCCCTGAATTTTGTTCCTTTAATCCCCACTACTGCCGTAAGACTGGTTGCTGTCTAAAGGTGGATGAGGAGGATACAAAGGAGCAACTGCCTTCCTTAAAACCCAGAATTTAACCTTAAAGCACCTGAATGAGATATTGTCTTCTCCCCAGGTAAGCCTGATGCATACATGTAAACCATCAACACGTCCTTTCAGGGCATCTAGCTCCAACTTCTTCTTCCTGGTGGTGCTCTTGATTGGTCTCATCTTAGCTTTCATTCCGCTGGGACTTAGCATGACACGGTAAGTCAGTCTTCATAGCTTTTCTGGCATTTTCAAATAGCAATCCAAATAGGTTAATTTGTTGTTACTGTGACTCAGTGGTTTAAATAAAATGGACTTTCTGCTTTACTGTGGGTCTTGTCGAAAGTCTGGAAATATCCGTTATCATAAGTTGTAGTGAATTGAATTTAGGGTAGAGGGACCATGTTCTTCCAGATGTTAAATCACAGCTCTCATCATTTCCAGTAAGCATGGTGAGTAACCCTTCTAGTGGCGGGGATTAGAAGAGCTGTAGTTCAACATATCTAAAGGGCACTTAGTGTATAGACAGATTCCAGAAAATATATATTATGGGATATAATATGATAACTTCCAACTTTGTGTTCTTTCTCCTGCCCCTAACTGACAGAATTCCTTCCTCAAAAGCATGTGGACCTTTTGTAAATTTTGACCATTCATGGGACATTCTTTATCATACAATCAAGCAGTTCCCAGATGTATTACGGGTGGTTCTGGATGGCCTAGCATCAGAAGCCTTTGCAGTACCTTTCTTTATGGTTATCTGGTGAGTGTTGCCAGGGCTGATCTTGATGTCCTTTGTATTTTATTCATGTAGATGACAGTCCAAGTGTTCCAAACAGGCAGCTGTTGTACCAAGTTCATAAAGTGTCCAATACCTCGGCCCTGCAAAAGGCTGCTCTGTAAACTGCAAACATGCTTAGCTTGTAGCTTCCAGCATGGGACACAAGGCTCTAATTTCTTAGAAACAACTCTGGCATGGTAAATGCCCATGTTGAGACATTTATAAAGAGCAGTGTGATCTTTAGAGTCCATTGTGGAGACAGCCTGAATCTTACATGTAGTCCTGCTAAAGTAGACCTATTTAATTAGTTGTTGAATGGTGAAGCAACATGCTTGCAAATCGGATTGATCCAAATGTGTCTATTTGAACTAGACCAGAGTAGGCAGCACTGACCTAGGTGGAGAAGTAATATTGATTTATGTCAAAATCCTGTTGTCTCTCTAACTCTCCAATTTGTTTTACAGCCTTATTATGTTCTATCTCATTGCCTTAGCTGGAGCACATAAGAGAGTTGTTGATCAGCTCAGGGAACAATTAGTGATGGTAAGTTCTAATCCAGTGACATCTCGTATTTACTCTTCCCTACTCCATTGAAGTTCACAGATATCTTTAAAATTATAAAATAGGAAGGAATGGGTTGACATTTTTAAAGTTCCCAGTTTGTTACTTTTCTGCATCTTTAAAATGATACTCTATTTTGGTTAAGCTTTCTCTTTGACCTGATGGCTAGCAACAGCATTTGGAGGCTGTAGAAAGTGCTGTACTATAGAAAGAACACCGCACAAATTGTTTTTGGCAGTACACCAAGGCAGGACTCTTTGTATGAACTGACCAGGAATTTTGACCACTACTAACAATTAGCAGGCTGAAGAATGGCACCAGGGAAATTTCATAGAAGGGAATAGCAGATTGGATCATCATGCTCTCTGGCAAATCTTAGTAAAATTACTCATTTGGACAATTCCCAGAACTCCCTGTTGTGAAGATTATGCAAACTGTAGTCTTAGGTATAAATTCATTTGTTAGTCCCAACTACAGTTGAACTTACTGAATACATTGGAATTTTGTAAATCAGCACATATGTACATTCCACTGATTCAGTGGGTCTCCTCTAATTAGGATTAACAGTTAGATTTAGATCCTCATAGTAACATTTCCAAGCATGAATTTTTTTTAAATCCATTTTGTATGAAAGGCTCGCAGTTGCTACCTGTTACTACTACTTATTGCATTAAACATGTTGGATCAATTGGAACTTCTTGTATTTTCTGAAAATGCAGGCATTCGTATTTTTCTTAATCCTGATGCAATTTCTTTGATCGCCTCGCCCTCTGCTTAAATTTTGCAAATTGAGGGACTTGCAAATCACATTGAACTGAATATACTCACTATATTTTTTCTTCTAATTGCCTTAGGAGAGCCGGGACAAACTCTTCTTGATCAGGAAGTTGACTGAAGCCCAGAGACTTCACTGAGACAGTTTTCATTGTCGTTTATTTTCCTAGTAATTTTTGAAACTAATACTTGAAGGACTCTATTCTAGACAGCTGCAGTGCCTTGAACCTTGAGCAAATAGTTTGAGACCTTAATGTTGCAGTCTGGAATGGACAGGCTGAGTTGTGAACCTTCTGCAACATAGGCGTCATTCTTGTTTCAGTGTCCTGAGAATGGATTTTTTTTCCTGGCTTTTTTACAGCCTTACTTATGTCTATTCATTGTTTTGGCTGGCATGCATGAATGAGTTGTGGATCAACTCAAGGAACCCTTATGTTGAGCTGTTATACTTGTCATCAGCATATGTGTCATTTTCTAGAATTTCTGTATTTCTCCATATATACAGAGTTAAGTAACTTGTAATAGCTCTGCACAAAGAACTCTACTATAGTAGGGAACTGTGTGACAGTATCGTTCACTATTTATATTTTAAGCCTCTATTTTTTGGGGGGGTCTTATTTAAAAAAAACAACTACCATCTCTTGCTGGAAACATCACGTATATCTTTCTTGGGTTGGAAAGCTGCTCATAGAAGACTTTCCCCAATGTTATAACTGTCCTAATCTGAATGGCAGCAAAGCTGAACTGGTAAGTTAATCATATGATAGCATGGGTCAAGAAGAACATGTCCCTTCCATTTATGTGTTTCTCAGGTGGAGACCCAGGTCAGTCATTCCTAGCACGTGTCCAACTTCATATGTGCAGTAGAAGGTCATGGATGGAGATACATTGCCTGTCAGTAGTTCAGAGGCTGTGGGACATTGTGTCAAGCTTTGTTAGAATGCAGTCTTTGCACGTAAATCTTCCCAATTCTGAACAAACAGCCATTGATCAGTATTGCTGTTAGCTCTGTTTTTTATGGTGGGTAACTTATATGAAAATAAAAGATTTTTATATTGAAGGAGTTTTATATAAGCATTCCCATTATATAACTGTATTGGTTGAATCCAGACTTACTCATGCTTTTAGTACTGGGAGTGAAACCAAGATTTAGTCATGATTTAACTTGCCCCATTGATTTAAGTGGGTCTGCTCTAAGCGTGACTGGATCCAACCCTGGGTCTTATCTGAATTGTTTTAGGAGAACTTCAGTAATATTTTCTTAACCAGCAAGCTGATGGAAACTCAGAAGTCCTATCTAAAGATGTCAGTGGGAATTCATATAGTTCAGATCTTAACACCAGAAGCCTCCCACAGAAACCACTTTCAAGTGTCTGTTCACTGGCATAAATTCAAGCTGCAGCAACTGTAAAAACGCTGTTGTTGTTATGCTTCATAATGACAATTTGTAATGCTTAATCACTGGATTAAGCTAAAGGATTTTGAGTATAGGCGCAGGAAGGGACAATGGGTTTCCTGCATAATCTGAATATATAACTTTTACAATATAAGATGTGTTACGTTGTTACAACTAGTGTTTGCCAGCATTGTCTGTAAACTTGGCCTTTCAGCTTGCAGAAGCAAACCTCAGCAAGCAAAAGCTGACAAAAATTTTGGTTGGCATTAATTACAACAAGCCAGAGTTTGGCTGATTTTTGTACAATACTTTGTATAATATTGTACCATGTTTTTTTTCCTCCACCTTTGTTCTGGGTAAGCATTAAATGATAGCGTATCCTTGACACTTAACTTTGAGTGGGTACATTCTCCTTCTTTAATTTAACAAAATACAGAAATAATACTGCAAACTAATAGTTTTAATTTCATTTTTTTCTGGCCAATGACTACCTCTCTTCCCTAACTTGCAGTCTGTAAAAGAACTTGAAATGTCATGCTGCATCAAACTGTATAAAAACATGAGTATATTGTTTAAAGTGCATGGTTACTTTTAATGTCTATTTTTTTCTAACAATTTTAAGAAACAAAATTAAAAGATGTAAAATATGTATTAATAAATATAGTAGATAAGTTGTAAGGAAATGATTTTATTTTTATTAATCTTGGGCTACATTCTACAGCACTGCCAAATCACAGCACCCACAGGCCAAACTACAATTACAGCAAAAACAGCTGCACAATTCAACATAAAATTTAAAAAATGGTATGGAGTACAGCATTTTTAAAAAATGGCAGATTAAACAAAGGTAAATATTTTAAGTCTGATTTCGGGGGGGGGGTTAAGCTTGAATTGTGAGGCATCCTGCCATTTTGTCCATTTCTAAGAGAAATTCAGAGAAACAAGAGATGCTTCTTCATATAGAATATAGTTCAAATTATGGAATTTGTTGTCATAAAATGTGGTAATGCTCATTTCCATTTGTTGGATCAGGGGCAACATGCCTCTAAATATCAGTTCCTGGAGTCCAGTGGCAGCAGATGGCTACTGCCCTCATGTCGTGATTGTACGTATCTTGGTTGACCCCTGGAAAGACAGGAAGTTGGACTGGATAGGCTAGTGGTTCCTATATACAATTTATATTGTTAAATTTTGATATATCTCTGTAAAAGTGAGGGTTAGCAACATTTTTAAAAATGAGAGGCCACTCCCAGTTGTCAGGAGAGTCTGAGACTATGAGGATATTATTTTTTTGACGCTATTTATACACTAGGTTTATATATGAAGATACCACAAGTCTTAAGTTGTTTCAAATATAAAAGACCTGTTGAGTCAATAGAACTTTGATTTAGTAAGTTTCTATTTACCGATTGGTCTGCTCTACATGAGACTAACAGTTGGATTTCAGCCCAAAGCAAATGGGTAAATACGACATATCCCTAAAGGTTGCCTATCAATAAATACATGAAGTGACATATGTCTGTGACTCTAGGCAGAATTCACTGAAATTTTCAAAGAAACAAAACTGCATTTTTTAATTCTTACTGCTTGTTAGCATTCAATGGCAAATATTGTATTAAATTATGCAAGCAGAAGGGCAAATGAACAGTTGCCAGGTCATTAAGCCAACAGAAAAAATAGCCAACTGTTATACATGGTGCTATTTTTAAGTTGTCTGTATGTTTTGTATTTTGGAAACTGAACTAGCAAAAGGTAAAGAGATGGTAGGGCTGCTGTGAGGAGAAGACAGAGAAGTGGTAACGACACAGAAAAGGCAGAACTGCTCAATGCCTTCTTTGCCTTGGTCTTCTCCCAAAAGAAAAACAGTGTTTAACCTGGAGAAAATGGAACAGATGGCATAATAGAGGAAATGCAGCACAGAATAGATAAATAGGTAGTACAGGAATACCTGGCTACTCTAAATAAATTCAAGCAATCAGGGCCAGATGAACTGCATCTAAGGACTTTAAAAGAACTGGCAGAAGTAATTTCAGAACCACTGGCAATAATCCTTGAGAGATCTTGGAGAAAAGAAGTCCCAGCAGATTGGAAAGCAAATGTTGTCCCCATCTTCAAAAAGTAGGGGGGAAGGAAAACCCAAACAACTGCCTCCCAGTCAGGCTGACATCAATACTGGGAAAGATCCTAGAGGAGATCATTAAACAGTCTGTAAGCACTTAGAAAGGAATGCCAGGATCACTAAAAGTCAACATGGGTCAAAAAGAAGGCATGCCAGACTAAGCTGATCTCTCTTTTTTTAATATATATAGAGTTACAAGCTTGGTGGATGAAGGCCATCCTGTGGATGTAGCGTATCTTGATTTCAGTAAGGCATTTGACAAGGTCCCCCATGATATTCTTGTAAACAAGCTAGTGAATTGAGAGTTAGACAATACCACTGTCAGGTGGATTTGTAACTGGCTGATGAGCTGAACGCAGGGGTGCTCACCAATGGCTCCTCTTCATCCTGGAAAAAAGTGACCAGTGGGTTGCCACAGGGTTCGTTTCCATACTACACTGTTACAGTGCTATTCTTCCACTTTCAACATCCCATGGAATTCTGTGATTTGTAGTTTACTGAAGCCCAAGAGCCCTCTGGTTGAGAATTATAAATGCCCCTCCCTAAACTGCAAACCCCAGGATTCCACAGGATGTTGAAAGTGGAATAATAGCACTACAACACTGTAGTGCGGAAAGGCCCTAGGACACAGAGCAATGGATTCAAACTAAAGGAAAAGAGATTTCACCTAAATAACTGCAAGAACTTTCTGATGGTAAGAGCTGTTTGACAATGGAATATGATGCTTGGAGTGTGGTGGAGTCTCCTTCTTTGGAAGGTTTTAAACAGAGGCTAGGTGGCCATTTGCTGGGGGTGCTTTGAGACTGTGTTTCTGCATGGCAGGGGGTTGGTCTCGATGGCTGTTGTGGTCTCTTCCACCGCTATGATTCTATGATTTTAACTAAAATGATTTGGAGAAATGAGAAAAATAAACAATTTGACTGGCACAGGTGCCCTCAGTTCCACAATCCATGTTTGTTCCCTCTTCAGCAATAATCCTGTAAAAGAATAAAATGCTGCATTGTCACAGTGTTCAGATTTCTAAGGGAGAAAAGGGTGTGTCAAGCTACATCTCAGAGCTCTGAACTGTTCTCAAGTAAAATAAACATGGTACATGAATGACTGTGCTAAGATAAGACTTTTCTTTTTCCTCCCTGCTTTGTTATAAAGGAGAGGCGGGGATTGTGGCTCTCTAAATGTCATTAGACAGCAAGTGCCAACAATCCTAGCCAGCATGGCCAATAGTGAGGAGTGCTGGAAGCTGCAGAAACAAGAAAGTTTGGAGGGCTGTATGAATCCTACCACTGTTCTAAGGAGTATCTGCCTGGAGAAGGAAGGAATACTAAAATACAGTATGGGTTGCCTGGGGAAGGGAAACAGCTGACTAAGCTTAGGTCCCTACACTGATACAGACTAAAAAAATATTTTACTACCATTCACAGCAAAGAATATTTCACTTTCCTCTGTACCTTCCTTCCATATGATCTCTGTCCAATTGTACTTACACATGTACCATATTTAGGGGTACATGGGCAGAAGAAAACAACAGCATGTGTATACTCCCCAAAGACACACAATATTTAGGATAAATCACATCTTACCAGCACAAATCAAATAACAACCCCAGAGAATCTAGGAAGCAGCTTAGTTGGGCACTTTCATCCATAGTCCAATATGTAACTTGGAGCTGGAAACCTGTGTTTTGCTCAAAATGTCTTGTTCTGACCCAAATTTTTTAACATGTAATAATTTAAGAATTACAGCCAGTATAACAGAGGGTAAGAGCCAGTGTGGTGTAGTGGTTTTAACGATAGCCTGTGATCCTGGAGACCAGGGTTTGAATCTTTGCTTGGCCATGGAAATCCACTGGGTGGCTTTGGGTGTGTCACACACTCTCAGCCCCAGAAAACCCTGTGATAGGTTTGCCTTTAGGTTGCCATAAGTTGGAAATTACTTGAAGGTATACAACAACAACAAGCAGTGGGAAACCTGTGGCCTCCAGATGTTGATGGATTACAGTTTCTCTCAGCCCAGGACAAAACAGGTAAACATGATAGGAGGTCTTTTACCTCTGCTTTCCATTGTCTTGAAAAATGATCTCTTGCCATGTGGCACCATTTTCTGACATCACTTTCAGAACTTTTTCGGGCACCACTTCCATGCTGGAGTCAGCACTATCAACATCTTTGATATTTCCATTCTAAGATAAAAAGAATGTATAGGTACATGTCTAAATCTATTTCTGCTGGAAAAATTAAACTAAACCTAACTAGGCTGTCATAGTGGCTCCTGTATAAGAAATCTGCTGGACAACCATCTGACAGATTTCAGAGTCATGGTTCAGATTACAAAGAACAGGCATAGGCTAAACTTGGCTGGATATCTAATAGCCAGGTAGGCCTGTTTTATTCTAACAGGGTGAATTGGTTACTCTAGATGACATGTCTAGAGCCATGCTTAAGCATTTTGATTCAAAAGTAAGTCCCACCATTCCACTGTCACCTTGCTTTCTTGCTCTGGTGTAAGAGGGTGGCAGATATTGCTTTTCTTTCTTGCCACCATGATTTACCAAGTGTCAGAGGAAAAGGACAAGCAAGGAAGCAAATCAAAATGGTAAATAAAAGTAGTATCAACATGCACCAATGGGCTCTTATATATGAGCCCCTGCAGAGTTGTGGGCCCTGGAAAAAGCCCAACCAGGCTAACCTCTGGTGCTAGCCCTTATCAGAGGTAAACTGAGTTTGAGACAACTCAAGAGACTTTATGTTAATAATCATAAGTGTATCCAAGTTTTAAAAGAAGGTTCTGGTCCAATTAGGGAGCCTTCAGTTTTTCTTAAAAACCTGGGATGAGAAAACCAATTGGTGCCTGACCCCAGAAGCAGTGAAAAATTCATTTTTTCAAACTGTTTACCTTCTTTTCATTTAGCCTTGCTAATGATACAGCACTTGAGCTACTGGATGCAGACGACATGGTGAATTCTTCTTCTGATTGTTCACTTTCCAGTTTCTCTGAAATAGATGGAGCTATGACAAGAGATCCTGAACTCCACTGTTGAAGAGATTCACCCACATGGTCACTCAGCAGCACTGAACAACTGCTACCATCCGGCATTTTTTGTGGGATATACATCAATTGCTGATCATGAGATTCTCCTAAAATAATGTCCTGCATCTTCATGCAACTAACAGGATCTTGAACTATGTTGCTGTCTTCTAATTTGTTCAGAGAGAATGGTGGATTTAAAGGAGAATGTGTGCTTTGATTTCCTTGATTTTCATCTGTAGTCACAGGCCTGCTCGCCACCAAATTGGCTAGTGAATCTTGGTCCATTTCCTGGCAGAGCTCATACAGAAAAGATGATCCATGCTTTACTACAGAAATAGGATCATTGTTCTGATCCTGTTGAACACATGGCACATGTCCAGTGGGTTTATCTAACATAGGAGATGACACAGTTGCATCTTCAGGGCTTCTTAAGTAATGTAGGCTAAAACTATCCAAGCAATGATATTCCTGATTAACAACACTAGGGAGATGGACTTGCTCAATTTTTTCAAAACAGAGTCGATCATATTCAGCAACTTTTTCAGACACTGTATCGCTGGTATCTTGCTCACTTTTTTGAGGGTAGTTCCTTATAGTATCTCCTAGCAACTCACTTTCTGGATTATCCTTATCACCCATGTGATCACTCTGTTCATGAAGTACGATGCACCCAGAAACTTCTGTAGAATTGTCTTGTTCATTATTCTTTTTTCCAGCCATTGAAAGCTGAGTACTTATCAATTCAGCTGTTGACCCCACAGAATATTTGGTATCATTATTTTTTAATATTCTACCCTCTTGATTATTTGTGGAGCGCAGAATTGGCTTTAGATCCAAACACTTGCTAGCTTGATTGGATTTGCTTGAAACTATTTCAGCAGGTCTGTGAGAGAATTCTTCCATTTCAGTTTTCAATGACTTACTGAAACTTCCATCAGACTTGTGGGCATGTTCCTGAGAAAGTGAAAAGGTCTGTTCTTGAGCATTTGCTGTTCTCTTATCTTGGTGTTTTGATATAACTGACAAAGTGCCAGAGACAGAGGCCCTGCTTTTAAGTATGCCTTTCCTAAGCGCTTTGTTTTCTCCAGTTTGCAAACCTGAAACCATAGAACTTATATTTCGTGAACTTCTAGCATCTGGTTTAGGGAGAGGTTGTGAAAAAATTTTCCTTGATTTAACAGAATAACTGGAAATGTTTGGAATTTCAGTTGTTCCCCTTATATCTTCTCCATTTTTTCTTTCTTGTTTGGCTCTGAAAGGCACCAAAAGATGAAAGTTAAAAAAAAAATCTCATCAGCTTTACTTTTCTTCATAGAAAAACTTCTTTAAAAGGCACTACATTAGAATTCAGATTAATTTTGCCTTGCTGGAGATACAAAGAGTTGCTGCATCCCAACTCACAGAGCAACTCTCAATTACACCAGAACAGAGATACTCTACTGCTTCTTGAGCAGACAGGCTGCTGTATCCATTCTATGTTTAGCCCAAAATGAAACAGAAATATTATACAAGAAAATACAAAAACAGAAAGGATTTCACAGCCATGTCCAATACAAGTCTGTGCCAGTACAGCATCCATGTTTACCACATACAGTCAGCCAATAAACTCAACAGGGAGGCAAATTTTCATCACATCCCTGCATCAGCACACAAAAATACAAAAGAGGATGCCACACGACCAGCTTTGGCACTGAAGGTATTCTACTCACTTCAGTGCCACAGCCAGCAATGCTCTTGCTACTTGGTAGTCCTCAGGCATCCCTCCAGGCACGGGTTTGAATCTCCATATGCTTCTCACAAACAATGTGTCATGAGCACAATACATACAAAAGGGAAGAAGACACATATAACAGCACCCACACAAGTCCTTGGGCAGGATGCCTGGAGACAGCACTCTAAGGGCTCAAGAGCTACCTCTTGACAAGTAGCCAAGAGAAAGGACTAAGGAAACACAAGGCAGCCAGATACACACAGTAGCAGGTTAAATAGCACATATTTTATATGCTAAACTGTGGTATAATCTCATACTGGACAGGTGGAGAGAAGCCCCATGTACCCAAACATACCTGAGCCAATTAGGAGGAACACTGCATGGACCAATATGTTGGGCCTTAGAGAGACCATCTAGCCTGACTTCCCTTATCCCCCAACAACTACAGCAACTATTAGAATGATTAAATGGTGTTTTCTTTAAAATGCAATGGCATAATGTCATCAAGTGTTCATACCTCCTTGTTCCATCCTTGTAGAAATGTGTAGAAGAAAAATGTTGCTTGTTACCATTATCCAAAGTTTGAAAGCTTTTTGCTTTTCTTCTCTTTAGAAATGAAACATCTTCCTGAATTGTTTTCAGTTCCTCTGGAGAGATTTCAGAAATCTTAGGAGAAAATCAACATCAATTCTTGAGCAAGATATCCTCTCTCCATAGAAATCATTACATAAATGCCATCACAAACTCTGCACAAATTAAGCACAGAACCTAAGCAACAACAGTGAAAATATTGTTGTAGTCATTAGAATGCAAAAAGCAGTCCAAGTTACAGGGTGCTTCCTGACCTTTTGATGGCTGGGTTTATACAACACTCAGCAACAGACACTATGCACCTGTACCAATGGTATGATCAATAGTAAAAGGTTATGGGAACTGTGATTTTGAAATAAGTGAAGTTCAAACCCTTTGGCTCTCCACATTTCATGATCACAGTTCCCATAGTCTTCTACCACTGATCATGCCAGATGGGACTGAGGATTGCTGGAGGGCCACAGGCTTCCTAAGCTGGCCTATTTCATTTTCTTTTCTTTAACAGATCTTGTCCTTAAATGTCAAAGTGAAAAAAGTAGTGGAAAAACACACATGGATTACAAACTGAAGATACTGTCATCTAGCCACAAATATATATGCTGGTAAAATTCTGTTTTTAAGGGAGAGCAATTGTAGGGTAAATGCCCCATCGGGAAGAACTCTTTGCAAAATACAGACAGAACATAAAAGAACAGTAAAAGACAACTTAGTAAAATGCTATGACTTGATACATACAGCAGCTACAATGAGCTTGGAAGCCGACGAAACAAGCCTCTCTAGTTCTTCTGGTGACATATATGGGGTAGCAGTTACATGTAGACTGTGAGAGGTTCTGTGCAGTCTTTTTTGCCTAATGAAAGATGAAGTGGCATTTCATTCATTCTAATAAAAGGTTGGTAGTTGTTGCAAACCTTATTTTCCTGAAGGAAGAGTTGATTTCTGTACATACAAGGCTTGTAATTCTATTCATGTGTTGTGTGTCATCTCAACAAAGATGAGACCACATAAAACTAGCCACTGTTTTGCATAAGAAAATACTCCATCCAGAGTATTCTAAATGTTCAAACAGCAGCTGTGCTTATGAGATTTCTCAGTTTTAGTGCCAGCAGGTCATGGTCAAAGTGTTTTGGCTCCAGTTGATCTTAGTGCAATATAAAAAGTGTATGTGTTGGACCGTAAGAACAATAAGTGCAATATCCAAATGTAGGCAAGATTTCTATTAGGACAAACCAAAATGTCAGAAAAAAACAACCTTTGAGTTCTGCAGAGTTCTTCATTTGGGTGAATGAAGAGTTCTGAAGAAAACAAGAGCTTGTTCACTATTTTGATCAGCTCTAACTGTCTTTGTTGGTCCTGCTCAAGGCAAGCCCAAGACACTCTGTTGCTTCTGGGGAAGAACAAGATGGTATCCCCTCCCTATTCCATGTATAATGGCCAGCTGGTCTGGCAGTTCAGTCCTCTTTCATCTGGAAATGGAAGAATCCTCGAAGACTTCAGAGGCACATGGCTAGTTTGGGACCCAGGACAAGCAGCATGGCAGAGAAGAACAAATGTGGAATTCAAGAGGAATAGCTGGAAGAGTGCCCAACACTACCCACAATTTATGCCACCTGAGGCAACTGCTTCACTCTGCCTAACAGTAAGACTGACTCCATTCAAAATAAAATATTGCCCAACTATGGATCTGATGCATTTTTTTTTAATATAAGCCAGCTTCTACCATCACAGGAAAGAAATGATCTGATAACTCTCATGGATTTATGTAATTGTTTCCTAACATATGAGTGGGGAAACAAACATCTTCATCAAGTTGCATTGGATCAGCAAAATGTCATACCTTATTGTGTTCTTTCCTTTTCTTTCATTCTTTCTTTCTGGTATGTAATTCTACAAAAAAAGAGACAGACCATATCATTAATTTGTAACATGAGTTGGACCCCATGTTTCTTTTGGAGGCTAGCTAAAGCATCCCAATGGTTGTGTGTTTCTAGTTAAATGATTCTGGAAATACTGGAAAGCCAAACCCATGCAACTAATGAACTGAACCCTAGGGAGCAGGTACTGCAGTCCCAAAACTGCTAGGCTGCATTTTTATTTTGAAACATCTAGACCCTTGCTGCACTGGGACTAGGTGTGATCCTCACAAACAAAACCATTTTTCAGGTATCAGCCAGCACAACTTTTTATTGTTATTCTGTGCCTTCAAGTTATTTCCAATTTATGGCAATCCTACCAAGGGTTTTTCAGGGGCTAAGAGTGTGTGACATGCCCAAGGTCACCCAGGTGATTTCCATAGCTGAGTGCGGAACCAAACCTTGGTCTCTAGGGCTGTAGTTCACTGTTCAAACCACTATACCATACTGGCTTCAAAGCCAGCCAAGTTACTGTAGTTTGAGGCAGTAAATCCCATGAACACTTATGGCCACTCCCAGGAGTAAAAACATATGAGTAACTACATAAATAAATAACAATTTCCTGTTTCCTCATAACACATCAGATCTGATACTTGAATCAGCCACTTTACTCTGCCTAATGTCAGGACTGGACTGTCACTGCATATTCAGACAGCAAATGTACAAAGTAAAACATTTTCAGTGGTTGCTTTCCTCCTCCAATTATGCAACAAATAAAAACACCATTCATTTCATGTAGACCAAACTGTTGAGAGTTAAGATGCTCCATCGGCCCCTCAGGAGACCTTCAATGGTCACAGTCCCTCAAAAAATTCAAATTTCCCCCCATGACCCCAAACGCCCTCTGGAAACCGTAGGTGCACCTCTGTTTGTGGCCCCCTTGGACCATTTTTAGACCTAGGCCTATTAGAAAAATGCTCTCCCTGGGCCTAAAGCAGCCTATGGGGGCAAAAACAGTAAAAGCCACCACACCCCATAGAAGGCATTGGGGGTATTTAGGAGCAATTTTAGAAAATTGCAGACACAAAAATGGCCCTATTGGGCTGCACGTCCTCCAGCCCTGATGTCAAATCAATGCACAAGGGAAAAGACTCAGATGAGCTTGCTGACTCCAGCTCCAGCCCTGCCTCTGCACCAGTAACCATCATCCTCCACAAACTGGATACCTTCTGCAGCAGAGGAAACCACCCTTTTTTGTGGGAGATCCTTGCATGAACCAGACCTCTGAAAAATCAGGAGTCTACCAGGATTCTCACATAGGCAGAAAGTCAATGTGAGCAGAAAAAACTCCCTCTTCTCTTGCTTTAGAATTTAAGCCACAGCATGGGAGGTGGCAGACAGCCAGCATGGTCTAATGGTTTGACTTTTGTGACAGCTTCACCTTAGGAATGACAAAAGTCGGAAACAATTTGAGGGCACAAAACCACAATAACAGTGGGGGGGGTGGGAGGGCAGGGAGTGGCTAGCCTGCTTATCCTTTCTACCCTTGTATGTTGATTTTACACAGAATGAGAATGCCTGAATATGCAAAACATATTTATCAGTATGAGTTGCCCCAACCTGAACTGTTGGCACACAGTTAAATCAAACACTTTAGCTCAAATGTGAGAGGTTGATGCATTCATAGATTGTGCTATGCCAGGCTGTATGTTAGCCATGGTTTGTCAATAAATTTTCCCATGGACAAGCAAATAAATCAGAGTCTGGTCTGTTTCTCTCCTGCCCTTTTATCAAGTCTCATTTCAGAATGGATGGCTGGAAAAACAAACCAGTTTTGACTCACAAGCCATAGTTTAAACAATCTATTGCTTCCATATCAGTCATATTCTGATAATGATTCCCAGCTGGCTAACAAACTGCTGTTTATTTTAAGAAATGGGTTCAAATATAACATCCAGCCAGAATTTCATCTGATTTGCTGTTATATGTGAACTCCGTCAATGTATATATTGTTGTTTTGTGCCTTCAAATCATTTCCAACTCACGGTGATCCTAAGGCAAACCTATCACTTGGCAAGATTTGTTCAGAAAAGGGTAGCCTTTGCCTTCCTCTTACCTAGCTAGCTAGCTAGACAGACATATAGTGGTATGCATAAAATGGCTGCTGCCACTGGTCAGAATCCTTGCTCTGAGAAGCTGAGCCAAGAGAAATGTATGAAATGATATTCTGAGCATTACTTGGGCCATCTTTTTAATACACTTTTCCAAATCCTTTTGCTTTTCTGGACTTTTCTGGACTTTTCTGTAACAATCTTCAGCAGTGCCCATAAAGGCACGAAGGGATGCTTCCAATTTAATGTTGGCAAAATTGTGTTCTTTCTGGTCAGTCAAGCAAGCAGGCTGCTGTAAGAAAATTAAAAAGAAGATCTTTAGAAAATAGTTCAGAGTCAGAAGGGGAAATGTAGAGCAAATATTCAATAAAGTTGGGAGGATTCAACTTTTAAAATAGGGTTTTTATTTATTTTTGAGGTTTTGGTTATTACTGACATTTGTATTTCACCATTTCCTCTCATCTGCTAGCCAACACTTGTGGGAGATTGTTATTGTCCTCAGGTCCTGCTTGTGGACTTCTCAGAGGGATAAGGCTGACAACTATAGGAAAGAGGATGCTGGACTGGAGAGAACTTTGGTCTAACTCCGCAAGGCTCTTCTTATATTTTGTGAGTGCTAGGGCACAGAAATTCCTAAACACCCCTACACATTCCTCATTTGACTGGACAGCACTAAGATGTGCACATGCTGAACTATGCTTGGGAGCCTGCCTGTAACTAGAACTCAGTATCTGCTAGGTTAGATCAATATCCATGGTTGCATTTACTCACAACCCATTCCAGAGCCATAGCTGTCGTCACTGGCTGGAGTCCCCGTTCTGCACAGCTGGGCTTCCCACACCTCTTTCAACCAAGAAAAGAAGTCTCCCTTCCTCTCCAATGGAGAGAGGTACACAGATCCCCCTCCTCACAAGTGTCTATTGGTGGAGGTGGCCGAGAGAGGGATGGGAAGCCTGGCTCTGCAAAACCAAATGTCTCTCTTGGCTGAGGAAGGAGATGGGTACTCCCTCCTTGGTGGAGAGAGGCAACTGCTCTGAGCAGACAGGCCTCTCATTGGATTTGCCTCCCAGGGATGGGGCTGATCACCAAGCCCCACCAGGCAGGAAGGAAGGAGGATAGGTAGCGGAGCTGCCTCCCTCTCTCACTGCCTTGCCCAGCCTGGGTGGGTCAAAACACAGCATTTGATATATTATCTGCATCTTTCACCATGCATATTAATTCTGGGAATGTATCCCTCATGGATACGGGAGATCAACTGTACTGCATAACTCATGTAACAGCTAGAAAATGCTTACCGAACTCAGACTTCCAGACTCATCATGGATGAGACCCAATGAATTAAAGGAATCTTCTTTTCTCTGCACATCAATGTAGTATTTTCTAGGGGGATATTAAAAAGCATGTTTTCTGATTCGTGATCATTCCTGCTGTTGTTATTTTTAGACAAAAAAAAGGATGTTACCTTCTTACTCTCTTCACAATCCTTGAGTCTCATTTTGGAGAGAAAGGTGAGATATAAATGTAATAAATAAATAAAGTTCACAATGAACAGTTTGCAGAGATAGAAAGGGATCTACTTTCCTTTTCTAATTTCAAACATATATCAGACATTTATATTCTTTGATTAAATATAGAGAGACACACACACACATACACAAACTGCTACACCTTAGTGAATTCTGTATCAAGTTTCTCTATATACATTATATATCGCATTTACAGAATGCAGACAAGGTATGGGAAATAGTTATTAACAAAGGTATTTATACACACTTAACAACTTACAACACTTATTGTAGAGTCCCACTAAAGCCAATGGGGCCTACTTATAAATACTGTAGACACATACCAAACTGCACTATATTATAAATCATATTTTAAACAACCAGGTGTCTGCTGACCAATATCCTATCACTCATGTATCAGTTTATTATCCATTATTTTAGTAATAAATCATTCTTCAAAATCCATATTTAAGGTTGCAATCCTCAAAATTCTTTTGTTATTCAACTTATATATAGTTCCGTCGAAGTAAGTCCCATTGAATTAAATAGGACTTTTAAGAAGATATGTATAGGGTTACGCTATTAATTAAGAATGATAAATTAATCGCAATAATACTTGACAGTTACTAATTTCTCACTAAGATATATCTATGAATTTTTAATTTATACTCTGTCTTTCTGTCAAAAAAGACAAGGCAGTGAACAATTTTAAAAAATGCACTTTTAAAACAAAATCGTGGTTTAAACATCAACAAAAATATTATATAAAATAATTTATACACACCAATAAATTAAAAGGATAATTAAAAACCCCAGTATAAAAAAAATAGCTAGTACCCAGTTCTCCACAACTGCAGCTTATATGCCAAAGACTCGGCAATAAAAATATATTTATTAATAATGTATCACTGATATTGATTATTCTTGAATTAATTAAATTTCTATCTCTACCCCCCCCCCCTTCTAGCATAAAAGTTCTTCCCCTCATCTCTTACAGCCTGTGGGCCACCGAGCGAGCAAGCCCCCGCTCGGACACAGAACCCCTCAGGAATTGTCCCGCCATCGCTTCGGCCCCGAATCGGGTTTGCTCCTCCTTCCTTCTCAAAGGGCCTTGGTTGTTACAGCGTCGCCACGACAACCGCCTGTGGCGGCCTCTCCCCAAGGATTGACGACCCTCTCCACCAATGGGGAAATAGATCTCTCAAGGCGGTGACCAAAGTGGAGTTAGAAAGAGAACGACGGGTTGTCTGCGGAGGGCGCTTTGTTGCCCTCGGTGTGCCGGCTGCTGGGAGGGAGTTTTTGTGTTAGCGGCACCGAGGGTTCAGTCGAGGGCCAGTGTTATTTCCAGAACGGTCCCAGGCAAGCTCCCTCTGAAGAAATCTCGCCAAGAAAACCCTGTCATAGGTTTGCCTCAGGGTCGCCCTGAGGCCGTTTCCACACTAGACTGTTATAGTGCTATTGTTCCACTTTCAACATCCTATGGAATCCTGGGGATGTTGAAAGTGGAGTAACATTACTGTAACGGTCTAGTGTGGAAATGGCCTAAGTCTGAGACGAATAGAAGGCACAACAACACAGGCAATACTGCCTATCTTTCATTTCCTTCTTTTCAAAGTTTTTAAAAATTTTGAATCACATACTTAATGTACTTTGATATAAACTATATTGCAATATTATTACAAGGATTTTTTTTAACAATTCCTTTTTCAACCTATCCAACCCCCCCCCCCAAAAAAAAACAGCTGACAGAGGATCAAGACTCTGTTTGTATCAAGAAGTCTTTCAGATATATGGGATATAACCTCAATCAAATTCATCATATCTTCACACTCCGATTTTTCTTTTACTTTGTCAGTCACCATTTCCCAATTACCACTCCATGATTCTTTATTGTCCACAATACTTTAACCTCCTTTCCCTGAGAAAATCAAATAACATAGCTTCTTTTATATATCTTAACAGATAAAACTCATTCCGCGTGTAGTGCGATATTTGTTCATTTATTAATTTATTATATTTATTATTTAAATATTAACTATATTCATTATTCTGATTCAAACCTCTGGTGACAGACTGGAAGCTCCTAACGAATTACTTCTCTCTACTGATGACAAGATTAAAATGAATAGATTTATTGTGAAGGAATAAATATTGGTTATAATGGTAGAAGATATAAAAATACAGTGAACACTTAATTATAGGATATACAGAATTAGAGTGAATGTAAGATAGAGAATATAAGAGAGTTCCTTTATCTGTTACAGGTTTGAAGTAAAGCCACCTGCAATTTGTTTAGTACTTGAAGTGTTTTAATTGGTTTTTACATTTTATATCTATATTCTGTCCAAGTATTTGATGTGCTCTTTTTTGGTTTTATATATCCTGTATGTATTTCGTATGCTCATACATTTGCCATATTGCTTGGCCTTTCGACTGTAATAAAGACTCTCTCTCTCTCTCTATATATATAGTCCTAAGATAGAAACAACCCGATCTGTACAAAGCAGAAAATATAAATACAAATTTTAGCTTGGCGAGCGGGGCGGTCAAGGAATGGCTTGCTTGTACGAAGAATGTGGGATAGGATGAGAATTTTACATACTTTTTGTAATGTCTGTTATGTTTTTGTAATGTATGTTATTTGGCGTTTAACTTTAAAGAAATAAAAAATGACTACGGCAGCATATAAACTTCCGCGGCCAACTGCTTTCCTCCAGCCCGCAAGCAAGTAGCTTTATTGAGCCCATTTCCGCACTAGGCTGTTATCGTGCTATTATTCCACTTTCAATATCCTATGGAATCCTGGGGTTTGCAGTTTGCCTCAAAGGCCCCTCCCTAAACTGCAAACCCCAGGATTCCATAGGACGTTGAAAGTGGAATAATAGCACGATAACAGCCCAGTGCGGAAATAATTAGTCTGATTACTGTGAGCCTAGGAAACACAAGGAACGCCCACACGTTACTCCTCCGATCCCCCGCCCTGGACAAGGTTCTACGTCATCACTGCGCGCCGACCGGACTCCCGAAGAGAGGCGGGAGGGAAAAAGGAGGATGGCGGCGGCGGCGGCTCTATCGACGAAGTCGCTCCTGTGCGGTACGGCGTGGTTGTTGATTTCCTCCGTCTCCTCCGAAACACTGGGGTGTTTTCTGCCGTCCCTTCCCCCTTGTCAGGACCCTCGGTCTTGTCCCTTTTGCCGTCCTTAGCCCCCTTGGCAGTTTTCTGTGCTTCTGCCCTACCTCGCAGGGTTGTTGTAGAAACCGTGCTGTGGCTGGAGCGGTGAATGAGCGGACGCGAGGGATGGGCCTCCGCACCTAGCTGGTGTTGGGGTGTAGGGGAAGGAGCCCCGTGCATGCTGAGTTGGTATTTTGACGATTGATTAGTAAGATATTCCGCCTTTTGTCTAGTGAAATGAAGGGGATGTGCATTGCTTTCCTCTTCTCCCCTTTTTTCTCACCCCGAAAGAGAACGACTGGCCAAGGTCACCCGGTGGGATTTATGACAGTGAGAAATGGAGCCTGGAATCTCCCAAGTCCAACACTTAAGGATTCTTCCCTGCCCTTCCTTTTCAGGATTTTCACGGTTGTAATGCACGTGGAGAGCCAGTGTGGTGTAGTGGTTTGAGCATTGGACTGTGACTGTGTGAGACCAGGGTTCAGATCCCTGCTCAGCTGTGGAAACCCACTGGGTGACCTTGGGCAGGTCACACTCTCTCAGCCTGAAAGCCAAGGCAACCCCCCTCTAAAATCTTGCCAAGAAAACCGCAGGGTAGGTTCCCTTTAGTGTTCCTATGAGTTGGAAGCAAAGGCACATAACCACAATGCATATGGTTCTTTCCTTTCTTCTTTGTTTAATCCTTGATGGCCCTGAGAGGTTGGTCAGACTCAAAGACAGTGACTAGTCCACTAAGTATGGTTCCCAACTGTGGCATTTTGAACGTGGGTCTTCTCATTTCCTAGTCTGACACTGACATGCTGGTGTCATACTGGCTCACTTGAATCCAGATTTAACCCCTAGCATTGAAAATAGCCAGTGATCCAGGGTTCGGCCTGTCCTTGAAACTGTGCAGACTAGAAAGTGCTGCCTGGTGCTGCTCTTCTTTCCCTTTATGTCATTAATTTTCCACCTTTGCAATACCCAAGAAATTGTGATGTGGTTCAGTTCATTTAGTTTAGTTTTATTTCTAGTTACACATTTGTATTGTGTGTATGTGTGTGTGTGGTTTGTTTCTCCTGTTTTTTTAATTTTTGTTTTGCTGTTATGAATTGATTTGTATTTTATGCAAAAAATTAATAAATATTAACCGTTAAAGAAATTGCAATGTACCAGGAGCAGACCGTTTGTCCATAGTATTTCGTCTGACTGACAAGCTATCTTTCCTATCATCCACAACTTGATCTTTTTTTAACTGGAGTTGCTAGGTATTGAACATTTTGCATGCACAAGCCACTAAGCCACAGGCCTTTGCCCTTTACATGTTAATTGTATAGGTGCATCTTGACTGCCTTTCACCATTCATCCTCCTCTTCTGCCACATTCTAGGATCCCTATTAATCATCCTAACAATTATTAATATTGCTATTATGAAAGCTGCTGTCCAGCTAAAGAAATATTCCTTAAATAATCCTATGACCTTGAGTTACTTAACTGGTTTCCATATATGAGTAGAGACAATAATTTTAAACCAGAAAACTTAACTTCAGGGATTTTTTATGATAATGATGATATGCACGTACATAGTAGCAGGCAGCATTTTAGAAGAGACATTCCCCTTCCTCCTCTCCCAGCAGAGAATACTTCTTTTAAGAACAAGCTTGCTGTTTGCTTCATTTATGATTGCATATTCAATACAGGTTGAGTATCCCTTATCCAAAATGTTTGGGACCAGAGCTATTTTGGATTTTTTCAGATTTTGGAATATTTGCATATATGTAATGAGATTATATATCATTCTTTCAATGTGGAGTCCACTCTTTCATCAGTTCTTCTCCTCTTGCGTTCTTCCTGTAGGGAAGCGCATGACCCAAAGCAAGCTGAGAGGGAGAAAACACACCAAACTGACTGAGAGACTTTGGAAGTAGCATTCACAGTCCCAACCAAGCCTCCATAGTTCCCTCATGTTCCCTACAGGAAGAAGACTGGGTTCTTCTTTTCAGAAGTTCTGGATTTTGGAGTGTTTTGGATTTTGGATTTTTGGATAAGGAATGCTTAATCTGTAATAATAATTAACCTTTTAAAGACCTGTTGCTTCATTAAAAGGGGTATGACACCTTTGTAGTTGATTAATTTTTTTTATTAACTAGTTCTCTTATCATCACAGTCCCCTCTATTACTGCCTGTGTGCGTGTGAGTGTTAGTTCTGTGAACCAAAGCAGCACCACTCAGGCACAAGTAGGTGTCAGCAGCTGTGGTGAGATACTTTTACAAAAGTAGGTGGCAAAATCTGGTGATAAAAATGTGTGAGCATTGGAGATGACCAAAACAGCCCAAAGAGGACAGAATTCTTGTTCTTTTTCTGTGTTAAACAAAATACTGTGTTTTTGGGGTCTGACTGATGAACAGACTGGTAAAAAGTTGGGAAGAATTTTTCACTACATTATCATGGCAGCGAGAGTGCTGTATGCACAGAAATGGAAAAGTGTGGCTATTCCTTCTCATGGAGACTGGCTGTTGAAGATGCCAGATTTGGCAAAAATGGATAAATTAACTGTTTTAATTAAAGAAGGATCTTTGGTAAATTTAAAAATGATTGGCATAAATTGATTGTTTATCTAAGAGACTGTTGGAGGGAAAGTCAACTATTGGTTTTGAAGGTTAAGCTTATAGTTATTAAATACTAGTATGATAATAACAGACACACTCAAGGAAATATATCTTTTAGATTATCCTAGAACCTAAAGCTGATGAGTTAGAATCACTTATATGTATTTTTGACACCTTTTTAGTTTAGTTGTAGCCTAATTTAGTATTAGTTTAGATACTAGAGTTTCTTTGTCTGTTTACTTACTCTTTGTCTTTTTAATCCCTATATGTTGTTTTATATATTAAATACATGTTAATAAAAATATTTTTAAAAGTACTGTTTTTGACAGGTGCAAGAAGAGGATGGGCTTTGCAATCTATATACTCATCTGTCAGATTTTGTGGTACTGGAATGACCTTTAATAACGTCAATAAGCCTGTCCTTGACCGCATAATCAGAGTGGATCATGCAGGCGAATACGGAGCAAATCGCATTTATGCAGGGCAAATGGCAGTGCTAGGTAGAACTTCAGTGGGACCAGTTATCCAGGTGCTTATCTGCATGTTTATGTTCTGTCTGGTTTTTCTCTTACTTTCAGAGTCAACTTTTCAGTAAAAGTGGATATATATATAAAATAAACTTTGAAACAAATTGCTAAGCTCATGAGCCTGAAAATGTAGGCTGCCATTCAGATGGAATACTCCTGATTCCCCAAACCATGACTTGAAAGACTGGGAACAAGTCCTGTGCTCACGAATTCTATATTCCTGCCCTCTCCCACCATGCACCTGGCAATTTGTGGTTTGATCTAAACCAATGATTCTTAGAGTGGTTGTCCATGAACTGATTGATTTGCAAGCCACCAAATGCCAGTCCCTGGCAGGTTTCCAGGAAAGAAAGAAGCAGCTCTAGCCAGTGGGCACAAATAAGGTGCCAGCCGGTGGCACACTGGGGGATGGGGAGAAACCCTGCTAGTCCTTCACATCAGATAGTTTAAGAAGTACTGCTCTAAACCGTACTTTGAGGTATATATGAAACAGAAAAATATAGTCTGAGCAGGCCTTCCAAACGTGGGCTTAAATGTACAGTTTGAACTCAGTTTGCAGTCCAGATTTTGTTCTACCTATATTTTGCTGATTCCAATGTAACTCTAAACCCCCGGGGGGGGGGGGCGGCGGTGCAGAGCCTGATTGTGAGGGCTGCATGCAGCCCATGGTGGCTGTGCAGCAGCTGAAGCCAGCAGCTCCAGCTTCACTTGTCAGCTGTGCTGTAGTAGGAATTGTTGGTCTCCACCTTCCAAAATTGCTGTTTACCTGGTAGCAGCAGCATAAAAATTGCAATCTGATTTGAGATTGCCCAAGGGTAGGAGTATGGAAAGAGCATGTGTGCACATGCACACAGGACACATGCCCCCAGCTGACACTAGATGTGAGACACTTCTTCACACATAGGGTAGGCCATGGTGTGGTTGTCCTGGATAGTAATTTGTTAAGCTGGGCAAGCAACTATGGAACTTGTTTGTGGAACTGTAGGGATAGACTGAAGTAGACTCAGCGTGATCGTTAGGAAGTTCAAAGGTGTTGTATCTAAATGTAGTGATAATAAAATAATGTTCAGACATGTATTGTTTTGTTAGTGTGTGGGTATGAGAGAGGCTGAGGGATTTAGAAGTCTTTCTTTACTGTAGTTATTAGAAACTGTTTGTCCTCTCAAGCCACTAGCCTGTGATGCTGAGTGTCATTTTCTTTGTCTGTGTGTGTTGTTTTTAAACACAGCAAATGTGGAATCAAGAAAAGGAACATTTGAAAAAATTCAAGGAGTTAATGGTCACGTACAGAGTCCGGCCAACTGTTCTGTTGCCCTTCTGGAACATTACAGGGTTTGTGTTAGGTGAATTTCCCACTTTTTTCCCCTTCGTTTTAAATCCAAATCTTTATATGAGGCACACATTTGATTTTTTCAAATGTACTCACTACAGGAGCTGGGACTGCTTTACTTGGAAAAGAAAGCGCAATGGCTTGTACGGTGGCTGTGGAAGAGAGCATATCTGAGCATTATAACAACCAAATCAGGACACTCATGGGAGAAGATCCAGAAAAGTACAGAGAATTGTTAGAGGTATCTTTTTAATGCATAGTTAATAACGCTGAAGACTAGGGTTCAATTGCCCGCTCAGCCATGAAAACCTACTTGGGCTTGTCACATACACTCAGCTCCAGAAAACCCCATGATAAGTTCACCTTAGTATTGTTATAAGTCAGGAACAACTTGAAGGAGCCCAACAACAACAATTTATCTATGGGGGTTTATTTTTTATTTATATTTCCTATTCCAAAGACTCGGGGCAAAAGCAAGCAATGTTCTTACCTGTAGATATGTTTTCAAAGGGCTGCAACCCAAAAGAGATTAACATAGGAATAATAAAAAAGATGTGAAGCCGTGTTTTTCCCTGCTTATTTGAAGTACATATCTAGGTATATTGGGCTGATGGGAATTGCAGTCCAGTGACAACATCTGGAAGACATGTTTCCTACTCTGATCAGTCTTGCCCCTTGCCTGTCTGTGTAAGATATCCCGGAGATTGTGTGGACTTCAATAAAAAGGAGGAGTGGAGGAAACTTGCTTCTCTCAATCATATTATTCACACATAACTGTGGATCTAACCTGCTAGAACAGTGTTTTTTAGGATCAGTGGAAAGGTGTCAGTTTCACAATACTCTTCTTTGAGTGTAAAGGTAGACAAAATATGGAGACAGAAGACGGTGAATGACAGAAGTTGTGTTTAAGTCCTTTTTATGTTTCTCTCCGTCTTCCTTTTTTAGACTAAGGAAGGTTATTATTGAAACTTTATTATTTAAGCCTGTGACATCATAAGGGGAGGTTCATTCTTTTTTTCTTCTTTGTTGTTCTTTGCTACTATATATGTTGATTTAGGTAGCATTGTTATTACTTGTATATGTTTTTCCTTTTTATGCTTTTTCTTTTTTCTTTCCTAAGCAATCTACAATGTAATTTTCCTTCTTGCTATTTCTTTGTACGTATACACTTTGTATATGTTTGTTTCTTATATGTTCTTTTTTCTTTTCTTCTTATATTTAATATGAAACAATACATTTAAAAAAAGAAAAAAAAGAAGTGACTTCCCATAATACAGGGGTGGGAAACCTCTGGTCTACTAGATGTCTTGGACTTCCAATTCCTAGAAGCCCCAGCCCACATAGCCAGTGATATGGGACTGTTAAAAACATCTGGAGAGTCAAAGCTGCCCGACTCCTGATACAGCCTGGATAACCAAGGCACAGCAGAGGCCCATTTGCAACATACAAAGTCTGAAGAGGCAGTAGCTCTTGGTTGCCAGATTGTTCCAGCATCCATCTGGCTATAGCAGAAGGGAGCTGCAGTCCAATAATGTCTGGAGGTCCACAAGTTGCCAGCCCTTGTTTAAGGCAGTGAGTTTGTCAGTTATGGCAAGGCTAGATGAGTTAGTTGGCCTCTGTTGTTGTTGTTAATTGCTTTCAAGTTGACTTCAATTTATGGCAACCCTATGAATAAGAGAAGTCACTCTGCTATCAACAGCCCTGCTCAAATCTTACAGACCCAGAACCATGGCTTCCTTGATTGAGTCTATTCACTTGAAATGTGGCCTTCCTCCTTTTCTTTTCTACTGCCGTCTACTTTACCAAGCATTATTGCCCTTTCTAACAAGTCATGTCTTCTCATATGGTCAATGTACGATAGTCTCATTTAGTCACCTTGGCTTCTAGGGAGAGTTTGGGCTTGATTTTTCCTTAGACCCATTTGTTTGTCTTTTTGGAAGTCCATGGTATTTGTAGAATTCTGCCCTAGCACCATGTTTTAAATGAGTTGATTCTCTTCTTAATAGCTTTCTTCGTGCTCCAGTTTTCACAACCATACATAGAAATCAGAAATAGTTTGTCCCTGGTGCATACTTTATGACCACATCTTGAACTACATTTTGAAAGACGTAGAATGCACATTGCTCATACCTTGTGCTCACGCAATTTGATTGTCTTGCATCCAGTATAAACAAATATTCCTCTTTATTTTTAAACCAGACAATAAAGAAATTCAGGGATGAAGAGCTGGAGCATCACGACATTGGACTTGACCATGATGCAGCACTGGTAAATGTAAACCATGAACTTTACTAGCTCGTGATTAGGGTGTTTATTAGATATTAATAGCCACTGTTATTGGGCAATGGGCCCTCTGGCAGGCCCACCACTCTTACTGATCCTGAGCCCTTCAGACATCACTCTGTATAAAAGCTGCTCATCATTTTAATTACCCACAGTGCTCTCACTGTAGTGTCACTCCAGCACATTATGGGGAATTAAAATGGTGGGCTCACCATTTTAATTTCTCTTGGTGTCCCTGAGCAATGCAGTGCTGGGGCATTGTTGGCAATTCACAATAGGTCTGCAAGGCTTTCTTACTCCCAGTTGCTTAGCAGCAGCTGCAACAAAAAGCTCCTGCTGTAAATTGGGCTGCTGATGGCTTGGGGTGGGGTGTGAGAATTTTTGTGTGAAAGGTTGGCAGGCTCTGTTCTGAGACTGAAAAAAGAAATTCTTGTTCTGAGACCTGTAATCAGGGTTGAATCCACCATAATTCTGCTGGAGGGGAGATGGTCAATTTTATAGGAAAAAAACAAAGTAGATCACAGAAGCTTTAAATTTGCCCATCCCTGTCTACTCATAGGCCCTGTCCACAGCCCATCTGGTAACATCTTGTTATTCTTATGTGCCTTCAAGTAGTTTCTGATTTATGGCAACCCTAAGGCAACCCTATCATGGGGTTTCTGGGTCTGAGAGCGTACAATGCACCCAAGGTCACCCAGTGGGTTTCCATGGCAGAGCAGGGAATCGAATCCTGGTTTTCAGAGTTGTAGTCCAACTCTCAAAAGCACTGCACCATGCGGGACATTATTTTATTTATTACATTTATATCCTTCAAAGCCCTTTAGGAGCTCAGGCCTTGTTCTCCTCTTCCCCATTTTTTTTCTTAAAACCCAGACCCTGTGAGGCAGATCAGGTTGAGAGAAACTGGTTGACCCAGTGTTGTCCAGTGAGCTTTGTGATTCAGTAGGGACAAGAACCCAGATCTCTCAAGCCCCCGTCAAATACTTTGAACCACTACAACAGTTTGGCAAAGCACATGTTTTATATGTCAAAAGTTCCGAGTTTGATCCTCATTTCTGCACTAGACTGTTAGAGTGCCATTGTTCCACTTTCAACAACCTATGGAATCCTGGGGTTTGCAGTTTAGGGAGGGGCCTCAAAGGTTAAAAGTTGACCCTATATACCATGGCCCATTAGTGTTTACACTACTGGGCTATGCCATCCTACCATTTAAGGCAACATTTGTGTGTGTTTCCTTTGCCATGATAATACATACATAGTCATGAGATTTTGGAGTGTAAATCCTCTCATGCCTCCCTGTTGGCTATGTGCCTGGCTGATGGGAGTTGCATTCCAGCAATATCTCGGGGAGCCATGTGTTCCTCACCTCTGTTCTTCATCATTCTTCATATCCAAGCATTTGTCTTTCTCATGTGACTTTTTTTAATTATTACAGTCTACTTCAAAGTAAAGTATGAAATATATACTAAGCCTCCTTTCTTCTTGGTCATCCTCTTCATCTTTTTTTTTCACAGGCTCCAGCATATGTAATTCTGAAAAATGCAATACAAATCGGATGTAAAGCTGCAATATTTTTATCAGAAAGAATCTAGTGAGCAGTAATATAATAACATATTTGAATTAAGGAATTATCAATATATTTAAATAATATAAAATAAAAGTTATACAGTAATGAGTCTCTCTTTCCATTCTGTCCATACGTCATACTGTTCTTATTACAGCACTGAAGATATCTAAGACTGAATGAATGGATACCAATTAATATAATAAATAATAATGCTGTCTTAGTCCCTCTATTCTAATGTTTAAAATTGTTAATAACAATTACGTTTACACACAAGGCAGCTGACTATGCTAGTATAGTAATTTGAAGAGAAATCTCAATGTATGAAGTTTCACAGATCAAGCTGGGTGTTATTATTATCATTTTTATTTATATCCTGCTTTTTTCCCAGGTTGGGACTCAAAGCAGCTTACAACAATTAAAAAGACATAGTTAAAAAGCACAGAATATAAAAGTTAAACACAATTAAAAAGTCAAAAAGAATTAAAATAAAGGTAAAATACATAATTAAAAACTCACTCATACACATCAGCAACACACTAATACAGTATATACAGATGCTATATGTGTCTAAACTGTAATCCTTATCTAGAAAACCTAGAATAAACCTCTCTGAATGTGTGGTATTACAACTCCCATAATCTTTCACCACTAGCCATAGTAGCTGTGGTTTTGGGGCATAGGTATCTAAAACAACAAGAGACCAAAGATCCCCACTGTTTCTTTATCCTAGTAGTCTTGCGGGGCTTGTGATCTGCAAGTTGAACCTAGACCAGTGGTTCTTAGCCTTTCCTTTACCAGGGATGCCCTGCAAATACAACTTTTTGCTGGGGAGCCCAAGACTTAACTCAAGATTTAATTATTTAAATTTAGATTTAAATATTCAACTATTTATTTCAATATTCAAGTACCCATTTATTGATGGCTTCTGAAGACTAGAATTCAGATCTCCACTCAGACACCAGGTGACCTTGGGCAAGTCACATTCTCTCAGCCTCAGAGGATGGCAAAGGCAAATCTCCTCTGAACAAATCTTGTAAAAAAAAACTGTGAAAGGTTCACTTTAGGGTTGCCATAAGTCATAAGTGACTTGAAGGAATAGAACGACAAAGTGCTACTAAGAAAGAGAGGTTTGTTCTAACCATCATGTCTCTCCCCTTTGCAATATGGATTATGGCAATCATGTCTCTCCCCTTTGAAAACTGCATTATGGCAAACCTATCATGGAGACTTTCTTGGCAAGATTTGTTGCCTTTGCCTTTTCCGGAGGCTGAGAGAATGTGACTTGCCTGAGGTAATTCAGTGGGTTTCCATGGCTGAGTGGTAATTCATACCCTGGTCTCTAGTATCATAGTTTGGGTGTGTGCACATGCTTGCCACTGTACCTCTTTTGTTAGGAACGTGGCAGCTGCTGTACGTGACCATGTACACAAATTGCTCCGTCACTTGCAAACAAGGGAGTAGTTTCAGCACTTGTAACCCCCCACACTCCCATATCCCTATTGCTGATGCTGCTGTTGATGTCCAGCAGACTCCCTTACTGGTTGCCAAGGCTTTGCAGACTCCTCAGACCCCAGGTTAAGAACCATTGACCTAGATGCATTATTTGGAAGTAAAACTCCCCAATATTATATAGGCCATTAATTTTGCTTACCCACAATTGGAGACAAGTCTCATTCAAACCACCGTTCAGTCATCTAGTGTTACTCCAAAATGTGGGTGACTCAGGGGTCCACTCACAATGCCAGTGCCTCCACCTGTCAATGGGAAATTAATTAGCTCACATTAGGAGGCCTGTGAGAGGGAGTTAACCTAACAAGATCTTTCCACCAATGTTTATGGGGTTTTGCGGGAAAGAACCAGCCAGAGATTCCAAAATGCAAACTAAAATGTGCTTTATTGAGGGTACAGTCACTCAGGCAAAAGATCCAAATGCACACAAGAGTTAGCTGAAGGATAAAGGGAGGAAAGTTGTAGATAGAGCAATATTTGGGTTTGGGTGATAATTACTGATCTGGAGAGCAGCGAAGAGAGCAGTGTGGCTTAGAGCTGTACCTAAAGACAGTACTCAGTTGGGAATTCACAGCATGGTAACCAGCAAGCGAAGTACAGCATCGAACTGCTCAAAATAGAGGGCTTAATATACCCAAAATGTGCCTGGGAGGCATGGGTGCGAGTGGCTCTCTTGGCTGAGTAGACAGTGGAAGTTGCAACATGGGCAATGGTGTCCAGATGGAGTTAATGGCCTTAGCATTAGGTGACAAAGGAGTTAAGAGTTGTCGTAATAGCCCCGTACTTGTGGAGAGGCATGGAGAATGTAGGGAAATGTTCAGGTGTGAGGAGATGGGGTTGAGACAATCAGTGTTTTGGTGGGAACTTCCTTTGACCGCTGCATACTCAGAGATATTCCAGCTTCAGCTTAAGCCTATTATCTCTGGGGTTGCCTGGTGATGTACCTGACAATGACTTTGGCTATGCCTAGAGGGGACCTCCTGAGCTATTTTGCAGCACACCTGATCCGACAGTAACTTTCCTCTGCCCAGCTTGACCAGTCACCTCAGCTTCCGTTTTATATTAATGCCAATTAATATATTTTGCCAATTAAATCATATTTTGCTAATTAAACCATATCTGATCTGGGTGGGTGTGCGGACCAGTAACACTGGTTTAGAAATGTTAGAATACAGTTGAAAACATTAGAACTCCATTGTGCCTTATTGTTGTTCTTGTTATTACAGTATATATATGTTCCACCTTTTCCCTTTGAGTTTGGGATTCAAGATGGTTTATAATAGTTTTTTAAAAACATATTTAAAAATTCACAAAATATAAAAGTTAGAAAATGAGAAACCAGTTAAAAACATAAATTGTAGAAGGCACAACAAAAATAACAAATAAAAAATCCAGCACATTTGGACTGGGGAAGGCAATATTATATATGAGGAATTTAAAAACAAAAACAAGCCTGTTTGAACAAAAACAAGCTTGGCAGCCTATCCAGTCTAGTTTTAATTGTGCTTTTAACTGTATTTTTAATCGTACTTTTAACTGTATTTTAATTGTACTTTTAACTATTCTTTTAATTATGGTATATTTGTATCAGTTGTTCTATGTGTATTTTCGCTACGACTTTTAACTCCATCTATTCTGTACCCCGCCTCGAGCCTTGGGGAGAGGTGAATAATAAATAAAAATTACTGTTATTATTGTTGTAGTCGTAGTAGTAGTTATTATTATTGTTACTGTTATTATTACTATTATTATTATTGAAGCCCCAACTTCTAAAAATGGCAGATGGCATTGAAGAGAGACCTAAGGAGCATGTGCAGATTGCAGTGCTCATCCTATTGAATAACCATTAAGTGGAGGGTGTGCAGTGTGACATGAAATTTGATTTTCACCTCCAGAATCTCTTAGCCAGGGTGGGCACTAGCAGTGGTCCCCCAAAATGCTAACCTTCTCAATTTCTGCATATGGGTCATAAAGCAAATTTACATTCCCCCTTTAGCTGTTCTGACCATAAACATAAAAGGCTTTATTTAACTTGGTGAAATGTTCACAGTGCCGTTGAGCTAAATCTTGCCAAACTCTGCACTCTGCAAAGTATTTGCTTTATCTCTGTCTCGGGTGGTTTTACCTGAGGGTCAGCATCTCTTTCGCCCTGTTCCCGCTTTGAAGTATTTTTGGATGGCCTTTCACACATACTGGTCACAGCTTTATTGAAATTCATAGAATCACAGAATTGGACGGACTGCCAGGACCATCACGTCCAACCTCCCGCCACGCAGGAATCGACTGCTAAAACATTCCTTGAGAGGAGGTCTCCTAATTTTTGTTTAACAACCTCCCATGAAGGAATGTCCAGCCACAGGCTATCCCAGTGTCAAACAGCTATTCCTGTCAGATAGTTCTTCCTAAAGGCAGATCTGGAAATTAATAGATATCATCTACTATATAAAAGTCAATGTTTGTCTGTGTCAGCATATGATTGGCTGGCTGTGAAGATTCCGTGGAATCCTGGGGTTGGCCGTTGAGGGAGGGCCTCTAGAATTCTCAGCCGGAGAGCTCTTTGCTCTCAGTAAACTACAAACCCCAGAATTCCACAGGATATTTAAAGTGGATTAACAGCACTATAACAGTATAGTGCAGAAATGGCCATAGCTACAAGGTCTTCTCGCCTCACACAGTAGGCTGTATGGGTTCCATATGTGAGGAATCTTAAAGTTGAAAATCAAAACAAAAAATGCTTCCAGAAAAACATAAAGCCATTGCACAAATTCAACAGAAAGAAAAAAAAAAAATCAAAAGCCAGTACATTAACGTTGCTAGAGAACACAGACTGGATTAGGGGCTATGGGGAAAAGTTACAGGCACTGGAATAGGCCGGTTACCATGGAGATGATGGCTAGCAGCAAGGAGGAGGACAGTATGTTCCTGCAGGAACCCGACCTCTGAATGTTAACAACTCTGAGTAAAGATTGGATTGGGGAATATGGGGAAAATTTACAGGTACAGGAATAGGCCGGTTGCGATGGTTGTATGTATGGTTGTATGTATGGTTGTATAGGCCGGTTGCGATGGAATAGGCCAGTTACTATGGAGATGATGGCTAGCAGCAAGGAGGAGGAGGACAGCATACTCCCTCAGGAACCCAAACTGTGTATGTAAATAACTCTGAACATGGCTCACACTGGGAAATAGGGAGCAGAGTTACAGGACAGGGAGAAGACAGTTGGGTGCGTGCTTAAGAGGAAAACGAAAACTCCAGGCACCGTTGGGTAAATATGCTAGTAGTTTACACGCTCCGATTTTTGTGTGACGAATAGGCCCATTCGCCTGGAAGCGGTTTTGTAATAAAAAGGCAGGGGCACCTCTGAGCTCCCCGGCCAAGGATGGCTTCGGACTTTCCTCTTCCCAGGGACTCCCTCTGCTTCCCGGGGGATCGCCGGTCAAGAAAACAGGGCTTAACGGTGTAGAACGAGCAAGCGCGGTTCTCGTTTCAGAAGCGGCGCGGCCTCCCCGAACGACCCTCCGCGGCGTCTCCCCGAGAACTCTTCGGCGCCTTCTACCGTCTCCGCGTAGCTTTCCGGGAAGCGGCCCCGCCAGCCTCGGAGCGTTGTCCGCCCCCCGGCCCGGAGGGCACGCCGAAGGGTGGACGAAAACGCCGAGGCCTTGGCGGCGGGCGGCGGGCGGGCGCATGCAAATGTGGCGCCAATGGGGACGGGAGAGGGCCGCAAGCGCCCTGGCGTCAGAAGGGCAGCCGACCTAAAATCACGCTTCGCGGGCAGGGCCCCGTGGACCCACGCGGCGGAGAGTACCGCGTCTGTGGAGCACGGTGACGAGGACCGTGCACCGGAGAGCCTGTGCCGCAACCGTAGCTGCTTCCCTGTTTTAGATTTTTCTCCCGGGAACGTGGAAGGGCAGTGGAGAGCCTGTCTCTGGAGGCCCTGAAGACGGCTCGCTATCGCTTCTCGGCCTTTTGGCTAAGATCAAGTGTAGTATCTGTTCTTATCAGTTTAATATCTGGTATGTTTTCTAGTTGAGAACTATATATTAAGAAGATTTTTGGAGTTGGGAGATGGAATAGGAGCTTGCTTCATCCACTCCATGCATCAACCTGGTATTGCAGTATCTCCAGGAGTGGTGCACTTCCTTTCTGGGAAGAATATTTCTTGTTTAAAAATAGATGAGAATTTCAGGGTTTTATTTTTCGTTGTTTTTGTTGGTTTCTTTGGAAAGAGTTTTATTGTTTACGTTGGGTCTTTCATAAGTGGTGTTTTACTGGTCTTGCTTATGTTTGTGTTTTTGTGAATGTGTCTTGTTGTTTAATTTTGCATTTTTTTAAATTCTGAATCAGTGTATGGGAGTTCTCCTATGCATTTTCATCCTTTTTGAAAATGGAAAGCAGCGTCTAATGATGCATTTGTGTAGTTTCCTTTATAGAGGTTGATCAGCACTGCTCAGGGTTACTGTGTGGAGAAGATGGCCAAGTGCTCATGAGGGTGGGCGAGGAAAGGCTCAACACCTTCTTTGCCTGTTTTCTCCCCAAAGGTTAGAAGTACTCAACCTGGGGGGTGGAGCGCAGGTGGGGAAGGGGGAAGGGGAAGGGGAAGAAAAAACAAGGCAGGGCTGGGGGAACACAGCACAGAATAGGTAGAGAAGTAGTACAGGAGTACTTGGCCACACTAGATGAATTCAAGTCTCCAGGGCCAGATGAATTAGATCCAAGGATATTAAAAGAACTGGCAGACATAATTTCAGAACCACTGGCAATAACCTTTGAAAACTCTTGGAGAACAGGAGATGTCCCAGCAGACTGGAGGAGGGCAAATGTCCCCATCTTCAAAAACGGAAGGAAAAAAGACCCAAATAATTATCTCCTGGTCAATCTGACATCAATACCACGGAAGATCCTAGAGCAGATCATTAAACAGTCAGTTTGTAATTACTTACAAAGCAATGCTGTGATCACTGAAAGTCAACATGGATTTCTCAGAAGTAAGTCATGCCAGACTAATCTTATCTCTTTTTGCAATAGGGTTACAAGATGAAGGGAATACTGTGGACGTAGCATATCTTGACTTCAGAAAGGCTGTTGTCAAAGTTCCCCATAACATTCTTGCAAAGAAGCTAGTAAAATGCAGGCTGGACAGGGCTGCTGTTAGGTGGATTTGTAATTGGTTGACTGACCGAACCCAAAGGGTGCTCACCAATGGCTGCTTTTCATCCTGGAGAAAAGTGACTAGTGGGGTTTTGTCCTGGACCCAGTGCTATTCAACATCTTCATCAATGACTTGGATGAAGGAGTGGAGGGCATGCTGATCAAATTTGCAGAGGACACCAAATTGGGAGGGGTTGCTAATACCCCAGAGGACAGAATCAGAATTCAAAAAAACCTTGACAGATTGGAGAGCTGGGCCAAAGCTAACAAAATGAATTTCAACAGAGAGAAATGTAAGGTCCTAGACTTAGGCAGAAAAAATGGAATGCACAAATATAGGATGGGGGACATGTGGCTGGATAACAGTACATGTGAAAGGGATCTAAGAGTCTTGGTGGGCTACAAGCTGAACATGAGTCAGCAGTGTGATGCGGCAGCCAAGAAAGTCAACATGATTCTTGGTTGCATCAATAGGAGTATGGTGTCTAGATCAAGGGAGGTAATGGTACCTCTCTATTCTGCTTTGGTTAGACCTCATCTGGAATATTGCGTCCAGTTCTGGGCACCTCAATTCAAAAAGGATATCGACAAGCTGGTGTGTGTCCAGAGGAGGGCGACTAAAATGGTGAAGGATCTGGAAGCTATGCCCTATGAGGCGCGGCTTAGGGAGCTGGGTATGTTTAGTCTGCAGAAGAGCAGGTTAAGAGGGGACATGATAGCCATGTTTAAATATTTGAAGGGATGTCATGTCGAGGAGGGAGCGGGCTTGTTTTCTGCTGCTCCAGAGACTAGGACACGGAGCAATGGATTCAAGGTGCAGGAAAGGAGATTCCACCTGAACCTCAGGAAGAACTTCCTGACAGTCAGAGCTGTCCGGCAGTGGGATATGCTGCCTCGGTGTGTGTTTCTGTGGAGAAGGCATCGTGACAGTCTTGGAGGCAGTTTTCTCTTCCTTCTATTAGAAATCAGTTGTATTCTATGGATGGTACACAAATGTTTGTGCTATGTTAGTGATCACCAGTCTGTGATTTAAAGGTTAGATTTTTTTTTTTTGTCTCCTTGGGTCTCCTTTTCTTTTCTTTTAAAATGTGTTTCAAGGTTATCCCAGGAGTGAGATTTCTTATCTATATTTATTTATTCATTATCTTGTCATTGTGCTTTGCACTGGCATTCTTAGGATTTGATAAGAGACTATTTATTGTTCTTATGTTAAAATTGGATGTTTATATATAAATAGTTCTCTAATAAAGTATTACTCTGTTCTTGTCAGTTTAATATCTGATACATCCTCTATTTGAGGACTGTATATTAAATGGAGGTTGGAACTGGGGGACGGCATCAACTTCATATTGCAATACCTCCAGGAACAGTACAGCTTCCCCTGGGAACAGTACAGCTTCCCCCTGTGTTTAAACAGATGGAAATTTTAAGTTTTTTATTTTTCCTTTTTTTTTTTTTTTGGGTATAGCAATCCTATTGTGTCTTTTCCTGTTGTGTTTGTGTACTCTTGCCTGTATTTGCTTTTTTCTGAATGGGTTTTGCTGTTCCCTTTTTCAGACTGAATTCTCTTAATTTTGCTGCTTGCTTTCTCTTTTTTTCCTGAATTCTCATACATGTATACCTCAGTTAACAAAACAAATGTGTTTCTAGATACTACTTCCTGAATGAAAAATTTACAACCAGAGTCCAAAGTAATATGGAAAGAGTACACTGGGAGTGTTTTATTTGGATGGCCATGACAGTTTGTCATGGCTGCCAGATTTAAGGGCACGGTTAAGAGGCACAACCTTTAAGCGAGCTTGATGGGCAAACTGTCAATCTCTGAAATGGGTGAAGTCTTCACATGGTATAAAGTGATTACTCAAGTCCCACTGTGATTCTGCCTCAAGGTCCTTGCCCTGATCAGGTTTGCACAAAAGAGCAAGGGTGTATTTCTCCTTTGGATGTTCTTTCAGGGACTTTCCAACAAGTGCTTTGATTTATGGGAGAAAGTTTGTACCACCGAACAGGGCCACCTTATCCGTTAGGCACTTTAGGCCCAGTGCCCAGGCCCTATGAACATTTTAGGGCCTATGAAAAACAGGCTTAAGGCAAAGATTTTACAGGAATTGGAAAGGAAAACAAAGACCGTTTCTGCGCTAGACTGTTATAGTGCTATTATTCCACTTCCAACATCCTATGGAATCCTGGGGTTTGCAGTTTAGAGAGGGACCTCAAAAGTCTGCTCTCCCCTTTTCTCTCTGCTTTGCTGTTTATACATGCTCAGTAAGGGATTCTAGAGGCAGCTGCTGTTCACCTTGCCTGTGGTAGGAAGGTCCACATGGCTAAAGTAGAATCAACTAGGGTAGAATTCTACTCTTTCGAAGCTGAAGCTTTATTATATTGTTGACATACTGCTGCAACCTGACACCAAAAGTCTGCATTTCTCACACTGTCCTTTACTATCCTCCCAGTGCTGATTCTACTTCAAACAATCCAGCTAGGCAGAGGAGGAAGAAAACAGGGAGCCAGGCAAGCATAAAAATACTTTATAAAAAGGAGCTTCTTTGTCAGAAGCTGTTTCTACTTCATAACCCCTGCAGAGGGTTTAAAAGATTAACAAGGACCCCTGCAGATGACAAACTAGCCTTTATTGACAGTACTCAGAGGAGGGGGAAAAAAAAGGACAGGAGAAACAGAAAGAGAGAGAGTCTAGAACATCCACTTTTCCCACAATGCAATCTCAAGTCCAAGGACTTTCAGGCCCCCATGCAATCCATTTTCCCAGTGCTGTGGTTGTTGTGTGCCTTAGAGTTGTTTACGACTTATGGCAACCCTAATACGAACCTATCACTGAATTTTCTTCCTTTTTCTTGGAAAGCTTTGTTCAGAGGGGGTTTGCCTTTGCCTCTCTCTGGGGCTGAGAGAGAGTGACTTGCCCGAAGTCATCTGGTGGGTCTCCAGAGCCATTATCCAATGCTCAAACCATGATTCCCCTCCTGCTGGAAGGGGAAAAAAATCTGGGTGTCTTGTCAGTCTTTGCCTGCGGAATTCCACAAAGACAAGAACAAGAGAGTGAATAAGATCCCAAGACTTTTTAATATGGATTAGACATATCAATTAATATAATCTGACAACATATTTTAAAAAAAATTTCTTGTGTATCTGTGAAATACACATTTATATGTAAATAAAGGGGTAAGAAGAGAGCCAGCATGGTGCAGTAATTTGAACATTGGACTATGACCCTGGAAACCGAGCTTTAAATCCCTGCTAGGCCGTAGAAACCCACACACTCTCAGCCCCGGAAAACCCCATGAGAACTTCACCTTAGGGTTGCCATAAGTCAGAAATGACTTGAAGGCACAAAACAGTAGCAAAGGGGTAAGATCTTCTGACATCATGGACAGCTGGCATTTTTCTTTTTAACTTTCTACACTGTGGGCAGGCAGAATCCAATCATGCTATTAAGTTCTCAGTCACAGGGACATAGTTTAAAAGTAAGTAATCATCTACAAATATCAAAGATTTTTCTGAAACAAAACCAATACATTGCAATGGATCTGTCCAGAAAGAAGTCATCATTGGACATGCCAATGTCTGACTCCAAAGGAAGTGTTATCTTCTAGCATTTAGCTGAAGTGGCCAATTTATTCCTAAAAAGTTATGGTAGTTTCATTATGCTTAAAACATCCATTTTTGCTAAATCAAGCATAATTTAAAATCTAGTGACATTTTAGCTACCAAGGCTAAGGTAATTATCCATCCTTTACTTTGTCTAGGACAATCTAACCAATTTTTGGTTTCAGCAAAGTAAACATCTTGTCGAAACAGAGCTTCAACAAAATTACTATTTGGATTACAATTGCCATTATCCTATAGCCAACAAGATCTCTGCTTAAAATCAAAGTGGTCCTACTAGGGGACCACATTGCCAGTAGGGAGAAACTCAAGGAATTGGTTCTGTAGAGGGGAAAAATGCACTGCTATGCCACCAGGAAATTCTTCAGTAATTTTAAAGCCATTTCAGGACATAATGACTTCTAGACAAGGACAGGATGGAGGGCTGGAATGGTACACTTTATTGTTACTGTTCTGAGCCTTCAGGTTGTTTCTGACATTTGGCAACTCTAAAGCTAATCTATCACGGGGTTTTCTTGTCAAGATTTGTTCAGAAGGCTGTTGCCTTTGGCTTTCTCTGAGAGAGTGTGACTTGCCCAAGGTCACTCAGTGGATTTCCATGGCCAAGCAGAGATTTGAATCAGTCTCTCCAGAGTCAAAGTCCAAGAATTGGCCCGCTAACTACAATGGCTCTAGTGTGCGGTAAACAATGTGGCTCTGTTACCCTGTGAACTGGGGGTCCCGGGAGGGACACCAAAACGTGCTCCACTGAAGTTGGGGAAAATTAGCTCAGAGCACTGCTTAGCGTTACGAGAGGCAGGGTAACGTAGCGAGATCTTGAACCGTATGTTTACGGGGTCGGGTGGAGTCAAGGAGAACACAAAAGTTGAAATAATAAGTGATGTTTATTAAATACAAGCAAAACAGTGTATGCGACACACTCATACAAGATAACTAAAGAAAATAAAGGTTGGAGTGGTATAGAGGGATTTTTAGAGGGATTGTTGGTTTGGGTGATACTTCACCCGTCCTGAAGCCTGGAAAAATGGAGAGCGAAGCTGGGGTGCGATGTAGCTCAGCACGTGGAGCTGAGGGGAGGCTCGCCAAGCAAAGCGGCAGCAAGGCGGGATGAAACTCGGGAGCGATCCGAGGAAGGTCTCGGAATCAAGAGTTTTTATAAGGAGAATTGTGACTGCAGGCTATACCGTTCTTGGGGGGAAACCATAGATTTGGAGTTGGAGACAAAGCCTCCGAAAGGTCAGAATCTGAATGATTGAGTTATCGCAGAGGTTCTCAGTAGAGTAGCCAGTATGCAAACGCAGAGTACTTGGGTATTGCATAGTTTACCCATCAAGCTGCCATCGCGGGGCAGAGGCTCTTTTGTAAGTGGCGTCCATACTTCAGTAGAGTACTTGCCTGGAGGTCTCCTCAAGCAGTGAGTCAGCTATTTCTGGCCTGCCTGTATTGTAGTTTGAATATTACGGCTATTAACGGCCGAGCTTGTTTACGTGCTTGTCCGGTGGCCTGGCAAGCACGTGGAAAGGAATAGAGAAGTGCAGCCGAATTGCGATATCAAGGGATATCTTTAATATCCCCAAAGCTCGGACTAGCCAGGGCAGTAACAGCACCCTCCAGATGTTCTGGTATACAACTCCTATAATTCCAGACCATCAGCCTTGCTGGGGTAATGGTTCTGATGGAAGGGGAATCCAAAACCTCTGGAGGGCACCAGTTTGCGACCTTAACACCTTGCTTAGTATTAAGCAAATAGATGACTAATATCTAGGTGCTTGGTGACTAAAAGTGGGGTCAGACATTTCTGAACCAGGGAAAGCTCCCAATGCAAACTTAAGTCTCATTGATCACTGACAAGACATCCCCAATGGATTTTGCTGCCTGAGGCAAAGGATAAGAAACATGCACTCACTCACCTCATGTACAGAAGCCTATCACTAGCTATTGATTCTTCCTTCAACATTAATAACAGGATAAAGCCTTCCACCACACCTGAGAGCATCACAGTAAAGGCCTTGCAGGTTGTATGGCGTTTACACTTCTGCTCTCTAGTAATGGGAATGGTTGCAAGAAGTGCATGTGTCTGTCTGTCCGTCCATCCATCCGTCTGTCTGTCTCTGTTTCATATTAACTTGATTTGGAATAAGGTAGCTTCATACATTCTTAAGGCCAAAGAAATGCTTGATAAACTATTGCAGGAATATCTGTCTGTATTTCTTGGGAGGAAGTCTTGATATCTCTGTCTGTCTAGTTTACAATTATATTTACTACACTACACTTTAAATTTAGCTCTCCCTCTAAAGAGTTTAAGGCAGTGTTCTTCTCTCAAACCTCATTGCTCCATTTTATCCTCATGCAAGCTTTACCTTTAGGGGAAAGGTAAGTTACCTAGCCCTATCTTTGCAAACAACAGGAAAAAGGCATCTACTTCCCACCACTCTCATGGTAAGTGTTCACATGTGGAGATGGTATTAATTTATTTGAAATGTTTTTACTCTAGTCCTCAGACAAAACCAGCTTGTTGCAAAAAAAGTTGCAAAAAAAAAATCACAAGTTTCCAGACTAGACCAGTGTTTTGTAAGCTATGTTGGGGACTGGCAGGTTTAACCCTCAAAATTTCCAGGGATACGCACCATACTTCTGCCTGTTGTATCTGTTTCATTCTGTCCTGGATCAGCCATTCTCAATGAGGGCCTTATAGCCTCCAGGGGGGTCCTGGCACATTTGAGGGGGGTCACAGGCCGAAAACTGAAAGGGAGCCCCAAGGGTTTATGGGGGCCCTGATAACGGAAGTGATGAAATACCCAAGTAGCAGCCTTAATTAGAAACAAAAGTCTCCCTCCTATTTATAATATCTTTCCAACACCCTGTTTGACGGTTTCCTTGACAAAATCCAAGAAAAGAATGGATATTGTGACAAGAGGTGATCTCTGACAGTCATGGTCTAATTTGGCATAAAACTTGTGAAAGCCAGGATGGTATAGAAGTTTGAGCTATGGCCTCAGGGACCCCGGAAACCCACTGGGTGACCTTGGGCACATCACACACACACTCTTCATCCTAGAAAACCCCATGATAGGTTCCCCTTAAGTTCACCATAACTCAGGCCATTTCCGCACGAGTCTGTTATAGCGCGATGATTCCGCTTTCAACCTCCTATGGAATCCTGGGGTTTGCAGTTTCGGGAGGGGCCAGTCGGCCCCTCCCGAAACTGCAAACCCCAGGATTCCATAGGAGGTTGAAAGTGGAATCATCGCGCTATAACAGACTCGTGCAGAAATGGCAGCAGAAATAACTTGGAGGCACACAACAACAATCGTGAAACTTGTAGAAACGTGTAGAACTTGCAGGAAAGCGCCAAGCTCATGGATTGTATTAGGCCGGATAGAGATTTAATTTCATACGATATGTTGAAATGTTCAAGTTTTCTGCCCGTGTGTTGGGGTTGTATTGTTTGTATTGTGTTGCAGAGGGGCCCTGGAAACTCGAGGAGAGCTCCTCAAGGGGCCGTGGCCCAAAAACGGTTGAGCATGGCTGTCCTAGACACTCACTGAGGAGTGGCACTGGTCCATGGACTGTTGCTCAAAAGGCAAGAACGAAAAATAAAAAAGGGGACAGGGAAAGAGAAGGGGAGAGAAGCGCTACAGAGAAAACAATTTTTCGGTTTGCAGGTCACCTCCATTGGACTTTATCTGATTGATTGGCTTCAGCTCCTTAATTCGATTGTCCTTGCTGTTGACTTGGAAGTTAGCAACCGGGACCCCCAGGTGTGTTATGGGCACAATTCTCTATTGCTGCTAAGGAACTTCAGCAGGCTTGGAGAGGCCAATGTGTACCCGGAATGCTTTGTGTGTACACAGAGCCATGGAGATGATGAGGGAAAGAATAACTTTAAGTAGGTTCTTCAAAAGTAAACAGTTGCTTTAAGTGTCACGCATTCCATGCTGCTTCTATCATCCCTATAGAAGGAAGAAGTGGTTAGGAGGAGGAGGAGGAGGAGGAGAAGACCAGCGGCAGTAGTGATAAAAGCTCAGATAGCTCAACCAAAGGCCCATCTAGTCTAGGGCCATTTCTGCAGTCCACTGGTATAGTGCTATTTTTCGACTTTCAACATCCTATGGAATCCTGGGGTTTGCACTTTCGGGAAGGGCCTTTAGAATTCTCAGCCAGAGAGCTCTGTGGCCTCAGGATACTACGAACCCCAGAATTCCATGGGATGTTGAAAGTAGAATAATAGCGCTGTAACAGTGTAGTGCGGAAAGGCCCTAAGTGAAGGAAGCACTGCAGTTGTCTGCTGTCATCAATATGCCCCCAGAAATAGGTCCCCAAAGAGAGTCTAAAACAGAGGCAGTTGTACTGATTCATATATACCTCTCTCTCTTTCTATACACATACCTGTGCACCAAGGAAAAGACTCATTGCCTTGTAGAGTTGGAAGGGACTGAAGGAGTTATCTAGTTTAGTGCCTTTCTGCACTACACTCTTATAGTACTACTATTCCACTTTCAACATCCAATGGAATTCTGGGGTTTGCAGTTTAGCCTTTAGAGTTCTCAGCCAGAGAGCTCTTTGGCCTCAGGAAACTACAAATCCCAGAATTCCACAGGATGTTGAAAGTGGAATAAAAGCACTATAACAGTGTAGTGCGGAAATGGCTTAACTCTCTGTCAGTGCAGGGAAACCAAGGCTAGTATCCCTGAGAGGTTTTAAAATTTCCAACAACTGAGAGCCTTCTGAGGTAGTGTGCTTCACTGCTGAGAAGCTGTTGCCATGAGGAGGTTATTCTATGTATCGCTGTTCATTATTTGGACTAAATTTTAGGAATGAAATCTTTGTTGTTGTTGTGCCTTCAAATGGTTTCTGACTTATGGCAACCCTAAGGCTAATCTATACAGGGTTTTCTTGGCTTTACCCGTGCCTTCCTTTGAGGTTGAGAGAGTGTGACTTGGCCAAGTCACCCAGTGAGTTTCCAGGGCTCAGTGGGGATTCAAAGTCAGGTCTCCTGGGTTCCTAGTTGAGTACTCAAACCACTCCACCGCACTAGCTCTAGTTACAGTTATTTATTCAATTCAGTTTATTAGCATCAGCTCACAATAATAGAATAATGTGCTGACAAAGGGAAGGCTAGGGGTGAGCGTGTTGGTTTGGCTGGAGAGACCCAAGATTGCTTGAGAAGGAGAAAGTGAAGAACACAACACATTCTCAAGCAGCATTAACACCACTAGGCTATGATTTTCCAGAAATTCCTTCTCCCACTGCCAGTGAGCAACACTACTGCATACATTCAATTGTTTAGTCCTATCCAGAGCAGATCTGCTAACTGGTGAAGTTTCTGTAAGTGCTCACTTACTAAATTCCCATTGATTCAATGGCTTTTCTCTAGTTGGGACTAATGATTGGATTTATTGGATTTTTTTTTTTATTGGAATGACTGGCTGTTATCTCAAAGCCGATTCTAGCAGTTTTTGCTCCAGGAGCAGTTTCCCACCAGGAGCAGGCCTTGTGCAAAGTGAGGTGGTTCTTCATTGCTCATTTGAGACCAAAGAGCCCCAAATACTTTGCATTACAAGAAAGAAAGACACAAAAAAATTATATTTTCCAGACAAGTAAGGACTTTTCTGTTTCAGCAGACCTTTGATGATTGCTTGCACAAGGCCCATCCCATCTAAACAATGTGTTGGGTTTTTTTCTTTCTTGTTCTGGTATGTGCATGCGTGTTTAATGGTTGATGTTTTAATTAGGTTTAACACAAACCGTTAAACACACACATACACACACGTTTTAAATCATTCAGTCCCTTTTTATCTTTTGTACTTTTTATATGTTTTTTTTTTAATCTGTTGTAAGACAGACTGAGTCCCAAACTGGGAAAAAGGTGGGAAACAACAATGCTAGCAGTCACCTTTCTGAGGACAGCAGTTAATCTCAGAGGAAACAGAGAAATATGACCTGAATGGCAGATGCGTTCATCCTCTTTGTGATTGAAAAGTGTTGCTCTAAAAAGTTGTGAACTGCTTGTGGAAGGCCTTTGGAGTTTAGGCCAAGGGCTGCATGGAAGCTGGTGGAAGCTTCTTGTTCTTTTGGAGCTTAGCTGTCGTTCTCCCAGTAGTGGAGTGGATTTTTCCAGCAACAAGACAGCGTTATGAATTAGCCCTGCTTGATGCAAAGTATTTTGTGGTGGTTTCCTCTTGAATAGGAAATGATGGTCCATTAGCATTACAAATGACTGTTTCTGGTGCTGATTAAACTCTTTGTTGGTATACCTGCATTTTTTCCCTCCTGGTGGGGCCCACAGCAGACAGACACTGTCGTGATGAACACCAGCACTTCAAAATTTACCACTTTACCTCTGCACTCGGCAAAATACTTGCTGAAATAAAATAGCTGGAACCATGTGTTGTTGTTAACTGCCGCCAAGTTGACTTTGATTTACGGTGACGCCGTGGATGAGAGACCTCAAGGTCATCCTATTCCCAACTCAGGTGTTGCAGATTCAGGGATGTGTCTTCCATGAATGAGTCTATCCATCTGTAATGTGGTCTTTCTCTTTTCCCACTGCCTTCTACCTTACCAAGCATTATCATTTTTTCTAATGAGTCATGTCTTTTCGTGATATGGACAAAGAACAACTGCCTCAATTTTGTCATGTTGGCTATGTTCAGGCTTGATATATACTTGATATACACCATTGTTACCAGGCCTTACATCTCCACATTTTGATATGGTTTCATTGGTGAAATATAATTTAATTGGCAAAATATATTAATTGGCATAAATATAAAACATGCCCTGCTGTGGCCGTATCGCCAATCTGGATACAGGGAAAAGGCTGGCCAAACACACATGTTGTGAATTAGGTCAGAAAACACCTCCAGGCGTAGCCAGGTCATAGCCAGGAAATCACCAGAAAACTCCAGAGATAATAGCCCTGCAGTTAGCCTTAACGACTCAACCTTTTTGACAAGTGTCTGGAAGATTCCACAAGATGACTGATTGTCTTAACTCCTTTTCCTTGGACCAAGCAAACCTCTCCTTTGTCCTCATATCTGTCTGACAAGTACCAAGCTACCAGCTATTAGCCCTTTGTCACCTAACTCTAAGACCATTAGCCCATTCTGGAACTCATTGTCTACTCTGAGAACTCCATTTGTTTAATGGCCAGAGAGCCATTCATGCCCTAGCTCTCCCGGCAGAAATTGGGTATTTAAGCCGCTGTTTTTGGCCAGTCAACTAGCAGTACACCAATTGCTAGTTGCCACTCTGCCTCACCAATTCCTATTTGTGCACCGTCCTTAGACTTGTGTCTAAGCCACATCACTACTTCTGTGCTGCTCTTCTGGATTGGTAAATATCACCCACTTTGCGCTGAAATCTCGCTATCCAAAACTTTCCTCCCTGTTCCTTCAGTTAGCCTTGTGTGACTGCATGACTGCTTGGATCTTGTGTGTGTGTGTGATTATTAATTCCTCCAATAAAACACGTTAAGCTTACTTTTGGATCTCTGACTGGTTCTTCCCTGCACTAGTACTGGTAAACGTTGGTGTAAAAGATCTCATAAGGTTACCCCCCCCTTCTTGTAGGCCTCCTATTTTGAACTAATAATTTCCCACCATTTCACAGAAGTACTGGCATCACAGGTGGACCCCTGAATCACCCATGTTTTGGGGCAATATCATATGCTGAAATTCCAAATGTAAACACACCACAGATTTATACACAGATGTGATGGATCCCCTATCCAGGAGACCCCCCCCAGTTCTAACCCTTGGACTCCTGTCACTCATGTTGCCCTTTTACCCTTAAGCTCCCTCCCTGGGTTTGGTAGTCAAGTCCCAAGATGACCATTATACTGGACAAATTAATATGCTGATCAGTGGGTTCAGTGTGGTAAAGTGTGACAAGTCTTCCTTGTGAATTGTTAAATTAAAACATCCACACAGAGATGTAGAAAATAAAAACAATATTTATTGTATTAGAAGATAATGTCAGTTGTAGGAAAAAAACATCTGGAGCCCTCTTCATTTGAACAGAAAACACAGTGTGTTCTCAAAGGTGTTTCCTTTTGGTGGCGGGTGTTAGTTTCCACAGACTTTGTTCTGGAAATCACTGCAGCCTGAGTCAAGTATTAAAACACCTCCTCTCTCTTTCCTCCCAAGCTGCACATTAAAAGAGTTTAACAGAACCACTGAAATCTCTACATCCAATGCCAACAGAACTTGTTAGCTATAAGAGTAATTCTCACGTGAAACAATACATCAACTGAATGATCAAGATGTGTTCCTAAGATTATGGACCCAGGAACACCTTCATCATAGAATGAATAATGGAAGAACAGAACACTGAGATCCCTTCTGTCATCTCTGATGAGAAATGAGAAAAAACAAGAATTGAGCGGGGAGGCAGTAAAGACTTTGGAGAAAGAAGGCTTAAGCTTTGCAAATCCTGTAGCCAACAAAAAAAAACTTACAAGGTTCAGAGTGCAGATGCAGACAAAGGACAGCCATACAAGAACTGAATACTCTCCGGTGAGGATAGTGAGATAGATGCTAAGTTCTTGATAAAATGGGGCTGTTAATTTACAACCAAGAAAAATACTCAGCAGCTCTGGTAGACAAGAGGTGGTGGTTGTTGCTTTCCCTCCTTTTAGAGTTATAACATGCTCTGTTTTCTCAAAATCCTGAAGGTGCCTGAAAGTATGACGCTAAGAAGAGCCCCTGTTGCATCTAATCCAACATTCTCTTCCTGCAGTGGCCAAGGAGACTCCTCTGAGAAGCCTAAAGCAGGAGGTGAAGTCCTGTAGACTGCCTTTGGGGGAAAGGTGCAATAGCCGTAAAATAAAATAAAAGTCCATCTCTCCCATCAACTGGTATTTCCAGGTGTTTAGATTCTGGATTTAATGTTCTTGCATGAGGGCTCTCTTCATATGCTTTATTGTTTTTTATTGTTGTTGTTGTTGTGTGATTTGCCTAAGGTAACCCAGTAGCTATGATCAAGTGAGGATGTGAACCCTGATCTCCACAGTCCAACACAGATCACTGCACCATGCTGGCTCTCTTCTTTGTATCGTATTGGCCAATACTACCGCATCCCCCCAAACCCCGCATTCTGCGAATTTCTGCTCTCGAGTCCAGCCCTGATGGCACCCCATCCCAAGGCACACGGATTGTAAACCTAGTGGTTCTAACAAGAACAAGATGTGAAGACAAACAGCCTTTCCCATTGTGACTCCCTAAGGGCAGGTAAGCAGTGCTGTACTGTCCATGATCATGGACATAGGCCATTTCCACACCAGCCTGTTATAGCATGATGATTCCACTTTCAACATCCTCTGGAATCCTGGGGTTTGCAGTTTCGGGAGGGGCCGGCCGGCCCCTCCCGAAACTGCAAACCCCAGGATTCCAGAGGATGTTGAAAGTGGAATCATCACGCTATAACAGGCTGGTGCGGAAATGGCCATAATGACTGGCAACAACCGTGAACCTTACACCCCATCTAAATTAGTTATTCCTTTAATCTTTTGCCTTTTAAACAGAACAAACAGTACTTGCCCTTTTTCATTCTACCTGCCTTTGTTTCTTTTATTTCATGTTTTTATTATTTAAGAACATCGAAGAAAAGCCCAGCCTAAAAGGTTACTAAAGCCACCAGCGGCTTCTTGCAGTGGGAACCAGATGCCTTATGGGATCCCTGTGAGGAACACATTTGAGGCAAACGGACAAAATCCTCTTCATTCTAATCGCTTCTTCGTTCTGGAGAGTGGTGCCTCCGGGTTGGGTCTTAGACCCAGTGTGGTTCAGCATCTTCATAAACAACGTTGGATGATGAAATAGAAGGCCTGCTTTTCAAATCTGCAGGGGCTGTTTATATCTCAAGAGGACTGATTTAGGATTCACGATGACTTGAACTGGCTGGAGAGACAGGTGAAAACAAAATGAATTTCAACAAAGACAAATGTATGGTGCTACATTTAGGCAGAGAAAATGAAACGCACAAATACAGGGTGGCTGACACCTAGCTTGACAACACTACACAAAAAGAAAATATTGTCGGTCTTAGTTGGTCATAAGCTGAATATGAATCAGCAATGGCCATTTCCGCCCTACACTGTTAATATTGTGTTTTTATTCCACATTTAACATCCTATGGAATCCTGGAGTTTGCAGTTTAGGGAGGGAAACTTAGAATTCTCAGTCAGAGAGGTCTTTGGCCTCAGTAAACTGCAAACCCCAGAATTCCACCAGGTGTTGAAAGTGGAATAATAGCACTATAACAGTGTAGTGTGGAAATGGCCAACGTAATGAGGCGGCCAAAAGAGCCAATTCTAGGCTACATCAACAAGTGTCCAGGGTTCAGACAGAAGGAAATAACAGTGCCACTCTGTTCCACTTTGGTCAAACCATACCTGGAACAGAGTGTACAGTTCTGGGCACCACAGTACAGGAAGACTACTGACAAGCTGGAACTTGTTTAGAGGAAGATGACCAATACGGTCAAAGAACTAGAAACAGCCCTGTGAGAAACAGCTTAGGGAGTTGGGGATGTTTAACCTGGAGGAGAGAAGACTGGGAGGTAACATGATAGCCACCTTTAATATCCAAAGGGATGTCTTGGAGAAGATGGAGCAGCTATTTTTTTCTGCTTCTGCACAGACTAGAACACAAACCAATGGATTCAAATTACAAGAAAAGAGAGTCTGCTTAAGCATTAGGAAGAACTTCCTGACGGTAAGAGGAGTTTTGACAGTGGAACGGAGATCTTTCAACAGAAGCAAGACGGGCCTCCTTCAGGACATGCTCCTGCATGACAAGAGGCTGCACTAGAGACCTTTCCGACTCCATGATTCTATCATCAGCTCTGAACACACATCTAGGCTGACCCCATTTACTCTGCCTGGCAGAATCTGTCCCAAGTCCCTTCAACTGGAGTGTGGAAAATGCCTTTTATTATGTCAGGCCATTGATCCATTTAAGCTGGAGCTTGCAAAGAGCAGTGATAGGCCCAGAGTCAATGGGGCAGTGGCACAGCATCAAGGTACACCACCACTGGGCTGCCCCTATTCTGTATGGCACCACTCATGCAGCTGACATCACTCCTATGCTGATCCTGTTGTTGAATCTTCAGTACGCCCTGACTCAAAGTACCCCAGGAAATGGGTTTATGCAGTGCCACAAAATGTGAAGAGACTTGCACAACGATTGGGCACCAGACTTCTGCTCAGACAAGCATGATTGTAATCCAAACTTTGTGCAACGATGTAAAATGTGCAACTGCCAGTGTAAGTTATTATATGTCACCAACAGTTTCAACCCCAGGAATCTGCAGCAACAGCCCTGCTATTAGGCAGAGTGGGGCAACTAGTTCAGGGCACAGATGCCGGGGCATCAACAGCAGCACTTTTGCTGTTCCTCTTGAGTCCCTGTTCGCTGGAGGATGGAGCTGTGTGTGCCACACAGCCGATCCTAGTCTCCACCCAGGCTAGCCTACAATATTTTGCTGCCTGAGGCTGACAGCTGGTGGCTCTGGTGTCAGTGGAAAGGCAAATCTCTTCTCGTTTTTAATCTGAATATTAAGGGAGCTAACTAAGCTTGAGCCCTGGCCCCTTGGATAGTTCCTTTATTGTTGTTAACTACTGTCAAGTTGAATCTGACTTACAGAATCAGAGACCCCCAAGTCACCCTATCACCAACAGCCTTGCTCAGGTCTTGCAGACGTGGGACTACGGCTTCCTTAACTGAGTCCATCTATCTGCAATGCAGTCTTCTTCTTTTCCCACTGCCTTCCACTTTGCTGAACATTACTGCCTTTTCTCTAGCTAGTTATGTCTTCTCATGATATGGTCAAAGTACAGTCAGCCCTCCACATTTGTGAGTTTCACTTTTGTGGATTTGATTATTCATGGATTATTTGCTGTCACCTCTGCTGCTTTTCTATGCGATTTTTAATAGAGACTGCAAGCCTTGTGAGACTGAGAAACTGCGAACGACGCTTGTAATTCCCTCTTAAAAATGGTGTGGGGCAGCAGTGGAGGTGGCAGTGAGCCCCACCAGCCGCCCACTTGTGCCTTGAGAAGGAACCCTGAGGCCTCAAAGGAATCCACGGTGGGCTGAATAGGGTGATCATACTTTTTATGTGTTAAATATGGTTTGGGAGGGCCTAGAATTATTCATGGTTTTTCCACTTTCATGGGGGTCCTGTGCCCTGAACCCTAGCGAATGTGGAAGGCTGACTGTACAGGAATTTCAGTTTGGACATCTTGGATTCTGGAGAGAGTTCAGGTTTGATTTGGTCTATGACCCATTCATTCTTTTAACACTCCACAGAAATAGTAGAATTCATTTACAGTTCCAACTAAAACCCAGAGGGGGGCTGTTTCTTCGTTTTACTTTTTTACTTCAACACTAGGGATGGGGACTGTCCTCCTCTTTGCCAAAGGACACCAAGCTAGTCTCAGGGGCACAGATGGGCTGTTGTTCCAGATGTCCCTAACATCTGCCACCTGTGGCACTTATCTTGGCTTAATGATAGGGCTGATTCTGTATTTCACACAAGGTGGTTTGTTATGTTGTTATATGCCTTCATTGTTTCTGACTTATGACGACCCTAAGGTGTCCCTATCACAGGGTTTTCTGGGGCTGAGAACGTGTGATGTTCCCAAGGTCACCCAGTGGGTTCCCACAGCAGAGCAGGGAATCAAACCCTGGCCTCCAAGGGTTGTAGTCAAACCACTACAGGTGGGGGATCTATAATCTTGTACTTTGCTATTTATTATGCACAATGATGGTGGCACTTTTTCAAGGCTGCGGAGAACCTGTGGTCCCTCCAGATGTTACTGAACTCCGTCTCCCTTTGGGTCTCACCCAGCAGGACTCGGAATTGGCGATGATGGGACCAACAACACTTGGAGGGCTACAGTTTCTCCAAGTCCTGTGCCAGAAAGGGTCCCTCACTGCCATTCAAGACCAATGGCTCCTCTTCCTCCTCTTCCACCTTCTCCTTTTTCCAAGATAATTCTGAAGATCGACCACGGCCATTTCTGCACTAGACTGTTATAGTGCTGCTAGGATATATACCCAACGTTGCCCGGGATTTTATTTCCTTACGGGTAATACTTGTTAGAAAGATTTTAGATCCTGTGTCTCTAATTCCCCAAACTGTCTTGTCCAGTACCTGCAACGTTTCCCCATGTTCCCCAATCCAATCTGTATTTGGAGTTAACATACAGAGGTTGGGTTCCTGAGGGAATGCACTGCCCTCCTCCTTGCTGCTAGGCCTCATCTCCACAGCTACCAGCCTATTCAGGACAGGTCCAAGAGCTCTCTCTGAGAATTCTAAAGGCCCCTCCTTAGACTGCAAAGCCCAGAATTCCATAGAATCTTTTTAGGCAGCCAATCATACGAGGTCTTCGCCTGACACAGACAAAGACATGTTGACTTTTATATATTAGGTTATTCCGCTTTCAACATCCTATGGAATCCTGGGGTTTGCAGTTTTGTCCAGAAACTGCAAACCGAGGATTCCATAGGATGTTGAAAGTGGAAGAATAGCGCGGTAACAGTCTAGTGCAGAAAGGCGGCAGGCTGGGCTCTTCTGCCTCTTCCCCCTCCCTCTCCCCCTCCGGCCCGGAGACGCCTCTCGACTCGCAGGCCAGACGGCTCTCCACCGCCCGCCCCCTCGCCCCGTCCCAGACTCTGGCATTTCCTCTGAGCTCACAGAATAAGTGACGCGGCGGCTCGGGCCCCTCGTTCCCCCTCGGAAGAGGAAGGTCCTCGGCCGGACTTTCGAAGTAACGGTCCGCGGGAGGCGAGAGAGGAGGAGCCGCGGCCAAGGCGGGAGCGCGATCCTCTCCTACGCGCGGCCCGCGCCAGACCCCGCGTCCCGGGACGGCAGGCGCAGAAAGAGACGGAGGCGGCGGCTGGAGCCGGGAAGGAGCGGCGGAGAGCCGCCCTCGGAGAGCGGGGGGGGGAGTTCGGACGTTGCGAGCCGGGGGAGAAGCGGAGCTCCGGTCGCAGGCGGAGGCGGAGGAAGCTGGAAGAGGCGCGCCCGGAGGGGGGGAGGCTTCTCGGCCCGGGCTCCTTCGAGGCTCCGGGGCTCCGGCGCAGCCGATCCGACCGGCCCGGCCAGGGCAACCGCTCAAGAGAGCGTCCCCGACGGTGGGGAGGAAGAAGGCAGGGCGATCCGGCGGGCAGAGCCGGAGGACGCCTGGCGGCCCGGTGCCAAGGCGCCGCCCTGCCTTCCTCGGCAGAGGAGGGCCGGGCCATGCCCACCCTCGCCCCCCGCCCCGGAGCCCCTGCGATGGGTTGACAACATTCCTCAAGAGAGAGGAACGGAGAGGGGCAGGCGAACATTCCCGTTGTTTCGACCCTGAGGGACCTCGACGCGGCGGATCGCCCATGCACTCTGCACGCGCTCAGAGGCACGCTCGTCGCCGCAAGCTTCCCGTCTCCGGATGAAGAAGGCCTCGCCCTGGGCGCCATGACGGCCTACACCCTCAACTTGCGGGTCTTTTGGCCCCTGGTGACCTGCGGCTGCACGGCTCTGGTCTTCCTCTTGCAGGCTCTGCGGAGCAAAACCGACGGGGCGGCGGCGGCGGCGGCGGCGGCGGGCTGGGAAAACGGCCCGTCCTTCCCGCTGCTCAAAGCCTCGCTGCTGCTCCTGCCGGTGGGCTACCTGGCGCTGCGCCTCCGCGGCTGGCGGGCCGGGCGGGCCGGGCGGGCCGAGAAGGCTCCGGCGGGGCCGGTGGAACCGACGGCGGGGCCGGGAGGCGGGCGCGGAGGGGCCGGGGCGGGTCCCCCCCGACGGCACCAGCGGCGGCGGAGCCTCCTGGAGGAGTTCTACGAGCAGCAGCTGCGGCTCTCGCCCCACGTGCTGGGCCACAGCAAGGCCCACGTGAGCCTGGTGGTGGGCGAGGTGGCGCGGGCCGGCAAGGCGCGGGGCCGGCTGGCCCTGCGCGGCGACTTCGTGCAGGTGGGCAGCGCCTACGAGCAGCACAAGGTCCGCAGCCCCGACGACTTCGACGTGCTGGTGCCCCTGCGCTTGCCGCCCCGCCTCGAGCTCCGCGTGCAGCCGCGGTACGGGCAGGAGCAAGCCGCCGGCCTCCGGGGCGCCTTCGTCTGCGCCCTGGAGGTGGTCCCCGACGGCGCCCCCGACGAGGCCGGAGGAGGAGGAGGAGGAGGAGGAGGAAGCGGTGGCGGGGGGAGCCCCCGGCGGGGGGCCGTAGGGCCGCTGAGCGGGGCGCTGTGCGTGGAGCTACCCGCTTCGCAGCCAGGCGCCGTCGGGGGGCGCCTCCATTTGTCGTCGGCTCTGGTGCTCCGCTGGTTCCAGGGCCACGTCCAGCGGTGCCTGGGCGCCGTCCGATCCCGCCTCCAGGAGCGCTGCCGGGTCAGCCTGGCCGTCGGGCCCGGCCGCCCCCTGGCCCTGCACATCGCCCCCCGCTCGGATTACGTCTGTTGCCACCTCTCCATGGCGGTGCGGCTCATCCCGGCCATCCCGCTGGGCGACTCGCTGTACCTGACCCCTCTGCCCTCGGCCCAGCCGCCCGCCCCGGGCAAGCTGGGTGCCTTCTGGACCCTCAACGTCTCCAAGCAGGAGCAGCGCTTCTGGGGCTGGGCGCGGGAGCAGGCCCCCGAGGGCTCGTGCCACCTCAAGTGCCTCCAGATCCTCAAGGGGCTGCGGGAGCTGGGGGGCCGATCCTTGGACCAGCCTTTAGGCTCCCAGTGGAACCACGTCCTCTCCTCCTACGTTCTCAAGACGGCGCTTTTCTGGCTCCTCCTGCGGGGCGCCTGGCACCTCTGGGAGGACCAGTTCCTGGTGGAGCGCCTGGAGGACCTGGTGGTGTTCCTCGTGGGGGCCCTGCGGAGGCGGAGGCTGCGCCACCTCTTCTTGGGCAACTCCGGCCTCCCTGAGGCCCTGAGCCTGCCCAAGGTCCTCAAGGAAGCCCGCCCGGTCAACCTCCTCGCTGACTTTGAGGGTCCCACCCTGGACAGGGTGGCCTTGCAGCTGTGGGACATGTGGAAGGAGGCGCCGGCCGTGGTGGCCATGTACAGTGGCCACAGGTACCGGAGGAAGCACCCCGCCTGAAGCCCAAGCCGGGATCCTTGGCCTCAGATTGCGGAGATGTGGCTGAAGTTTCTGTCTTTCTGCAGCAGAAGGCTATTTCCGCACTAGACTGTTGTAGCACTGTTATTCCACCTTCAACATCCTGTGGAAGCTTGGAGTTTGCAGTTTAGGGAGGGGCCTCAAAGGCATAGACTATAATAGTCCTCAAAGGCCCCTCCCTCAACTGCAACCCCAGGATTCCATAGGATGTTGAAAATGGAATAATAGCACTATAAAAGTCTAGTGCGGAAATGGCCTTACCTTGCCATTGTAGGGCCAGACTGACATGTTACGTTATATATACGGCTGCATTTAGCACATCTCTTTTTCTTTTGAAAGCACACTGTGTGTGTGTAAGTGGGGGCAGTTGATCCTTTCTTTCCCATTCCCTTCCAGTCCTGATTGACCTTTGTACCATCCTCCACCCCCAAATACACACACACACACACACACACACACACAACTGCAATTTGCTATGGGTAGAAAAGCAGCTTCCCTCCTGTGGTCCATAAGAGATTCCGTGGTGGATGTGAGTTTTGTCAAAGCTGTGGTTGGAGGGAGGGATAGCTCCTTTTGCTTCCCTTGCCACCTCACAGAAACCCCAAATGCATTGAAAATGATGATACACTTGCTGTGTACGTACTGTGTAGTTTAGCTTTTTGGTACCATTCTTATTGTCGTTTAGGACATAACTGGGGAACTTGTGGTACTCTGGATATTGTTGGGTTCCAGCTCTCATCAGCCACATCCAGCATGGCTTGTGATAAGGGATGGTGGGAGCCACAGTCCGGCGCAGGATGGCCGGTTCCCAAGCCCTCATTATGTATGTGGTGAAAGCCACAGTGCGGCATTCTTCGGTGTGATTTTTGGTATGGTTAACCTGTGTTTTTGAACGCACTGCGTTCTATCTCCAAGAGATAGTGGCGTGCATTTCACCCTGGATGTGGTGTATTTGATGACTCCATTCATTGTCGTATGTCATCCAGGAAATGCACGGTCCCACTGGGTGGGTGCTTTTTATCACATCATAAATGAATGTGAACACTGTCCTTAAATATATGACTGTGCCCTGTTATTGGAAAATAGCCAGGATGGGCAACCTGTGGGCTTCCAAATGTTGTGCTTGAGCTCTCATCCTTTACCATCTACTGTCTCGGACTGATGGGTTTGGCTGGTTAGCAACATTGGGAGGGTTGCCCTTGTTTTCTTAGAAGCCCTTAATTAAATGGAATAGTTCCAGTAACTCTAATCAAAGAGTGACAAAACCAAAGGGAAACACTATGCCTGACAGCTTGATTCAAAATACAGTTTCTCAGGAACGAGTGGTCAGTTTCATCTGAATTTCAGCAGGATATGTATCAAGGTGAAAAACCACTGGCAGAGCTTCACCTGTAACTTTCAGGAGTTAATGTAAATACCTTTTTCCGTGATCTTGTTGGTGTGTGATGTTAGTTGGGCTTTACATGATTGTACCAGCAAATTGTGCCATGCTCCGAGTGGGAAATTCATGGAGGAGAAAGAACTGTGGAAGTTGCAGAGCTAGGGAAAGTTACTTTTTTGTACAAATCAGGTGAACAACTGTAGTAGGCCTGAGCGAACCATTTTCTCCCTCTAGGGCCACATAGGCTACCAAGAAACAGAACCGGAAGTAGCCAGAAGTCCGCTTCTGGTTCTGAAAGCAAGGGTATTTTTCTCCAGTGGCAAGCAATGAAGCAGGCCCTACGACAAAATGAATTGCCAGTCCTGGTGGCTTCCAAGAGGGGCTCTTTACCCCAGAGTGGGGATTCAGGGAGCTGTAGGCCTCAAAAGTAACTTTCCCAAACAGTTGTATGGAGCAGTCCCACTATGTAAATTTTCCATTGTAAGGGTGTCAGCAGCGCTCACAATACCTGGACCTGTTGGCCTTGACTCTAAATGCACTTAGAGCTGCTGGAGCCTTTCATTACAAATAGAGGGCCTTTCTGCACTACACTGTTACACTGCTATTATTCCACTTTCAAGATCCACTGGAATCCTGGGGTTTGCAGTTTAGGGAGGGGCGTTTAGAATTCTCCACCAGCGAGGTCTTTGGCCTCAGGAAACTACAAACCTCAGAATTCCACAGGATGTTGAAAGTGGAATAATAGCACTATAACAGTGTAGTACAGAAAGGCCTGCAGATAAAGCATTTGCAAAGCACCCTGAGACTATTTTTAGGGTCTGATAGTGTGCCGTTGTGGCCTCTGCTCGTGACATATATGGTTGGCATGACCACAAGTACATTTCCACTGCCAACTCCCAGCCAAGCTGGGAATCAACGCAAAAGTGCCCCTTGTGATCTGGCTTTTAGCCCAAGGTCTTGCAAAGTTCTGGTTATGGGGCACACGATGAGAATGCTAAAGATGGATGGAAGATTAAATGATGAAAGGGGTGGGATGAGAAACGGGTAACCTTATTTTTCCAGAAGGCACTCTCCCCATCTAAATGCAGTGTCTTTTGGGGGTCATAAATACAAATACATATTCTGTGACCAAAAGTTATAGCACTTTATTTTTGTAAATGTTACTTTTTAAATGTTAAATGTTTTCTCTGAAGCACTAAGCCATAATTTAAAAAAAAAAATAGAAGTGGATGCTCTTTTTGGTATGCTCCTCCAATGCCCACCAAAGGAGACTGACCCAAAACAATTACTTAAGAGGTACTGACAAACCAAAAGCACTATTTAAGAGCTGCCTTATGAAAAGCTGTTCTCTCCAGTGTATAATTTAGAGAGATCCTAGTTCATAAAGAAAAGGCTTTTGTGAAGCTTCATGGTATGACAAACTTCCTGTGACTATTATTCTAGTGACTTTCCTGGCACTCGGCCAGAGCATAATATGCGCAAGGTTTGAGCTTGCGTTTAATGTACAGAAGTCTGCGTGCCAAAGATATAGAAAGACAGTAACTGTCCCAATCCAGCATATGCTTTGTGGGAAAGCATGTCTGCCTTAGAGCAGTGGGACTTATTCCCAAGCAAGCGCACATAGGACTGGGACCTATGGTACAGCAGAGATGTTCTGAACTAAAAATATGAGGCTTTTTTTGAAAAACAACCAACCAAATTGTTTATCTTTCTGTAGGACAGGGATGGGAGCTGTGTGGCCCTTCAATTGTTGCTGGATACGGTCCTACCACATTGGCCATGCTGGCTAAAACTGATGGGACTTGCAGTCTAGCAACATCCACTGGACCACACACTTTGCATGCCTGGTGTACAACTTGGTACAAATTCATTTTGCTGCAGAAAGACATTGAGATCAAAGACTGGCAACAATGTCAGTGAAGTTCTCTGTGTACAGTCTTTTAACGTCAGTTTTACATCAAGCACATTTCTATCTACCTTTTGAACTACAGTTGCAGTTTTAAACCTTCTTGTGTTCCCCTCTAGCACTAGTTTCAGACATGGGAAGGGCAGCCAAACATTCTGTTACCCGTTGGTCCATTTTGTAATTTGATTTTGTGATCTTGGTTGATGCTACTTCAGAAGCATTGTTGGGAATTTAAATCATAGTTTATTCAGTGCCTGTAAAAGTTACTTCTTTTGGATCAGCTGCCCACTGACTGCTCAGTGAGAGATTCTGGGGGCTATAGTCCCAAAAGTGACTTTAACAGGCTCTGTTTAGACCCAGCTACCTAGACTGTTGACTGTTAGGGATGCTGGACCAGCAAAAGAAATGGGGGGGGGGGCGGCTAGGGCAGTTGTCAGTGGTGACCTTGGTAGTTACCCAAGGTTGTCAGCCATGACATACTGCTCACATAAATGCAGGTGGGAAGGTAAGCCAGCACCCAAAGTCAGTGCCAAATGAACAGCTTAACTTGAGCGTGGGGTGACTTTTTTTGTGCTGGGTTGTATTACATTAACTGAATGTTGGTTTTTCGAAAATGAAGCTTTGAGCTTCCTGGATACGAGGCTCCAATAGGTTGTTGAAGGCAGCCCTTGTGTGAGGTTGCAGAATGCCTTTGTACAGGCTCAATTCTGGTTAAGCAACTGCATTTCTTGTTTACATTACATGCTTTTGTATTCAGTATTTGTTGCAATAATAATAATAATAATAATAATAATAATAATAATAGTAAATATAATAATAATACCACCTTTAGGTATGTCCATGTACTGCACAAATCTTTACATTTAATAGAATATCATAATAGCAAAAAGATGAAATTGCTGTATCAACTTGCATCAAGGAATGTGATCATGATTTGAATGTGTGAGAATTGATCAGTTGACTTTGCAAAGGAGACTTCCTCAATGAAGAAGATGGGGAAGAAGTGGAGTTTTTAAAAAACTGTTTGTAAAAGAATGGTGTAGACGAAATAGGAAGAGAAGCAGCAAGGAAAATCCAAGTAAAATGGCCACGTAGGTTGGAGGAAGGATTGGGGAAGTACTGTGTTGTTGTCTTTTGAAAGTCGGTTTGGGAGGTGCAGATTAAATCTGAAAGTAGCAATTCCATTTCTTTTAGGCAGTAGTGATGAATCTTAGCTCTTGTGCTGAATTTGGCCTTCCTGGGATTACAGCCTAGCCCTCCAGGCTTCCCATGGTACCATCATCTGATTTTTCCCAGCTTTTGTATGTTTTTTTTTTTCAAAAAGGTAGCAGTTCCTACCTGTAAACTTCATTACTGTGAGCCCAAGATGTGGTCTCCAAGAAGTTCTCTGAAATGGAGTCTCACCCTTGGGGTGAAAGACGTTCTCCACCCCTGCTTTAAGCCCAAGTCTGCCTGATTCATATAGGAAGCTTGACTTATGGACCACGTTTGCCTGTACCAGCCAACTTCAAGGATAGGATCCTTAAGAGAACCAGTGTGGTATAGCAGTTAGAATATTGGATTAGGACTGGGGGGATCTGAGTTCAAATTCCTGCTTAGCCATAAGGCCTACTTTCTTTAAATAGCAACTACCAGAATGTCTGGCATCCATGTGAAGTTCTAGGAGATTTAGTCCAAAACATGACTTCTCCAAGCTCTGATTTTAATTGGAGTCAGCCTAGGCCTGCGAGAAGGCCTGTTAGCATATACCTTTCTAGTGCCTTAGCAGGCTTAATTGGAAGCAAACCTGTTTACTTGGGCTGGAGTGACTTCCAGCTTGACTAGAAGAAAGCAGAAACTGTCAAACCGAAGCAAGCCAAAGCTGGTTTATAGGTGTGAAATCTGTTTGTATATGTGCATATGTGTGTTTCAAGGCTCAGACTCAATTGTGTTTCTTTGAACTTCTTCTTTTGAGCAGAGGCAGACTTTTTGACCGTATCTTGTAAATATTCCAGTGTTTGTATAATTACTACCCCATGCCATTCCTGCAGAGCTCCTCCAATGCAGGTAGCGCTTTGAGGACTGTTGTCAGAATTTAAGACAGCTTGCTGTTTTATTTATTATTTTCAGCAGGAAACTCAGCGAGCCATTCATTTCCCTAGGAGACAGAAAAGGGCTTTCAGTCGCAAATGCACCTGAAGTGTGGACAAAAACTTGTCCCCAGACTGATGACCTGCCCATTCACAGTGCACAATTATTGTGTTATATTCCACTTTAGCTGCCATGAGAGCATTCTATGGATCCTGGCATCAGCAGTTTAGGGAGGAGAATTTTGAACTCTTAGCCAGGGTTCTAGTTCCTCACCAAAGTGCAAATCCCAGAATTCCATGGGATGTTTCCATGGCAGTTAAAATGGAATGTAGTGCTATAATTGTGTAGTATGGATGGGGCCCTGATAATGGTGAGGGAGTGTACTACCATCCCCTCTCTCGATGACTTACCAGATCTCCCCTGCTGTGTGTCTTCCAGTGTAACTTCATGGTTCCTGTTGGCTTCAGTGGACAAACTCCATGGGCGATATTTAGAAATAGGATATATTTAGGGATAGAGTTGAGGGAGAGGCCTTCCCTAAACTGAAAACCCCAGGATTCCATGGGATGTTGAAAGTGGAATAATAGCACTATAGCAGTCTAATGCGGAAATCGCCCTGGTCGTAAGCATTCCTTTTTGTGTAATTCCAAAAGATTAAACCTAACACCATTGCTCATACATATATACAGCAAAAATTCTTATATGAGAACATGTATAAGTTCCCCCCCCACAAGTTCCCTCTTTCAGTTTTGAGTTTCACTCTAAGTCAAACAGTGTTAACTTTTATCTTTGCAGCGGACAATTATGGTACAGTAATCGCCAATGATTACTGACTGGATCAAATGTTTTACATAGATTCTTTTTGCATTAACATGCTCAGATATATACCAAAAAGGGAAGAAGAACTCAGTTGCTCTTTCTGTAAGCGTGATGTCATGGGATCCCTCCCCAAAGGTTTCTGTTGAGGTATCGCAGATTTGTAAAAAGAGAAAGAGCAGCTCGCGCTTTCCATGAGTTTCAAAGGCTTTTTGGAAGATGCAAAAGCACTTTGTGGGTCAGTTATGTGTCTCGTCTGCACCAGAGCTTAGAAACATTACTTTTTCAGACTAAAACTTTTTCAGACTGCAACCCTAGTCAAAAGGCCATTGGCCATGCTTGCTGGGGGATATAGCTGGAAACTATAGTCCAAAGAAGTAATTTTTCTAACCTCTCCTCTGTACCTAATATAGAAACCAAACAGGCTGCTGCCGAAGGGACAGTATTTTCTGCCCTCCCTCTGTCAGCAGACTGATATGAGGGAGGGGAAGCTAGTAATTTTGTGGTCTTTATTTATAAAGTTGATTTTTTTTTAAATGGGAGGGGTGGGAAGTTGCCCTTAAGATAATCAGTAAGTTTCTAAATGTTTTGATATTATTTGTTTATAAAAGTTCTCAAAATTTGCACTTCCATTGTGAAAAGATGGCCTGATTTGAAACTTGTCCCTAGTAATAAACAGTTGTTTTGAGACTGCTGTGTTCCTGTCATATGCTGAGAGAGCAGTGTTCATTATGGCGTGCATGCTTCTCACATAATGTTTCCTGGAATGGGCCCACTGAAATAAGAGGTGTACAAAAGCCTAATTATTTCCTCTGTGCTTGCGCAGGAAGAGTTCTTGGTGGATTGTAACTCATTGCTCCGTCTGACTTTCTGATCAAATACTTAATGGTGGCTGAACAAGCAGGGCGAGCCTTCAGATACATGTTAGCCGAGATGCACTGTTGTGCTGGCAGAATGGGTACCTGTGCCACATTAGCTCTTGTGAGACTTCTGCTGCTGCCAGCTGCACAACAGCAGCCTGAAGGCATTGTGAGTCAAGACAGTCATTGTTTCCCTAGCTTTTTCTTCAGACTCTTTTTCCATAAGAGAAGACAAAGGAGCAATCTTGTCAGGAGACGCTCTGGTGCCAGCTCAGAATCAAATGATGTTCACAGTTACTTCTTCATTTCAAAGCATGTGGGAAGTACTAAGCCATATTGAGATGGAGGGACTAGCCACATAGCACTAGAAAGCACTGTCCTCACTTTTGGTGGCCTGGTGTTTCCATTGAAATATGATACGGTTTTGAGTATTGGACTAGAACCCCAGATGACTAGAGTTCACATTCCCACTCAGCTATGGAAGCCCACTGGGTGTCCTTTGCCAAGTCACATTATCTCAGCCTCAGAGAAATGCAGTGGCAAGCCCCTGCTGAACAACTCTTCCCAAGAAAACGCTGGGATAGTTTCCCCTTAGGGTTCCCTAAATTGGAAACTACTTAAAAGGCACACAACAGCAAAGTTCTAGGAAAGAATTTCTGTCTGAGCAGAGTATTTGCAATTGATGCCATAGCTCAATGGTTAAAGGATCTACTTGCTAGGCAGAAGATGCAAGGCTCAACTGCAGATTACTGTCTAAACCCCTTGAGTGATGCTGCCAGTCAGTGTAGTCAGTACTGAACTAGATGGACCAATAGTTTGACTCATAATTAATTATAAGGCCATTTCTTATGTTGCTGTGGGTGAGTAATTGAGTGCCACATGTCCTGGGATGCAATCCTCTACCAATTTAGCTGGGAGTAAGTACCATTCTACAGGGCATACATTTCAGTCGATATATACCGTATTGTGTTGTTAGGGCACAGTCCCATATGGTGCTCCAGAAGCCACATGTGGCCTGCTTTGGCCTTTTTTGCAGTTCTAAAGGCATTAGATCCTGTCTGATCAATGGTCAGACCTTGGATAGCCCTTGGATGGGAGACTGCCAATGAATACGAGGTGCTGTAGGCTATATTTCAGAGGAAGGAACTGGCAAAACCGCCTCTTAAGTATTCCTTACTTATGAAAATCCTGTGACAGGGTTACCATAAGTTGACATGCAACTCGAAGGCATGTACACACACAACAGCTTCTTCCACTCATCATTACAGAAAATCCATTTAAATATTTGAAGGAATGTCATGCTGAAGATGGAGCAAGCTTGTTTCCTGTTGCTCCAGAAACTAGGACACGGAGCAATGGATTCAAACTACAGGAAAAGAGATTTCACCTAAACGTCAGGAAGAACTTCCTGACAGAGCCGTTTGACAGTGGAATATGCTGCCTCACAGTGTGGTGGAGTCACGTTCTTTGGAGGTTTTTCAGCAGAGGCTGGATGGCCATTTGCTGGGGGTGCTCTGAGTGTTTGTTCCTACATGGCAGGGGGTTGGACTGGATTGGCCCTGTGGTCTCTTCCAACTCTATGTTTCTATGATTCTGTTTTGGTGAGGCATGAAGGAACTGGCAAAACTGCCTCTAAGTAATCCTTTGTTATGAAAATCCTATAAAATTCACAGGGTTGCCATAAGTTGACAAGCAGCTCGAAGGCATGTGTACACACAACAACTTCTTCCACCCATCATTAGAGAATATCCATTTTGGTGAGGCATGCAGAAGTGTATTTCTGGAAGTTTTTGGGTGCATAATCTCCTTATAAAATATTACCCCTTCTCAACACCCCCTTTTGCCCCAAATCAATTTTTTCAAAAGCGGGGAATTGCTTTCTGGGCACTTCCAATTGTCCAAAGGAAGAGCTATATGCAATTCATAAACCTCCAGATTTGGGGGGTGGGGGGCCGAGGAGGGGCGCTGGTGTCTTTGATGTCAAGGAGAGAGCAAACAGTTTGGTTTTATCAGATGTGTAGGGCACATGCCCCGGGTGCCAATGCCAGGGGGGCAGAAAAACAGGCATGTAGGGGTGGGGAGTAGGGGCAGGGGGTAAGAAGGTAGGGGCAAATCTTCCACGCTTGCCCTAGGTGCTGTTTAGGCTAGATATGCCACTGGGTTTTATTCTAGGCATTATGGGTGTTGTCCAAGGTGCTGCATTCTCTCCTGATCTAGATGTTGGTGGAAATGGGACAGAGTAACCCCAGATCCTTTACATTTTCCTGCACCTGGAATAAGCTGCACTGAACTCAGCGGGACATAAATTCTGAGCAGATATGTATAGTTTTGTACTGATAATAACTAAAAACACAACGGCCATTTCCACACTAGCCTCTTACAGTACTATCATCCCACTTTCAACATAGTATGGAATCCCGGGGTTTGCAAAATGCAAACCCCAGGATTCCATGGGATCTTGAAAGTGGAATAATAGCACTATAATAGACTAGTGTGGAAATGGCCAATGAGTGGCAGTCAAACAATACAACCAGTAAAGTGAGTTGGGACAAAATAATTCCATACAACACAAAAATGAAAACTTCATTGGGAAATAAAGAGATAAACAATTTATGTAAAAAGGCTATAGTCTTCTTTTTCTTATAGTTCCAAACATTGCAAGCAGGGGAGGAAATCACCATTTTAAGTAAGCAAATTGATTTTCTTTTCATTCATTTGTAAAATGCTGTTCTTTTCTGTGGCAGCAATTTTGTCAAATGATCAGCACAACTGGAACAGGATTTATTAGAACTGGTCATCCTGACAAGAACAAATTAGATTGCTTTGGAATATTTGTTACAGTCAAAGAGTTTCTCAGCAGTTCCCAGGTGGACAAACAAACCTATGCGTACAGAACACTTCTTGCACACAGAAAACGTGTTGCCAAATGCAAGCAACACAGTTTTTCACAACAAAGTCTTGGCAATTTTTTAAAAATCAGCAATAATTACCCCCCCCCCCAAAAAAGTGGTTGGGAGAAGAAAAAAGAGCAAATCGGCACATGAAATAATTTATCTCTAATTCTCAGGGTGCTGGAATGAATCTTGAAATGACAACGTATATAATACTAAATAAGTGGAGCAGTGTAGAATAGGATTGCCAGGTCTCAGGATGCCTGCTGAAGTCTTGCGGCATCAGTGTGCTTCTCCAGGCAGGGAATAAATCTCAGTGTAAGTCTCATCAGAGGAATCACAGAGGAATCACAGAATCATAGAGCTGGGAGAGACCCCAGGGGCCATCCAGTCCAACCCCCCGCCATGCAGGAACTCACATCAAAGCACTCCCAACAGATGGCCATCCAGTCTCCATTTAAACACCTCCAAAGAAGGAGACTCCACCACACTCCGAGGCAGCATATTCTACTGCCAAACAGCTCTGACTGTCAAGAAGTTCTTTCTGAGGTTCAGATGGAATCTCTTATCTTGCAGCTTGAATCCATTGCTCCTTGTCCTAGTCTCTGGAGCTGCAGAAACAAGCCCCCTCCCTCCTCGACATGACATCCTTTCAAATATTTAAACATGGCTATCATGTCCCCTCTTAACCTTCTCTTCTGCAGACTAAACATCCCCAGCTCCCTAAGCCATTCCTCATAGGACATGGCTTCCAGACTCTTCACCATTTTGGTTGTCCTCCTTTGGACATGCTCCAGTTTGTCAATATCCTTCTCAAATTGAGGTGCCCAGAACTGGACACAGTATTCCAGATGAGGTCTGACCAAAGCAGAACAGAGCAGTACTATTACTTCCCTTGATCTAGACACCATACTCCGATTGATGCAACCAAGAATTGTGTTGGCTTTCTTGGTTGCCGCATCACACTGTGACCTGGCTTTCAAGGCTGGATGTCCCTCTCCGCGCATTCCCACTGCCACCAGAGCTCTCTGGCTTAGCACAAAAGTCTTTATGTGTTGTGCTTTTACAACCTCAGGGCAGCAAAAAGCAGTATGAGGGAATTGGGAAGAGAGACAATATATAAATGCACTGGGACCTGTGGTGCCATTTGGAGCCAGGTGGAGTCAAGAGAGTGAAGTGATTCATTGGGCTTCTTGTTTATACAAGTTCTGGTAGAAGCAGCTGTGCAGGGCCTTGAAGGGGAGAACTCCCTGTGAGCTGGCAGTGAGATTTCCATAAGACTCATCAAAAATATAAGAAGTAGAGAAAAGTCCCATGTGTGCTTGTGTGCTTTAGAGAATGGCACATGAGATGTGGCAACAACTGCAGCCTGAGCCCCAGGATTCCATAGGATGTTGAAAGTGGAATAATAGCACTATAACGGTCTAGTGCGGAAATGGCCTAGGTCTCCCTAGTACTGAGCTGGCCAAGTTTTGCCCAAACTCTGGGCCTGTTTACCCCGATGACCATATACCTGTTTCCATAGTCAGCTACCTCAGGTCTTGCCTACCATGCGCCTTTGACATCACAGGAACCTGGTTTCAAGTTTGGCACTGAAATGTGAGGGAATGGATTCCTGCTGGCCTGGGGAACTTAGTATGGAGTGGTCTTCTTCAGTGTTCTACCAGCCAAGCATCCCCTTTCCTAGGATACTCCATTCCATTATTCTTCTCTGTTTTTTCTGTTCTCTTCCCCCCAACCCCAATAGCAGATGCTCCATTCTTAATCCTCACCCAGGTCTAAATGCAGAATACTCAAACATACTAAACATCCCCAGCTCACTAAGACGCTCCTTGTAGGGCCTGGCTTCCAGAATACTCAAAGTCAACCCAAAGCTCAAAAGGCAAACAATTGCCACAAACAGTTATCTTCCCCTTTGGCAATAAATAGCCATTTAAATATTTGAAGGGATGTCATGTCGAGGAGGGAGTGGGCTTGTTTTGCACTGCCCCAGAGACTAGGACAAGGAGCTATATTAAATATTTGAAGGGATGTCATGTTGAGGAGGGAGAGGGCTTGTTCTCTGCAGCACCAGAGACTAGGACAAGGAGCAATGGATTCAAGCTGTAGGAAAGGAGATTCCACTTGAACCTCAGGAAGAACTTTCTGATGGTCAGGGCTGTCCGGCAGTGGAAGGTGCTGCCTCAGAGTGTGGTGGAGTCTCCTTCTTTGGAGGTTTTTAAGCAGAGGCTGGATGGCCATCTGTTGGGAATGCTTTGATGGGTGTTCCTGCATAGCAGGGGGTTGGACTCAATGGCCCCTGGGGTCTCTTACAACTCTATGATTCTATGATTCTATGATATAAGAACAACAAAGTAAATAACTAACAATTTGCTCACAACACACCAAATCTGATACCTGAAGTGGCCATCTCACTCTGTCTTATGGTAGGGTTGGCCCTGAGTGCCATTTGTACAGAGGAGAGCAAATGAGTGCCACTCAGGGCAGAAATTGAACCTACATGCCCCTGGAATGACATCTCTCCACATGTAGCTCCTATTTATGTATCCTCTTCACGGATTCTGGTTCTTGGCCATGGTGCATTCACTGAGGCCACTGATGAAGAAGCATAGTAAAGGAGAACAGCAAGTAGAGTCATCTTCAGGTTTGAGGGGGACCATACTCTGCAGGCACAAGCCTCCCTCTGTCTTCTAGAAGTTTTGAGAATGCATGGCGGGCAGCAAAAACTAACATATTATTCTTCCTAAGTGTCTTTCATAGACAGGCCAAAATAGTCTCACTGGAAAGTAAGTACCTTACTTTGCCACATCAAGATGAATAGTGCGAGGAGACCTCTCCTCTGCACTAAGAAGAAAACTGACCCTTTTCATGCCTTAACAGGAGATGTGTAATAGTATTGTAAAGAATACTGGTGGCAGATGGCCTGCTGCATCTTCCTTCCTCTTTGCTATCCCTCTGTTTCTCTCCCTTATCCTTTGTACCCTACCATCTCCTAACCACACATCATCTTCCTTCTCCTTTTCTGCCTTACTGTCTCTGCAAACCTTTTGCTCCTCATGCCAAAGAAAACCTTGACACCGTGAATGAAGAGGCAAGATTCTCAGCATTTCAAGGTTGTTAGCCCCATTAAGCTCAACATGGGTCACAGAAGGAAGGCCCTCTGCCCTCTATTTGGTGATTATTATTAGCATTAAAATGATGGTGGTGGTGGTGGTGGTGGTGGTGATTATGATGATGATGATGATGATTTTGGGATTGAGGAATGATTCTACAACTTGACTTTAAAAAAAAGGAAGAGAAAGAAAATGTGGCCAGTGACCCGGCGTTGCTCGGGATTTTATTTTCTCATAGGTAATATTTGTTAGAAAGATTTGAGATCCTGTGTCTCTAATTCCCCAAAGTGTCTTCTCCAGTACCTGTAACTTTTCCCCATATTCTCCAATCCAATCTATATTCAGAGTTATTAACATACAGAGGTTGGGTTCCTGAGGGGAGTACACTGCCTTCTTCCTTGCTGCTAGGCCTCGTCTCCATAGGAACCAGCCAGGCCCAAGAGCTTTCTGGCTGAGAATTCTAAAGGCCCCGCCCTAAACTGCAAACCCCAGAATTCCATAGAATCTTCTTAGGCAGCCAATCATATGATGTCTTTGCTGGACACAGCCAATCATATGAGGTCTTTACTTGATACAGTCAAACAGACAAACTTTGACTTTTATATATTAGATTAAAAAAAACACAGTAGGGATTCATGTGTGTAGACTCTTGTCATTTAAGCTGTTTGCTTTTGCTCGCTCCTTTACTGCAAGATAGGAGGTATGCCCACTTGCTGTTACTGTTTTTCGGGTCTTTCCCCTCGTAGTTTGTGAGGCCTAGATCTAATAGGATGAAGTGGTGGGTTTTCTCTGTTGTAAAAACTTGCTGCATCCATCAAACATCAAACATCATCTAGCCTGGAGTTATGGGGAGTAGGTTGGTGGTTGGGGAAAACAATGAGAAACAGAATGCAGACAACTAAGAAAGAGAGAAATATGGAAAGTGGAAAGAATCGAGTACCTGGACAGAACCAAAGAATAAAGTTACTTGAACCACATGTTTTGCTAACTTTGATATAACTCCAATAAAGGAAATTATATAGTCGGCCCTCCATATCTGTGGATTTTGTATTCACATATTCAACCAACCATGACTTGAAAATACCCTCCACCAAGAAAAAATTCCACAAAGCAAACTTCTTGTTTTTGCCATTTTATATTAGAGACACCTATCTCGTTGTACATAATGGGAACTGAGCATCCACAAACTGAACCCTAGTGGATACCGAAGGCTCATTGTACTGCTTCTTCAACCATTTAGAGTAGAGTGTGAAAAACAGGAACAGAAATAGAAATACTGACAGTAAGACAGGAAAAGCCACAAGGCAGCAATTCTATTGTGCCATGTTCAGCAGCTTGTGAGGTAACAACTCTTGAGGCAGCTCAGTACTTCTGCAGCTGACTACTCTTCCCAAAGAGACCAGATGCCAGTCATGGTTTTAAAAACAGAGGGAAGAAGTGGAGAAGGGTGGCAACTAGGGCCATTTCCGCACTGGACTGTTATAGCACTATTATTCCACTTTCAACATCCTATGGACTCCTGGGGTTTGCAGTTTAGGGAGGGGCCTGAGCCTGAGGCCCCTCCCTAAACTGCAAACCCCAGGAGTCCATAGGATGTTGAAAGTGGAATAATAGTGCTATAACAGTCCAGTGCGGAAATGGCCTAGGTGGAGCCGAAGGATCTATAGCAGCCACTGTGAAGCAGTTGGCAGCAGCAGGTATCAAGAGCTCACAATGATTTTTTTTCCAGTCCAGTCTTCTTGCTGTTAGATTACTCTGTTCACTTTAAGGCTTGGGGGAAAGAGCGTGAAAACGCTGGAAAGCGTACCACTTAAATTTCCCACAGCACCATAGATTTATTATATTGGTGGGCACAGCAGAGAATGAATGGAGGCTAACGGTATGGAGACGGTCTCTTCACTGCCAGGTCTCTCTCTGTTTCCGAATGGGGTACTCATGTAGTTTGGGAGAAGATGGCCTCCTTCCAGCCTTCCCTCTTGGACAAATGATAAAACAGCAGTTTTGCAGTTAGTGGCAGAGTTTCTAGTCCAGCTAGAAACTTCCATTTTTTCCCCTTTCTAATTGCAAAACTGGAATTGGAGAAGCAGTCTTGAGGACAGCCGAAATTGTTCTCTGAAGATTCTTTTGACATCCTCTTCTTATGCTCTTCTCATCAAACTGTAAATAAAAGAAATATCACAAAGGATAGCTGAAATCTCCAGTGTTCTTTTCTCTAATGAAAGCAAAGCCCTGTAACATCTCCCCTGAAGTTTTTAAAAAACAAAATAAATATATATTGTTAAAGAATAAAGGCTGTAATCTAATAGAGGTGGGCACTTTTGACCACATTGAAATAAATATACTCAAGAGCAAATCAATCAATCAAAATAAATTTAACACCACTTGAAGAAGTAGAGAGCATATCACAGCACTGCAGCTAATTTAAGATAATGTCTTGTTTTTCATCTAGTTTTGGAGAAGGAAGAAGAGGAAGGAGAGTTTAACTCCAGCCCTTTCCGCACAATGGCGCTCTCCTGGCAGGGGGGCGCGACACGAGTGGGACTGCAAGGACGCTTCTGCATGACATTGTCACCGTCCCACCCTTCTGACGTCCCCACCTGTGATTGTGGGGTATATCATTGATGGAAAAACTCTGTTGATGGCCCCTGATCACATGAGCTTTCTGTTGCAGGTGGCCATGCAACAGGGCCGGAAATGCAATCATGCACTTCCTTTCCCACTGCAGCATAGAAGAAGGCCAGCTGCAGTGTGGAAGGAAGGAGTGTGTTGTTACTGCCCTGGTTAGCCCGAGCGTTGGGGATATAAAAAGATATCCTTTGATATCACTAATTCGGCTTCACATATCCCTTCCACATGCTTTCGAGGCCCCCGGACAAGCACGCGTACAGGCTCGGCCGATAATCGCCTTAATATTCCTAGACAATACAGGCAGGCCAGAAACAGCCGACTCGCCGCTTTAGGAGACCTCAAGGCAAGTACCTGCATTAGGTATGCGAGCAACTCTCAAAAGATCCTCTGCCTCGCGCTGGCAGCTTGATGATCGAGCTATACAACGCTCAAGAACTCCGCGTTTGCATACCGGCTACTCTATTGAGAAATTCGGCTTTAATATAATCATTCCAATTCTGACCTTTCGGAGGCTTTGTCTCCAACTCCAAATCTATTGTTTTCCCCTAAGTCCGACCTAGCCTGCGGTCATAATTCTCCTTATAAAAACCCCTGATTTTGAGCGCTTCCTTGGATCGCTCCCGAGTTCCAGACCGCCCTGCTGCCGCTTTGCTTGGCGAGCTTCCCCTCAGCTCCACGTGCTGAGATACATCGAACCCCAGCTTCGCTCTCCATTTTCTTCCGGACTTCAGGACAGGTTTCGTATCACCCAAATCAACTATCCCTCTGAAAATCCTGCTATCTTACTCACACCTTTATTTTCATTGGTTATCTGTGTGTTTGTGTTGCATACATTGTGTGCCTGTATTTAATAAAGACTATTCATTATTTTCAAACCGGTCTGCTTCTTGACTCGGCCTGACCCCGTAGACACTGGGTTGCAGGATCCTGCTAAGTTACCCTGCTTCTCGTTTTGTCAACTTGTGCTCTGAACTAATTTCCCCAACTTATAGCAATTTGGTGTCCCTCCCGGGACCCCCAGAAAACAGGGGAACAGTGTCCCTCATGCTCTCTTCCATAGGCAGCTAGTCAGGTGCGGAGGGGAGCATTGGGGATACGCTCCCATCCTAGCAGAAGCACTGCCAGGATTGCGACAGGATGATGCAGGAGAGCGTTGTCCAAGGCCTTAGAGTGTGTTCTACTTATTCGTTTTCTGATTTAATCATGAGGGAGGAATGTCTGGCCCTCTAGATGTTTTGGACTTCAGTTCCCAGAAAGCTCAGCTGCCATAACCAATGGTAAAGGATTGTGAGAATTGTAGTCCAAAATATAGGGAGAGCCAAATGTTCCTCAGCTCTGGGTTGGAGATTAATCTAGATGAGGGATTTGTATGGATACATCATGTTACTCCTTCAGACTATCATGGCAAGTTTCTATTTCAAGTGGTGTTCTATTGGAAATTCATATTTCCTTTTCGTCTTTATTAACATATTTTGAACACAATCTTTTGTTCGTAGCATTCTGTAACACCAACAATGTCTTTATGTTCAGCTGTTAAGTTCTTGCTGGCAAAGAACCTAGATATTCAACTTCCTGAATAAACTCAGAGGATTCAAGAGGAAATGAATCATTTTGTTTCTCTTGTGAAAGCTGTCTAGCCACTGTTCAATGCATCTTGGTTGTTGCTGCTTCTGTGTTTTTTAAAGGTTATTCCTTTGTAATTCTAGAAATCAATCATTAAAAAAAACCAGTTTGTGTTTAAGAAAACATCCTGAAGTCGAGGAAGCCTACAATTGCCATTAAAACAGTGAGCAGGATTCAGAGGTATTTTACCAGCTTGGTACCTACTGAGCTGAGCGTCCTGGGGCTTCCCTTGCTGATAACACTCACTGCTTGACAGATGATGTTGTAACTTGTGATTCGGCAGTCATACATATTAATGACTCAAAGACTTATTTTACATGTATGATAAGGTGGGAAACATCTTCCATCTGCAAGGATTCAGCTGCCAGTGACAGGCTTTTAAAAAACGTGTTTCAAATATAATCAATCAATACATTTATTTCAGTTTGTAGCACAGAATGGGCTTTGATGTCTTGGGATGATGGAGCTATTGTTGTCGTGCGCCTTCAGGTTGTGTTCCGACTTATGGGCCATTTCCGCACTACAGTGTTATAGCGCGATCATTCCACTTTCAACATCCTATGGAATCCTGGGGTTTGCAGTTTTGGGAGGGGCCAGCAAAAGGAGGAGTAACTGCAGGACCTGTTCACTTATGTTTACAGACTAACTGCAATAAAATCAGCCAAAGACTTCTAAATCATTTAGAATATATTTTACTGGAGGAAGGTCAAACAAGCACACAAATTATTGATATAGTTGATATAATTATGTAATATTTATTCTATAATTTATACTTCTTAAATCTACCTAATTTGAGAGAATATAACTAAATAAAATTTATTACATTTTATAATATAGTAACATGTCTAATATAAAACAGAAAAGTTATAAATGATTGTTATAAAAATGGTGAAAATATAAGTAATTATTCTACCACACTCCTTATTGTTCTTATTGCCCATGGTAAGCCCATGGTAGCAAACCTTCCCCAATTCTTTTTAGAGACATTATAAACTTTTATGGTTATTTTAAGACTGGGCTACTCAAAGTGGTGGTCCCTAGACCGGTGCCAGTATGTGAGCCATTGGCTGCCGATCCACAGAGAGCTCCCAGGAAAGAAAGAAAGAGTTTCAGACAATGAATAATACATATATGTGTCTTACCCCATCCCGGGACTCAGGCAGGACCCTTCCCAACAACCACACCCTAGAGACACGAGAGGAACAGTACTTGTGACAGCCGGTGTAGCTGGAAAAGGGAGAGCCCAAGAGTCTGGCAGTGTTTATCTAAGAAAGACTTGTTAATCAGGTGACAACTGGGTAGGAGGCTGAGCCTATATAAGGAGAGGCCAGATTGGAAGGAAACTGTTGTAGCCAACTGATTCCATCAGTGGTTGCAGCCCAGGTTATTTCTGAGTTCCTTGTTTGCATTTTTAGAACCCTTGTCTGGACTATAGATTTTGTCCTTGGACACTTCCCGGACTTACAGTAAATTTGGACTCGGTTTCTCTGAACCTGCTGAGAATTTGGACTAAGACAAACTTTACGTGGTAGCTTCTACTAATAGCTTAATTAGACAACTGGAGGCCTTGGTGGACTGCCAGCACATGACAATATGGTACCAGTCCTTGGTACTTTAAGAAAAAATGCCAGTCGGGTTCCAAGTTTTAGACCGTTCTCTTACCAGTGCTAAGCTTTTGTCCTCAAAAAAGTAACCAACGGTAAAGGAAAAATAATGAGTAGTGCAACAAGAAACATAGCAAGTTTATCATAGTTGGAATGACCTATAGGAATGGATTGCTTTTTGAACACTGGAGAGTGACAGAATAAATTCTATTTTTAATAATAATTTAATGAATATATGAATAATGAATATAATGAATAATGAATAACGACATATGAGGTAACAACACACCAATGTATTTACCGACTAAACTAAACAACTAGCTAACTACACAAACTACAACAACTACAACTGAAGAAGGGGTAGTAAGGTCACACTTGACCTCCAGCTCCTTAGAAAATGGATATCAATAAAAAGTTATTATACTTTCTCAAGTTCTGTCAATATCCATAAGTAAATGATCATTTTAATAATATGAAACTGTAATTGTATAAAATCTAAGCTACATTTATACTTATAAAATAATTGCTCTACTACTTACTTTAAATGTAAAATACTATGTAAAATGTAAAATGTAAAATAGGGTGATCCTGCATGGCAGGGGGTTGGACTGGATGGCCCGTGTGGTCTCTTCCAACTCTACATTTCTATGATTCTATGATTCTATGATTCTACTCTTGCGTAAAATACACTAAATTATGTTCTACAATAATAGTTCTAATCTTTTTACTCAAAACCTAATGTTGCATGTCACTCCCTCACCTTCCCTTAAATATAACCTTCTCCCATGGCTTCTTAAATTCCTTTGGAATAAATTACATTTGAAAAAAAAAAAGAATCTCAAGCTTGGCATGTGAGCTGAGTGTTGCCTGTTCTTATTCTTAGCTAAGCCATACTCACTGTTGCTGTGAGTCTCCCCATCTTCAATATGAAGAAGATGACATTGCCCAGCAAAAGAAGACAAATGCACTTTTGGAAACTGAGGTCTGGAAAAGGCATTGGCTTTGAGGATTTAAAACACAAGTGGGTAAGGAAAAGATAAAGTGCCACCTTCTCCTATCTTAAGGATAAAAAACCGAAACACTGTTAGGGCTCAGTTACACAAGGTTGAGTATAACATGTATTCCACACCTAAAAATGGTCTTTGAAAGATCCCTATCCATCCTCTTCACCACAGTTAAATATTTTACAACCCCCGTAAGAGCTCATTCCTATAGCCAAGCGTCTTATAGTTAAGAAATAGGTTTCTTGCCTCCCCAACCTCTGCATGTGAGACTGAACTCTAAATCCTTTGGGTATATAGTTGTTTCCTCTTGTGTTCTACTCAGTGACCAGCATGAACCACTTAGAATCATAGAATCATAGAATCATAGAGTTGGAAGAGACCACAGAGGCCATCCAGTCCAACCCCCTGACATGCAAGAACACATATCAAAACACTCCCAACAGATGGCCATCCAGCCTCTGCTTAAAAACCTCCAAAGAAGGAGACTCCACCATACTCCGAGGCAGCAAAAAAACCCCTAACTTTTAAATCACAGACTGGTGATCACATAGCACAAACATTTGTGTACCGTTCATAGAATACAACTGATTTCTAATAGAAGGAAGAGAAAATTGTCTCCAAGACTGTCATGATGCCTTCTCCAGAGAAACACACACCGAGGCAGCATATCCCACTGCCGGACAGCTCTGCCCATCAGGAAGTTCTTCCTGAGGTTCAGGTGGAATCTCCTTTCCTGCAGCTTGAATCCATTGCTCCTTGTCCTAGTCTCTGGAGCAGCAGAAAACAAGCCCGCTCCCTCCTCGACATGATATCCCTTCAAATATTTAAACATGGCTATCATGTCCTCTCTTAACCTTCTCTTCTGCAGACTAAACGTCCCCAGCTCCCTAAGCCGCTCCTCATAGGGCATGACCTCCAGACCCTTCACCACTTCTTTCCGATATGTTTTGAAAATATCAGCGTACATACAACTTCTTATCAGAGCTTGGAAAAGTTAACTAGAACTCTGAGAATCCCACTTTGGCAGCTGCCCATATTACCTGGTGGGGTTTTGAATTGTAATTTTTTTAAAAACCTTTTCTTGAGCTTCATTGTTGCTGCTGTTGCTGCTGCATGCCTTCAAGTTGATCCTGACTTTTGGCAACTCTAAGGTGAACCTATCACAGATTTTTCTGGGGCTGAGATTGTGTGAGGCATCCAAGGTCACCCAGTGGGTTTCCACGGTCAAACAGGGAATCAAACCCTGGTCTCCAGGGCTGTAGTCCGAAGTACAAATCACTACACTATTCTGGCTCTCTCTTTTTTAAAAACTAGGCTGTATTTGGACAGAGAGCCAGCGTAGTGAAGTGGTTGATGTTAGACTACGGCCCTGAGGACCGAGGTTTAATTCCCTGCTCGGCTGTGGAAAACCACTGGGTGAACTCGGGTGCCTCACACACTTTCAGCCCCAGAAAACCCCATGATAAGTTTGCCTTAGGGGCCCTTTCTGCACCTTATCTTTTTTTGGCACTGGGGTGCAGGGATTGCACGAGCAGCCTCCGGCGAGAGGCTCCCGCGTCCCTGCTGCTTCCGCTCCGCACGAGCTGCCCGCTCGCACAAGAGCCCCGCCTCTTCCTTCCTTCTGCAGCACAGCCTGGGAGTTTCCCAGGCTGCGCTGGGGCAGAGAGCGCGACCGGCATGGCTCCAGAGGCTCCACACGCCAGGTAAGTGCACAAGGGGCCCAGGAGCAATGCGCGATTGAGCGCTATTTTCGGCTTCCGGCCGAAAATGAAAAGGTGCGCGATCGGCCCCTGCCGGCCCTTGAAGCGTCGTGCGATTGTGAGTGCATCGTGTAGATCGCTCCTCACAATTGCGCGACGCTCCAGGCGCCCTTTCGCACGGCAAATGCCGTGCGGAAAGGGCCAGGCCTGGGTTACCGTTAAGTCGGAAATGACTTGAAGGCGTACAACATTTGGACAATGTCATTACACGGGTTGGTCACTAGATGGCTGAGGATTTACCGTTATCTGTATAAGATACTGTTAAGGACAGTGAGGGGTGGGAAGCAGTGGTTAGAAATTAGAAGAGGAAGTTATGTGCGCCTTGGCAGGTAATCAGATTGTGCCAGGCTGGACGCTCCTCTCAGCTACGACTGGGCTATAAGAATCGACATTTATTCTATGGAGCACTTTGAATGGCAAATCGTGACTTCTGCAAAAGTCCTCACCGTACGAAACGTGTGTGCTTTTCTTTCTGACTCACAAGAGCTCTGTTGCTTCCTCTTGAAAATCTGGCCTATGCTTCTCACTCCTGGAAAAGCGTTAGTCTAAGAGGCAAGTGAGCTGTTTTATGTTTTCATTTCAAGTGTACTTTTACAGTTCAGGGGGAAAAAAATCCTCTCTTCCTCTTTGAACAACACCTGCTGCTAGAGAAGCTGTTATTTCAAGTACCAGCCTTTTTCCCCCTCATAAACGGAGCTGTGCAGCCCCAGCATTCTGGGCTGTGCTCTCTTTCTGGCTATTTCCACACTAGACGGTATAGTGCTATTATTCCACTTTCAACATCCTATGGAATCAAGGGGTTTGCAGTTTAGGAAAGGGCTTTTGAGGCCCCTCCCTGGACTGTCTCAAGAGCCCCCAGGCTTTAGAGTGCAGAGGCTGGTCATAAATGGCATTGTCTTCCCGTTTATAGACTGCAGTGAATCTGAGGCAAGCATATCTGTATTATTATGCGGGAGAGCCAGTGCAGTGTAGTGGTTTGAGCACTGGACTACCACTTTAGAGACCAGGGTTCAGTTCCCCACTTGGCCATGGAAATGAACTGGGTGACCTTGGGCGCATCACATGCTCTCAGCCCCAGAAAAAAACCTGTGATGGGTTCACCTTAGGGTCGCTATAAACTGGAAATGGCTTGAAGGGACACAACATAACATCAATTGTTGTGTGGGCAGTTGAATCTACTGGAACATGGAGCAGAGGGAAAGAAAGTAGTGTATTGCTCTTCCTTACCACCTTCCCTATGGACTTTTTATAAGGTTTTTTTAAAAAAGCATTTTGACTTATCCTATAGTGGCAATCCTAATATGTATTTGTTTATTCTGTTGCTTAAAAGAGGAGCTTTGAGGGACTTCACCACACTTCTCAGTATCTTTCTGAAGGTGCTTATCGGCAGAGACAACTCAAGAAATATCGCTGCCTTTGGTAGAACGCCAAATTCTGCCCAGCCCAGGTCAAGGTACTTACACAGTACCATAGTCCTTTTTTGATAAGAGTTAGTACTGTGCATCAACTTTTGCCAAGATAAGAATCATCCCTTTTTCTGAGTGGACTGGCAAAAGACGTTTTTGAATGCCTGGGTGGGAAAATGGCTGCAGTGGCACCCTGAGATGGTGCTGCTTTGCCCTCTCCATGGAATGACTATTGACTTATCCATGGGTTACGTCAAAATCTGCCATTTTGGCCCCAAAACCTGCCCTCAACTTATACATGAGGTTGACTTATATATGTGTATATACAGTATTTTGTATAGAACAATTAGTGAAGAATGTCTCCACAGGTTGTCCCATATCTAGGCTCCTACAAGGGCTAAATACTTGGCTTTTTTTTGATAAATGAAAGCTTGGAATTCAGTCCAGAGGCTGGACCAAATGGGTATACCTAGAATCTGGTTAAAAACCAGAGAAACCAGGTTCTCTTCTGTAAATGGGTAGAAGCTTAGATGCATAGAAAGGAAACAATCTCAATTTTTGTATGAATAAGTGGTTCACAGGTTCTCTGGGCGATTGGCAGATAAAATCAAGTTCCTCTGAAATTGTCTTAACAGTCTCTTGATGGTCTCAGTGGGGACTTATCTTCGTCACTTGGACCAATCACTTGGTATTAAAATTTACTATTCTCCCTTTGTACATGCTTAAGTCACAGACAGTAATTGCTCCTAGTAAAGATTGCTCCACACATATTTTATCCATGAAGTGGTTGGAACCAACATCCCATTCCTTGGGGAAAAATCGGTACAGCGAAGTATTGTCATTGAACTATGTAACTGTGTAATAAAACTGGAGTACTGTGAGGAGTGAGGTAAAAGTTAATTGGAGACAGAAGAGTCTTGTTGTGTGATAATTATTTTTCTCTGCTTTTAATGAACAGTACAAATAGATCCCTTGATTGTCACTCCAGCAACCAAAAACTATCCAATTTGGATAGGTAATTTCAATGAATGTTAGTGGAGTTACTGTTTTACTGTACCAGGTAGAGTGGGACAGTTTGTGGGTATTTTCACTGCAAAACTGCACAGAGAGGACCCCAAACGTAGTAAAACACCCTGGCCCCACACAGAAAGCCTCTCAGAATCCATCTGGCACCTCCAAATACTTCTATTTTTGTCAGAGACCTTCTCAAAATGGCAACAAGAAGCCATTTGATGTGTTGGAAATGTTGGGAAGAAGTACTGGAAGCACTGTTGCTGAGGTGCAGCCCACGAAAGGGGACAATATTGGCTCCTGATCCCCATACAGTTGATCTAGGGCCATTTCCGTACTAGACTGTTATAGCGCTATTATTCCACTTTCAACATCCTATGGAATCCTGGGGTTTGCAGTTTAGGGAGGTGCATAAAAGCAACTGGGGGACCGACCTGCCCTTGATAGGATTTTGCGCTCTCTCAAGGGCTGTGCAAAACCCTATCAAGGGCAGGTTGGTCCCCCAGTTCCTGAAACCAAGAACCATCAATCCACAGAGCTTCATCTGGCTCATTACAACATCCAGGCACTGGGCCAGCTGCACAACTTCAGCCAATCCCAACAACACAGAGAAATAGAGAAATTGGTGAGGAGGTGAATATGCTCAGGGTTTAGTCTACACTCTAAAGGAGCCTAATCTACAAAACAGGTTCCTCACCTTGGATAGCTCCTTTACTCTTCAGATTAAAACTCACAGCAGATTCACCGCCCCAACAATGCAAAAGACACCAGCTGCCATTGCCTGTGATACGTTTTCCATTCAGACTAAGGGAAAGAGTCTATCAGTCACTGCATGTATTTTAAAATCACATTTGAAGAGCTAGCTTCATAGAGTGATACTTGCCGCTGGTGAATCACTTTTTCTCATTGCTTCAGGTAAAATAGTTTCCAAAAATGGAAACCAGGGTGGGAGGCAATAAAAGGGCTCTTATCATTTCACAACATGGTTTTCCTTTGAATGTTATTTTGCCTGAAGCAATGGGAAGCAGTGAGACACTTGTTGCTGAAGCTAATAGCACCACGTATTAAAATTATCGAGCAACTACTGCATTTTCCCATGTGAATAATGAGCCATTTAAACTTGTCCCTAATGAGAGAAATGTTGGTAAAAGGCACAGTAAGTAGGAACTGACACTGAGGGGCAAAAAAGAGGTTGAATAATTGTGGCTTATAGAAAAAATACAGGGGAGCGGGCACCTGTGGTTTGAAGACCAAATTTAGACCCTTTTTAGTGCATTAGTGAGAAGAAAAGGGGAAAATGGGCCTTTGTAGACACTGCCAATTAAGGCCTTGTGGGGGGTTCTGATAACAAGCAAGATCCATCTTAGAAAATGAGGCCAGGTGCGGATGTGTTTTTGGAAGCAAAAATGAGCTGTGTTTTGATGGCATCATGAAAGAACAGAAGGGAGTCGAGTGTGACCAGTTTGTTCTTAGTTTAGTTCAGTGCAGACTGCAGAATGTCAAAAAGAAATCAGCAATCTGATATTTATGGTGGCCAATTTGGCATTGCTCAAAAAGGAGGAAAGGTGTTGCCTTCCTGACAAGAATGGCCATCAATTTGTATGTGCTAATTTTTAAGAATGGATGCACATTTACAAATAATTGCCATAATTTGAAAAATGCTGCAATACATTTCTCCATAATGGAGGCATCTTTAATCAGGTGAACTATGTACCTGCTGCTTACTCTGATGTCTAGACAGCTTCAAATGCCTTTTGCTCTCTGTGTCCTTATGATATTTTATCCTTAAACCAAACTCTGAATGGGCAGCCCTGAAAACACAGGTCACTGCCTTCCAACTGTCCAGATTTGGAAGAGACAATGGTTACAGTAATCCTTTGTCATCCTAATTTAAAATATCCTTGTTTCTTTCTTTTCCTCCCATTTTCTGCCTTTGTCCTCAGGTTACTTCAATGGCTGAAAACTGAGCTCGGAATGGAAAAGTAGTTGGCACTCAACTCAATCAGGGGAAGGGGAGAGAAAGGTGGCAGAGTGTTCACATTTCCAGTAGGCTCGGGCAAAAGCAAACTTCTGCTGCCTTTCCTAGGCCCTTTCTGCACGAGCCTGTTCTAGCACTATGATCCCAGCCGGCCCCTCCCGAAACTGCAAACCCCAGGATTCCATAGGATGCTGAAAGTGGAATCATAGCGCTAGAACAGCCTAGTGCGGAAACGGCCCTAGTTTGCATGTTCTTAAATAACTTTTGCCATCTTGACCACATTCTGATGTTGCTTGGCCATACATGACCTGGTTTTCATCCATGAAATACCGAACGGTATGGAGAATAGCAGTGCAATGTGATTATCAGAAATGAACAAGGCATAACACCTTTCATCATTTTTACAGGTACTTAAAATTTTGGTTTTACTCATTTCCAGAAGCAGGGAGAGCCAGGTCAATCCATTGATGACCTCCTTTGTAAAAGAAGCATTTTCCAAATGGTTTGCCGTCAGGAGAACAACAGAAGAGGAGTGTGATAAGTCGCAATCAAAGATGCTATTATCCTGCTGTTAATTGTGATTTACCTGCCCATGTGATAACTCTGGGAGGAGTGACTGGCTCACAGATTAATGGAGAGTTCTACATTTTCTCCTCTAGAGGTCACCCTTTTTCTGTTCAGCCAATAAACTGTGGTTCCTTGCTCTTTCCAAAGCAATCTTCCTGCCAGTAATCTTTCAAAGTAGTCTTTCTCCTAGTCCGCATGAGCTTTCCTGTACCTTAGCAATCAACACAAACAGGCAGTCCTTGTTGTTCACCACAACTTAATATTTCTCGCTGCTCCCACTGACACAGTGCGATGCTTTTGAATGATTTCACATAAAACTATGTTTTGTGTGATGATTTTTTAATTGTGTTTTAATTTTTATTCTGAGGTTTTTAGCTAATCTTGTTTTTAGCTTTGTGAGTCAATTTGGTCCCATCCTGGGAGAAAGGTGGCATATAAACTGAATGATTAAATAAATACAGAATGTAGTTGTTCCAAGATGGAAACTAGAGTAAAAATATCCCCCCTTTCCCTGCAGCTGACCCAGAGTGAACCCTACCATTAGGGAGAGTGAGACCATTTCCGCACTAGCCTGTTATAGTGCTATCATTTCACTTTCAACGTCCTATGGGATCCTGGGGTTTGTAGTTTACTGAGGCCAAAGAGCTCTCTGGCTGAGAATTCTAAGTGCCCCTCCCTAAACTGCAAACCCCAGGATTCCACAGGATGTTGAAAGTGGAATAATAGCACTATAACAGTCTAGTGCGGAAATGGCTTGACACAGGTGTCTCAGGTGGTGGATATGGGGGGCATTGTCTACTTATTGTCTCGCCGTCACAACTGCCCTATCTAAGTGGACAGAGGAAGCCCTTTGCTTCAGCCACGTGAAAACTCCAATATTCCAGTTTCTTCCTCTGCTGCGCACCCCTCCTTCTAAGCAAGCAGAGGAAGCTCCTTCCTTCCAGAAACACAAAGACTGCAGAAAGAGCCAGAGTGGTGTTGTGGTTTGTGCATTGACCTATGACCCTGGAGACCAGGGTTCCGTTCCTGTTCAGCTGTGGAAACCGCTGGGTGACCTTGGGCACGTCACACACACTCAGCCCCAAAAAATCCTGTGATAGGTTTGCCTTAGGGTCACTATAAGTTGGAAACAACTTGAAGGCATACAGCAGCAAAGTGAAGGAAATGCAGCCCAGTTAGCTTTTCTTACACCAAAATTCTAGCTCAACTCACTCTGTTGCCTCTCCCATATCACTCGGCAGGTGTTCTGGGCCATGTCCACACTAGTCTGTAATAGTGCTATTCTTTCACTTTCAACATCCTATGGAATCTTGAGGTTTGGAGTTTGCAAACCCCAGGAATTCCATAGGATGTTGAAAGTGGAAGAACAGCACTATAGCAGGCTAGTGCGGAAATGGCCTTGGAAGAGCTATATGGCGTGATGTGGCATTTATTTATTTTTTTATGGAGAAATCTAAATGTTAAATAGAATAACTGGGGCTTATATAAACCGAGCCTCACCTGCATCTATGCATCTGTGTACCCATCCGCACTACAGAATACATAGTGCTATGATTTCTACTTTAACTGCGGTAGTTCTGTCCTATTGAATCCTGACTTTTGCAGCTGAGGGGAGGAATTTAGAATTCCCAGCCGGAGAGCTCCAGGCTACAAAACTCAGGATTCCATAGGGCGGAATCATGGCCATGAAAGTGGAATAATAGTGCTATAATTGCGCAGTGTGAGTGGGCTTCCTGAGAAGAGGTGCTTTCTCGAAACGACTGGTAGTAAAGCTAAGATGGCCACATTTCTGTTACCAAAAGAAGAGGAGATCTGTATCACTCCAAGAGAGGGACGCATATTTGTAGAAAATTTGATATTGTTATTAAAAAATTTTTGAAAAATACATACAGCAACATATAAGGCAAAAAATAGACATCTATTATCTACAAACAATCTAAAAAAACAAACATGAAAACACCAAGAGGGTAAAAGTAGCACACACATGACTTCTCACAGTTCATTTATGACTACTTAATATTACTTCAAGGTCAATAAAATATCTATTAATAAATAATCTACAAAACCAGTTATATAAAATTTAAGTACAGTTATAATCACTCTTTTACTTTGTTAAATGTAGTAATACTACAATATAAAAAAGTATAATGTTCTACAATAATATTTCGAGCCACGTTATTCAAATCCTCCTGTTGAATGTCTCCCTGCTGCACCTCTTAGAAACATTCTAACCTTCTCCCAATGTTTCTTGAACTCATCGAAAGGCCCTTCTTTAATTAATGTTGTCAGTTTATCCATCTCAGCCATATCCAACAACTTCATCACCAGTCATGGTATTGTGTGATCCTTCCGTTTCTGAGGCCATTTCCGCACTAGCCTGTTATAGCGCGATGATTCCACTTTCAACATCCTCTGGAATCCTGGGGTTTGCAGTTTCGGGAGGGGCCGCCCGGCCCCTCCCGAAACTGCAAACCCCAGGATTCCAGAGGATGTTGAAAGTGGAATCATCGCGCTATAACAGGCTAGTGCGGAAATGGCCTGAGTGTAGAGAATTCTCACTGTTGTTGTCATGTTTAGTATAATTCTCATAAAGTTCTTATTTATCTGGTCATCCATCAGACTCAATAAAAAGAATTCAGGTTTCAATTGATTTTTTTATTCATTTAGATGCATACACAGGGCCTTTCCACACTACTATGTTAGAGTGCTATTATTCCACTTTCAACATCCTATGGAATCTTGGGATTTGCAGCTTAGGGAGGGGTTTGTAGTGTTACCCTGTATACTGGGGGTCCCAAAAATGTGCTCCACTGAAGTTGGGGAAAATTAGCTCAGAGCACTGCTTAACGTTACGAGAGGCAGGGTAACGTAGCGAGATCTTGAACCCTGTGTCTACGGGGTCGGGTCGAGTCAAGGAGAACACAAAAGCTGAAATAATAAATGATGTTTATTAAATACAAACAAAACAGTGTATGCGACACACTCATACAAGATAGTTAAAGTAAATAAAGGTTGGAGTGGTATAGAGGGATTTTTTTTTAATTTTTTTAATTTTTTAATTTTTTTTTAGTGAATATACACAATACATAACATAAGTGCATAAAATAACATAAAACAACACATAGCCCAACACAAATACATAAACTGCATAAACAACACAAATACATAAACTAATCTACAATACTAGATACCAAAAAGAAACAAACAACAAAACAATAAATACATTAAACATATATCCCCATTTAACTAAGTCTGGTGGTATTTCCATATATTATAATTTAATATAGTTATATAGTATTAGATAATTATACAATTGTATATAACCTAATATACCATGCAAAGTAGATATTTCTGCTAAACTTTCTTAACTTTCTATATTCTCTATGATATGTTCTTACAATTTTTAAATTTTCTCCATTCTGCATAAATATTAAATGTTAAGAACTTCATTAATAATAATAATAATAATGATGATGATGATGATGATGATGATGCTCATACCACCATCTCCACCCTCTTAATCCCCCCCCCACCGAAATTCAAGATATACATGCTCTCTTATCTGTATTATTCCTTCTAAATAATTCTAATTTTTTTGTGTATATATAATCATTATGCTATAACCTCGAGTACCATATTTATAGTAACTCAATTACTTTAATACATTTAAATTTATTTTAATAATGGTACTTCATAATACTTGTCGAAATGTTATGTTATGTTACACCCTCTATTCCCTCCTCATCTTCTTTTTCGTCAAATTGTTATATTTTCATTAAAACATCACATCTTCTAGACACTCATTCATCTATATATATATATATATAAAAAGTCTATAAAAAAAGTCAATAATCTTGAAAAATAATAACATTTTTACCCCAGTAAGTTTCCCAGAAAGAAGAGATTATCTTCCATTCTTCAATAGTTTTGTTTTTTCCTCTATCTTCCAAAGACTCTGTTATCATGTCTGCTTCTACCATATCAAATAATTTTAGTAACCAATCTTCTAACCTTGGGGGCCTTTTTTGCTTCCACAACTGGGCAAAACATAGTCTGGCAGCCGTTATCATATATAAGATTATCTTCTTTTTTAAATTATTTATATGTAAATCTTCTATCATATTAAGGAGATATACTTTGGGAGATAATAAAAATTTTACTTTTAAAGTGTCTTGTATTTTATTATGTATGTCTGTCCAAAAAACTTTTGCTACTTTGCATTGCCACAATATATGAAAAAATGTCCCTTTCAGACCACATTTCCAGCAGGTATCTTTCTGATTTTTTTGTATCTTTGAAATTTGGACTGGGGTGATAGACCACCTATGAAGCATTTTAAAATAATTTTCTCTCAAACTAGATGGCTTTAATAACTTCCAGGTGCTTCTCCATGAATTTTCCCACTGATCCATAGTAATTACATGGTCCAAATTTTGCACCCATTTTACCATAGTCTTCTTAACAACTTCTGTCTCATTTTGTAATGCAAGTAAGATATGATATATTTGGCTTATTTTATGTTTTTCTCCTGGTTTTAATATCTTATTGAACTCTCTTTCTCTAATTTCAAATCCCTCTGCTTCTCTATCCTTTTTGTATCTTTCCAATAATTGTGAAAATAATAACCAATGTGTCTGCCATCCATGGGCCTTTAATTCATCTTTGGATTTAAAATTTATATTGTCCCCATGTATGCTCAAAGTATCTTTATAGGTAATCCAAGAGTTTATCTTGGGGATTTCTCTTTTATAAAAGGCCTCATGGTTTGAAACCCAGAGTGGAATTTTTAAATATAGTTGTCTTTTATATTTTAACCATGCGGTTAAAAGAGATTTTCTCAAAAAGTGGGATCAAAATTCTTTGTCTATGGATGATTTACCATACCACACATAGGCATGCCATCCAAAATATAAATCTTCACCTTCTAAATTTAAAATTCTGGTATTTCTCAAAGTTATCCATTCAATCATCCACTCTAGACAATTTGTGTAATAATACAATTTTAAGTTGGGTAATCCCATTCCACCTCTTTCCTTGCTATCTTCTAATACCTTAATTTTAATTCTCGGTCGCTTTCCCTTCCATATAAATCTTCGCAACTCCTGATTCCACTCTTTAAAGGGTTTTTCAGTCATAATTATCGGGAGATTTTGAAACAAAAAGTTAATTTTTGGGAGTAAATTCATCTTAATTGCGGATATTCTCCCCATTAATGATAATTCCATCTTTTGCCATCTTCTAAGTTCCTCTCCTAATTCCAGCCATACCTTTTTATAGTTATTATCAAATAAATCCACGTTATTCCTTGTAATGTTTATTCCAAGATATCTTACCCTCTTCACTGTCATGAAACCTGACTTATTTATTAATTCTTATTCCTCCTTCTCTTGCATGTTTTTAACAATTATCTTTGTCTTTTGCTTGTTTACTTTGTAGCCCGATAGTGAACCAAATTCCATCGATCTATTCATTAATATATCTATACTAGATAAAGGATCTTCCAAAATGATTACTAAATTGTCCGCGTAAACACTAATTTTATACTCTTGTTTCTTGATTTTTACCCCTTGGATTTGTTTTTCTTGTCTTAGCTTATTGTTGAAAATTTCCAACATTAATATAAATAAAAGTGGAGCCAGGGGGCAACCCTGTCTTACTCCTCTGCATATCCTTATATTTTGTGTTATTTCACCATTTACTATTATTCTAGCTTTCTGATCATTATATATAGCCATTACCCATTCCGTAAATTGAGATCCCAGGTTTATAGCTTTTATTGTTTGTTCTAAAAAAACCCAATTAACTCTATCAAAGGCTTTTTCCGCATCTAAGAAACACAGAGCCATTTTTTTTTCATTATGTTTATGGAAGTATTCTATTACATTCAGCGCTGTACATATATTATTTTTCAACAGTCTACCTGGTAGAAAGCCATTCTGATCCGTATGTATTATTACCTGCATGATTTTTTTTAATCTCTCCGTTAACACTGTGGCAAATATTTTATAATCTACATTTAAAAGTGAAATGGGTCTATAATTACTTAGTTCTTTTGGATCTTTTCCTTCCTTTTGAATCAAAGTAATGTTAGCTTCTCCCCATGATGGGGGTCATGTGTTTTTGGTCATTCTGTTCATTATCTCATGAAGTGGATTTATTAGTTGTTCACTGGATACTTTATAGTAAAGCGCAGTAAGGCCGTCAGGTCCTGGCGCTTTCCCTGATTTTTGTTTCTGAATGGCTTGAACTATTTCTTCCTTAGTTATAACCTGATTTAATTGTTGTCTCTGTTCATCAGTAATTTTTGGTAACGCCCCTTCACTTAAATACTTCTGTATCTTACTTCTTTTAAGTTGACCTGTCCCTGAATCTGCATATAAATCTCTATAGAACCTTTCAAAGGCCTTCTTTATATCCTCCTGTTTAGCTAAGATTCTCTTATTGTCGTTTATCTGAAATATCAACCGCTTTTCTCTCTCCTTTCGAATTTTATAGGCCAACCACTTATTTGTTGTATTTGCAAAAAAAAATTTTTTTTGCTTTATAAATTTCAAGTTTCTTTCAATTTCATGGGTGTCCTGTATTGATATTTGTTTTTGTAACATGTTTATTTGGTCTATAATCTTTATATTTCCAGGAGAGGTTTTTAATTTACTTTCTAATTGTTGTATTTCCTTTGTTAAGGCCTGTTCTTTTTTCTTTTTTTCTTTTTTGAATTTTATGTCCTACTGTATTAAAAAACCCCGCATCACTGCCTTGCCAGCCTCCCACACTGTTTCAATAGACACACCCTTATTCAGGTTCTCTGCAAAATATCTGTCAATTACTTTTTTGCCTTTTTCTATAACTTTCTCATCTTTCAATAAATTCTCATTTATTCTCCATCTATATTCTGATTTCCGATCTTCCATTGTTAATACCAAAGGAGCGTGATCTGATCTGATCCTTGGCAGGGTTTCCATTCTGTATAACTGTCTAACTATTGATTTTATACACCAGATCATATCTATTCTTGACCAGGTTTTGTATATTTCAGAAAAATAGGTATATTCTTTTTGCTCCCCATATAAACTTCTCCATACATCTACTAATGCTAAATTTTCCGTCAGGTCAAAAAAAGCTTTGGGTAATTTTCCAGCATTCTTCTTTTTTCTCTTTGATAACGACCTATCTAATTCTGGCTGGCTAACACCATTCCAATCTCCCATGATTATTACATTTTGACACTCAACTTCCCTTATTTTTCCTAATAGTTTCTCACAAAATTCATTTTTATTTTCTAGCGGGGCATATAGCCCCACCAGCAATACTTTCATACTTAACATATTAATCTCAACCCCTACATATCTTCCATGGTCATCATTTATCATTTCTCTCGCATCATATTTAGGATTCACATATATAGCCACCCCCCTTTTCTTTTTTTCTATTCCTGAAGAAAACACATTTCCTAATTTGAGGTTATTTAATACTTGTTTTTCTTTTCTTGTTATGTGGGTTTCCTGTATGCAATAGATATCACTCTTTTGTTTTTCTAAATAGTGAAAAATACTGCTCCTTTTTATTATCGAATTTAATCCTCTAATATTCCACGATAATAATTTAACCTTCATTCTGCCCTGGCGTAGTGATGGCGTAGTGAGTGGTTGTCACCTCGCACAGCTGTGAGATTGATGACTGGTGCGCAAGATCGTTTTGCTCGTTTCGGTAGAAAGAAATGGGGCAATTTATTCCCTTGGAAGAGGGAATTTGGAGGGGTTCCAATTTAGACTGGGTTCAGCACTCAGTCCCCAAGAAACTTTGAAGAGAAGAGGGGTACAGAATCAGCCGATGGGTCGAGGAGCTACCAGATTTTGAGCAGCCACCGGGATGCGGTAATGGCTACGCGACGAACCATTTGACAAGTAGAGGGATATATAACAAGTAAGTCCTAAAGTTTCTACCGAATTTCAAGAAACCAAGGAAAATCTCCTTCTCACTAATATCACCTGTCTAGAAAGGCAATTAAAAGTGAAAGAAGTGAAAGAAGAAAGCTTAACATAATTTACTTTGTTCAGTCGTCATAATACTAGACACTCTAAATTTATACGCATACGACTATCCTGAATGAGAGATTTTTCTGAATGGCTAAGGAACGATTTAACGTGACTCAGACTGTATGCTTATAAGTCTATAAATTAGTAATCTTGGAAAACGTACGGTTGGTTTCAAGGACTCCAGTTATTGTTGTAAAATTCGGATGATCGGAGATAATCGGAGATAGAAAGATTTAGTTTGGGGCTTTCACCGGAACTTTGCGAAGATATCTCGGAATCAATTGGGACAGTTGTAATCAGGATAGAGATAGAAGAAATAAAAGAAATGAGTCTTCAACTCATATAAGAACTCTATAAGAACTCAGATAAGGAATCTATAAGAATCTAGGACAGTGGATAAGGATTATTGTGGCGCGGACTTGAGTTTGGAACATAAGGAATACAAGGAAGATCTTGGAAACTGAATCTGGACTATATAAACAGGAAGGGTGTGGACTAAATATATAATATTAATAACCCTGAATTACAAACTATATATTTTTTTTTGTAATAACGACGGTGGAGAATATTAGATAAAAGATAACGAAACTTGGAAGAGAAGAGAAGAGAAGAGATAGCAGCCGAAGAGAAAGAAGTAGAAGGAGAAAAGAGACTGTGGGAGACGAGACAGTGAAAGTTTCTCAGATACCGAAATAGCGACACATTGGGAATGGAAGAGAAAGTGGTTGGAGAGGAAGAAGAAGGGGGGAAAGTAATAAAGCTTGTTAAATATATTTATTATAAAATAATATCTGTCTGTTTATCTATTTAAAAATATATAGGTGTCTAACCTGTATTTGCTTATAGCGGCTTGGTTAAGATTGTGTTAAGCATAAGACTGCTGTTAGATAATATTATATATTTCTAGCTGTTGAAGTATTAACTGCGGGGTTTAGCATTTTATCTAAGGGTTTTTTGGTTTGCTTAGTCTGATAAGTGGGAAATTCATTTAAATGTGTAATTTCATCTGTTGATGCACCTTGAGCAAGCCAGACGCTTGGCATTGAGCTGAAGATAACTCTCAAGGACAGTAGATAGTAACAGCTGGTAAGCTTATTGTTTACATTCCTGTGTGCTAGAAGTCTGAAATATATGGTTTTAACTCTTTAAGTATAGGATAAAAGGAAGCACCGGTTATAAAATAAGAGTATAGCACCATCTAGTGGGAATAGGGAGTAGGGTTTAAAATTCTTAAGAGTTTTAGTAACATATATTTAACGTAAAAATACTAGCATATAAGATCCATATAAGATAACTATATTAAATATATATATTTAGTTATATTTATAAATAAATTTACAATTATTAATTGAACATTAATTAAACACTTTAACTTTAAATCTAATTGATTTGACTTATAGGGGCTAGGTTAGGAAAATATCAGCATAGCAGGTCCATACACACTGACTGTTTGAAATATTTAAGAACTTAATATCCTATATTTAATATCTAATAAAGTTGATAAAATTTAAATATTTAATATTTAATAATTAATCCCTAACCAAATACTAATTTAATATTTAAAAATCTCTATTAACTTAAATAAGTTAGGTTGACTAATTGAGGAATAATTATCAGCAAATTATATTTGTGTTAGGAATCTCATTTCTTTCTTTGATTTATTCTTAAAATTATATACATTTTGAAAAATTAAAACTAAACTTCAAGTGAAGAAGGTTAAGGATTAGTTATAACCAGAAGATGGCAGCAGGGAGAAGGAAAGTTGTGCAAACACAAATACATACGCTGTCTCAGAGAAGGGCCTCAGGAGAAATGGACCCGAATCAACTATTACTAGAAGAAGTTAAGAAAATAAGGCCGGATATGCGTTTGGAGATGAAAGAACTCTCGACGGAAGTGAAGAAAGAAGTAAAAGAAATGAAGAAAGAAATGGAAAATTTGGCATATAGACTGGAAACGGTCATAAAAGATGTGAGAAATATGAATAAAAATGTAGAAGAGGTGAAGGAAAAAACAAAGGTTCTGGAGAAAAGAACAGGCGACTTAGAAGGTATGATAGAACAAACAGAAAGGCAGAACACACTTTCAGAAATAAAATATAGAGAGAAATGTATAAAAATTAGAGGACTGGAAGAATTAGAGGAAGAAGACTTGTATAACAGAGTTATCCCAGCCCTGGCCGGATTTCTGGACTGGTCAATGGAACAAATGGATGTTGAAATTGATCGAATCTTCAGAATCAATTCCTTAATTGCTCGTAAAAGGAAGGTACCTAGGGACATTGTGGTATACCTGGTACGTGAAAGAGTAAAGGAAATGATCATACAGCAAAGCTACATGAACAAACTGATCATTGAAGGAACAGAATTGAAAATCTTCAAAGATATTCCATCACAAGTGTTGAAGAAAAGAAAAGATTATAATTTGCTAATCCAAGAATTGAAGAAAAATGGAATTTCGTACAGATGGGGGAAATTTGAAGGGGTAATATTTACCCATAACCAAAGAAGATATGTAATTAACTCGGTATTTAAAGCTGAAGAGTTCTTGAAAAGATTTAATGAAGAAGATAAGAAAAAACAGGGGAAAGATCAAAAGATGGAGGAGAAGAAAGATGAGAAGAGAATGAGGACACCTGGTAGAGAAAGGAAGGAGGATCGAAAGACAGTTATGGTAAGATCTGAAGGATGTCCAGAAGAATGTCTTCAACATGAATACCGAGAACAAGAAGAGGAACAAGAAGAGGAACAGGATCATCAAGAACAAGAAGAGGAGCAAGAAATAACAGAGCAGAAGCAGGAACGAGAAGAGACTGAGCCAGAAGGAGGGGAAGAGAACTTATCGGAGTAAGAGATAATAGAATAGAAGAAAAAAAAAATATAGAGGGATTTTTAGAGGGATTGCTGGTTTGGGTGATACTTCACCTGTCCTGAAGCCCAGAAAAATAGAGAGCGAAGCTGGGGTGCGATGTAGCTCAGCACGTGGAGCTGAGGGGAGGCTCACCAAGCAAAGCGGCAGCAAGGCGGGGTGAAACTCGGGAGCGATCCGAGGAAGGTCTCGGAATCAAGGGTTTTTATAAGGAGAATTGTGACCGCAGGCTATGCCGTACTTGGGGGGAAACCATAGATTTGGTGTTGGAGACAAAGCCTCAGAAAGGTCAGAATCTGAATGATTGAGTTATCATAGCAGTTTTCAATAGAGTAGCCAGTATGCAAACGCAGAGTACTTGGGTATTGCATAGTTTACCCATCAAGCTGCCATCGCGGGGCAGAGGCTCTTTTGTAAGTGGCGTGCATACTTCAGTAGAGTACTTGCCTGGAGGTCTCCTCAAGCAGTGAGTCAGCTATTTCTGGCCTGCCTGTATTGTAGATTGAATATTACGGCTATTAACGGCCGAGCTTGTTTACGCGCTTGTCCGGTGGCCTCGCAAGCACGTGGAAAGGAATAGAGAAGTGCAGCCGAATTGCGATATCAGGGGATATCTTTAATATCCCCAAAGCTTGGACTAGCCAGGGCAGTAACAGTAGTTTAGAATTCTCACCCAGAGAGCTCTTTGGCCTCCGTAAACTACAAACCCGAGAATTCCCCAGAATGTTGAAAGTGGAATAATAGCACTATGACAGTGTAGGGTGGAAAGATCCATGAACTTTTAGGAATAATGACTGTGATAATGATAGAACAATACATCTCATCATAACATGGAAGACTGTGACAGGCAGCCCATCTGTGTGCCTGTCTGTTCAGACTCTTAGGGCAGATGGGCATACTCAAAACCCCAGGTTCTTTTTTCCTAGAGGTCTTTATTTTAAAGCAAAATTGGACTGGATTGCTCAAAGAGATGGAGTCTTCAAGTAATCATTTGTCAGCTAGGCTAGAAGGCCACCTTGGGGATAACTGATGTCCTTGAGGAAAATCACTATAAATATATAAAAATAAAAATTTAAAAAGTTGAATATTTGTTTATAAGAGACAGTCACAAATTTAGATTAAATTTTTCTCTCTTTTCTACATATGGGCAAAATCAGCATAGCAAACCTAGGAAGATTGTGTTATCTGCAGTTACTCCTGTAGACGATGGCTTCTGCATTTAATTTACATTAATCTTAGCTTTGCATGAAAATGTCACAGACTGGACCTTTTGAATTTTGTGGTCTTTTGACCCTATGGCTTGTTATTATTTTTCCCTTCTATTGATCTTCTGCCAGCAGAGAATAACATTTCATGTTCCTGATGCAGACCAAAAAAAAAAAGCCTCCTTCTACAGCACTGCTGCAGTCATAGGGACACTTATCTGAAAGTAAATCTGACTGAATTTAGCAGGACTTATTTCTGTGTGGAGGATTATACTGTCATTTGCTATTTTCAACATAACATAACTTCTAGATTTTTTTGGAGAGTTGCTGTTACAGACTAAAATGGAACACTCTTTGGAATTAGTCAAAATGTTGTTAGAAAAGGTGGGTTTTTTTTTTTTTTGGCTGTGTCTCCTAGGTCCCTTTAGCCTGCATGACAACTTTCCCAAGTGCTATTTTTGATTTTTCAAAGGACTTCACAGTTCAGGATCAGATTATAAGGGCAGTTACTAGTCTATTCACCCAACTCTTGTGCCATACTCCAATGGTGCCAGCTTCTGATTAATCTTCTGCTTTCTAAGCTGATTTTGAAATGTCCCAGCTTCTCTCTCTTCCTCCCACTTTCTCCCTTCAGCCCCAGCTTCCTTCAGTGGCTGTAAACTAGGTTCAAAGTACAATAGTACTTTGCTGTCAATTAACACAGCAGGAGGGAGAGGAGAAGAGAGGCGACGGCAGAATTTTAGCCTCCCTAAACTTGAAGGCAAGAGCAAGTGAGCTGTAGTGGTTTGAGCATTGGACTATGACCTTGGAGATCAGGGTTTTGATTCTTCTGTTCCAAAGGGAGAAAACTGGTATTACCAGCTTTGAAAGTATACCTAGGGAAAATAGCTGCTCGAATGCAGTATGGTAAAGAGATGGGGGGGGGGGTAAATCATAAGAACTTGAGTGACCTGGAAGTCTGTCAGTTCCCCAGGTCTTTGCTGACAGCACCACCAAGGACTCCAGCTGCGTTCCTCAGAACAGAGTTAGGTGTAGCATCTATAAAAGCAAGGGCTGAGTTGGCAACCCTTATGTATTATAAGAAGGTCCCAGACATGACAGAAGATCGTCTGCCTGAGCTGTGTTTGGGCAAGCAATGGAAGACAGGTGGCTAGGTTAAGTCAGTCCAAGATCTATTAACATCTAAAACTCTCTCAACAGATATTTTTGTCTTTCATGGTTTCAAAGCTAAACTGGGGGACTACGTTTACAAGCTGGATAATGAGCAGGACCTAGGTCTAATTAAAAGTTCAGATTTTTCACACTGGTATCATTTGGTGACCTCCAATCATCTGAGAGCTCAATACTTGCATACACTCACTTTTTCCCCTTTGAGAATCGCTTTCACAGAAGTACGTTTCCAACATCTGTTCTAGACGGCAGGTACAGAAATATTCCCAGACATTTAAGAGTCTGCATTTGTGACATGGGTGAGGTAGGGGATATTATACACTATCTACTCTTCTGCCCCCTCTATCAAAATCCCAGAAAGATTTTTGGGACATATTTTGGCATCATTAAAAGATGAGACCCTTATATAAAACTCTACTGGCTGCTTTCAGATTGTGGTGCACATGTTACGTATAAAACAGCCTTATTTGCCAAAGCTACTAAAAGTATCTGTGCCAGCTTCTTGAAAGAGATTGCTATAGATTGTACTGGGGATTCTTTGATTTAAGATACTGATGTATATGGATGTATACGTTTTTATACTGGTTTTATTGTTTTCTAACTGTATTTGTAATGGCTTTTAGTCAAATACAGTAAAATTGACTGACTGACTGACTGAAGTATTTTTATGGGTGTTGTGTAAGGAGATTTTGAGTACCTCCTTGTGCAATGGGTTTGCCTGGCTGCATAATGACAGCTGGACCCACATGGCTACTGACTAGCCACAAGGTGTACCAGAAAAGCTTGCTGATGCTGCTACCCAGCTGGCCATATTCATGCTCCCAGATCTCCATGGGATTTACGTTGCTGGAGTGTTCTGCATCTTCAGTTCCAAATAGTCTACAGACTGCAATGCCCAGAGTTCTCTAGTCAATAGGTGACCATGCTGATGAGGGGCATCTGGGAGCTGGTGTCCAAAAACATACAGTAATATTTCCAGTATTTAGCTAGAGTATGTTAAGTATCAGATAGCTTGCCTCCAGTGCTCTTCTATTATGAATGCAGCACTTCTGTTTATTGGTTTATTGGATTAGGTAAGACCGAATGCCAACTGTGGCCAATTCTGCATGATGATGCTCTTCCGTGTTATCACACTGCAATCGAGGGTCCGGAAGGGAGCGCGTCAGCAATGCTCCCCTCTGCACTTGCTCATTCCATGCAGAAGGGAGCGCAGTGGTGCCGCTTCTTCCTTCCGCAGTGCAGCGGGGCACTTTCCATTGCTGCACTATGGAAGGAAGTGTTGCCACTGAGGTTCCGCATGGCCGGGAGTGACAGGAGTGCCGCGCGATCACAGGCGCAAAACGGATTTTTTCCAGTCTGTGAAAACTGCATGAGCACGACGCTTCGGGACAGGGTGGCAGTGGGCTGGTGATGACATCGTGTGGAAGCACGACCTGCTGACAGCTGCCATCCTGTCCCGGAAGCAGCACAGCCCCATCGTGTGGAAATGACATGTGTGGTGCTTACCTCTGCATAGACTTGTATTGACCTGGTCATTTCTATTGTGGTAATTTGCTGCAAGAGCAACTTTGTCTTGTTTCGTTTCTAATAAATTTCCTTCCCACCCCTTGAAAAAAATTCCTCTCAATCTATGCATTGACTCTCCCACGTGTTGCTCTTTGGCAACTTCTTCTACTGAGAGACAGATGGATGCTTCCGCTTCCAGGAGATGCTTCCTCCAGATAACATCGCTGGAGTTTTAAACTGATTAAAAAAACACACAAACCACTCATATTTCAAGCAAAGATGTACCAAGAGAAAAGGATCCTGCATAACTAAGCTGGGAGAATACATCGCTTGCCAAACATCACAAAGATGACGTGTGTGTGTGTGTGTGTGTGTGTGTTCATAAATCACATGGCAAGTGACAGGCTGAAAAAAAGTCCATCTCTTCTAGAAGAGAAAGCCATCCGTGCAGCCTCTTGAGTTGGCATGCAATGAATATCGGAGGAACAGACCCCAAAGCCAAGCTCCCTCGTGCAAGAAAGAAGCCTTGAGCAACAAAGAGGAAAGGACACCAAGCAGCCATCATCTCGGCACGTGAGATTGAGAGAGAATGGGAGACAAGAAGGGATGGCCGACCTTACTGAACAAACAAAACATGCCGGTGTTGGCCGTTGAAGGCAAACATGAGAGAAGCCATGGTCAAAACATGCCGGGGACTAACAGGAAACCTGCTGAAGATGGCAGTTATACAGGTAGGTCTTGAGGATCCTCGGGGGATAAATGGGTTGGTTTACTGTGAAGCAAGAAGGTATAGAAGTGGCTGACTGGGGACCCTGGGCAAGTTGGGTGTTTATCAAGGACAGAGGAGGCTCTCCAGATGGGGCTGATAACAACTCCTAGCATTCCTCACTATTGGCTAGGGCTGATGTGAGTTGCAGTTGAGGAGGTTCTGAAGCTACTTCCCCCGGCTTAGGAGAACTTAACAATTCTCCCCTCAGACCTAAGGAGTTAAAACTGAAAGTCAGCACTGCACAACAAACTAGAATGATAAATGAGAGACCTGGCATCAATCTCAGGCGAACACTTTCTGGTTCAGGAAAAGAGCCAATAACAACATCCAGGGTGGGAGTTCAGGTCCCTGCTAGAGGGACGGACATCTGTCACAGAGTTCCTTCTGCAGATAACCAGCAGGTTGATGGCAGTAAGAAGGATGTTTATAGGCAGCCGACCCTTTCTTTAGAGAGACCAGGCTGGAGATTCTCTGTTTGCCAGCTAATGGAGTATGAAGGACTCCTAAGAATGCTGAGGAAGAAGCCTGTAGCATCCCTTTCTGTCCAGAGAGAGAAAGTCCATGCTGAAGGGCTGCTCCACACTTCCCAGAGTCCTGCTCTCTTTCAGCCCCGGTCCCAGGAAGCTTAACCCAGCAGGTACGATCCTCAGGGCTGATCCCAGACATTTTGTTCCCTGGAGAGAAAACAAGGTGGCACCTTCTCTCCTACTGTATCATGCAATGAAGCAACTCAACTGGCAGTCACATTTTCCACCAACACTGACAGTGATATATTGTCCTCTGCTAAACCTGAAGACAGTGAGCCAGGCTGGGGCGCACAGGGCACCCCCAACCACAGGCACTGACTGCTCTCCTCCAACATCTTGCAGACACCCCTTGCCCTCTGCCACCTAAGGCAACCACCTCCCTGTGTCTCAGTGAAGGGCTGGCCCTGCTTATGTTGTAGGAAGTCCTTGCTTTTCTCAGTTCTGACTTTGGGGGACTGTAAGGAGAAAGCTTGGGGAGTAAGGTGGACATGCTGGCCCTTTTCTGTTATTGCATGTGTCATGCTCAGTCCCAGCGCCTCCAGGTAGGTCTGGGGAAAGACGCTTCTCTGAAACTGTAGAGAGGGGCTACTGCTTTTTTAACAATAGCAGCGTAGATAGAGTGATGGTCTGACTCAATATAAGGCAGATACCTAGGTTTCTCTCTCTCTCTCTGTGAGAGAGAGAAAGAGAGAGAGTGTGCGCGCACACACACACACACACACACACACACACACACACACAGAGGCAAGGGATGAGCATGCTCAGTGATGCCAAAGGCAGCCAGCCAAGTCAGAGCAGCATGCTTATTTTGTGCCTCCGCCCTGGCTTCTGGGACAGAGATCTCTAGATGTCTTCTGTGTTTGAAAGAACTGGAATTGTGAGTACTGACTCTGACCTAGAACTGTGGCAAATTGTTTCTACAGTGTGTTTCTAGAGAGTGGAAAGGGAGGAAGAATTGTCATCCTAGGGTCTTTGCAAAAGGGATGGGGGAAGGAAAAGGGTGGTCTTGTCTGACTTCACTTCTTGTTGCTCTTATTTCCACAAAGCCAGGCTCATCCTTCCCAAAATATAGCTGCCTGGTGTGAATGAGGGACATTTTGCTCATGCTCAGAGGCTATATTTATACGAGTGAGCTAAAGCATTCAAATTTGGTGCTAAACTTTGTGGAACTGAGCTGAAAACCTCTTCTTGGGGTAGTCAAAAGCAGCAGCTTATTACAGTTCCCTCTTGTTTTGCAAGCCAAACGTAGCTTGCAGGTAGACCATCTGCTTTGCACGCGGAGGGTGCCATGTCCAGCCCATCTCTGCACAGGGCTGGGAAAGAAAGAGAGAAAGAAAGGAAGAGATCTAGTGCTACTAGTGCTTCAACCTCATGTCCTCCAGAGGTGTTCGTCTACAGGTGGGTTTGATGGGAGTGATGAAAGCTCTAGGCTTCAGGTTACAGGAGGCTGCTGTATATAGTACTGAGCTTTTGGTCCAAATATAATCATGGGATTCCTGCCACACACTTCCCTCTGAGTAAGCTGTACTGGCAGGAGTAGGACTCACTTTTGAGCAGGCAGGCATAAATGGGAAATGTGCCATCCAAATCGTTGGGAGGGAGAAAGCAAAGATTCCAACCTGCTGAGTTAGAGAACGGTTACAGCATGAAAGATACTGTTAATTTGGGGGCTTTTTCCTGCCTGAAAAAGTGTGAGATAATACTCTGCTAATACAGACAGTAATTTTCAGAGTTTGGAAAAGGTAATTTTTTTGGAGGGGGGCACTACAGCTCCCTGAGTCTCCCTGGTGCTATGATTCCTGGTCATGCTCCTTGGGAGATTGAGGGAGCTGCAGTCTAAATGAATGAATGAATGAATGAGTACATGAGTGGCTTTTTCAAACTCTGGACTTGGTAGGAATGATTCCTGAAGTGGGGTGAGGATTGATGTGATGGAAGGTGGAGGTTATGTCAAAGCATGCATGGAAAGAGTAATACCCACTTGTGTAGAACCAGTATGTTCTATGCAGAGGAATAATACAGGACTGACATGGCGCATGGCACTCCCTCTACCAGCTCTGCAACTCCAGAATCTCTCAACACCCCCACCCTCACGCTTCATCAGGTCTCTTGAGACTTTCATTTTTGTTGTTGTTGTTGTTCCTGATGTTCAGCCTGTGGGTGTGACTGCAGTCCTCAGTGCCTAAAATACCCCACAGTGCAACTTTTCTCCAAACAGGACCCACTTGGGAGGTTGTATTTTTAAAAAGAGAACCAGTTACTTTACATATTACTCTAATCACCCAACAACTTATTACCTGTTAATTCTTGTTGTAATCTAGAAAGATCATTCAAAAGTTACACCCTACCTAAGATATAACTCTTGCTGTTGCTATTGTGTCACTGGAAAATGCAGCAAAATGATCTCTAGTCCCCCCAAGTGGCCAACACAGATATTGTACCCTGAGAATTCTGAGAAAAATGCAGAAGACACTGGAAAGCAATCCTTCCCTAGTACTGTCTTCCCAGGTGCTGTGGAGTATTATTTACTTTTTATTTATTAACTATTCCTATCCTCCCATTTATCATGGGAGTTCAGGGCAGCACAGAGATAAAGAGAGCCTGCATGGTGTAGTGGTTTGAGCCTCAAAGGCCCCTCCCTAAACTGCAAACCCCAGGATTCCATAGGATTTTGAAAGTGGAATATTAGCACTGTAACAGGCTAGTGTGGAAATGGCCATGGAGTCACTTGGGGCTGCAGTGAAAGGGATGGCTCTAAGAGCATTCCTGAGTTACACTCCTGTTCTTTCAGGGGGAGTGCCACCCCTTGCAGAGCAGGCAACTTGTCCATTTTGAGAACCACCCATCCAGGGAGCCTCCATCTTATTGGAATTCAGCATCAGTTTGTTGGCCCTCATCCAGTCCATTACAGCATCCAGGCACTGACTGAGCACCCGCATTGATTTCCAGCTGATTCCTATGACAAAGAGAAGTACAGCAGAATATCATCAGCATTCTGGTGGCACCTCATCCTAAATGTCTGTATGACTTCACCCAGTGGCTTCGTATAGATTACAACTCCCACCACGCACACACATGCTCATGCTCCCACTCCGATCTTAGATGGAAGAAGATTTTCAGTCCAGCAGATGAAGTGCCAGTTTGGCTGGAGTTGGTACATTTCTTAAGAGTATTTATTAACAACATGGTTTTCTTGAGTTTGTTCACTTGGCAGTTTCCTAAATGTATTCAACAGGATGGGTATCAGGAATTAAAAATTAAATCCATGAAAGTTGCCAGATCGACTCAAAAGAATGGCAAGAGATGCCGTTCATGGAGAAACTTCCTTCCTCTTCTGTTCTAGACTGCACTAGCTCCAAGGTCACCCAGTGCCTTCCATCATCTCTGATGTTAAACAATAATAATAACACATAATAATAAATTTTATTTGTTACCCCTCTCCCTCAGGCTTGAGGTGGTGTACAGCACAGATAGAACTAAAAACAAATAATAATTAAAATACACTAAAACACAACCATTTAAAATACAAATATACCGTAATTAAAATATATCATAATTAAAAGTACATTTAAAAGTACAATTAAAAATAGACTAGGTAAGCCTTCCAGAAGAAATAGATCTTTAGCACATTTTTGAATTCAGGCAGCGTGTTTTGGCGTTGGATCTCTTCCAGCAGCTCATTCTACAGTCTGGGGCAGCTGACGAAAAGGTCCTCTGGATGACTGTTGCCAGTCTAGTCCTGGCCGCTGTAAGCAAACGGCCCCCAGAAGACCCAAGTCTATGGGGCAGATTGTACGGGAGGAAGCGATCCTGCACGTAACTTGGACCCAAACCATGTAGGGCTTTAAAGGTAATAACCAATACTTTGTACTTTGCCTGGAACAAGCACAGATTCACTGATTGGATAAGAATTATTATTTTTGTGGAAAGAAAATAGAATAACTGAACATACACACACACAAAAACCAAATACACACACTCATAGGATATGGAGTAAACAAGAAAGCTTACTTTGGTAGCTACAACTATCCTGGTAGGTAGGATATAGGAGAAAGCTTATAGGCTTAAGGATAGTAATTGATAGTGAATAGTACTGCTCTACACCATATTAAAGATACCCGAAGTGCACCTACTGAGTAACTACTGAGGATGGTTTAAACTTAGGCCATTTCCGCACTAGCCTGCTATAGTGCTATTATTCCACTTTCAACATCCTATGGAATCCTGGGGTTTGCAGGGGCGTCAAAGGCCTCTCCCGAAACTGCAAACCCCAGGATTCCATAGGATGCTGAAAGTGGAATAATGGCACAATATAACAGTGGAGTAGTAACACTATAACAGTGTGGTGCAGAAATGGCCTTAGAAAACATCACAAGAGAAAAGAGTTTAAAAAACTCACTTAGCGCTATAGCTTTGTTTACAGTTCTGCTCTTGTTTGCCTCACACTTTCTCAGAGCAAGAAAGTAATTTGTTACTTTTTGTACTAAGTAGTTGAAAAGAAGGAACTTTTTTGCCTATAATAACCATGGCTGTAATTCACTGCTTTTCAGTAGAATGGGAATGGGTTGTCTTCCTGTAACTTCATTTGTTTGCTGATTTTTTTTCTGAGCGATGGGAGGTGCTGGAGGAAGGGCGACATGAGCTGTTGCCTCATGCTATAGCTGGCAAGCATGGCTTTGAAATACCTTTGGCATTTTTTCCTTAGCATTTCCAAGAAGCCATATCTGAATTGGCCACTTGGGGGAACCAAAGAGCATTGTCCTGCGTTTTCCACTGCACAATAGTAACTGTAAGGGCAATGCATTAGTAATGAGTCCTTGTTAACCTTCTGGATTGCAGGAACAATAACAAGTAATGACCTGTTGGGTTCAATGTAAATGTAAAGTTACTGGTTACTTATAACTTTATAATCTGAATCTCTGGACTTTCTCCATGGCTGTCATCAGTTTTGTTTTGTTTTTTTGTTTAATAATTGGACCTATCTGGAGAAATCTTGCACTGTGGAATATTTTCACACGTTCAGGATTTCACATGTTTGTGAATGACCTGGTAGTTCCTCTTAAAAAGTCGTGTTCTGAGCTCTAGCTGTGAAGGCAAAATGAATAGAGGAAAACAGGACTTCATATGCTGCCTTGGGCTATTTGAAGGACAATCTGGGTAGAAAAGTGAACCAAGTTGCTCTAGTTCATCTTAGAATCGCCATAAATTGGAAATGACTTGAAGGCACGTAAGAACAAAAGGCTGTATTTTAGGCTGAAGTCTACAAAGAAGAGAGGGGGCTGTGCAAAATTGCCACAAAATATAACACTAATGGGCAAACTTTGAGGGTTCAGGGATCGTTCTCTCCACCAGATCACCTGCAAGTTACATGATCCCAAAAAATGACAGCAGCAGGAGTCTATTTTATTAATAAAAAGTCTTATTTAGACTGTCAGTCTGAGGGCAGCAAATTGTCAAATTAACGATTCGTAAGCCACTCTGAGAGCCTTTGTGACTGAAGAACGGGGTATAAGTACTCCAAAACTGCCCAGGATTCCATAGGATGTTGAAAGTGGAATAATAGTGCTATAACAGGCTAGTACGGAAACGGCCTATGACTCCAGAGACCAGGGTGGATTTCCTGCTTGGCCATGGAAACCCTCTGGTTGCCCTTGGGTGTGTCACACACTCTCAGCCCCAGAGAGCCCAACGATAGGTTCGCCTGAAGGTCGCCATAAGTCAGAAATGCCTTTGAAGGCACACGGCAACAACAACAAAGAGGGATCCAAGAACTTCAGATCAAAAGGTGTGTTTCCTGAATGGCTTTTTCTTCCTCTGCTGGCAGGTGGAAGAAGTGGTTGGAAAAACATTAGAGGACTAGAAATGGCAGACATCGTGTGGGCCTCCTGCAAAATCCTGTGAAAGGGGCCGGAGCTACAGGGCCACAAGAGCTTCCCCGAGCAGCCCCCTGTCTTTCTAGAAAAGCGACCCTTTAAAAGAGCACTTTGAAACAATTTGCAGGCTGGGCAACACAGCATCAAAATGAACAAAAATATCTCGGAACTGATTCAGACATGAAACACTGAATCCTTTCAAGAAAAGGTAGCCAAAAATAAGTGAGTTTTAAAAGTCGTGTTTCTAGTTCCATAAATGAATTCACTCCGCCCCACCTCTTTGCCAAAAAAGAGTGCCTCAGGAGGGTTAACGATAACGATTATGATTCAAAGCCTGTACTGAGGGGGCCAAACAGGAATCTCTTGGAGAAAGTTCCAGAAAAATGGGCCCACTACTGAGAAGGCCTTGTTAATAAGGAAGCCACGAGAGATATATCCCCACTTTATTCTCTGGAACGAATAGCAGCTTACATGTGGATACACACGATTGGATGCCTCTCATCCAGTTCAGGCTCGAAGTGTATTCACACACGCTCTTGTGCAACCGAATCTGTACATGTGGATGTATTTGGGTGAGAAGTTGCTATGCCAATGAGTCTGCAACCTCGGTCTGAACCAGGGCTGTTAATAGTAGCGAGTTAGTTTTCTTTGGCTTGAGGAGATTGTTTTCATCCCCCTCCCTCATGAACTTTGATTTGACCTTCTGTCTGTTTGCAAAGTCGCCGGGTGGAATAATATATCCATATACCTCAGCGCAACACTGTTTTTTTCAGTATTTAATAAGCTGTTCTAAAAATTGTTTTACAAGTACATGCTTTTATCGGATGCACACAATGAGTTAACCTGTATTTTTTCTTGAAATAGTATTAAGAGTATAGAAAGGGTATCTGTCAATTCTCCAGTTGAGCTAATGCCCCGAAAGGTTCTTGTGAAGATGAAAGGATTTGATCTACCTTGGAGTGGTTGAAATAAAAGTGTAATGCAACTGTGGGGAGAGAAAAGGGAGAACAGAGTGCGACACTCTCTCATTGTCGGCGTGCAGCTCCCACAAATCATTGCCTGTGTTAGCTAGGGCTGATGGAAGCCAAAGACCAAAGCATCTGGATGGGCCCATGTTCCACATCTGGACACTGCAAGGCTGAACCTTAGGCCATTTCTGCACTAGACCGTTATAGTGCTATTATTCCACTTTGTCCACATCCTATGGAATCCTGGGGTTTGTAGTTTTGGGAGAGGCCTCAATATCCAGGATTCCATAGGATGTTGAAAGTGGAATAATAGCAGTATAACAGTCTAATGTGGAAATGGCCCTAGTTGTAAAGAGGCACAGGGACTAATAACTACTTCAGATTTAGCCCTGGTGCTTTTAAACTCCTGTAAGTGGCAGAGGAGGACATCACACAGTCCCTCACATATTGTCAGACTGCAGCTCCCACATTCCTAACCACTGGCTTTGGGGGCTAAGGATGTTGAAATCTGCAGGCCAACAATATCTGGAGGGCCGCATGATTCTCACCCCATTCTAAAGTGTGTGTGTGTTTTTAAAGGAATTGAAAGTCTCCTAAACCAAGCCTCCTCTACCCTGGTGCCCTCCCGATATGTGAGACTATCACTTCCAGTATCTGCAGCCAGCTGCACCGGGGAAGATGGGAGCTGCAGTCCAACACTTCCAGAGGGCACTGGATCTGGTGGTAGTCTTTTCTTTCAGCCCATGCCCTGACTGTCGGCCATTCTTGTTGTCGTGTGCCTTCAAGTCCACCTTATGGCGAACACGCTGGGGCTGAGAGTGTGTGACTCCCCCAGGGTCACCCAGTGGGCTTCCATAGCCAAGAAGGGAATTGGGTTCTGGTCTCTAGGGTTGTGCTCAGATGCTCAAACCACTATGTCATGTGGCCTCCACATTTCCAGGCCAGTTGCTGTAACCCCACAGGCACCTCACTTGCTCCCCTTTGTGGCAAATGACACGTGGCAACAACAAAACATCCCCCCTTGGAGGCCCCTTTTTTCTGCCTCTGTCCTCGGCCATTCCCGCGCTACACTCTTACAGGCCATTTCTGCACTAGCTTGTTATAGTGCCATTATTCCACTTTCAACATCCTATGGAATCCTGGGGTTTGCAGCTTAGGGAGGGGCCCAGGATTCCATAGGATGTTGAAAGTCGAATAATGGCACTACAACAGGCGAGTGCGGAAATGACCATCGTGCTAAGGTCCCGCTTTCGACCTCCTGTGGAGCGCTGGGGCCCGAGCGCTCTCTGGCTGAGAATTCCAAAGGCCCCTCCCTAAACCGCAAAGCCCAGGATCTCATAGGAGGCTCCAAGCGGCACAAGAGCAGCCTAAGAGTGCAGTGGGGGAAAGGGGGCCCCCGCGGTCGGCATGCGAAAGTGCCCTTTGTAGGAGTCGTGCCCACCTCTGGCTCCTTTTTCCCCTCCCTTGCTGGACGGCCGGGGCTTAGAGGGACATAGAGGGGGTGGGAGGGCAGGTCGCGGGGCGCTGATGCGTGCAAGAAGGCCAGGGCGAAGGGCGATCGGAGGGGGCGGGGGCGGCGATAGCCCGACCGGCCCTTCCCTCGCTGGGAAGCCGCGCCGTGCTGCCCGAGAGGCGCAGCGGGGCTCGGGGGCGCGCACGATCGGGCGGCGTCGGCGTCGGTCCGGCCGGGCTGGGCGATCAGTCAGCCCTCATTGAGCAGGCAGGACACGTCGGCGCGCTATTGTGGAGGGCAGACGCCATGCCCAGGCTGCGCGCGGGGGACTAGCGGGGAGCCGGCCCGCGGAGGAAGATGGCGTATATACAGGTAGGCTGGCCGGCGAAGGCAGGGTGTGTGTGTGTGTCTGTGCTCGGGATGGAGACCTCAGGCCGGTTGGCTTGCGAGGAACAACCCGATGCAATACAAAAAGCTGGAGATTTGGGGGGATCGGGGCGGGGGGGGGGCTGCCGGGGCTGCAGACTCTCCACCGGGTCGCGATGCTCGGCCAGTAAAAGGGAGGCTCCCTCTTTTTTTCCGGGAAACTTGAGCGAGGAGAGAGTTGGCGAGTTGGAGTTGCTGACTTTGCACCCCTGTGGACGATGCAACCTGTAGCTCGTCCTTCTTCCCTGCTTTGGTTGGTTGCAGGCTTCACCCGTGTTGGCCCGAACACCTTCCTCCCCCTTGCTGGCTTGCACAGAAGCCGGGCTGGCAAACCGAGGCGGCGGAGAACCCTGATGGAGGACTCAGGGAAGACCTGCCCGGAGAGGAGGTGGAAGGGAAAACTCTTGCCTGTACGTAAAGATATATATATAAACAGCTGCATTCGGAGAGTTTTTTAAATGTGCAGTGTCGACCTTAGGGAGCCACACTGGGTGATGCTGGTGGGGGAGTTTTCCCTGCGGATTGTCCTTACACAATCCTTATGTGCAGGGATATTCCTTAAAGCCTAGAGTTAGGTAGGTGTGTGCAGAGAGAGAGAGAGAGAGGGTGAGAAAGTGAGCGAGAGGAATGGCTGGCTAAGACATGCAAATAGAGCAGAATTTGCACTCAGGATACTGGAGTAAAGCAGATTTCCCCTGGCTTGCTTTTTGTGTTTTACTGAAAAATGCTCTCTTCCTCTGCCCAGTCTTTCCATTTTTCCTTTCTTTCCAGCAGGTTTCCTGACCCCCCCCCCCCGGTTTATTTATTTTGGCTCCAGGCTATTGCCCATGTGCCGCTGGTGTTGCCAGGATCCTCTATTTTTTTTTTAAGGAGGTACATGGGAGGGGTCTAACTTGAAACAAGGCCATTTCTGCACTAGACTGTTATAGTGCTATTATTCCACTTTCAACGTCCTATGGAATCCTGGGGTTTGCAGTTTAGGGAGGGGTATTTAGAATTTTCAGCCAGAGAGCTCTTTGGCCTCTGTAAACTACAAACCCCAGAATTCCACAGAGGTTGAAAGCGGAATAATACCACTGTAACAGTGTCCTGTGGCAATGGCCCAAGAGCAGGTATCCAATTCTGACCTCCGGTGCAGAGCTTCTGCGGAGCAGAGGTGTGCAAGGAACATAATGGCTATCCAGCATGTGTGTGTACTGGGCTGGGGGAGGCAGATGAGGAAAACAACATCAGCAGCTGGAAGGAGGCCGTCCTTATATCAGCCTCCCTCCTTTTGGTTGCCATTACCTCGGGTAGTCTGCTAAGGGCACTGTTTGCTTGTTTGCATTTCACATCAATATCCTGCCTTTCCATAGAGAGCTGGTGGTGCTGTGCCTGTTCCTCTGCACTCTTGATTCTCACAGCAACCTTGTGGGAGAGCTTTTGCTGGGAGAAGAGTGACTGTGCCAAGGCAAGGGTAGATAGAAAGTAGATTGTCTTAAGACTTAAAGGTAACTTGTAGTTGATCTGGCAAGCATTTCTAAGTTGCTGTTGTTTGCCTTTAAGTCATTTTTAACTTACAGCAACCCTAAGGTGACACTGTCATGGAGTTTTCAGAGGGGGTTTGCCTTTGCCTTCCTCTGAGGCTGAGAGAGTGTGACTTGCTCAAGGTCACCTAGTAGGTTTACCTGGCTGAGTGAGGATTTGAACCCTGGTCTTGCAGTGTTCTAGTCCAACAGTCAAGCCACTGCAGAGAGAACCCAGAGAAGGTTTTGGTGTGGAAGAATTATGAGATAAACTAATTTCAGCTCCATACTTCAGAAGAAATTCTGAAGAATCCTTTAATTCAGGGCTGGGAATGATGCAATTGCAGAGAATGTAGGACTGCAGGTTATAGGCTTTATGGCAATAAGACAAACCTTCCACAACTTGCTGCCTTCCAGATGAATGGGACTACAATTGCGATCAGCCCCAGCCAAGATAAGTGGAGAAAAGCCATCTATAGGGCATGGAGACAAAGGAGCTGGGTTAAAGATGGGCATCAGTGCAGAGACCAACAGAGGACTTGTGAATGGAACTTGGGGGGAGTTACTCAGTGGGTGTGCTGGCTGGGGGATTCTGCAAGCTGTAGTCTAAAAAAACTAGCTATCCCAAGCACTGTTTTTGAACATGAACAGTGTCCAGTGCTCTAATTATAACAGTGTGTGACTTTAATAGATTTGCAAGTGGGGTGGCCAAAGGTATTGGCAGTGCAGGTGACATTTCCGGGCAAGCTTGGCCTTTGGCATCTCTCCTTTCAGAAGCAGACCACTGCAGGTATGAATCTATACATCTGTTTTTTATATCTACACCCTGTTCAGAGTACCCTAAGCCCCCAGGTACTTTATTAGATCAAGGGTAGGAATTGTTTGGCCCTTCAGATGTTGTTTGACTGCAAGTCCCATCAGCTCTAGGCAGTATAGTCAGTGGTCAGGAATGATTGGAGTTGCAATCAAACAACATCTTGTGGGTCACATAATTCCAATCCTTGTGTTAAATTAATCACTGACAATCCCTTCCCCAGTGAAGAACTGCCTTGAACACCAGCTGCCCAGGGAGTGGAGTTTTTCAGATTCCCTGCTGTAGAAGAGTTTCACTTTTTCACCATTTCCACTTTCTAACAGTGCTCTGGGCCCTAACCTGTATGATAACCAGGAGAAGGCTGCAACCTTTCGTAAACTACAAGTCCCATGATGCCATGGGTTGGCAACCATGGCAGTTAAAATGGAATCATATTGCTCTTATTGTGCAGTGTGGAAGGGCTCTTGGCTTCATGATTACCTTTCGGCTTTTAGAAAGTATAGGAGCAGAGTAAGCAATTATACAAAGCAATTTATCCGTGTTGTTTGGAGTGGGGAATACTAGGGCTCTCCAAATATTTTGGACTTCAGCTGCCAGACACCTGAGCCAGTGTGGCTGTTGGCTGAAAGAGTCTACGTTGTCGTCCCAAACTCTGTTTTTTTCGGTGTTGTTTCTTATGACTGATAGCAGCTCTCTTAAGTCACAAGCAGAGGTATTTCACGTTTTTGCTGCCTGTTCCTTTGACACTGGATACAATAGGTAACTGAATCTGGAACCTTTAATTTTCTGATTTTTAAAGCAATGTGGGGATTAGAATATTGGACTAGGACTGGGAAGATCAAAGCTGAAATTCCTACTTGGCCATAAAGATCACTTTGGCAATCACTCTATTTCAACCTAACCTACCTCATGATAAAGATGGGGGAATACCTTGGACGATTTGGAGAAATGATGAGGTATAAATGTAAATAAGAAATAAAAATATTCTTGAGTGGATCAGAAAAAGCTAAAAGGACACAATTGATTTTTTTTTAAAAGCTAACACAGGGAGAAAAAACCTTCTGCTATAACACTGCAAAAATGCCACACTGTAGTTCTTCACCCAAGGGACACATACTTGATTATTGCAGAATGTAAAATATTGGCCTAGGTTGGCTGTTGCTTTGTTCCATGAATCCAGCTGAAGGAAATGGAGGAAGATCTTATATACTGCTTAAACCTTTTGGATAAACGTGTGGCAAATGATTGTGTAACTAATATATTGATAAAAATCAGTTGTGTCATAAAAAGACGTTGTAAAAACGAACTTCTTTTGTCAGAGGCTTGATTAACTGAGCTGTCCCTGGTATACATGTGGAACACTTTGAGTTTCTCAAGTGGTTGCATACAACAAAATGCAAAATCCCCAAAACAGTGATACTTCTATTCGGTCAATTAAATAGCACAAAATACGTCATGCAAGATTTGAAGCTTTTGTGGCCTCTTTATCAGGCTAAAATATTAAAAAGCATAGAGAAGAATTAAAATAAAGATGTTGGAATCGCAAGCCTACATTGTCTCAGATGTTACTTCCGTTGTCAGCTAAGATGATGTAGAGCACTGTTTTCCAAATGCTAGTCCTCCAGGTGTTTTGGGCTTCAGCTCCCAGATGCCCTGCTACTTTGGCCAGTGATCAGTGATCCTCGGAGCTAAAGTTTAAAACATCTGGAAGACCAAAGTTTTGGGAACACTGGTCTAGGTCTAGAGCGATATCAATGCAGGCAGAGGCCACTGCCCTTCTTGACCGTGTGTGTACTGGGAACAAGTGGTTGAGGTAGTTGTAATTGTTGTGTTGTTTGCTCTCACAACATGCTTGTGATGTTTTCAGAATGTGGAGATCAGTTCTGTGCCGAAGAACTGAAAAGTCTTTGGACATGTGAACTGGTCTTATTTTCTGGGATTTAATGAAATGCTACCATGGGAATTTCCACTGTAGGGTAGGTATAATGATCAGTTAGGAAAACAAAGTCGCTGCAAATTTTGAACTCATTGTGTCAGTCATTGTAGTCGTACCTCTAAAGCAAGGGTGGCAATCATGTGTCTCCCCAGATGTGGGACTGCAGCTCCCAGTATTCCTCATAATTGGCTGTGCTGATTAGGGTTACTGGAGCTGGAAATCCAAAATCATCTATGGGGGCCGCATGATTCTCATGTCTGCCCTAAGGGGAGCTGAAAAAACTGGAAGCATTTTTAGCAGGTTTTTTTTTGGTAAAAGCTAAAGTGCCTCAATTGCCTGAGGCCCCTCCCTAAACTGCAAGCCCCAGGATTCCATAGGATGTTGACAGTGGAATAATAGCACTATAACAGTCTAGTGCAGAAATGGCCCTAGTGCTTCAACCTCGTGATCCCTGACTCCATTACATCCCTAGTTGGGAGGTGCTTTAAAATAAGTGGCATGGGACAAATTCTACCACAATAGCTGTCTTGGTCGGTTGCAGCCCCCACCCCGCCCCCCAAGAAGATAAAGACATCTTAGAATATTGAGGCTGAAATCCTGGGCACCTTTCTGGGGAGTATGTCTGTGTATAACTAAGAGTCAATCCAGTTGAACCACAGTGGAACTGCTTCCAATTATCTGTGTAGGATCGCATGGTGGCTGGCATACTGCTTGTGATTTTTGCATGCTCAAGGGGAATTTGCAAAAGTGTACAAGTCCTCTTTGGAATGAGGCACAGAGGGCTATTTTGTTGTCTTCGTGCTCTGTCCCAAAAGCTCCAACTCCACAGCTGTCAAACCCTAAGAAGGGGCTGCTGTTCTTACAAAAGGGAAGGGGTGGGATGAAGGAAGGTGCTTCAGATTATGAAGATCTGGCTGCTCTAAGCTCCAGGGGGAAGGGAAAGGTGACACACCCTCGTGAGAGCACACCCTGGTTCCTTCTCTCCTTCCAATGGAGCTGAGGCCAGCTGCTTCTCCATGGTCTGAAATGATCCTTCCCTTCCCCACTGGTAAGTAATAGCAGGTCTTGACAGCTGCTGGGTAGTCAGAAGACATGTGCAGAGCTACAGAAACATTTGGGATCTCATATTATGGGATTTTAAAAACTTTGATGAACTGGAAACCTAGAACCAGAGAATGGCAGGCTTGGAAGGGCCCTGAAAGTCATCTTGTCCAACTTTCCCTGCAGGAAACTTGCAACTACAACATCCCTGACAGAAGGCTTTCCATCCTCTGATAAAATACTTCCAGGGAAGAACAGCCTACTACCTTCTGAGACCACCTTGCCCCACTGTTACTCACCTCCTTAAAATCAGAAAGTTTCTCTTAATATTTAGCTGAAACTTGCATCCTTGGCCATTTTCTCACTAGACTGTTACGGTGCTGTTATTCCACTTTCAACATCCTATGGGATCCTGGAGTTGGAAGTTTAGGGAAGGGCATTTAGAATTCTCAGCCAGCGAGCTCTTTGGCCCCAGGAAGTTACAAACCCCAGAATTCCACAGGATGTCAAAAGTGGAATAATAGCACAGTAACAGTCTCGTGTGGAAATGGCCCTTGTGATGTCTGCACATTAATTCTAGTCCTGCTGTCAAGAGTAGCAGCAGAGAACAAGCCTGATCCATCTTCTGTGTGAGAGCCCCATCTGATGCTGTTAGATTGCTACATGTTTGTCTCTCCACTCGAGCCCCTTCCATCTGAGGTGTGAAGCGTTCCATTCTCCTGCCTTTGAAGAAGTGGGTTTGAGTCCATCAAGGCATGTGTCAGTTGTTAAGATGCCACGAGATTCCTATTTTTTGTTGTAGCTTTGTTCTCTTTTCCCCCTACACACACCAAAAATAGTGGAAACTTTTGGAGCCAAAAGCAAATATACTTTCCTATATCACTGAACAAGAAGGGTTTCTTTGGTCTTTAGATACTCAGCCCTCTACTGGGACAAGCAGAGTAGAGAGAGGATGTATAGAACGGTGTATTAATGGCCTCTCCAAATTACCTCTGCATTTATTATCCCCCCCCATTTCTCCCAACAGATTAAGGTCATATCTGCACTACACTGTTTTAGTGCTATTATTCCACTTTCAACATCCTGTGGAATCCTGGGGTTTGTAGTTTAGGTAGGGGCCTTTAGAATTCTCAGCCCAAGAGCTCTTTGACCTCAGTAAACTACAACCCCCGGAATTCCACAGGAGGTTCAAAGTGGAATAATAGCATTGTAACAGTGTAGTGTGGAAATGGCCTAAAACACTACTAAGAGCTATAATTACGATTTAAAAAAAATAAAAAAATCAAAACTTTTCAGTATATAGACTTTTATTTATTAGCTATATTTATTTCCTGCCTTTCCTCCAGTGAACCCAGTGAGTGTGGATACTAGGTTAGAGAGCTGGACTGGGACTTAAGAGAGACAGATTCAAGTCTTCTGCTTTTTTTCCTTGCAACAACTCTGTGAGGTGGGTCAGGGAGGGAGAAAGTGACCAGCCCAAAGACACCCAAGTGAATTTCAAGGCTGAGTGGAGACTTGAACCCGGCACCTCCAAGACCCAACCCAGCTCTCTAGCCAATATTCCACAGTGGTTTGTATAACTGGGGGTGCACATAATCAGATATCACAAGGGGGAAGAGAAATTCTGGAACAGATTCTAAGGGTTTGGTGCTGACCATTATCTGTAGAAGTTCCCTCGTAGCCCACGTTTTGTCTTGTTTTTAGCCACCATTTCGAATCTCCCACAGGGCCACAGGCCTAGTGTCATTTTAGTGGCTTTGTCAGGAGGAAATGGCGGCTTTCATACAAAATTGGAGGGGGATATTCAGAGAGAATTCTGCCAATACTGCCATGTTTTTCTAGGGGGCTGAGAAAAATGACAAAGGAATATCTTTAAACCAGGGCCATTTCTGCACTACGCAGTTATAGTGCTATTATTCTACTTGCATCCCCCAGGATTCCATAGGGTGTCGAAAGTGGAATAATAGCACTATAACAGTGCATTGCAGAAATAGCCCAGATAGCTTTCCCTCATCACGCAAATTTCTGAATGCTAGGCGGCCATCCTCCCACAGTTTTCATCTCTCCCTTTCTCCTTGCCTGTTCCTGGTTTTGTTGGAATGGTGCAGCCCCACACAGCTGTTTGTGTTTGCCTTTCTGGGTTTATAAGGGGCCTCTGTCAGTTCACTGCCTTTTCCCCTTGTTTGCTTTAGCATTCATGCTTCTAATCTGCTGTTGTCTCCCTGCTGGCAGCTGTGCTTCTGTTTTGGTGTCTCGATCCCTTATTACTTGTGGGGTCTGCTTTTTTTGTTAGAATGATAGGATCTGCTAGTCCAAGTGGAGTGCAAATGATAATTCTTGTGCCCCATGGTACATGGTATGTTTGAGCCACAAATCCAATCTGAATGACTGTAGATCAAGAAGGCTAACACAAGTTTTGATTTATTCATATTCGATTTTATTTATTTATTCTCTGATTTTCTCCTGGCATGGGATTCAAAGCACTTTAGAAAATCTGAAATACAAATTGGAAAGAAATAACAAAAGACTTGGAAAGTTGGACCTCCATGCGTTTGTCAATGATGGGGAGGATAGTTACAATAAAGATGAATGTTTTGCCAAAAATGAACTTTTTGTTCCAAAACCTTCCTATAATAACAAACATGAAACCTTTCATACAATGGAAGAGAGAACTAAGTTTATATGGCAAGGGAAAAAACCTAGGATAAAATGGAATACTATGACAGACTTAAAAAGTAGAGGAGGAATGGGACTACCAGACTTTCAAATATACTATAAGGCCGTGGCTTTTACGTGGATAAAAGACTGGGTAGACCTACAAGACAAGAGAATGTTGGCACTGGAGGGAGCAGACCTGAGGATGGGGTGGCATGCCTATATGTTTTATGATAAAGCAAAAATAGATAAAGACTTCACACATCTCTTTATCAGAAAATCAGAAAATTCTGAAAATTTGGGAGGATTATAAAACTAAAAACATACGGCAGCTCCCCACCTGGGTCTCACCGCAAGAGGCTTTTTTTGGCAGATGGACGGACACAGATAAATGGTTGCGATATGATGATATAATTGAGAGATCAACGTCCAACAACTTTAAGATTAAAACAAGAGAAAAACTAGAACAAGAGGGAGTAACATTAAGTTGGTTCCCGTACAGACAGTTAGCGGAAAGGTTTCAGATGGATATAAAAACATACGGAATTGAACTTTAAGAGAAAACTGGAGTAATTAAATGGCTGTTCGAAAATCCGCCTCATTTACTTGCCCAAATATATCAAGAAATACTACATCAGGAGAGGCAAGAAGAAACAGTAAAGGCAACAATGATTTCATGGGTACAAAATATCGGCCATTCAATACAATTAGAGTCTTTGGAGCAGAGCTGGAAAAAAACACAGAAATTTACAGTAGCACAGAATTTGAAAGAGAACTATTATAAGCTATTTCATAGATGGTACATGACACCAGATAAATTAAAAAAGATTTATAATACTGGTACTGGACAATGTTGGAAATGTCAGAATGAGGTCGGTACGATATATCATATGTGGTGGACATGTCCTAAAGCTAAGAAATATTGGACTGAAATACATAACAAAATATGTGCATTAATGAAAGTACAGTTTGCTAAGTTACCAGAATTGTATTTGTTAAATATGACTGATGTATTAGAAGGTACTGGTATAAAGAAGTACTGGAGAATATTACTGTACCTGATAACAACAGCTCGTATTGAATATGCAAAGATGTGGAAGACTCAGCAAATACCCACATTAGAACAATGGTGGGGTACACTGATTGAAAACAAAAATGCTGATATGGTCTCTCAGAGATTAAAAGGGAAATGAGACGAAGAGATACAAAAAGAATGGCAAATTGTAACGGGTAATTGCTGGGTACCATCAGATGGGAATCTGTGATTCATGATTTAAGATAAATTATGAGGGGCTACAGGATATATATCATGAAGCGGGAATATGGAGATGGAAATGCAAGAATCAACAAGTAATAATAGCACTAAAATGTGGTACAATATTTTAAGCATGTTAAGAAATATTGATAATGAAATCTAGATCAGTGTGGAAGATCAGAAATATTTCAAATAAGTTGACAGTTATAATTGTTTGAATAAAATGATTATAAAAAAAAAAGAAAATCTGAAATACAAATTTAGCTAAAAACTTACTTTGTAAAACTCAAGAGTTGCCAGTATTCCTACATGAAGAACTGCTTGAAGGAAACTTACTAATACATCTGTTTTAGGCAAAGAGATGAGTGATTAGCTTTGGACAGAGGCTTTTAAATATACTTTGGAATGTATTTGCTTTGAAGAGTCAACCATTTTTGCCGATCGGCTGCAAATTATCGAGAGATCTACTAAGAGATCCTAACCTACCTTCTAACAGTTCTTGTCATATGTCAGTGTTTCTCTATTGTGGGTCCCAATATCTTCTTGTTATAGGAGAGCGATGGGCAATTGTTGGCGGTTAGGGAGTCCATTCCCCCCCAAAGACATTGGAGGACCCCCCCCCATAAAAAATACTATTTTGTGCCCCTAGTCAACTTCTGGAGGGCGTGGGGGAATTTTTGCCGTGTCGATGGTATGAGTCCCTTTCTCTGTAACCGAAAATGACCTTGTTGTCTCCTCTGGCTCGTTTCTGTTTTTCCTTTTTAAAGGCTTCTCCTGGGTCTAAAAGGACCAAGGCAGCAAAAAGTAGGCAAAATTGCCCCCTCATCACCTAGATGGTATTTGGAGTCATTTCGGAGCAAAAAAAAAAAAGTTTTTTTAGAAAAAACTGTGAACTTGGGGGTTTTTAAGAGAGCGCTTACCCCCCTCTTTGCCTGCATTTGTTTGTTGATTATTTAGTTAGATTTATGTAATCTGCCTGCTGGTTGGTGGATTCTAAGTGGTAATCCAGAAAGTAACTTTTCCAAATTTTGAAATGACAGTAAGTCCTTTCCTCTTTATCAAATATAAGACCTTTTGGGATTGACTGGAGCTTTTGATGTTTGCCTGAGAATTAAATTTCCAATAAGCCCTCTACATGTAGGTTGAGCAAAGTCTTGGAAATAATTCAGGGAAACAGCCCGTGGATTGTATTTTGTCACATCATGAGTCATGCTTCAAATTGATTGCAATACTTTCCTTTATTTATAATGTCAGTGTGTTAAGAAGACATTTACCGTGATGCACAATATCACCATTTGCTCCTGCAGAGCCCAGAGCACGCTCAGCTGCAAAATCCTGGGTGTGTGCATGCAAGATGGTTCTATGGGAGTCAGTTGTTAAAGTGTGTGTGATGTGTAGGCTCGATACACTTACAGTACGGTTTGGGCATGCCACCTTCTTGTGTTCCAATGCGTTGACTTTCATCCTGGACTTTTGTTGAGCCAAGAAGCGAAGAAACGACACGGGGCAGCCAAATCAGCTGGGCATTCTTCAGATTGTTGGGACTGCAACACCCAAAATTCTCAGTCAGAATGGGCATTTCTCAGTTGCCTTCAGCTTTCAAGAACATTTAATATATAAAAGTCAAAGCTTGTTTGTCTGTGTCAGGCGAAGACCTCATGTGATTGGCTGCAGGCGAAGACCTCATATGATTGGCTGCTTAAGAAGATTCTGTGGAATCCTGGAGTTGGCAGTTCAGGCAGGGGCCTTTAGAATTCTCAGCCAAAGAGCTCAGAATAGGCCTGTTGCTATGAAGATGAGGCCTAGCAGCAAGGAGGAGGGCAGTTCCCCTCAGGAACCCAACCTCTGTATGTTAATCACTGAATACGGATTGGATTGGGGAATATGGGGTAAAGTTACGGGTACTGGACAAGACAGTTTGAGGAATTACAGATACAGGATCTCAAATCTTTTTAACAAGTATTACCTATGAGAAAATAAAATCCCTGGCAACGCCAGGTACATATCCTAGTTGACTATAAAAGTTGATGAGTTGTGATTGTGGTCTGTTTTTATAACACAGGAGATAGTCAGCTATTCATTCTTTTAATATGACCTCCTCATATGCTTGCTGAGGTAGATGAGCCTTGTCATCCAGCACATCTAGAAGGGCCCAGATTGGGGAAAATTGTCTTAGGGTGAAGTTAGCTCTAACAGTGAGGCAGAGAACTGAGACCAAGGGCCAAATTGTACATGGCAGGGAAAGCCCCGTGTTTTTATTTGTCTGTGTGTCCTATTCTGATATAAATCAGGAAACATTTTTTTTTTGCCGCCAAAAGAAGAAGCATCTTTGTGTGCGTGTTTATAGATTCCATAGCCCAATTATGCACCTTGTAAAGCAATACTTCCTTTTACCGAAAACAACATAGTATCTTGTGACACCTTAAAAAACAGGGGTGGGCAACTTGTAGACCCTGGATCCTCAAGCCCCCCCAAATCCCTGTTCTTTATTTTTTTAAAAAATACAATTTTTCAACTTTTTTTGTTCCCAAATCATGCGGGAAGCCCACCAAACACATGAAAATATGCAAACATACTCCGAACAGCCACAGGCACCCCGAAACTTCAGACGGCTCTGAATACCCCCATTTTTCTCTGCAGTCTCTCTCAAAATGATGACAGGAAATGATGTTGCCATTTTGAGAGGGACTGCAGAGGAAAATGGAAGTGTCTGGGATTGCTATGTGGGCATGCGACCTGCGGCACAGTCTGTGGGGAAAATTGACTCGCGATCCCCACACAGTTTCTTGCTGTGTTAAAGACTAACCTGTATTATTTGGCAGAAGCTTTCATGGCCCGGAGATAATTTCTGCAGATGTGCTCCTTTTGTCGCTGTTGAATCTCCCACTCTTCAGCTCCACTGGATGACCCTGAGTATAGATATTATGGGATCAGAAAGAATAGATTCTCTCTGCCCACTTTCTCCAGAATAGGCTTAATTTTATACATCTCCAGTGATGGCCCTGTACGTGCTCTTTCCCCGGCTAAACTAAGCATTCTGGAAAGACAAAGAAGAAATAAGTGCCATAAAGCAGTGGACACCTGTTTGCAACCTTGTTCTCATGCTCTAATTAAAAATTTAGACACCCCTCTCTAGAGGTCCTGATGAGAGCCAGTGTGGTATAGTGGTTTGAGTACTGGAGTAAAATCCTGGAAGCCAGAGTTCAATTCCCCACTTGGCCATGGAAACGCACTGAGTGACCTTGAGTGCATCCCAACTCTAAGCCCCAGAAAACTCCATTATAGGGTTACCATAAGTTGGAAATGGCTTGCAGTCACACAACACACAGAGGTCTTAAGAGAAGAGACAGATTTTATAAAACTTGAAATCCACTGATAATTTTTGCAAATAATCTGACCATTAATCCTCCAATAGCTCAGTGAAAGATATACTGGACTTTACTTTTCTCTGTGTTATTAAATAAAACACACCAGCCGAAGTAATTAATAGTGCTATCATTTAATGTTTTAATGTAATCTCTTCCCCCGTCATAGTTCTTGGTTTTGCCTTTTTTGTACTGAATTGTTAATCGGTGTAGATAACCAATAGCCATAGTAATTGAATAACCCCCAGTGTTGTAACCTTCCCTATCTTTGCTCCGGAGCTCATTGGCCGTTTTCGTTCTAGACTGTTATAGTGCTATTATTCCACTTTCAACATCCTATAGAATCCTGGGGTTTGCAGTTTCGGGAGGGCCAGAGGCCCCAGGATTCCATAGGATGTTGAAATGGAATAGACAAGCTGGAACGTGTCCAGAGGAGGCAACCAAAATGGTGAAGAGTCTGGAAACCATGCCCTGTGAAGAACGGCTTAGGGAGCTGGGTATGCTTAGTCTGCAGAAGAGAAGGCTAAGAGGGAACATGATAGCCGTGTTTAAATATTTGAAGGGATGTCATGCTGAGGAGGGAGCAGGCTTATTCTCTGCAGCTCCAGAGACTAGGACAAGGAGCAATGGATTCAAGCTGCAGCAAAGGAGATTCCACTTGAACCTCAGGAAGAACTTCCTGACGGTCAGAGCTGTCCAGCAGTGGAATGTGCTGCCTTGGAGTGTGGTAGAGTCTCCTTCTTTGGAGGTTTTTAAGCAAAGGCTGGATGGCCATCTGTTGGGAATGCTTTGATGGGTGTTCCTGCATAGCAGGGGGTTGGACTGGATGGCCCTGGGGTCTCTTCCAACTCTATGATTCTATGATTCTAATAGCACTATAACAGTCTAGTGCAGAAATGACCATTGTTTAGGGCTGCTTAATTAGGACTTAATCTGTCTTATCTTCAAAATCCAGAAGAGGGAGATCTCTGGAGGAGTTCACTGGCCAGTCCTATATCCGTCAGTCATTCATGGCCTAACTTGCCACCTAGGGTTCTTAAGAGCATAAGAAATAGAAGAAATCCTTACTTAGAAAGAAGGATGGGATTTTTTTTCAGAGTGGACTGAATTGAAATGGGCTGTTTTAGAAGGAATCCTTTGGCTTCTGCCCTGTAAATAAATTATGATTACTAAGAAATAAGCTGGATTTTTTTCGATAATAACCACTCTGCCTATATAAAATAAGAGTTGTAATCGTAGACAAACACTTTCCTCATTCTGCTGCTCTGATGATGTCTCAGGTTGCAGTTCCTATAATGCCCATAAGGACATGACCCATCAGCCAGGTACAGCCCCCACTGCTGTTTTTTGCAGTTCAGCCCCTGTCACCAGCTTCCCAATCCGTCAGCAGAGCATTGTGCTTGAGAAGGTCATCTTAAATCCATCATACAAAGCCCAAACACCATCAGTTGAAATGCATTCAAAGCTAGAGCCGAGTCTCAGAGGGAAGTATGAGCAACAGGCCAAGCACAGGAGTCTTACGGGGGGGAAAGTGCAGAAAAGCCATTGATTCTCCCTTGGAGATCCTTTCACATTCCATATAATACGTGGAACAAATCGGAGCTGAAAATAGCATCATTTTGCTACAGAATTACAGCTGGGGACAAGTGCTGGGAAGGCGGGTACCTTGGAATCATTAGGGCTTTGCTAAACTGGTTTTGTCTCTCCCCCCACCCTTTTTCTTTCCTTCTGCTTCATCATGGATATCTAAAAGGACAGTTGGAACCAATAAATGAGGTGAGTTAATCTGATGATTCATCCCTGTGCCTCTTGCCTCTCCCTGGGCAGAAGGAGATGGTCGTGCTTGTCTGGCTTTGGTTTTCTAAATTTTCTGATAGGCATGGCTTCTTTGTGACTAAATTGCATCTTGGTTTGTAAAGGGTCATTTTTGTAAAAAATAAATAAAAATGCAGAGCACACACCTTGTCTTTGCCAGTAAATCTGTGGCTGGCTCATTTTCATCATTTTGATGATTTCTAGGTAATCGTAGAAAACATCAAGGATTGGATTGCAGAGCTCACCTTCAAGCTCACCTGTTTACTTTCTGAAAAGAGTTTCTAGCCCCCATGATTTGGGAGATTTCTGATGAATGCCATGTGTTCCATGGTGTATGCATTGTCTGTCATGCAGGTCTACAGCTTTGGAAATTCTGAGGCTGCTGTATTTGGTGGCACAAGCAGCTTCTTAATTTCAGCCCACACCCCTGAAATTTTGTTGGTGAAGTGTCCCCTTGCATGGATCATGAGCCGCTCATCTTTTACGACTGAAAGCCTTCTATAAATAAAATAGAAACATTGCATTACCTTTTTGAAGCATTTCACAGTGCAGCAGAAGATGGAACATTGTCAGGGCATAGTCCAGTTCCCTTTCTTTAGAGAGGAGGGAGCATTGCTTCATAAGAAGGTATCAGCTAGAAGAATGTTTGTTTTGCTTTCTGTAATGTTTCCTTTTTTACATTCCTCCCTGTTCCTGCACCAGTTTTCAGAAAACGTACTAGAATTGGTGGATGCTCAAGTCCCATTATGTACAAATGGTGCAGTAAAAGATGTCCCTTGTATACAATGCGAAAATCAAAGGATACTTCTTGGAATTTTTTTGAATATTTTTGAGTTGTGGTTGGTTGAATCTGTGGATACAGAATCCATGGATATGTATGCGTTTTTGCATGCTGTATTTCCTAATGTACACATTTTTGCAAGCACATTCCTAGATTTGTGTGCAATTTCCTTTAATGTATGTGTTTTTCTATGCAATTCCGCCCAACCTATGCATCTTTTGAACAAAGAATGACATCTAAAAAGTCAGAAAAGAATGAAAACCAAAAAGATAAATGTGTACCTCCTTGCATGTTACTGTGAGTTAGTTTGAATTGTGCTAAATTGTAAACCAAGGAAAATTCCTTAGACAAGAATGGAGCTTGGAAAACTTAGTTTAATGGCCTAATTCTCCTTGAATTCCCCTGGCTGATAAACAGTAACCTTTTTAGCATTGGAAAAGGAATTGCCCTCAGAGCCAACTCTTGGTGTTCCCATTGCCCTGGAAGTGGAAGCCCAAGGGAAACTCTTTCCAGCACGCTGAAAGTCAGCGTTTTTTGAAGTGAAAGAGAAGCTAGCCACCTATATTAAGCTGCAGTCCTGTTTTAATCTGAGGTTGCCTATTGCTGAAGCAACATTTCCCTCTTGCTTCTGTTTGAACCTCTGTTGAAGTCTGTTGACTTTCTGTTGACTTTCTGTTGAAATCTTTTTGTAGCTGTCCGAGGTCCTGCAGCCTGAATTTTTTTTCTACTTCACTTTGATTTCATTTGATTTTGCTTTGCAAGAATTCAGACTTTGTTTTGCTTTGCTTCAGCTTCCTTCCTTCCTTTCGTCCTTCCTTCTGTTCATAGCCCACTTTTCTCCCAAGGCTGTTCAAACAATTAAATACAGCTGTAGCACAAGAGGTTATAATATCAACCAGTTAGTTGCCAAAATCTGCCTGGATAGAAAAATCTTTCCCTGCTGGTGGAAGGAATGGGAGCAGTCTAGCCTCCTTTGGAAGGGCATTTTACAACTTGGAAGCAGCTACCAAGAAGTCCCTCTCTTGTGCCCTTGTAAGATGAGCTTGTGGAAGTGGCAGAATAAAGAGAAGAACCTCCCCTGATCATAAAATTCAAGAAGGTTCATGTTCATTTCTAATAAGTAAAATATTTATATCCTGCCCTATTTTGTAAGATCTGTAAGTGACTTACAATAAAATCATTTTAAGCAATTTAAAATTTAGAACAATAACAATAATGTAAATATCCTAAAATCATCTTAAACAATCAAATAATTTAAAAGTTGAATAATTTGACATGTGAACGGAATTTAAAACCTACACTGAATATGTATATCTTTATGTGTGTGTGTGTGTGTGTGTGTGTGTGTGTGTGTAAATAAAAATTAGGAGGATTTGAGGAAAAGAACCGTGGTGCACCAGGTGAAAAAGGAGCATGCAATCCAGAAATTTCTGTCTGTTGATTCACAAAACGCCAGACTCTCATTCTTTTATAGGGTCACCTACAGTGTAGTCAGTATGCAACTCAAAGTAGATCATTTTGCCCTGTTTCCAGCTTCAGCTGAGATTGTGCTAATAACTATCTTCTTTTCATTTTTCATCTTTTTCATCTAATTCTATCTTTCATATCAGTGGAATAAACAATTCCAGATCCACCATGATAGATATTAGCAGAAACACTCCTATCTCTCCCTCCCTCTCCCTCGCACACAGACACTTGCAATCTGAGCTCTACACATAAATTACAAGTGTGTTTATTTCTGCCAGTAATCAACTGGTTGTAATTTTTGCTTTCTGGTTTCCAACGGCCTCAGGGCCTTTTGTCTAGAATCTCCGATCTCTTACTGTGCAGATGGACTTGCCGGAATTGTTGTCAGAAGTGTTATGACTGCAGCTGTTGCCAGTCGAATGAAGATGAAGTGGAAATCCTGGGGCCTTTTCCAGCACAGACGCCTCCCTGGTTGTAAGTTCAGATGCTGCTTTTAGGATACTGTCTGCCTGTTTCATTTCACAAAGAGCACTTTGAGGATGTGGAAGTTTCGTTTGCTTGCCAGTCAAGAGCCAAGACTGGCTTTTCACCAAGCAAATTTCCATGATCCCCCTCACCCCTCTGGCTGCTTTTCTAGGGAAGCTATTTTGGTTTCATTAAAGGTGTTGGGTAGGAGGGATGGTTCTTGGCATAATTAAGCTTTTGTACTCAAGATTTAATTGCATTTCATAATAATCAGAGGAATAGGTAAAAGCAAAACCATCATTTAAGTAAATAATTCCATAAATATAAAGTTATGGTGGAAACTATCAGATACGAGAGAGTGCTTTTCCTTTTCTCGACATCAGAAAACCATGTTGGAGCAGAAGATGGATTCTGAGCATGTTGAACCTTCTCCTGTGGACAATGGCTGTGGGTTGAGGGAGATACCGTTGCCTTCTCAGGCTTGGGGAATCAAACAAGGACCCTGAAATGGCCCAACCAGCTTCTCTAGGAGGGATGGAGCTGACCACTTGTCAGCCTTTATTAAGGGTTCGGTTGGCTTTAGCTTCGTGCTGGGACAACATTCTTCTCTTGTCCTTGTAAACAGAGAGTACGAGCCAGCTAGCAGGATGTACTTGGAATTGTCCAAGGTCCTGATTTCTTCTGCTTTATAAGTACAGTCAGCCCTCCACATTTGCGAGTTACACTTTTGGGGATTTGATTATTCACAGATTATTTTCTGTTACCTCTTGTCGCACACATGACCCTCCCTGGATTGGGTGGCTGTGCAAGGTTCGAAGTACGAGAAGCTGGGAGGCAAGAACCAAGCCAGTTCTGGTCTTTGAGGATGCAGTTTATTAAGCAAAGAAGCGAAAAGAAAAACGAAAGGCACACAAGCATACGTACACTCTGACTCTGTCAGAAAGGCAAAGCAGGCAATGGAACAGGGTTCTCTTTGTTTCAACAGATTATATAGGCTTTTCATACGTGAGTAGCAAAACAGGTTGTCCATCCATCAACCTGCCGTGCCAAGACGGGCGGGAGGGGGGCTATCTCACCTCGAATGCCACTTACGGAGGCATCCATGGGCCAGGTGCGTGATAGGCTTGTGGCCAAGTCTCATTACCTGCCCGAGATGGTGGCGGATGGTCCCTAATCAGGCTTCACTCTCCCCTCCCCATATTGGATGGTGCGGGGAATGAAGTACCCCTCGTTAACATTCCTTGACTGTTCTCACAGGTCTGCAGCATACAGGGCAGCCTGACCTAGCAACGCAATAGCATGAGCTAACCCCTTAAATACACTTGTTAGTGTGAAGGCAAGCTGAACTAAAATGTGTGAGTGTGTAACACAGGGCCTACCCAGAGTGCCTCGGGCCCAACACCTCTGCTGCCTCCCTGTGCCATTTTTAATAGGGCCTGCAAGCCTTGTGAGACTGAGAAACTGTGAACGAGACTTGTAAGTCCCTATTAAAAAGGCGGCAGTGGAGATGGCAGTAAGCCCCACCAGCTGCCTATTTCTGCCTTGGGAAGGAACCCTGGTGCCTCAAAGGAATTCATGGTGGGTTGAGTAAAGTGATCATACTTTTTTGTGTGTTAAATATGGTTTGGGAGGGCTTAGAGTTCTTCACGGTTTTTTCACTTTCACAGAGGTCCTGTGCCCCTAACCCTAGAGAATGTGGAGGGATGACTGTACTTGTCATGTCATAGCTTAACTAGCCAGCTTTGACCAGAGTATTAGTTTCTTATTTAGTCACAACATCTGTTCCTCTGACTTAGAGCAGAACATTTTGTAATTGTGTCAATTTTACATTTTAGTGATGTTAGGCACTTTGAAACTTTTGGATATACGTGGTCTATAAATATTTGCAAATGAGTGCATAGATAAATAATAGATCCGGTCACAAATAAGCACCTAGTTTTATCCCATTGCTGTCTTTTGTGCGTCTACCATAGGATTGGGCAAAAGTCATCCCTGAAGGCCATTTTTGCACCTGTGAGTTGCTCAGGACCCTCCCTCCCCAGCAGCAAAATGTTTCAAAATGTAAAATAGGACTCTAGTACTAGCAGGGTTGTAATAAAGAAAGGATGGAAGGCTCACTTTTCTTCAGAAGCCACAGAGACAGAGAGAAGATTTATTTTGATTTTTAAGTTTTTCTGGTGTTTTTCAGCCTATCAGATAAAAATTGGCTCCTGGCTGTTGTAAGTGCTTGGCCCATTGACCAGGGGTCTTTCATTTTTCAAGTCAGTGATGCTCTGGATGGCTTTCTGCTTTGCACCATCAAGGTTTCACCCTTTCCTAGTGAATGGTGAACCAAAGTTGGGTGCAAATATTGATGAATAATTTCATCTCTGACATCAGAGGAGAATGTAGTGATGTTTTTATTGCATTGTACAACGCTGACAATTTGTCTGTCTTCCTGTGGCAAATCTAATTAGATTGACTTAGCATACATGGCAAGAACACCTTCCTGTCATTTCCTCGCTAATATTTGCCTTCCTTCCTTGTTGAGGAAAAAATTATTATTAATTTTTTTAAACAAAGACTAGCAGAGAGTTTACAAAATGTCCAGTGCAGGCATTGCAAAAATTAAATGCTTCATACTCTGTGATATAGCTTGATTTTTCTTCCTTGTAGTCCCAATCAAACAAACAAAAAACCCAGGGAGCTGATCTAAACAGAATCAAGATTTAGAAGAGGAAAATAACTATATGCTTTGATGGAAGACAATCTCTTTTCCTTTGGTTTAACTCACAATCCTCTTTGCTAGTTGACATTTTTTTTTAAAGATTTCTCTTGGCTCCAGAGGGGTCTTCCCACTCAATTGGAGCATTTTCTTTTTAACACGGCTGTCATCTTTGCATATTGTCAGGATTTTAAGCTAAGAAACAATGAATCCTGTGAAAGGGCCCATAGCTGAAAACTTTAACGATTTTGTTTTTCCTTACTGAAGTTTTGCAACATCACACATTAGACTTCCAGAAGTTAGATGTTACCCTGTTTACTGGGGGTCCCGTGAGGGACACCAAAATGTGCTCAACAGTAGGTGGGGAAGATTAGCTCTGAGCACTGCTTTAGCATTACGAGAGGCAGGGTAACTTAGCAGGATCTTGAGCCCTATGTCTACGGTGTCAGGCCGAGTCAAGGAGCACACAGAAGTTGAAATAATAAATGTGGTTTTATTAAAAACACAATCAAACAGTGTATGCGGCACACTCACACAAGATAACTAAAGAAATAAAGGTTGGAGTGGGATAGAGGGGTTTTTAGAGGAGTTGCTGGTTTGGGTGATACTTCACCTGTCCTGAACCCCGGTTGGAAGCGGAGAAACTGGGGAGCGTGGATCTCAGCACGTGGAGCTGAGGGGAAGGCTCGCTGGACAAAGCGACAGCAAGGCGGGATGGAAGCCAAGAGCGATCCAAGGAAGCGCTCAAAGTCAGGGGTTTTTATAAGGAGAATTGTGACCGCAGGCTAGGTCGGACTTGGGGAAAACAATAGATTTGGGGCTGGAGACAAAGCCTCCGAAAGGCCAACATTTGAATGATTGAGTTACAGCCAAATTGTCAGTAGGATAGCTGGTATGCAAACGCGGAGTACTTGAGCGTTGTATAGTCCGATCAAGCTGCCAGTGCGGGGCAGAGGATCTTTTGAAAGCTGCGTGCATACCTAATGAAGGTACTTGCCTTGAGGTCTCCTAAAGCTGCGAGTCGGCTGTTTCTGGCCTGCCTGTGTTGTTTTGGAATATTACGGCGATTATCGGCCGAGCCTGTATGCGTGCTTGTCCGGGGGCCTCGCAAGCACGTGAAGGGGAATGGGTATGTGAAGCCGAATTATTGATATCAATAGATATCTTTTTATATCCCCCAAAGCTCGGGCTAGCCAGGGCAGTAACATAGGCATGTACTATGTGTTTCTGCTCACATATCCATGCTTAGTATTTGTTTTATGGACTCTCAGGACTGGCAAGTTTTTCCCATTTTTCCTAAAACATGTCTGAAATGAAGGTCCAGACGGGGGTAATGGCTGTTACTCCCACATAGGTGTAAGGCCCTTTCCGCACCTTACCTTTTTCCGGCAAGAGGCTCTCGCGTCCCTGCTGCTTCAGCTCCACGCGAGCTGCCTGCTCGCGCGAGAGCCCCGCCTCTTCCTTCTGCGGTGCAGCCTGGGACTTTCCCAGGCTGCGCTGGGGCAGGAAGCGTGACCGGCGCGGCTCTGGAGGCTCCGCACGCCAGGTAAGTGCGCGCGGGGCCCGGGAGCAATGCGCGATTGTGCACCATTTTCGGCTTCCAGCCGAAGATGAAAAGGTGCGCGAGCGGTACCTGCCAGGCCCTGGAGCGTTGCGCGATTGTGAGTGCATTGTGCAGATCACGCCTCACAATCGCGTGACGCTCGAGGGGCCCTTTTGCATGGCAAATGCCGTGCGAAAAGGGCCTAAGTTAGGGGACCCTTCGGCAGGGAAGCGCAGTGCTCTCTCTTTATGCAAGAAAGGCAGTGGAACCTCAGGTAAAAGGGTTAACCTACTATATAAAAGTCAAAGTTTGCTTGTCTGTGTCAGGGAAAGGCCGTCGTATGACTGGCTGCGTGAGGCGAAGGCCTCAAATGATTGGCTGCCTGTGAAGATTCTATGGAATCCTGGGGCTTGCAGTTTAGAGAGGGTCTTTAGAATTCTCAGCCAGAGAGCTCTTGGGCCTGGCTGGTTGCTACGGAGATGAGGCCTAGCTGCAAGGAAAGGGGCAGTCTGTTTTCCTCAGGAACCTAACCTCTGTATGTTAATAATTGTGAGTACAGATTGGATTGAGGAATATGCAGAAAAGTTACAGGTACTGGACAAGACAGTTTGGGGAATTAGAGACACAGGATCTCAGATCTGTGTATTTCAACCACATCTAATTCCTAAGGTAAGGTAAGGTATTTCTAAGGTATTCTAAGGTATTTCTAAGAAGTATTACCTATGAGAAAATAAAATCCCAGGCAACGCCGGGTATGTACGCTAGTGTTCTATAAAAGTAACTTGTTATTTCCATTTCGTCTTTCAAGCATACCCTGCTGAACTATGAAAAGAAAACGGTTCATGTGAAGAAGGCAGACAGACTCATAAAGGCAGCAGTATTAATATTTATGGGAACTAGGGGGGATTGCAGTGATAAAATAAAACAAAGTGCCTGCCTGCCGTTTTGCGGTATAAATATTCTCAACTGTTATTTGACACCCCCCCCCCGGGGGCTGTTCTCAGGTTCCAGCCCCTTCCCCCATCAAACAGGGATACTACACAAATAGACAGACAGAAAATCATTTGTTATTGAATACCAAGAAAGCCTGAACATCCTGACATACTGGACAAAACTTTTAAAAAGACTGTATGAAGTGAAACATCCATCAGGCCTAATGTGATCTTTGAGCTTGGTGCTTTTCTACAAGTTTTGTGCTAGTGGGCTCCAAATTAGGCAAATGACAGTCAAGGAAACTGGCAAACAGTGTGTTGGAAAGATATTATTAACAGAGGAACTGTTGACTCCAGTTGGGATTACTGCTTGGATAATTCATCGGTTCAGTTACTCAGGCTCCCATAAACCCTTAGGGCTCCCCTTATCACAGTTTTCCGTCTGCGAACCCCTTCCGATGTGCCAGGGCCCACTTGGGGGGCATATGGCTCCCATTGGGAATGGCTGGGGTAAATGATGAGGAACAGGGAAAGGCAAAGATGTTCCAGAGTACACAGGCATTTCTTTGCCATCAGTGGATTCACCTAAACGCAGTATGATGTTATGGACTGTTTTTTTTTTTAAAAGGGTTGTGTTTATTTGAGAAATTAAGGCAAGGTGGTCATGTATATGATGCATATATAACCTTTTCCTAGCCTTTTCTTTACTGGAGGACCCCTTGTAAATGTAATTTGTTGCCAGAGATCACCAAAGTTTAACTCAAGATTTACGCATTTAAATTTAAATTTGAATATTCAAATATTTATTTCAATATTAAAGTATTTATTAAAGGCTTCTGGAGACTAGGATTCAAATCCCCCAGACACTGTGTGAACTTGGGCAAGTCACAGTCTCTCAACCTCAGAGGAAGGCAAAGGCAAATCCCCTGTGATAGGTTTACCTTAGGATTGCCATACGTCAGAAGTGACTTGAAGGCACACAGCGACAAAGTGCTGCTGATAGAGGGAGGTTCTTTCTCTCCTCTCCTCTTTGAAAACTGACTTCTGATGTCCCTAAGGTGAACTTATCATGGGGATTTTCTTGGCAAGATTTGTTGCCTCTGCCTTTCTCAGAGGCTGAGAGAATGTGACTTGTCTGAGGTCACTCAGTAGGTTTCCATGATTGAGGGGGGATTCACACTCTGGTCCCCAGAGTCATAGTTTGGGTGCATGCACATGCCTGCTGTCTTGTCCCTTTTGTCAGGGATGTAGCGGTGGGAGTGCAGATGCTGTAACTTCTCCCTCATTTGCAAATGAGGGAGCAGTTTGGACACGTGCACATGCCTGCCACTGCGTCCCTTGGCACCCTCACCCCCTGCTGCTTCCTCCTTGACAAAAGGGGCACAAGAGCAGGAGTGTGTACATGCCCAAACCGCTTCCTCATTTGCAAACAAGGGAGCAGTTTCAGCACCCGCACCCCTTGATCATGTCCCCGTTGCTGCCGTTGCTGTTGGTGTCCAGGAGCAGGGCTTTGCAGGCCCCTATGAGGGCTCCGCGGACCCTAGGTTAAGAACCACTGCAATAAGGTAAGTATTTGATTTGGAGAGGATGAGAGCATGGGGTGATTGGCTGTGTGTGGGATTTTAAAAAGACTGGCATGCATGATAGCTAGGCAGTGAGGGGTTTGAGTCAGAGATAGGAATTATACATTTGCTGGCGTGTAAGAGGCACTTTTTTTCCTTAAAAAAATACCCTCTGAAAAAGGGGTGTGTCTTCTACACCGGTGTGCCTTATATGCCAGCAAATACAGGTAACACGAAATGCATAGGGAAGGGGAGGGAAGGGAAGGGAAGGGGAGTGAAAGGAGTTCTACTTGCCAAGGGAAAACAGGAAGGGAGGGGGTGGGGAGAGCCTGGTGCAGCACTCTTTTCATTCCCTGCCTCTCCTGTGCATTTTGACTCTGCTGGGAGTTCTTCCTGCTGAAGGAAAGCAGGAAAGGATGGGATGGAGGAAGCCTGATGCATCACTCTTTTCATTCCCCTCCTTTTCTGTGTTTTTTGCCTCACCAGGATACTAAAATTTTTTTTCCTGCAAAATACCCCTTGAAAAGTGGGGTGCGTCTTATACACCGGTACATCTAACACGCTAGCAAATACGGTATATTCAGTTAGAGATATGAGTTAGGGTTAGTTAGAGATGAGACAGAAAAGAGTAGAGTGGCAGGTAAGACAATGAAGGGAAGGAGTGTATGTTTTGGGCCAGTTAGGACAGTTGGTTAGGTTCAGGTGTGATTTGGGATAGGGCAAGAGTCAGTGGGATGTGTCAGAGTCAGATAGGATTTAGATAAGTGAGTAACAGTAACAACTAAGCCTTGAAATTCTGTAGCTTCTGTACACCAAGTAGTCTTTAATTATATGCTGAACTTCTGCTTCATAAATTATTCTTGTAATATACACACATGCCTTTGGGAATGCTACAGTAGTGCTGTTGAAGGGATTAAGTTCAGATAGATGATACTTATAGGGGCTGCAGATGTTCGAAGGTGGGGGTAACATCGATGCCATAGTGGTAGGACAAGTAGAGGTCCCCACATTTGGTGCTATAGTGGTGGGATAAGTTGAGATCCCCACAGGGGAGAGCAATGGATGGCTGTGGTGCTTTTCCTAGATGACTGAAATTCCAAGTTAATTTCTTTTCGAACAGGATAAACAACAGAAGCGAGGACAAAGATGGCGACTCTGACAATACGACAGCCAGTGAACCTCCTCCAACTCCTCAGGAGGTTTCACCAAATAGGAGACGATCCTCTTCGGATACATCCCGATCCACTTACAGCCTCACAAGACGAATTTCAAGTACGGTTGTCACTGCTCATGTTTTCATTGGTGCACTGAGGTTGCTAAATCTCCTTAGTGTTAGGTCCTGAGGCATGGCAGTGTAGGGTCTGCTGGGATAGAGAGTGTGGCTTGGTGAGACCAGAAGAGGAGCTTGGTTGGGTCTCATGCTGGTGTGAAAGCAAGCAAGGTCCTCACCATAAGATTTTATATCTCTTCTCGGAGACACTGGGAAAACAAGTGAGATTCTGAAACGTTATTTCTGTGATTAGCTTACTTATTTGCAAGGAAAGATTGAAGGAATGACAGTTGTTTTGCCTGGAGAAGACGACCTGAGGAGAATGTGATAGCACTCTTGACATACTTGATGGACTGTCACATAGAAAATGAGTAAGACTTGGTCTTTGATGTCTTAGAAGGAAGGAACTAGATCAAATCAGCTTACCTTACAGAATAACATTGTACTTCAGATGATTGATTAGCTGCTTTTAGGGGGCAAGTTGGTGGAAAACCAGGGGAATGGAATGGACTTTCCTGGAAAAGAGCATGGCTGGCTGGACTCCAGACTGCAACATTTGATTTTATTCAGTACATTGGTTTTGCATCAGGGCAAGACCCTTCTTATCGGTGTCCCCTGTCTGTGGGATGCCCTTCCAAAAGAAATCTGCCTAGAATCCTCTTTGGTAGCTGTTAGATGCCAGGCTAAGACCTTACTCTTCTGGCAGACGTTTAGCCATAAATATATTTTCACCAATGTCTTTGCTTTTATTATAAAACAGGTTGTAATTTATTTCAGGAGCTGTGTTTAAAATGAAATTTGTGATTTTTTTGCTTTGTATTTTTTGTTTTGTTTAGTGTTCATATATCTCTCCAAGGCCATTGCCACATGCTTGATGATTAAACATTTTAAACAAACAAATAAATTTAATTTTGTGCTGTCCATCAACGTTTGCCGTTTTGTTTTTCTTCTGTAGGTCTTGAGTTGAGGCGGCCAAGTTCTCCCCTTGTTGACATCAAACCTATTGAGTTTGGGATCTTAGGAGCCAAAAAGGAAATTGTTCAGCCAAGCATCCTGAGGAAAACCTATACTCCTGATGACTATTTTAGGAAATTTGAACCAAGACTGTATTCTCTTGACTCAAACAGCGACGACATGGACTCCTTGACAGATGAGGAAATCTTGGCCAAGTACCAGCTGGGTATGCTGCACTTCAGCACGCAGTATGACCTCTTACACAATTACCTCATAATCAGGGTAATTGAGGCAAAGGATCTGCCTCCCCCAATCTCCTACGATGGCTCGAGGCAAGACATGGCACATTCAAATCCCTACGTCAAAATTTGTCTCTTGCCGGACCAGAAAAACTCCAAGCAGACTGGGGTGAAGCGGAAAACCCAAAACCCAGTGTTTGAGGAAAGGTACACCTTTGACATCCCATTTTTAGAAGCCCAGAGGAGGACTTTGCTCTTGACCATAGTAGATTTTGACAAGTTTTCACGCCACTGTGTCATTGGGAAAGTATCGATGCCCTTGAGTGATGTAGACCTTGTCAAAGGTGGGCATTGGTGGAAGGCTCTGGTCCCCAGTTCTCAGGTAATGTTTTCTTTATCCACTGATGGACTCCTTAAGGGCCTCAGTTGGTTTATTTTTCTTTTCCACTTCCATGGTGTAATTTGATGTTCATTGAAATTGGGGGTGGGGTACCAGAAAACAGGGGCTTTAAGGTTGTTGCCTTGATGCTCTGGAATGTCCTCTTTAAGGACACCTGTATGGTCCCTTTGGATTTGTTGTTGTTTTTTGTTGTTGCTGTCAGGTTGACTTTGACACATGGTGACTTTATGAATGAGAAACCTCAAAGAGCTCCACCATCAGCTGCCCTGCTCAGGTCTTGCAGAGTCAGGGCTTCCCTGATTGAGTCAATCCACCTGTATTCTGATCTTCCTCTTTTCCTACTGCCTTCCACCTTACCAAGCAATGTGGTCTTTTCCAATTAGTCATGTCATCTCATGTTACACTCAAAATACAACAGCTTCATTTTAGACATTTTTGCTTCTAAATGAGAGTTTTAATGAGGTAGCTGTGGGGACCTGGTAAATATGTTGCAGGGACATTGTCTTGCAGAGACAATGAATCAGTACCTGAACCAGTACTGTTATGAGCGCTCATACAGTGTAGCGGCTAAGTGTCAGGTCGACTTTGTTCCCCGCCATGCATTTTAATGCCAGGTAGTACTTTGAAGTTTAATGTCATGTAATGCCATGTCATCGAGTGCCGTGTAGTTTTTTGAACAAAAGACTGGAAGGGGATGGTGGAACTGAATGAGAAAACAGTGTGTTGGATACAAAGGAATGTTGTTTTAATGAACTTAAGAGAGAGAACAAATGCAGGTTGAAGGTCATGCCTGGGCAGGCGGGATGTAAGCCTGGGAAAAGAATTATTTTAATTAACTGTCAAATAGGATGCTTGTGCATGCAAATTTGTAATGTTACCACTTATAAGGCACTGTAAATTCGATCGTTCAGAGCCCTCATAAGAAGTCCACGAAGCCCTGCTGCTGGGGACCAGCAGCAGCAGCAGCAGCAGCAACAACAGGGACCTGGCAGTGGTGGGGGGAGGTTATTGGTGGTGAAAGAGAAGTTTCAACAAGAGAGCAGTTTCAGCACCTGTACCCACCCCCCAGCTACATTTCCCTGATGAAAGGGAAACAGCAGCAGGAGTGTGCACACACCCCAAGTACGTCTTTGGAGCCGAGGGTTTGAATCACCACTCAGGCATGGAAACCCACTGGATGACCTCAGGCAAGTCACATTTGCTCAGCCTCAGACAAAAGAAAAGGCAGCAAATCTGGCCAAGAAAACCACCATGATAGATTCACCTTAGGAATGTCACAAGTCAGTTTTCAAAGGGGAGAGACATGATGGCTAGAAAAAAAACCTCCCCCTGTCAGCAGCACTTTGCCATTGTATGCCTTCAAGTCACTTTTGATTTATGGCAGTCCTAAAGTGAACCTATCCATCAAAGTATGGGGCAAGCTCCTTTTGAAATTGTGTGTGGGCAGACATTGAAACATTTGTGATCCCTTGAGGTCATCCAGACCGACCTGTTCCTGGTAGCTGAGTGGGTACAAAAAAGTTAAGACAGCTTGGTCAACCATAACTTCAGCTTTAGGCTAGGTTAAGGATTTCTACAAAAGGTACATCAATCAGAAAAGAGTGCAGAATTGGAACTTTAAGCCAGGGGGCATGGGGAGCTTATCCATAAAGTTTTACAAATGCCCCTAGCCTTCTAAAAAATTGGATCCTGAATACACAGGGCCATTCTGTGTTGTACGCTTAGTGAATGGTATGACTGCTGAACTAGATTACCCAACTCTTACAGACAAATCCACCCTGTGTTTCAGTTAAGCCTTCTTAAACCAGCAGCTGCACCAGATGAGTGGCACCCCGCTCAACCACCGTCATCCCTACCAATCATGGTGAGGCAGGACCAGCGTTTTGAAATTTCAGAGATTTTGAATTCACAAAATCACAGTGGGCAACTATTTTGTTAACTGGAAACGCTTGCCTGATAGTGGATGCAAATGGGTGGATGCCCAACATGTTAAGGCGCCCCACTCAATTTGCAAGTTTCATGATATGTGCTCAAATAAGCCAGAATAGAAAGAAACATTGCAGGGTGGGGAACAGTTGTGGGGGGCAGAATGTCAGGTCAGCTTTGCTCTCCCTGCCATGCATTTTAATGCCAGGTAGTACTTTGAAGTTTAATGCCACGTAATGGCATGCCATGTAATGCCAGGTGGTTTTTTGAATAAAAGGTTGGAAGAGGATGATGGAACTAAATGAGAGAACTGTGTGTTGGGAATGAAAGAATGTTATTTTAATGAACTTGAGAGAGACAAGAAAAACAGATGCAAGATCATGCCATTGACAGGCAGAATGTAAGCCTGGGGAAAAAAGTTGTTTTAATTAGCTCTCAAATAGGGTGCTTGTATATGCAAAATTGTAATGTTACTGCTTATATGGCCTTGTACATTCAACAGTTCTTTAATCTTGGCAGATACTGGAATGTGCTGCCGTTACTCTGCTGTTGCTAAATAAAGGTTTTGTGAACTACTCAACTTAATTTCTGGGGCTAGAGTTAGCCTGTACTTAGGGACAAAGCTACACATCATCTGCTTCAAAGTACATCTCTGCCAGTCAGAGATGTCTTCAGGCAAGCTGCTCTCTCTTAGCCTCATACTGCTTACCTGAGTGTGAGGATAGATAATGCAGAGCTTGGAGAAGTTACTTTATGGGACTGCAACTCCCAGATTGTCTAGCCACTATGGCAAATAGCCACACTGGTAGAGGATTCTGGAAGCTGTAGACTCCTACAGTAACATTTTCAGAGTCTGAATAATAATGCTGATTTTCCTTCTAGGGTTCTTGTGGGATACTCTGTGTTAAAATACTTTCAAGACCTGTAGATGATATGCATATGCTAAATGTTATTCTTGGGGTGGTTATTTATTCTGAGTACTGATCTAATTACTTTCATATTTTTATTCTGTTCTGATCTCACACCATTGTAGGGATGGGAAGGATCTGGCCCTCCAGGTGTTATTGGAGTGCAAGTAAAAGTGTTTTAAGCCATCATAACCAGTGGTAAGGAATGTTGGGAGTTGCAGTCTGACAACATCTGGAGGTCACATGATCCCTGCACTAAGTTTACAGTGTGTAGCTTGTCTTTCTTGTTCTAGTCAGCTTGGGTCTACGATGCAAAATTATGCTCTTGATTCGCTTTGCCAGCTGTCATCACTGTTGCTTTTTTCTCTGTGTTTTGGGGACACTGGGATTTGTAGGAAATTTTCCTGGGAAACAAAGATAGTTGGAATCTCTTTTGTTGATGAGTGAGAAACTTAAGGATTTTCTGTGCTTGTTAGAAAAACAGGGCTAATAATAACCTGTGAATCTTGTACTTCCATGTTACATCACTTGTATGCATTTCTTTTTTTTTCCTTCCTCAGTAAAAATAGTTATATAAAACTTTTCTGCCCACTAGGGTCCCCAAGCAGTGTAAAATGAAATATAAAAACACAGCAGGAAACAAAGCTTTCTTTAAAAGCAGATTAAAACAGTTTTAAAAGCCAAAGTCCTGAATGAATAATACAGTTTTGACCAGTTTTGTCCGGAAGCTCGGTGAAGCCAGCTTGACTTCTTTTGTAAGGTGGTTCTACAGTTGAGGTTTCCCTACAGAGAAGGCCTTCTCTCATGTCTAGACTTTCAGAGAGACAGCCCATGAAACCAGACCTCTACTAAAGAATCCAGTTTTTAGCAGGCTTATATGAGAGGAGATGTTTCATCAAATATCCTAGTCCCAAACCCTTTCTCAGTGCCTGAGAGAAGGACTTTCAGTGATAGTCCTCAGTGTATCAGAAAAATTGCTTTAGGATCTATGGTAAGATGGTAAGTTTTGGATATCTACCTGTCTGTCTTACCTCCATATTTGCAGGTTTCACTTTCACGGATTTTATTATTTGTGAGTTTCTCTAACCCCTGCCCCCACTTCAAGTGCTTCTTTTCTGGGAGAACCTTCCCTCTTGGCAGCTCAGTTCAGGCTATGCAACCCTTTAAAAACCTGTCTCTGGTCCTCCTTCTCCTCCTTCAGTAGCCACTGCCTGGCCAGCTAAGGACAGATTGCAGCCTGATTTCTCAACACTACAGACTCTTTCCCGCTGCCCTCCTCCACACACAAAAGGAAGGAGATGGGCAAGAGAGAGGAAATACAGGGCTGCCATGCCAGCCCACCTTTCCCTCTCCTTTCCCTGACCTGGTTTGGACCTTGGGTATCCACTTTTCCCAGCATACCTTGTCCCCTTTCCCACAGACACAAATACACATTTTGATATTTGTGGGTTTTCCACATTTGCTGGGTCCTGAGCCCCTAACCCTAGTGAATGTGAAAGGTCGACTATGTATATTGGGTAAACTTGTATCAAAATTCTGATGAAATAAATTTCTCTTTCCATCCCTAAAACCAGTAGTCATGAGGGGCAGCAGTCTCTCCATTGCTTCGTACTGACAGCCAGAGTTTGGAAAAAATTGGAAAAACTTACTTGAAAAATTTCCAGGAGATTTTGGGAGTAGTAGTCCAAAAAATAACTTCCTGCAATTTCTGCCCACAAGCATGTCGTGATATCAGGTGGGTAGAAGATGGTCATTGAGACCTGCAAGTCTTGGCAAAGACAGGCAGATCAGCTGGACTGGGCCTTAGGTGTTGTCTTCTCAGTTCTGTTGGAGTTCTGTCCCATCTCCCTCCAGCCTGCTTCAGCAGAAAGCTAACAGAAATTAGTGCTGAGCCAAGGGAAATCTTGGTCAGAAATGCATTGTGGATGGGGGCATAAGGCACGGACTGAAAGAATATGGGATGTCTCCCAGTCACCTTCAGTCTCCGTCTTTTTTCTGCCTCCCCAGCACATCAGCTCCACTAGTAGAGATTCCACATGCATATCAGGGGAATTCTGCTGGGAAACCCACAATGCCAGTGATGTATCTAGTATTTCACCAAGGCTGTGAGATATCTGCCACAGCCAAAACTTACCTCTGCTGTGAGAACTCTAATGTAGGACTGTGTCGGTAACTAGTTAGAAGACTCAAAAACTGGAAATCACCCAATTGAATCCACAGGAAAAAAGAGGAGACAAGACTCCAACTGCTCAGTGGGTGGCTGTTTTTATTTTGGAAAAAGCTTGACACATTTCAGCTTATATATATTTCAGTGGTCTTCTTCAGTGGCTACATAAAAACATAAAAATAAATAGAAATATAAGTTTATATTTGGAACTATTATATAATAATACATATGTAATATATGTCATCTTAACTTTGTATACTGCTTAAAGCCTGTACATACCAACAAGAAATCTATCTGCAGAAGGTTATGGAGCCAAAAATCTCATTCCATTTGCTAGACAGAGAAGAAACACATGAAGTAGGCTCACGGTTTTTTAATGTCTGCAGATGGTCAGGAAAAAAGAGGATGGAAAAAGGGAGAGTAAGATAGCCTTCAAGGATGTGTCAGGCAACTGGGCTAGAAAAAGTTCTGAGTGAGTTTACAAGAGTGGGAGAAGATCAAGTTCTTCGTTTAGTCATCCAGGAGTGAAAAATTTTAATTTCAAAATTCATGCTGCTGCTTTTTTAAATAGGATCTTCCTCCTCCTCCTCCTCCTCCTCCTCTTCTTCTTTACTTTTTCTATAGCCCAGAATAGAATAGGTCTGTTGTGGGTGATGGCATTCCAAAAAAAGAGTGGCTAAGGGAGCACTTGTTTGTTTGTTTCTTGTATTTGAAAGTTTTTGAGAGGTCTTGTTGTCTTTTGCACATCTTTAGACACTTGCATTGTATAGCATAGACAACAAAACTACCATTGCAAGTGGTAAAGTGTTTGTAAATTCATTCTGGAGGTATACCTACAGTGCACACAGTGGCCACCGGTGTGGTGCCCTGTGGGTCTGGCTGCACCCATCAGAGTGTTCATGGATGTTTGTTTTTGTTCCCTGAAATTGCTATTCACCAAAATATCTCTTAATATTTTTTGTTCTTTTAAGTGAAATCCGGGGCTTTCTTGACAGCCTGGTATGTGTTAAACTATGTGCAGTGTTTATTGATGAAACCCTGTAAACTGTTGGTAAAATTATTGAAGGTGAGAATGAGATTGAGATGGCTAGATTGTCATCTCTCTTGTTCTTTTAGTGGTTCAGAACATGGTTTTTGAGATGCGTTATGTAAATCCTGAAGCACCACATCATGTGGATACCCTCTGTTAATTAATTGATTGGTTAACATGCAGGTTTCTTTTCTGAAGTCACTTCCATCGGAGTATTTCCATTTTAATCTGAGGAAATGCCCATAAGGGAGATTACATTGAAGTGATCTGAAATGTGAGGTGTCAAATTATAAAAAAGGGTTGTGATATGTAGATTTTCAGTATAGGGAGATTATATTACTATATGTGTTCTCCTTTTCATTTAAATTTATATTTCTATTTATTTTTATGTTTTTTATGTAGCTGGTGAAGAAGGCCATTGGAACATAGATAGGTAGGTAGGTGGCTATATGGAAAAGCAGTAGGTTTTTTCCAAAATAAAAATAACCATCTTCTGAACACTTGGAGACGTGTCTCCCCATTTTTCTTCTGGATTCATAATTGGTTAGAACCAATTATCAAAAACTTCTTGATTGTTTTAACAAGTCAAATCTTCCGTGGATCACCCTGGGATTTTCAAAATTATGGCAAATTATTCAAGATACAAGGGCCCTAGGAAAAGCCTTTGGGCCAATAAGAAAGAACATGGCATCCCAACCTCCTTGGAAGTGGTTGCCAATAGGTTTAAGGTTCTTCTGGAGCTGTTCTGGAATTTTCAGATGCCTCGTCACTCCCCTGATGGCAGGAAAGGTTGAAGAATGGTAGGTGGAAGGCTCAGGTGATGCCCTCTCTTGCAGTCTTGTTGCCCTTCCTCATAAGTCAGTTGGTTCCTTTGGCTGAGAGGAGGAGAGGTTCCAGCCCAGCTGGTGAAAACAGCAGTGAGCAGAGATGGTGAGCACAGCAGTTGGTCTAGTTGTCTGCCTTGGCTTCCCTGGCAGCCCCTGACAGCCCCCCTGAGGGCACTCTTGCTAAGCATAATCTTTTGCTGTAATGGGGGGAAATCAATTTAAGGTTTATTGCAAGCGGACTCTTGTTCAAAAACGTAGTGAGCTTGGAACGTAGGGAACGTTTGGCTGCTGAGTGTTACTTTATTTCTTTTTAATTTAATTACACTGACATCCCTCTTTTCTTCTCCTATCATGGGGGTCAAGATGGTTCTCAGGTGATTGCCATCCTGGCATTGAACAAAGCTTCAGCGAAGCAGGTGTAGAGTCTGCCCTCAGACCATTTTGTGTGGGTTACTGAAGAACAAAAAGAAAAAAAAAAGCTAAGCCAGAAGATAATAAGAAGGAGGGGTTGCATTCATTTGGAGGCACTGTCATAATGAGCTAAATTAAAACATGTTCTTCCTAAGATGGCCTGGCGGGCTTCGAACAATGGCTGGCAAAAGAACATTTGATTTAGCCCAGATTGTAGTTAAAGGCTGCTGTGCCTGAGCAAACTGCTTCATACAGTAGTGCAAAAGAATAACAAAAAGAAGTCATCACCCTTTCTTTGATTTATAGCCTGCCTTTCTCTTGAAAACCAGAACTCAGGGTGGTCCATCACAAGAAGATGAACTTAAAAAAAAAGTAGACGAGCGCAGGAGATTATAATACTGAATCCAAATCAAATGAATTATAATTGAACGTAGGGAATTAAAAGCAGGATAGGCTGGTGAATCGCTTGTGGAGAAGTGTTCAATCTGCTCTTGACTTTAACTGCTGCTCCTGATTAAGGTGCTCTGAATTGGACAGGAGCTTTGCTGGACTCTCCTTTGGTGCTGGTTGAACTCTTGTTCAACTCAGAGCAGTGGCAAGAGGTAAAAGCAGCAGTAAACTCAAGAGTGGCAGTGGATCCAGCAGCCACCTCTGATTAAAACCAGTTAAAAAAACAGCAGCGTGTGTTAAATATGGTTTGGGAGGGCCTAGAGTTCTTCACAGTTTTTTTTACTTTCATGGGGGTACTATGCTCCTAACCCTAGCAAATGTGGAAGGATGACTGTACTTTTCTCTTTTGACTGAACTGTTATGTGGTGTAGGTGTTAATGTTATGCTAGAGTGGAACAGAAAGCAAATTGTTGGAGCAAGTCCTGTCATCCTGCTTATGTGAGCAAGAAACATGGCATGTTCTTCATTCCACTGAGTTACAGGTTGTCCCTTAAAACTAGAGTGCCTGACTTTGTTCTAAAATTGTTAAACCAGTAGTTAAACCAGGTCTAAGGGTACCATGGCCCTCCACATGTTGTTGAATTCTGTATCCCATCAGCCCTAACCTGAGGGGAATAGCAATTCACCAACCTTGGAAATGTGAAAGGGTTCCCCAGGCAAAAAAACCTAGGCAAAAAGAAACCAAGAGATAAAATCCTGGCTTTCTCATACCGTGCTACTTCTGGTCCTTTGAATGCTTTACGAAAGGGAAACAAAATATGTGGTAGCCATTGGCTGGAAGTGATCTTGATTATGTGCAGAGTGTATTTCACTGGACAGTGAAGAAAGCTGATAGGAAGAGAATCAATTCATCTGAAATGTGGTGCTAGTGGAGAGTTCTGTGGGTACCATTTCATTGTCATGCACATTTTGTCCTACACATTTTCATAGAATATTAGAATTGGAGGGGACGTCAAGGGCCATCCAGTTCCACCCTTGCCGTGCAGGAACGCACAACTGAAGCATTTTTGAAAGATGGCTATCCAACCTCTGTTTAAAGATCTCCAAAGACAGAGAGTCCCTCATCCTCTGAGACAATCTATGCCACTGCCAAAACAGTTTTTACAGTAAAGAAGTTCCTCCAAATGTTTAGGTGGAATTTCCTTTCTTATGGTTTGAATCTGTTGGTTTGTGTTCTGGTTTCTGGGACAGCAGAAAATAAGTTCACTCCATCTTATACATGACATCTCTTCTGGTATTTAAAGTTGGCTATTGTGTCACCTCTCAGTCTTCTCCAAACTAAACATACCCAGCTCCCTAAGTCAGTCCTCATAAGGCTTGGTTTCCAGATCTTTATCATCTTGGCAACTTTTTACTGAACATATTCCAGCTTGTCAGTGCCCTTCCTGAATTGTGGTGCTCAGAACTAGACAGTATTCCAGGTGAGGTCTGGCCAAATTTTATAGTCCTGAATACAAAAATGTTGTACTTTTTATTTCCCAGTTTGCCATTGGCAGCTTCAAGGGTAGAATCTGCTCAAGTCACCTCTTCTGTCCTCACTGCTTGTTAGCTGTCTGAAAAAAAAGGGGGGGAGGTGTTTTTTAAACAGGGGGAGAAGGAAATGAAGATGAATAACAAGGGCATAGAAAAAGGAACAAGTGGAAACTGAGTGAACAATGGATATGATAAAGCAAGTCTTAATCACCAATACAATTCCTTGAGTCCGTGGGTTTAGCCTGGAGTGTGGGAAATCCCACTAAACCATTGAACTTAACTGAGTGGTCACAGCGTAGTCATAGTCTCAAACAGACATACCTCACAGAGGTGTTGTGAGGATACCCTGTCTGAAGTTCACTGACGGAAAGAGAAAATGCAGATTTTACAATTGCATTGTATATGTAATGAATTAAGTTGGAAACAGCATGGATGTCCTTGCAGAACTCTAGTAGCATTCATATTAGTTTATTTGAGGAATTATAACCTGCCCCAAGCCCCCAAAAGCACCAAAAGCAACTAAGTACGGTTGGCCCTCCACGTTTGCTGCTTTTCCTTTCACAGTTTTGATTAATATGATCTCCTTGGGAATCTCTGGGTCCCCCAGCACAACTCTGTGCCAAGTGTTGACCACTGAGTCATGCTGGAGGACTTAGAGAATCCTGGAGAAGTGTTCTGTCAAGTAAAAAGAAAAAAAGTTGTGATTTTTGTGATTGCTGTTTAATCCTCACAAAAGTGGAGGCTTGACTGTAACAGTTAATTTGATAGTCCCAGCTTGCAGTCTAAATAAGACAAAGCACACTAAGGAGGAGGGACGATGAGGGAGGATGAGGAAATTACATTCAGCGACAGTAAAGTCTCTGTGTGATAGAGGTGAGTATGATTACTTTTTTTGCCTCCTCTCTCATTTAACGCTGTTGCAAGGATGTCTGGTGACTTGGAAGAAATAAAATCATCTAACTGTATTTTCTGTTTTTAACTCCAAGGCAATGTTTTTGATTCTTGAAGATGGACTTAGAATTTGATTCATTTTGATTTGTCTTGCATCTTTGTCTTGCAGAATGAAGTTGAGCTGGGAGAACTCCTGCTGTCATTGAATTACCTTCCTAGTGCAGGAAGACTGAATGTGGATATCATTCGAGCCAAACAACTGCTTCAGACGGATATGAGCCAAGGTTCAGGTACAGGCCTGAGCTTTGTGCTAAATGATTGGTGTGCATAGCTGATGGCATGCTGTGCTGGAGATGTGATAATTACAGATGCAGAGCACTTGGCTGGAAGTGCAGTTTCCACACTTTGGAAACCTGCATTATTAGAGGGGTGCTGATTTGAACCGAATGTTGGCACAGTTGGAGATGTAGTGAGGATTGTGGAAGGTGAGGTGTGTCTGTTTGTAGGGTATGGTAGTACGTGCCTCCTGTGCCTAGGCTCGTGGTTATGGGGTATGTGGAGGCATGGATGCTTTAGAAAAGAACAGGAGGTTGATGTTTAAGGAACTGAGGTGTCTAAACTACAGTATATTGAAGATCTCTGATTCAGTTACACGGGTAGTCCTGTCCATTGACAAAGATGGCAACTATTCCATGGCTACTTGTTGTGGGCCATTCAGTGACCATCCTTCTGGTGTTGGGCCTCTCTGTCTTTAACCTGTCCACATTGCCTTCTTCGAGGGTCATACTCAAAGTCTTACTAGCCTAGCAGAACCTACCAGAGCTTTTGCTTCACTGGTGTAGCCTTGCTCTGTCCTGGTACCACAGTGAAGTGGCACAATAAGATTTAGTGGAGTCCCTAAAGTAGCTCTGCAGAAAAGTCTCAACTAAAGACATATCTCTTCAAGTCCTGATTTGAGCAAAGGCTCAGTTTTAGGGATCTCAGCATGTGCAGGTGGTGATGTCTTTCCCTCACCACTCTTCTTGAAGAAAGGGGAACAGAGCAGCTGTAATGGAGGGATCAGGTTTCCAAAAACTTCCAGCATCTGTCTCAGAGACATTGGCCACTCTGCATTTATTAGGAATGAAAGATTGGCAAATCAAAATGCCTGCGTTTCTGCGGGTATACATAGTAGTTCTAGTCTTCTGATTTTTTTTAAATGCACGTCTTACTAATAATGAAAATATAAACAATACAATGCCGATTTATAATATGGCAAGATAAAAATAGAGAGATATGAAGGAGTTTTAAACACTGGCCCTTGTAAAGAAAAGAAGGGAGCTGGTAGATTTCCCCAGAGACATTCAACAGAGGTATAGTGTGTAAAGAACCAGTGTGGTATAGTGGTTTGAGCAATGTACTACAACCCTAGAAACCAGAGTTCGATTCTCTGCTTGGGCATGGAAACCCACTGTATGCCCTTGGGCATGTCACATGCTCTCAGCCCCAGAAAATCGTGTAGTGGGTTCATCTTAGGGTTCCATAAATCAGAAATGTCTTGAAGGCACACAACAATAACAAAGTGTGTAAAGTGGGTGTGATCGGCACCCTGTCATCAAGATGACACCTTTCTGTTTAGGAATCAACCAGAGTGAGCAGATATGCTATGTTCCAGGCAAGGTCATGCCCCTTTAATGCTTGCAGCTCTCCCTTGGGGTAATAAGGGGCTTCAGTACCAGATTCCATTGGATCTGGTTGCTCATTTGGAGCTCTCCAGAATGCTTGCCTTGTCTCATTGTGTACAGTGGGCTTCTGATCGAAGTCAGGACTGTTCTGCACTTGTTTTGTCATGGTAGTATGTGAATCGTCCCTCACATTGTACCTACACTACACTGTTAAGGCAAGTTGATACGATTTTTAACTGCCGTGGCTCCATTCTATGGAATCCTGTGATTTGTAGTTTGGTGAAGTCTTCTGAATTCCCTGCTGGAGGGTTCTGTTGCCTTTTTTTCAAAGAAGTGCGCTAGAACTCTCTAGCAAGGAGTCTGAAAGACCTTGCCAAACTATGTTTCAAAGGATTCCATAGAATGAAGCCATGATAGTTGGGGAGGTCTCAAATTGATGTAACTGAGTAATGCGAACACCATCTCAGTCTGTCTCCTTCAGTTCTAACAGTATTTCCTGCTCTCTTCCTCTTTAGCTGTTGCTTCTGTGGAGTAGCATTTGCTTGCTGTCTAAGAGTTTGGTCTGTGTGACTTCCCTTCATCCAGGCTAGCCTTTAATTTTTTTTCTGAAAATGGGGAAAATGTCTTGGTATTGATTTTTCATTGCGTAGGAGTTAAGGTTGTTGAATCTCCAAGTTAAGACTATGGAATCGAGTTTGAATGATGAATGCATTGAAAGAACTGACTGAGGAAGATTGCATTGAAATGACTTCAGATATTCTGGAGACATCATCATCATCATCATCATCATCATTATTTATTTATTTATTACTTATTATAACCTACCTGATATTGTTGGACTTACTTATTTTTATTTGGACTTGTTCCAGTTGGACTTTGCAGAAATTCCTTATTGAGAGAATTGCATACACTTCTATTCATTGTTTGTTATATTTTTTTCATTATTTGAGAACATAGCTATATTTGATTTCCAGTTTATTTTTCCACATCATAAATATGCATTGACTGTTAACAGTGTATTGTGTCTGGCAATATTAGGTGTTTCATTTAATCCACAGATGTCATATTTTCAATTATAAGTTATATATTATTTATATTATTGTATGTTGTATTTATTTTATATATTAATTACTTTTTGTTGTATATATTCCTCATTTTCAGGATAGTTTATTCAGGTAGGAGACCTTTCTGTGCTTTGGTTGTGTGGTTCTTTAAATTTTCCCCCCCACTGAAAGTCAGCATCGTACATGTTGACCTCTGCTGATGAGGAACAGCTGTGAGTCATTGAATGCTTCCAGGAATGCATGGAACATGGCAGCTTCCAAACATGAGAGCTGTGCTGAAATTTCTGAGAAGATTTTTTTTCCAGAGAACATCTCTCTCTCTCTTCTCCTCTCCAATCCTTTTTTCTCCACACTGAAAGAAGGCCTCTGTGTAGAATTTTCTCTTCATATTCTCCATCATTTTCCCCAGTTCTTCCTCAGCCATGCCTCAGCTGTGGGGACAGTTGCTGGAGATGGGGAAGATATTACTGGAAAAAAAACAGTTCACAAGGCAAGGGGATGCTTTGGGTCCCGGGGAGGGGCTGCATTGTTTTCTCAGGGCCAGGAAAGGGGACTCAATGAAGTTGGGGAAAGCCGTTCCACCAAGCCCCACCTTGCCAAATGGAGACTTCCCTGCCACTCACCTTCCCTGTTGGAAATGCAAGCAAGGCAGGTGCCTGGGGTGGGATTATGGAGAGTTTAGGCTTCAAGAAAGGGGTGGAATTTGGGGAGTGGGATCTGCTAGACTCTTCACAAGCCAGTTGGGTGCACCTCTAGCCCATATTAGGACCGTGGGATGGAAGTTCCTCTCCTTTGCCTTAAGGTGTCCTAGCCCCAAACTTTGAAGACTTTTCCATAGCTGTAGCAATATCCAGCTGATGAGAATTCACTCGCACATTTTTCCACGATTAATTGTTGGAAACGTAATTGTATTGAAGGGACTTTTTTCCATGTGTGGTGGATTTGCGATAATGGAAAGAAGTTTTGGATGATGATATGTGGCTGTATGGAGAAGATTCTGAAGATTAAACTGCAGTTGAAACAACTGTTTTTGATAGATGACTGATAGATGACAAGTTAGATGAGAACTGTGTAAAAGTTATACAGTACATGACTGTGGTGGGTAGACTCTTGTATGCTCAGAAGTGGAAAGATCCTGTGATTCCATCTCAGAAAGACTGGATCATTAAGCTGTTGGGCATGGCAGAAATGGATAAATTGACAACATTATTGAGAGATGCTTCTTTGAACGACTACAAGAAACAATGGGAGACAGTTATAGCACACTTTAACCAAGGAAACCAAGCAGAAGATGTTTTGATTAACTTGTATGAGTGTATACCTGTATTGTAGAACATGGAGTTAAGATATCAAGATAGCTTAATAATATTTGAGGTTATGTTAACTTTCACTTTTTTTAGCTTATACTTTTCTATTTTTATAAATATAGATAAGAAATACAGTACAATCTGCCCTCCCCATTTGCACGTTTCGCTTTTGCAGATTTGATTATCCATGGATTGTTTGCTGCCACCTCCACTGCTGCCCTGTGCCATTTTTAATAGAGACTCCAAGCCTTGGAAGACGGGGAAATTGTGAGCAAGGCTTGTACATCCCTATTAAAAATGTTGTAGGGCAGCGGTGGAGGCAGCAGCACGCCCCACCAGCTGTCCCCTTCTTCCTTAAGGAGCAACCACAAAACCTTGAAGGCACCCTTGGTGAGAAGAATGTGCTGACCATACTTTTTGTGTGTTAAATATGGCTTGGGTGGGGCTAGAGTTTTCCACTTTCATGAAGGTTCTGTGCCTCTAACCCCAGCAAATGTGGAGGGATAACTGTATCATAAAGGAATAACAATAACTGATTATTCCTGGGGAGTGGGAGGTCAAATATGTATTCCCTTTTTTGTAGTTCAGTTGGTTAGTCTGCAGCTTGTGTTTGTGGTTTGGTTTAGTTTAGTTCGTTATATTGTTATTGTGTTTGTTTTTCCCTATTTGTTGTTTTATTGTATTTTAAATATTTTTAAAAAATCAATTGCACTATTGAAATTGTGCTCTTCTTTATTTCAGATCCCTTTGTGAAAATCCAGCTTGTCCACGGGTTAAAATTGGCAAAAACCAAGAAGACCTCTTGCATGAAGGCCACTATTGATCCATTCTACAATGAGTCTTTCAGTTTCAAGGTCCCACAAGAAGAACTTGAAAATGCCAGCTTGGTCTTCACAGGTAGGTTTTGCTGTCGCTTTCAGATATGGTCCTGAGATTTACCAAGAAATCTTGATTACGTAGTTGATTAGCGAAGTCTTAATTAATTTGCATCACAATCCGAAGTCCATATCTGCAGATTCTGTAACCATGGATTCAACCAATTACGGCTCGAAAATATTGAAAAAGAGCTTTGATTTTACTATTTTATATATGGGATTCCATTTTCCTACACCGTTGTACATAATGGGACTTCAGCATCCACAAATTTTGGTATCCACGGGGGGGAGGTACTGGAACCAAACTAGCAGATGCCAAAGACCCACTGTGCTGTTAATTTTGTGTTGGAGTACATCTTCATATAGTTGCTGCAATGTATGGGGTATTTTTGTACTTTTGTAATCCTATACTTTTTACCTTAAAGGTTTACGCATTGTATGTATTTTAATTTCTTTGTCATGGCCTTTGGCTAGCACCATAAACAGATTGGAATTGAATCATATAGTTGCCTGTGAAGAAATACATTCCAGAGGAAAAGTGGGCTTCCTATTTTAGATGATCAGGAGGGAAGATCTTTTTAGAAGGCCATTGTCATTAAAAAAATAAAACATTCTAAACAATCCCCCAGATTAATTGGAAGAAAATGTTTAAAATCAATGAGTGTAACAAATTTGAAGACACCCTCTGATGCTGCAGAAAAGCACTGGAGAAATGCAGGAATGCAGCTTGATGCTGTGCTGAGCCTCAGAGACATTTTGAGAATGACGAGGCATCACATTGCTTTTTCTGAGTGTCTGAGGGCTAGTGAAGTAAGGATTAGCACTCATCCTCTCTCTTCAGCTCAGTATAATGTCAAAATACTCTTGTCTCCTTTTCTGGGAGAGTGAGGGGGCTTAGAGTCATAGGCCCTTTCTGCAACTCACCTTTTTATGGAACTGGGGTGTGGGATCGCGCGAGCAGCCTCTAGCGAGAGGCTCTTGTGTCCTGGTTCCTTCAGCTTTGCAGCTGCTGCCTGCTCGCACGAGAGCCCCTCCTCTTCCTTCCGCAGTGGAGCCTGGGATTTTCCCAGGCTGTGCTGGGGCAGGAAGCGCGAGCGCCGCAGCTCTGGAGCTCGTGCGGAGCCCCAGAGCAATGTGTGATCGCGCACCATTTTCGGCTCGCAGCAAAAATGAAATAGTGCGTGATTGGTGCCTGCCAGGCCCTGGAGCATTGTGCGATTGTGGGTGCGTAGTGCGGACAGCTCCTTCCAGTTGCGCGACGCTCCAGGGGCCCTTTTGCATGGCAAATGCTGTGCGAAAAGGGCCATAGTGAGAAGAGATTTTGGTTGTCTGCTGAACCATACCAAGACCTGTGGAGCCCTGGGTTTCAGTAGGAATAATACTCCTTAAAAAATGTGGCCATTCAGCCATTGACCATGTTGTCTGGGATGGTGGGATTTATAATCCCAACACATGTGGAAGCCGCTAGGTTGGTACTGCTGAGTCAGAACAAGTGAGGTTTTTAAAAAGATATTAGCGTATCAGTGTTTCCTGGCCAAAGTTCTTCCGCCTGAGGGTCTAGTCTCTCTGAGGAAGCCTTTTCACTCCTGACACCCTCAGTTTCTGCTCCTGGTTTCTAAGACATTCTGTGGTTACTGCTCAGCCTTCTGTGGTTACCACTCAGTCCTGGTGTCAGTCCTCACTGACAGATTTCATTCCTTAGTGGGTGATAATCCATCAGGCACACATTACTGTGTTCTCAAAGGACATCCTTTAAGGCCTCCCTTATTGAACATCACTGTCCATTAAGAGGTGGCTCAGTTCAGGCATCACATCAAACCAGGATTGTAGAACATTGCTGTGGTTTAGTGAAGGGGCGGACAACAGCTTTCATGTTGCATGTAGCTGAGAGTCATCTGGCATTGCTGAATGTGCCATAAAAAAAAGTGAAAAAGCATGATTTATCTTGAAAGTCACTGTTCTTTCTTTGAACCCCAAAAGCGCTTGGGATTACGAATGTGCTTGATAACAAGACGGAAGGTGTGCACTTTCCCATTTCAAGGGGGAAAGACCATTCTTGAAAATTAACAGCACCACGTACTTTGCACCAGAAGTCTGTTTCTGCAGTCTCTGGGGGGGTTCATGGTCCTTCCATTTCCCCTGTTGTAGAAGTTGCCTGCCCCAGTTTTATGTGAAGTTTTAATCAGCAAATCATAGTTGTTTGCCTCTCTCCCACAAACATGAGTCAGAAACCATGGTTAGACTATGATTTGATATGGTGTCTGAACTGATAAGCCATAGTTATAGGCATTGATCCACCTCCAGTGGCTGCCGCTTCATGGAAGTGGGAAGAAAGTTCAGGGTGGAAAGTGGAAGCAGGTAAGTAGCTTGAAACTAGTTGTACATCTGAGAGCCTCAAACCGTGGCTTGGAGTCTGAATGAAGGTTAGCCCAAAATGTCACTTAGTGTGACGTTTGAACTGAGCCTCTATTGACAATGGTAGATTTTTTTACCCCTTTCTTTCTGCTTTTCCTTTCCCCCCTCTTTGTAACATTTCAGCATCTCCATTTAAAGGCAAATGGAAAGGAAAGAAATGTTGTTGTGGTTTTCATTTTGTGCATGAGAGCCACAGACACTGCACTTGAGATGAGAAACTGAAATTGAATCCATTAGCTTGTTTCCAAACATTTCATAACCAAAGTGTTGCTCATCAGCAATTCAAATCTCACTCGTCATGCACAGAAATTTTCCTCTGCTGAAAGGCAGTAATTAATTGGAACATTGCTCCATCTTGAATATATTATGTCAGGTGTGGAAGGATGTAACCATATCTGCAGTCTGTTGGATGGCCTCATTATGCGCAAGAGAAAATCAGAACCTCTCAAGCCACTTTCTTCTCCTTCTGACCCTCAGTGGAGGAAAATCACCAGCTGCCTGCTACCAGATGCTTGTTTATTAAAAAAGATTGCTTCAGTTGCATTTTGTTGCATTTGTTTCTTTGCTTAGAGCAAAGAATGAGGAAACATGCCCAAATTCCAGTTCTGAAAGGGTCTTGCAGGTGGATTCAGGCAGAGGGAAGAATCAGAATATGAGTGTGGGAGGATCAGATGTACAGTCAGCCCTCCACATTTGCAGGTTTCACTTGTGGATTTGATTATTCATGGATTATTTGCTGTCACCTCTGCTGCTTCCCTATGCCATTTTTAATAGAGACTGCAAGCCTCATGAGACTGAGAAACTGCGAATGAGGCTTGTAAGTCCCTGTTAAAAATGGTGTGGGGCAGCAGTGGATGAGGCTGTAAGCCCCACCAGCTCCCCACTTCCATCTTGTGAAAGAACCCTGATGCCTCAAAGGAATCCATGGTGGGTTGACTATGGTGATCATACTTTTTTGTGTGTTAGATATGGTTTGGGAGGGCCTAGAGTTATTCCCAGTTTTTCCACTTTCACAGGGGTCCTGTGTCCCTAAGCCTAGTGACTGTGGCAGGATAACTGTAATTCTCACATTTTTGGACATTTTATACGAAGCACAGTTCAGTTCTGTGTATATCTAGTCAGGAGTAAACTCTAGTTCATCAGCTGGCATGTATGCAAAATACAGTTCAAATTTGTGCATGTCTGTTCAGGACTAAGTCTTAGCATCATTTCCAAGGCTGCTAACTACAGCTCAATGCTGTGCAACAGTTTCCTGGGCTTTAAATATTCTTTCTCCAGGTACTAAGAGTTAATTGCAAGACAGCTGTCTGTCTGGATGCAGAACCACTGTAGATCTCATGCAACCTGAAGGGCTAAGATTACTTACGAGAATTTCAGGTCTCCAAGACATGGAAGACCAGGCAAATCCCTAGACCAGCTAGGGCAGAATCTGGTCCTAGGCTCAAAAATCTTCTATATATACACCAACTTGTTGCATCCTCATTGTCTCCCATTGCATTCTTGATACACCTGATTTCATGTGTGTACGTGTGTGTGCATATGTAAAACACTAGCATGTTTTTAACAAGTAATCTGACAGCGTAGCTCAGATATCTTTTTCTGCATCTACTGAGAAGATGCAGGCCATTTCTGCGGTAGACTGTTGTAGTGCTGTTACTCCGCTTTCAACATCCTGTGGAATCCTGGGGTTTGCAGTTTAGGGAGAGGCCTCAAAGGCCCCTCCCTAAACTGCAAATCCCAGGATTCCATAGGATGTTGAAAGCAGAATAATAGCACTATAACAGTCGAATTTGGAAATGGTCTTACAAGAACTGCCTGGCCTCCAACTAACTAACTCTGACATGTTAGTTAGAACACAGGTTCTCAGACTTGTCTTGTGGAGGTTTTGGACTTCAACTCCCAGAGATCTCAGCCGCTGTGGCCAGTGTTTGGGAATTCTGGGAGTTGAAGTGCAGATATACATGAGGACCGGAGTTTCGAGAACCACTGACATGCACAGAAATGGAAAGATCCCACTGTACCATCTCAAGATGATTGGATATTGAAACTGTTGAATAAGGTGGAGATGGACGAGTTGATTACTTTAATGAGAGAAGTTTCTTTGAAGGAATTTCAGAAACAGTGTGAAAAGATCATAATGTTGCTAAGAGGAGTTGGGGTAGACATGCAACAGTAGGGTTGGAACTGTTAGTGTGGAACAGTATTTTGACTTTGTTAGACTATACTACATTTAATATAATTTGGGAATTCATTAGAAGTAGAAAAGTAAAGTAAACATATAATACAGATAACTGTTATAATCATTTAGGTATGGGTATTTTGGAGAGGTTTTGAAGTATAACAAGGTTTCATTGAAAACCAGTTTCTAGGGAGGTGGAAGTCAAATATGAAATCCTTGTATCTCTTTATGTTATGTTGTGTGTTTGTTAGTTTAGTTGGTAGTTTGCTGTTTAGATACTGTATTTTTTTGTAGTTTTTGTCTGTATTTTCTTAAATGTTCTTTTATAGTAGTTAGAAATAGAGATAATAAATTTAAAAAGAGAGAGAAAGAGAGAGGGAGACAAACACTGCAGCCAGTCATCCCAGATGGAATCAAGTGACCTGGACAGGAGTCAGGTCATGTGTTCTTGTGGCTTTTGGCATCTTTGCTTACCTGCTCCAGAAATTGACCACTGACCACTGACCTCTCCAGGCCATGACATTTTCCTGTCATCCGAACAGGCCCTGACATAATGGAATGCATACCAAAATCCAGTGAGTTGTCTCTCTATATGTACAGACAGCATTCTCCATTATTCTGTTATCTTTCTGATACCTGCCAGTTTTAATCAGTAATGCAGCAGAAATTTTGAAATTCAAACACTTCTCAGGAAAGTACTGACAGCCATATTGCCCAAAGCGAGTCCAAAATTCAGGCAGCTGCATTGATCCCTGTCGACTAAATCCCTATCTACCATTCCCATGGACAGCTCAGATGGTCTCTGCAGCAAGTTTCAAATATCCAAAAATATTTTTTAAAGATCTTTAGGCAAAAACTACAAAAGTATCCAAAACGTATACGTGATTTTTTTTAAAAGAACACTTTTTTCTTTGAAAATGCAAACAGATGTAAAAGTTGCAACAGCCAAAAAAGAGAAAACATGACTACAAAAAGAGAAAACAAGGAGCAGTGGATTCAAGCTGCAGGAAAAGAGATTCCATTTAAACCTCAGGAAGAATTTCCTGGTGGTCAGAGCTGTTCCGCAGCGGAATATGCTGCCTCGGAGTGTGATGGAGTCTCCTCCTTTGGAGGCTGGATGGCCATCTGTTGGGAGTGCTTTGATGTTGTTCCTGCATGGCAGGGGGTTGGGCTGGATGGCCCCTGGGGTCTCTCCCAATTCTATTATTCTGTGATTCAGTGACTAGCTAATAATATCTAGAGGCTAAAATGGCCTGTTTCTCCATTATAAGAACAGGCATTAAGCATGCAGCAAAAGTACATTCAGGCATCAAAATGGAATACGGAGATAACTAGCATTCAGCAACCCCTGTCCTTTGCTTCTAGCAAAGAAATATAAAATCTTTTGTTTCTAGTAAAAATCCTGAACTTCTGCATATCTTGATTGGATGTTGCATCACACCGATTAAGGCTGCTTTTGTTGTTGTGTGCCTTCAAGACATTCAGCAGTCCCTGTCCTTTGCTTCTAGCAAAGAAATATAAAATCTTTTGTTTCTAGTAAAAATCCTGAACTTCTGCATATCTTGATTGGATGTTGCATCACACCGATTAAGGCTGCTTTTGTTGTTGTGTGCCTTCAAGACATTTGTTTCTTACTGCAGCCCTAAGGCAAACCTATCACAGGGTTTTCTTGGCAAGATTTGTTCAGAGGGGATTTTGCCTTAGCTTCTCTCCAAGGCTGAGACAGTGTGACTTGCCTAAGGTCACCCAATGGGTTTCCATGGCTGAGTGGACATTCGAATCCCGGTCTCTTAAAGTCCTAGTCTAGCACTCAGATCATTATGCCACGCTGGCTCTCTAAAAGTATCCTTACGTTGCTTAATTCCTGTGTGGAAATTTTAGCAGCTCTTGGGATCTTTTCTTTTTAATTGTGGAGCACCCTTCGGAGTGTCAAAGTTAAAAATATATGCAGGAGGCCCCCACCTTTTAATACCCCGTTTTTTTGATGGCTTGCTCTTTTGACACTTCCAAATTAATCCAAATTTCATTAATTCGATGTGGTGTCTGTTCTTTCATCATTTCTTCTTGCCTGTGGAGGCTCGCTTGGGCCCACTCCCATGCACGTGTGGTCCCAAGCCCTGCCTATGGAAAGAGCAGATCTCCTGGTCGAATTAATGGAATTTGTCTATTTTGCAAGCATCAAAGCAGCAGGCTTCTTCTTGCCTACGGAAGCTTCCCTTGGGACCATACATACACTGCTTGCAAAGCAAGTTTGGGGACGGGAAAGGCACAAAGCTAGCTGAGAGACTTTACAAGCAGTGCATGCATGCAGTCGGTCCCAAGTCTCTGTAAGCCCTTCATTTTCCCTACAATAGATGGGTTCTGTTTTTCGACCATTTCCGTTTTCTGACTGCTCCAGTCCCTAACCTGTCAGGTAAGCAGGGGAAGCCTGTACATCAGTGCATTCAGAGATACTTATAGCTATCCAGCAGTGTTACAATAAGTCTTTCACCCACTTTTAATTAAAGCCGAGACCATGAATTTTTGGCTTTAGAAATGAGGGTTAAATAGAGTACGGTCATTCCTCCACATTCACTATGGTTAGGGGCACAGGACCCCTGTGAAAGTGGAAAAACCATGAATAACTCTAGGCCCTCCCAAACCGTATTTAACACACAAAAAAAGTATGATCATTATGTTCAACCCACTGTGGATACCTCTGAGGAACCAGGGTTCCTTCACAGGGCAGAAGTGGGTTGCTTGTGGGGCTTATTGCCACTTCCACTGCTGCCCCACACCATTTTCAATAGGAGCTTATAAGCCTTGTTCACAGTTTCTCAGTCTCACGAGGCTTGGAGTCCCTGTTAAAAATGGGATAGGGTGGCAGCAGAGGTGACAGCAAATAATTTGTGAATAATCAACTCTGCAAAAGTGAAAGACGCAAATGCGGAGGGCTGACTGTATTAACAACTGGTCAAAGAAATATATAAATATATAATTGAATAGCAATTGACGAACAAAAAGTAAATTGACATAAAATGAACATTATTCTCATTCTGTAGAAGAGTTTCAAATGAAAAGATTGTTTAAGAACAGGCACAAAACAATAAAATACAAAGTTTTGTTGTGCAAAATATTTTACAAATCATTTTTTGACAGTCATGTTTGCTTCATATTATTTCACAGCCAAAGAGACAGTTTAGAGAGAGGTTCTTTTTTAGGGTATATTTTTAGCAAGGGAATTCTCCAAGTCAGAAAAATGCAGGTGATGACTTATCTTCAGTCTTCATTAGCCCACCAGAAAAGAGTTTTGCACACTTTCATGGAACTTTTCTGCCTTGCTGCTTAGAGAGGCATTCAGTGATGTACTTAGAGTTAACTACTGGAGAACTCTAGTACCTATCTATAGAGAATTCTAAGTATATCACCAAACTGCAAATTCCAGAATTTCATAGGATGAAAATGTGACTATTAAAATGGTATGGAACTGTTATATCTGTTTAGTGCAGACACACCTTCAGTGTTCCCACTAATCAGAAAGGCCTTGCATTCTGATCCTGTAAACCCTGCCTACACCATACCACTGGTCCTGCTTACTGAAATATGTGTCTTGCTAAAAATAGATGGACCAGGAGGCAGTGGTTACCACAAGTGATTTCCAGGTATTTCCCTGATTACTAAGTAGTCTCCAAATTAAAGTAGAATGCTTGACCTTCGATGGCAAGATTAGTGATTACTCTCAGAGAGTAGGGCTTGATTGCAGGATCAAATGTTTATTGACAAGGCTTTTGAAAAAAGTCTGTGAGCTATTGCAAATTATTAGGAAGCAGAGCCTAAACTGGAAAATGCCGCAGTGGCAAGACAGGCCACATTTTCCCATGAGAAGTTACCCACAACATTAGATCAGCTGCAGGGGGCTGGAGCACGAATCCCTCCAGAGTTCGTATTTCTGACTCAGGAAATAACATTCTCAGATTACTTCTACAGACCTTCTAATACAAAGCAAGAGGAACCTGCAACCAAATGTTTAAGGGTGGCGTGCTGTTGTTTAGAATTCCAACTATTGCATTTTGTCAACCATGTTTCTGTCCCCCCCCCCCCCACAAAGACCTCCATGGCCACAGAGGATGCTTGGTCTACATCAGGCCATTATGCCAGAAGTGGACAATGTCTAGAAGGCCAGAGGTCAAGTCTCCTTCCCCGATCATGTTGCCCTGGAGGGCTGATCCCTTCCTTCCAGCACCCTCTAGGTTTTTATTGCCCTAAAAGGGTGATCGCACCTCCTGGGGGTGCAGCTGGAGGCTTCATCCAGCCTTTGATCCTTGTGCTATTTTAGGTCTGAGGGAATGTTCAAAACCTACGAGTAACTATTTTGAATAAAGGCCCTAAAAGAGCCCTCCCCTAAAGTTGAGTAAAATGGCCACTTGTGTCCCCTTATTTTAGGCCCCAGGGCCATGCTCCACCCCCTACTCTTACAGGGTCATCTCCCTTAGGGTTGTTTCTCCAAAAGATATTTTGAACTTCTACACGTATTTGAGTTCTGCAAAGCTGTTGAAATCCCAATCTTGGTTCAGGTTGATGCTGTTTTGGCTCCATGTAGAGAGCGGTCATGGTGTAGTGGTTTGAGCATTGGACCAGGATTTTGGAGATGAGGGTTCAGTTCCCCACTTGGCCATGGAAACCCACTGGGTGACCTTGGGCATGCCACACACTCTCGGCCCTGGAAAACCCCATGATAGGTTCACTTTAGGGTCACCGTGATTTGGAAATGACTTGGAGAACAGCAACAGCTGCACTGATAGCACAAACATTTGAAATAGAAGGAATGATGTTTGGCTTCTGATGTGACTCAGGTAGACTGTTTTTAAAAATTTTGACAGAGTAACTCTGGTTCATTTTATTCCAGTCTTTTTGGGCAGAGTCAACTTTTTTTTTTTGCTTGATAATATTAATAGTTTATTTGCATTTTGAGAATTGCATTGTTTGCTTGTTTCTGCACTTCTATAATTCTTGCTCACTTCTACATCTGTAAAGGAACAGAATTACTCTCAAGTTTCCAAAAGTACCTAAAAATTAGAAATTCCTACTACTGGAAGACAAAGGAAGCTGAAAGCGTAGCAGTATAGATAATACACAGTTCAGAAACGAACTGGATCTCTTTCTCAAACTCTCTTGAGAATCATTGTGCGAATATACCATCCAGCTCTAAAGCTGGCTGCAAATCTGAAAAATCAAATATATTGCCTTTCTAATCATGATATATTAAAACTTAATAAATCATAGGTTTGCATTATTTCCCATGGGAACTCTGAACCTCTTAAGCTTACACATTTTCCAAGCTTCTGGAAGGAAAGAATACATTATTTAAAAAAAAACAAAACTAGTTTTTTTCTTTAAGAGAAAAGTCCACAAAATTCAGGATACTGAAGGGATATCTGTGGCTCACTGCATTTTCACCAACTTTGATTGGTGCTTCAGCTGTAGGTCTTCCTTTAGCCATGCTCCATTGATGTCCAGACATGGTTACAGAAAGGCACTCTATCTGCATTTTTTCCTGGAATGATTCAAAATGTTAGTGTTAGTCCATGCATGGGAACTGGATATCTGAAGGTTCTCCTGCTTCTGTAGGAACCAAGCCCTATTAGGAATGGTTGAAAGATATGGATGTATTTAGCCTCAAGAAGATGAGGATGTAATAGCAAGTTCCAGACGTGATAGTCATGCAAGTTTGTTTCAGCAAAACAACAACGAATCTTGTGGTTCCTTTTAAGGCACATGTATGGTTGTAGTATGAGCTTTCACAGCTGGCCATCTAATTCATTTGATGGCTGGAGTATAATACTTGAGCATTATGTATAATGTACGCATTGTAAATAGTTGGAGGGTGGGGAAAAGGTGGAAATGGGATGCAGAAAATAACAAAACTATTAGTAATATTTGCCATTAACAAAGGTATTGGTGATCTCATGAACATACTGGCATTGATTAAGACCATGTGGTTTGATCAGCATTTGTTATATGATACAAATACACAGATATTTGCTGGAAGCTGATGTACCTCTGAAGTTGTAAAGGGGAAGAGTTTCGTTTTGAAGGTGGTTTTATTTTGTTCTGCTATGCTGGAACAGAGAGACCTGTGAGACCTTGTAGGCTTATTAACATATAGCCAGTAGTCAGTTGATTTAGACATGATAGCTGTCATTAGATATCTGAAAATCTGTCATGCAGAAGGAGGACTACACTTGTTCTTGGTTGCCCTGTAACCTCTAACATTTTTTTTTAGATAAAAAACATAGATGTGACTCCAACACCTTCTTTCTTAGATGAATAAATTTCTCCAGTTGTGAAATATTTCAGCATACTTGTTGACCGTGCTTTTTCCCCCTAGTTTCTTACCATCATATAATTCAGATTCTAGCAATGCATTTCATTAGCTTGAGGAAGGCCACAAGCACAAGGGTGAATTATTTTTGTTCTTGACATCTTAAACAGTGAGCGAGTTGCACGTTGTAAGCGACATGCCAGTGGTTCACACGGCCTAAATGGTTAATTATTTAAAACTTTTAAACGACATAAAAGAGAAAAAAAAATGTCTGTGGCAATAAAATTTTGAGGAACATATGTTAGGAAGCTGGCATGCATATAGATAGCAAAGTGTTAGAAGGAAGGAAAGAACACATTATTTTGGGGATGGTTTTTAAAGGCAAGGCTTATCTTTTTTTTTTTTTTTAGATTACAATTTTTGTAATAATTGACACTTGTGTTTCTGTTATTCAAAGACCTTTGCATGCTGTCTGGGTGGGGAATCTTCTGTACCCCCTATTTCAGAACACATTCCTTGGGGGTTATTTCTTGGCACACGGAGCTGATGCCAGTGGTGGGTGGGCTTGCCTGCTTGCCTGCTCATTTTTCATTCCTTTTCTCTTGCCCCCTTTGCCTTGTCCCTCTGTCCTTCCCCAAGCAATTGGCTGTTAGAGGAGCAAAAGATCAGATTTGCCAGGGGCTTGAGTTGCTTGGTCCCACAGAACTTTTGAAATTAGACCTAATCATGCTGGTTTTGTTTCCAGACCTAGCTTTCTGTGTCAGCTCCATTACAGTAAGAGGTCCCTGTCCTTGCCTTCAGGCTTACTGTCTGAAAAAGCGCAACACAAAAGGGAAAGGGAAGGAAGGTGAAAGAGGAAAAAAAGAGGGCTGCTTTCGGCAGGGCTGCTGCCCATCTCTTCTTCCATTACTGCTCACAGGGGACAGCTGAGGAATTCAGGACATTCTCACAAGATTAAATGTTAGTTAAAAGATGACAATTAACAAACCCAGTAGCCAGCAACACAAGGGAACTGAAAGCATCACAGTGGGTTGTGTGCCACCGTATAACAGTATATTCATAACATTAAAAAAAATTAAAACAACAACAACAACAACTAGAAAGGCAATTGGAAAGCTTTTCATCCAACAGCGGAAAGAAAAAGAAGGATAACACCAAAGGTGGGGTGCTTTAACAGGGAAAACTACCTTCTGTCATGCCGCCCTGCGATGGGCCCGGTGACTGTTCCCATCACATCTGGTCTGACCCTCAGTGGGCAGTGGTAGAGAATGTTCTCTAGAGGTCTTGTGTTCCTTTGGCATTTGGCCAGGATCATACATGGAGCATGAACAAAGCTAAGGAGTGATACTGCGTCGCTCTTGTTTGCAAGCATGTTCCCCGGGCACTCAAGCAGCTCAGCAAATTTCATTCTGATGCTAGTAAAGAGCAAGAAGGCCTTTAATGCATTTTGCTTTGCATCATTTCCTTTGCTTTTTGGGGACTGTTGCAAGAAGTGACTCTTTCTGCTGTCTCTCTCTTGTTCCCCATATTAAGGGCTTAAGAGAGAGAGCACAGCAGACAGCAGCTTCATAGTTTTAAAAACAGTATATTACTTTATTTATACTTGCAGGGCCCTACATAGGCAATTTTTCTTATGATGAGAACACCTCTTTCTTCTGACCAGAGTTATTTCACTTCTTCATCTTTGGAGCTCTTTAAAAAGTCTCTTGGTGCTTTTCCATTGGCTTCAGTAGGAGAATATGCACATAATGCAAACCATAGTTTAGTATTATGTGGACAAACCATAGTGTGACTCATAATTGCAAGCTCCTCTCTGTTTACACCTTCAGTGTGGCTGCAACAGGACCAGGAGCTTCACTTTCCATTTTAGATTAACAAAAGTTTAATGGGTTCAAATTTAACAAATTGGATAATTCTAACAATGGTTTGTTGAAAGAAACTAACTTCTTAAACAGTGCTTTGATGCTAGCTTACTTCAACAACCCACAGTTAAAGGTTAGCCACTGTTTTTCAGGTTCAGATGGCAATGCAAGCTGAGATTATGCAAAACTGGAAGCAAAAGCTTTCAGCCTCTTAACAGCTTCACTGAGAGGAAAAGGAAGTAGAGGTGGAGGAAACAAACCTAAAGTTCTCTTGGGCTCTTTCTCATAAACCATTTCCTCAGGAGCCTCCTCTTTATGCACAGTTGAGTGCTGCCAGTTTGGCTACGTGAGCACAGAAATGGCAGCAGCTGCATTCTCTAAAGCTCACTTTTCATGGTAGTTCCCATGACATCAACAGAACAGGGTAAGAGGAAGTGGGTCAAATATGTCTGCCCAGACATGATGTATAAATTAATAAAGCAATTTTGTGTCTGTGTGTGTATGTATGCATGTATGATCCTTTGATTTTGTTGTTTTTAATGCCCTGAAGGAATTTGTCCAACATCCTCGGGTTATATCCTACGTAACGTTTTGCCTCTCCAGTTCTCCTTCCCTAGGGAGTCTTTCTTGCATATATTGGAGTAACTTTTTCAGCTGTGTGGAGTCTGTGGGGCACTGGAAGCTGTGTTAATAGACCTGTGTGGTTCTTTTTCGAAAGGTTTTTTTTTAACGAATACACTGAGCACTAATGACTGAAAATGAATGCTTTGTAGTTATAGCAGCATACGGCCTGGTATGCGCCTGATGGTTTCTGTGTAGATCAGGAGTGCTGATAATTATCACTTAAATGACTCATCTGTTGCCAGCAGTTGGGGAGATGAAGGATTATAGGAAGAGCATTTGCAAAACAGGGCTGTGATGCTGCATTGGATCTCTCCTGACACATTTACCTACTGCAAGAAGACAGGTGGCATATGCCTGGCATCATTAAAAGCAAGGGTATAGAAGTAAATATTGGAAATACAAGGGCTCATCATAACAGTTCCCCCACAGTTAAGCCCCTTGGCCCTGTCCTAAGGAGACTTCTCAAGTGCAGGCAGCTGTTTTCATTCATATCAAGAAGCGGTTTTCATCCACCCCCCTCCTGAGGAAAAGGTCTTTTGTGAAACTGATGGGTTCCAACTCAAGACCAGGCAAGCTCACACTATTCTGTATTACAGCAGGGGGAGCTCACCCATACCTCAATCCTGGGAAAAGCATCTCCACCCTAGTACATGTCCCAGCTATGCTGAGGCATGCAGCTATGCTTAGAGCAAACAGGGAAGCCTGAGGGGTGGCAGATGATGTCATCATCCCGGCTTAGCAAAAAGTCCCTGCAGAGCCTGGCTGCACCATCCCACTCATGAAAGGAGACTCTTTCTTCGTTACCGATACTTACTTGTCTGTAATCATTGTCACAGAGAGCCAGTGTGGTGTAGTGGTTTGAGCAGTTGACCATGACCCTGGAGAGCAGTGTTTGATTCCCTGCTCAGCCACGGGAACCCACTGGGTGACCTTGGGTGCATCACAGAGTCTCAGCCCCAGACAACCTTGTGATAGGTTTGTGTAGGGTTGTCATAAGTTGGAAATGACTTGAGGGCACACAACACCAACCAGTGCCACAGTCCCACCCGTGAATTAGACACAGAAGAAGTGGAGACAGTGGCAGCACTGTGCCTGGACCTGAGCACTGGACCAGGTACAGAGCCAGCCAGAACGGACTGGCATAGCTGAGTTGAATCAGTAGGCGAGGTAGGGAAAAGGAGCAAATCTTCATACAGTGGGAAACCTTTGGCCCTCCAGATGTTTGGGACTGAAACATGAAACCTTGACCATGCAAATCTGGGGATAAAGGCCATAACGTCTGGAAGAGGTTCCCCACTCCTGACGTTCAAACTTCTTTCACTAGTTGTAGAGATGGCTACCAACCCATGGCTATCAGTAGCCACCTCTAAGAAGGCTATGCTTGTTATAGATTGTGCCATAGTTTATGTTATGTTATAGTTTTATTACTATGCTGCCTTTCAGTCAAAAAGGCCTTCTAAAGAGTCTCCACTGTCTTTCCTGCTACTGCAACAACTATTATGGTCACTTTTTTGAATGTGCCACCTTTTTTCCAGAAACAGGACTCAAAGCAGCTTACAAATTAATGCAGATATAATAAACATATTATCGTAGAATATTATCATAGAGATGTAGTTAAGCTATCAATAACAATATAAATACAACATTAAACATGCAGAAAAATCTGACATAAAAATTTAAAAGTACCAACCTTGCAAAAGCTGTTTAAAAAAACCCACCTTAAATCCTGGGAATTTTGCCCTGAAGCAAAAACCAGTTAGCAAAAATGCACAAACAGATGCAACATGATAGGACCTCACCCCACTCCTGGCCTCTTTGTAAGGTTTCCCAAGCAGTGTGATGGGCCAGAGGAGACAGAAGAACTTTGTTGTGATGTGCCTTCAAGTTGTTTCAGACTTAGGGCTACCCTAAGGTGAATTTTATCACAGGGTTTTCTTGGCAAGATTTGTTGAGAGGGTCTTTGCCTTTGCTTCTCTCTGAGGCTGAGAGTGTGTGACTTGCCCAAGGTCACCCAGCATGTTTCTGTGGCTGAGTGGGGATTCGAACAGAGGAACTTAACTGGTGATAATAACCACAGTCTCTTCCCTGCAGCAGTGCTTCCCAGGGTGCAGCACCAGCCTTTATAACAGTGGTTGGGAATGTGTACCTCTCCAGATATTGTCGTGCTGCAGCTTACATCAGCCGTTAGCAGTATAGCCAGTGGTAGAAGTTGATGATGTGATTGCTGCCATGTAGAGTTTGCCACAGGTGTTACGCATGACATGGAGTAGTCTTCTTTGGCTCTGAGATGTGGGGACCAGTAGTTCACCCATGCACCCAACATGCTAAAGATTATTGTAGTGTTTGTGTTCACTGGCACCAACTGTTTCTTTCTTTCCTGGAAGCTCTCCAGGGACCGGCTGCTGATGGCTTGCAGACTGCCCTGGGTCCATGGACTAGTACTTGGAGTAGCAGTGGTGCAGAGAAAGTTGCAAGGAAGAAACTCTGCTCCCTCTCTCCTCATATAAAATGTGGCCAGGGTCACCGGCTGAAGCAGAAGGATGGGAAGCCCGGGAAAGGGAGTACTTCTCTGCAGAACACCTGACTAAACTGTGACACTCCCTGCTGCAGGATAGGGTGATGGCTGCAAGCTTCAGTGTCTTTAAAAGGAGATTGTGTAAACTCATGGAGGATGAGGCCAGGATGGCTATACATCTCCTCTGGTACCAGGGGCCATGTGCCTCTCTGTATCAAAGGTTGAGGTTCAGCTGTAATCATGTCCTACTAATGGGTTTCTCATGGCTGACTGATTGGCCACAGGGTGAATAGAATACTAGAGTAAGCAGGCCTCCCATCTGATCCAAAATGTCTCCTCTTATATTACCTGCACTATTAGAGGCAGGACACCTGTCAATACCAGTTACTGGAGAACAAAGGTGGGAAGGTGCTGTTGCTCTCATGTCCTGTCTCATGTTCTCCAGAAGCGTCTAGTTGCCCATTGTGTGAACTGAATGCTAGACTAGATTGAGAGGGGGGGGGCCTTTTGGTCAGATTTGACATGTCTTACCTTGTATTTTGATACACAACACCACTTCTGGATTTGAATTCCAGAAGTGAAACTCCATCCCCTCCAGCTATCATCCCCATTTGAAAGTCCAAGACTAACCTCTGTCTGTTAGAGGTGCTGGAGAACCCACAAAGCAGTCTCCATAGACAGTACGCTGGCTCCAAGTGTAAACACAGGCCCTGTAAGAATGCACTCAGGTTTAACAGGGGAAGATCCAATAGTGCTGCAGAGCAAAAAACTGAAGATAATGGAGTGGGAGAAACCCACCTGCCACAGAGGTCAGAGGGCCTTTTTCGGTGAGTGGAGTTCCTGCTCCACTTTTATTCTTTGCCTGTATAGTCACTTTAAATCCTCCATCGTATGTTGTTGTTGTGTACCTTCAAGTTGTTTCCAACTTACGCTGACCCTAAAGCTATTGCAGGGTTTTCTGGGGCTGAGATAGTAATAGCAAATCCATTCATCAAGCAAGTGTTCGTGTGTAATGGAGTATTTTGAGAAAAGGGCATGGCTGACGAGCTGGAATATAGATTGCTGTATTATGATGCAGGCCCACTTGTTTACCCTTGTAGATAAATGTCCCTTCACATGTTTATTCATTTGCTCAAAGAAGGCAATATTATCTCTCTTAAAAGTCCACCCTAGGAGGTCAGCAAACTGGTAGTCTCCAGATATTTTGGACTAAAATCCTAGCTGAGGCTGATGGGAAGTGTAATTCAAAATATCTAGAGTATACAAGGTTGTCAGCTACTTGATCTATCCGATATTTCTTGTCCTTGTTTAAGTACAACCTTATCTGGTGCTGGTTATCAATTTCCTTTAGTTTTGTTTCAGTAGGAGTATTTTGACCTTTAGAAAAAGCATGTTCTGGCAGGATTTCTGCAGGTCTGTCAGTTCTGTTTATTCAAATCTGCCGTTGTAGCTTTCTTCAAAATGGCAGGAAAGTCTTGCAGTTGAGGACATATCACTGAGTAAGAACTGGTTTTGCACTATGTATGTCACCTGGCTTTAACTCTGTTTTTTTTTAATCTTCAGTTTATGGCCACAACATGAAAAGCAGCAATGATTTTATTGGAAGAATCGTGATAGGCCAGTACTCGACAGGCTCTCCAGAATCCAAACACTGGAGACGCATGCTCAACTCCCACCGCACTGCTGTGGAGCAATGGCACAGTCTCCGTTCACGGGCCGAATGTGACCGTGTCTCACCAGCTTCCCTGGAGGTGACTTGAGGATGACAGTGACCATGCTGCCAGGGCATTACCTGAGCAGATATGTACACAAGACAAATCACCCATACACTTGCACATGATCACCCTGGAATTACAGCAACTGTTGTGACTGCTGGTAACAGTTGCATTAGCCTCTGTGCCTCAGCCATCTTTCACTCATTGCTTATTTGTTTCTGGATCATGGACCACTCAGTGCATATGGCATCCTACCACTTGTGTCCGGTGCTGCATCCACATCACAGTCCTAACATTGCCGTGTGGGAAGGTGGGAACTGTTCCAATGGTGGTTTGCAGATAAATTTTAAGAATTCCTTTGCTGCCTGCTGTGTTACCTTCTAGTGCAGATTGCAGACTGAAAATGCTGACTTGCTCAGAGGCTTTTCAGTTGTCTCTGCTAAACCTTATCTCTACACCTCTGAGCCAATTTATTGGAAGATATCAGTTCCCATGTGTTCTTGTTGATGAATGTGCAGTAAATAGGATAGAAGGTAGGACATTGTTTTAGCAGTAGAATGTACGGTGCAGTCAGTCATGTCTAAATCCAGTCTCTTGTATGTGTGCAAGCTTAACAAAATATATTGTGTGTTTATGTGTCTAGAATTGAGCATGCAGGTGGAATGTGATGGAAGCAACCATCTCCTTCCTCTTCATCTCACACGTTAATGTTTTATCATATGGATTTGATCTCGTACTACTGAAGAATCTCTGGGTTGCTGCTGTTAAAAGCCACATTCTGCAACTGACCTGCTTTTATGTAGGCCTATTAAAGCCACATTACCTCTTTTCTGAGGTGGGACGTTCTGGATCACATCCTGGCTCTGGAACTCACATGGTATGTGAGATGCATCGTTTGCTTCCTGCTCTGTGAGTGTGAGGGGAGTGGAGTATGCCCCTCTCCGCTTGAGGTGGTGGAGGGTTTCTGTGTGCAGCAGGAGGTACTATGGGGAACCTTTGGCCCTGAAAGTATTCTGACTTCAGCTCCCAGAAGAGCCATCCGGCACGGTCAAATTATACTGGACTGTGGGAACTGTAATCAAGAACATCTGGAGGGCCAAAGGTTCTTCACCCCTAATGGATGAATTGGAACTCCTGTCCAGCACATTGCTGTAATGGGACATTTAAAGATCATGACCAAACTGGAAACTGAAGGAATCCAGGACTCGGGGTGGGGTGGGGTGGGAGTTGTGTCAAAGAACCTGTTTTTTAAGCCTTTGGTGCAACATTCACTCAGAGGCTGATGCCAAGTAGTTTCATTTAATTGTGATATCAACATGGGCTGACTTCACCCCCCACTTTAGATTTCCATATGCTGAACTGTTTTTGTGTGTGCTTCAGCAAATGACCTGCTTTTTGTCTCACCAAATACTGAAAAAAAGCATTGTGACTTTTAAAAGTCTGTATCAATAATATTGTAACAAATCTGGGTTGAGTCAAATGTACTCCATGTTTAATGATGACTGCTGGAGCTGTGGCAAATACTGCAGCTGATTTCCTTCGTATTCACTACGGTTGTTTCCTTCTGAGTATCACTTTTGAACTATATTAAAGACGTAATGGGATTCTGCCCATAGTTTAGAAAAGTTAGGGGATTTTGTATTACAGTTCCTAGAAACAATGAAAAAGAAAGAAAATATTTTGGCTTTTCTGAGCTCTGGTATTGCACTAACCTCTTAATAATAGTCTTCTTAAAAAATAACAGTTGTGTTGAAGAATTTTGAAATGGTTCTACATCTCTTGTAGCAGCAGCCAGGATCACAGTAGGTTTTAAATGTGGGAAAACATTGAGATGCAACCAGTATAGACAGTAAGAGTTTGAGAGGTGGTACTTATGGCAAAACTGTCTGTTTATGAGCACATGCGCCTTCAAGTCACTTGTCTACTTATGGCAACCCCATGAATTTCATAGGGTTTTCTTAGGCAAGGAATGCTCAGAGGTAGTTTTGCCAGTTTCTTCCTCTGAAATACAACCTACAGCACCTGGTCTCCCATCTAAGAACTAACCAGGGCTGATCCTGCATAGCTTCCAAGATCAGACAGGATCCAGTGCTGAACTAAGCAATATTAATTCAAGACTCTGATTCCAGTGATTTCACGGGGGTCCTCCACCAGATGTAATAGTTTCATGAGTGGAGATTCTTGAGAGATAATGCCTAATGCTTCACTTACTTTTAGCTATGGGCAGCCAGCCCTGGGTCCTTTCACACTTCACAATTATAGCACTGTGATTCCACTGTAACTGCCATGGACCCATCCTATGGAATCTTGGGATTTGCGGTCTCAAGAAAGGTATTTAGAATTCTCAGCCAGAGAGCTCTAGTGCCCCACCAAACTACAAATCCCAGGTCTCCACAGGATGTGGCCATGGCAGTTAAAGTGGAATCACAGTGATGTAATTGTGGGGTGTGAATGGTTCCGTTGAGGGGCCTCTGATCTTCTGCATTGAATGGCACCATGGGTTAAGGAAGGAAGAAAAAAAAAGGATCTTGCTTTTTTCTTTTGTTTTCAGAAATTGAGTCTTTTTGTTTGATCTTGGAACAAAGTCAGTCTTCAGTGAGATGCTCATTTAAAAGCAAGGTAGTACAACTTCTCTTGAAAAGTGGGCTGAACAAAGGTGTGTCATCTTAGAATCCGAGCATTTGCTGAGGCATTCACACTCAGGTGCAGTACACCAAAATCCAGCCTGAAAGAACATAGTCTGACATCACCATGTGAGAAAAAAGTCTTGTCAGTTGGTCTTTTGGTATAACAGAAGGTTGGATTTTTTTTTAAAAAAAGTCCTTCTCATGAGGAGAATTAAATGTATTTTGAAACCATTGTATTTTTTCCAAAGTGGCAAATGGAACCTAGCAATCCTCAAAACTTCTGGTTCTGCTAGACAGTTCTGTACAATTTTTTTTTTCTCATGTACAACAAGATAAGAAGATATATTTAAGGAAAATAAAGATTGGTCTATTTGTGTGAAGAATGAAGTAAGAGGGGTTTTTTTGTACAGGAGTCCCCCACCGTTCGATGCCTCGTTTTTTGCTGACTCGCTCTTTCGTGCTTGCAAATTACAGACAAGGTCCATTTATTCAGTGAGGAGTCTGCTATTTTGCCGGTTTTTCTTGCCTGTAAGGGTTGCTTGGAGCTGCTCATATGTGCGTGGTCCCAAGGCTTGCCTCTGGAAAGAGCGGAGCCCTCCTTGAATTAATGGAACATCTCTGCGTAATTTGCAAGTACAGCGGGCCTGCCTTACCACAGATCAAAATGAATTAAAAATAATCAAATATTTGGTAGAAAAAAAAATGCTGTATTTAAAAAATACATTTGTTAAAAAAAGCGGCGTCGGATGTCCCATCTCTCACCTGCCCCACCCGGTGGTCTCGCGAGAGGACTGTGACGGAAGCTGTTCTGTGATGCTTTGCTGAGGGCAAAGAAGCCACTGGCGTGGGATGGGGAAGAGGGCAAGAGGGAAGAAAAGAGGGAGCTGGTTGTGTGGGGTGGTGTAGGGGGAAGAGATGGAGTCTTGCACCCATGTGCAGCAGTTTCTTTCATTGTGGCTGCCGCGGCGAGAACAAGGGAGGAAATTGCTTGTTGCCTTCAATGTGCCTATGTGCCGTGTGTAGGAGTGTGTCGTGATTGAGGCACTGGGGGCCATATGGAGAGGGCTGAGCCCTGTTTCCCCCTTTGCCTCCTTTCAGGGTCCCTCCCCTGGCTTTGGTCGAAGCCGTCGTAGCTGTAGCAAGAGCAAGGCTTCTGTCTTTTCTCCACGTGTGTGGACGGCTTACAAAGTGAGCTGAGAGGGAAATAAGGCGCCAAGCCGACTACGGAGGCTCACTTGTAACTGAGCAGGCACCGCTTGGGTTTTTTTTACCTCCCTCTGTGACTGCACGACGCCTTTGCTCATCCTGTCTAAGTTCAGTCCATGGTGCTTCTGAGATTGTGGACCATACATCTCTTACGGTATTACTGTACAATATTTGTGCTTATAATACAGTATACAGCATAATATAAAATATATAAAGTAATACAACTACAGTAATATATAGTATATTGTGTGTTACTTAGAGATTGCACGCATTCAAGTGTGATATATAGTGTATTGTTTACATTTTTCGGTGGCCAAAATGGTACAGTGGTTAAATGCCAGTACTTCTGAGAACTAAAATCGTTTCCTCAGATTTAAGTGGAAAGGAGAACTAAAGTTGAGTGTCAACAGCATGAAACTTTCCTCAGTGATTTCATATAAATACTAAATTGTATTGCTTAGAAGACAAGAGACCTGAAAGCTCTCACAGGCCAACGATTAAGGAATGGAACTAGAATCCCAAAGCATCACTTTCTGAACTCCAGGATGGACCAAATCCAGTAGCGAACAGTGTTTCCAAATCCCATTCCAGAGAAATGGTCCAGAAGAATACCACAGTTGGTGCATGTGTGGGACCCCTGCAAAGTCTCTTGAGTCTCAGTGAGTCTAAACCCCACCTGACACTGATCTTCCATGACAATGCACCTGTAGAAAGCTCTTAAAGAGAAGTATTTCAAAGAATCCCTATTGTGGCCCAGGTACCCATCTTCAGATACAACTCAAACCCAGCAAACTGTATGACAGAGCTTCTGGGAAGGGGATGGAATCAGAATAGACCACTCCTATTTTCCCTCCCTGTTCTAGATCTCCCCTGCGCTGCGCAGAAAACCCTGTTGGCCAAAGCTGAAAGAGGTTAACAGTCCTGGGTTCGTACAACCAGCCTTTGTGATACATGCCAAATCAACATAATCTAAACTCATATCATGGATAGCTGTTTTCCCCTTCACTGTCCTCTCATTCAGCAGCAACACTTGCATCCCACAGAACTGACACCAGTGCTATTGTTACCCTGTGTACTGGGGGTCCTGGGAGGGACACCAAATTGTGCTCAACCAAAGGTGGGGAAAATTAGCTCAGAGCACTGCTTAGCGTTACGAGAGGCAGGGTAACGTAGCGAGATCTTGAACCCTATGTCTACGGGATCAGGTCGAGTCAAGGAGCACACAGAAGTTGAAACAATAAATGATGTTTTATTAAACACAAGCAAAACAGTGTATGTGACACATTCACACAAGATAACTAAAGGAAATAAAGGTTGGAGTGGTATAGAGGGATTTTTAGAGGGATTGCTGGTTTGGGTGATACTTCACCTGTCCTGAAGCCCGGAAAAATAGAGAGCGAGGCTGGGGTGCGATGTAGCTCAGCACGTGGAGCTGAGGGGAGGCTCGCCAAGCAAAGCGGCAGCAAGGCGGGATGAAACTCGGGAGCGATCCAAGGAAGGTCTCAGAACCAAGGGTTTTTATAAGGAGAATTGTGCCTGCAGGCTATGCCGTACTTGGGGGGAAAACAATAGATTTGGAGTTGGAGACAAAGCCTCTGACAGGTCAGAATCTGAATGACTGAGTTATCGTAGAGGTTCTCAATAGAGTAGGCAGTATGCAAACGCAGAGTACTTGGGTATTGCATAGTTTACCCATCAAGCTGCCATCGCGGGGCAGAGGCTCTTTTGTAAGTGGCGTGCATACTTCATTGGAGTACTTGCCTGGAGGTCTCCTCAAGCAGTGAGTCAGCTATTCCTGGCCTGCCTGTATTGTTGTTTGAATATTACGGCAATTAACGGCCGAGCTTGTTTATGTGCTTGTCCGGTGGCCTCACAAGCACGTGGAGGGGAATAGAGAAGTGCAGCCGAATTATGACATCAAGAGGATATCTTTAATATCCCCAAAGCTCGGACTAGCCAGGGCAGTAACGCTATCCAGGGTATCTGGACTGGAGGTCAGTTTCAGCTTTACACACTGGAGGCTATATTTTGTGGAAGAGCCAGCAGCACCCTTCTGGTTCTGGCTCTTCAATTTTTCCAAAATAACACAGCTGCGTTCCTTCTCCTTCTCCTTTTGTCTGCCACAACTTCACCAGAGATGAACTAGTGGGATGCTCAAATGGTATCCTGCTACCTTGGTTTGTCCTGCAGTGGACTTCAGTTTTAGGGTGACAGGCTAGTGGTATTGCTAGACTAAGTGAGATGGTTGTCGCAGGAGGCAGGTGCTAAGAACAGGTCACTGAAATCTTGAATAAGAGTGGTGTATGTACTTTGCAGCCTGCCTTGTAATCCTATAACTGAGACCATTTCTACACCAGACTGTTATAGCGCTATTATTCCACTTTCAACATCCTATGGAATCCTGGGGTTTGCAGTTTAGAGAGGGGTCTCAAAGGCATAGACTGTTATAGTCCTTAAAGTCCCTATAGCGCTATAACAGTCTAGTGTGGAAATGGCCTAGATTTCTGTCTTCAGGTGGGATGGAAGATGCCGTTCTGTCTCCAGCATTGAAAGAAGATTCATTCATTTGTTACATTTATGTCCCACTGTGATAGGTTCTCTTCCTAGGCTGGCCCCACAATTCCTAATCTGGTAAACCTGTCACTGTCACCTTGCCCTCGAGTCCCCTTTAAAATTCCTCCTTGGATTTGGAGTCTTAGGCCTTCTGGTAACCTTACTGTGGACTAATATGTTTGCTAGTTTTGTGGGGTTTTTTTGTGGTAAGTGTGACTCATCCTTGATTCAGAGTCAGTTTTACAGATTAAGTAGTTCAACTTAATATAATAATATACAGAATGGGTTGCTTTATCAAATTCCAATTCTTAGTTCCAAAGATATATCAATATGCAAACTGATTTATGTCAGACCTCAGTCACCCAGTACTCATTCACTCCTCTGACTTTCACAACTTCTTCCTTTCACTATCTGTTCCAATTGTCACCAACGAACACTCTTTCCTCCTCTTCTCACTGAAGTCCCTCCCTCCCCTCAAAGATTTCTTTGTGTTGAGATTGGCTGATCTCTGGTATTTACACCCTTTTATTCAGAAATTCTTAAGTAACATTTTATCAAATTCTCTTCGGCCATTTCTGCACAACATCACTATAACTCTGTAACAGTGGATTTTTACTGGTCTAGGAGTCGTGCTTCCACACGACATCATTGCTATCCAGCTGCTGTCCCATCTCCAAGCGTTGCCAAAGCACATTATTCTATTTCCAGAAAAAAATCTGTTAAGAACCTCCTATAATGCTTCAATGGCCCTTTCCACACGGTGTAGTCACGGCATAGCCGTGACGGCTTGAGGAGGCATGCATCCGCATGACGTCACTGTTAAGTTGATGTTAAGTTGCTGGCACGCCTTTGCATGTTGCTAAAGCGTCATATTTGAGCAATGGAAAAAATGCATTTTTACTCCCTGAGACCGCTTCTACTACGTTTCTACAACTACATGTGGAACCGTTGAAGTGCATTCTTGGAGGAATAGGTGGGTTCGGGGTGGGTCCGGCTTCGCACACGTGATGTCGTGTCTGCGTGGGGATGTCATTCCCAAGATTTTTTTTAAAAAAGAGATCCAATCAAATGGGCTGGGGCGGGCCATAGGTGGAGCAGGGGAGTAGTGGTGAACGCTGTAGTGCGGAACGCGAAAGCGGTCTTCGCCGCCTCAAGCGGAGGACGATGCGGAATGCCGCGTCACAGAAACGTTGCAAAAACGCAGCCATAAACTCCGCTCCTACGACGCCATGAGGTGTTTCTGCCATCTCGTGTGGAAAGGGCCAATCCCGTCAGCTGGCTCAGTGCGGTACCTTTATAGTGCTTGATAGCGCTTCCTGTTACGGCAGATCCAGCAGTGGGTGGGCTGTGGGCGTGCCCAGCTCGTCCCTCCCTCAGCGACTCCCGTGGCACGGTAACTTTCTGTCACCCTGGTTATTTTAAATGTCTCCTTTGAGTCAAAACTTTTTATTTTTTAAATACATTTTTAACAGTATAGGGCAGAAGTGCAATACTGTACTGGCATGTCATGCTGTTACAACATTGCTGCATTAGAAAAGTTTTCAAAAATAATAAAAAAAATCACTGCCCAATGAGGGTTGGTGGGGCAGGGTGAAGGCGGGGCACGGGAGTGGCCAAGGAGGGTGTAATGCGGAAGGAACACCGGTGGCAATACCGCCACCCGTCCACTTAAGGGGGAAAGGTGCGGGAAGAGCGTCCTCAAGCTGACAGCATCGTGTGAATGGCAATACCGTCATTATAACAGTATAGCATGTTAATGGCCTCTAGTATGGAAATGGCCTTCAACTGAGTTGTAGCATCGCACCTACGTTCACGCCAGTGAGCTCACGGCAGTGTAAACGGCATCTTCTTCCTCACATTATTCTCAAAACAATCCTATGAAGTAGGCATTACCTGTCAAGTTTATTTGAGAGCAGGGGTGACTGACCCAGTGAGATCCATCTGTACAGACGTGAACCTGGGTCTCCTAAATCGTCGTCCAACCTGCCAACCCACTGCGTCACGCTTGTCATGTTGCGGCGTGAGAATAACGACAGATCCCTCCTTATCAGTCAGTCTAACTCTGTCTAATGAGGATGCTCATTCACTGCAGAAATTCATGCCTCAGTAAAGAAGTTAACTGCTGCTCTTAGCTTTGCCATCCTGTTGCTCTCCCTGGAATTCTGTTTCTCTCAGCTCAGCTCTTTTTGTCGTGAGTGTGCCGGAGGGCCTCAAGATATGAATTGTTTCTGCTTCTCTGATTGTTGCACAGCGAAAGAGCTTTGACCCACCTGTTATTCTCAGTCACCCTTGTAATCCTCTTCTAATCGCCTCTGACCTCCGGCACTTCACTGACCAGTCTTGCAACCCAAAGGTGGTTGGTTGGCTGCATGGGAAATGGGTTTCATCCAAGGGAGACCATATTCTGCTCCCTCCAAAATAGTTTTGACTAGAATCAGAAAAGAAATTAACTGGATTCAAGTTACCATACAGAAATATTCCATTATTATACCTCTCAGGATTGCCAGTAGAACAGAATAGGCTTTGCCACAGATGTCTGTCCACTTGCTAGCCTTCCAAACAATTTATTAGCTGTAAGGGGGCTGCGCAAAACAATGCCCACATTTCAAAAATGTAAATGACTCAATGCACATGTTTTAAAATGTGCGCAAAGGGCAAAAATGAATAGTTTGAAAAATGCACATACGCATACAACAATTTGGAGAAGATCTGGGGAAAATGCACACAAATTGTGCACAATATTTTGGGGGCGGGTGGATGGGAAGGAGCCTTGGAAAATTGAGATGCTTAATAAGAGTGAACACACTTCCGGATAGTTTTAACTGACACTCAACAGTATTAGAGATTGTTTGTCAATCCTGCACAAATGATTCACTTTGGCAATTTTGTTAGCTGCGTCATCAAATCCCCAAAGTGTTTGTAAATACAAGATGGGAAGCTCTGCCATTTAAAGGGCCATGGACCTGAATAAACATAATTGTTTTCCTTCCATTCGGAAATCTGAAAATTACTGACCTGTGGGGAGCTATAGATTTCTTCTTGTCCTTGGCATCAATTCATGCTATGTTCCAGCAACTGTAGAAAAATCCACTGCAACTCCCAGACAAAACAACCTAATCCAAAGTGTTTTTTTTTTTCAAATTGTGAACATCTGTGGCATAATTCACTCTGCAGTGGTCAACCTATGTCAGGGCTTTACATCTTCAGTTTCTGAGTGAGGCACTTTGCAGCAATATTTATCTCGGCAATGCGAACCTCGGCTTTAGTGCTGCTACTTGACACCTTTTATCACTTCCCTGCTGGAACGCTCTCTGGATTTTTAAAAGTATGTCAATAGACATCCAGCAACCAGTCTGTGGCACATTTCTTGGAAAGAAACAGTTGCAGTCAATGGGCACAAAATTTGGTGTCAATCCTTGGGACTCTGGGGAAAAAACCCTGGAGTCCCCCTCATCAGATAGTTTAGGAAACAATTGTGTTTATAGGCTGCCATTCAAGGAAAGCCTTTGCCAATACATTTATGGATTGGAGTACACTGAGATGAAATAGCAAATAAGAATACAGTATCATAAAGGAAGTAGAGAATCTGAAGGACTGACTGGGATTGGATGTATACCTCCCGTCCTCCAACCCTGATGTGGGTGCAGACTTTTGGAAATAGGACAGAAGGCTTTAAAGAAAACTGGAAGTTGAGAAATAGAATTATGGGAAGTCCCCACCTTTTGACAACCTATTGTCTGACAACTCTTTCTTTTGATGTTTCCAAATTAAGGACAATTTCCATTAATTTGATGGGGATTCAACTCTTTCACAGTTCTACTTGCCCAGGGAGGCTCGCTTGGGACCACTTGCACACATATGCTGCTTGCAAAGTGAGCTGAGTGGAGAAAAAAAGCACTGAGCTGGCTGAGAGACTTCGCAAAGAGTGCATGCATGGTTGGTCCCAAGTGAGCCTCTGTAAGTCCTTCATGCTCCCTACAGTACATTACATGGGTCCTGCTTTTCAACTAATTCCATTTTCTGACAGTGTTTTGGTCTTTAACCTGTCATATAAGTGAGGGAAGCCTGTATATGTGCTAGACTCCTGTAGTAGAACACCCACATTCTCTGTCTCTGTCTCTGTCTCTCTCTCTCTCTCTCTGTGTGTGTGTGTGTGTGTGTAAGGAGATCTGTCCTTTACTTTTGTGTGAGAGAGAGGGAGGGAGAGTTGAGTGTGCATATGTATGAAAGACAGAAATTGAGAGAGGGAGAGAGAGAGAATATTACAGAGCAAGTGAGAGACATGGAGATATACTTGTGTATATATGCGTGCAAGGTGTTTGCATGAGTGTGAGAGTGAAGGATTGGTATGTGTATGTGTGTATTGGTGTGTGTGAAAGAGAGTGTGTAGTGAGCATGAGTGGATGAGAGAGGGATGGGCGGGAGCGAGAGAGGACGTATATATGTGTGTATGTGAAAGCATGAGGGAGATGGTGTGAGAGAGGTATTTGTGCATGAGAGAAGGAGAGAACGGTGTGTGAGAAAGACAGGGAATGCAGTGATGTGGTGCTTATGCTGCGAGGAGCCAACAGTTCTTGTGGAAAGTTGTTTCATTCGGAGGAGGGAGTTGTCCACAAAGCCTCCCAGCAGCTGCTCCACTGACTTCAGTGGCACTACAAAGGGACGGGGAGTTTCGGGAAGGCATTGCACAGCCTGCTCTCTGCCGCTCTGGAGAGACGACTTCTCAATCAGCAATGATGTTCAGTTGGAATTTTTATGCTACCCTCTCTGGGACGTTCCTCCTCATCCAGGCTTTCCCACATACCAATATTAAAATCAGTCAAGGTAAGTTCACATTTCTGATATAAACATCTCCAAACTGGGACACCAGAAGCCAAGGCATTTTCACTGCTTTTGTAATCAAGTTGAAGTCTGATTTTAAGCCTAAATATCAATTCCTAATCTTTCCTTCCTTCTTCCTTCCTTCCTTCCTGGATTATTAAATGACAACTGTTGTATTAATTGGTGGCTAAGTAAAAATCAAGAGACTTTGATAAAAGATAGTTCATTTGAAAACTTTCTCCAACTTTTTCACTGAAAATGTTGTGGCATGTATAGAGATATTGTATAGGTCTTTGCTTAGTGCAAAAAGTGCAAAGCCTGGAGAAGTTCTGTTAAAAATACAGTCACAAAACAATCTACTGGGATTGATGACATTAGTACAGTCTGTGCAATATGTTTGTTCAATGAACAAACATCTTCCATTTCATTTCCAGACAACTATTTGAATGAAATTATGTGCATCTGTTTGTATTATTAAGTGGTCATGGAGTTCTGGATTATTAAATTGCCAAGAAATGAGACAACAAATGATTTGAGGCCATTCTTTATCACATACTTTTTAACTTAACTGAAATTGTTTAACTTGCTGAAGTCAAAACTGCTTTAGGCCCATATTTGGAGAAAGACAGAATATAAATAAAATAAATATTGGGTGCCGTCTAGAAAAAGGGAGGCATATCTGAGCTCCAGTTAGGTAAACCTTATTTTAGATGCTATCTTGGAAAAGTATGTTCATTGATTAGTTCTATCCTACCTTTCTCCAATAAATTCTAGGTGTCCAGACTTGATCCTTATAATGGCAAACCTTTGAAGACAGTCAAATTGAGGGAGAGGGAGAGCCCAAGGTCACCTTGTGAGTTTCATGGCTCAGGGTGATTTGGACCTGGATCTCCGCCTAGTCCTAGGCCATTTCCACACTACACTCTTATAGTGCTGTTATTCCGGTTTCAACATCTAATAGAATCCTGGGCTTTGCAGTTTAGGGAGGGGCATTTAGAACTCTCATCCAGAGAGCTCTTTGGCCTTAGTAAACCACAAACCCCAGAATTCCACAGGATGTTGAAAGTGGAATAATAGCATTATAACATTGTAGTGAGCAAACGGCCCCAGTCAAACATTCTGATAACTATGCTACGTTGGTATCCATCTCAGAATCGATAGCATTATTTTGACCTTCATTTTGCACATCAACTTACCAGTGATAATGGGTGCAACCTAGGGAAAGCAAAGTGCTTCTTAGTCCTGTAGAAATGGACCTTAAGAAAATCAAATTTTGGTTTGAATGTAGCCTTGAGAAAGTATGTGGACTGTTTCTCAGGAAAAACATCTGATTTGCTCTGTTTCCATAACCATCATTTCAGTAGTTTATCTCTGAAAGTGGGGGTCCTGAAAGCATGATTCAGCCAGGGTGATGCTACTGCCCTGGCTAGTCCGAGCTCTGGGGATATTAAAAGATATCCCTTGATATCACAATTCGGCTGCACTTCTCTATTCCCCTCCACGTGCTTGTGAGGCCACCGGACAAGCACGTAAACAAGCTCGGCCGTTAATAGCCGTAATATTCAAACTACAATACAGGCAGGCCAGAAATAGCTGACTCACTGCTTGAGGAGACCTCCAGGCAAGTACTCTAATTAGGTATGGACGCCACCTACAAAAGAGCCTCTGCCCTGCGATGGCAGCTTGATGGATAAACTACGCAATACCCAAGTCCTCTGCGTCTGCATACTGGCTACTCTATTGAGAACCGCTACAATAACTCAACCATTCAGATTCTGACCTTTCGGAGGCTTTGTCTCCAACTCCAAATCTATGGTTTCCCCCCAAGTACGGCATAGCCCACAGTCACAATTCTCCTTATAAGAACCCTTGATTCCGAGACCTTCCTCGGATCGCTCCCGAGTTTCATCCCGCCTTGCTGCCGCTTTGCTTGGCGAGCCTCCCCTCAGCTCCACGTGCTGAGCTACGTCGCACCCCAGCTTCGCTCTCTATTTTTCTGGGCTTCAGGACAGGTGAAGTATCACCCAAACCAGCAATCCCTCTAAAAATCCCTCTATACCACTCCAACCCTTATTTTCTTTAGTTATCTTGTATCGCATACACTGTTTTGCTTGTATTTAATAAACATAATTTATTATTTCAACTTCGGTGTTCTCCTTGACTCGACCCGACCCCGTAGACATAGGGTTCAAGATCTCGCTAAGTTACTCTGCCTCTCGTAACGCTAAGCAGTGCTCTGAGCTAATTTTCCCCACCTTTAGTTGAGCACGTTTTGGTGTCCCTCCCGGGACCCCCAGTTCACAGGGTAACAGTGAAACTGAGGCCATTTCTGCACTAGACTGTTACAGTGCTGTAATTCCACTTTCAACATCCGATGGAATCCTGGAGTTTGCAGTTTAGGGAGGGGCCTCAAAGGGCCCTCCCTAAACTGCAAACCCCAGGATTCCATCGGATGTTGAAAGTGGAATTACAGCATTATAACGGTCTAGTGTGGAAATGGCCTGAGTCATACTGGTGGTGGGTTTATTCCAAACTACGTTTTAGAGTCATCAAACTGTGGACTTTTCCTTTTGCTGCAGTGATCAACTAACCCTGATCTTATTCCTATTGACTCTCCTGTTCTTTTTCATTTAGAGCAAAAATAGCAAATAAATCCCAGGGCAATTAAGACATCTTTGATCATTGCCCCATGTGAGTTAAAATCCTAATGGCTATTTTTCCAAAGACTAGGCTGAAGCCTGCCACTGGCAACTTGACAGGAAAGGTGCTAATGAGGGATTGGCCCGCTCTCCCTTTCTTCTCTGTCACGTTTAACCTCAAAATTCCTGGAGTCACCTCTTGCGCACTGGAGCTAATCAAATTAATGCTACCTGCTGGGATGACTTGGTACAACTTATCAAAAAGCTGAGTAGCACAGATTGCTTCATTTTTCCATGACACTTGAAGTTAAGAGACCATTTACTGGAGAGAGATTCAAAGAACTCATGGAAAAAATGAGTTAGGAGCCAACTTATTCTCTTGGCACATATAGCAAGCAATGATCCTACAATGTATCATCACCAAATTGTCCTTCCCCGATTCCTTTTTCTTTCCATGGAGGAACAGGTAGGGTGCTAAATGCTGGCCCATCCGTTCAAATTGCAGGGCCTTTGCAAGCTACACTGTTAAGAGTGCTATTATTCCACTTTCAACATCCTGTAGAATTCTGGGCTTTGTAGTTTAGTGAGGCCAAAGAGTTCTCTTCCCCTCCCTAAACTGCGAACCCCAGGATTCCATAGGATATTGAAAGTGGAATAATAGCACTACAGCAGTGTAGTGTGGAAAAGTCCGCAGTCTCATCATGCCTATGCCAGAGCTTGGAAAGAGAGAAGAAACTGCCAAAGAGCATGGCAGAGAGTGAAGCTGGGATCTTCTGGCTACTATGTGTAGAAACAATTGTTCTAGAATTGATCTTTGCAGGCCACACCTCCTGATTTTAAGTGAGTGGGGAAGACCAAGAATGCAGTTTTTCAATAGCATAGAAAAATGCTCTGCATATGCTCAGAGACACTCAAAATATTTCTTTTTCAGAATTCTTGATTCACTAATATCTGTACCTACTTATTGCTGCTCCTTAAGCTATTTCCACACTATACTGTTATAGCGCTGTTATTCCACTTTCAACATCCTGTGGAATCCTGGGGTTTGCAGTTTAGGGAGGGGCCTTAAGAATTCTCAGCCAGAGAGCTCTTTGGCCTCACAACTACAAAACTACAAACCCCAGAATTCCACAGGATGTTGAAAGTGGAATAATAGCACTAGAACAATGTAGGGCAGAGATGGCCTCAGCGTCACCTGACTGGAATGAGCATGTTATTCCTTATTTATCTTTTTGAACCCAGACAAGTTATCCATGCATGGTCTTTGAAGGGTGGATGAACAGCAAACGTGTTCAGCAGGGTGAATGGAAGCAGAAAGAGCAGAAAAGAGATGTAAAGCAGTGACAAAACTCAACTGAGGTTAGAGCCCACGGTTTAGGGCAGCCTTCCACCACATGACAGTTTCCAGATTTATTCTACTACAAAATCCACCATCTCTTGCTTTCGTACTGTGGTACTGGTGGTCCAGAGCATCTGCAAACTCCTAACTTGGGAACAGCAACTTTAAACAAATTTAAAATAGCGCTTTTGTAGGTGCCAATAACAAATGCGTGATTAAGGAGTGATAGTAACAACCAAACACACCATTCTCTGGAAATTGCATAGTTGTTTTTTTTTTAAAGTTGATGAAATTAAATTTCCACCCTTCTAATGTTAATGGCACTGAATCAGTGTTCCCCTTTCAATGATGGAAGAAAACAAATCTATGTTTAAACCTATCATTCCAAGCTCCGAGAGAGAGCTTGAGAGAGAGAGAAGGAAAGTCTGGGGAAGAGAGGGCGATCTGTGACTCAGGCCTGGCCCACAGCTGGTTTTGCCATCATCCTATGGTCCCTGACAGGTCACACCTGAGGAAATGAGGGCCTCAACCAGAAAAAGGAGAGCCTTCCCATTGCTGCCATATGAGGTTATAAGAAGTAAGGAAGAGCCACTGTTCTCTTTCCCATTCTCCAGAAACTTCCCTACTCTAATATGGGCCATTTCCACACTAGACTCTTATAGTGCTGTTATTCCACTTTCAACACCCTATGGAATCCTGGGGTTTGCAGTTTAGGGAGGGGCCTCTAGGCCTCTAAACTGCAAACTCCATGATTCCATAGGATGTTGAAAGTGGAATAATAGCACTATAACAGTCTGTTGTGGAAATGGCCCATAGTGTCATAAGGGGCTGAGATTTTGGGTTGACAGCCCTTTGGTCCTTTTGGATAAGGCAGTGAAAGTTTCTAGTTGGTGGGAAAGGGAGAAGGAGCCCTTCATCATTACCGTCATCTTAGAACCTCCTTGAGCCATGAATAGTTCACGTTTCAGCTTGGCCTTGAGGTCTGAACCAAACTGGAGTGGAGCACTGATTGATAGGGCTGCAGACACACTGCAACATTTTGCTGTGTGACTCGATTATCGCACTGGATTCAGATCTAGGCATACTTCAAGAACACACATTGAAATCCATGTAGCTTAAGTTGATCGCAGCCAGGTCCATCTGAATTTAATAGGTCTACTATAAGCATGACTAAGACCCTTTCCACACCTTACCCTTTTTTCGGCACTGGGGTGTGGGGATCGTGTGAGCAGCCTCCAGCGAGAGGCTCTCGTGTCCCCGCTGCTTCAGCTCTGCGTGAGTTTCCCAGGGTGCGCTGGGGCAGGAAGCACGACTGCCGCGGCTCCGGAGGCTCCACACACACGGCAAGTGCACACAGGGCCCTGGAGCAATGCGCAATCATGTACCATTTTCGGCTGAAAGCCAAAAATGAAAAAGTGCACAAGTGGCGCCTGCCTTACCCTGGAGCTTCACACGATTGTGAGTGTGTCATGCAGATCGCTCCTCACAATCGTGCAACACTCGAGGGGCCCTTTCACATGGCAAATGCTGTGCGAAAAGGGCCTAAGTTTGGATTGGGGTTGGGGAAAGTTTGGATTGGAGTTGGGGAAAGTTTGACCTTCATGATGTTTTAGGTTACAACTCTCATTAGCCCCATTCGGTATTGCCAATGATGAAGGACTATTAGAGTTGAAGTCTAAAGTAACTCTCTGATAGAAAGATAGACTGTCAGATGGCAGTTGAAGGTAACACCTCTTGCATTTGGTAAAGTCCCCTATTATCTATCATTATTTGTTGTATTTATATGCCACCTGTCTTCCAGAGTGGGACCTGAGGTGGCTTCCAGAAAAGTTAAAAAACATTTACAGTATAATTGAAAACAGTTAAAATAACCACATAAAAACTATGAAAACATACAAAAGTTTTTTTTTAAATAAAAAAAAAAAATATCCAAGTCCTTGAAAACTTATGCCACAACAACCTGAGAGGGGGAGTTGTAAAAAGACTAACACAGCTAAAGCTTTTTTTAAAATTGTCTTTTCCCCCCAAAAGTAAATCATAACCTGTTTCATCTACAATCCCCAATTAAATTAAATTAATTAAATCTCCAAGCGTTTAATTATTAATTATAATAAGGAACCCAGAAGTACTTCATTGTTTCCCAAAGTGTTTACTACTTCCCAAAGTGTTTTGGAATTTGATGCCCCCAAAGTCGTTTGATTGTAGTTGTAGGGTCCTCACGGCTGCCCGGAAGATGCATATGCCTTTTAACTAGTGACAAGGCTTTATCTAATCTACAGTTTAGGGGGTTATTTATCTTGGTATTTCCACTTGCTTTTCCTGGGCACTTCTTTTCCTCCTTCTCCATCCCCTTATAATGTCCATAAGCACTGGTGTCAAGATACAGGAGCATGACAGCTGCTGCTTTGACAACAAGACTTGCTGTGGTTGAGGCAGATATGCTTCTTGACCCCTGTAACCTTCCGGGCTCCCAGGATTGATAGTAAGTGAATTTAACAGCTATTCCAGGTGAGAAATGTTGAGCTATGCACCTCTAACAAATTCCTTTGTTTTCCCCTGTCTAGCTTTGCCAGAACCAATCCTGTCCTACTCCTGTCCTCTCTTTTGGACTGAATATGAAGGGTATTGTTACAGATATTTTCCCATCAATAAAACGTGGGCAGAGGCTGATTTATACTGTGCAGAGTTTTCCATTGGCCTCAAATCAGCCAAATTAGCATCCATTCACAGGTAAGAAGCAAGCAACAGACAGTTATATTCCACCACCCCCTGCCGCCCCTTTGTGGCAATCCATTTTCTCCTCTTTTCTAATGTGGCATCTGAGTAAACACCATAATGAAAGTTTTCTTTTAGCTCAGGCTTAGAGTGGAAGTCTGTGGTGGAATCTATCCTGAAGTGATGCTCTTGCTTTCTTCCTCCCTTCTCTCGTCACTTTAAGGCCATTTCTGCACTAGATGGTTATAGGGCTATTAGTCTACTTTCAAGAGCCTATGGAATCCTGGGGTTTGCAGTTTAGGGAGGGGTGTCAAAGGCCCTTCCCTAAACTACAAACCCCAGCATTCCATAGGATGTTGAAACTGGAATAATAGCGCTATAACCGTCTAGTGCAGAAATGGCCTATGATAAGAAGAGCTGTATTGGATTAGACCAAACCTCTGTGTGGTCCAGCATTCTGTTCCCACAATAGTCAACCAGATGCTTATGGGGAACCCAAGAGTGGGATGCAAACACAACACCACCTCCCTGCTCCTGTTTGGAAGCTACTACTAAACCGAAGCATGTTACTGGACTTTACCAATAGCCATCATGACCATCAACCGTTGTAAATGCAGTTGTCTGTTTTCCTCATAAAGCTGTCCAGGTTGGGGGCCGTCTTTATTTATTCCAAGTACTGATCCGCAATATTCCACTTAGGCAGCTGCCCCTCCTTCTCCTCTGTGAGAACTCAACCAGTTATGTCTTCTATATTTTGATGGGAACAGAGTAAGGGAAGTGATCTGCAGGGCAACCCTATACAGTTGTTGCTGTTGCTGCTGCTGTTGTTATGTGCCTTCAAGTTGGCTCTGATTAAAGGCAATCCTATCATCGGGATTTTTTTTGGGGGGGGCAAGGTTTATTTAGAGGATCTTTGCCATTGCTTTCCTCTGAGGCTGAGATAGTGTGACTCACCTAAGGTCAACCAATGGGTTTCCATGGCTGAATGGGGATTTTAACCCTGGACTCCCAGATTCCAGTCCAACACTCAAACTATTACACTACACTGGCTCCTCATATATACCTACTGAGAGAGTTTCCCACTGAATTCAGTGTAACCTTGTTAATAGAAGATGGCTATGTGTGTATTATACAGACTTTGTTCCTTGAGAGGATAGTTTTAAAATTAAAACAAGCAAAAACCATCAAACACAACAAGGAGCCAGGGGAGCAGGAACATTTCTTTCTCAAAGCACATAACTTTTTAAAAAAGGAGCTGCAGAGTGAGTTACATTATGGTTGCAGCTGTGGTAGATCCTGCAGTTCCAGTGTTATTATATATCCTAAGAGTGAGGAACCTTTTCAACCCATGGACCAAATTCAGTATCTTGAAAGTCCTTGCAGGTCGTATTCCCAAGGCAGACAGGTGGGGCCAAAGGCAAAAAATTGTAGTGGGATGGACAAGGTAGTGGGACCAAAGATAGCTGTGTATTCTACCTTAAAGCTCTTGCCACCTAGTTACTCTATATACTCATGTATAAGTCTAAAAATTTTAGTCAAAAAAGTTACCCAAAAAGCCTGGGTCCATTTCTCCACAGGTCAACGTAAATACTGTACCTTAACTCTTATCAAAAAAGGAACCATCCCTTCCTCTGGGTAGAGTGGCGAAAGGCAAGAGCTTAGTCCATCCCAGGAGAACCTAAAAGAAGCACCGACTCCCGCTATTCTCTCTGCTGAGGCACTGCTTCTGCCCTTTTTGAATGCCTGCATGGGAAAATGGTGCTTAGACTCATAGAATGATAAAAACACAGAGTTGAAAGAGACCACAATGGCCATTGCGTCCAACCCCCCTGCCATGTAGGAACAAACACTCAAAGCACCCCCAGCAAACGGCCATCCGACCTCTGCTTAAAAACCTCCAGAGAAGGGACTTCACCACACTGCGAGGCAGCATATTCCACTGCCGGACAGCTCTGACCATTAGGAAGTTCTTCCTGATATGTAGATGGAATCTCTTTTCCTGTAGTTTGAATCCGTTGCTCCGTGTCCTAGTCTCTGGAGCAGCAGAAAACAAGCTTGCTCCATGCACTTCCCCGCAAAGGAGCTCCAAGAGAGTAGAGAGGGCTGGTGCTTGTTTCAGGATCTCCCAGGATGGACTAAGCATTCTCTTTTTGCCATTCTATTCAGAGAAGGAGATCATTCCTTTTTTTGATAAGAGTTAATACTGTACTTTAACTATTATTTTAAGGGGGAAAAAAGGAACTTTCTCTGGGTAAAGTAGAAGTGGCAGCTAGGGACAGTTGGCCCCCTGAGGCGGTGCTGCTGCTTTCCTCTCTCCATGGAATGACCCTTGAGTTATCCATGGGTCATATCAAACTCCATAAATTTGACCCCCGAATCGGCCCTGGTCTTATACATGATGTCGACATATACATGAATGTATACAATATATTTCCTAAAGCATAATTCAGACTTCTGGCATGGAAAAGAATTCATTAAAAAGCTGGGGAATCTCCAAACGATGGTGTCATGAAGAAGGCAGCGTGGCTATCTGGAGAAGCCCAAAGGGAAGACCGTCACGCTGGGGGCAGGGGGCTGTTTCAGCCTAGGCCCTCGGATTCCTCACCCTGGAATTTACTCATTAGCCTCATTCCATGGCCAATTTTCATTTACTGTTGTTTGTGAATATGCATTTTTTACAGCTGGGAAGAGAATGTGTTTGTATATGACCTGGTGAACAGCCGAGTGCCTGGAATACCCACTGATATCTGGACAGGTCTTAATGATCTAAGGCAGGTGAGAAGCCTATTTTTTATTACTCTCTAAGTCACACACACAAAAAGACAAAAAAAAAAAAAAACCAAACAAAAATGACCGTAAAAAAAATCCAAACTGTCTATTAAGAGAGTAACCGTCTGAAGCCAAATCAACGATCACACCATAGTGTGCAAAGTTTTGAGTTCTACAGAACTTTTTGTCAGGCCAAAGGGCAAAGAAAGCAGAAGTGTGAGATGAGGCTAATGAGGAAGGCACAGAGTTTTGGTGAAGGGCTGCCTATTAATTTCTAGCTGTCTGTTGCTTCTTTTCCTGCTGGAGGATATATACAGACAGCACAGCTGCATTGTTGATACAGCAGTCCAATCTTTCCTGACCTGGTTCCAGATGCATTGTACTGCATCTCCCACTGTCCCCAGTCATGCTGTCCAGCATATCAGTTGGAAAAGGCTGCAAGAACAGTGATGAACGTAAGCTGGCTGTGATGAGGTACACAGTGGCTGCATAAAGTTTCATGTGTGGGTAATTGCCAACAAGTTGACTTTGGCTTGTGGTGATTCTCTGGCCTCAATTCAATAACTTAGCGTAGTGTAAAGAACCAGATGTGGACATACACTGTCACTGTGTTTGCAAACCCCATGCAGAATAGCAACATAGGATAACACACATGGAAATATGCTTGAGTTGTCTAATGGCCAAACTGCATGGCATAGTGGCCACAGAGACAAAGAAGCAGTGACACAAAGCAGGAGATACACCAAAAGAGACACACTGCAAGATGAACAAAAGGAAATGTTTAACAGGGCACAGGCAAAAGGGGGAAAGCAGGCAGAAGCATTCCCCACAGATTACCCACCGGAATGTGCAACGTCACCAGTTGTGCAACAGTGCTTCCACTGTGGGCATCTGAGTGTACCCATTGCGCAATGTCACGCTTCGTAGCCCTTTCCTTCTGCAATTGCCCGAAGAATTCTTCTGAGTTCTTCACAGCATCTGTGCAGCACCTATTCTGCATACTTACGTCACTTCCTGAATTCCCCAAACCTGATTTCATCGATTGAGTGACAAAAATTGATTTAACCAATTTATTAATTGATTCAATTGATTTAATCAGAACTTCCTCACACCTGATTTAACGCATGCCATTTCTTACACATTTCTCTAAGGCCATTTCTGCACTACACTGTTATAGTGCTATTATTCCGCTTTCAACATCCTGTGGAATCTGGCGTTTGTAGTTTCCTGAGGGCCAAAGAACTCTCTGGCTGAGAATTCTAAAGGCCCCTCCCTAAACTGCAAACCCCAGGATTCCACAGGATGTTGAAAGCGGAATAATAGCACTATATCAGCGTAGTGCGGAAATGGCCTAACATATTGCTGGGGAATTGTAGCCCTTTTAGATATTTTGGACTACAGTTCGCTTACCATTGGCCATCTGGCTGAGGCTGGTAACCACTGTAAGGCCAAAGGTGCTTTCTGGAGGTCCAAACATACCCCACCTTGCCCACACTAATTCCTTTCTGATGCCTTTGGCAGGAAAGCAATTTTGAATGGACAGATGGCTCTTCATATGACTATAACTACTGGGATGGGAATCAACCAGATGATGGAATCCACTCTAAACCAGAGGATGAAGACTGCGTGCAGATCTGGTATAGATACAGCAGTGGTAAGTGGGGTATGTCACTCAGAGATTGCCTCTCCCCGTATTGACTCTCTCTGCTTCTGAAATAATCTGAAGTAAGGACCCTGCTTTGTCAGTTTCCCCCTTTGAGGGACAGTGCAGGAGGGATGACCCCAAGGTGTTAGAAAAGGAAAAGACAGGGAGATCTTACAGAGTACCATGTTTCTACCATATGTTTGTATTATGCGTTTTGGCAGCTGACGCATGGTAAAATTATCTGCACATTTTGAAATGAGAGAGAATGCCGTGGGGTGTTTTTATATTGGTTCGGACTCAACTTCTCAGCCAGAGGTGACTCCGGCTGCCATCGTCATCAACGATGCAAGCCTCAGTCCAACCATATTTGGAGGACCACAGGTTTCCCCAGCCCCATTCTGACTTGCAGTTGAGGTGATATAAACACATCCTCTGTACCAAGAGTGGGCAACTTATAAAGCCCAATAGAGCTTGGGCTCAGGTTATTTGAAGGACTGTGTCTCTCTTTATGAGCCCAGGAGAACTTTAAAATCCTCCAGAGAGGCCCTTCTCTGTGTCCCACCACCCTCTCAGGTGTGTTTGGTGAGAAGAAGGGAGAGGGCCTTCTCGATGGCAGCTCCCAGACTTTGGAACTTCCTCCTGGAGAGGCCAGGACGGCCCCGTCCTTGCTTTCCTTCCAACGACAGGCTAAGATATTTTTGTGCTGGCAGGCTTTTATAATCGACTGAGGCCCTTTCTGCACCTTACCTTTGCATGGCGCTGGAGCACGGGGATCGCGCGAGCAGCCTTGTGAGAGGCTCTCGAATCCCCGCTGCTTCGCCTCCGTAGCCGCTGCCTGCTGGCGAGCAGGCAGCGTGAGGGCTCCTCCTCTTCCTTCTGCAGCGGAGCCTGGGATTTTCCCAAGCTGCACTGGAGCAGGAAGCACGAGCGCCATGGCTCTGGAGGCTCCGCACGCATGGTAAGTGTGCACGGGGCCCTGGAGCGATGCGCGATCATGCACCATTTTCGGCTACAAGCCGAAAATGAAATAGTGCGCAATCTGTGCCTGCCGGCCCTGGCAGTGTTGCACAATTGCGAGGACGTCATGTGGACCGCTCCTTGCAATTGCGCGATGCTCCAGAGGCCCTTTCGCATGGCAAATGCCGTGCGAAAAGGGCCTAGAGTGTGGGCTCTTGATGCTATCCACATTTTTTTTAAGGTTGGTATAGTTTTTAATGTAGTTTTCAATATTAATATTTTTCACAAGTACTGCTTTAACATTATTAATGGTTTGTGGCTTTTTAACTTTTAAATGTCTACTTTTACAGACGTTTTAATTTGTTCTGTTTTAATGTTGTTATCCACCTTAGATTCCACTGTTAGGAGAAAGGTGGGAAACAAACAAACAAACAAACAAACAAATAAATAAATTTTTGATGAAGGCACACTCCTCCCTAAAACAAGTTGCATGAAGAATATGTACTCCATTTAGGAGCCAATCAGTTCTTTCAGCAGGGTTCTGGAAGTGACTGAACTCTCAGATAAAGCATGCGCTCCTCAAGTGACTTATTTTAAGAAGGAAACGCATTTTTAAAATCTTCTTAGCAATCAGGTGATGGTTGATTTTATTTGCTGTTTTACATTTACACTTTTACTTATTTGATATACATTGTAATATATTAAAAATTAAGTTAACACTGATAAAAATTATTGAAAAAAATCTTCCTGGCTACATAGTGCTAGTAGTATCTGGGCTCCATCCCTCCCAGTAAAATCTGTGGCCCCCTATTTGTGGTCTCCTCCTGCTATATGCTAATGTATATAGCACTTTGAAAGGGAAGGAAGCCTTTCCACACTATACTGTTACAGTGCTATTACTCCACTTTCAACATCTAATAGAATGCTGGGGTTTGCAGTTTAGGGAGGGGCATTTAGAATTCTCAGCCAGAGAACTCTTGGGCCTCAGTAAACTACAAACCCCAGAATTCCACAGGATGTTGATAGTGGAATAATAGCACTATTATAACAGTGTAATGTGGAAATGGCCTAAGCTTATGAGCCCAGATTTCATGTGCAGCACCTGCTGATTAACTAACCCCTGCCAAGTCTCTCTCTCTCTCTCTCTTTCTCTCTCTATTAAAATTAGCTTTGCTTCAAAGCAAGCGTATGTCAATTAGCAAGTATACTGATCTGAGAACGACTGGAGATATTGTCATAAAACCTTGAGATACTTCAGCCTTGAGACGTGTACTTCATGATGTGATCTTCTGTATGAAAAAAGAATTCCTCCACATCAAAAACTAGCACAAAGCGTAGAAAGTTTAGTTGTTCAGAGCATTTTACCTGGCTATGCAATGAAAAATGCCCCTTGAGTGGCTTACATACAATCAATAACAAACAATGCAGTTCCTCCCCTAACCACAATAAAAAAAAGAAAATCGGTAGAAAAGCTAAAGCTGATGAGGAGGAGAGAGGAAAAACAAATGAGTGTAGCCGTTAGTTTTTTAAATTAATATGTGACTTCCATCTGAATTGGCTTCCTGAAAACATATTGGCCCTTTCCACATGTGGGGGGGGGACGGGCGAAAACGCCCAAAAACGGAGCTTACCGGCAGCCGGGTAAGTCTGTCGCGACGCGGAGCAGCGTGAGCTCGCTGCTCCGCAGTCCTCCAGCGTCCCAAATGGCGGCTTCCGGTTGGTGGAGGCTCTCCACCAACCGGAGAAGCTCGCCAGCCGGAAGCCCGCCCCCGGCAGATCTGCAGGCACGCACTTGCGCGCGCCTGCAAATCCGCTTCGGAGCCGGGCGACGGAGCGGCACGGGGCTGCGCGCTCCGTGCTTTTTAAAAACCTCGAAAAAGGGTTTTTTAAAAAACACGCAGCGCGGCTAGTTCCGGCCGCTCCTGAGTGGATTCTGGTGTGGAACTACAAAAAGTAGTCCACCCCAGTCCACTCTACGGTGCAGAAGACCTCCGTGAGAGGTCGCTCTGCACCGTTACAGAAGCCCGGTATGGAAATGGCCATTGAAGCATCATTCATTCATTCAGTCAAATTTTTATATCCTGCCCTATATCCAAAATTCACAGGGTTGAGTATGGTCAATATAGCTGCTGCTTTTCTGTGCCCAGAGGTTTTTTTTTAATGGTATGGTTGAAAATGGAGAAATCCCTAGCTCTTCACAGTGCAAGGTAACATGACAGGGAGATTAGAATAGCTAATTTTATTACTACATACACTTAAGAACAAGAATCTCTGTGTGAGAGACTCTGCCACCGTTTCTTTCCTTTTCTGTGAACTAGCTTTCTGCCAGCAGTGTTTAAAAATTCCATCTGACACTGTTTCTCTACCATCCCACCCTTCCTTCTTTTTCCCATTTTTTATTTTTATTTTATTTTTAGCATTGCGGTCATGGAATGACAATAGCTGCAGCAGAGAATTCCCATTTGTGTGTAAGATTCCATCCCTGGCGGCTGATTAAGCTCTCTCTTTCCTGGAACAAGAGAGACAACCTGACTTTTCAGCTACTGGCATCGAGTGAAGTGAACGCACAGCTTTTCTCTTCGGCCTCATTCTCACAACTCTAACAAATCTCATTCTACATCTGATTCACTGAGTCCTCCGGCTAGTCATGCCCCAAGTTCTGTCGGCGCGTATTCTGTATGGTTGTGACTGAATCTCATCGGTGCATTGAGGCCTCTGTCTGCCGGGGCACAAAAGTACAACACCAGATTAGACATGTAAAGCTCTTTTTAAAAAATAGAAAAGAAAAGAAGAAAAGAAAAGAAAAGAAAAAGCTGAATGCCCACTTGGAAAGATGAGGCAAAACCAAGCCTTTATGAAAAAAATTGATTGGGAATCTAGGTTCCTCATCACCACCACTTTTCTAATCTCTAAGGGAAGGAAGTTCCAGATCTCTCATGGTGATGGGGGACTACATACACAGTATGCTTTTTTTGCATTGGGAAGGGAAGGGTAGTCCCAGGCCATTTCCGCACTAGACTGTTATAGCGCTATGATTCCACTTTTGACATCCTATGGAATCCTGGGGTTTGCAGTTTAGCGAGGGGCCAGGTGGCCCCTCCCGAAACTGCAAACCCCAGGATTCCATAGGATGTTGAAAGTGGAATCATAGCGCTATAACAGTCTCGTGCGGAAATGGCCCCAGTTATGGGAGTGAGGGATGAGTGTAGAGACTTTTCCACCTGGAACACATGGCGCCACTGGCAAAGTATGTCAACATGCAGGGCGATCGTTTACAAGGAAGACCCCTGGATCGGGATCACTGATCAGACTAGATGAGCGGAACTTCTCCAGGACACTTCACCCCATTTCACCTCATACACTGGTTTCTGGCTTTTCCCTCAACAGTCATAGTCAGAATTCCTTGACTATTGAGCATTGAACTAAGTCACTGGACATGTCCCTCCTTCTTGTCACAGGGATATATGGCATTTTACCCTTACAGAATGTTTTTTATTCTGTTTTTTAAATTATTTATTGATTAGTTTTAATACAAACATAATCTAATACACAATCAAAGAAATATACATAAAAAAAGAAGAAAGAAGAAGAAAAACTATAAAAAAATACTAACGCACTAAACCAGAACATTGAACACTAACTAACTAAAACACTAACTTACTAAAACACAGAAGGGCTCTGATTGTCCCCTCCCAGCCAACCTGTAATGAGAGAAATGGGAAAAGGAGCCTTTAGGCCTTTCAACCTTACGTTGCTATAGGCCATTTCTGCACTAGAGTGTATAGCGCTACTGTTCCACTTTCAACATCCTATGGAATCCTGGGGTTTGCAGTTTAGGGAGGGGCCTTTAGAATTCTCAGCCGGAGAGCTCTTTGGCCTCAGTAAACTACAAACCCCAGAATTCTACAGGATGTTGAAAGTGGAATAATAGCACTACAACAGTGTAGTGTGGAAAGGCCTCTTACCCTGACATCCCCAATGTTGATCTGAAACATTCTTAGACATTTTTGACAGCTTATTTGGGGATACCATCTATACATCATCTTATACATGTTTTAAATTACTATACAAAGTAATTTTTATGTTTTTAGATCACATTTTCCACCATGCATCCATCTGAACATCATGCCCAAAATGTTGGGTCCACCTTGTCATATACTCTTTCATAGGTTCATCTTCTGTATCTATTTTCAAAAGAGATTTGTACATTGTTAAAATTATATAGTCATCATCTTTACATAAATCGAAATAAAGCTCATTTTCTCCAACCTTTATGACTATATCTCTCTTGATTAAATCTCTCTTCCTGTTGTGTATAAGAAAACCAATTAAGACATTTGCCTTCTGATTTTTTTTTTTTTTTTGATTCTGGAACACTTGAGGTTCCTCCTAGTCTGCTGATAGTTTTCCCTTCTGTAGTACCATTTTAGTTATAAAAACATGGACACTTACCGCACAAATATCAGAAATAGAGGAAGATATTCTACACTTGTTAAATAAAGTGTAATTCCAGCAGTGGTCTGGAGCTGACCAAAAATTTCAGGAGTCTAGGAAGCTGCCTTCTCAGTCAGAGCATTGCTGCATTAACACAACATTTGTTTGTGCTGGAAGTGGGCAATTTGTGGCCTTTTACATGTTATTGGACTGCATTGCCTTTTAGCCCTGCTCAGCCTTTGCAAAAGTGAGGATGATAGAAGTTGCAGTTCAGAATGAACTGGAGAGTTGTTGCCCATTTTGGGTCTATGATTATTGACTGTCACTCTAGGGTTCTGAATTGAAAGTATGTGCACTGCCATTGAGCTGTGGTTCTGTGCAGAGATTTCTGTGGAGAAAGAGAGAAGTGAACTTCCACCTCCCTTGAGGGAACCTGCTTGGTAGGTAAAGTTCCTCTGTCATATTATGCAGGCATGCTGTCATGTTGGAATACTTTCTGTTTCCCTTGGGCATGGCAGGGTAGAAAAGGAAGAGGAAGATGGCTGCTCTCAATCTGGAAGAGCAAGAACCATTCACAGGGACCCCCTTCACTAACATTAAAATTTACTTCAAGGTGAGTAGCCTTTCCATCACCAGGTTCGTGTCTAGGATAACGGTGGGGAAAGGGTGGCTTACAGGCCCCGGTACTGTGGTCCTTTATGCTCCCTGGCAGTTGTGCAGTGCCCCACACCATTTAAAATGGCGTAGAAGACACACCAGCATATAAAATGCACCCCATTTATACGCTGGCAAATACTATTTGTTAGTGTATAAGATGCATTGGCATATAAGGTGCACCCCATTTTCAAACAGTGTTTTTCAGGAAAAAAAGTCTTGTACACCGGCAAATAGGATATATACAGTCATCCCTCCACATCTGCTAGGGTTAAGGGCACAAGACCTCCATGAAAGTGGAAAAACTGTGAAAAACTCTAGGCCCTCCCAAATTATATTTAACACACAAGAAAGTATGACCACCCTATTCAACCCGCCATGGATTCCTTTGAGGCACCAGGGTTCCTTCACAAGGCAGAAGCAGGGGGCTGGTGGAGCTTACTGCCACCTCCACTGCTGCCCCACACCATTTTTAAGAGGGACTTACAAGCCTCGTTCACAGTTTCTCAGTCTCATGAGGCTTGCAGTCTCTATGGTATAGGGAGGCAGCAGAGGTGATAGCAAACAATCCGTGAGTAATCAAATCCGCAAAAGTGAAACCCACAAATGTGGAGGGCTGACTCTCTCTTCCTCTCTCTCTCTCAACGTGTGTGTGTGTGTGTGTGTGTGTGTATTTATATACACACATATATATAACATTTTCAGCCAGAATTTTCTGACTTCCCAAATACTTCCCAGGACTTCCCAAATACCCTCAAACCACATGCAGGCTCTATCACTTGGCTTTTTCTCAACCTCTGCCACACCCTTTTTGTTGTGGCCAAAAACAGTGACCAGAAGTGACATGACTCCTTCCAGTACAGTTGGCCATTCCTTGATCCAGGGGTTAGCCTTTTCTCTTACATTCTGGCTCATGCCCTCCCCAAGGACTCCGGTTTGGAAATCTGCATCACAACAGTAATTAAAAGAAATAGTCATGTTAGCTTATTATTTCAACATTAAATGGAAAAGAAAGGATCATGTTTGAGATTGATTTTTGAAAATCAATCCACAAAAGTTCATGCTAAAAATAAACTGATCTCAAAGGTGCTGCTTGATTCCTTCTTTTTTCCATTTGGAATTTATTTAGTTTTATAGAATCACAGCAACATAGAGCTGGAAGAGATCACAAGGGCCATCCAGTTCAATCCCCCACCATACAGGAATACACGATTAAAGCATGCCCGGCTTCTGTTTAAAAACCTCCAAAGACAAAGGCCGCTTCTGCACTAGGCTGTTATAGCGCTATGATTCCACTTTCAACCTCCTATGGAATCCTGGGGTTTGCAGTTTCGGGAGGGGCCAGCTGGCCCCTCCCGAAACTGCAAACCCCAGGATTCCATAGGAGGTTGAAAGTGGAATCATAGCGCTATAACAGCCTAGTGCGGAAGTGGCCAGAGACTCTACCACACTCCAAGGCAGCAGATTCCACTCTTGAATTGCTTTTACTGTCAGGAAATTTTTCCTAATGTTTAGATGGAATCTCTTTTTTACTTAGTTTGAAGCCATATTTCTGTGTGCCTTCCAGTTGTCTTCAAGTTAAGCAGCCTTAAGATGAACCTATCATGCCGTTTTTCTGGGACTGAGAGTGTGTGACGCACCCAAGGTCACCCAGTGGGTTTCCATGGCCGAACAGGGAGTCAACCCCTAGTCTCTAGTTTCTCGTTCAATGCTCAAACCTCTACACCATGCTGGTTCTTGGCTCTCACGACCCATGCATATATTAAAAAGAGCTTCAGAGATGGTGCACTTCAGGCTTAACTTCTGTAAGCTGCCTTAGGCACCATAATCTATGGACCAAACAATGGTAATCAATTATGGTACTAAAACATTGAGGCTTGACTACTGGAATGCACTGTTTGTGGGATTGCCCTTGCCACGTCCTGAGAGGGTTGAGTCATATGGTGGTGTTCTGGGGCGTGTGTGTGTGACTCTTCTCTGCCTACCACAGTCTCGCAGGAGCTGGTGGCTCCAGTGTCAGTATTTCTGTGACTCTGCTCTGGGCTTTAGCCCCAGTTGTGTAGGGACAGGGGTGCAGAGGATGTGGTTCGCCCTGGGCGGCAATGTTTCTGGGGTGTCCTGGCCTGTAGTTGTGCCCCTGCGCACCCTGGCCATGCCCTGTCCCTACACAACTGAGGCTAACGCTCAGAGCAGAGTCACAGAAAAGAGTCACAAAAAGCCACGCCCCCACACACCGCAGCCACGCCCCCACACACCTCGGCCACGCCCTCTTCCCGCCTCCCTCCACACACCCCAAGCTCCACCACTGTTTAGCCCTGAACTTTAAGGGAGTTTGGGAGACTGGGTTCAGCATCTTGGACAGTTCCTTTAAAGTTCAGACTAAAATCCACTGCTGATATGGGAGCTGGCACCTGGGAATATTGCAAAGGGATCATTGTAGCCATGGAAACATGGCAGCCTTTCAGTCTTGTTGGGAAACTGGGGAAATGTTCCCCTTCTGTATGGAAATATCATTGATGCAGCTTTTTAATTAATTTATTCTTAATATTGGCACAAAGAGGGTGGCATTTATTAGAAGTAACTTACAGTTACTGTACAGTTAATTAGTGTTTCTTGAAAATGACTTTTGCTTCTATGTGCTTGTTAATTTGTTCAGTATGCTGTTTATTTCCCAACGGTTCTGGAAATGTCACATCACTTGGGAACTTGTACTTTTTTTAAAAAAGGAGAAAGGTCTTCTTTATTAAGAAGAAAACATTATTTTAGCACCTTTCTTTGCTTCTTATACATCTTGAGGAAAACTGGATTTCAGCACGTATAACTGCAGCATATTTGTCAAGGGAGGACTGAGGAAGCTGCCTTATATTGAGTTGGATTATTTGCCCATCTAGACCCAGTATTGTCAGCTCTCATTGACAGCAGTTCTGTGGGGTTTCAGAGCTAGATTTTTTCCTAACCCTCCCATCCAGTTATTAACCAGGCCCAATCCTGCTTAGCTTCCAAAAGGAGAGCAAATTAGGTGTGTTCAGGGTAGTATGGTGGCTAAACCAGGTGGAGGAGAGGGACCTAGGACGCTGGTAAAATCCATTCTCGTTTTTGTTCTCTTACATCTTTGCTCAGTTACATTACATTTGCTTTTCTAGGGATGGCGATCTTGTGGCCCTCTTGTCCAGTACCTGCAGCTTTTCCCTATATTCCCCAACCCAATGTGTATTCAGAGTTATTAACACAGAGAGTTTAGCTTCCTGAGGGAATACACTGCCCTCCTCCTTGCTGCTAGGCCTCATCTCCATAGCAACCGGCCTATTCAGAGCTCTCTGCCTGCGACTTCTAAAGGTCCCTCCCTGTCTGACACAAACAGACAAACTTTGACTTTTATATATTGAATAATGTAATAAACTATTGTTTCTTGTAGTTTACGTAGGCATCACATGGATGGGGGAGCAGCAGAGGCCTTTAGTTCTGTGCAGGAAAGCCGCACTCTTTGTACTGAAACAACCTCGGTTTCAGTCAGTCCCCTGATTGGAAATAGTTCACTATTCCGTCTCAGCTGAAGTGGGTAGCTGGGCGTGCAGGGAGATGTTAGAAGGAGTGGGTGGCAATTGCCACTGGCATAATGAATTCAAGATGACTCAGCAGGCCAAGTGGGAAATTGATCAACATCCATATGGACGGATCAGCCTTCCCGCGTGCAGAAGTGCTGTATTATTTCAGACCAATTTGACACAGGATTAGAGCCAAGAGGTTTGCTTCCATATTTGACTCTTGCCAGCTGACTCACACCCAGGTGCAGACAAGGAGCTGGCTTTGTGCAGCAAAGTCCAGTGGCGACATGACCAAGTTAGCAAAGATCACGGAGAGTGGGGCTATTTCCTCACTAGACTGTTATAGCGCTATTATTCCACTTTCAACATCCTATGGGATCCTGGGGTTTGCAGTTTAGGGAGGGGCCTCAAACGGCCTGGGACAGGAAGGAAAGGGGGAGCCCGGCTTGTTCTGTGCCATTTTCCCTCTTACCTTCACCAAGGCATACTTATGGCTTGCAGAGGGGAAGGGGCCACAGTGTGAGGCAAGTGATGTGAAAAGGGCAAAAGAGAAAAGAGTCTTATAAATGCAAGACCCCTCTTTGACATAACTAGAGATTGTGGAAAGTTACTTTTTTGGATCACAAGTCTCAAAAATCACTTAGCCAGCATGGCTACTGCCCTTGCTGACTGGCCAATTCTGCAAGTTATGGTTTGAAAAAAAAAAAAGGAAATTAGTTTTTCCAAGCTCTAACAATGGCCCAAAGAGTCAAGCATTCCCCAAGGGGGCTAAATTCTAGATCAGGAATGGGAACCATGACACCCACTGGAAAGTTGTTGGGCTGTAACATCCAACATTCATCACCACTGGTTATGCTGTCTGGGTCTGCTGGGAGTTGCAGTCCAGCAACACCTGAACTGTCACCATGCTCTAGCCCAAGGATGGGAGACCTCTTTCAGCCTGAAGAACAACTATAATTTCATTTTGAGGTCCACATTCCTGTAGTGAGAAGGGCCAAAGATTAAACTGGGGGTATCCAAAATTTCCAGGAAATTTTAGATTAAAGCTTTTACTGCCAGTGACTAATCCTTAGGAAAGGTGTTTCAGTGTTTTAGAATGGGGCAAGTGGAGGGCAGATCCAAAAGCTGAGAAACAACAAAATGATGGTGTCATAAGAACAGGGGAATGGTTATCTGGGGAACCCCAGGAGGGCTGGATTCCATTTCAGGGTCTGAGATTTCCCATCCCTGGTCTAAATATTTCTGGGATGCTCACTGATAGGGAATGAAGGCAATAGCCCTTCCCTCTTGTTAAGTACAAGCATGCAAGTACATGTGCATAGACATGAACACATGATAGATTAGGTTTCCCTTATCTGAAATGCTTGGGACTGGAAGTGCTCTGTATTTTGGATTTTTTGGATTTTGAAATAATAGTGCCTTTCTAGAATAGCCTTGTGTCTTATTTGTTTGCAACTTGTGCATGAGATGCGAGGCTGGAGGAAGATCGATGATCTAGAAATGGTGGAGATCCAAGCACAGTGCTTGATGCAAATCCACACCTCCTGGCATTTTATAGATCCTCAGTTTCACTCTTTTTGCTGCCAGCTGCCTGCTTCGGCCTTCAAGGTGGCAGCTCTGGCACTCCTGCTCATTCGTCTCTCAGATCCTCAGGCTTTCTCTTTTTAGTGCCAGCCACCTGCTTCTGTCTTCGAGGCAGTGGCTGTGGCACTCCTCAGATCTGAGAGACAAACAGCAGGAGCACTGCAGCCACTGCCTTAAAGGCAGAAACTGGTGGTAAAAAGTTTTGGGTTTTGGAGGTTTTTTGATTTTCAGATAAGGGAAGCTCAACTTGTATTATGAAAGTTTCAAAGCAGATTTGTTAGGTGTGTTTCACAGACTTCCTCCTTTTCCCACCTCCAACCCATTCTGTGTCAATTCTGTGTGATGTGTGTATTTTAGTGGAAAAAAATCTGCATTTTTGAGGGCACGCATTTTTCAATTGGGTGCATTTATGTTGCATGCCTCCTCCATCTTAAAGCAAATCTGCATCTATTTTAGAAATGTATATTTCTACGGTGTTTGTGTATTTTTCAAATGTATCTGCCAATTGCATTTTTCTTTTGTTTCATGGAATGTGCTTCAAGACTGAAATCATGCAGATTTCTGGCTGCAGATCGCATTTGATTCCCGGTTCACTTGAGGTGGTGTGGAACGGTGGAAACTGATTTTAAAAATCCCTATTAAACTGAATTTCTCACACAGTCCTAACTTTAGTTTACACCCTTTTCAGTTCCACAGGAGCAGAACTCATATTTTTTTGTTTCACTTATTTCTCTAATTAGTATATAATTAACAATTTATCCAGAATAAATTTATCTGAAGCTGCCATTTCACCCTTAGAAACCTCCCCCCAGCTGCTTTCACACACTCTATATCAGATCCTGGATGCACATTGGTCTCGTCAAATGTTATGTTTAGAATCCCAACTGGAAGGAGTGTTAGCAGGCGAAATCAAATTGGGGTGTAACTGTGAAACAAATCAGTACCAGATGGAAGTCACAAAAAAAACATAGCAAAGACTTGGAACAACTATTAAAGACAGTCAAGGAAGAAAGTACGAAGGCATGGTTTACAACTGAACGTTAAGAAAGAAAAAATAATGAGTACAGATTATTTACATAACTTTAAACAGACTATGAAGACATTGAAACAGTTCAAGATTTTCCATACCTTGGCTCAGTCATTAATTAGAATGGAGACTGCAGTCAGGAAATCAGAAGAGGACTAAGGCCCTTTCCGCACCTTACCTTTCTTTGGTGCTGGGTTGTGGGGATCGCGCGAGCAGCCCCCAGCGAGAGGCTCTCGCGTCCCCGCTGCTTCAGCTCCGCACGAGCTGCCTGCTCCCGAGCGGGTAGCGCAAGAGCCCCGCCTCTCCCTTCTGCAGCGCAGCCTCGGAGTTTCCCAGGCTGCGCCGGGGCAGGAAGTGCGACTGCTGCGGCTCCGGAGGCTCTGTACACACTGCAAGTGTGCATGGGGCCCTGGAGCAATGCGCGATCGCGCACCATTTTCAGCTGAAAGCTGAAAATGAAAAAGTGTGTAAGCGGCGCCTGCCAGGCCCTGGAGCCTTGTGCAATTGTGAGTGTGTCGTGCAGATCGCTCCTCACAATTGCGCGATGCTCCAGGTGCCCTTTCGCATGGCAAATGCCATGCAAAAAGGGCCTAAGAATTGGAGGAGCAGCTATGAAGGAACTAGACAAGATCCTGAAATGTAAAGATGCATGACTGAGTATCAACATCAGGATTGTCCAGGGCATTGTATTTCCAGTTACTGTGTATGACTGTGAAAGTTGTGTAGTGAAGAAAGCTGATAGAAAGAAAATCAACTTGTTTAAAATGTGATACTCCAAAGAGTTCTGTGGATCCCATGGATCTCCAGAAAGACAAATGAGTGGTTCCAAGTGCTAATCAACCCTGAACTCTCCGTAGAAGCCATGATGACTAAACTGAGGCAGCCATACTTTGGACAATGTATTGTAGGTGGATAAACTCAGTCAAAGAAGCCACGGCCTTGAGTTTGCTAGACCTGAGCATGGCTGTTGATGGTAGAATGACTTGAAGGTCTCCCATCCATAGGGTTGCCATAAGACAAAGTTGACTTGACAGCAGCTAACAACTTTTCAGATTTAAATTTCCTTCCTCAAACTACTTTTACATAGTTGTCTGTGTGCAACTTGTAATTCCAACTTTAATATATAACTGGAAAGATCATGTGTAAGCTGATTCTATACAGGTTTATCTGAAAGTGTGACTCAATTCACTAAATCCTTCTTAACTGCACATCAAGAAATGTTGCCCAACAGAACAAAGAAAGTCCTACTAACTTCAGTGGTACTTGTGGCAGGTGATGTAGATTTGAGTCAATTGACTCGAACTCAAGTCAGACTTAAGTCACTTCAGTAACTTGACTTGGAGTTGACTCGGCAAAAATTACACACTGACTTGACTCGACTTGAGACTTGCCTGTATTTAGTGACTGACTTGCTGCCCGTGGTTCAGTAACACGATACATTCATCCAGAAACCTTACAACTTACTGGTCACAAGACATCAAGCCCAAAGTGTGGACACATTTCTCAGAGGGAATAGCAAATGGGCTTGAGGTGGGGTTGAGGTCTGCTCAGCAGCTTGTCTCTGCTTCATATAGGAAGAGCTTTCCAAAACTTTTCCTAAGAGCAGCAGGCAAGTTTTGTAAATGGGAAGAAAGAAGGATCCTATTCCCTACTTCTGAAGCTGCGAATGGCAAAATCACAAAAATTAACAAATTGTTAAATTGTTAAAACTGACTTTATTCAACTCTGTCCAGAAATTCTGGAATACAGGATGGGGTACAAAGTTGGCTCCCAGACTTGAGACTTGACTTGAAACTTGACTTGAGAGTATCTTCAAGGACTTGAGACTTGACTTGAGACTTGGAGTAAAAGACTTAAATACATCATTGTTTAGAGGTCTAAATCCTATTGTTTCTCCTGATTACAGTAGGCCCATTGGATGTACCTGTGTGTTGCCTAACCATCCAACAATTGATTTAATGGATCTCTTGTTGAAACTAATCAACAGCATGCTACTTTCAGGTAAATGTATATAGGATTACAGGCTCAGTCCTGTCTTTGCTTTATAGTGCTTGGTTGCTTTGCTGCCTGTTTCTTTTTTGAAAAATAATGTCTTAAAGCTATTATATTAACCGTATGTCTCCTTTGTTTATGTGAAGCATTATTTAATCTATCCTCCATTTAAACTCATTTCATCTTAGCAAAGCAAAATAACATTTTATTTTGTCCGGGAGATGCAATAAAAACTCAGAAGCTAGCCAAGCAGATGAAATAATCATTGGCTTCTCAGAGGCCAGCTGAGATAGAGAAATCCTGAAATAGTAACATCAATAGTTAGAAGAATGCTGTCAGGGGGAGGAAACTGCCTCCTGGGAGCTCAGTTGCATGCATAGATTTCAGAAGACAGGAAGGAAAAATTATGATGTCATGCTAAGGCTTCACTTTACACTCGGAAGCAACACTTCATATATCATTCCTTCTATTTCTGATGTTTGGCTTGTGAGCTCAGTTCCAGTGTGGCACTACCCATGTGCAAAAGGGAGTTTATCAGTAGGCTCAGGGAACTTCAAGGTCTGGAGAATAATTAAAATATTTAGCAAAAACACACCAGAGGACCAAAAGCAGTCCAGTAGCGACTAAACGATGAGTGATGATGGCGTGTTCTGACCATGGGGTGTTGGTAGGCATGGAATACCAAGTGGGAATGGATGGACTGTCAGACATCACCTGGAATACTGTGTGCAGTTCTGGGCACCACAGTTCGAGAAGAATATCAACAAGCTGGAATGTGTACAGATAAGATGAATCAGGATGATAAAAGGTCTGAAAGCCAAGGCCACTTCCACATGGTGTCATCATCCGGCTATGGAAGTGGTGTCAAACTCAATTTCATCTTGGGCCACATCAGCATTACAGTTGCCCTCAAAGGGCTGGTTGTCTCTGTAAGACTATATAAGTGCATCTACTCCTTTATCATATTAAATAATTGCCTCTGCATTCGATTATTACTAGTTTTTAAATTTTCTTTCCTCTGCATCAACTTTTCTTTTGTTGGACATTTTGGGGCTATTTGATTGTAGTTTATGGTCCCTATGCCTCTGTAAAGTGGCACAGAATTGGTCAGTATATCCAGTCTGCGTCTCTTTCTGCCCCCAGCCCCTCTCTCTGCCTCTTTCTGTCCCAGACCCTCTCTGTGCGTCTTTCTGCTCTCAGACCTTCTTTGTGCCTCTTTTTTGCTCCCCTTATCCCCTGTGGCTCTTTCTGCCCCCCTGCCCCTCTCTGTACCTGGTGAGCCTGATCCCCACATTGTGGGCCCCCAGCTGCTGGTATTCTGAAGAGGGGCCCAGCAGCCAGCACTCATGATCTACTTCTACTTCTGACTGATCCTCTGACCAAGTCTTGTGACCCACATGGAGCGTTTGCCATGGTAACCCACGGCAACACTCCGACAGTGAGACTTGGACAAGGACAACGTAGGGATCAGGCTCACCAGCCGAGGGGAGTGCCACAGCAGCAGGAGAGGTGCGAAGGCCACATGAAATGGCCTGGATTTGGCCTGCGGGCCTTGTGTTTGACACATGTGCGCTATGGGGACACATTGGCAGCAGTCCACGAGTTGTGCTTTCACATGACATCATGGTCCCGCTGGCAACCCCTCCCCACCTGTTGTGATCATGGGATAATCCATTGATGGAAAATTCCATTAATAGCCCGTGATTGTGTGACGCCGGCCAGGCAGAATGGGAGGAAGCACTTCCTTCCCCAAGGAAGCAGCATGGGAAAGAGGCTGGCTGTGCTGCAGAAGGCAGGCAGGCAGGCAGGCAGGCAGGCACATGTTGCTTGCGCTGCCTTCCACAGTGAGCTGTCCAGGTGTGGAGGGGAGCATACGTGTCGCACACCGATCCTGGCAAAGGCACTGCTGGGATCATGATGGGATGAGGGTGGGAACAGGCAACATGTGGAAAAGGCCCAAGTCTTATGTTTAGCTTGGAGAAGATTAAGAAGTGATATGATAGTCATATTTGAATATCCAAAGGGATGTCATGTCGAAGATGAAGTAGGCTTGTTTTCTGCTGCTCCAGAGACTAGAATACAAACCAATGGATTCAAATGGGAAGAAAAGAAATTTCACCCAGATGTGAGGAAGAACATCTTAACTGTAAGAGCCACTGAAGAGTGGCATAGTTTACCTTGGACGGTGGTGGACTGTCTTCTTTAGATGTCTTTAAGCAGAGTTTGGATGGCCAGTCCTCTGGAGTGCTTTAGTTGTGTGTTCTTCCATGGCAAGGGGTTGGATTAGGGAAGAGGGCTTGTCCTTCTATCTGGCACAGTGAACAAGAGCAATCTCTGCTGCATTTTGTTTCAGGTCCTGCATGTGTGTGCATGCATGCACACATGTGGTTGTGAAAACAGCATGCCCTCAGTTCTGTCTTTTTGTGGGAATTCTGCAGCTCTCATGCATATGTTCATGAACTGCAGCTCCCAGCACTCCTCATCTTTGACTATGCTGGCTAGGATTGATGGGGGTAGAAATTCAGCTCTCCAGATTTCTAGACAGCTGCAGAGTTTCCACCCTGTTTTAGTGAGAATAAGAAATGAAACCAGGGATGGGATGTGCAGATAAATGAATGGGGCTGTGGAGATAGGGGGAATTCTGGTTTTTGGTGGCTGTGTGCTAACCGTTTTTGGTGCAAGTGAGTGAGTTGTGGGAGAACTGGGATCTGTTTTCAGAAAGATCCTGTTCATTTTCTCTTGTTCCCCCAGCAGCTGCTATGGTGATGGGGACTGAGATTAATGCGACCACCTTGCTGGCTATTTCTAATCCAGCCAATCAAAGATCGTGCAGCCAGAGTGACTACTTGAGGATATTGAGTAGCCACTTAGATCTAAAGCCAGACCAGACTGATCCAATGTTTCCTGACATTTTTTCTGATTGGGTAGTCATCTCAAACAAAATTATTTTAAGGCAGAAGTAATCCCCTCAAAAAGATATGCTGCTAGGGCTTTTGCAGTATACTCCTGTTCTTCTTGCAGTAGATTTCCTCTTACGTACTGGGAGTTTCTTCCCATTGCAAATTTTAGAAATTAGAGAAGGGCTATAAAGCCCTCTATGGCAGAGGGTCAGGCTTTCTGGCAGACTGTGTCTGAGATCATCAGGAGAGATCTTTCTCTCACTCCCACCACTGTCACAAGGATGGCTGTTGAGGACATAAAATAGGGCTTCTCAGTGGCTGCCTCTGGACTCTGGAACTCCCTTCCAAGGGAGGCCTGAATGGCCCCTTCTTTGTTATCCTTTTGTTGGCAGGCAAAACCCTTTTTATTTCAACATGCTTTTAATACAGGAAAGCTTTACAGAATGGGCTAAGGGGTGCCGTATTATTTTAAAATGAACTGTTTTTAATAGCTTTTTTATCTTTTTAATTGCATTTTATTCTTTTAAGCATAGATCTAAATTATTTAACTCTGTGATTAATGTAATTCCATTTTGATGCTCAGGTTTTGTATATTTTTAGCTGTTGGTGGCTGTTTTTAAATGGTAAGCCTCCTTGAGTCCCGATTTTGGGAGAAAGACAGGCTGCTGCTGCTGCTGTGGCTAATACTCCTCCAGATTCAAGAGTGGGATATACAATCCCTGCACACCAGCTGTAACCTTGGGTATCAGCCTTCCTCTGGTACATGCTATTTGCATTTTTTAAAAAGTGTGTGGTAAATACAAGGGTGGTTTTAATGTCACATGTCATTTGGCCCTAAGTAAAACATTAGCAGAGGGTCAGCAAAGTGTAGTGCTTTAAGTGTTGGACTATGACCCTGGAGAACAGGGTTCAACTCCCTGTTTGGCCTTGGAAACCCACTAGATGACCTTGGGCATGTCACATACTCTCAGTCCCAGAAAACCTCATGAGAAGTTTGCCTTACAGTCACGATAAGTCAGAAACGACTTGAAGGTATACAGCAAAAGCAACAACGACATTAGCAATCAATTCACCTGTTCAACAAAATGATCTCCTGATAGGGATTTATTTAGCTCTTACCAGGTTAAACCAGTATAACTGCTAAAAAAATGTCACAAGGCTAGTCGATATGGTCGGACTGCCATAAAAAAAAATCCTGCATGCAGAGGAATAGCCATTGAGAAGAAAAGTTCAGAACTGTATTCCTTGATATGCTGCTTTTCTATGCAAAACTTTTGAAAAAACAGAGGTAATTCAAACATATGCGCCATCCTCCCATTCTATCTGAAGTGTGAAATCCAGACAAAGGCGGACTACCTATTCTTTACAGGGAACTACAGTAGGTCCCCCATAACTATGCAACCAGTATCAATGGTTTCACTTACCTGTGATTGCCTCCATGGACACTCCTCTTCTAACTCCACTAACTTGTCTCTGTTCTCTACCAGGGCATGGGACACATCTCTGGCCATAAGCCAAAGTCCCCATGTGGCCAACACATCCTTGGATGGCCCGAACGGGTTCCTAGACTTACACGCCTTAGCATATATCTCACGGAGGGTAGCAAAGGGGTCTGCCGTCTGGAAGCTCGTGTCCTTCCAGGGGCATTGTTCTTTACTTAGCACCCATTTCTCCAATTTTCCTTTGGACTCCTTTTCTAGCATGAAGTCCTTGACTTCCATGTTGCTGCCTTCAGCCATTCTAACTTTACACACGGGACCAGGACTTGGAGGGACGGGTAGGATCACCGGGACCTCTGGGGGATTCTAGGGAAACGAACTCTACGGAACACACTTAGGGAAGAGGTTTGGGAACCTAACTCCAGCCTGCCCAAAGAAAAGTCACTTTTGTCGGTCTAAGCTCAGCCTTCCACCTTGACAGCTTAGGGACAAAAGGACAAGAAAACAGTTCAGGGATGGGGAGAGTCACCTAGACTCCGGGGAGACCTTCATGAGTACTCTGCCTGCCAATGAAGGGGGAAAACGAACCCAGTGGAACTTACGGCGCCGCCTGGCCAAGCAGCAGGGAAAAAGGGGTAAGGAGCCAAAACTGAACCATCCCTAACAGTTTTTTGGGTGAGGGGGCCCTTCCTCCACCTTGGGCAAAACTTTCAGAAACCCTATTCTAGGTCGGGACTCACCACCCGTGCCTACTTTGCTAGCAATCGGGACGCACCCGAGTTCCAATTCAGCCGGGACGCACCCGTGCTTTCTATACTACAGACGGGATGCACCCGCATTTTATACTAAGGACGGGACGCACCCGTGTTACTCCGGGAGGGGGAAATTCTTCCCTAAGTGCTTTTACTGCCTTGCCATGAATGGAGGGAGAATATGGACTGTTCCTAACATGCCTGGCGCTTTGGATCCCAGCCCATGATAGTCCCCAAGTTAGGGATGTGATTCCCAGGACAGTTTGTGCATAACCCTTGCTATCGGACTGTGATTCACTGCCCGAAAGCTAGTGACCAAGCCGGGGCGGCTGCCACACACAAACCAAGAGAGAAAAGGGGTGCAGATTTCCCACCCAGATAGACTAGCTCCTGGAGCTCAAACACACAGAGTTCACGCACACGTGTTCCTAAAATCACCTTAAGACAACTACGGCCGTTGCCTAAGTCTGTAGCAGCCTGATTTGGGTAGGTTCGTGACTCCCACTCAAATTAGGGGTACAGGGGCTGCCCGCGTTACTCCACCACTCTGTTACCCTGATTTCTGGGGGTCCCGGGAGGGACACCTTAATGTGCTCAAAATAATGGGGAATGGGAATTAGCTGAGAGCACTAGTTGCAATGCGAGAGGCAGGGCAACGTAGCGAGATCTTGAACCCAATGTCTACGGGGTCAGGCCGAGTCAAGGAGCAAACAGAAGTAAATAATAAAATAGTTGTTTTATTGATATACAGTCAAACATGTGTATGCAACACACTCACATGAAGAACTATAGAAATAAAGGCAAGAGTTGGATGGAGGGATTTTAAGAGGAGGTTTAGTATGGGAAATACTTCACCCGTCCTGAAGCCCAGGTAGTCTGAAGACGAAGTCCGTGGAAGTGAGGATTGTCAGCACGAGGAGCTGAGGGGAAGGCTCGCTGGACGAAGTGACAGCAAGGCAGGATGGAAGCCAAGATCGATCCAACGAGACACTCAAAGTCAGGGGTTCTTATAGGGGAAAGTGTGGCCGCAGGCTAGTCCGTTCTTGGGGTTAACAATGAGTTTTGGGCTGGAGACAAAGCCTCCGAAAGGTCAGTACTTTAGATGACTGAATTATGACAGCGTTGTCAATGGAGTAGACAGTATGCAAACGCGGAGTGCTTGAGCGTTGTACAGTCCGCTCATCAAGCTGCCTGCCCAGGGCAGGGGATCTTTTGTAAACAGCGTGCATACATAATGCGATCTTAAAAGGCACTTACCTTGAGGTCTCCTAAAGCTGCATTTGGCAATTACTGGCCTGCCTGGATTGGGATTTGAATGGTTCAGCTATTTTCGGCCGCGCCTGGGTGCGTGCTTGTCTGGGGGCCTCACAAGCACGTGGAGAGGAATGGGTAAAGAAGGCCAAATTATTGATATCAGACGATGTCTAATATGCCACAAGCTCAGGCTAGAAACTGCGGTAACAGGACACTCCTTCTGTTGAGAGAAGCACACAGGTCCAAGCAGCCAACCTTCCCACCGGATTTGGCTCCTATGGAGGGGGAAGGAAGGAAGAGTTGGGCAGTGGAGCTGCCTCCCTTCCTCACTACCTCACAAGGCCTGGAGGTCAAAATATAGCACAGCGTATTACCCATGTTTTGTTTTGTGTGTTTTTTTTTTTTGCCATCTGCACTAAGTCTGGGAACATATCCCTTGCCAAGATGGGGAACCTCCTGTATTCTCTTTTGCTCTCATTCTCTGTGTTGCTTATTTGGAAGCATGAAGCAGCTGAGATAATTCAGGCCAATGGCCAGTCTACTTTGTTGAGATCACTTTGAAAATGGTACAAGGATGAGAGAACGGGTCTGAATTAAACACCTGCAGGCTTGTTTTGACACTAAACAGCAATCTTAGATGGATACATTGCAATATCTTGGCATTAAACATCCCCCAAAGTGTCATATCTTATCACAGAGCCAAAATGGAGAGGGGCCAAGCCAGAACTGGGAATTATTACTATTATTTTTTACAACTCTGAGATATGTTTTTGAGATCATCCAACCTACAATAACAATGAGATTACTTGTGGAACAAACACTTTATTGACAATAGCTAGAGATGTGAGTAAATAAGACGGTTGCCCATACGACCCAAAATATGTTTTAAATACTTGGGTTGGGTTGCCTTGAGCCCTAAAACTAATCCCACTGTGGAGATTGCCAACATCTTGGAGGCAGAATTTCTGAGGAAAAGGCACTCAATGCCTTTGGCACCTGTGTGCCCGGCAAAAATTCAACACATGCAGTTTGCCCACTTGAAACTGAACTTCTAAATAAATTAATATCTAAATTTATTGATAAATGCATAAAATTTCCTCACAACAATTGCTGTTGTGTGCCTTCAAGTCCTTTCCGACCTGTGGTGACCCTACAGTGAACCTATCATGGGGTTTTCTGGGGCTGAGAGTGTGATGGGCCAAAGGTCACCCAGTGGGTTTTCATGGCCGAGTGGGGAATCAAACCATAGTCTTCAGGGTCGTGTCCAACGTTCAAACCACTACATTACGCTGACATCGTTGCAGTGGCAGAGCTTGGAGTGTGTGGAGAAGGGGTAGGTGGGGGCCAGGGCTGTGGCATGAGGGGCGTGGCCACCGTGGGGGGGCGTGGCTGTGGTGTGAGGGGGTGTGGCCAAGGTACACGGGGCCGTGGCTACGGGCTGGGATGCCCCAGAAACATTGCCACCTGGGGCAAATTGTCCCCTCCTTGCCCCCACGTTCCTACGCTACTGCATCATTGGTGCACGGAAACCTGAAAGTAGTCCCCTAAAAGCAATCAAGAGACATTATTGGCATGCAGAAGCTTGAAAGCCAGCCCCCCAGTGACGATCACAAGAGACACCAATAGTGTGTGGAAACTTCTTGACCTCCAGCTACCTGGACTTTCCTCACAATACTGTGAGGAAAATATGGTTAAGAGTGACTACCCGAAATCCATCTATTAAACTTAATGGTTTTGTGTGCAGTTGAACACAGACATCCAAAATTCCAGCTCAGCACTCCAACCAATACTAGGTAAAATACTGGCTCAGCTACTGCAGATGTTACAGGTGAGATATGACAGTAGCAACCCATGCCATGGTCAGGTTTGATGGATTGCCTTCGGAGACCCCTCTTTTATGTGTATTTTTGTGTAGACTTCTTAAAGGTCAGGGTTGTTGCTTTATAGCATGGCAAATGGCTGCCCCTCCTTCTTTTTCTTTAACTGTAAAGAAAGGCAAACTTGTCTCCGTGCTGGTTTCCTGGTGCTCATCTTCTGTTTTTTTCACAATGCAATTTATGGCCATTTTCGCACTAGACTGTTATAGCGCCCTTCCTCCACTTACTGAGAAAAAGTTTGAAGTGCCCTCGGAACAAGCGTCAGAACTATCATAAGAGCTAAAAGACTTCAGGAAGATGAGGATTTTAAATATCAAGAAACAGTTGCAATGAGCAAAAATAAGACACGCTATAACTGTTACAAGAAATGACCTCTGACTGGGGAAGTACTTCAAGGTGAGATAAATACACAGAAAATGGTGGAGAGAGCGAATATAGCTAATTTTGGAAAGATGAAAAACGCAAGGGAAGTCACAACTCTACAAGTAACCTTGGAGTCAGAAGCCCAACATTATGGTGACTGGACGACATTTTGGAGAATTTATGATAAGTGGCCTGTAAACCTACAAGAAGTTTTCTCTGGAAAAAAGGAGAATAACAACTCATTGATGCACTTATTGGTGGACAGATCTCCCAGGAAAAATGTTCTTTTCAGTTGGATTTGACCTGAAGAATTAGTGTTTATGTACAAGAATGCAAGACATAGATTCCGCATGCTTGCCTTGATTAAAAGCCTTTTAGGATTACTTGTACATGACTCTGTTCTCAGGGAAAAGAAAAATAGAAAATAGAAACATGGAGAGAAGGAGGAAGTCAGCATCTGTTGATGAAAATGGCTTATGTAAATAGTTAATGATTACTTATATATGATTCTTTTTTGGGGGAAAATCAAATATAAAAAGAAGTAAAAGAAGAAATAAGTGTCAGATGATGAAAATGATTAATGATTTATGGTTTATGAAAATGTTTCATGATTATGAGTTATTAGAAATAAAAGTTATGAAGGGATTGAGGATATTTGATAATGAAAGATAGCTTTTTCTTATATTCCTTATTGCTAATTTCAGACTTGTTATTTTTTAGTTGAAGAATAGTTGGAAAATAGTTTTACTTCTTGCTTTTATAAAAAGAATAAATGTGTAAATATATAGAAAATTATTCTTTCAAGAACTACTGATTTTTAATAGACTAGAATAAGAATAAGTTACTAGTGATTAATTGTTAATCAAATTATTAAGTTTTTAATATGATTTTTATAATTAATTTAGAATTATTATTAATAACATACTTTATTAATTACTAGCTTATATACACGGAGTTGCCCGGGACTTTAATTTCTTATAGGTAACACTTGTTAGGAAGATTTGAGATCCTGTGTCTCTAATTTCCCAAACTGTCTTGCCCAGTACCTGTAACTTTCCCCCATATTCTCCAATCCAGTTTGCATTCAGAGTTATTAATGTACAGAGGTTGGGTTCCTGAGGGAATACACTGCCCTCCTCCTTGCTGCTAGGCCTCATCTCCATAGCAACCAGCCTATTCCAGACAGACACAGTTGACTGAGGCCCAAGAGCTCTCTGGCTGAGAATTCTAAAGGCCCCTCCCCAAAGTGCAAACCCCAGGATTCCATAGAATCTTCTCAGGCAGCCAATCATATGAGGTCTTTGCCTAATGGACACAAACAAACTTTGACTTTTATATATTAGATTATCACATATTGTAAGTTTAGATTTATTACGAAGATAATTAATAAGCAACAAGTGTATTTCTTAAATTTAGTTTATGATCAAATGATTAGTTGTTACTGTTGGATTACTGTTCACTGTTTGCAGCAGGAGCGGGAACCACATTTTTAGTTATAAGTAGTGTAGGGCTTTTCTGTAGTCTAGTTAGATATTTATAGTTTTCTTTTCCTTTTTGTTGGTTTATTGTGTAGGTTATTTTATAGTTTGTTTTCTTTTGTATTATATTGTTTTATGTGTTGTTATTGTGTATATTTTTACTATGCTGTCTTTTTTGTTTTTTTCATTATTGAGTTAAAAAAAAAAGAAAGAACCTGGATCCCAGAAGGATACTATAACATTTGACAGTAATTTAATAAAATTTAATAAATTATTGAAACAGGATTTTACAAAAGCTGCAAACATTGCAGCTTCTGCCTTTCTTGGTGATGGCTGTTGAAGTGGGAGAGATAAACAGCATCCTATGACAGTTATAGAGTTTTCTCTCTCTCTTCCTTTCTCTTTCCCTCCCTCCTTCTTACTTTCCAAGGCAGTGCTTTCGCCCAGGGATTCTTCCCATTCACCCTAAGGACTGGAGAAGAGGGACCATGTTCTGAGATCTGGGAATTCTACAGGTGTTAGCTGAACTGGAGCTGCCAGAGCTCAATCTTCCTGAAAAAAAGGAAGGGCAGCATCATTACCACTCCAGTGGCTCTGTTGGGTCACAGAGATCCAGAGATTACCACATGCTGGTCTTTGTACCACCTCTACTTGGGGAGATCAGCTTATGGGTCTGATTCTAATTATTACTGGCATTGTGTAATCAATGTTCTGTCCTGAAAGCAAAACTATGGGGAAAGTGATTATGTGTCTGGCAACTAAAAGACTTAAAGTAAGCATTATTCTTGTTGCTTGAAAGAGTAAGAATAAATCAGAGTTAATAATAGCTCTTTCTGCATGGGTTTTACCTTCAGGGCATGCTCATCAAATTTGCAGATGACACCAAATTGGGAGGGGTTGCTAATACGCCTGAGGACAGGATCAAAATTCAAAATGACCTGGACAGATTGGAGAGCTGGGCCAAGGCTAACAAAATGAAATTCAACACAGAGAAGTGTAAGGTCCTACACTTAGGTAGAAAAAATGGAATGCAGAAATATGGGATGGGGGACACGTGGCTGGATGGCAGTACGTGTGAAAGGGATCTAGGAGTCTTAATAGACCACAAGCTGAACATGAGTCAGCAGTGTGATGCGGCAGCCAAGAAAGCCAACGCAATTCTCGGCTGCATCAACAGGAGTATGGTGTCTAGATCGAGGGAGGTACTGGTACCACTCTACTCTGCTTTGGTTAGACCTCATCTTGAATACTGTGTCCAGTTCTGGGCACCCCAATTCAAGAAGGACATGGTCAAGCTGGAGCAGTCCAGAGGAGGGCGACCAAAATGGTGAGGGGCCTGGAAGCCAAGCCCTATGAGGATAGACTTAGAGAGCTGGGTATGTTCAGTCTGCAGAAGAGAAGGTTAAGAGGGGACATGATAGCTATGTTTAAATATTTGAAGGGATGCCATGTAGAGGAGGGAGAGGGCTTGTTTTCTGCCGCTCCAGAGACCAGGACAAGGAGCAATGGATTCAAGCTGCAGGAAAGGAGATTCCACCTGAACCTCAGCAAGCACTTCCTGACAGTCAGGGCTGTCCGGCAGTGGAATATGCTGCCTCGGAGTGTAGTGGAGTCTCCTTCCTTGGAGGTTTTTAAGCAGAGGCTGGATGGCCATCTGTCGGGAGTGCTTTGAGGGTGTTCCTGCATGGCAGGGGGTTGGACTGGATGGCCCGTGTGGTCTCTTCCAACTCTACATTTCTATGATTCTATGATTCATGTTTGGGACAGTTCAGCTTATTGCTCTGGCGGCTCAGTGGTTAAATGCTGGTACTGCCAGTACAGCATGGTGAGTTCGATCCTGCAGGGCTCCAGGTTGACTCAACCTTCCATCTTTCCATAGGTCGGTAAAATGAGTACCCAGCTTGTTGGGGGCAATTAGCTAAATACATTGTAAACCACTTAGGGAGTGCTTTGCACTGATAAGCAGTATAGAAATGTAACTGCTATTGCTTTTGTTTTTATTTAGCAGCTGGCTGGTCAATCTCAGGTGTAAACTTAGATTCTTCAAATGCCTGGAAAGTGCCCTCGGAAAGTGTGAAAAGCTGTAACTAGTGCAAAATGTGGTGGCTAGACTTGTCCACATATCAGCTGTAGTGTACCAACTAGTCTGACTTCCCATTTCCTTCCAAGCCCAATTTGGGGGGCTCATTTTGACCTACAAAGACCTAAACTGCTTGAAACCAGGCCTGAAGAATATCTCCTCCCACATGAACTTGACCAGAATCTGAGATGCTCAGTGGAGGCCCTCTTGCCTGTCTCACCTGAGAAGTTGGTTGGTTGATGAATACACGTGACAGGGCTTTCTCTGCAGTGGCATTTCAAGAGAGATCAAGCTAACTCCATTCCTACTTACCTCCCAGCCAGCAGTTAGACTGCATTGTTCCACACGAATATTGATTCTTAGAAACAGTTTTCGGCTGTTGCCACCCCCGGCGCCCCAAAATCTATTGTGAAAGAATGTTTGAGTTAAGCCAATGAATGTCTGGCTTTTTAAAAGTGTTTTTAATAGTTGTTTTAATCTGTGTTTGAAATCATTTTTAATATTAAGACCCTTGACATTTCAGGAGGCAATAGCCTTGAACCTAACTGCTTGATGGACATAAAATGGAAAACTCTGTTTAGAAATGCAGATACAAAAGTGCTGATCTTGAAAGGAGCCAACCATGCATGAACTCTGTGCTATTGTTTTACTCACTGTTCACTTATCTTTTAGTGTTCCCCATCTGTAACACAGGTATCTTTGCTGATTTGGCCTAGTATTTAGTCAAGTCTTCTAGCACATTTTTAGGGTTTGAAAATTAGAAAGAAACCTGGTCTCAAATAACTAGACTTGCTACCTGTTCCATATATCAAAGAAAAATAGTTTCTTATCTTGGTACTTCTAAAATAAGGAGCCATCATTTAAAATAAGGTAGATATGGATACTCTCCTAGTAAATTCACACGAGTATTTGTACTTGATTAGGCAGGTCACCTTAATGTAAGGCCCATTAGGAAGTTATTACTGGTTTCACACCCAAGTTAACATTTTGACTTGAGATTAACTGTATTACCAGCCTCATTGCCCAAAATGTGGCAGGTTGCAATTGGTGGACCACAAGGAACCCTCCTAGAAGCAAAAAGCTGAACTCTGCCCATCCCTGTTGCAGATCACTGTTCCCAGCTGGATTCTGTTGACTGTCATTCTTGCCAGAAAGCTGTTATTTATCCCTACCATGGCAACAAATGATAGTATAGGCAGAAAATGACACAGCTTGTGTTTCCAGATGCCTTGGTGCCTGGTTTTCTCTCTGATTTCCTAAATAAGTCAGGGGGAAGCTGTGGCCATTCCTTGGCTCTTAAAAATGACTTTTAAAAAACATATGCAGCCAGCTGTTTTTGCTGTGGGTATAACTATTGTGTTGTCTTGCTGGGTCAGTGTTCCTGCTCTTTCTGCTGTTGTGCAATGAACTTTTTTCAGCCCAGTCCCTCAGATTTTCAAATATTTATTTTAATTGTGTAGAATCATGGAATAATACAGTTGGAAGGGGCTCCATGGGCCATTGGGTCTAACCCCTTGGTGAGTGCATCTGCAGGAGATAGCTATCCAGTCTCTTGTTGAAGATGTCCAGAGAAGGAGACCCCACCATTTCTCTAGGCAATTTGTTCCATTGCCAGTTCTAGACAGTTCTTACTATCAAGAAGTTAAATCGTTAGACCTGGGCCTACCCTCTGAGGCAGTAGAGAACCCACATCTTCCTCTTTGTGGCAGCACTTGAGGTATTTAAAGAGTGTGATCATGTAACTCTTCAATCTTCTCTTCCCCAGGTTGAACATGTCCAGCTCCTTTGACCTTTCCTCATATGTTTCGTTCTCCATATCTCTTATCATCTCAGTTGTCCTTCACTGACCCCATTCTAACTTGTCTGTATTCTTAAAATGAGGTGCCCAGAACTGAACACAGTACTCTGGATGAGGTCTGATCCACTAAATATATTGGGACTTTCCTTCTCTTGACTTGGCAATTATGGTTCTATCAATGCAGGCTAAGATAGCATTTGCCTTCTTTGCTGCAGCCTACAATCAGCAATAATCCCTACGTCCTTTCCTCCTGTAGTACTGCCAAGCCATGTATCCCATATCCTATTCCTGTGCATTTGGTTTTTGTGGCCTAAATGTAGAATTGCGCATTTATTTCTGTTGAATTCATTTTATTTTCAGTCAAGGTTGTTCTAGTTTACCAGGATCTATATGAATTCTGTTCCTATCTTTTGATCTGTTAGCTACCCCTCCCAGTTTTGTATCACCTCCAATTTTGATAAGGATTCTCTCTGCCCCATCATCTAAATCATTAATAAAAATATTGAAGAGTGTCAGTCTCCGGACAGAACCCTGCAGGACTCCACTTGACACCTCCTTCCAGTGTGAAGCACAGCCGCTGATGAGAACTATTTGGGCACAGTTTTCCAATCAATTATGGATCCATCAGGTGATGTTTCCATTTATTCTGTATTTAGTCAGTTTGCTAATCAAAATATTATGGGGAACCTTATCAAATGTTTTGCTGAAATCCAGAAAAATGACATCTGCAGCATTCCCACCATCTATTAAACTAGCCCCCTGGTTTTAAAAAAAGATATAAGGATAGTTTGGCTGGATTTCTTCTTGACAACCCTATGCAGGCTCCTACTAATCACTGTGTTGTCACCAAGATACTTGCAAAGAGACTCTTGTATAATTGGTTCTAATATTTTTCATGGTATTGAGGTCAGGCTGATCCAGGTCTCTGGATTTTCTTGTTTGCCTGTTTTTGAAGAGAGAAACAGTGTTTGCTTGTCTCCAGTCCTTTGGCACTTCATCCATTCTCCAAGACTTCTCAAAAATGATGGCAAGTGGTTCAGAGATGGCAAGTATCAGCAAAATCTTTCAATATTCTGGGATGCAGTTCGTCTGATCTTGCAGATTTGAACTTATTTAGGTTCATTAGGTGGTTCCTGACTTATCACCTTTACAGTCTTGATTTGCAGTTTGGTTTCCTTGCCAAGGTCTTTGCTTATACAGGACGTGCACAGTTCTTGGAGGTGGGGTGGGAAATGAAGCAAAACAGGTCTTGAGCAGTTCTACCTTTTCATTATGATCTCCTAGCATTTTATCATCCTTGCTGAGAAGCAGTCCCACCATTTCCTTGATAAATCTCTTACTTCAAAAGTATTCGAAACACCCCTTTTTGTTACTTCCGGCTTCCCTAGTCTCAGTTCATTTTGAGCTTGAGCTTTAGCTTTCCTTATGCTGTTCTTGCAAGCTTGGGCTACACATTTGTACTGTTCCTTGGTGCTTTCTCTTTCCTTCAATTCCTTACACTTGCTCTTTTTTCTTTCCATTTCCTCTTCAAATTTACTGTGCAGCCACATTGGCTTTTTCAGATATTTTCTGTTTTCCTTCTTCCACCAAATTGTTGCGATTGTGCTTTTAGTGACGCCTTCTACATGAACTCCTATCATTGCTGGGTGTCACTTTCCTTTAGCATCTGGCCATGGGAATCTGCCTTATCATTCCCTGAGCTTGATTAAATTAGCTTTCTTGAAATCCAAGGTTTGTATTGTACAGATATAAGATGGGTGACACTTGGCTTGACCAAACTACATGTGAAAAGGATATAGGAGTCTTAGTAGACCACAAGCTGAACATGAGTCAGCAGTGTGATTTGGCGGCTAGAAAAGCCAATGTGATTCTGGGCTGCATCAATGGGCCCTTTCAGCACCGTGTGGCTGTCCTGCTGCGGGGACATAATCACAGCGCTCCATGGTTTGTGCTTCTGCATGAGGTTGTCACGCCACCATCTTGTCCCCGTGCATCACGCGAGCATGGTATTTGTAAAATGGAAAAAATCTGTTTTACACTTACCATCATGTCACGTTGCTGCCTTTTCCAGCCATGCGGAAGGGTGAAGGCTTGCTGGCGATGCCTCCCTTGCCAGCGCAGCAATGGCAAATGCCCAGCTGCGCTGTGGAAGGGAAGAGGTGGGGCCAGAGTGCTCCTCTCCGCAGCGATTGGGTGAGCTGCGGGGGGGGGAATGTTTCTGGCGCACTTTCCCTCCTGTCGGGGCTGCAACGAAGGGATGCCACTGCACTCCTTTGCATGGAAAGGGCCTAGGTCAAGGAAAGTGAGGATGCTTTGGTCAGTCCCGACCTGGAGTACTGTATCCAGTTCTAGGCACCACAGTTCAGGAAGGATATTGACAAGCTGGAACATTTCTAGAGGAAGGTAACCAGAATAGTAGAAGTCCTGGAAACCATGCTCTATGAGGACTGGCTTAGGGAGCTAGGTATGTTTAGCCTGATGACAAGAAGGTTAAGAAGATAGCCATGTTTAAATATTTGAAGGGATGTCATATGGGGGATGGAATATGCCTGTTTTCTGCTGCTCCAGAGACTAGGACATGGAGCAATGGCTTCAAACTTCAGGAAAAGAGATTCCACCTAAACATTAGGAAGAACTTCTTGACAGTACGAGCAGTTTGACAGTGGAATGTGCTGCCTTGGAGTGTGGTGCAGTCTCTTTCTTTGGAGGTTTTTAAAGAGAGGCTGGATGGCCATTTGTCAGGCATGCTTTCATGGTGTATTCCTGCATGGCAGCGGGTTGGACTTGATGGCCCTTGTGGTCTCTTCCAATTCTATAATTCTCTGTGTTAGATGATTCTCTTCCTTGGTCTGACCCAGAATATGAGTTCTAGCTTTACATGGTCACTTCCTCCAAAAGTGGCAACTCCTTTGATTCCAGTGACCTCTCTGTTGGTTAGGATCAAGTCCAGGATTGCTGATCCCCTTTGTTCCTTCCTCTACTTTTTGGGAGAGGAGATTGCCCGCAAGGCACACCAGGAATTCATTGGAGAGCATGCGTTTAGCAGAATCAGCAGATAACAGGATAATTGAAGTCCTCAGAGGATAAGGATAAGAAGGATAATTGAAATCCTCCTTAACAAGCCTCCTGAGTTGCCCAAGACTTGCCCCTCAAGTGTCTAAGGGGCCAAGAGGAAGAAGAGACTTCAAATTCTGATAGAAAGCAGCAGTACACCATTAGATCCTGGCCAGTGTTTCCATGGAACAAAGTTCTTTCCACATTTTCCCAAATATACTAACTTTTAAAATCCTACTGTATTTAACTGCTTTTTATTTTTTATAAGTGTATGTTTTAAATTGTAGTAATGTTGATAATAGTTTAATTCTATTTGAATGTTGAGTTTTTGTACATGTTAAACTGTATTGTAATCTTTTTAATTGGTAAGCTGCCTGGAGTCCCATTCTTGGGGAAAGGGAGGAGTATAAATAATGTTAATAACAGCAATGACAACAGCAACTTTTTGTTCACATTGCTTTTAATTAATTTAACGTGCAGTTTTTCAAATGTTGGCACTTTTGTGAACTGTACTGTAAGTATGGCGAAAGTTGAGTTTTGGATAAAGATTGGGCCAGTTGTACTCTTAGCTAAAGTAATTTGGTGAATGTTATGGGCATGAACAAGAACATGAACTGGGATCTTTTCAGTCTTAATCTGACATTTCCAACTCAGAGATTTCAAAAGGTTTGTTTCTGAATAATAATCCCTAAAATCTCACAGTTGGTGTAGCCAGTGGCCTTATTGGCTGGGAAAATATAGGATTAATAGCCCTAAAAAAAAGTAACTTTTTCAGGTATTGTTTGAACTATTGCAGCATGCACTACATCTATCTGTTTTGATTAAATATCCTACTGTCCCTAGAATTGTCTGCAGTTTCTTTGCTTGAAATGTGTGCTGAGGAGGCTCTATGGTGCTTTGTTGCTTGTAAAGCTTAGAAGCCCAAACACAGTGTTCTGCCTTGGCTAGTTCTGTCAGAAATATTTTGAAGCAGTGGTGTGTGTGTGCATGTGTGTGTGTTTTAGACAATTGCAGGTTTCTCCTTCAGGCTCATCCATTCACAAGCTGACAAATAACAATGGGAACTGAGTGGATTCCTTGTTAATTTGACCTGACTGGAACCAGCCTTACAGTGTCTGACAGGACTGATCCCCCTGTGGACATGCATTCATTTCACACTGTCATTTTGATTGCCAAATTATACCTCTTTAAAAAAAAACATTCATACTAAATTAGATTTTACAATATAGAATCCCTTTGGTAGCCTTTGGTTATCCGTGGGAACTGCAACAAGCTGTCACAGTGTATGCTCCCTGTTACCTTGAAAACCAAGGTATCTCCAAAGTGGTGAAGTGACCATGGAGTGAACCATAGGAAAACACACACCCATAGCTGAGTATAAGCGAGGAGCAGCCAGAAGCCAGGAGGGAAGGCCCACATTGGGTACCCGCCCCCAACTGTCTAGGTTTCCCTGGGACAGTCCCAGTTAATCCTCTGCCATCCCCCCGTTTTAAGTGGCTTTTAAAGTGTCCCAGTTTCTCTCTCCTTCCACTTTCTCCCTTTCTCCCCTGCTTACTTCAGTTGGTGCAAGATGAGTTCAAAGTGCAAAAGTAGTTTGCACTCAGTTAACTCAGCAAGGAGGAGAAGAGAGGGATGGAAACTTGCTCTTCCCTGTAGGCCAGAGCTTTCCAAACTGTGTGCTGCGACACATTAGTGTGTCAGCTGCAGTGTGTAGGTGTGTTGCGTGAACTTAATGGATGGAGGGGATGCCTCTCCCACCACCGCAGTGGGCCAGACCCCAAATGAATGGTCTGTCTCTGTTGCTGCTGCCACCGCCACCCTGGGCCAAGGAAGACCTCAGCGAGGGCGGTAGTGGTGGCGGGAGCGGGCCATCTCCAGGTGGAGGGGCTGCCTCTCCTGCTGCCACCCAAGCTGCCCTGAGCTGAGGAAGACCCCAGTGAGGGCAGCAGCAGTGGTGGACCAGGCTTGGGTGGAGGGGCTGCCTCCACTTACTGAATTACTGTGTTGTGAAATGATGCATGTCTAAGAAGTGTGTCACCACCATGAAAAGTGTGGAAAGCTCTGCCACAGGCAAAAGCAAACTTTGTGTGTTCTTCTTCACTAATAACTTCGGCACCTTGATCACACTCAGATGTTACTTGGCCACATTTGTCCTGGTTTTCATCTGGGAAATGTTGGAGAGTTTGACATTGGCCAAGACTGTTGTGAAAAGCTTTCAGGGGGAATTGCAACCTGTTAATGCTGTCAAGATAGACCAGCTTCCTTTTGCAGATTAGTGACTGATAGAGAGCCAGCATGGTCTAGTGATCTAGGGTTCCGCTCAGCCATGGAAAACCACTGGGTGATCTTAGGTGTGTCACATATTCTCAGCCTCCAGAAAACCCCATGATAGGTTCACCTTAGGGTCACCATAAGGCAGGAACAGCAATAGTAGCAATCATTAGCAGAGTAAATAAGGGTAAACTGTAATTAGGAGATATGAATTCTAGGTAAACAGCGAATTAAAAAATGAAGTAATGCAACGTAGCTCAACAGCGCATTTTTAGCAGAAAAAATGCTGTTTTCAGAAGATTTCTTACGTTCCAGCTGGCTGGTATGCTGTGCTCCCAACATCTTAAAGACAGTGCACTCATGATTACAAGCTAGTAACAATGTTTAACTCCCCCTTCCTTTGCTGTGCTTTGCTGAACCCCCTCTAGCCCACAAATACCACTCCTGCTCCCTTTAAGAGGAAACCTCTCATCCTCATTCCAATCTCTCTATTAGTCCTGACATCTGTGTTCTTTGTGACATTATTAGCCAGCCTCCCTCAATTTTTCTGTTCCCACTATTTGACCACTTCACCTTCATCCAGCCCAAACCTAAATCTAATTTCCTTCTTTTTCCTTTTCCTAGGCTCTTTGGACTCTCTTGGTCAAGGACATAAAGGAAATAAAGTTTAGTCTCTTAAAGTAGTTTAGCCTCACTAGAAGCCCTCAAGAGAAATCCCACATTCCTAATTGAAGACTTGGGGCTTTTTCTCCCTCATCTTTGGCCTCTTTGGTGGTAGTCACCCAGGTAAGCCTGGGTTTTGTGAAAGAGTCATAGAACAGAATCATAGGCTATTTCTGCACTAGACCGTTATAGTGCTATCATTCCACTTTCAACATCCAACATCCTATGGCATCCTGGGGTTTGCAGTTTAGGCAGGGGCCCAAAAGGGGCACTGAGGAAATGTTATCAACCTTGAGGTGCATATGAACTCTTATATGCTACTTTATTCTTATTGTTATCTTAAATGTTACAGTTTTGCTTGAATTGTATACAGCATATAAAGTAACACGTAAAATAAGCTACCATAAAATTAAGTGGTTCTAAAGAAACATTGAAAACCCTCACACTTTTACACAAAGGCGGTGTTATAAGCAGGAAGGCAGAGTAGTGGGATTAAGACCAAGCGCCTTGTCAGATTGGGAAAGCCACACCGATGAGGAAGATTTTGCCACTGTATTTTCAGCTCTGGTGTTTAGTTTTAGCGAGATGAAAGTCTCACAAAGTGCAAGGTTTTGTTCCTCTACAAGCCAATTTTATTTTGGAGATCAACATGACATTTTCTTCACCCCTAATTATTTCCTGGTTGCTCCTGGCATTACCAAAGACTTTTTATTCCCAAGTCAGTTTAAATTAACTCAGCATTTTCTGCAATGAAATGTATCAGTTACTAGCTTTGAGTGTTTCCACTGTCTCAGATACAATAAAGATGGCTTCCAAATAAACATAGGTATTGTTTCTGACTCGAGGGCCTTTCTGCACTACATTGCTATAGTGCTATTATTCCACTTTCAGCTTCCTGTGGAATTCTGGGGTTTGTAGTTTACCGAGGCCAAAGAGCTCTCTGGCTGAGAATTCTAAATGTCCCTCCATAAACTGCAAACCCCGGGATTCCATAGGATGTTGAAAGTGGACTAATAGCACTATAGCAGTGTAGTGCAGAAAGGCCCACAGATTCAACAGAGATCAAGCAAGGGAAAGAGGAATGCCATCCCTAAAATGAAATGATCTTAAAGCTTAAATAGTATAATATTGCTAAAACTCTTTAGCACTTTGATTGTAATGCCTGAATAATAATTTTAAAAGGTTAGTAGAAATAAGTGAAAATCAGTTTCAGAAATGTTGCATGAGACTGGATGTGGCACAAGAGAGGACTAGAAGCAAACCCATGAATATGCAGATATAATCAAAACAAAAAGACTAGGAAATGCAATACTTTGAGGCAGTTCAGTTGAGCCTATTACAAAGGGGAATATGTGCAGGAAGAAGTGATCTCTTTGTATTAAATTAAGTGAGGTGTGAAAAATAATACTGTGATTTTAAAGTATAGCACAGCTATAATTCCCCAGGTCAGGTTAACTTAACCTGATTGCTATTCAGCCTTGGCATTTAATTATGTAAAGTGATGGAAAAATGCATTTCTTTTATATTCTTTTCTGCTGTCCTACATACAAATGGCACTCTCCCACCAATAATCCCTTCTGGTCCCATTTATGTTATTTTATTTAAAATATTTACCTGTTAGGTAACCCATCCAAGACAAAATACAGTGAAACTTATGATCATAAAGCATAAATCATAACAACACAATAAAAAGAACAATGGAAAAAATCTCAAATTAACAACTAAAAACAGATGGGGTAGAGGTATATGTGATGCCATCTGGACACTGGAGATCATGGTTCTATTTCCCACTCAGCCATGGAAACCCACTGGGTGACACATTGCACACTTTCAGACCCTACAAACACCACAATAGATTTGCCTTAGGGTCGCCACGGATAGGAAACATCTTGGAGGCACATAACAAGGGCCATTTCCGCACTAGACTGTTATAGCGCTATTATTCCACTTGCACCGGCTGGCTCCTCCCAAAACTGCAAACCCCAGGATTCCATAGGATGTTGCAAGTGGAATAATAGCGCTATAACAGTCTAGTGCAGAAATGGCCAAGAAGACCAGTAGGAAAATAAGATGGCTGCCCAACGTGGCATGTTTTAGGTGTAATTGGAAGTACAGGATTTTTTTTAAAACACATTTTTTTATCAAGAACACATTTAACTAATATAAAACAACATATAGGGAAACAAACACACCAAGACAACAACAAATCTACAGCACTAACTAACCTAAACAACTAAACAAACTAAACTAACGCACTGAATAGAACAACTATACCAACTCAAAAGAGGATAAAAGGATCACACATTTGACTTCTAACTTCTTAGATAACACAGATTAATTAAAGGTTATTATAATTCCTCTAAGTTTTATCAGTATCCATACCTGAATGATCATCTTAATTATCTAATGTTTTAACCATATGAACTTTGAACAACAGTTATTACTCTACTGCTAAGTGTAGAATATTGTTACTAATTCAGTATAATGTTCCATAATAATAATACTAATCTTTTTATTCAAAGCCTAGTACTGCATGTCTCACCCTGCCCCTCAGTTACTTTTAAAAAAGCTATGACCTTCTCCCATTGATTCTTGAATCCCTTTAGGAAGGACAGGGAATTGATAGTTATTTAATTTGTTGTTTTTAGTATATTTTTACTGCCTGGAGCAGGAAGGATGCTTGAAGGACTTCCTAGAATCATAAAGTTGGAAAAGACCAAGGGGCCATCGAGTCCAACCCCCTGCCATGCAGGAACACCCATCTAAGCATTCCCAACAGATGGCCATCCAGCCTCTGTTTAAAAATCTCTAAAGAAGGAGACTCTACCGCACTCCATTGAGGCAGCCTATTTCACTGCCAAACAGATCTGACCATCAGGAAGCTCTTCCTGAGGTTTAAATGGAATCTCTTTTCCTGTAGTTTGAATCTATTGCTCCTTGTCCTAGTTTCTGGAGCAGCAGAAAACAAGCCCACGCCCTCCTCAACATGACATCCCTTCAAATACTTAAACATGGCTATCGTGTCCCCTCTTAACCTTCTCTTCTGCTTCCCTTCTCCTACCTCCTGGTGCCCAAAGAAACTGGCTGATCTTTTAATATCCCCAAAGCTCGGACTAGCCAGGGCAGTCACAATCCCCCCCCCCGAAAACGGGCAATGTTGGGGACAATATCGGACATTTTCCAATTAAAAACAAAAAGCAATTTAGAGCCGAACAGAGACTTCCAGGTTGGTAGCCATATCACTCCTCAGGAAAGGGAATTGCGGGAAGAGCAAAAGGATTACTACCTTATAAAGACATTCCTAACTAAAACCTAAACCTAAACACACACACACACCAATGTAAACAATAGTGCAATAATAAACAGACAATAAACAATGTCCAATGTCCCATCAATACGGAACTGTCGAAAAATGAGCAAATGGCAGTAAAATAGCAAATGCAAAATGAAGCAATCAGTGGAATATTCAATGGAATACTGTAAGTCCAATGCATGGTCTGGCACTGAAGGCAATCCAAGGAGCAAACGGTTCAGTGAGGATGAAAGTTCGTAGTCCAGGGGAGGTGAGGTGCAAGCAAAAGTCTTGGCACCCCCCCTTGCAACAGGAAAAGTTTTTTGGCCGGAGCGGGCGAGCAAAACATAAGTCCATCCGGGCAGCGGAGCAGGAACAACAACCAAAATGTCCAAGTCGGTGCAGCTGGGCTTGCTGCAAGTTCAGGAGCAATGAGTCTTTGCAGAGTTTGAAGCCTGGAATGGTCCATAGGTTCTCTTAGGGTCAGCAAACAGTAGCAGAAATGGCAAAAAGTCCGTCTTTGCAATCGGGAGGCTGCGGGGTCACCTTCCCTCACAGTCACAGGTGTCGTCGAAGAACCAGGAATCTCCAAGTCTCGGCCCTCAGATGGAGCGGCAACTTCCTTCGTCACCCCCCCCCCCCACGGTACTCGGGGGCGATGGTACAACCTCTGGATTTTCCCAGTCTTCTGGAGCAATAGATCTATTAGAATTTTAACAGAAGAACTGACATGTTTATTATCCAATGTCTACCATTAATGCAAATGGCCGGCTCAAAGCCTACTGGGAATTTGAATTCAAACTGGGTCATCATGACGGAAAAGACTAAAAGTCTATGGGGATATAAATAGCAACTGAGATTAAGGCTGTATTGGCTGGAGGATGGCCGTTGGTCAGGACAGTGAGGCCGCTGGTTCGGGTCCCGCATCGGCTCATGGGTCTAGAAACGCCCATGTTAACTTCCCAGCCACACAAGCAGAACCTCCAGCTGTGAAGGTCCCACTTGCACTCCAGTCCGTATAACATGGACTTGCACGCTCGCACCCTCCCTGCTCAGACCGAAGCCAAAGCTCCAAGCCTGATGATGTTAACGAGGGCTTGGGGCGGCTAACAACCTAGTACCGATGGTTCGATGCTGGCCCTGAACGAGCAGTATCACCAGCCACAGATATAGCTGAACTCCGAAGGCAGACCTGAAGACTGGCCGCCTTCGGAACAGGCTTTTGCAACTCGACGGGACATCCAATTTCAGTATTAGAAATAACACCACTTCCCAAACACCCAAATATAACTAGGAACTATATACATAAGTGGAAGGTCGGAGAGTTGGCCATCTCTCTCTGTCCCGTGCAGACAATGTCAATTTACCCATTGTCATATGCTTTGTAAATTGACACAAACATCTCTGACAAGTTAATTTCAGGAATTTCCTTATAATTTAAAGACACTTGAGGAACAATTACATTAACGGGAATCTTCCCAGTAGCTTCCTCAAGCGAGTCCGTCTCAGTAATGCCTTTCGGGTCGACTAGCTGACCCTTCCACTCTTTCAGTTGAGAGACGTGGAAGAACTTCAGCCAGTCTCCCTTTTTCCTGGGGATTCTTATCTGGTATACAGCAGGGGAGATCCTCTTCACAATGGGGACAGGGCCAACCCACTTGGCAATGAGATAGTGCTTATCCTTATAGAAGTTTCTATATAGGACTAGCTGTCCCTCCTCCCACTGGCAAGGGTGGTGGACCCATCCCAATCTCTTGTCCATACTATGGAGGTTTTTGCCCAGCTGGGCAGCTACCTGTCTGTGTACTTGTCCTATGTGCTGCACTAGGTTCCTCACCCACTCGTTATTTAGAACCACTCGCTCTAAATCAGAGGGGAGGCTAGTATTTATCCAAAAAGCCTCGGGCAGCATCATTTTCCGCCCAGTCATTACCATGTGCGGCGTGAAGGCGTGAGAGGCAACCGTGCCTCGGAAGGCCATCAAAATGATTGGCAACTTATTATCCCAGTCCTTGCCGGAGGAACGCACCATCTTCCGAAGCGCTTCCTTCAGAGAGCGGTTCGTCCTCTCGATTTGACCTGAACTCTGAGGATGGTGGGCGATGTGGAAGCGCTGGCGAATGCCCAGTGCCTTGCACAACTCCTGGGTAACTTCACCAGTGAAGTGTGCCCCTAAGTTCGAGTCAAGGTCATGTGACACTCCCCACCTCACCCAAACATTGTTAAAGAGCAAACGCGCTGCCCTGCTTGCTGTGTTGTCTCTACATGGAAAGGCCTCGATCCACTTCCTGAAGGGATTGATGACAGTTAGACAGTATTTGTTCCCCCGCGGGGTTGTAGGTAACGGGCCTATGAAATCTATTTGAATGTGCGACCAGGGACCCTCGATGCGCTGGTGCTGGATGGGCGCCTTGGGGCTGGAGGTGTCAGCGTTGACCATGGCGCATGCCAAGAAGTTGTCGACCCATTGGTCTACGTCCTGCTTGATCTGCGGCCACCACCTGGTTTCCCTTACCCTCTCCAGAGTCACACTTCGCCCTCGATGTCCCTGCTCATGCACAAACTGGATGATGTCACTGCGGGGGTCTTGGCACACGATCCAGTGGCGTTGGCCACTGGCATCAATAGCCCAATACACTCCTTCTAATTGGGAGATCTTGAATTGACCAGACTCATCCGAGCCCTTCTTGGCCAATTCCAAGATCTCAGAATCTCCCTTCTGCAATACTCCCAGATCGAACATGGGAGGTACCAGGGGCTCCTTAGGATTGACATTTATAGTGGCGATGGGGGCCCCACTGTCCTGTAAAGTGGCATCCCGAGCTATGGCGTCTGCCCTGGTGTTCCAAATACATGTAGCCGTGTTCCTTTTCTGGTGTCCTCAGATGTGAGCAACCCATGTGGGGGCAGTTCGTTCCTCAATCTGGGCAGCAATCCTGACCCATTTATTGAGATGGGCAATGGGCTTCCCATCGGATGTTTTGAGGTCATGTTGGAGCCAAATCGGTAACCAAACACTGGCTGCTTTGGCAGTCCAATCGGAATCTGTATAGATGGCCAGAGGGCAGTCAAGCGGTTTATGATCCAGGATAGCCCTTAGAGCTTCTACTTCCGCCGCCTGGCTGGAGTGTGGCCGGGCTTTCCCCTGTAGGGTGAAGGAGTCTGTGACTCGGATCGCTCCATAGCCTGTCCGTGGGCTACCGTCCACATGCATGGATGACCCGTCACAGAACCAGCAAACAAAGCCCTGTAACTGAACTTCCTCAAGGGAGGCTCCCCATTCCACTGGCCATTGACTCGTAGTCACCGGTGGTAAAGGGCACTCATGCGTGGCTCCGGTCACAACTAGACCATAGGGAGCTGGTGGTTCCTGCGGTTGCTTCTGAAAATCCACTCCATGTGACACCAAGGAAACAGTCCACTTGGCAATCCAGGCGTTGGATACCTGGCCGTTCTGGACCTTTCCAGACAGGATATACTTAAGTGGCGTGGGGGGGGTCTGGACAATCACACGGGCGCCTCCAATCATAAATTCCCAGTGCGTAATAGCCCAGATCAGTGCGAGGTATGTCTTCTCGCATGGAGTAAATTTAGTCTCGTGTGGGTCCAAATTCCTGAAGGCGTATGCTATCACACGCTGAGTGCCGTTTTGTTGTTGCGACAGAACTGCTCCCATACTCCTGTCCAAGGTGGCTAGTTGTATGAGGAGCGGCTTAGCCATATTCGGGTGTGCAAGAGCTGGTGCTTTCATTAAGTCCTCCTTAAGTTGGGCAAATACCTGTTGTTGTGCTGGTCCCCATTCCCACTGGGTATTCTTCTTCAACAGGGCATACAGAGGCTTCGCATTGGCTGCGAAAGACTCTATAAAGTTCCTAGAAAAGTTGAATGTCCCAAGCAGAGAATGCAAGGAGTGCGCGTCAGTGGGGGCTGGTAACTTCGAGATCACTTCTACCCGCTGTGCATCGGGAGTGCGACCTTCGGTGCCTAAACACAGCCCTAAATATTTCACTTCAATAGATACCAATTGTGCCTTTTCCCGGTTGGCTTTAAAGCCGGTGTCACAGAGGATTCCTAACACCTTGTGGATGATCTCCTGGGTTGTTTCCTCTGAACTGGAATGAATCAGGATATCGTCCATGTAGGACAAGACGTGGGACCTGGAAGCTGGCTGCAGCTTTTCCACATCTTTACCACGAGGCATGGCAAATGCTTGGGCTGGAATGGAAGCCCTGGGGCATGCGTTTAAACACATACTGCTGCCCCCGGAACGTGAAGGCAAATTTATACCAACACGCCTCGTGCAAAGGGATGGAATAAAATGCATTCGCCAAGTCCAGAACACTGTAAAATTTGGCTCCTGCTGCAATGGCGGACAGGATTTCATTATATTTAGCCACGACCGGCACAACAGGCGGGGTGATGGAGTTCAATGCTGTAAAGTATACCGTCATTCGCCATGTCTTGCCATTGGATTTTAGCACTGGCCTTAAGGGCGCATTGCATATGGACTGCATCGGGGTGACTACATCCCACTTGATGAGTCCCTCAGTGGTTTTCCCAATGGCTTCCTCCGCTTCGGCCGGGTATTTGTATTGTTTCTGAGGTGGGTGGTCCTGGCCTTCTATCAAGACGCAGGCTCCTTTTACGGTCCCACACTCTATCTTATCCTTTATCCACACCTCGGGGAATGCTTTCACCCATGGGTCACTGGTCACACAATGCACAGGGGCAGGAGTTTTAATGGCGGCACAATGGTGCACGGCCGAAATTTCTACTGGTCCCTGGTCTAACTGCCATAGAAACCCGTTTGCATAGTCAACCGTGAGCCTGTTTTCCTGGAGAAAGCCGATGCCTGAAAGGCCGTTGTCTTCTCCCCGGTTCTCGCATGCCCACAATTGAAAACGAAACATCTCTATAGACATTGGGATGCGTTTCCATGCCCTAGCTTGATGACCCCCCCGCCATATCCAGAAAGTTGGACATGCTTGGGTGTGGGTTCACTGTGCCTTGCAAGTTTGGGGTGCAGCACGTTTACTGCCACACCAGAGTCCACAAGAAGGGTGGCAGGAGTCTAATCCCTCTCGGTCCCTATGCCTGCCTTCACCCAGAACCTTCCCCACCTGTCTGGCTTCAACCTAGCCACGTTGCAGGGAAGCTTCCTGGACCGAGGGCACCCCATGCTTGCAGATCCAGGTTAGGGTAGTATCCAGCGGGAGGTGGGCCGTCGGTCACGGCCTGGACCGGCTGTTTACTTCCCACCTGAAGCTGCTTATCTAGAGCTTCCAGAAGCTCCGATGTTGGCCGCTTATCGAACTGGCTCATGTCCAGCCTGAACCTTCTGAGCATGCCCCAGACTCTTACTCTATCTGAGGAGTATGTCTGGGCCATGGGATCGTACCCACCAGACGTCTCCTGGGGAGAGCCTGAGTCAGAGAGCTGTTTGGGGGCAGTGGGCTGCTGTGGGAACTGAGCGCGGATTCCAGTTCCCTCGGGGAACCGAATTTGGCGCAGTTTTCTGGTGTTGGGAATGGGGCCCATAATTCGAGTACGTGACCTCGGATATGGGTTCCCAATTCCCGGGTTCCTTCCTGTGTGTCTTAGTGGGAGGTTTTAGGGATCCTGCCTCGCGCAGCAGGTCAGAGACCCGTCGGAGGTTGCTCCCAAATTCCTCCCAGCTAGTGGTGGCTGGATCCACCAAACCTAGGGCCATCTTTGTCTCGTGGTTCAAGCCTCCGTACAATAGAGTCTTGAATTCCACATGGTCAAAGCTGTACCCGTGGGCCGTCAGGGGGATCTTCTCGGCCAGAATGGCGAGGAGCTGCTTCCGTGCCACATAAGCCTCAGGGTTCTCATGAGGACCCTGTTGCTCCATGACATAGAGCACACCTGCACTCTGTCTGGGCCACAAAATCTTAATTACCTCCCACATCTAGGCGTGGGCCTCGAGCCTAACCAGGCCTCGAGCCGCCACGGCTGACTCAAGAGTGGGGAGTTCGGAGGGGGACATACAAAGTCGGGTCAGTTGGGTCAGATCCTGACCATTGGCTGTTGGGTGAGAGTGAATCACTGCGTTTAGCCACATGACGCCGGTGGACCGGTTTAAAGGACCCAATTGGTCTGCAATTGCTTTTGCCTCAGTAGCACGCCAGGGGACCCTACTCTCGGTGACCTGCGTCTCCTGCGTCTCTTGCCTATCAGAACTGCCTTCTCCAAAGGGGGGGGGTGGTCCGTCTTGTCATGGACCTAGTCTCGACTGGATGGACTGGGACCTTAGAGTTGCCCCAGTCTGGATTGTGCGGCTGGGTTGCCTGAGCATCCTTGGGCAGTGCCTCCCCAGAAAAGTCCTCTGTGAACGTTGGGAGCAGCTCCAGGCACACAGCCGAAATTAGGGCTTTGCGCGTTTGGAGCTGGCTCTCCAGCGCAGCTGTTTCTGGCAAGCTACATGGCTAACAGCCTCCTGCTGTTCTCTCACTTGCCCCACCATAAACTTGGCCGCAGACCGGGCATGATCCAGCTCAGCCTCTAAGGCGTGGGCTTTCTCCTCCCATGTTTGCGCCACTACCGCGATGTTATTCAGTTTCTGGGCGGACGCCTGTGCTACGGACGCAAAAGTAACCTTGTCCGCATGCAGCGTCTCGACCTTGGCCTGAAGCCGGGCATTCTCCTTCTCTATACTAGCCAATTTTTCTCTGGTCTCTACCAGGGCACTACTAGCATCTCTGGCCGTAAGCCAAAGTCCCCAAGCGGCCAAAGCATCCTTAGATGGTCCGAAAGGGTTCTTTGATTTACGTGCCAGGGTATACACTTCCCGGAGTGTGGTAAAGGGATCGACCGTCTGGAAGATGGTGTCCTTCCAGGGGCATTTCCCCTTACTCAACACCCACCTTTCTAGTTTACCTCGGACCTCTTCCTCCAACATGAGGTCCTTGATGGTGACCTTGCTACTCTCCGTCATTTTCCTGCACAAACCACAACTCTCTAACACTACCTACAACTCACAAACTACAAACTGCAAACTACAAACGGGACCAGGAACTGCAGTGACGGGAAGGATCACCTAGACCCCTGGGGGACTGTAGGGAAACAAACTCTGCGGAACTTCTCTAGGAAAGAGGGATGGGAACCTATCTCCAGCCTGCCCAAACAAAGTCACTTTGGTACTCCCAAGCCCGGTTTTCCACCTCGACAGCACTGGGGACCAAAGGACGAGGTAACGGTTTGGGGACAGGGAGGTCACCTAGACCCAGGGAACCCTCAGGAGTACTCCGCCTACCTGAAGGGGGGAAACGAACCCAGTGGAACTTACAGCGCCGCCTGGCCAAGCAGTGGGGGAAAAGGGATGGGAACCTAAGCCAAAACCGTTCCTAACAGTTTTTTGGGTGACGGGCGCCTACCTCTACCTCGAGACAAACTTCTTAAAACCCTAGGCTAGGTCGGGACTCACCACCCGCACCTAGTCGGCTAGCCACTTGGGACGCACCCGAAATTACACAGCGGGACGCACCCGTGCTTTTCACAACTACTAGCGGGACGCACCCACACTCTAACTCCTAACAAGGACGGGATGCACCTGCATACAACTCTAAGGGGGGAATTTCTTCCCTAAGTGCTATTTTGCCTTGCCAGTAGGGTGTTGGATGAGTGTAGACTGTTCCTACCGTGCTAACACTCTAACGCTTCGGATCCCAGCCCACGATAGACCCCAAGTTAGGGATGTGATTCCCAGGACAGCTTGTGCACACTCCTTGCTATCGGACGATGGTTCACCGCCTAGTGCTAGTGACCACGCCGGGGCGGCTGACATACACAAACCAAGCAAGAAAGGGGAACAGATTTCCACCCAGATAGAATAGCTCTAGAGCTCAAATGCACAGAATTCTCACACACACGTGTTCCTGCCTGACTGCGCTCTAACGACTTGGCCGACCGTCACTTAAGTCAGTACCAGCCTGATTTGAGGAGGTTCACGACTCCTTCTCAAACTAGGGGTACCGGGGTTTCCCGCGTTGCTCCACCACTCTGTTACCCTGTGAACTGGGGGTCCCGGGAGGGACACCAAAACGTGCTCAACTAAAGTTGGGGAAAATTAGCTCAGAGCACTGCTTAGTGTTACGAGAGGCAGGGTAACATAGCGAGATCTTGAACCCTATGTCTACGGGGTCGGGTCGAGTCAAGGAGAACACAGAAGTTGAAATAATAAATGATGTTTATTAAATACAAGCAAAACAGTGTATGCGCCACACTCATACAAGATAACTAAAGAAAATAAAGGTTGGAGTGGTATAGAGGGATTTTAGAGGGATTGCTGGTTTGGGTGATGCTTCACCTGTCCTGAAGCCCAGGAAAAATAGAGAGAGAAGCTGGGGTGCGATGTAACTCAGCACGTGGAGCTGAGGGGAGGCTCACCAAGCAAAGCGGCAGCAAGGCGGGATGAAACTCGGGAGCGATCCGAGGAAGGTCTTGGAATCAAGGGTTTTTATAAGGAGAATTGTGACTGCAGGCTATGCCGTACTTAGGGGAAAACGATAGATTTGGAGTTGGAGACAAAGCCTCCGAAAGGTCAGGATCTGAATGATTGAGTTATCGTAGCAGTTCTCAATAGAGTAGCCAGCATGCAGACGCAGAGTACTTGGGTATTGCATAGTTTACCCATCAGGCTGCCATCGCGGGGCAGAGGCTCTTTTGTAAGTACCGGTAGTGTGCATACTTAATTAGAGTACTTGCCTGGAGGTCTCCTAAAGCAGTGAGTCAGCTATTTCTGGCCTGCCTGTATTGTAGCTTGAAAATACAGCTATTAACGGCCGAGCTTGTTTACGTGCTTGTCCAGTGGCCTCGCAAGCATGTGGAAAGGAATAGAGAAGTGAAGCCGAATTATGATATCAAGAGGATATCTTTTAACATCCCCAAAGCTCAGACTAGCCAGGGCAGTAACACTGACTTTGGGCCCCATACACCTTCACTTGGGTGCCATTTGCTACTTTGTTGTAATCAGCATAATGTTTTGGGCTGGTCCTGGAAAAGAGCTGGATAGAGCCAGGGCCCACCTTTCTGTGGGGGAAGAGTCCTGCTGCTGCTGCTGCATACATACACTAGTATGGTGGTCAAACCCCACGCCATGCCTGCTGAATGGGTGTACATCGGAGAGCAGTGCTGAACCATATATTAACAACAGGTATGTGTGGGTGAGGCTAGCCTGTGTGTTTTATTGGTGGCTGGGTTTGTCTGACGTGCGTCCTGCTCCCCAAGCAGAGATGCGCATGAGCAGGAATCTGAGAGCAAAGCAAAGCTGATGGAAAGCATCTAGGCCGTGGCAACCTGCAGAGCACCCAACAGGGCAAAACCTTTTTGGGCAGCTGTTCTTAATCCAGAGTGCCACAGAGCAGAAAGAAATCTTCATTTTGTACTGAGAACCCCTGGAGTATGAGGACAAGTTGGAGTGTTTGAAGCAAATCCTTTCCTAGCTTTCACGTTAGGAGTGCTCCACGTGGTAATCACGCATGGATGGTTCCCCCATGCCCTGTCGCTTTGCTTCTCAGAATTAAGATGTTGATTGAAACCAACCATTTCAGTGGCTTCTACTCCCTCATCATTACCACGGACTATAAAGTTATTGCCGTTATCTCCCCAAGGGGCTCATTTCATCAATGCCTTCGAAACAACCAAAGCGGATTTCTGACATTTAGTTGGATTTTTATAATGCCTTGCCCCAAAGGAGCAAAAGAGTCTGGAATCTGATGCTTTAGGACTAACAGATCACCACCCAGCATGGTGGGGCAAATGCTAGGGCTTTGGGTCCAGGGATACCCACTGTCACTGCTGATGCCAGCCTTCTAGTCTCCCCAAATTTTTTATTTGGTCTGACATAAATCACAAATTGGAAAAATTCCTCCTTTTTTAAAAAAGAAAAAAAAAACATTAGTGACTTTTTAAAAAAGGATTGGGAACCCCTGATTGATTTTTTCCAAAAGGAAGGAAGGAAGGAAGGAAGGAAGGAAGGAAGGAAGGAAGGAAGGAAGGAAGGAAGGAAGGAAGGACGGAAGGACGGAAATGAGGCACTACACTGGGTTTCAGGAATTAGTAGGATGGGTTTAGTAGGATGGGTTTATCACAAGAAGTGTAATAAGTAATTTTTAAAGTGAGTGGTAAGATTATAAGACTGAGAAGAAAGTTGGAGATAACTATTCTATTTTCCTGTATTTTTATGTTTTATGTCCTTCATCTATCTTCTTCTTTCTTACTGCATCTGTTTTGTTTCTTTAAAATAGTTATACTTGTTAATGTGTTTAGAAAACTTCTGAATAAAAATTTAAAAAGAGAGAAACTTCCCTTTTTTGACTGCCCGTCCTCAAATTCTCCCATCCTCCTTTTCTCTGGGCTTGGCCATGATCTCCTGAAACTTGATGTTGGCCATGGAGTCAAAAAAGTAATTGGGCCATCATAACCATTTCCACACTATACTCTTATAGCACGATTATTCCACTTTGAACATCCTATGGAATCCTGGGGTTTGCAGTTTAGGGAGGGGCCAGCCGGCCCCTCCCTAAACTGCAAACCCCAGGATTCCATAGAATGTAGAAAGCGGAATAATCGCGCTATAAGAGTGTAGTGTGGAAATGGTCCATAAGTCAGAGTGAGGCAGCTCTGTTAGTCAGCAGATGTGGTGACCCACTGAATGGAGAGAGCTGTGTGCATCATGTGACTCCTCCACTACCCCTTGGTACCCTCCCTTGCAATGGAAAAAGCTATTGTGCCAGTAGAGCTAAAATAAGATTAAGCTGTCAGGTTTTAGTACGTGGAGTGGGGAGGCACCCTCCTGCCTTAGGCAGCAAAATGTTTTGGGACAGTCTTGGGGGATATGTCTTAAAAAGCAAAACCAGTAAGATGCCAGATTAACACTTTAATGTCACAGTTAAATACAAATGCACTGAGAATAGGGCTACACAGTAATTGTTATTCAACTTCATATCAGTCAGGATGAAAGTAGCAAAACATGGGTTCAAGAAGGTTTAATATCCTGGTTTGTTCCAAAGCCATTGATCATAGCCACTTCTGCACTAGACTGTTATAGTGCTATTATTCTACTTTCAACATCTTATGGAATCCTGGGGTTTGCAGTTTAGGGAGGGGCCTCAAAGGGTGGGCCCTGGCTCTATCCAGCTCTTTTCCAGGACCAGCCCAAGACATTTTGCTGACTACGGCCAAGTAGCAAATGGCACCCAATAATAGCACTATAACAGTCTAGTGTAGAAATAGCCATAGTTTACTGATCTGGAAACTGTAGTTAATTGAAGTGTTCATTGTTGTTTTTCCTCTTAGCTTGCATTAAAGGAAGACAAATTGGGTCTGGATAAATGGGGAAAGCGCTTGTCCATATCTCAGCTTATTCCATTGATATATGATTGCACAGACATCATCACAGAGTGGAGATAGCTCTACATCTCTCTTAAAAGATGGTTCTGCCCAAAGTCTTTGTGAATGTAAGTTTAAAGAAGAATGATAAAAACAGAAAGGCGGGCATAAATAAAGTAAGGCAGACTTGCGGTAATTTCATAACTTGTTATGAGGCTCTTGCTTTAATAGGGCACTAAATAGTTGGCTTCCACTTGAGAAGTTTGTCAAGCTAATATTTGCTAATGAGGGAGTGTGCACAGATGCATCCTGCAGCAGAAAAGCAGCAATTAGGGTTTTTATTGGTGTGGGTGCTTGGCTTTAACAGCATGTAATCTTTGAAGTCAAGTGATTTGAACTTTAATGGAGTGCACTCGAACATTTCATGTTTCCCAATGAAAGAGACTGTAGTCGTGAAGCAAGAAGGAAAGGAAGAACTGGAAGACATACCTTGACACCAAGGCCAGCCCTGCCATTACTCAGAGAGAGGCAGCTGCCCCTGGCAGTAGGTTTGGGATGTCATAAAATAAAATAATTACTTACTTTGGTATCATTATAGTTTTACTACCAAGGGCTCACAGAGGTTTTTTTTTCCTTCATGCAGCAAAATAATTTAGCTTTGGGACAGCATCATTTAGTGGTCTGAGTGTTGTACTATGATTCTGGAGACGAGAGTCTGAAACCCTGCTTAGCCATGGAGACCCACTAGGTGACTTTGGGCAAGTCACATTTTCTAGCCTCAGAGGAAGGCAAAGGCAAAACGTCCTCTGAACAAATCTTGCCAAGAAAACCCCATGAGAGGTTCATCAAAGTTGAAAATGACTTGAAGGCACACAACAACGAACTAAATGCCTTGACGTAGACCTTTCCGCAGCTTACCTGTTCTCTGTGCTGCAGTGCGGGGATCGTGCGAGCAGCCTCTTGCAAGAGGCTGTCGCGTCCCCATTGCTTCAGCTCCGCAGCCGCTGCCTGCCCGCAAGCAGGGAGCATGAGAGCCCCTCCTCGTCCCTCCACAGCGCAGCCTGAGATTTTCTCAGGCTGCGCTGGGGCAGGAAGCATGAGTGCCACAGCTCCAGAGCTCTGCACGCACAGTAAGTGCACATGGGGCCCCGGAGCAATGTGCGATTGCACATAATTTTCAGCTCAAAGCCGAAAATGAAATAGTGCGTGATTGGTGCCTGCTGGCCCTGGCAGCATTGCGCGATTGCGAGTGCGTCATGTGGATCGCTCCTCACAATCGCGCGACGCTCCAGGGGCCCTTTCACATGGCAAATGCCGTGCGAAAAGGGCCGTAGATGGGGATGTGGGGTGGTATTTATTGTGCTGCTTCTGACAGCAATGTTTGGAGGGCTGGCCATACCACACTACTTCATAGCAACCTAGAAAAGACACTCCAAGATCTCAATTGCTACTACTCAGGAGGTTGGGGAGGGGGGGAAACAGCCATCAGGCGCCCCACCAAGTGTGCCTGGTCCAGCTTGAGCTAAGAGCTCTCTTCCATTGTGCTTATATCCAGCTCAACACTGGCTGAATAGCCTGCCTTGCCGAATTGCACTTACTGCCTGCTGAGCATGGCAACTAAGGTTTCTGTGCTTGATTTTGCTTTCTTCCACTTCTCTCCTCTCTCTCAATCTCTTTTCTTTGGGTGTTGCGACTCTAAGAAGATAAGACTTCAGAAAGACTGTCTCAATTCAGATATCTGTAAACTGCTCTGGAGCTTTTTTTTGGCAGGGGAGCAGCAGGGTAAAAACATATCAAACAAAGGCTTGGAAACCAGGCCTTAATGGATTAGCTTAGGCAGCTGGGTATGTTTAGCCTGGAGAAGAGAAGGTTAAGAGATGACATGATAGTTGTATTTAAATATTTGTAGGGATCTCATGTGGAACATGGAGCAAGCTTGTTTTCTGCTACTCCAGAGACTAAGGCCGTTTCTGCACTAGACTGCTATAGTGCTATTATTCCACTTTCAACATCCTGTGGAATTCTGAGGTTTGTAGTTTCCTGAGGCCAAAGAGCTCTCTGGCTGAGAATTCTACATGCCCTCTCTAAATGACAAAGCCCAGGATTCCATAGAATGTTGAAAGTGGAATAATAGCACTATAACAGTGTAGAATGGAAATGGCCTAAGACACAGAGCAGTAGCTTCAACTTCAGGAAAAGAAAATCCACCTAAACATGAGGAGGAACTTCCTGATGGTAAGAGCCATTTGACAGTGGAATATGCTGCCACCTGGTAGTGCGAGTCACTTTCTTTGGAGGTTTTTAAACAGAGACAGAATGGCCATATGTTAGGGGTGTTTTGATTGTGTATTCCCACATGGTAGGGGGTTGGACTGGATGGCCCTTGTGGTCTCTTCCAGCTCCGATTCTACAATTCTATGATTTTCCCTATTGGTTGAGGCATATAAAATTTCTTTATTAAAATAAACTAAAATAAAACTTTTATTTACTTAAATACGATTTCTTTTTAATTATTTCTTTTATTAGATAAAATCTTTTTTTTTCCATTCACTGGAAAGTGATTTGATACATGAGATGCCATCACTTGCCAAGAATATTTTTTTGCAATGGCCCATTTGGAGAAACAGATGACACTCTGGCTACAAATAGCTATTAAATGATATAAAAAAGGAGCAACTTCTTGCTCAACAACAGAAGGATCTTTTAATTTTCTGGGATATTCTGCTGCTAAGTTGAAAGTCATAATTCTTCAACAACAGAATGCTGAAGGGAGACTCCAGTATGAAGTTGCTGCTTAGTATTTATCAGTACCATTGTTTCCTATCCTACTGTAGATAATAAACTGGCAAATGGTGAATTATCATGTGCCAGACTGTATGGAACCTCCTAGGCAAGATCTGCTTTTCTGATGTTGCTTGGCCACATGTGTCCTAGCTTTCATCTGTGAAATGTTGGAAGGTATGCATTCCCCATGCACTCATAGAATTGTTGTATTGGTTAGTCTGTTGGACTGGGGCTTGGGAAATGTACGTTCTAGTTCCCATTGGCCTGTGAAAGTCACTGGGTGATCTTGGATGAGCAACTGTCTCAGCCTGATCTACTTCAGGAGATGAAAATGCTGAAGAGGAGAATTGTGAATGTTGCATTGGAGCCACTCGAAGAAATGCAGGATATAATTGGAAATCTAATATACAAAAGTCAAAGTGTGTGTGTTTGTCTGTGTCAGGGAAAGACCTCATATGACTGGCTGCGTAAGAAGATTCTATGGAATCCTGGGGTTTGCAGTTTAGGGAGGAGCTTTTAGAATTCTCAGCCAGAGAGCTCTTAGGCCTCAGTCAACTGTGTCTGTTTTGAATAGGCCGGTTGCTATGGAGATGAGGCCTAGCAGCAAGGAGGAAGGCAGTGTATTTATTCCCTCAGGATTATTAACTTTTATGTTAATAATCTGATACCAGAAATGACCTCCCCTCAGGAACCCAACCTCTGTATGTTAATAGCTATGAATACAGACTGGATTGGGGAATATGGGAAAAATTACAGGTACTGGACAAGACAGGGGAATTAGAGACACAGGATCTCATATCGTTCTAAAAGTATTACTTATGAGAAAATAAAATCCTGGGCAACACTGGGTATATACGCTAGTAACTTATAAATGAAGAAATAAGTACCTACACATACATCCTTATAGGTTATTTTAATATTTCTTGCATCTGATGAAGTGGGCTGCAGTCTGTTAAAACTTCAACCATAATGAATTTGTTGGCTTCTATGGTGGGCCAAGATGCTTTTGTTTTTCTTGTAAAAGACTTCTTTGGTTGCTCTTTCTGGAATTAATGATACATAGTGTTCATAGTGTTGCAGTTTCCAGTTGAAAAATACCAAGACCAGCATATGTGTAACAATAATCCCTCATCCAAAACTAGTGTTCAGATATTACCTAGCTTGTTCCAGGTAATTAATTAATTAACATTAATTAATTAGCATTGCAGTATTTCAGAATGCATTTTTTTGTCTGTAAGTCCCAGAATGGAACCTCATTTGTTCAGGCAGCATGAAGAGTGGTGGACTTCTATGTGGAAAAACCAGGCTTTAATGTTTTCAAAAGCTTAGCCTATAATAAATTTGTCTTTTAAGATGTCATGAGACACTTTCTTTTTCCGTGAAAGGAGCTTCTAGTAGCATTTGGCAAACGACAGCATCCAGCCAATAAATGTTCACAGAAATGTGCTTTAAAATAATTGGCTCAGATCCTTCCAAGACTTTACATCACTAGCGGAACATGCTCCAAAGGAAAAGAAAAAAATAATCTGAGGGCATCGTAAGCTTTATCGTATCATAGGATTTAGCCAACTTGAATGTATTGGATGAGATGGACCCTTCTTCAAAAAAGCTTTACTCACATTAATCTTTCTAGTTTTAAAGGTTTTTTAAATAGTTTTTGATTCAACAGACAAAAAAAAACAGCTGAACCTTATTGGAGGTCTCCGCAAAGGATAACTTGGCTCTTCTTCCTTTTAAACCAAGTTCCACCATTGGTCTATCTGGATGCTTTACATCAAGGGCCTATTCATACTATACAAGTATAGCACTGTTATTCTACTTTAATAGTCATGGTTCCATCCTATGGAATTGTGGGGTTTGTAGTTTAGTGAGGCACTGGAATGGTCTTACTGAGAATTCTAATGACCCTTCCTAAATGGCAGATCCCAGGATTTATTAGGATGGAACCACAGAATTTAAAGTGGAATAATAGCACTATAACTATGTTGTGTGAATTGGCTTAGTCAGTCCACCAAATCATCTCACTATCAACAACATGTTTTGGACTACAGTCCAAATCATCCATGTTTGCTGACAAGGATGATGGGATTGTCTGTATGTAAAGCATATAGTCATTCAAGGATACTAGGTTCTGAGATGCTGGTCAATAAACTTGACCACTGGGCTGTTCAACAGCCTGGAATGGCCTAACGATGAGAACATGACCTCAGTTGAAGTGATTTATGAATGACACCCACCTGCAGTTCTCCCACCCTTACCCCATGGACTGCTCATTCATTCTAGAGAAACATTTTAAGGAAGTAAACATTGACCAAAAGAAAATGGGAAAAAATGAATTAGATGAGCTCTGAATGGAAGTGGGAAAGAAACTTCATTAAGAAACCTATTGCTGGCTGGAGATTCCTTATTCCGCAAGGAACGAGAACAGCTGCACTTCACTTTGGAGGCAATTCTGATTCTACTGAGCATTAAATTACTTTCCTTTGGATGAGTTCATTCTCTTTGAAGCCCAGCACAGTGGAATGTCTTCAGTTAAGATTTCATCATGGTAGAAGTCCCATCTGGCACGACAAGAGAATCGTGATGAGACTTAAGAGGCCACCAAAGCTGATTTCCGTTCCCCAAATATTCAAACTGTACATAAACAAAACAAAAACAGAGAACAGAAAGTATTAGGAGACCTAAAGGTTTAGGGGAAAAAAACCCCTTCTGATTCCTGCATTGGAACAAACTTTATCATCATATCATATCATGGGAGGTAGAGACTCAGTATGGGAGAGATGTAGCCCTCCCATTTCCTGCAGGGAATGTGTGCAGCATCCAGATTTGGTCTAGTTGCTCACTCTGATATAGTAGATGGACGGGCAAAATCCAGACCACTCAGGCCATTTCTGCACCACAGTGTTATAGTGCTATTACTCCACTTTCAATATCCTGTGGAATTCTGGGGTGTATAGTTTATTGAGGCCAAAGAGCTCTCTGGCTGAGAATTCTAAACGCCCCTCTCTAAACTGCAAATGCCAGGATTCCATAAGATGTTGAAAGTGGAATAATAACACTATAACAGTGTAGTGCAGAAACAGCCTAAGTAGGACCCAGCACCACTATTCTACTTCTCCTGTTGTTATTTGATTGAAAAAAGTTTCTCACACCCTCTAAGACATTTTTGTATGGTTTAGAGTCCTCGGAGCTGTTTTAGACACAGGAGGCTTTCCCAAAACTAGAAGTAACACCAACTCTCTTCCAGTTTAAATAACTTCAGTGCCCCTGTGACAGGGCCTGTTTTTCGCCTCACAGACTGGTATGGCAGTTTCCCCCAGTCTGCTAAGGCGCATCGCCACTTTCACACAGCTCTGCCTTTCCCTTTAAACACCACCTTCATGTAAAACAATGGTCGTGTGGGCACGTGACATAGGCCATGAGATAATGCTGGAAAATTGGGGAAAAAGTTGGAGAGATACTCAAAAATTTACTTTGGCGCAGAGTCTAAAGGAAAACTATTTAAAAATTTTCTACAGATGGTATTTAGACCCAAATAAACTAAGTAAAATGTATAAAACAAAATCAAAACATTGTTGGAACCGTAAAAAAGAAACTGGAACATTTTATCACATGTGGTAGATGTGTCCAGAAACAAAGAAATATTGGAATAATATTCATAAAAATATGATGGAGATCTTACAAATACCCATTCCATTCTCACCAGAGATATTTCTATTAAACATGAATCATCAAATAGATAAAGATTACAACAAATACAAAGATATAATTTTATATATGGTGACAGCAGCGAGAATTATATTTGCTAAACATTGGAAGAGAGATAAAATACCTGATTTGGAAGAATGGTTAACTAAAATTAGAGAATTGATAAATTGTGATGTTTTAACTAGATTAATGAGAAGAGAAAAGAATACTAAGAAAAATAGAGAAATGGAAACAGTGAAAAAATTTATAGATAATAACTGGTCAAACCTATGCGAAGGAGAGGAATACAGCTGTAAAGATAAGTAAAGATAGAAGTTTAACAATAGGTAGGTAGTAGACACTACATACTTATTATATTACATAATTAAATTATATATTGTATATGGTAGTATATTACAGTATGTTATGTATTGTAAAATATTATGGTATGTTATAGTATATTTTGTATTGTAAACATTAACAAGTTTTATGAACTTATGCTTGTAAGAATGAAAATTTTTAATAAAAATAAATTAAAAAAAAATAAACACCACCTTCATGTAAAAAGGGCAAAGCCTTACAATTGTTAATTAGAATGGTTTAATGATCTATGGTACTGTGGTTCTGTTTCGTTAGAACTACTGAAAATTATTCAGCTGAGTCAAGATCTATAAAAATATACCATAATTTTTATTAAGACAACGAACAGAATAAAGTATTGGTTTTGTACGTATGTCGAAGATCAAACAGACCTTCAGAATGCATTTAAACAGTTTCTTTTATCTTTACATCAGCATAAAGGCACAGGTCTCTCACACGCATAGCCCTCTGGCTACCCTTTTGCCAAAGGTGCAGTTTCCAAATCTAGGCCACTCTCTCTGACCAGATTCAAAAGTGCATTCAAAATTTCCCTGATTTCTCTCTCTAGGCCTTCTCTGATGAAACACACCCCTTTCATTCAGATACCCCAGCCCCCCAACCGGGTGACTGAAAAACTCTCTAGCAGAAGGATTGACTTTCAGCTTTTCTCCTGGAAATCTGACTACCAAACCAAATCAGTGTGCCTGCTATTTATACATTTTTCTGAGGTCTCCAACCCCTTCTTTACACTAAAGCGGCTCGGTTTCTCTCTGGAGTGGCCATTCTAGTTGCCTGGCAACCTATTGCTGGGAGGCTGTCTGCCACTCAGCATATCACTCCCCCTAGGGTCTGTCACAGCCCCCCATTGCCCATAGAGGGCACTAGGGGCTTTTTCAGTTAAGCCAAATGAAATATTTGGGTAGGGAAGCTGTGGGGAATGCCACAGACTGGCCCTCCCATGTCCAGCCTGAGGACATGTTACATGTTCCGAGGTCCACCTCGTAGTGTAACTTAGGCCCTTTCCGTATGAGGCACGTGAAGCGGTTCATGCTGTTTCTTACCGTGTCTTATCGGATCCAAATAACGCAGGCTTTCCCTCATTTGCTTCTGCACAGCTCCTCCGTATGTTTCCTTTTGATTCGGAGGAGCGCGAGTTCATGCATCCGCACTACTTTGGCAGTGACCACTCCCACTACTCCCCTCACCACACCCCGGTGGCTGTGATAGGCTTTTTTTCTCTTTTGGGTTGATACATTTGTATGTACATATGTAGGTACGTATTTGCCACTGCATAAGAGGCACTTCCACCCCCCAAATGCCTTCTGAAAATGGGGTGCGAATATGGTAACTCCCCCACCCAGGCAGATCACCTGGCAGAGCAAAGTTGGGAGAGCGATCTTGCGCTCCCTGCTCAACTCCGCCCTGCCGCCAACACGATCCTGCCCTGGAGAGGAATGGGGGGAAGGAGCTTCTTACACCCACATGCATGCACGCTCCCTCCCTCCCTCCCCTTCCAACCTCGGCAGGAAAGTTTCCTCGCAAGGAGGAGAGGAATGGGGGGAAGGAGCTTCACACACACACACACACACACACACACAGAGTCTCTTCTTTCTGCCTGGGCAGGGAGGTCCCCCTACCCAAGCAGATAGGACAGGAATCGGGAACAGAGTGCTAAAATATTTTTTCCTAAATAATATAGTCCAAAAATAGGGTGCTGTTATAGGGCAGTGTGTCTAATGCTGGCAAGTACAGCAAAACATTTGCAAAATAGAAAATAGCTCTCTTTCTTTAACATACCTGTGCCGTATTTTGTCCGGTTACTCCATTTTCTAAAGTTTGCTGAACAAAACAAAAAATGGCGCCTGACTGTCCTTTGGTGGGTGGGACAGCTGGAGAAGGTGCGTACGCTCACAGCCCACCCTCCGCTGCCCACCAATTCACATTGGTGCGAATGTATGTATCTGCACCACTGCGAAAGTCTGAATCTGCTCAATCTTAAAAATTATTTTGGATTTTTTCCAGTTTTCAAATAGCGTGCTTTCCCACCACATGGGGGCGCATTAACTTGGGATTATGTGTGGAACAATAGTAAATAAAGCTAACCTAGTTTGCTCTCATGTGCAGAACAGCTCCATGCCAAGACACATTGACCCATATTAATAACCTCATGTGGAAAGGGCCTTAGTTATGCCTTAGAATTAATTGCACCTGACTAATTGCTTGCAACTAGTGATTCCTAAGTTATGGGACATTCCCTACAGCCTCTATTTCAAGACAAGTAGCCTGTATTGTCAGGAAATTTTTCCTAATGTGTTGGAGATTTTAGGAGGCAAATTTGGGGTGTTAGCTTCCTTGAAATGTCCACACAGCATCGAATTTGAAAAAGTCTGTTCAATTTCAGTGTAAGGCACAGTGCTCTATATTTCTAGTAAATGAAGTCCCTGAGGAGGAAAAAAAAGAGATGTCGCCAACCTGGGTCTTAATGCATCACAGATATGATTATCTTAACAGAAGCCTGCTTTTAGCAAGGCTGTTATTCCATTGGTTCAGATTGGAGCCTCTGGGTTTCAGGTTGAGTCTTAGCCCGTGGATGTCTTGAGTAATGGATATGCTATTTTCAGACCTTGGATGCAAGACAGATTACAGCACACAGCTGCCAATCTTGTTCCTCCTCTGTCATAAACAATATTACATCTGCCATGTTTGCTGTGCAAACTGAATTACATTGCAGCTATTCACCTACTGTTTCTGACTTTGCAAGAAGAGGAATTTTGATTCTCCTCCCTCCCTGATAATAATAATAATAATGGAAAATCGAGGGCACAGATTTCTATGAAATTTGCACATGTCAGTTGATAACAGGGGTGGGCAACTGTGGCCCTCCAGATATTGTTGACCTACAAATCTCATAAACCCATACAATGGCCATTTCCGCACTAGACTGCTATAGTGCCATTATTCCACTTTCAACATCCTATGGAATCCTGGGATTTGCAGTTTAGGGAGGGACTTTGAGGCCCCTCGCTAAACTGTAAAATCCAGGATTCCATAGAATGTTGAAAGTGGAATAATGGTACTATAACAGTCTAGTGCGGAAATGGCTGATGGGAGCTGACATCCAAAAACCAATGAGACTCAACAGCAAACTAATACTGTTGGATACAAATTTACTGAGCAGTGAGAGAGAGCGTTGTGTAGTGGTTTGAGTGCTGAACCTGACCCCGGAGAGCAGAGTTCGATTTCCTGCTCAGCCATGGAAACCCATGGGATGACCTTGGGCTTGTCACATACTCTCATCCTCCAGAAACCCCCATGATAGTTTGTCATAGGATTGTGATAAGTCAGAAAGAACTTGAAGGCATACAACAACAAAAATAATTACAAGTCACAGCATTTATTATTTATATTTATTTCCTACTTTTCTGCAATCAACTCAGGGAAAGCCCAGATAGTTCTCCCCCAGAAATTTTGTCATTACAACAATGCTGTAAGTAAGATAACCCTGAGAGAAAGTAACTGGACTGTGGTCATCCAATTATTCTTATGCCTGTGTGGAGACTAGAATATAGATCTCAGCCTAACCATTGTGCTACACTGGCTGTCCAGTAAATCTCATTATAGCAGGGAAAATTGGAGCCGGGTATCTTACTGTCTGCCTGTTCAGTCTGCTATCCAGGTGCTGCCGATAGGAGACATCAAAACCCTTGTTAGTCTTCCTCCTTAGGTTCTTTATCTTGAAACTACAGCTGGACTGGTCAACCTTTCAAAGAAAAGATGCCTTCAGATAGAAGATTGCTGCCTGGCAGCCTATCAAACAAGGGGACTGTTCCTCCATGAATTAGGATTCCTGCCCACAAAGCGCAAGAACAGACCTAGCAACGAATAAATATTTTCCAAAGATTTTGCTTGTGTACTCAGAGGTCTTACAAAAAAAAAAACCTCTCTGAAGGACTTCAGAGTGTTCTGAAGCCCAAAGCCCTTCAGAAAGTATTGGAAGTTATTAAAAACCATAGATAATAAGAGGCTCAGATAAAATGTACACCAGTGATTTGTAAGACAATGAACAAATAAGACAAAGAGGCTGTCAAGAGATTGCAAATGCTAGGTTTTCAGACTCCAGCTCAAAATAGCCATGCTGGCTTGAGGGTTTTGGGAGCTGTAGCCTTCCCTGACCTCTGACCATGGATAGAATCAAGGAAGCTGTAGAAGGCAAGGAGGTTGAGTCTAGATGCTCAGCTCCTCTCTTTGAAGAGCTCTCCAGCTTGAGTTTGGTTTAAGAATAAACCACTCCGTAATATCATACGCAGAAGGACCCAGGTTCAATTTCTGGGAGTAGCAGGAATCCGGAACACTGAAGAGCTTCTGCCAATCAGTGTAGGGAATATCGAGCTGGATAGAGCAGTAGTGTGTCTCAATACAAGCAGAACCCACTGGTCATGCTGACAGAGGGATTCTAGGAAGGGGAAAAAGTAATGTTTCCAAGCCCTTGGTGGAAGCTAGGTTTTTATGTTGCTTGCTGCTGTGAAGGGCTGTAACTCCACTCCACCAGTTTTGTTGACTTCCTATGTGATATTTGCTTCTGAAGTTGACGATTAGTATGACGATCCTTTTGTCTGGCGCCCAGGACTGAGTCTGCAAAACCTTGTGCTAGAAATTTCTTCTTCCCTGTTAGTCTCAAAAGTACTACTGGATTCCTGTATGTCTTTTTATACCAATACACAAGTTAGGACTTGCCATGTAAATGGCAAAGTGCTGCCACCTCTTGGCTAACTCAGTGAGGTGATTTTTTTTTCAGCTTCTCAAATGAGAGGCATGGTTCCTTGTATTATTCAGTGTGCCCACCTATGGTGCAGCTTCTATATGTCTGGTCTAATTTAGTTTTTACTATGAAAAATTAAATAATACCCATGATGTAATAGATTTCTCCCTGTTTCCAGATGATAGAAAGTAGATCAGGCTAAGGAGGCCAGTGAGGAAGATGAATGGGTTCCAGCAGGGAATCCTATGTTTCAAGTCATTGAGTTGTGGTTTACATTTCCTCTGAACAACCAAGTCCTAAGGGTTCTTAGTAGGTTTCCTTGGAAAGGCTCAGAAATGGTAAAGCCAATATCGGGCAGTGGTTAGAGAGCTGGACTACAGTTTGAGAGATCTTGGCTGAAGTCCTCATAGATCTCTGAAACTCACTGGATCACTTTGGGCCCATCATTTTCCTTTCGGAAGGCCTATCTCACAAAGTCACTGCATGCACAGTGGAAGAGAAGGATCGTGTAGGCCACTTGGAGCTCACTGGAGGAAAGGCAGGATAAAAATGTAAGACATAAAAGGTAGATGCTCTTACAGTCACATTTTACTTTACTTCCAAGCATTCAGTAAGATCAGTTGGATTCTGGTAAAGGTTAAAGAGCTAGTATCACCATCAGGGAACTATTTTGTATCCTGAACTAGAAAATAGGTGATTAAGTTGTTAATTTTAGGGTTGTCTTCCCTATAACAGGGAGGGTACAAAAACTGGCAGCTGCTTGAAACAATAAGCTACAAGTAACCTACGGTAGATACCTGCAACATGTCACTTTTAGTAGAAGGGACAATAGCTATGCAATTAAATTACATTTAAAAAATAATGCAATGAGTGTGAATGCAGCTGACCCTCCACATCTGGTAGGACCTCCACAAAAGTGGAAAACTGCAAATATCAAAATGTGTGTGTCTGTGTTTATGGGAAGGGGGCTGAGGCATGGTGGGGGTAACAGGCAACCTGGGTCCAAACCAGGTCAGAGAAGGGACAGGAAAAGGAGGTGGGTTGACATGGTGGGCCTATACTTCCCAGGAAAGAAGCACTTGAGGTGTGGGGGGCAGGGGTTGAAGTAACTTGCGAATAATCAAATCTATGCAAGTTAAACCTGCAAATATGGAAGGCTGACTGAACTTGTCCTAGTTACTTTTAAAAGCTGTTTTTGATGCATTTTCAGGGGATTCTGTCGTCCCTCAAGTTTTATGTTATGATCAATCCTAATTTTTTTAAGGCAACTGAAAGCAACAAATAATGCAACAAAGTACTTTTAGAACATCGTAGCCAGTAATAACAAATCATTTAAACTTCACAACAATAGAGGAAAGTTACTTTTTTAAAAGGAACTTTCCAAACTCAGCTGCTCATTCTGAATCTTTTCAGCCTCCCTCTCTTCTTTCTCCCCTTTGTCGATGCTGTCCATTTAACTGTTCTCATAAAATAAGCAATGAGGGACAAAAATAAATGTAGATCACATCCTCACCAATAATAAATAGGATTGGTTTTACCACAGCAGAGAAATCAGATGGTAATTCAAAGCTTTCCAAAGAGTGAGATAATTCATACTTTGTATATTTATATAGATATAAATATAAAATAGTTCCAGATGTTTTCTTGATGTTTGTGAAAACATCTGTGAGTCAGACAGAAATCAGTTAAGCTTTTGCACATGTAGAAAATCTAAGGATGATTAATTTTTATTAATTTTTATACCCCTTTCTTTACCAAGAACCCAGGATAGCTAACAGCTTACATAAAAAAGCACACAAGTCACAATTAAAACCATAATTCTAAAATGATGGGTATATACAATAACATTATCACCGAACTTCAATGACTAAGCAAATGAAATGGTTGCTGCTCCCTGAAAAACTTGCATGAATAAGTGTGCTTTCAACTGACAGCTAAATAAAAACAGCACGGGAAGTAAGAGAATCTCAGCTAAATTCCACAGCCAATATGTCACCACCAAGACCATCCTGGTGCATGGAGTTGCCTATATGCATGTTTGGTTTCGTGGAGGGGGAAAGATTCAAGAAGGATAACCATTTTATGGGGCAATTCTCTACATGTTTATTCAGAGCTAAGACTCACTCTTTCTTTTTGTCACTTGTAATCCTTTCCAGTTTGTAAATACCTTGAGTCCCAGCTTCGAGAAAAGCATGGGGTGAAAGTAGTATAATAGTGCAATACATTGTGTGTGTAGGGGTGTGTAATTATAGGACAGTACATATCTATTCAAAAGTACGTCCCTGTGAGTTCAGTGATGCTTATGCCCAGGTGATGGCTTACAGGATTGCAGGCTTAGTCCCAAAGAGGTGTGTGTAAGAAGCTTGGAAAGGCAGTGTGAAGGAACTAAACAAGATCCTGAAGGGTCAAGACATATCGTTGAATACTAAAGTTAGGATTATCCATGCCATTGTGTTTCCAATTTCTATGTATGGTTGTGAAAGCTGGACAGTGAAGAAAGCTGATAGGAAGAAAAACAACTCCTTTGAAATGTGGTGTTGGAAAAGAATTCTACATACCCAGGACTGCTAAAAAGACAAATCAATGGGTCCTAGAGCAAACAAGCCTGAACTGTCCATAGAAGCTAAGATGACTAAACTGAGACTGTTGTACTTTGGCTATATCATGAGAAATAGCTCACTAGAAAAGACAATAACGCTTGGTAGATAGAAGGCAGTAGGAGAAGTGTAAGACTGCATTACAGATAGATAGACTCAATCAAGGAAGACAGGTCTCTGAATCTGCAAGATAAGACAGTTGATAAGAGGTGACTTGGAGATCTCTCATCCATATGGTCACCATTAGTCAAAGTTGACTTGATGGTAGTTAATATCAGCAACTAATATGTCTGGAGTGTGGAGAGGAGGTTAAGACCATTAAGTCCAAAGGAGACCCATAACGTTTTCAAATATAAAGACTAAAATTAGTTAAGCTCCTCATTACTTGGATATAAAAAAGGCACAATGTAAAGAATGATGTCAAGAGGCAATAAAATGCAAGATGACCAGTCTGTAGTGTTTATAGCCAAGGATCATCTGAGAACTTGTCCTTGATTGAGGCCAAACATCAACTGGCTCCCACTAACCATCCAAGGCAAGGCACAGGCTTCCTATCAGTTGAGTTAAGGAGCCCTGGTGGCGCAGTGGTTAAATGCCAGTACCGCAGCCACAAAGTTGTGAGTTCGATCCTGCCGGTCTCCAGGTTGACTCAGACTTCCTTCCGTAGGTCGGTAAAATGAGTACCCAGCTTGTTGGGGGCAATTAGCTAACGCACTGTAAACTGCTTAGAGAGCACTGAGCTGATAAGCGGTATAGAAATATACATGCTATTGCTATTGAGTTATTTGGGGATAGCATGCAGAAAATCTCTCAACCCTTCTCCCATCCAACACCCATCTCTGGCAGTTAAAAAAAAATGAAAATAATAGCCAAGTAAATACCAATACAATTTGCTGCCCTTTCATGACACATCAAATCTGCTGCCTGGGGTAGCTACCTCCTACTGCCTAACAGAAGGGTTGGCCCTGTTTCTATGTAAAGTGAGGCTAGAAATAGCTCATAGACAGCCTCTTGCTCTCACTCTCTAGGATTTGTTAGCAGTCTATTTTCACTCATGGGTCTCTCTCCCTCCTCCCTTTCCAATGTATTACTCATCCAATGATGTCAGTGCTCTAGTCTATAAATGCTTAAGCTCCAAGGAGTAGTTTTTAAGGTACAAATAGTGTACAAAATACAGAAAAAAACCCCCTAAAACCCCTGTTCTCCCCTTTCCCATCTTTTGGATTATTCACTTGCTTGTTCCCTGGTCTATTTTTAGCATCATCTCCCAACTGACTCTTTTCCAGGGTTCAGTTGCTTAGCAGCCACCTCTTGACTTGTGTGATTAGTTTGGGAGCAAAATGCTCCCTCTCGGAGATTACCTGCATGACCTCCTGAATGATTGATGCTTGGGGGGGTGATGGGGTGATTTTCAGATGTCCTTTGGAATGACTTTTTTTTAAACAGAATATTTTTGGGAGGAGGTGGGTAAAATGCAAAAGGAACACAGCTAGGGAAGCACCACAGCCCACTATTTATTTTGCAGGTGGTGCTTCAGTGAGGTGTCTTGGTGCTTCTGCTGCTATACAAAAGAGGTGGAAAAATTTCTTTTTAAGACTGCAGCTCTCAGAATTCCCTGGACAGCATGTCTCCAGTGGCTGGAGAATTCCAGGAGCTGTAGTCCATAAAATAAACTTCCCAGAGCTCTGCAATATCAGACTGCAGGTAACAGCTCATTCACTCAGTGTGTCAGTGGAGAGGATTTTAGTATAACTAGAATATCTTTTAGCAAGATCCATATTGTCCCTGCCTTTTGGGTCTTCCATTGCAGCATTGCTACTGTTGTTTTGTTTAGGATCCACTCTGGAGACATGAGTGTTATCCTTCAGCTGTACCTTAACTAAAGTGAAATTCATCTAGTCTATGGTTTATTATTGTTGTGTGTGCCTTGGTCATTTCTGACTTATGGTGACCATCTCACAGGGTTCTTTTTCGCAAGATCTTTTCAGAGGAAGCTTGCCATCACGGCCTTCCTTTGAGGCTGACAGTGTCACTTGCCCAAGGTCACCCAGAGTTGCCATGTCCAAGCAGGAATTTGAACCCTGGTATCCAGAGTTGTAGTCCAATGCACAAAACCACTACATCATGCTGGCTCTCCAGTACACAGTTAGTAACATACAAGTAAAAGTGTATTTGTTAATGTAATTAATGAATAGACCTTTTGTACAGATTTTGGCAAAATGTTTCAATTCTTGCACAGAGCTGTTATTCTTTTGCTAATATAAATTTCTGTTAACTAGCACACACCCACCTCCGTAATGAGTATGTGCTTGTACGTACGTACGTACATACATATACATACATACATACATACATACATATACATACATACATACATACATACATACATACATATATTATTCTAAATGGTTGTCATGATATGAAGTCCACATGGTTGATTACAGTTGCCAACCTCAGTGGTTATCTAGTGGGATGAAAACAAGGATGATAGTAAGATTTGGGACTTGTTCTCAAAATTATTGCAGATGCCTCTCAAACTCTTTTGTTTTTGTACATTTTGCTCTAGAATTATTTTTTTCTCCAAACCTGGTATTTAAACTTAGGTTTTCATCCTATGAACACTTTCAGGATCCATCAGCAAACTTTGGAGCAAATTGCTGGGTTTTGTCCATTTCATATTGAATGTTATGTGGACAAATTTTACACGTTTTGATGCTATCACTCAATTTTTAATTTCATTGAAATCAAAAGCAAAACATTCAACATCAGCACTGGCAATGCAGAAAAATCTCATAGCATATTATAGACAAAAGTGTTTTGCAACTTTGTTGTTGTTGTGTCCCTTCAAGGCCTTTCCAACTTGTGGCAGCCCCAAGGCAACTCTATCAGAGTTTTCTTGGCAAGATTTGTTCAGAGGGCTTTTGTCACTGCCTTTCTCTGAGGCTGAGAGACAGTAACTTACCCAAGGTTTCCATGGCCAAGTGGAGATTTGAACCTGGGTTTTCCAGTGTCCTAGTCAACCACTACACCACACCGCAATTTTACTGTCTACATTTCGTACATCTGTGGGGAAATGCAGCCATCTGCTGGTGAATATGGGAACTGAATTAGAAAGAGTTACAAGCTACTTCCGGTTGCCCTTATCACTTACCAGAGGTCATTTGCTTCCAGTCCTCAGTGTTAGGGCCAAATCAGGTGTGACAGTACTCAGGTAATACAGAATAATTAATACATCATGTTCACTATAGCACAGTGGTTCTTCATTTTTTGGGGGCGGCTGTCACTGGTCCTGTGAGAATCTGATGAAAACTATGGACCACATCTTTCCCAGAAAAATACATATAAGCAAATATATACACAAGCTTTTGCATACAGTTTATCTAACTCCATTGGAAATCTGATAATCTTCACACAGAAGTCTGGAACGAAAACAAATATTTGAAAAAGAGACAAATGCAGGTGTGGTCATGTTGACAATAAAACAAACTCCCAAGTACATGTGGTGACACATTTTTAGAATAACCAAACAGTCACAAAACACACAGTGCTAGTTTTCATTGCAAGTACTTTATAATTCATCATGACAGGAAAAATTCATAGTAACATTAAAGAAATCAAAGGGGGAGACTGTTTTTTGCATCCAGATCATAGATTTTCTGAAGTCCATCTAACACCCTGAATATATTCCTGGCTCAATATTTTTTTGATCAAAAAAGGTATCATTTGCTCCTAGAGAAGTCATCAATCCCCAAGTCCTGTCGTCCAGCCAACAGTTGTTCACAATGTATTCATCTGCCTATCTATGCTGGAATGTCCATGTTATCACCCAACTACTGTTTGTTAAGGACCATGGTTAAGACAATGATCGATGTCTGGGGATTTTGCTTTTCAGTTTCCCCATATCTCTTGCATACCCAAGCATGTGTATAAGCATCTGCCAAGTGAGGTAACACTCCACACACAATTTCAGTGATAAAAACAAAAGAAATAGCAATTGGTCTGGACGAAGACAATTAAGCCCTCTCTCCACTGCAGGCAGTTAGAACTGACCAATTAAAGGCTGACTCAGGAAGCAATTAATTAAAAGGGCAAAATCTGTGTTACAGGAAAGTGTCAAGCCGGAAATGGCTAGTCTAGCTATGGTTATCTGTAGTCTAGTTACTTCATATTAGGCATGGAAGCTACACATTGAAAGCTTTTCATAAATTCAGTTTTTTCAGAACACAGCTTTCAGGGTGGTGATAGCACAGATCAAAGTGCTGATGGTTTGTTACCGCTGAAGCTTTAAATTGGCAGTTCTCTGTTTGCTTTTCCAGATGTTTTAGGATTCAGCACCCAGAATCCAGGATTATTGGCTGGAGTTCTGGGATATGAAGTCCAAAACATTTGGAGTCAATGATTTAAGTGGATTTGGACCTGGTATTTGAAGGACTTCTTGCTCTCTCATGAACCTGGCTTTTACAGTAGTCAACAGTGGTGTCTTTCCAAGACTATGTTCAAAGAGGTTTTTTTTGCTGTTCTTTAAGGTATTTGGTCAGGGACATTGTTTTTACATATTCTTTGCAAAGATTTTTGTCTCAAATTATGCAAACTGTTGCCAAGGAGACATCTCTCCTAGCCTGTACATTCTCATATACTTAGTATTTAGACAGTATATCACCATGGTGACCATCAGAAAAGCATATAGGCTGTGCTATACAAAGGCGGGGAAAACCATCTGGGCTTATGAATCATGTGACTGGGAATGTGGCATCTCCTGCTGCATAGCTGCATCTATTTTTAAACAGGGCATATTACTGGGGCAGGCCATGTGTTCCACTATACAGAGTGCAGTCCTCTATTTGAAGAGCTATCAAAGGGACTGCCCTTCAGTTTGAAGACATTTCTTCTATTTCAGTTGTGGCCAACTCCAGCTATTGTAGGATTGTACCTCTTATCATCTTTCATCACTGGTTATTTTGCCTAAGGCTGATTGTAGTTGTAGTCCATCCACTTCTAAAGGGCCACAGAAATGCCTATCTCTGATCTGCTTGAAAGGCTGTTGAATTGAAGCTCATTTTAATGATTTAGAAATGCTAGTAGTAATAGCAGTAGCAATTACATTTCTATACCACCTATCAGTGCTAAGCACTCCATAAGTGGTTTACAATGTATTTTAGCTAATAGCCCCCAACAAGCTGGGTACTCACTCTATCGACCTCTGGACAGATGGAAGGCTCAGTCAATCTGGAGCCCTGCAGGATCGAACTCACAACGTTGTGGCTGCAGTACCGGCATTTAACCACTGCACCACCAGGGCTCTGGAAAAGAAAGCCTTAATAGGTCCTTCTGTTATTGGCACCTGCAAAGCAATCAGAAAAATCACCATCTCCCCACTATGGTGATGTGTATTATATTCTTACTCAAATTATAGTAATTAATTTTGTGTGTGTGTGTGTGCATCTTGTTCCTGTGTGCCTTCAAGTCTAATTTATCATGGAGGTTTTCTTGGCAAAATTTGTTCAGAGGGAGCTTGCCAGTGGGTCACTCAACGGGCTTCCATGGTAGAATGGGGATTTGAACCCTGGCCTCCAGAGTCCTAGTCCAGCTTCCAAACCACACTGTGCATCTAGACATATACATGAACATTTGCAAGTTTTGTGAAAATCTTTGCCTCCCCTTTTGTCAAGAGGTACACTGGATATGACACAAATGCTTGGCACTGACATCAAGACTGCACTGTGTTCAACCAGGGGTTGCTACAGCTTGGGAAATAATGTGTTACAGGTAAGTTACTTAATTAGGAAAGAATATATGGTTTTTAAAATGCAACATAATGATGGCAACATCATTTTCAATTCACAGTTATTTGTTACTTCTAAAACATTGCTTTCAGGTAAGTTGCTTAGTAGGATTTTTGTATATTTCAATAACAGCATTTTTAATGTAAGACATTAGTAACACATTATTTGATTAATATCACAAGTAAGTTACTTTGAAAAACTAACAAAATTATTTTTAAAAGTTTACAAAAAGAACATTCCAGTCTGCATGAGCTGTTTCCAAGTTAGTGGGCATGTGGGGTTGTAACCCGATGACACAAAGGTAGGAAGGACAGGGAGTGGGAGACACCACTCTCCACAAGCCCAGAAACAATTGTCTTAAGGCACCAGAATGCTGAATACTGAAAGCAAACTATCTTGCACCAGTAACACCAGCTCATTTTCCCTTTGTTATTTGTACATCCCTTCACAAAACATGAATATGCTACGCTGCAAAAGGGGAGGACAATGGTGATTTTTGAGATGGCGCACTCCACATGCCCACAGACATCTTGCTTGAGATACCATACTTTTTTAACAGAAAGGGAAGGAGTGGACGATTACAGCTTCCTCATTCTTTTATATTTTCCTCATCAGAATACCAAAAGGCAAAAGCTGCACCATGTATGTATGTATTAATGGGTCATTGTTGTAGTAGATGGTGGGAATGCTGTAAATGTTTATCTAGACTTCGGCTAAGCTTTCAATAAAGTCCCCCATGATATTTTGATTAGCAAACTGATTGAACATGGAATAAATGGAAACACCACCAAATGGATCCATAATTGGTTGGAAAACTGTGTTGTTGTCGTCACCACCATCATCATCATTTGTCAGGATTCTTGTCCTGGAGCCATCCTTCTTCAACATTTTTAGACAATTGGGGAAAAGAGACACTTTATCCAGTTTGTGGATGATACAAAATTTGGAGGGTTACCTAACATACTGGAAGATAGGTACAGAATCTAAAAGGACCATAATAAAGCTAATAGATTGCAACAACACAAAATTCTACATTTAGGCCACAAAAAAACAAATGCATAGGTATAGGATGGGGGACCTCTTGGTTCAGCAATAGTACATGTGAAAACGACCTTGGAATTATTGTTGACTGTAAATTGAACATGACCTAGCAGTGTGATGTTGCAGCAAAGAAAGAAAGTAATAGCGTGCATTAATAGAACTAGACTTTCCAAGTCAATAGTCCCACTATATTCTGTGCTTTATCAGACCTCATTAGATGTTTTGTTTTCAGTTCTGGATACCTCTTAGAATAACCTGCTAAGAGAGAAGAACAGATGGGAGAAAGTGGCACATGTGCAGAGAGAAGCAGCCAGCTAGAGGCTACTTAAGAGCGATTTCTTCCCCATTCAGTCATGCGCTAAAGGAGGTGCATGTCCACAAGCTGGAGGGGTGCAGGATGTGTCCTGAAGCTGCCCTTTTTATATGCCTACAGAGAAACAAATAGTTCAAGGCACCATAACTTTAACACAGTATTTGATTTAATCTCCTCTGGTAGCAACTGTTCATGTTTTATTTCACTTTTTTCCCCCGAGGCACTAAAAGAAGGAAAAAAACAAAAACAAAATCCAAAACTACCAGGAGAGTGGGGTGATCTGTGGGAAGTGTCATAAGGCAGAATTCCGCACATGCCCAGAGAGATCCCTAGTTTAAAGCACCATAACACACACACCCCCCGTAACTTTTTGCATAATTCTGGCAGGCGCAACAGCAACGCCTTACTTATTCTCTTTCTTTTTCCCTTTTTTAATTATGCACCAGAATAAAATGGAAAGCAAAACACGAGCTGCTACATCTTGAGGAGGAGATGGTGGGGAAGCGTCTTGAGGGTGCACTCTGCACATACCAAGGCCATTTCCACCCTACACTGAAGTGATTATAGTGTTATATTCCATTTTCATTCTCCTATGGTATCCTGGGGTTTGCAGTTTAGGGAGGGGCCTCTAGAATTCTCAGCTAAAGAACTCTTTGGCCTCAGGAAACTACAAACCCCAGAATTCGACAGGAGGTTAAAAGTGGAACAATAGCACTGTAACAGTGTGGTGCAGAAACGGCCCTAGAGCAAAACAACCAACTCCAAGCCCCACCGTTTAAACACAGGATTTGGCCATCACCTTAGCAACAACCTCCCAGCTCCAGCCACCAGAAATGTATCGCAACATCTGACTCGATTTAGCAAGAGCGGCAACCACGGATATTTCCTCTTCTTTGCTTTTCATCTCTCCTTTTTGATGAACTATGAAAAGACCACAAAAACTAACTACTGTACAACCTACTGTCAGCCGAAGAACGGGATGGGCGAGGTGCGGGCGAGCGTGTCTTGCGCCGGCACTCTGCACGCGCCCAGAGAGACACCCTCCTCACATTTCAACAGTTGCTGTTCGGCGCCGACGGCCAATCTGTCCACACCCCCGCGGGGGACCTCCGTCTTCGCGCTTCCCGAGAGGGGAGGCCGGCGCCGAGACGCCGGCGGGCGGCAGAGCGCGCCTTCCCCTGCCGGCGGCGCGGCGCGTGCGGCCCCGCGGAGCGACCGTCCCATGATGCTCCGCGGCGGCAGGCGGTCACCTCTTCAGCCCCGTCGGCCTGCCTTCCCGGCATGCCGCGCGGCCTACCTCAGCCTGACTGGGAGCAGCAGCTGGGCCGCCGCCGCCGCCGCGAGGAGGAGCCGCAGGGGCAGCAGGCGGGGCCGCCGCTGCCGCTGCCGTCGCCGTCGCCGCCCCCGCCCCGACCCTCCCTTCCGTGTGAGCCAGCAGGAGCAGCGCCCGCCGCGCCTGAGGAGACGCCTGACCGCCGAGCTTCCGTAGCCGCTCGCTGGCCACCATTACTGTTATTATTATTATTAGCATTTTCCCCCTCATATTGCTATCAGGACTCTGCTCCCCCTCGCGTCCTCCTTCCCTTTCCCCTCCCCGCCTCCGCCCCCCACCGCCTCGACCCGCGCCGCGTCCCCGGCCGGCCATGCCGTCTCGGGCAAGGTAATGAGCCGCAGAGCCCCGGGGTCTCGGCTGAGCGGCGCTTCTTCCACCGGCACCAGGCAGCACTATCACCCGCGGAGCTGGAATGACTGGCAACCCAGGTGGGCAAGGGGGCGAGAGGGCTGGTGGGGGGGGGGCGAGGGAGGCGTGAGGCGGCCGCGAGGGTGAGGCCTAGAGAACTGGCAGCGGGGCGGGTCTCCCCAGAGCGCGGGGCGAAGGGAGGCCCCGAAGGAAACGAAAGATATAGGCAGGCAGGCAGGCTGTCTGGAGGGTTGCCTCCCCGGCGGGCTCGCCTGACATCGCTGCCGGGGCCTAGTACCGAAAAGAGGCGCGCGGAGCTGGTGGGTCCGGCCGTCCGCCCTGGGGCCGAGGAGTGGAGGCGAGGCAAGGAGCGGGGGCGCCAGCCTGAGAGGGGGTGCGGCGGGGAAGCCCTTCCGCGCACCCCATTTACGGCCTCGGCGGGGGGGACGCGACGTGTGGCTTCTGCCACCCTTCTTGCTCCTGCCGCCACCCGCTTTCGCTTTTGCTGATCTTTGAGGCCTAGCGCTGAGGCGAGCATGTGAGCTGTGTGACTGGGAGAGGTGGTGTGGGGGAGCGCCCCCTTTTTCTCTCTCATTTCCCCTCTTCTTTTTTTTAAAAAAAACTCTTTTCATCTGCCCCTGTCCCTCAATAGTAACCCCCCCGCCCCACAGATCGATTGGTTACGGGTGTGCGCACAAATTTGTTGTCACTCTCTCTCGTGTGTGACAAGCGCTGTAGAGGTAATGTGGCTGCCCAAGTGGGGAGTCCCGGAATCTTGCGCCTATCTGTGTTGTACCCCTCCTCAAGCCTTGGGGAAAGGCGGGTAACAAATAAACATTTCTTCTCCTCTTCCTCGTCCTCCTCCTTCTTCTTGCGTTCTCTACCTTTGTGGTAGTTGAGAGGAGTGGGAGTTGAGGAAGAAGCAGTGGGGAATAAGGCCATTTCCGTATTATAGTGCTATTATTCCGCTTTCAACATCCTATGCAATCCTGGGGTTTGCAGATTAGGGAGGGACCTTTGAGGCCCCTCTTTAAACTGCAAACCCTAGGATTCCATGGGATGTTGAAAGTGGAGTAATAGCACTATAACAGTCTCGTATGGAAATAGCCTTATTCTTCAAAATGTGTGATTGGTACAGAAGAGAGAAAGGTGTGGGATAAGGGCTGGTGGGGGTGGTTGAGGAGTGTCCTGCTAGGAGGCCGAACTACCTGGCTTCCCAGTATTTTCCCAACGTGAAATCTATGTATGTGTGTGTTTATATATACATACGTACGTACATACATGCACACATACAAAATCATGTGTGAAGTGCATTTATATATTTGTATATATGGCAATTACGGATAGTACTTGATCCATTTCATAAAGTACATAGATTCCAGATCACAGTGTTGTAGCATTAGAGGTGTCACTCTTTAAGGTGTCACAAGATCCTTTTTTGTTTCATGTGGAGCAGGCTGTCCCCAGATGCAAATACCTCCTGGTTCTTTTCCCTTGCAATGCCTATTTGTAAGATCATTTATATCTCTTGGGATTTTTGAATTCATTTTCTTTGTATGTGCTGGAGTAAGATTTTTGAATGGTAACTTTGTTGCCTAGCTGGTAACTTGTTAATACTTATCTAGAAGAGAGAAACTTGGGTGGTTTATGTATCAAGGATTTGAGGGTGGATTTGTGGCTACAAATTTATTAAGTCAAGTTCATTATTTGTATTTTTCTTGCCAGTTAATAGAAAGAGAGACATTTAAAGCTGTAAACCCCTGAATGTGATGTTTCTGGATTACTTAAGCTTTGATTCTAGAAATGATGTAAGGTTTATGTATTTCTTTATGGCGGGTAAGAGTCACTTCACCTCAGATTAATGGGCTTTCTCTCTTGGAAACGAACAGGTATTGTAGCCATATTGTGGCTTTATACATAACAGCTTTTGGATTCTTTTAATCAAATAAATTCACGTACAATAAAGCTCTAGGATTACATGTAACATTGCAGCATGGTATAGGGTGCATTCACACTTAATGATAACCTATGGTTTGTGTCAGCCATGTTTTGCTGATTAGTGGGAGATGACCAAACAAACTGTACTTCTCCTCCCGTCAACATTTTGGGTGTGTTTCGGTCCTATCCTTCTTGTCAGAACCTGGTGGAGGATGAGCAAATGGGGAAACAAAGTTTATGAGACATAGTTCATAAGCCATAAACAAACCATGGATTCAGATTGTGGTTCGTGACTGCTTCACAAATCATGGCAGAGGCAAGTTTGCATAGCACAACAAGCCACAACATGTGTATTGACAGAATAATCATTGCACCCAAGCAAGCGTGCATTGCACCATAGTTGTAAAGAATTGAGTTTCTGGTTATGAAAATATTCAAAAATTGTGGGAATTTGTTACTGTGTACAGTGCAAGGATATGAGGCTGCTCTTCAAACCAACACTATAGCTGCTAAAACATGATAGAGTCAATGCTGTTAGTCTGAAAGGCAATAGCTTTGTTAAAGAGGATGGTGTTAAAAACTTTTTTAATAATGAAAGGAGGATGAAGCTATCTCACTTGTTCCTATAAATTAGTGATGAAACACTAAACTACAAGCGCTATATCAATATGGGTGCATCAGCATAATTTTGAAAGCGGCTGAGGATCAGTAGTATGACTGAAAATGGAAAATAAATGCTTCAGCAAACTCGAAGTCATCATTAGTTGAGAACAAACTTTATCCTTCAAATACATACATGATATTGGTAAGAAAAACACAGTTGAGTGTGAAAGTTCTATAAAAGCGGGTCAGGCAACACAGTGCAAATTGCAATCCAATCCATTGTACTGTCCCTGAAACAAAGCATAGTTTAGTTGTGCAGACTTAAGTACATGAAAAGGAAGGTTATAGCTGAGTGATGAAGCACCTGTTTTGTATATAGAAAATCCCAGGTTCAGTTCCCAGTATCTCCACGCATGGGTAAGAAAAGCTATATTTTGAAATCTTTCACTAGTTCTCATAAATATCTGTGAACTAATTGGATTAATGGTCTCATTTGATATAAGGCAGCTTCTGATGTTCTGCTGAATATATATGAGTGCATCTCATTTGATATGGTTGCTCTCAGTAGCCGTTGGATTACAACATCCACAATTGATCTTGTAAATAATTTGGCAATAGCCCACCTTTAACTAGGGTAACCATATGCTATGACTAACTCTGACTGAATTCTAACTCCTTTCTGACAGGAGCTGGTTGGTTTGCCACTTTTTTTTTTGTGAGTCCTGATACTGTAACAGCAACCAGAAACAGAGTATGTAAATAGAACCTTTCTTAGGATGGAGTAAAGTAATAGGAAGTAAACAGACAAAGTTTTTGCCAAGTGTCAGAAGTAATATAATAAAATTTGTCAGTGTTAGTAACAGTTTCTAGTACTGGCTGTTTGCACCCAGATTTTGGGGCTTGTGTGTTCTTAAGTACCTGCATCCGTTTTGACTTGAATCTGTCATAAGCAAGTCCCTCATATTTATTCACTCTTTGAGTCCCCTGTTTTAGTCTTATGGTTCTCAACAGCTGCAGGCAAATTCAATTTTGCTGCTCTTGGCTCTACACAAATGCAGTCCAGATTGTTAAAAGAATGCTCAATATGGAAACCCCCACAGAAATCCTCCTATCCAAATGCAAATCTTATTTAGAGGATGTTTTCATTAATTTTGATGTTTACATTTTCTTTTAAATTTGCTGTTTTAGTTAAATTAGTAAAATTTAAGTTTCTGCTTTCCATATTTCTATCTTTATAGTGATCTCAGAGAGACTGAATCAATTCTTATTTCTTATATTTAGAGTCTTATTTAGCTTGTAAGCCTAATCACAGGGAACTGTCAAATTAATAATTTGTAAGCTGCTGTGGCAGCCTTTTTGGCTGAAGGGCAGGGTATAATACTATTAATTTTAAAAAATTAAAGTCCCTATGAAGGCTGCAACCTTTTTAAAAAGCATACATATGGGTCATCTTATGTCATCTGATGATGTGAAGACTCTTCACTTCTTAAACTTGCTAATCTTCATTTAAGAAAGAAGAAAGATCGTATGTGTTTTGGTTTTAACAAACCAGTTTTCCAGGATAATGGATATGTCTCTTTTGTCTTCAAAAATATGCTATGTCGTGGTTTTTTGGGGCATGCAATGACTGCTCTTGAAGAATATTTGTCAAGGCATGTTGCTTATTTTCTACATTAAAGCATTGTCCATCCATCCACCAATTCTGAATTTCTATTTAAAACAAGCAGGCACTCTTAGCATGTTTAATGTCTGTCCCAGAGCCATCACATTCATAGATAAGAAAGTGTAAAAAGAAAAAAAAATATCCTCTGCATTCGTCATCTAGGACAAGTTTTAAGCTAGGTAAAGCTAGGTAGTTTTATAATATAGTTTGGCTTTTACTCTAGCGTGTTGCCGTAGTCTTCCATCCGCTGTCCTTGAGGGACGATATAAAAAAATTCCTTATTTGGAGAGATATTGTCCGTGTGACTCTGGTCAGATTGAAACAGTTGAACATATTCTTTTTCAGTGTATGTTCTGTAGAGATTTAAGAGCTGATATTATCTCCCCAATCCTTCGGGAACACCCAGGTAGATCTGAATCATCTTATACCTTCTTATTGTTATCAGATATGAATTCTGACATAACATATAAGGTCGCCAAATTCTGTGCTGCGGCTATGAGAGTAAGACAAAAGATGTTGGCTAGTGAGTAGATGCATATTGTATATCTTGTAATTCTTGTGAGACTGTTATCCCTTAGTAGTATTGTATTCTTGACCCAGTTTATTACGCTGTTTTTATTCATGTTTATGTCTACTTGTATCAGTACTTAGGTTTTTTTGTCCGTGGTACTGTTTTGGTGTAACCTTTTTCTGGTCTATGACCGTAATAAACCATATTTATCTATCTTATACTATAGATTCTGATGTATGGGAAACTTAGCAGCTCTTGGGCCTGGAATTTTCAAAGAGAGATTTTTTCGTGGTTAAACAGTTTACCAGCAATAAGCCCGTTGTCATCAGCTACTTCTCAGTTTCTGTAGCAAATTATTTGTATTCATGACTTCATACAATGCCAATCTGAACAAGTTTGAATTGATGTTACAGTCAGCCCTCCACTTTTGTGGGGGTTAGGGGCATATGACCCCTGGGAAAGTGGAAAAACAGTGAATATCTTTCCCCTTCCTGCCCAAGTGGAGGGGATGAGGGAATACGCACCCTACCCCCTCTGCACTCTGCTGTCCCCCCCACCCATGTGGGTGAGGGAGCTCACACACATGCCCTCCCTTCTTGTGCTCCCTCCACCTATGTGTATGAGTGAGTGCACAAGGGAAGAAGAGGTGGCAGCGATTAATCTGAATAATCAAATTCACAGAGGTCAAACCTGCAAATGTGGAGGGATGACTGCACGTATTATGCCTTTGCAAGACAGTTTGTTAAACCCTGTTTGCAACCTTGTGGAACACTGCATGATCAGAAAAAAGGTGAAGCATTTGAATGAAGTATAGGCAAGCAATTCTCTGAGCAAAGAGTCAAAGTTACCTGTACCCTCTAATCTAGCCTTTGCGAGTCTGGTAGCTTCCAGATGTTTTGGAGTACAGTAGATATTGTAGACAGCCAGAATGGACAACAAATTATGCAAGGCTGCTGGATTTTTTACAACAAGGTTGGGCAACCACATGATCATGGAGGGCTCCCCTATCCTTTTCACTCTGCAAACATTAAAAAAAAAAGTCGGGTCCCAATTCTTTTTGCAGCTGAATGACCAGTTGTGGTCCCACAGCTGCTAGAGGGCAGTTAGTCATTTTTGCTGCATTTTTGGACATTTTAGAATTTCACTTATCTGAAGCCCATATTGATTTTTTCCCCAAAGACAAAGTGACTAAATGGGTGTTTCTTCAGAAGGGCACCCTTCTGAAGGCTTGAGGGGACAATGTTGGCCATTTTGGAGTGTGGAAAACCTTGGCAGGCCATTAGAAATGGCCTTCAGGAATGCCAGTGGGTTCTGTATGCCACAGTTTCTACACCTCTGCTATAATAGAAATGCAATAAATTGCTATATACAGGTGGCATTTAACAGTGCGTCAGACAAATTTGTTGCTAGAAATATAACTGTTTAAATTGCGGGATTTTCACCTGTGATTTGTGAAACCGTAGAGGATCTGTAAATGGTCTTCAGGGCATCTGTGAATTGGGTACGAAAATGTTTTTGTTTTGACTTCGTCATTTGGAATATTGTCTTTGTGAAAAAAAGTTTAGCTGGTAGCTTCCCCATGTTTTGGAGTACAACATATATCATTGGCAGCAGACTGGACAACTAATTATGTAAGGTTGCTAAAATTTTGTTTTTATGTTAATAGTTTGGAAAAAAACAGGTGTAAGGGTGGCATGGGATGCTACCATACATACCTTACAATCACTGTTGTCACTGTGTTATGATATTTTGACTTCAATAAAGTGGTATGCAGAATATTATTTGTGTGTACTTTGTGGATTTTTCTGGGGAAGGTGTACTTACCTTTCATCAAGTGGGGAGGGTTCCTGATCCTATAGAAGGTTAAAAACCTCAGGTATGAAGGAATGCTGGCAGCAGGTTATAGAAATCATATAGATTGTTTAGGGTTAAGGGTTTTTGGAGATTTGTGTCAATAATAAGAAGTAGGTATGGAAATAGTAATGAACTCATTGATGGTTACTAAAATAAAGACTGAAAGTTATAGATTGTCCAGATATTGGTTTACAACCCTAGCAAATACATATTCATGTAGGATATATTTAAGTGATAACCAGATTCTTTTTTTATTAAAATAGTGAAACTGGACTCCTGTAGATGAACTATACTGACATAACAGTCTTTTTCACTGGTATAATGCATTTGTTTTTAGAATGGCACAGCAGGAATAGGGAGGGGGAGTTAGCTATTTTTGTCAACATCTGAGAGTGAGTTTGCTGGCTCTTACAGCCAGTTTCTTCAGTGCTTGCTTCAAGGTAGCTCCTAAAAGCTGAGGGTGCTCTGTGAAGTTTACCTTGGAGAATCACTTGAGCGTGAGATGATTTTCTACAACTGTCTTTAGCTTTGGAGATCCAGGTGGAAGCAGGCGTTAGGGCCTAACAATTTTCTCTGCATTCTCCAACACCACTGCTGGCACCACTGGCGTTGCTACCTTTTAGAAAACTACTTCTTCCAGCTTCAGCCATATAGTTATTCTTGCCAACAGGATCTGGGTCTGAAGTTCCTGCCCCCACCTCTTTCACATTACTGCTAATAAACCACAGTATGATGTGAACTGGTAAAACATGTTTCACCATTGATCAGGGTATGTAGGGCTGAAGGGAATTGGAGTTCAGGCTATAAGATACTTACAGTGAAGTAAAGTATCCCCCAGCTGAGGAAGAGTGGCTAACTGGGAGACTTGATATAGTTATTGTGACATGCAGCGGGGGAAGATATTTCCTCTTATCTTTTCCTTTTACACCTGTTTTACTGTTTCATCTTAGGTTCTTCTGTTTCCTTTTGTTGCTTCTGAAACCAGACTTTGCATGTTTCACTTACACGGTGTTGTACTGTTTCTGTTAAACTTCTAAACAGACAGGATGTGTGGTAGGTTGTGTTGGCATTGAGTAACATACTGCCAAGTTGGCAAACTTGGAAAATATGAGAGGTTTTTAATGTAGCAGATTTCAGCTAGTGTTTAGAATTTAGAACAGTGACAATCAGTTATTTTTTTCCCCTTCTAGAATTTAAGTTTATTAAATGAATACCTGTACTTCAGGACTGATCTCTTATGGGCTTTTTATTTGTCTTCATTAGTTCCTGAAAGACGATTTCATAGACTGGAGCTTGCAGAGCTTATGGCCCCACTATTTTGTTTTGATTTATCCGCTTTGGGATCTGGAATGAAAATAAGTATGATCATGTAAAAAAATAAGTTCTCGTTTTGCTTTTTTTAGTTTTGGTGAAGGGTCACAATCGCATTTCCTTGTTTTACAGTGGATAATTGAAATGTTTTGGGCTTCTGCATATCTAATGGCATAAAATTTCACTGGTAGCTATATTGTTTGAGAGCATCTGCTATTAAAAAGAATTAAATACTTTCCCATTTAAAACCTGCATGTACGGGATGTGATGTGGCTCTTGCAGGTGTGGCAATGGTTAGAAAACTTTGACAGTCCTGTGAATATTTGGTTTACTGTTCACAGTCACTTGGTCATACATAAACACTTTTCTGGGGGTAAGCACCACAGAATTAAGTGGGCCTCACAACACATGCATTACTCAGAAGTAAATGTTCTTATACTATTTAAGTGTTGTTATACTATTTAATGCATTTTTAAACATCTTTACATATTTCCTATACAATTTGTAGACCTTGATTGCAATTAATTTGAGACACATCGTCAGGTGGCACCCAGGTGGCCACCCAACTTTCTTCACAGACTCAGGTTTGTGATTTTCTGTTCCTATTGTGTTTGTATATTAAAGATGCCATCTTTATAGTGTATATGATATTGCTGTGTCACATATAAAATAAATATAGAAGAGATCTCAGCACGTTATAGTGATATAAAACATCTCAGTGTTGTTGTGGAACAGTTCATTTGATGCAAGATGAATCATTCAGTGATACTTTGGTTAGATTTAGACGTCACTGGAGGTACATGGTTGTTACTGAGAGTACAAACTGTGTTGTCCTCTTCTTTTTTTTTTCTGCCTTGTCTTTATAGCAAAGCGACACATGCACCTTGAACTCCTCACATTTCCACGTCCTTGTAGGTGAAAGTCAATGAAAAGAGACAGTACTCTGAATGTAGTACAGACCTGTAGTACCAGGGCAGACTTGTAGTACCAGGAATTTTGTGTTGTAAAACAAGTGCAGAAAGATTGCTGAAATTGAAAAGTTGCATCTTTTTGTCTTCTTTATATGTACAAAAATTCTAAAATTGAAAAGTGTTGCTTGTTTAGTTGTGCAAATAATATAGCCTAAACTTCTGATTAATATACTTATCCTTACAGACAGACAAATATGCATGTAGGGTTGTGTCCAAAGATGCCTTTTGTGTGCAATAAAGAAGTGGTTCTCAAACGTTTTACCCCTATGACCCCCCCCCCCCCGTTTAGATCTATAAGCAGATATTGCATTCCCTGCTCCAAGTAGGAGCCAACATAATTAACGGTGCAGGAAGATGGAAGTTATATTCCAATTCCACCTGAAGAGATGCCCTTTGTCCACCTCTAGTTTAATAAGTGTGTTTATTAAGGTGCCACAGAAAATCTAGGTGGATTTTTACTGCCATGAAATAACCTTGTTGCTACTAGTTCTCTGGAATCTGTTTTCCAAATTGCACGTGGGAGTCTATTACACACAACACAACCACTAAGTATGCTTCAGTTGGCATGTGTGAATCCAATCTGAAGGGAATATTGAAAGGACATATCAAAAACCAGCAACTAAGTCTGAAGACAGGGAGATATCCTTCCTGTTAGTAGATCCACTGGCTAACCTGAGCCCAGGAATGCTAGGGAAGCCTCTCCTGCTGCTGACACCTGTGTGTTACTCTCCGCCTCTATCAGTTACATCTGTCTGTCTGTCTGACCAAGCCCTCTGGGAGTTGCCCTGGAGAAGGAAGGAACTGTCCTAACTGTCCTGATGCCATCTTGTTGTCCTGATCCCCTCCAGCCTTGCCCCTCCCCCTTCTACCACTGAGTGTCACCTTCTTGCAGTTCTGTTCTGTCTACGTGTGTCCTGCTGCTGTGATGTTATCTTGGCCCATTCTTAGCCGGTGTGGCAGCTGGAAAACACTCTTCAAGCAAGTTTCCTGGGCTATGCAGCTACTAAGCATGTACAGCACATTTGTGCATTTGTGCAGCAGCAATGGCTGAAGCTGCCAGCCCTTGATAGGTTTACCCTCACTTGCAAAACCAAATGTTCAAACAGAATTGCTAACTAAGCATGCACGATTGGTTGTGGGCACGCCCAGTTGCACTACTGAGTCATTTGCCCTTAACTTTGCCTGTTGGGGAGAATGGATATTGTGCTGACTGAATCCGTTTTTCACTTTGCTGTACTTGTAGGCTGAATTTTCTTGCCTCCTGCCCCTTACATCATGCTCCAAAGTTTTAGAACCACTGCAATAAAGAGTTTCAGCTCATGAAGGCAAGCCCCTGTTCATTTCTAGTGATTCTTTGATCCTGTTGCAGCCTTCTAGACCTTTTCAGAGCATCCCTGATTGGTTAAATATACATAAATAGATAGAGTAAAATAAATAAGTATGTGTTGCCCAAGTCTGTCTGAATGCCTTGTCTGGAACATTTGCAAAAATAAATGCTTTATTCTACTTCCATTGTGTTGTATTTTGCCTCCACAAGAATGGTTGGAATTCAAGTGTAATACTGTAATATAGAGGTGGGAAACATGGCTTTCTGCGTGTCATTGGGCTGCTATTTTTGCCAGCCCTCACTAGCATAGTCAGTGATGAAGGATATTGGTAGTCCTTCACCACTAGCTATTCTGGTTAGGGCTAATAGGAATTGCATTGTAATATTGTTTGACAAACCAGACCTTCCTCATGACTGCTATAGTGAAATGAATTTGTGTAAATTATGTTGCTTTTAGAGAATATACTTAATATATTTTAAATAAAATCTGCAACTTCCATTTTTTTTTTAACGTGGGTGTTAAATATTATGCACAAGGAAGTTGATCAGTGTTGGACTTTTCTAGTAATTTGGCAAGTACTTATCTTTTTTAAAACTGAGCCTCGGAGAAATTCTCTCCCCTAAATCACAATGTTGTACTAAGAATATTTTTTGTAAATGAATGAAAGTACGTGGATATATGAGAAACCAAGGAACCCTTAGTGTAAAAAACTCTTATTAGCGTTAGATATTAGACGTGTCCTCTGTTCCATGTAGAGGGGAGAATATGCAAGTATCATGATTGGTCATGTGTATTTGGTTCAGTGGTTTTAAAAGTCGTGACAGCAGGGCTCCAGGCTTTTTTGATGAAATAGATTACCTGGATCCATTCCCATCTGACTTCAGGCATTGTTATGTGACATAAACAGCCTTGATTGCCTTGATAGATGACGTATGCTGGAAAATGGACAAGTAGAATGCTTCCCTGTTGGGTCTGCTGGATATCTTGGTGGTATTTAATACAGTCAGTTCTGGTATCCTTTTGGGATGTTTGACTCATAAGGGACTTGAGGGCATGGTTCTTCAGTAGTTATGGTTCTTTTTGCTTGAAGGTGGTTCTTCCCGGCCAGAGGGCTCAGTACTACCACTTATGCTTTTCAACATCAGCATCGTTTGGAGAAGATGGCTAGAGTTTTGTGGTTGAGTATAATTAGCAGGATGATACCCAGTTGTGTATCTCTTAAAACTGATGCCAAGGAGGGTGTGGAAAACTTAGAGTGCTATCTGGCTATGGCGAAGGATTGAATGTGGGTGATGGAATTGAGGCTCAGTTCAGATAAGACAAATTTTGTTGGTCAGTAGGAAAACTAACCTGGAGTTGGGATTACAACCTGTTCAGGATGGGGTTGCACTCCTTCTGAAAAATCATTAATAACTTGGGGGTGCTCTTGGGATTACTACTGCTCTACTCTGCTGAGAAGTGTCTTTGTCCAGCTTCAGTTAGTGCCCTAGGTGTACCCTGTCCTAGAATGGATGAGTCTGGGCACAGTGGTTTGTTTGCCTTAATGACACCCCTTTAGACTATTGTAATACACCCAGTGTGAGGCTGCCCTTGAAGAATGCTCAGAAGCTACAGTAGTGCTAAATGCATCAGCTAAACTGTTGACATGTATGTGTTTTAAAGATCATATATCACCAATCTTACAATAATTTAATTAGCTTCCAGTTTACTTCTGAACTCAATACAGGCCACTGGTTTTGACCTACAAAGACTGAATGGGGCCTGAACATCTGAAAGACTGCCTCCTCTCATATGACCCTGCCCAAATTTAAGATCCTCAGCAGATGCCCTATTGTGTTTCCTTACCACCCCATGAAGCCAAGTTGGTGGGTAGGTTGGTGAAATGCACAAATATAGGATGGGAGACACCTGGCTGGACAACAGTATGTGTGAAAGGGATCTAGGAATCTTAGCAGACCACAAGCGGAACAAGAGTCAGCAGTGTGATGTGGCAGTCAAGAAAGCCAGCACAATTCTTGGTTGTGTCAATAGGAGTATGGTGTCTAGATCAGGGGAAATAATAGTACCACTCTATTCTGCTTTGGTCAGACCTCATCTGGAATACTGTGTCCATTTCTGGGCACCTCATTTCAAGAAGGATATTGACAAACTGGAACATATTCGGAGGAGGACAAGCAAAATGGTGGAGGGTCTGGAAGTCAGGGAGCAGCATAGGGAGCTGGATGTGTTTAGTTTGCAGAAAAGAAGATTAAGAGGGGACAGGATAGCCATGTTCAAATATTTGAAAGGCTGCCATATTGAAGAGGGAACAAGCTTGTTTTCCATTGCTTCAGAAACTAGGACAAGGAGCAACAGATTCAAACTACAGGAAAAAAGACTCCACCTGAACCTCAGGAAGAACTTCCTGGCGGTCAGAGCTATTCAGCAGTGGAATATGCTGTCTGAGAGTGTGGTGGAGTCTCCTTCTTTGGAGGTTTTTAAACAGAGGCTGGATGGCCATGTGTTGGGAGTGCTTCGATGTGTGTTCCTGCATGGCAGGGAGTTGGACTAGATGGCCCCTGGGGTCTCTTCCAGCTCTGCTGTTCTGTTATTCTGTGGGTACATGTGATGGGGGGTTTCTCTGTATTAGCAGCTCAGCTGTGGAATTCCCTACCAACGGAAGTCAGGCTGACCCCATTCCTTCTGAGTGTCCTGAGGGCATTACGTCTGCTGTTTTACTTGGCCTATGGTTCATAAAATTAAGGTTGGCTTCTCTGACTATTCCAACCGTATGTAGTTCTAAAATTATTTTTAAACAAGAGTTTTAGTCCGTTTTAAATGTTTTTACTTGTATATTTAATATTAATTTTTTTAACCTGTTGTACATTACCTTAGGAGCCCTGGTGAGCTGAGAGATGATAGACAAATTCTTTAAATAAATAATACACACATTTCTAAATTTGATCTACATTTCGTTTTTAACGGGCTTTCTACTGATTGATCTCATAAAACTGCAAGTTTAAAAAGATCCCTTTGTGCTGTACCACACGGATTATTATCTCAATAATAAGAGCAATAGTAGTAGTAATAAAATTTAATAATATCAGTAACATTAAGAAATTACTGTGATGATTATGCATTTATTGCTTTTTTCATTTTTCGTAGATATGATTCAAGTGCTGTTATGTTCATTTGAACTAGGATAGTATTAAGAAGCTGTCTAGAAAATAATGCGTTTCTCAGAAACCAGGCTACAGTGAATGTGTTTGAGTAGTTTCCTACAGCCAAATCCAAAGAGCAAACTAACTCTTGCATTGTTTCTGCATGAAGTTTTTCATTTCTTAGTAGTTGTTTCATATAGACTATAGAGCTGCTCGTAAAGCTTGCTACTTTGTAATAGATTTGTAGTTTGAGAAATGGTTGGATATTGCTTATATTTTGGGAGAAGCAACAAAGGGCAGATAGTTGCCCCTTGATGGAGTAGGACTCAGTGCATATATCTTTCTCCAAATTTATCTGTCATAGATATTGCTGTTCTGAAGCTGCGGCTCTTTTGATTTGCTTGCCCTCTGGGCCCTGAAAGGTTTGCATTACACAAGGGAATTGGTACCAGTATAGATGAAGTATTAAATCAGGACTTGAGATACAGCTCAAAGATGTTACTTTGGTGAGGTTGCAATGCATCTTGTTTTTTTTTTTTTAATTGTGATACCTATCCTTCAGTAAGTTATTTTGTAGGATGCACCAGGGAATTTCTGTCTTCCCTCCATCTGCTACACTTGAGTATTCTTTAGCACTGTTAACTTCTACGGTTTGTGTCTTGGTCACACATAGAAGTTCTTGGGATTCCTGTGGCCACTCCTAGTTTAAGGTGATATGTCAGTGGGAAAGGAGGTTATAGAAACATTAGACTATGATTGTACTTAGAAAGTGCTAGCAGGGGAAAGTTACTACAAAGTAAGAATTAAGAGGGAAGCTTTACAAGGTTCTTACTAAACCTGTTGTGTACCTTTGGCATCCATTCAGCGGTGGAAAATCCCAGATGCTTGCTCATCTTGGCACTTGAGGACTGGAGAAACATAGCCTTGTCTGTGAATGGCTGAGTCCTCAGTCTAATTGATATGTGTGTGCATCTGTCATTGTTCATATGTCATAATGTCACTTGTCCTATTTGATAGGATATTGTAGCCCCAGGTATTGTATGACACAGGTAGAATAATCTACAACTGGAAAAAAAAATCAGTGGCTGTATATATTAGAAAGACTTACCCATCATTATTCAAGGGTTATTGCCTAATTATTCCAAGCTTGCATCCTACAACTATTGAGAATAGCAAGGGCCAAATTTGATTTCTTGAATGAAGCACCTGAAGCATTTTTCCTCTTGCAGAACTGACAATCCATCAACAGACCAAGAGAATTTAAAATACACTGCATCCCGAGATAGGAGTAGTTCTTCGTCCTATGGATTACAACCTTCGAATTCAACTGTGGTGTCTCGACATAGGCATGATGATATCAGAGTCCCCACTGACATACAGAATGAAGAAAAAGGTACACATCTATCTTCCTACGTTAAAAAGAATGCTGGCTTTGGAAAAGAAATAGATGCAAAATTCAGATTTTGCCATGATCTGACAAGGTCAGAGATAAAACATATAATATGTCTTACTTTATCAGCTTCTGTTGATATATCAGTGTGTTCTTTTGTTTATTTTTTTGCCTGGTGAAAGTAATATGTTTGTGTTACATTTGATTGAATTATCAAAGTGATGATCTTAATAACTAGCAATCTCTTCTTTTGAATGGAAGACAGGTAAGTTTGCTAAGTAACTCTTAGTAAATATGGAAAATCTTGCTAGACTTAAGCACTTTTATTCAAAATATTTGCACTCCCTATAATGGCGTGTGTATTGGAAGCCATATTTCTAATTTTTGGATAGAAAAGATGATTAGCTGGGAGGGGTGAACAGCATTTATGGCAACCAGAAGTTTCCGTACTTATTGGCAAACAGTTATCCGGCAAAAGGAAACAAATGAGAGGGCCTGCTCTTGGATATAAAAGAACAATTACAGTTATGCTGTATTTCTTTTGTGTTCTTATTGTTTTGTGGACTTGATAATTTTTTTTATTATAAAAGAGGTTTGTAATACAAGAAGTTGAGATACATTTAAATGAACTTACTCAAATTGATTTTGGATTGAGTCCTGGTTCAAGTCTTGGATAAGGTATCAATTGGTTGGCTCACGGTTTAGATGACACTGAACTGGCTGTTTGGGCATAAGAAGCACCAGGACACTCTCTGTAGAACCAGACTTGTGATTGAAAAAGAAGCCAGGTTTCTCCGGCTTGTTATCCTGTATAAGTAAATACTTTCATTGGACTTAAGGAATCTAGAAAGAAGAAGAGACTGGGCTCTGTGCCTGTTGGGTTGAGCTTGTGCTTCTTGGCTCGATACCTGGGGGCTATTTTGAGTCCATTTTGCAGTTGTATTCTGCTCCTTCATCTCCCCAGGTATAGAAATGGTCTTGAAGTTTTGGTAATTGTGTAAGCCGCACCCGTGGGACTGGCCTTTTAAGGTCCATGGGGACCTTTAACATTATCTTTGCTGAAAGGAGATGTGTGCTCCACTCATAGTGTAATCTGTGGTGGATTCCTTTCTGCAAGTTTCATAATATGACCTTTTCTGTGTGCTGATTATCACAGGCTCAAGTCAAGACTGGGCTGGAATATTAAGCTGCTATGAATTGAATTGTGCTACTTTTGGTTCATAATGATGAGAAGGGGGATTACGTTGTTGTACTATGCAGTATAAATGCCTGGTTGGCAGCAAATAGGTAGATAGGAAATTTGGCCTTATCTGCTCATCTTCTGTCTACATTTTTGAAGGGACAGATTCATTTTGTTCTTGTCTGGTCAAGGGAACTGGATCAGTTCTGCAGTGTCTGAGTTCTATCGATTTAGTGGTTTGAGCATTGCTGACTTGGAGACAGACTTAGAATCACTACTCAACCAAGGAAGCCCAGTGGGTCACCTTGGGGAAATCACATTCTTTCAACCTCAGAGGAAGGGAAAGGCAAATCATTCTGAACAAATTTTGCCAAAAAAACCTGTGATAGGTTTGCTTTAGGATAATTTGAAGGCACACAACTGCAGCAGCAACGACGATAACAACAAAGTGGTTATGAGGGGAAAAAAAGATGATGTCTTAGTAGTTCAATCTAAGGCTGGTGTTTCTTCTAAAGCAGGTGTGGGTGTGGAGCCTGGAAGGATGCACTGCCTGATGGCCTGCAATTCTAGAGGGTCACAGGGAATTGCTGGAATCACTATTTGAGCAACTGAAATCGATGGATCACATTTTATTTCCTCTTGGGCACTTTTTTTCTGTTTCAGAGTAAGGACTTGCCTAAAACAGCATGTAGCAGTCACAGAAAGGGGTTTTCTGCCCTTTAAATGTGTGTGTTTGGCTAATTTTCTTGGGAGAATTAGTGGGGTCCCAGGGGCCTGATTGGATACCCAACCAGCCTTATGGTTCCCACGCCTGTTCTAAAATCTGCCATCTATTGGAAGATGAATGGCTTCATACTGGCAGATGAAGTATACCAAGAGATTTTACTCTCTACCCTGTGCAGAAGTAAAGAGGTAAATTTACCAGTAGATACAAATTTTCTGCTTTGTCAGCTTTGGAAATGTCTGCATGATAGAGCTGCAATCTTTTGGCTTTTTAGAATCTGATGTAGTTTATATACATATATAATGATGAAAAGGCAGAATTGCTCAAACATATTTTGCTTCAGTTTTTTCCCCAAAAAGAGAATTGTGAGCATCAGTGCACCAGCACAGACCTTGGTAAGGGAGCTAAATTGCAAATCAGGATAGATAACAAGATAGAGGAGTCATATCTGCAGGGCCAGATCAACTTCATCCAAGAGTACTGGAGGAACTTCCTGATGTACTCTGTGAAAAACTTGCCATCATTTTTTGCGTACCTTGGGCAATGGGTGAGGTACCAGATGACTGAAAAAGAACAAGCATTGTCTCTCTGTTCAGAAAGATGCGGGGAGAGCGGAATAGCTACAGACCAGTCAGCCTGACCTCGATACCAGGAAAAATGTTAAAACAGATGATAATATGTTTGCAAGTACCTGGATGGCGAGGCAATGATTAGTGAGAGGCTGCATGGATTTCTCAAGAACAAATCCAGCTGAACTTACCTTAGCAGAAATTAATTAAAAAATAGTTTTTGATTTTAACCTTCAAATACCCTACTCATTAAAACAATAACATTTTGCACTTGTATTTGGTTAAGTTTATTGTTTCTGTATAAATGAACCTTAAATGCACTTAAATTGGCATTAGTCTGATATAATCCTGATATAATCCCGTATTCTTTTATTATTAAATTGTATGCTTGTATGCTTCAATTGTATGCATACACTGAGAATGATCATGATATCAATTATTGTGTTGATCATAGTGCTTTTGAATTCCTTTTCCCATTGATTATAGTGCAGTTATTGATTTGCCTGCATATTGCCTGCAAATCGCAGTAGCAAACTAAATGTATTTTTTTAAAAAAAACACTGGGGAGCACTGGAGATTGTTAGGGAAATGCAGAAAAGGGCTAGGCTTCCCTTTGTCCCTTCCCGACCCCATTTTATAACAAGGAGGAAAAGCGCCTTCCTTCTCTATTCAAACAATCTCTGTATTTCTGTATCATATCCTAGAATTCCCCCCTTTCTCTCAAATATAGGCATATTGATCTTCTGCTTATAATATTATATAGCTAAATATGAAGTTCAGCTGAGATGACAGCTTTCCATGACAGTTTCTTTCAAACTTTAATTGGTTTGGAAGCTAGCTGAAATCAAGGTGTTTCTTTATTCACGTATTCCTAACTAGCCTAAGTAGAGACAAAGAGCTGGAAAGGATCCAAAGTGTCGTTTAGACCAGCTCCCTGCAATATAGAAATATGTGTAAATTGCCCTTAGAGACGGCCCTCTAACCTTGGTTTGAAGACCTCCAAGAAAGGGGGGTCCACCACCCTCCAAAACAGAAGTACAGGTGATGCTATATAAATAAATGGCAGTAGTAGTAGTTTCTTGAACAGTACAAAATGTGATTGATCCATCTTCTACATGGTATCCTTCCTGATGTTTAAAGATGACTGTCATTTCACCTTTCAACCTGCTCTTCTTCAGGCTGAACATACCCAGGTCCCTAACCCAGTCTTCATATGGCTTGGTTTCCACACCTTTGGCCATCACAATGACCTTCCTCTGTGCACATTCCAGCTTGTCAATATCCTTCTTGAACTGTGATGTATTCCAGATGAGTTCTGACCAAAATAAAATAGAGTTACCGTATACCTTTTGTTGCTGCTGAGAAGAGCATTGGATTTTTTGGCTGGCTCTTCATTCTATCGATTCACATTTAGCTTTTGGTCTACTAAGACCCCTAGATCTTTTTTATGTGTGCTGTTGTCAAGCCAAGTGTCACTCATTATATCTTTATACATTTCATTTTCCTAGCCTAAATGTAGTACCTTACATTTAGAATGTAAGAATCCCTATTGAAATTCGTTTTGTTAGTTTTTGCCCCAGGTTGAGTTGATAGCTGGTTTTATGGCTTTGCCTTCTATAGGAAATGCAAACCACAGGGGGTACTTGCTCTTCTTGGAGCTGGTTAATGTTTCTTATTAAAAGAGCGTTAAGCCAGGCTTTATGATCCAGCCGTGCTTGAGGTCATCTCTCACCTGTTTTTCCAGTCAAAGTTCCCTTCTTCACATGGCCCTTTTCAACCGTAAGTCTGTATGTGATTTATATTTTATATTTATATTTTATATTTATATTTTATGCCAATTAAACATATCTGCCAATTAATATAGTTTGCTAATTAAACCATATCAGAGCAGGACAGCACAGCCACTTAATATACTTATATGGAAGGTCCACTGAACTCACCTCAGTCCTCTGACTCCAAGAGTTTTAGAGAGCTGCTCCCATGAAATATGGGCAGAACTTCCTCTTTCATCCCAGTGATACCATTGCTGTTGAGAACATTTCTCTCTTCCTCTTTGGAATCTGGGTTGTTTCAGCTTCAACACTTGGGCTGAGATCACTTGATACCATCGAGGTCCTTCTTACCCATATTACATAAGAGAACCAAATTACTGCTCTCCTAGATCTTCTTGTCTTTTGTCATAGGCTACAGTGTTAAGGCATTCTGCTAGCCCTGCATAGTCATTCTGATACTGCTAGAAGGCCTCAGCAGCCTGCTGGATCTTCTACTCTGAGTGTATCTGTTCCAGGTCCTGTGCCCAGTCCAGTGCCTCTTCAGCACCCACAATCCCATCCCCTTCATCTTTGGTTCCAAGTTCTTTGGTTCTGCCTTCTGTATCACCAGTGTCTCAGGCCTTAACTTCCACTGTGTCTGCACTGTTGGGACAATACCCCTTATATATTCAAGCTCCTGAGCCACCAATGGATGCCATTCCATCATCCCCATCGGATTTGGACTCTAATTCAGAAGGTTCATATGGCTCTTTAGACTCCAGTTCCATCCATAACTCCTCCAATATGGAGGTTGGAGATCAGAAGCACCTCTTCACATTGGATTAGATCGCTCCTTAGGCTGATCAGGTTGTGCGCATGGCCAAGACTTTCAAGTTCCACTTAAAGCAGTCTGAACAATTAACAACGGATCTGGTGTTCAAGTGGGCCCAAAAGCAGTTGGTACTGCCATCTGTGATACCGATGTTACCTTCTTGGATGAAATTAGCCAGTGAGACCTGGAAATCTCCAGTCAAGGTGCACTGAAAACCTTTATAGGGTGCAGGAAGATTATTGTGCTCTTCTGTTTAAGCGTCTTCCTGCTAAATTGATTAACATCAAGGCTTAGAATCAAAGAACTGAAAAGGAACCCATAGGCTATCGAGTGCAACTTTCTGCTCAGTGCAGGAACTCCAGTTAGAACATCTCCAGCAGGTAGCTGTCCAGCCTCTTTTTGAAGATGTCCAGAGAAGGAGGCTCCACCACCCTGGTAATTAGTTCCATGTTCAAACCACTCTTACTGTCAAGAAGTTCCTTCTCATGTTTAATTGAAGTTTACTCTCCTGTAACTTAAATCTACTAGACTTGATCCTACCCTCTATAGCAGTAGAGAGCCTTTTCATGTGTGCTGCCGCTAAGCCAAGTAGCCGTGGCCTCAAATTAAAAATTTGCATCTCTCTTTCTCTTGAATTTCATTTTATTAGCTTCATCTCAATTTTTTAGTTTATCAAGGTTCTTTTGAATTCTATTTCTGTCTTCCACTGTGTTAGCTACCCTTCTCAGTTCTGTATCATCTGCAGACTTGATAAGAATTTTTTCTTCTTCATCATCTAAGTTATTGATAAAAAAATGTTGAAGAGTGATGACCTCAAGACAGAATTGCATGTCCAAGACTACAGCTCCCCAATATCGACCCTTTTACAAACAGCATTTGGATCCTATTGATAAGGGGGTAGGACATTATATTGTCACTATCATCTGTGTATGGTTGCTTTCCAGCTGTACTTATGGGACACGATAGTGCCTTTTTCTGGATTGTTTATTGGATGAGAATATAAAGCTAGCCTACATCTCACATGGTAAGACATGTCTCTTGGCAGTGCAAGAAATAAAACTGCTTGATGTGTAGCAGATTGTGCTGCTAAATATCTAGTAGGGGTCATATTGCTCTAAAGGCATTCCTGGAGCCATTCTACTCATTTTACTTCGTGTACAAAACTTATCATCAAGTTGCCTTTTAATGTGGTTGTTTTGTTCCAGTTATGCACTGTTGATAAACTTGAACATACATAGAAGATGAAGAGTACAGCTAAGATGTATGACATTCAGACTCATCCTACTTTGGTTTCTAATCACACTCTATCTAGCATCAGTTGTATCCATCTCAGTCTTAGTGCTTTCTGTCTCTTTTACAGTCTAAATCTTTGTCCCAGGTGTCTTTCTCCTCAAAGAAGTTATATGGATCTGACATATATAGGTTATCCTTCAAGCCCCAGCATCTCAACCCCTCTAAACGCCAGCCCTGACTGTTAGTTTTGTGCTACCTCATCTGCGTCTAACACGTTCATTAATTTTCTACTCTCTTTAAGAGACTTAGGACTCTCTGCCTCCTCTCCCCGTATTTATGGGGAGACTATTTCTGCTCATGTTTTACTTTCATCTCATATGTCTTTGTTTGCTGACCATTTAGTTAAGAGTTTTCTCAAGAGATCCTACAACCATTATCCTACTGTTACACTGACAGTGCCATCTTGGAGACTGTCATTCTGTCTCAACTCATGTGTTCTCCTTTTGAACCTGTGACATCTTTTTTCCTTTAAAGTTGCTTTTGTCACTGTGATCGCATCTGGAATAAGAGCGAGTGAACTTGTGCCTCTGTTTCTTCTATTCCATTGTGGCTGAGTGACCTTGAATGTTTGTTTTTTCTCTTTTCTTTTCTTTTCTTTTTTTTTTGCCAGAGGTTGCTTCTTCCTTTTGCATGTCTCAAACTGTTGAGTTACCTACCTTTTTCTCCAATCCAACTTCAGACAAGGAAAAGATCTTGCACATATTAGATGCGCTAAGAGTTTTAGTGTTTTATGTTCAACATCCTTTGTTTTGTCACACCCTTCAATTATTTGTTACCTGTGGGCCTGTAAGAAACATTCATTACTTTGAGCACAAACACTGTCTGAGTGAATAGATTCCACTGTTAAACTGGCTTACCAGCTTGCTGGACTTCAACTGTCTTCTCTGGTTAGAAGTCATTCTACAAAGGGAGGTTGCCACTTCCTCTGCCTTTTTGTCAGGGATGCCACTGCAAGACATGTGCAGAATTTCTACCATATTTCAGCCTTCTACGTTAGTCTCTCACTATACACTGTGGTTGTGTTCTGTGACCACTTATCTTTTGGTGTTATCATTGGTTATGGCTTAACTGCCTCTCGTTAACAAGGTTAGTAGCTTCCCAGCCACCCATATGTATGAGTCAGGGAGACCATGAAAAAGATGGACAAGTTGATTGCCTGTAACTGCTTCTTTGATTGCCCTCTTCTCCTGTCATTGTCCTGCTTTGCATGACTCTAAGTCTGTCACATGTAGAGCAGACTAGGACTGAGTAGGTTAGGTGGGAAAGTGCCAGGATTGGATCTAGAAGGGAGTAGGAGTGAGTTTCTTGCTGAAAGCATGAAGTGGGTCTAAGAAGTTTTTGAATATGTTGCTGCTCAGGTGTAGAATAACCCGTATGTATGAATTCAGACTTGAAGTACCACAATTCCAGGCAAGAACCTGTCACTTCTACCTGTTTGAACAATATTTCTCCAAATTAGACAGCTGGTGGAAAATCATGATGGTTTTTTGTTTAGAAAGACTCTGGGCTTCTGTTTGTTCTGGTACTCAGATTTCTGACTTCAGAACACTTTATTTTAAAGCATATAAATTTTACGTCTGGCTCCATTTGGTAGAACTCTGTGTTCCAGTAAAAACCAAAGATCCCACAAGCCTGAGGTCTGTCCAATCCTACTCTGCTTGCAGCGTCTGACTTTGAAGACAAATTAATATGACTTTCTCTACTTCCAGGTGGCTACAGTGTCAATGGAGGATCTGGGGAAAATACTTATGGTCGGAAGTCGTTGGGGCAAGAGCTGAGAATTAACAATGTGACCAACCCTGATTTTACCAGTGTTCAGCATGGCAATCGTGCTTTAATCACAAAAGACATGAGGAAAACACAGGGTAAGAATTGTGTTGGCTTGAGAAATTCTGTTTTGGTGGCAATGATTTACCCACTGTTACTGTAGGACCAAGGGGTGCCTGCCAAAATTAGAGTCCTGTTAAGTACGTGAATGTGTGAAATCTCTTAACATTAGGTATAATTGCATTGTAGTTTATTAATAATTGAATGTGCTTTAACTCTGAGAACTATTGTAGTAAGAGGCTTTTCAGTGGTAAGATTGGCTCTTGGTCAATTACTGGTATTTTGATTTGTTTCAGAGCCAAAAAAAGGTTGTAGCAAAGGCTGTAAAGCCGCTACAAATCGTTCTTCAGTTTGGTGAAAGCAAACATAAAGTATGGATTGGTCCTGTACTTTTTAATTTATGTGTTAAAACTGGTTTTTACTGAATAGCATTTTAATATTATAAATCTTTTGTCACCTTTTATTTGTACCTGTTTTTTAATCTTATGAGGCACCTTGAGTTCCAGAATATATCAGATAGAAAGGTTTTTAAGATCTGCTACGTGTATTTTGCTTCATAGTAATTGACTGGTTTATTTTTTTACTGTTACGTGGATTTAAATGTGGTATTTGGGGGAGGAAAAAGCATGTATGTATGTATGTATGTGTGTATGCTAATGTCTCCCTTTGTAGAACGATCATTGTCTTACTCTGATGAGTCTCGACTGTCAAATCTTCTTCGGAGGATTACTCGGGAAGATGACAGAGACCGAAGACTGGCGACTGTAAAGCAACTGAAAGAATTCATTCAGCAACCAGAGAACAAACTGGTGAAGTATCATGTATCTTCTGTTAGCATCATATTAATATAGAGTTCCTTGTTTTGAAATGGATCTGCCCAGGGAGAATATGGGACACCCTGCCAAGGTTGGGAGAAAGAATAGCAATTTGCCAGATTTATCATCAGAGGCAGAGCAGTAGGATCGCCCTGGCATTGAATCAGTCCTGCATATAATTTCACCTTCATTTTGAAATATAAAGAAGGAAGCCAACACATTCCTACTCACCATCTTTTCAGCTTTTAGTTATGAATGCCTTGGTCTTTTGTGTAGGTTCTGTCTTGCTTGGGAAAGGGAAGAAATGGACAAAGGAGGCTGGAGAATGATAACATTCAGCAGCACCTTTGAAACAATACATCTAAAGAAGGGAGATTGATATCCACAAAAGCTCATGCAAAAATAAACCAGTCAGTCTCAGCTGGATTCCTTCCCTTCGTCTCCATTTTATATTAAAATAGCTAATGTTCTACCTCTTTAAAAATTACTACAAACTGAAGAAAGTGTTGATGAGTGGGCTGCTTCATTCGTCCTGATGTGGCTGATGCAACGGTTGGGCAGTATGGAGGAACATCTTTGGCTAAAGGAAAATTGGCAGCATCACTGATCACCATCACTGATCTTTAAGGAAAATCAGCAGCATCACAACTAAAGGAAGGAAAGAATCTGGTCACAGTTCTATCTCCCCTTTTGCAAATAGTGCTCTATTGAGAATAAGCATGCTATAGGTGGTTGCAGTGGGGAGAGTACTCTTGTAATATAGGTTTTAACAGGAGACAGGCCAGTCTTTCAAAAACTCTTTAGTTTTTACTGACATTGTTCAAGATTCCAAGGAGTCTCAAAAGAAAGAGAAGCTAGCTTTCCTATAGTTGCTTATTGAGACCAATTAATCGTAATGTAAGCAGAGCCCAAGGGTGTCTTCAAACTACTTCATAAATTCAGTAAAATAAACTCTGATCTCTGAACCAGCTCTAAAGTTGTCATCTTAAGGTTATTGATGTATTTCTGTGACTTTTTTAGCCTGAAGGACTGGATCCTCCAAAACAAAGATTTTTTTTCAATCTCTCACCACCCCACTCCATTAGCCGTGGAGGCCCTACCCCCATCCTTACTGAAGAATCCTTACAGGAGTAAATAATAGAGTGTCCCAAAGGTTTCTTTGACACTGTAGGGGACAGCTATGATGATTTACATATTAAATCCCTGCCCTTCTGTCTCATGTGGGATTCTTTCTGGGCCAGAAGTAGTACCTCCTGTACTATTTGAACAGAGATTAGAAAAATTACATTTTTGGTCTAGAATTCCCTGTACAAAATTTGGGATATCTAGTAGCTCTTCCATGCTTTTTGCTTTACTGTAAATGGGGCATTGTGATGTACCTGTCCAATGTTTATCAAGGCAGCAGATAAGCTTAGTGGGGATGGATCAGTGTGACTTTCAAGGTTTTCTGTCATCAGACTCACCTAATCCAAGAGAGATGCTTTGGGATGGAACCATTGCTAGCCTGTTTTAATGGAACTGCTTCACAATACATGATTGAACTGTATTGGACTGCTATATCTAACTATTATGTCTTGCAATTAGACCATGTTCTAATATTCAGATTGTGAATATATTTATTTTTATCCGAGCCCTTCTCCAATCCAGGACACAAGGCATCCTATAAAAGTTAGAAGAGATACAGCTTAAAAAAAATCACACTGTACCTAAGCTAAAAATATAATTAAACTATCAACAAATTTAAAAGCAGTTAAAGATTGAAAAACAACAACTGTAAAAAATCCAGCTCATTATGAAAGGCTTTTTCTCCTGAGCAGTCAGCCCTCAGAGGTCTGCTGAAACAACAAGGTCTTCATCTTCCTATGGAAGGATAGCAAAGAGGACACTAGTCTGATTTCTCTGGGAAGGGAGTTCTGGAGCCTGTGGGCAGCCACTTAACTGAGCAAATGCACTCCTGGCCACTGCTGCAGGCTCAGGGTTGGATCTAGAAGTAAGGTGTTTTCTGGACGTAAACCCATCTGGCATAGGCTGTATTGCTATTCTATGATTTGGTGTTCAGCTGACCAAGAGCACAGCTGTTTTGTCTAGATTAAGTTTCAGTTTGTTAGCCCTCATCCAGTCCATTATTAATGGCAGGCACCAGTTTAGAACCAAGACGGTTTCCTTAGATTGAGATGGAAAGTAGTAATAGAGCTGAAGACTCCAGGAACCTTTCCCAGTGGTTTCATATATATATTAAATAGCATGGGGTGGGGAGGATCAAGCTTTCAGGGACCTAAAGGCCAGTGGCTAAGGATACCCACCTCCAAACTACCTTCTGGTTTTAGTCCTCTAGGAAAAAAATGAGACACTATAAAACAGAGCTTCAGAGTTCTTTCTCAGTAAGGCAACCAAGATGCACACAATGGTTGATAGTATCAAAAGCCACTGAGAGTCCCAGCAGAACCAACAGGGAGAGACACATGTATCCAGTTCTTCGCATAGGTCATCCTCCATGGTGACCACAGTGGTCTCTGTGCCATAGCCAGGCCTGAAACAAGGTTGAAATGGATTGAGATAATCCATCTGATTCAGAAACTGCTGGGGTTAGGTGGTCACCGCATGTTCCAGTACCTTGTACAAAAATGGAATGTTGGGAACTGGCTAGTAATTGGCCTATGTGGTGGGAATACTAGCTGGAGTAGCCATAAGTGTTAACTACAGAGTGATTCTTTTGCATGAAGGGTCGGGTTGTGGTTTTTAATCTATCATAACTAAGAAATGAAAGTGTCTTGCTTGAGATTTTTACAAGAGAGGGCAGAGGCTAATTTAAGGCAGGATGTGCCTCAGTTGTTTGTGTAATCCTTGGATAATAGTTCATTAACTTCCCTTGACTTGTTTGAACTCCTGATTTGTTGAGATATTCAAAGGGTGACATGAAGTCCGAGGGCTTGCTGTATATTAATACTGGTTGATATTTTAAAAATGTTGATGTTACTTGCAAGCTACTCATGAGATCTGTATCCTGTAAGGCAGGATATAAGCAATTGTAATAGAATAATAAATAATGAGTTCCTTCTTCATTTTTAGTCTTGAATCTGCCAGTATTGATATGCCTTGTTTTTATTCTGCTGTTAGAAAGTACTGACTCCCAAAGCAGTTTACATCAACAAAGCAATGAAATAAAATAAATGAGACAGACTCTATTATCAGGTTTATAAACTAAAAAGGCAGAGTGTTCACAGGAAGGGGGAATAAAGGGGAGAAGGTAGAAAAGAGAGGTCAATTCTTCCAAGCCAGAACAAAGCAGTAAGCTCTAGGCAGGGTATTTGTATCCACTTCAGTTCAGGCTCAACTTCCCTTTGCTGACTTTGTTGCTTGAATAGCAATCTTGTTTCTTTGGCTGATAGAGGCAGCCTCTTCTTGCTTCTGCAGTCTATAAAGATATATTACAGATGCATTTGCTTTGTTTTTTTTTTAAAAAAATCAAAACCAAAAAGCTGGACATCTGGTTCATATTGACAGTGACTTAAAGTTGCACATAACTGATGTGTTGTCTGTTGACACTATGTGCTTCCTATCCAATCCTTCATGAAGTTTATGAAGAATGCCTTAATGTATTTCCTCTACACCTAGATTCTGAAATACTGTATTCCAGAAGCTTCTAATGTAGTGGTTTGAAACATTTAAATGTGACTACTACATGGGCCACAAGAGTGTGCAAAACTGTCTGTAGAGTCATGAAACCATTAGGATCTACAGTGGCCTCTCCACTTTTGTGAGGGTCAGGGGTGCAGAACCCTTGTGAAAAGTGAAAAAACTGCGAATAACTCCCTGCCCCCAATAATCCTGCTGCCATTCCCTTCCAGGACTCCCCCCCATTCTCTTGCCTTTTGCCCTGGCATGCCAGCCTGCCTTCTCAGCATCTGGTCCAGAAGCAAGGGAATGGAAGGGGGGAGCTCTGGAAGGGAGAAGGAAGGTACAGATCTACCTCCCCACCCCCAACAATTCCCTTGCCATTCACCTGGGTGCGCTTACCTTCCTTCTCTGCACCTGTCAAAATGCAAGGGAATGGGCAAAAGAGAAGGGGGGGGAGCATGTGTGTGCCTTACAAATAATCAACTTTGTGAAGGTCAAACCTGCAAATGTGGAGAGAGGATTGTATTTTGGGCTGGGGGGTTTCAGGGGAAACGGAATAGCAAGCAGTATGTGTTTATACTTTTAATGATAAGGCAACTTGAACTTAAATTGTGACAGCAGTTTTTCTGAAAGTATGTATGTTGACTGTTGCAGGTACTGGTTAAGCAACTGGATAATATCCTGACTGCAATTCATGATGTGCTTAATGAAAGGTAAGTTGGAATGAGAGAGGTTTTTAGAGGCCACCAATCTGCCAGAGAGAATCTTTAGCCTGGGAGCTGAAGACAGCAGACAAGTTAATGTCTAGCCGTCTGCAGGAGCAATAAAGCAAGTTTAAGCCAGAGTTTCCTGATCAGGGTTCTCTAAAACCCTAGGTTACTATGAGATGTGCTAGGGATTCTGCAAGGGATTGTGATTAGGGAAAAATTTATTTTTCTTCTGAACTGTAGATACAATCATTTTTATGCAGGGATTCCCTGAGATTTCAAAGATTCCCTGAGATTTCAAAGATTCCTCCAGGGTAAAAAGGTTGGGAGATGCAAAAAGGAGCAGGCAGCGTATTGTTTGATCCTGTTCACCACTTCTTTCACTGTTTAATATTTCCAGTCCCTGAAATAATCACTTGGGTTTTTGTTTGGACTTGGGGCTTTCGTCGTTCTAGGGTAAATCCGTATCACTAGTGACATGCCTCCAGAATTTGGCTTGTTTTTGAAAATGGGTGCTTTGTTCTATGTCTTCAAGATCAAGCCTCAGTTAATGCTTTGGGAAGTCAGGGTACACTGAACATGCCTAATTGCCCCTGGCTTCAATTCGTTATGGACTGGGTTGTTAGAATGAGCTAACAAATATGGGTCACAGTCTAAGGCAAGTTGATGGGTGCAAGCAAAACAAAACAGAGACCAAGGAGGCCCCACTTGGAATTGCATTAACAGAAAGTGGCTTCATAAGCCCTTCTCTTTAGCAAATGGATTCCCATTGGCTAACACTCAACTGCTGCAAAAAGATATAAAGGAACCCTGTAGGACCTTTGGGACTAACTGAGAAAAAGAAATTTGTAGCGTAAGCTTTTGTAGACTCCATCCCACTTTGTCAGATGCAACTGCTGATGATGTTTGGGACAGCTTCAGGTATGTTGGCAGGAATCCATGGGTAAGTACAAGAGTGTGAGTAGAAATGTTTCTATAAAAATGAATGTACATCTTTGGTGTTTTGGTGTGAGTGAGTGTCAGAGAGAGTGCTTGTAAAAAGAGAGGCAGCAGAACATAGATGGAGAAAGGAGACTTCTTTTATATACACCTTTAGTTCACTCTGTCCTACATGTTTCCACCTATGGGTTCATGGAAGCAAGTTCTAGTGTGGACTTGGTAGAAGGTGCGAGCAGGTGGAAGGAGCCCACTAAATTACATTGTGTATTTCTGCCATTTTCTCAAAATAGTGTTGTTAATGAAGAGTGATTATTGGCAGTAACTGAAATTTGTTAACAATTTTTTCCTCCCGTAAATGCAGTAGCAAATTGCTTCAGGAACTGAGACAGGAGGGAGCTTGCTGTCTTGGCCTTCTTTGTGCTTCTTTGAGCTATGAAGCGGAGAAGATCTTTAAATGGATTTTTAACAAATTTAGTTCATCCACTAAAGATGAAGTCAAACTTCTTTATTTATGTGCAACTTACAAAGCATTGGAGACTGTGGGAGAGAAGAAAGCCTTTTCATCTGTTATGCAAGTAAGAATAAAAGTTGAACTGGAGCATTATGGCTTTTCATACACTGAATGGTTTTTTTAATGAACATGCTGTAGTGTAAACAGCATAGCATAAAAAATGGATTAAAACTGATTTCGGAATATTAAATGTACTGCATATTCCTGAAATACGTTTTATTCTACCAAGAATATGTTGTAATAATCCACTAGAATTTAAATAGATTTTTCTTACCTCTAGAATATTACGTTCTTTGAAACAGACAAAATAGTAGAACTTTAAATTTGGTTGTGGAAGATGCCAGTTTTCTTTCTGTGACAAAGGAGCCATCCACTAATGGGTTGATTCTTATTGCTGCCCAGGCAGAGTATGTGTCATATAAGCATGCAGTGGACCCTTGGCTGTTTCTCAGTCCTCTTTTCTGACTTAACTCAGGTCAGGTCATATATTTTTCTCCTCTGTTCTATCTGTCTCTTACTACTATTTTTTCCTTTCTCTGCTAGTTAACACAACCTCCTTTGGTTGTTCTTTTCTCATCTTTGCTCTTTTCTCTATGTCCCTTTGCCCTGTCCTTACTGTGGTTCTGTTGGGAGAACCCAGACAAATTGGCAAAGAGTTCCAAATCCTCTTGCTGAAGCCTGAAATCTCCTACAAATATATCTCCATCCTAAAGAGCACTTAAACAATCCTCATTCTTTTTTCTGGGAGCTGACTGGTATTGTGCCAAACTTCTCAGGAGTAGAGATTTTGTGACTACTGCTGAACCAGAGCCTATCATAGAGATCACAATTTTCTTTGCTCCTGATGACTCTTGGATACATTGATTTTACCTCAGACTGTTCTTCAGAGCATGACAGATCCTCAGTGGGTGTTGATTTTGCTAGATTTTAATGGCAGCTTGTTGTGATTCACTAATGAAATGTCAGTGCTAGTGGAAAAAGAGCAGAGAAGCCAGCATTCATTCGTTCAACAGGTGGAAAGTTTGGAGGATGGCACCAAGTAATATTTATATGTAACTTTGTTTTCTAAAGTCCTGCCGCCAAAAGCTGAGAGCAACAGTCAAATGTGAAATGGTCTGTTGATATGATCAATTGACTAGTACAAATAAAATGCAGTGATGAAGTGTGAAGGCAGTAGAAATTCAGCAGAGGGTATAATATCCTTGTTACTGTAACAATCTGAAAAGTTTGGATAGTTTAAAACCAGTTAAAACAATCTGCAGATAATTTAAAAGAGTGCACATGTGCAGATTTGGAACCAGCAGATTTAAATCAGCTGGTTCCAAAGGCTAGCAAAACATCACATTTTTACGTGGTGCTGGAATAGAATCAGCATTGGAACCATTCAGGCCCTAAGGGAAGGGTGTTCCGTAACCAGGGTGACACAGTAGAGAAGACATTATTTCATAGAACTATTGCATCCCACTGGTGGGACACAGAGGAGAGACTATACCATGGTATTGCTTTTTTTATCTTCCTCTTTTTTTTTTTTTTTTTTGCACTTCTGTTTCAGTGAAAATGTCTTGTAAGGCATCCTCCCCACAGAAGATAAGCCCCTTAGGAGAGTGTACCCTCCCAGCAAAAAGAAATAGGGCTACTCAGTTTTCCAGACTCCTCCCCCAACCAAAGCTAGGAATGATGCTATAGCTCTGGCTGTTGTCACCCTCATGTCTTGAGTTAAATCCAGTTTAGTTCTCCTAAATCCATCTCCTCCATCTAAGTCTGTGCTCCTCAGAAGGTTGTGATGAGTTGCCCCACATCTCAGAGACTTTGTGGTGCTGGTCTGGTGTTCTAATGAAAATAAATATTTAGAATTTACTTTAATCCACATCTGTGAATGACTGGTCTGACAAAGAGGATGGAAAGTGGTTTGACTCCACTCTGGTGGGGGATTCCACTAGATTCATTTAGTTAATTTGGACAGTTTTATTCCTCTTTTGGCCAAAATAATAGCCGCTTTTAAGTATATGAACCAAATTGAAGATGTATAATCCTTTGACTGTTCCAGCTTCATCATTGCGATTGTCAATTGGGCCATGATTTTTCCGAAGTCCAAGATTTCTATCAAAATGGCATCCTATCCTATGAGAAGTTGGTGAAGGCTGAATGAGCTTCCATTGCAGGGTAGTAGAGCCATTGATATTGTCGAGAAACTATCCTCTCTCACCTTCTTATTAGTAGAGTAGTAGATTTTCTGGGGCCATAGGCCCCAAGGAGAAAGCAAGAGGTCTCAGCCCTTGTGGTTCAGCATCTTTTCTGGCTTCTGTTATAATCCAAACATCTATTTTTATAATGCAGATTTAAACCATATTTAGAGCACGATGCTGCTGCTCTGAGTTGTTTTGTTTTGTTTTTAGTGGCCATTACATGGACTGCGCATGTACTGAAACTGAATACTAACTCTATAAGCAAACATCCTTGCTTTTTTAGTAAGGATATTTATTTCACTGTTTCTATCTTCAAGCGAAAATAGATGCATTATTCCCTAGGCCGTAAGTCCTATAGGATAGTGTTCCTTTGCCTCAGCCAGTGTTTTTTAAGTTATTTGATGTGGTGGACCAGGAGGATTCCACCCCATCTTCCCAGTATGCCAAGAAACAGTACACTGTTTGTACCCGTTGGCTACAACCACTTCTTTCTTTCCTGAAAGCTTGCTGCAGACCAGCAGTCAATGGCTTGCAGGTCCATGGACCAGCAGTTTGAAAAGTACTTTAGGCAGTCCCATACTTCTGGGGGAAATGGGATGTAATGGGTGTGCCTAGAGCACTTAAACATTAAAAAAACTTTCTTTAGGTTATTCTTTCTTACCTACTTCTATGGAGAACAAAGTGGTGGTCCTCACTTTAGCAACTGGCTCAGAACCTGCATTGACATGTCATGTGTGTTGTCTTACTTTGTCACAAATCATTTTGCCAGGGCCCAAGAAAATCACAACCCGTTCTATGAGGGCAGTTTCCACAGTAACAGTGTTTTCTAGTAATGCCCTGCTGGCTGAGATTGACAAGGCTGCAACATGGTCTGTTCCCTTTAAGCTTTACCAGACATTATAAATTGAACCAATATGTCTTGTATGAGGTTGCTTTTGGCAGGATGGTTTCACAGCAGGTAATCACCTCTTAATATTTCAGCACCTTCCCTCCTGAAGTGCCTGACAGCTTTGAGTGACCCCTTTAGTGTGTGGTTCCTTTGCTTCAGGCAGGCTGTGACTGCAAGCTGCAGGTCCCTTCTTGTACATGAAGAAAGAGATACATGTGACCACTCCAGCAGTTTCTAGCAAAATTATGGCTGGTGGAACTTGATTATTATTTTATGGACAGTTTTCAGTGCCAGTCTTCCTGGAAGAATGAGATACTTAAGTCTGGTTGGAGCATCTTTTCTTGAACACTTCTGTAGAAAGCAACTAGGGGGAAGGGTCAGCATTGTAAATGTGTATGCAAAATGATTTTATGTCATATGATCTCTACCTGGCTTTGCTGGCAGTAGGAGTTAGCCCCATTAGTAGATATCTCCTTTCCTATAGACAGTAATAAGCTTTCACAGTAAGGAGTCATTACCAAGATATTGAGATTGGATTCTGATCCCAAACAAATCTTTTCTTTCTACTGTTTTGTGATATGACCATATATCCCTGTTGAGTTGTAACAAGACTTGTTGGACTTGCTTAAAATAATTTTGACTTCATTTGGAATAGATTGATCTTGAACACAGTTTCAGCTGTTGTAAGAAACTTGTGTGTAATTGTTTGCAGTACTAACTACTTGAACATTTTTTGTTCTAGTCATGTTTTGTTCAAAATATCATGTATTGACCTTTTTGAACTTGTGTTTTACTACTGATTTGGTAGTCTACAGTAATGATCTAAACGGACTTCTTAAATTTGATGTATAGAACATCATGTTGCTATCCAAAAGGGGGATAGGTGTCTCTTAGTGTAAAGGTATATCTCAATATGGTAAATAGTATTTGCTTGTACTGCAAATAATTGCTTATTTGCTGCTTAATTTTTCAAGACTTCTGAATATGATTAGATGATTAAAATCATCAAAGGTGTTACTAGAATTTATTTCTGCAAATAAAACTAGCTAAATAAAATTGAAGTCAAGCTACAGTCTTAAAGTAACCACTCTGGGAGCTTTTCTGGCTGAACAGTGGGACATACTCCAAATAAACAATAAACGAGTATACAATCAACAAAAATTTGTAGTCACTGCCACTGAAAACTTTTAGTTGTCAATGTTGCCCAATGTTAATGCAGGCAACAGTTGTTCCAAGTTTACAAATTAAGTTCTGTTAAGGGCATGCTCCTTTAATTGGTCTTACTTTGCTAGTATCATACTGACGAATGAGAAATGAAGTTGTTTGGAATGATGGAAGGAAAAAATGGAGCCTGATAAGAATATATCAGCAGTTAATGTTAAAAGCAATTGGCGTGTTGATTATTGTTGTAATCAATAATGCCTCCTTGGAACTTAATTTCTACTCTTGAAATAAATGTACTCTATTTTTCAGCAGACTTTTCTGGACTGATTTGTTAGTTCTGTTTTTTGCACGTTTGTTAGTCATATGCAGATATAACCAAGTAAATTCAGATCCAAATGATGTTAAGTATGAATTTTTGAATGGTGTTTGTTCAGTATGTTTTTCAGACATCTTTGGTTTTTTTTCCCTCTGAAAGCTTGTCATGACTAGCCTGCAGTCTATTCTCGAGAATGTGGATACACCAGAATTGCTGTGTAAATGTGTCAAATGCATCCTTCTTGTGTCTCGATGCTATCCTCACATATTCAGCACTAACTTTAGGGTAAGATGATTTATCTCTTTTGTCTTTAGATCAGTATAGATACCTCATCAGTTACAGGTGGATTAATTTTTTGTATTGCTTTCCAAGGACACAGTTGACATATTAGTTGGTTGGCATATTGATCACACTCAGAAGCCTTCTCTGACACAGCAGGTGTCAGGTAAGTCTGATAAAATAACTTAATGTAATGGCTATGTGCATGTTCCAGTCTTCCTGCTGGACGATGAGGAATTGTTTCTAATGTCTTCTTTGCTTGTATTATGATGAAAACTCCTAGGGCTTCATTTTAAAGTAGATGCACTGTGAAACAACAAAATTTCTGGCTACTCCAAAACATAATGCTTTTATCAGGATCTTGCCTACTTTTCCAAAGAAAAAAGAGTTTCAGTGAACCATTGGGTGGAAAACACACAATGACCTCTTTTTCACAGAGACCCATTATTCCAAAACTGGTTTTCTACCTCCTGTGGTTTGATTTAATTTTTACGTGTTCAAAGACTAAAAATTGAAAAGTATATTTCCCAACTTGGCATAACCATGTCATTCTTGATAGTTGGCTTTGCTGGCTGGGGGCTGAAATGCAATGTAATAACACATCATTGGGATCTAAGGTTGGGAAATGCTGTCTGATTAGATTTGAAAAAAGTTAATAAGATATTGTTTTACATAGTTACTTTTATTGCTTCTAATGTACAAATAGCACTGTCTGAATTCTGGTCCTTGTGTAGTGAAAATATCACCATGCACGAGCAACTTGAAGGTATCAGCATGCTGGGAGAAAGTACAAAAGTGTGGAAAGCTCTCCCCTTCCAAAAAAAACCAAACAAAACTCTATGGAAGACTGAGTGTGCTCATTGTTGGGAACTGTTGGGAAAAGGGAAGATGATGAAAAATGATGAAAGCAGAAATATAGTGGAGCAGAATATCCTGATTGGGGGATCATTTGGCCTTACAACATTCTGTTGCAGGTCCCACTTGTTTCATGTTACAAAGCATTCCTTCCCTTTGTCGTGTACTTAACATCATCCACATTTAAAAAGGCATCATCAGACTGCTTCTAGTTTCTGAATTAATTTCATTAAGTTATATTTTGTGTAGTTCTGTAGCGATTTCACTGAGATGGTAATAAAATAGAACATCATGGTCTCTTAAAACAATTCACTGCATTCTATGGCCGTAAAGTAAGTGTCAGTCAGTGATTGTGGGTGTTCTACAATCCACTGGCAGTTTTTGACGAAAGCCTTAGCCAGGATTCTAAGAAATCTTGCTTTTTCATTTTTTACTTCAGAACTTCAGCATTGGGTAGAACAAAATGTATGCTGTGCCACTTAGTTCAGAATAACTCTTTTAGAAACTCTTATTTGTCAACCTTGTTTTGTTTCTTGAGATACTTAATTTCTTAGTATTACTGTGTGTTTCTAATTCTTACGTTTTCAGATAGGTACTATATTTTGATGTCACTGTTTAAGATACAAGCTGAGTGTTTTTGTGCAGAAAGAGTTGGTGCAGTTAAATTTCCAGATTTTAAACTGTATTGGGATAGCTGTTCACTTAGCTTGTGCCAATTAAGCAAAGAAAACAAACTTGTGATCTTAATGTTTTAATTGTTCTGGTCCTTTATGCAGGTTGGTTACAGAGCTTGGAACCATTTTGGGTAGCTGACCTTGCATTTTCTACCACGCTTCTTGGTCAGTTTCTAGAGGATATGGAAGCTTATGCTGAGGTAAAAAAAAAGAAAGTATTAGCTTTGATAAATGTTCAGAAAGCACTAGGATAATTTGTGTGTCAGATATTGTATCTCTTCTATATACTGTATATAATGTAGTATATGTTGTTGTTGGAAACAGGGTGAACATTGTGACTGAGGCCCAGAGGGTTTACAAATATACATTAAAATAATATTTTCTCCTGTTACCTCCCAGTGATTCAGGCACTTAGGTCTTATTCATCTGTTAAGATGCAGGCTCTTCGAAGAAAGATCTAGCCAAGAGTAAAAGTGTGAAAGTTTGGAAAAACCTGGGAAAGTTATGGATTTTTTAAATGAAACTTTTTTTTTTTTTTGAAAAACAAAAATAGGAGAAGTTGGATTATGGAATATTTTCTTTTAGAATGAGGAAGAAACATTTCATATATTTACTTTGCATAAATTGTTTCAAAAAACAATGTTAAAGACAGTAACTCTGTTTCTTTATTTAACCTTTATTTAAAAGACAGTTTATTGAAAAACTGTCAGGACAGTTTATTAAAAAAAAATTAAAACAAAATATAAGTACTTTATACTAAAGCAATTAACTAAAAACAGTGTGAGAATAAAACCCTGTTTTCCTAGTTCTGAAAGGATAATTTTATTGATGCAAAGTGATTTGTATTTAAATTTTGATATTTTGTCTTGTTTAACTAACCAGTAACATAATCTAGGATTGTGTGTGTGTGTGTGTGTGTGTGTGTGTGTGGAGTTCTGTGTTCATAGCACAATTGACACTCATCCTGTTGTCCCTGTTACCTGAACATGTCCTGGTACTTGTGCAAGATGAAACGTCTGAAGACTAATTTTTGTATGTTTTTGTGAGGTAAAGATATAGTGCCTCACATTGTTACGTGAACTCATTGTTAAGTAGCTGTGAATTTGCTTTTAGTACATACCACTGTATTTCTTCATGTAGGATCTCGGCCATGTGGCGTCTGGAGAATCGGTCGATGAAGATATTCCTCCTCCTTCTGTTTCACTGCCTAAATTGGCAGCACTGCTTCGAGTTTTCAGTACAGTGGTGAGGAGTATTGGGGAGCGATTCAGTCCCATTAGAGGACCACCAATTACTGAAGCCTATGTAACTGATGTAAGCCTCATCTTTTCTTTCATACTGTTTGTAGCTTTGATTGGTAAATGTAAACATTTAGTTACAGTGGGCCTATAATTTGACAGGAGACTGGTACGTTCCTTGTGCTCTCCTTCCTACATGTCATCCTGTCTGGGTCCTCACTCTTTTTCACTTAAGAGGCAGTTTATTTTAAGAAGAAAGGCTTAGCTAGAGCCAGAGATTATGAATACAGTGTTTCTACTCTACATTAACCATTTGGTAACATTTATGCAGTTTCAATTGTTCTGAAGAATGAGTGCCTGTCTATTTGGGTTCCTTTTGGGTGCTGAAACATTGTATATCAGTCTCAGTTGTCCTTGAGAGAATATACTTCTTGCATTTGGCCTCTAAACACACCACTCTGTTTGAATGAGAAAATAATTGAGATGCCCCCAGAGCCCCCTCAAAGTGAATTCTGTGCACACCACATAGCCCTGTATTTTACGCCAGACCATCCCAAACCTGCCCTCCAAGTTGGGTAAAAATCTTTCCTGATGTTTTTGCATGATGTAGTGACATAGAGACAGAAACTTTATTTTATTTACATAAATAGAAACTTGTGTCAGAAGGATAAACAGAATAAACGTCAGAAGTCTGTGTGACAGATGAAGTCAAAATCATTGAGTGGCATCCAGGATTAAAGATCCACTGTGGAACATACTCCAGCCAGAATTAAGCTTTAAATACAATTAATTACAGCAGTGACCCAGTGTTGGATTTGTAATGGGTCCCACTGCTTTTGCCAGAATTGGCAGTTACTCTTGAAATGCCTTCATGGTGCTATAAAAGCTTGTTCTAGAATGGAGGGAAGTCCTCTGCATTACAGATTGCTGGGGAGGCAGGAAAAAACTCTCACCTTTACCATATCAGTTGGCTTTTGATGCTAGGATCTTCTCAAGAGATACAGATTTGCTTACATCTTTTCCATTTAAAACTGGTGGGAAATGTAATTGTCATTGACTATATTGTCTCTTTAGCATTGTCTGGACTTTATTCTTCTAGCTTTCAATTTTTTCTGTTTGTTTGACACACTGAAAGTTGAAACAGTGTTATTTTGTTATTGACTGGGGCCCTACATCAAGCAGGTGTAATACTTTGCCTGCGTAGCTTTGTGTTATTCACCCCTTCTACCTGAGTGGGTGGTCAAGCCCTTGGACCATCCCCTGTTGTTGCTGCTTACTGGTGGGAAGAAGAAAGTAGGGAGGCAAAATGGATAATGAAGAGGCAACTAGGTTTCAGCTTTGGGGGGGAGAAATGAAAGTGTGCTCACAAATGGAGTCTTGCTCTTCTTTTCCTCCCCCTTGGAACCAAAAGCAGCCACACCTTCATTGTCTGAATTGCCTTCCTACTCCCTCCCCCTCCACCAGTAAGCAGCAGCTGTGGCCCATCTGGGAGTTTGGGAGGTGCTTTGGAGTGGGCATTTTTGGCCACTGTCCAAGGCTCTGTCCAAAAAGAGACATGTGCACTGCCAAGCCACACTTAAGGTGCAGGAGTATGCCGCTAACACTTTACTACCCACCGTTAAAAGTATTGGTTTGATCAGAATGGTACCAAATGGTTTTGTTGCTTTGGACTCAGCTGAGAGGGATACCGCACACCAGTGTTTCAGCTGAATGAGATTATGTTCTCCCTTTTGTTTCAGGTTCTGTACAGGGTAATGAGATGTGTGACAGCAGCTAACCAAGTCTTCTTTTCTGAAGCTGTATTGACAGCTGCCAATGAGTGTGTTGGTGTCCTTCTTGGTAGTCTGGATCCCAGTATGACTATACACTGTGACATGGTCATCACCTATGGATTAGAACAGCTGGAAAATTGTCAGATTTGTGGTACTGATTATATCATCTCGGTGTTGAACTTATTGATGCTGGTACATACAACCCTCATAATATCTGGATTTACTTATACAGTTGTGTTTATTTTAAAAAAACCTAAGAAGAGAGTACATTCTATTCTGAAATATTAGTTTCTGAATTAAGCTAGATTAAACAGAATAGGTTACATTCCAAAAATCTAGGAATTGCTAAGAGTGGATTGGGGAAATGTATGTTAATACTCTAACTTCATTTTGGCTTATAGAATGATTCTTTCATTGTGGAAAAAATGCTCTATGCTTCCAGACTTAGTTTCTTTTGTATAAAAAGTGGGGGAAAGTAGTTTGCTTAAAGGGATTGTTGTGGGGAAAAGGACAGTTGAGTAGCCCTTCTAGGTTGTGTACATTTTAAAGGGTTTTTTTAACAATTTAAAAAATAATGAGGTTTTTCATTTGTAAATGTTAGTAAAATTTGTACAAAATTGCTTTGGTAAAAGCTGTTAACTATGGTGTGGTACAGAGATGCACTATCATATTATATGTTTGGTATGTGTTTGAGGATTATTTAGTTCAGTGAACATATTTTTCAAAATTGTTACGTACTAGGAATCTCACTTTCATTGCAACTATTTATAGATGCTATATGGGACAGTTATCAGTATATTTCTAAATACATCTTTGAACCAAATATTTAACAAATGAAAGTATACTTACAAGTGCTTTTTTGTTTAGATTGTTGAACAAATAAACACAAAGCTGCCATCATCATTTATAGAGAAATTATTTGTCCCAGAGTCTAAGTTGCTTGTGCTCCGCTACCACAAGGAAAAAGAGGTAATCAGAAAATTGTTAACTCCCATATCACATTGATCTATCTATGCATCCTGTGGGCTGTGTGTAGCTCACTCAGGGCTATTTTTGTGCCCCCCTCCAGGCATCAAACAACATTTTATCAAAATTCTTTCAAAATTTTTTAAAAGTTTTATTGATTGATTGATTCATTGATTGATTGATCCATTGGTCCAAAATGCCTTCTACAGTGTGTGTTGAATTTCCACCATGGTTTGGACCCAGAAGCAGCTAATTTTTTTTTAAACAGTAAATGAACAGGAACTGATGCCCACTCACTTCCTGTTGTTAAAAAAAGGCCTCTCCTGAACATGGTCCATGAAAGCCTCCAAGCTTGGTGAAAATGTCCCCTTCTCTCCTAGACAGCGTTTGGGGTCAAAAAGCTGGTGCTTTTGTGGAAGTGTGCAGTGGGAAGTGCAACCCTCCAGGGTCTCCTTGTGGGAGTGATGTGGCCCCCGTCCTTCCATAGTTGCCCACCCCTGTTCTAGTGTTCCTTTAGAAGAATTTATGTTATAATTTATGTTGACATTTATGGGTTAACCCTATAAATGTCTTTTTAATTGCCAGTATTTCATTGGGGTAAGCTGTTGTGCTATGTTCTGACCCTGCTGTCTTTCTGTAAGTGACATTGATTTCTCTGTTTTCAAGGTTGTTGCAGCAGCACATGGTGTGTATCAAGCAGTGTTGAGCTTAAAGAACATTCCTGTTTTGGAAACAGCTTACAAGTTGATTCTTGGAGAAATGGCATGTGCCTTGAACAGTCTTCTTTCCAGCCTGCAGCTTCCAGAGGCATTTTCTGAAATCTTACATGATGCTTTCAAAAACCATGTATTTGATGTGGCTAATGCCAAATTTGTGGTTATATTTGACCTTAGTGCTCTAACTACAATTGGAAATGCAAAAAACTCATTGATTGGCGTGAGTATCTCTACAGTATTAATTTGAATGGATATTGTTTTTAGATCTGTTGCATGGTCTAGTGGTTTGAGTGCTGGACTATGACCATGGAGACCAGGGTTCGATTTCCCTCTCAGCCATGGAAACCCACTGAGTGGTCATGTCACTCACACACACACTCCTCAGCCCCCAGAAAACCCTGTGATAGGTTCACCTTAGGGTCAACATAAGTTGGAAATGACTTAAAGGCACACAGCAACAATAGTCTATTGAAAATCTAAATGCAACTGTTGCGTTATACATCTGTTCAGGACATTCACTGCACAGACTTGAAAGAGCAATACAGTTTTATCTTAGTGTGGAAAGCCTCATTGGGTTGGTCTGGTTTATTAAGAAGCATTTTAGTTTTTCCTAAATTAAACAATGTTTACTACTTGAAGCTCATGCTCAGAAAGCAGTTTTAACATGCTTTATACAATAAAAAGTTGAAACCTTTCATTTACCTGTGGTTCCTCTTGAAGCAGAGCAGCTTCTCTGCATTCCGTGTATGGCATCATTGAGGGAAGGGGCAAATATGTGTGATAGTGCATTTCCCATTCAACCAAAAACTACATATAGTTTTGAATGGCTGTGAGCAGAAAATAGGTATTTTCACCATTGTGAAATGTCTGTCTTTTAATCTCCTGCCCTTCTTTGTTTTTCTACTCTGCTGTGCAAGATATTTTCACAGATGGGTCATGTCTTTATCTTTTATGTCTAGAATTTGTCATTGGGGCAGCAGTTGTAAGAAGTCATGACAATTTTGTTCTGTTGTTATTAAAATGAGATAGGACTGCTAGAAGGGTGACTTCCATAAATGTTTGTTCTTTACAATTTCTTTGGCAGATGTGGGCTCTGTCTCCAACGGTGTTTGCATTGCTCAGCAAGAACTTGATGGTTGCACATGATGAAATAGCTGTTCACTTTCCTGCCGTCCAGTATGCAGTGCTCTACACTCTTTATTCACATTGCACCAGGTGTGAAGGTGTTCATTGTATGTAATGTAAATGAGAAAATAGCAGACATGTATGTTAAGGAACCAATGCCTTTTATTATTCTGGTTGAATTAATTTGTTTATATGATAGAAGATTTTGTTTGTCATTTTGTTGTCATTTTTGTTTTTCCATCATCTTAGTGGATTTTCACATATTAACCACCATCTAATGTGGGAGGTTGAACTGTAAAATATGCTGTAATGTATTAAAAAAAATTTTTTTTGGAAGAAATGTTTTTAAAGCTTCTTGTTTTATTGGATGAGATAACATCTTGGAACACTGAAATGTCTTTCAAGAGCTAAGAGAATAGGATGGGCAGCATGGAATTTTTATAGTCAATTTTTTTCCTTTTGCTGGAAGTGAAAGTTCATGATCCCTTTAAGATTACACAGTTTTATCACTGTATTTCAAATAAACTGCCATTGCAACGTCCTTTGGAGCCCTGGGATTTACAGTTTAGGAGTATGTTTAGAATTTGAGCTCTAGTGCCTCACCAAACTACAAATCCTAGGATTCCTTGGTATGTTACAGTGACAGTTTAAGTGAAACATAGTGCTATTATTGTGTCGTCTGAAAGTTTTTTGGGCGGGAGGTTTACAACTTGGTTTAGGAATAGGAGCAAAATAATTTTTCTGACACTTAAGAGCTTCTAGGAGACAGTGAAGCAGGTTAATAAAGTGGGAGGAAAATGGAGGTTCATTGGGCATAGTCTTGGCTTCTTAGCAGTCTTAGTTGTCAGAGGCAAAGACTGCTGCTTGTCTAGAAGCTTGGCACCTTTTGCAGATTTTTAAAGCATTTTGCTTATTGGATCAATCCCTAGAGGAATGTAGACTAACCACTAGACAAAAAAGAATTCTTAAAAGTGATAACAGGAAAAAGGAGTGAGTTTCTATTCTGAGCAGAATGTAGTGAAAATGGAAAAAGCAGGATAAAGTAGAAGTTGTAAAGAAAGGAACTTATGGGCCTTGGTATAGTTTCAGAATTTACGTCATTAAACCTCGTAGCCTAAATAGCAATGGATGATAACCTGCTTCTGGATATCTCCTTTCATGGACAGAGAATGGATTGTAACACTCTCCCCTTCCCAGTGTTTATGATAATAATATGGCTAAAAATATATATTGTTCTTCAGGCATGACCACTTCATATCAAGCAGCCTTAGCTCCTCATCTCCTTCCTTGTTTGATGGAGCTGTCATTAGCACTGTAACCACAGCTACAAAGAAGCATTTCTCTATCATATTGAATCTTCTGGGACTTCTGCTTAAGAAGGATAATCTTACACATGATACCAGGTAATTAATATTTTCTTTCTGTCAGAAGAAATTACTTTCTGACAAAGTATTCAGTAAGTTTATATACAAAAATGGGAACTTCATGCATCTTGTTTCTTATAACATGGTGTGGGATTAGTTGTACCTCATGAGAAGGCAGTTTCTAAAACGTAATCATGTATATGCCTAAGCAGAGCCAGTCTGATGTAGTGCTTTGAGTGTTGGGCTAGGCCTCTGGGAGACCGGGGTTTGAGTCATCACTCAGCCATGGCAATCCGCTTGGGGTAGTCACACGTTCTCAGCCCCAGAGGAGTGCAGTGGCAAAACTCCTCTGAATCAGTCTTGCCAAAAAAACTCTAGGATAGGCTCATCTTAGGGTTGCCATAAATCAGAAATGACTTGATGGCAAACAAAAACAACAACATAAACTTAAAAACTCCAGAGCAACTCAAATCAGCCAGTTTAATCTAGAATGTTTTAAAACTGGCAGCCTGATCCTTCTTATATTTCCTTACAATCCACACTTAGTTCAGTAGAGTTTGGATCTCTGGATACTCCTGATGTTAATGTACCATGTTAAGCAGTCCTTGTATACCATATGTAAACTTAAAAAAAGAACTCCGGGGAATGGGTAGATGTGTAATTTGTAATAGGAATAGATGTACATAGCATAAATGTATAATTGAAATTTACATTTTTAGGAAGCTGCTGATGACCTGGGCTTTGGAAGTGGCTGTACTAATGAAAAAATCAGAGACCTATGCACCACTGTTCTCTCTCCCATCTTTTCATAAGTTTTGCAAAGGACTTCTAGCAAACAGTAAGTTTTATTCTTCTCTCTAACAAGTGACAAATAAATGAAACTCTTTCCTGTTTCATTGTCTGTGTTTTGGCTACCACTTCTTCTTCTTCTTGCCCAGCCTGGAATCACATTACTGAATTGACAGATTCTAAGATGGTAGTCATGTTTGTTGCAGCAAAAACAACAGAGGCTCCAGCGTGCCACCTTAAAGACTGATGTATATCCTTTTATATCCTTGTGCTTTTGCAAATGTATTGAGTCTTTAAGGTGTCACCCAGGAGTCTTTCAGGTTTAAATAAGTATGCTTATATGAAGTAGCTGAAGTTGTAAAATAAACTGTGCAGTATAGCGCGGACTTGAGACTTAGCACCAAAAAGATAAATCAGTCTTAAAGTATAGTGAATTATTGTCCTATATGTAAATATAATATTTTATGTAGAGGAAAGTGGAATAGAAATCCAAAGAATAATGAAACTTAGTGCCCTATATATATGAGAACTAGTTTTCTTTATATTGGTTTTGCTGGTGCAAAGGGCTTAAACTATGCATCTTATTTTGAACTGGTAAATGTGTGGAATTAAGGGATAGGGATTCTTCTCTTAGTATAGAATTTCTTATATTTGTATTTCTTAAAATAATGTACGTTATTCTGGTGGAAAATAACACTGTGTGCTTGTTACCCAATACACAGCTCTTCTGGAAGATGTTAATATTTGTCTCCAGGCATGTAGCAGTCTACATGCTTTATCACCTTCCCTACCAGATGACTTGTTACAGAGGTATGTTGTTAATTCTCTCTGTTCTTAGAACAAATGCCACATTCAAATTTTTGTGTGTTCCTTTTTTAATTTATTTTCTTCAATTTGGTACAGATGTGTAGATGTATGCCGTGTTCAGCTAGTTCACAGTGGTGCTCGTGTAAGGCAAGCTTTTGGGAAACTGTTGAAGTCTATTCCTTTAGATGTAGTATTAAGGTAAGATGCTTGATTGTATTATAAGGGATGAAATTAATTTTTGGAATGAGATTGTCAGTAAGTTTACAAATTCTATTACTATGCTGTAACCAAATGCTTTCAAATAGCATATCATATTTTCAGAAAGTTAGTTTCTCCTGCTGACATATCTAAGCGGAAGTTGGGGCATTAGAGGCAAATTCTAAAGTGGTAGCTAGAGTGGGTCTACTGATGGTTAGGTTGCTGTGTGGAAATATAATAGGCAGTCAAGTCACATACTCCCTGCTCCCACATCCCAGTCCAAATAGCTAATAGTGCATCAATTTGGTTATTGAGGTGGGGTGCTTCAGAATGTTTTTGTGTTAATAGATACCCTGTTGCCCACTCATGGGTGCAGGGAAGGTCTGATGTTGACACCCACCAAATCTTTGTCGGCTTCGTTAGGCTATAGCAGAGCTTTCCAAACTTTTCATGTTGGTGACACACTTTTTAGACATGCATCATTTCGTGACACAGTGATTTAGTAAGTAAATCAGTAAGTGGAGGCAGCCCCTCCACCCGAGCCTGGCCTGCTGCCACCTTTCCTGGGGTCTTTCTTGGCCCAGGTCACTGGTGGCGTCAGAGGCAGCCCCTCCACCCATTACATTCATGTGACACACCTACACACTGCAAGCGACACACTAATGTGTTATGACACACAATTTTGAAAGCTCTGGGCTGTAGGCTGTAGAGTTGTGTCAGCTTACCAGTGCCCTCTGTCAGCTCTTGGTGCATACTGACAAAAAGAAAGCAGTGGTTTTCTTGCATCCTTCTCCCTGATGCCTCCACGAAACAGTAGGAAATACAAGGCTGAACTGCTACCAGATTCAGTCCTCTCTCTTTTTTAAAAAGTATAAGCAAACCCAGACATAAGCAGCTTTTGTTTATAGCATGCTTGCCATCCATGGGCCCTGACAAAGCTACCACCATAATGTAAGCTAGCTACACGCTGTTTGAGAAGTAGGGAGACAGTTGAATATACTTTCATACTTCCCACTACCAGTAATATCCCCATGGCCACGTGCTAGACCATTCTCTGGTTCAAGATTTCTGAAGGGATTATGGGAAGAAGAGGAGAAGGAATTACATGAGGAGTATGTCAGATGACACAAGGCAATAGGACAGGGTTCCTTTCCCTTTGCACTACCTCCATCATGAATGATGTATTGCATTATGAATCTATCTACTGAGAGTATGCTAAATTGTAATACCACTCATAGGTGAAGGAAGGGATTGAGAGCTGGATCTGTTGTAAGCCTGTATGCGGAAGACAGATGAAAGGGGTTCAGCTTGTGTTTATGTAAAAGGCCTCATCAAAACTCACATATTTCTCTCTTGACAGTAACAACCACCACACAGAAATACAAGAAATTTCTTTGGCCATAAGAAATCATATGAGCAAAGCTCCAAGCAATACATTTCACCCACAAGACTTTTCTGATATCATTAGTTTCATCTTGTATGGAACCTCTCACAGAACAGGGTAAGGATTTATGGATCCATAGCAATCACACAATTGTTTTAAAAAAGAGAAAGATGCTGGTTTGGCTGACAATTGCCTAGAGAAGGCTTGGGAAAAGTATATGCCGGAGATACTGTTCCCCAGCTTCCAGCCCATCCCCCATTTTGGGCGGAGGGGGGAATTCCTTGAAAATGTTTCTGAACACATCATGGGCCAGGGGGAATATTGCAATATTTTTGCCCTAGATCACCTTCTGTGGTAAAAAGGCTTCCCCTGGGCTCAAAACAAGAGGCCCCAAAATGTGATACAGTTGTTCCCTTATGGCCCTTAGGGGGAATTTGGGGGAAGAATCATTGGAGCAGGATAACAAAAGGTGTGGTTCTCCAAGGTCCCCTGGAACCCAGTGCAGCCTCCTAACTCCTGACATTTGCCCACTTTGTCTTAGAATGTTTTTTTTAAAGAAAATGATATTCAGTAATTTAGCCAATTTGATGCATAATTTGATGTACCCTAGGGAGCATGGGAAGTGTTCTTGTTAGCTTTCCCCTGCTGTTGGTCATATTAATGTCTGATTTACTTTATGGTTGAAAAAGTGGCCCCTTCTGGGCTGAAAGCAGCTTGGGTATTACCTCAGTTTGGGTTTGTGAGAGGCCAGTGTAGCTCTCAACCTTCAGCAGTTGCCCACCCCGTCTGTAAGGCATGTAAGGGGCATTAAAATAAAAATAAAAATAAATAAATAAGAGTGGAGGGCACAATGAGGTATGTGCATGGCCTTCCATGCCCTGGCAGTTTCCTGCTATACCATAGTTAAAAGTTATACCTGAATACAGCCAGTTTTGTGTAGACCATAGTTTAATTTCTACATAACTAATAGTTCGGGATATATTGTTATATACTTGCACTCCTTGCCACCATGTTTCCAAGTAGAATAATGTTCATATATATATAGATATTAATAGTTATGTTTCTATCTTAATACCTTGTTTTTGTTGCAGGAAGGAGAGCTGGTTGGAAAGGCTATTTTACAGTTGCCAAAGACTGGATAAACGTGACCAGTCAAGTATTCCACGCAATTTATTGAAAACTGAAGCAGTTCTCTGGCAGTGGGCTATCTGGGAAGCAGCCCAATTTACTGTCCTTTCAAAGTTGAGAACACCACTGGGCAGAGCTCAGGATACATTCCAGACAATTGAAGGTAGTATTAAAGAACTTGTATATAGTTTTTTTTTTGTTGGAATTGCTTTTTGTAGTTTCAGGATCATGGTATAAAACTCTCAGAAATCTTGAGGATATGGTAAAAAAAAAAAAAGTCTCTGTCTTTCCATTCATCTCTCTCATCTATCCCAGGAGAAAGCAGCATTTCCATATAGGGCGAAAAGGAAATACAAGTGATGCTTCTGTTCTTTTCGAGGATAAACTTATTTTGCTACCTAAAACTTAGTATGTAAGACTGTAGTGTTGGGCATATTTATGAAATTTACAGAGCAGTTTTATTTAATAATTTATCTAGACAACCTTTTCTCTATTTTAAGAATATGCCACAATTTCATCACGGATTTTGCAGTGGTATACATAAAAATAATAAAAACTCAGTATGTTAAAACAGCTTAAACAATAAAATTGAGAGATCAAAAATGATCAACTAGCAATAACAAATTCAAATTTACATTAAAAATACAGAATTTTTCATTTTTATAAAATGGTTGAACAAATCAAATGGCTTGACCTGATGTTGGAAGGAATACAGTGTAATAGAGCTCACCCCACCAGGAGTTTACATTTTAAAAATATTGTGCATGTTTGCTATGAAGTAAAACCCATTCATGTTAGAGCTTACTCCTGATTAAAGGGTGACAAGATGGAATCTCAGATGTATAAATACTTTTGTTTTTTGAACATGCACAATATCAAAGATAATGAGAGCAGCAACAGCAGCCCCTCCTGCTGCCTAAGTATATATATCATCATTATTGCTGAAGGGAGAAATAATGAAAAGTTGAAAATAGAAAACACAAATTTTGGAAGAAACAAGAATATCATTTACACAATCAGTCTCATACAGTTACCGAATCAGCAGCTAGTAACATTGTGGATATAAAGGTAATGTTTATATTATTGAAAATATTGAACTTCTTTGGTATGAATAGTAGTAATCATTCTCTAATACTGTAGATGGTCTTACCTAAAAATTTTAAGACTATACCTTTTGAGTAAAACGTTGACTAAAACCCAGAAGTACAGTAATATACTTCGGTTTCTAATGTTAGAAGAATTGGAGGTCTTTCTTGCCCACTGTGGGCTTTGTAACACCCAAAATCTGCTCTGAAGAGATTTCAGACCTTTTAGGGCTGATTTTTAGGATGCATATAGGTTGCAAGAAGGAACAAGCATTGCTGATTCTGGTAGAAGCAGGGTTATCCAGTAGAAAAGTACACTTGGATTCTGGCTCTTGACTTAAAAAAGGATTTTACTTGTACAAGATCTTTCATTGTTTCCCAAAAAAGCAAAAAGTCTTCTCTGTGGTGGTGGGATTGGTGGTAGAGGATATTTCTGTTCTTCTTCATGGTCTCTGTGACTCACACAAATGGGTTTCGTGTCTGTGCAGAAACAGCATTCGGAACCTTCTAGAACCTACCGTTGGTGTTTTGGCGGTTGACCCATCCCCTCATGGTATATAAGCCCCTGCCTCATGTAACGGTCAGTTCCTTTTATCTGCTGCGTGTACAGCATATAGAAGCCTCTTCGCTAGTGTGAATGGGATTTTTCCCTAAATTCTGCCTTTTTGGATACTCAAAGTGCCTCCTTTGTTTACGTGAGGGCCACAACGTGGGAGCTTGTTGTCATTGTCAGCTATTTACTCCGCAAACTCGTCAAAATAGGGCTGCTCGGCTGAAAGTCCTATTGTGGGAGAACGTGCTGACTGCTTCAGAACCGCCCAAGCGGGCTGAATCTGCTCCTTTACCATCCAGTATGGCCCACTCTTCTGCTTCCTCCACTTCCCGACGGAATGTGTCAGTACTGTCGTCAAGACCGAGATCTTGTTCGACGTCAAGGCCTCAAGATCAGGCATTATCTGGTCATGTCGATGATCATCGAGACCGTCCTTCTCCTCCACCTAGTATCAAACTGGCTAGAAAGGAGAAGGATCGGAAGAGGAAAAATAAGGAGGCCGCTTTGACAGAAGCTAAGAGGCAGAGGAGAAGGGATAAGTCTAAGGCACATCCTTCATCCCTGGTGAGGAAGCCAACTCCTCAAGTGTCTGCCTCAGAGGAAGTGCGGGCCCCTCAACATTGGGGATCCCAGGAGGTTGTACCTTCTGAGGAGATCGAGGTGGTGTGTATTGGCTCAGAGGGAGAGATAATGGAAGCCTCCCCTCAAATTTCTGTCGGGTCTCCTTCAGGCTGCGGAGTGCTCTCTCCTGCTGTAAGGCCTTCTGGGCGCAGAAGATCTTTGACCGAGCGATCCGAAATGCTTTGGTGTACTTCGCCTCTGCCCACAAGGTCGGCTTACCGAGATGATCAGCCAGTCAGCACTTCCTCATATCGGTATTGTCATTATAGGGAAAGATCTCCCTGTCGATACCGTGATGATGTTTCTTATGATTCAGGGGACATGTCCCCTTATATGGATAAGTAGGAGCGATATGAACGACATCGTCGGTATCGAGATGTTCATGATGAATGGTACTGTCATGTTACTCGTCGCTCTCATTCTTTGTCAAAGATTCCTCCATGTCGGTGGGTGATAGCTTCTTCTGGCCGCATGTCTAAGTCTGCCAGGCGGGATCAAACCACTGTTGATAGGTATCAAGAACTCCTTCCAGAGGGAAGGAGGAGAGAGTCTATTGTTATGTCCCCTCGAGGTCATCGGATCCAATCTCCGTCAGTACCATCCTCGATATCCTTGGCAGTATCTCATGGACTAGATATTGAGTCCAACTTCGTTTCCACTGCCAAAAGAATTTCACCTACTGATGATGTGTGATCGTTTTTGGATCTTGCCCTCTGAATGGCCAGATAGTTGAACTTACAAACAAAGACCACAAGGAAGATCTGAAAGACCCGATCTTCCAAGATATGCAGGACTGCGCTCCGGTACCGTCTGTAATTGCGCTGCTTCCGTATCTGTTGCAGACAGTGAAGAAGTCGTGGTCATCACCATCTTCGGTACCATGTCTAAGAATCAGGAGTCTCTATACCGTCTTGTTGTGGCTGAGGATGACTGGTGGGTCCAACACCCCAAACCAAATTCTGTTGTGGTGGATGCGGCCCAGTCAAAACAGTCGCAAAGACTTCATGCTGTTCTTGCTGATCGTGAAGGGAAAAAATTGGATAATATTGGTAAGAAATCCTATTCAAATGCAGCCTTGTTTAGAATTTCTAATTATACCGCCTGCATGGGTGCATACCAACAGTTCTTGTGGGGTAGAATCAAACCCTATCTGGAAATACTTCCAGATACTGAGAAGAAGACTGCTGCTGCATTATATGGTGAGGCTTACTGCCTGTCATCTTAACAGATCACTACAGCTAAACACATCACAGACTGTAGTAGTAAAGCTGTGGCGGGCGTCATAGTGATTTGATGACATGATTGGCTTTGTTCATCTGGGTTGTCTCAGCAAGCCAAGACGATGATTGAAGACCTACCCTTTGATTCTCAAGGGTTGTTCAACGCTGGTACTGACAAAAAGCTGGAACATGCCCAGGAAATGCATTCAACAGCTAAGAAGTTGGGTTCCTGGTGTCGATGTATCAACAGCGTTATTGGTACTGTCGGTATCAGCCTTTTCAGAGAAGACTGTTGAGCCCAACTCTGCCTCAACATAGACAGAGCACACCTCAACAATTCTCGACAAGGAAGTTTCCGTCTGCAAAGTACAAGCAGCCTCAATATAAGAAATGACAGTCAGACCAGAGCAAACGTAGGGTTTGACAACCAAAGTCATGAGACCTTTCTGACGGATACCGGCCTTCGACAAGGACAAGGCATCCCTTCTGTTGTGAACTTGCATTCAGGCAAGCATCTAAGTTTCCATTCCAGACCACCCTTTGGGGACAGACTAAGCTACCATGCCAAGGTTTGGTCGATGAGCACCTTGGATTATTGGGTCCTAGACATCATAAAATATGGGTACGCCATAGAATTTCGCTGTCTACCACCGACAGGTTGAATTTGGAGGACTATGCCATCTCCAGAGCTCGAAGAGGAGATAATCAACATTGCTCCAAAAAGGGGCAGTAGAAAGAATCACCACAACTCAATTGAAAAGAAGTTTCTCCTCGAGGTATTTTCTTGTGAAGAAAAAAGATGGAGGTCTCCGGCCCATGTTGGACCTGAGAGGCGTCAACTACTACATCTGATCAAAAAGGTTCAGAATAGTGACTTTGACTGCTATCCCGCCTCTCCTGAAAAGGGGCGACTGGTTTGCAACCTTAGATCTAAAGGATGCATATTTCCACATAGCCATAAGACCGGAGCACAGATGGTTTCTTGCCTTCATCGTTGACAGGCAGGCTTATCCTTTTCGCATCCTTCCCTTCAGCATAAGCACAGCTCCAAGGGTCTTCACGAAGTGCGTGTCCGTTGTCTCAGCTTTCCTTCATCAAAAAGACATCGTGGTATTCCTGTACATAGATGACTGGCTAATAGTGGCATCTTCTCGAAAACTGCTATCCATGCATCTCAGAACCACCATCTGTCTTCTAAGAAAGTTAGGTTTAATGATAAATTACAAGAAGTCAACCTTGGCACTGTCAAGACAGATCAAATACATTGTGGCCGTATTGGACTCCAGTTGGCAGAGAGCCTTTCTTCTACAGGACAGATGGGAGAAGATTCTGCAATGTCTGACGAGAATGCAGCGACTTTGCGGAGTGTGGGCGAAGGTGGTTCAGGTTGTGCTAGGACTGATGACGTCAACTATGCTTGTCACAGCATATGGGAGGCTGAGGATGAGACCGCTACAACAGTGGTTCATATGTCGATTCAGTCCTCTTCGAGACCGTCATCTCAGGTACCTGACGGTACAGAGGAATATTCTTGCGTCTCTGGATTGGCGGACAAGACCAGGGAACGTGTTGAAGGGAATGCCATTCCTTCCTCGACCGCCATTGCTGTCAGTGACAACAGACACATCAATGGAAGGCTGGGGTGCTCACCTCAGAGCACTTACGATACGAGGTCGGTGGACTTCTCAGGAGAGGAATCTCCATATCAACATTTTGGAGTTCCTGGCAGTGCTGAAGGTGCTGCGAGCGTTTCAGCACGACTTGTGTGGGAGGTCAATCCAAATTGTGACAGACAGTACCACAGTGATGTACTACATAAATAAATAAGGCGGGACTCGGTCACGTATGTTGCTGAACTTGTCAGTACAACTATGGGAGTGGTGCCTGTCACGACGGATTCTTCCTTTGGCGGTCCATCTGGCAGGGGACCAGAACGTCCTAGCAGACACACTCAGCAGGACACTGTGGTCTTGCCATGAGTTGATGATCAACAAGCGCGTCATCCGGGATGTGTTCATAAAGTGGGGGTTTCCTCACATAGATCTCCTTGCATCGAGACTGAACAACCAATGCAAACTGTACTGTTCCCGACAGTCAAAGGGGCATTGAACTCTGGGGGTTGCCTTTCTGTTCAGTTGGACGGGACCGGGGGTCTGTGTGTTCCCACCTTTTCCCTTGATAACAAAGGTGATTACCAAACTTCGTCAAGACAGAGCGAAGGCGATACTCGTAACACTGTGGTGGCGGAAGCAACCATGGTTTGCTAGCCTCCTTCAGTAGTCGCAGGGGAGGTACCGTCTGCTGCCGTGCAGACAAGATCTGTGCAGCATCCACAACGGTACTGTCTTCCATCCTGATGTTCAAACACTGCGTTTGGCCGCATAGAATCTATTGCAATAGATAGCCTGCCCGATGCTGTGAGACGTATCGTGTTGGCTGCGCATAACCCCCAACATTGAAGTCTTCTGCATATAAATGGGGTAAATTCTGTGATTACTTGAAACGACAAGATGTTTCCCATACAGGTTGTGACAATATGCATGTCTTGTCCTTTCTAGCAGAGTTGTCGATTCAGGGTTTTTCTTTATCTTCAGTGAAATGTTATTTAGCAGCAATTACATGTAATTTTCAAAAACAGGGTAAACCATCTTGTTTTTTGGACCCCCTGGTTAAGAGGTTTATCCGGGGCTATAAACAGTTGCACCCTCCAATCCAACCATCTCTCCCAGGATGGAGTCTGAATTTGGTGCTGAAACACCTGGCTGCTAGGCCCTTCAAGCCAATGGCAACCTGTGGCGTGCGACTGCTCGCATGGAAAACTGCCTTTTTGGTTGCAGTAACATCTGCAAGAAGGGCTAATGAGCTGTGTGCACTCAGAGTTGGTCCTCCTTATTTGAGATTCCACAAAGATAAGGTAGTGTTAAGACCAGACATAACGTTCTTGCCGAAAGTGGTGTAATATTTCCATTTGAACCAAGATACAGTATTACCAGCTTTCATGCAGAATCCAGGTTCAGACATGGAGAGAAAACTCCACTGTTTGGATGTCAGAGGGGCATTGGTATTTTATGTTCAACACACTTCTTCAGTTAGAAAGTCAAATAAATTGTTTGTTTGTTACTCAGTATCTAAACAGGGTAATCCAGTATCGCCTCAAAGGCTCTCTAAATGGGTGGTTTCCACCATTTAAGTTGTCTTAGGAGCTGGCGAAAAAGAAACTCCCTGACTCTGTTCGAGCTCATTCTACAAGATCTGTGGCAGCTTCTGTGGCCTTTTTGCATGGGGTATCTCTTTATGAGGTCTGCAAAGCAGCTACCTGGTCTCAACCTTATACATTTATCAATCGTTATAGAGTTGACAACCATTCTAGGAATTATGCAAGTTTTGGGAGAGCTGTACTGTTTTCCTCTGTGGGATGAATGATATGATATTGTCTGTTTTGTGAATAAATGTTATTTATTATCTTACACCTTGGTGTTGATGAAAAAAAAAGAGAGAGAGAGAGAGAGAGAGAGAGACAAGGAAATCATAAGGAAAGGGGGGGGGCCAGAAGTTGACATGAATGTTGTCCAGCAGCATGACATACCCTCCATCCTTTTTGATCAGCTTGCTAGTCTCCGATTTGTGTCAGTCACAGAGACCACGAAGAAGAAGAACAGATTGCTTACCTGTAACTGTGGTTCTTCGAGTGGTCACCTGTGAACTCACACAGCCCCTCCCTGCTCCCCTCATCTGTCCTGCTGTGCGGTGGTTCTGTTGCTGCCACACGTGTGACGATGGAACTGACTGTTACATGAGGTGGGGGCTTATATACCATGAGAGGATGGGGGATGGGTCAACCGCCAAAACGCCAATGGTAGGCTCTAGAAGGTTCCAAATGCTGTTTCTGTGCAGGCGCAAAACCCATTTGTATGAGTTCACAGATGACCACTCGAAGAACCACAGTTCTTCACCATCTCCTTTTTTTTCTTCTGAGCAGTCACATTTCTTGGGTTAATTCCCCCCTCTTGCTGCTTTTTAAAATATAAAAATGTACTGATATAATTAATAAAGAATTGTTTAATTATGGTTCTGTGGGTTACTCACATTAACTTGAGTATGCATTGAATTGAATAAAGACATATTCATTAACATATACATTGAATTGATGAATGCAGATAACTTGTGATCCTGTTTGAAATTAAGGGATTATTATTTTTGAAGGTGTTAGTTTTAAGGGATAAGTATTTTGGAAGGTATTAGTCTGATCCCCTAATTTGAAATGTTCTGAATGGATGTTTCCAGGCATCATCAGAAGTCTTGCAGCCCACACGTTAAACCCTGATCAAGATGTCAGCCAGTGGACTACAGCAGACAATGATGAAGGACATAGTAGCAACCAGCTGAGGTTGGTTCTGCTTCTGCAATACTTAGAGAACTTGGAGAAACTGATGTACAATGCTTATGAAGGATGTGCTAATGCACTCACATCTCCACCAAAGGTTTGTGTCAGTTTAATAATTCTATTATCTCACATAGCTCATGGTAATTGTTGTGGAACATATCCATTGGCTGGAATCTTGTTGGTTAGTACTGAGCAGAATAGACCTATTGAATTGTTTGTTGAACGGTGAGTCAAGATATAGATAAATCCAGTTGGTTTAATGGATAGACTCCAGTCAAGTGTGACAATAGGATCTTGGCTGTCATCTTTTTCCAGTGACATTTAGTATTTGGTCCATCCATCAAATATTCCATCTTCCTTTTTTCTCATTCCAGACCTACTTCCAGTAAGAATCTGACTTATATTGAATTAGACTGTTGATTCGTTAAGCCACTATTGTTTACTATGATGAACAGTAGCAGTGTCTCATAGCTGCTGTGGAATGCTAAAGCAGATAGAAGCTGACATCACTTTTTAAATTGCAAAACATTTAGCTGAAAAACTGCTTTTAGTTTAGCATTATGGCCAAACTCTAAATATTTAAAATAAAAATATTTAATTTTTCAGTTTGCCTTCTTTTTTCAAGACTGTATTATCTGACATACCAAAAAGATGTTAGTGTATGAATGTGGTCTGCATAGTTTCAGTTTTTTAGGATTTTTGCTCTTGAAGGGAAAAAAATTGTTTTTAAATCTTCAGTGTTGATATTGAGAGACAGATAGATTTAGTGCAAATCATTCTTCACTTTACCTTGTTCTACTGAATATATAAAACAAATATCATATTTCTTTTTCCATTTATGAAGGTTATCAGGACATTCTTTTATACTAACCGACAAACTTGCCAAGATTGGCTAACTCGAATTCGTCTTTCCATCATGCGTGTGGGGCTGTTGGCTGGTCAGCCAGCTGTGACTGTCAGGCATGGCTTTGATTTACTAACCGAAATGAAGACCAATAGTATCGCTCAGGTATTGTATTTCCATACAAAATTATTTTCATAATGTTAATTAACCTCAGTAAATTAGAGTGGGTTTAATCTTAGCAAACAAATCATTTGCTTATCTCTTTCTAGTTTATATTATTATTGCAAAGTAACTGTGTAGAGGCAATAACCAAGAACAATCTGTTATAATAAGGGTGAGCAACCTGTGATCCCTAGGCTTTGTATGATCTCCAAGGCTATGTTTTCAGCTTCCATATCCCCCACCAAAAAGGCTATGTGTACCAACACCACTAAAAGCCATAGAAATAATTATTGCCCACTGACATTTGGGCAATAATTATGTATTGTCTGTGGCAGCAAATCTGGCCCCTGGAAGATCCTGCCACAACTGCTCATCCTGTATGATAGGGAGCTGATAATTCTGTTTGTTGTTTCTGTGTTAATTCCAAAGGACTGTAATTTATTGATCCTGAATTGGAGCCAATTGCTCCAGTCTTAAATGTACCTTGTAAAGAGTTGCTGGAATGGGGAAATGTGATGACTCTAATTGAGGGATGATTATAAGAAATCTTGCTGAGTACATACTAGATAAAGGGGTTGTTAGGTTAAAGTCATGTTTTTTTTCACCCAAAGTTGTAAATTGAATTATCATTTCCCCCCGCCCCCGCCCCGCTTTTACTACCAGGGAAATGAATTAGAAGTAATAATCATGATGGTTGTAGAAGCACTATGTGAGCTGCACTGTCCTGAAGCAATTCAAGGAATAGCTGTCTGGTCCTCTGCCATAGTTGGAAGGAGTCTTACCTGGATTAATTCTGTAGCTCAGCAGGCTGAAGGACGGTAAGTTAATCCATACATTTGACTTCTCTAAGAACTTAAAAAAAAAAAAAAAGAGGAATGAGTTTTTAATGAGGGATAGAATGGATCAATAAAAGCAGGCAGTTTATTTGAAGTTTGCTAACCGTTGAAACTTAAATCTTCTAAGGTTTGAAAAAGCAGCTGTTGAGTACCAGGAGCATCTTTGCGCCATGACAGGAGTGGATTGCTGCATCACAGGGTTTGATAAATCTGTTCTGAAACTGGCTAATTCAAACAGTGGCAATAATGCAAGCCCAAAGCACTCCCTAAATGGTAAGTATTACTGACAATAGCTTTAATTATTTAAAAAAGTGAGATAATGAACAAGTGGCCCATGTGTTTTCCACAGCATATGTGTGCCAGACTAAGAAAATTAGGTCTGACACTGTTTAGATAGAAGGTGCCTCTCTCACTGTGACAAGGGGTGACTTTAAAGCAGAAGGGAATGCTGATCCTCCCACTCAGTCAGTCATCTTGGAGGCATTTGTCTTCTCACTGAGCTTCTCATGGTAGCTCAGGAGATGGTGTCATGAGTAGAGGAGAGAAGACTTAGACTCCTGAGCTGTCTGGTTGAAATGTTTATGGTGCAAGCAGGAGAAGGTTTAAAAAGTCTAAATTCTCAAACATGTGAATATGTCTGCAAGTAAAGTAGGCTTATTGCACTGGGGTCTCTGTTATTTAGAAGACCAACATTTGTCAGAGGCACTAATATTTGAAATTGTATTTTCATAGGAGATTCTCGAAAAACAGTGTTGGCTAAGCCAAGTGATTCTTCACCTGAAGTCATAAATTATTTGGGTAATAAAGCTTGCGAGTGCTATATCTCCATTGCTGATTGGTCTGCTGTGCAAGAATGGCAGAATGCAGTCCATGAGCTGAAAAAAAACACAAGCACAGCTTCAGTCAATTTAAAAGCAGACTTCAACTACATCAAGTAAGTGTTTCTGACTGCTGTAGTCATAGGTTGCTGCAAGAACTTGTTTCGACCTGTTAGATGTGCTTGAAGAAGAGAGAAAAACAGAAGTGAGGAAAGCAGGCTTACAGAGTTGAATTGAAATCAGTCCACAGTGTTCTTAGCTGGAAAGCAGATAGTTGAACAATTCTAGATCAGGGAGAAGTGTGCGAAACAGTTCACAGAGAGCCTGGCTCGAGTGATGTTTGTCATGTCTTGGAAGGAAACATAGTGTTGGGAAAATGCAGCTGCTTCTGCAGGTTGGGTACTGCCCTGTTTTTATTGGTTGCAGAAACAGTTGTCTGTATTTTACCACTGCAGTGTCTTAGGTCTTCTGTAAAAAGGGATTGTGGAAGTCTTCTTCTAGCTTTCTTCTCTGAAACTTCACAGGGGTAGGAGGTATTTTACAGCTCCAAGAAAACACTTTTTGATTTTCAGTTCTGTTTTTAAAAGAACTATCCAAAATGTACTGCCAGCTATTGAAAATCCAACTTTGTTGAACTGATTCTGCCATGAATAATGAGTGCAAATTGGGAGAGATTGTGAGTTGGATCTGACTGAATGCATTTGCTTTAGTTTCTGGTGTCTCATTACTGTAGTCTTGTTGTTTGCGATTATGTTGGTTCTGCTTCAGAGATCGCTAGCGACAGGCTTCTGCCCAGGTATTAGATTTTTTTTTAAATCAAAAGTTGGCGAAGTTCTTAGACATTTATTCTGAGAAGACATATTGTTTGAATGCAGTCCTTCTGTTTTGCATTTCTGAACAACATAGTTACCATTCTTGACAGTGAATTAAAATAAAGATAGTAACAGAAAGTTGATTGAAATTCTACATTTTATGAATTGTTGGTTTATATCATGTGACCTTAATTAAAGCAGGACTGCAAAGCTTGTAGTCTTCCAGATGTTGCTGGGCTCTAAAGTAGATTTATACTATGTCATTAAATTTAATTTAATATTGCCCTTTCGTAAAAATTTTTAACAGCCAGTCTGCCTACTGGTGTGGGATGGTAGGAATAGGTCATTAATGTTTGAAGAACTAGATGTTCACAGCCCCTTGACCAGTCTTCTTGGTAAATGTGATTATTAGGGTGGGGAGAATCTCTGATTTGATTTTGGGTAGTCATGAAGATAAAATAAGAAATTGTATTGCAGGTCGCTAAGCAGTTTTGGATCTGGAGAGCTTGCAGAATGCACAGAACAACTAGAATTGCTTCCAGGGGAAGATATCAACCTGCTTATTGGAGGAGCCAAAGAAAAAATAGGTACAAATTGAAAATTGTTGAGCGCACAAACATTTGCAAGTCTTTACTTTTCATTCTCATCTTTATATATAGATGATGTTAGCTTTGCATATTGTGTGGGGACAGAACTGAAGAGTAATGGAATGTCAGCAACTGCTGTTACATTTATATATGTTAATAATACTTTATATATGTTAATAATACTTACAGATATGAAGAAGCTTCTTCCTAACATGTTGTCTCCTGATCCAAGAGAACTTCAGAAAGCTATTGAGGTTCAGCTACTGCGAAGTTCAGTATGTTTGGCAACAGCAATTAACCACATTGAACAGGAACAAAAATGGCAACCCATTACTGAGTGAGTACTTAAAATGCTAATTTAGCATCTCTGCCTTTTAGAAGATAAGATGAGAGGTTATAGTATGCTTTTTTATTGAAGCAGCCATAAATAAGGACTAGTTACTTGTATGGATTTTCTTTTCTACCTCAGCCCTACTTCAAAGTAGTCAGTGTTGTCTATTGTCCATTAGAACATGGACTATATTCATGTTTCACTGGTGGATTAATGTTCATGGTGAGGTAGAACCTTGTACTGTTCTCAGCATTATAAATTAAACTAGATTCATACTGCATCACTGAATTTCATTTAATATTGAATATTTGTAAATTTTATGTATCATAATTGTACATACAGATTTATTTGTTGTTTAATAAGATGTGATAGCATATAAACTTTTATTTCAGGAACCTTATAAAATACTTGAAACAGACTTCACGAATTGCCATTGGACCTCTAAGACTTGCCACCTTGACAGTGTCTCAGTCTTTGCCAGTATTGAGTACACTACAGCTGTATTGTTCATCTGCCTTGGAAAATACAGTGTCGAATAGGCTTTCTTCAGAGGTATATTAGTTTGTGTGCTCAAGAAGCATTTATGAATTTGCATAGTATGTACGTGTGTATGTGAGGGGAGGGATTGTTACTTGCCTTGCATGGAAGGTGAGACATCTGAAGAGAAGAGGTCCCTGTTTGGGTAGAGACTTTCCATCTGAACAAGATCATTCTTACTGACATAGAGAGTTTCTGCAATAACAGGGATGTCTTTTCTATGAATGGGTGTTTCTATGTGAGACAAGTGATGGGGTGGGGATGGGGTTTAAGAACTAAGTACTCCTCCGAAAAATATGGTGAGCAGTGCTCTGCTTCCCTCATATATATTATTCAGAGCAGCTGATGAAGGCAACAACCAAAACACCATACTATAATATTCAAATATTTGTTTTGTTAGTCATTCTAGTGTGTGTGTGTGTGTGTGTGTGTGTGTGTACACAAGTTCACGCACAGAATGTTCTGGCACACTGCATGAACTGGCACTTGAATTTGTGACTCTTAACACATTTTGTCATACAGGGTGGAACCAGGTCAGAAATTTCAGTATAATACATCAGAGGGAAAAACAACTTCCTATCTAGTAGAATTGTTATTTGAGATAGAAAAGTTAGCATGATTGTATTATCACAAAGCAGGACTGTGTTTATCTGGTACAGGGCTCCATCCAGCGCCATATGAAAGGATTTCCATTTTACAAAAGGAATTTACTCTTCTGACCACTGTGCTCCCACACCCCTCCAAATCTTTTTTAGATAGTCCTCTGGTGGGGTACTCAGAGACAGCTGCAAGGAGAATAGACAAAATTAGTCGTTTTCATTCTCCATCTGAGCAGACACCATTGGTTACATCTGTATGCTTTCCATAAATTTGTCACAGTTTGTAATGCTGCTGCTTTTGCCAGACCACCCCTTTTTGCTGGTGTACTTGTGTATGCGTAGAGAAATATATGGAATCTGCTAGCTATGTCTTACACCTGGAAATGTGGACTCAGAACCATGAAAACATAAAACATAATGTTTAAGGAGCTATAAAACTTACACTTGTTTTAGTGTAATATTTCTAATTTCTGCTATCCAGAGACAGCTAGAATCCAACAGTTACATTACATGGGAGGTTGGATAATTTGTAAAATGTGTTGGCACAAGGAAGCATAGCCAGAACATCCTGCCTATTTTGCTTATTGAGTAGTTTTTAATCTTACAATTTTTGAATATTTGTAATAGGTATGCATAACTTTTAATGATGTCAGTTACTGCAAAAGGAAGGAATGACTTGAGGATTCACTAACAGTTACTGAAATTGCTGTGCCAAGACAAGAAAAGGCTGTGAGATATCAGAGAATAGTTTGTTTCCTTTCAGTGCCCAGGAAAGTCAGGGATCATGTAATCTATGTTTTTATGAGTATGTCTCTGTAATTAGACTCCTCCCCAGTTTTCATCTTGCCTTAGCTAAGGCTAGACCTTGTTTTAACATCTGTCAGTGCTTTGACCTCCAGATCCCAGGGTAAAGGAGGACATTATAGAACAAGCTGTCAACCTGCTGAGATACAGAGGCCATTGAGCTGTCCCACCCCACAAAAGATTCTTGAGGGTATACTCCATTTTCCTCATATGGGGAGCCAAATTCCTCAAGACTAGTATAAACCTGCTGAATTAACTTAAAGCAATGTTATATCCAGGAAAGTATAAAATCAAGCTGAAATTTGCAAACTGTATTTTCAACTTATTAAATATCTGTAGCAGGTTAAACACTAATGAAGAGGGATATGAACAATAGCAACTGCATTAAACATAACTGTAATTATGAGAGTGACCCCAGGAACATTTTATTAGGCACTGTGGAAGTCAGAGAGTTTTAGATTGCTTTAGAGACCTATCAAGCACTCATTATTTGTGTTTTTACAGGATTGTCTCGTTCCTCTCTTCAGTGAAGCATTGCGTTCATGCAAGCAACATGATGTAAGACCATGGATGCATGCCCTAAGATATACCATGTACCAGAATAAGTTGCTGGAGAAACTTAAAGGTAAGCTACATTTAAGTAGAAGCACCTCTCTCTGATAAGTTTAATGGATAATCAGCCTCATATTTCTGTTTCTTGTTCATATAATACCATTCTCGAGATGGCACAGAGGAGCAATCCACCACAATTGGGTCAATCCCCGTGTGTCAACCAGAACAGGCAGGAGTTCATGTGCTTTTCAGTTGTAGCAGTTATTACCCCTTCCGTTCTCTGACAATTTTTTTCATCCTGCCAAACCAGCCAGACAGATTTTCACTTCTGTGACACGTTTAGAAACTAAAACAATTTATTTAGACTGAATATAAATATTTATTAGATTAAAATGGGAAAAAACCCTAGAGAGGAGAGAAAAGAAAGCAGCAAAGGTAAACAAAATGCCTCAGATGTGAAAATAAAAAACAGTTCACTCTCTGTAATGGTGGAGCAGCTGGTTGGGGAACATGAAAAAGCCAAAAATGTTCAATTAAAAACATACCCACTCAGATGGCACCAACCTGCAAGCCTCAGAGGAGGATTAAGAGGAGGAGGAGGAAATTAAAAACATGCCCACTCGGCTGCCAATCCACCCATTTAGGAACTTTGGTAAGTCCCAGTTGTAGTGGACTGCTTCCCCATGGCCTCTCAAGAATGAGAGATAAGATTTACCATGAAGATTCATTCTGGGATGGCAGGAGGAGCAATCCACACCCACCCAAAAGAAAAAAAAAAGACATACAAATTGGATGGTTGAGTTGTGGGTGAATAAGATGGTCTCAGGTTAGGTAGGGCTAGATAATCAAACTGTTAAGGAAGGGAATGAGTCCTAACTGCCACATCTGAAAAGAAGATGGACTCCTGCCTGCTCGGTTGCACTTGGGGATTAACCTGATCATGGTGGATTGCTCCACCTGCCATCCCAGAATGAAAATTCACAGCAAGTCCAATCTCTTGTTTTTTAAAAACTTTTCTGTGTTTAGAAATACATGAACTAGTTTTTCCCCAGACTGGTGAAATGAGATAAAACTCAGTCTTGATTTTGATTTTGCTCCTTCCAGTAAAAATAGAAGAGCAGATTTCATCAGTTCGAGGTACTTTGGGGCTAAAGGATATATTTTCACATTTGAGTAAAAGAAATGTATGTGTAGATTGAGCCCAGAGCTGTATTGTTCATGTGGAATGTACATGGTTTGTCGAAAGTGATTTTTTTTAAGAAGAAGTTTCACTGAACATTTCAGAGCAAAATATTCCAGTTAGAAGTCATTTAATGGAACTTGGACTTACTGCTGCAAAATTTGCTAGAAAACGCGGGAATGTTGCACTGGCAACACGGCTGCTTGCTCAGTGCAGTGAAATTCAACTTGGGAAAACCACAACAGCCCAAGATTTAGTCCACCATTTTAAGAAACTGTCAGCACCCATTCAGATGGATGAAAAATGGGGTCCTGAACTAGAAATTGAAAAAACAAAATTGTTATACACAGCAGGTAAGTGATATTTATTTCATTGTCTCAGAAATCACCTTTACATTTAGTCATGCCTTCTTAAGGCAGTTTTTTTTTAGATCAGAACAATGAAACCTGTTTCTTTAAAAATGTCTGTAACTGCTAATGTTTTATATGGAGTTTCAGAATAGACTGAAAATTAAAAATTTAAGCCTGGACATTTTGAAAAAATTGTGTTCCAAGTGTACTTCTGGAAGCTTCCTTTACGCCATATTACAATCCGTGTTTTTAAAATCTGTGCATTTGGTAAAAGCGGTTTGCCATGACAGTATAGTGGAGATCAAGAGTGAGAATTGTTTGAGAAACAGGTTTGAATCTGTTTGTGTTCATGGAACTAGTAGTGCAGTGTTTGGACTTAGTAACTCTCAAAAAATCAGATACAGTGTAAATAAACATATAGAAAAAATATAATTGAAATATAAGTCAATATCAACAACAATCTATATCAATAACATAAAAAACAATTCATAACTACAGAAATAAAAATTAAAGCAATTAAAAACAGTATAGTATACTATCAAAGCCTTGTCTTTAAAAATAGTTTTCCAAATCCTGTCAGAATAATAATAATAATAATATTAAAAAAATTGCCTGCTGCTGGGGTGGTAGAAATAAGGAGGTCCTTCTGTCCTCTCTAAGAGGAAAATTCAAGAGCGTTCAGTAGAAGCAATCTACTGAGAAGGCCCTTTTTTGCATTCCTAGCATATGTGAGGATCATGGAAATGAGAGAAGGGCCACTGCTGAAGATGCCAGGGCTTAGGCAAGCTCATGTGGGATAATACAGTCTTTGAGATAGTCTGGACATGACATGTATAGGGATGTACCCGGGAGGAAGCTGATACTATACATCCAGTAACCAGTCCTAGTTAACAATATGGCTGTAGCTCTTTGTACCAGCTGAAGTTTCCAAACATCCTTCAAAGGAAGCCCTGCATGGAACATGTCATAGTAATCCTAACAGATGTGACTAAGACATGTGTCACTGTTGACAGAGCTGCTGCTTTCATGTGCACTTGATTCACTGGTTTTAACTGTGTGAATGGGCTCCCGGCCACTACAACAACTTGACCATTTCAAATTCAGGAGTACCTCTAAATTGCAAACACATGCCTTCAAAGGAAATGTAACTCCATCCACAGCTGACTCTAGCCTATTCAGTGATCTGCTTTTTGACTGACCAGCACTATTTCTGTCTTATTCTTGATTAAACTTCAGTTTGTTCAGTCTCACACAGTCAACTGCTGCTGGCAGACACTGGTTTGGAACCTAAGCAGCTAATTGGGAATTCTCTGAAAGAGATTAGAGTTGGGTGTTATTAGTGTACTGGTGTAGGCTCCAAGTTCCAAGTGGATTTAAATCCCACCAGCTAGTGATATGACAGTGGAATTTTAGAATGTCCTTCCACTCATCATCCTATCTGGCACAGAAAAGAAGGCCCTGAGTATGCCATCCAGTATGAGTGGGCCAGATACCATGACCATCATGGTTGATAATGGCCATTCCCAACAGGAAGGCCTCATTGTGGATGTTGATGTTGCCCAGCAAACAAGCCAAGGCACCTCTGCATAGACAACTCCAGCTAATTCAGGATGGGAGAGATTTGAGCAACAAGATGGGTAACCAATAGAATCCTTATTCTGTCTTGGCCACCCACTTTCAAATGTTGTTGTTTTGTGCCTTCAGATCATTTCCAACTTATGGTAATCTTAAAATGACCCTGTCACAGAGTTTTCTGGGGACTAAGTGTGTGTGATAAATGCAGGGTCACCCAGTGGGTTTCCATGGTCAAATGGGGAATTGAACTCTGGTCTTCAGGTTGCAGTCCAATGGTCAAACCACTACACCTCGCTGGCTCTCCCACTTTCAAATACATGCTCTCAAATCTCAGAGACTGTGGCATAGAGCACCTGGTGTGAGAGATGGATCATAGACCACTGCCACTTTGTCTCCCTATCCTCCAAGTTCTGCCTGTTGCTGTGCAACAGTAGGTAGGATTATCTCCGACCCAGTGATTCATCCAACCAGCTGTGATGAAAGCCAGGTCTGTATGCATATCTGAAATCATGAAAATCACCTGAAATCATGTCCTGTATAGCCATTTTTTTTCCTATTCACTGATTCAACAGCAGCATTTTCAACATGGGGTCTATTACCAGTGCTGTCCAGACTATCTGAGGAGGGGGACAGCTTGCAAGTAAGCAATGAAATGGTCAGCAGCACATGCTCCCTTTCTTTACTTTTTAGATGATGTCTGTGGTCCTTCCTATCAGTCTCCAGGGATGCTGCCAATAAACTTTTGTTCAGTATACTACAGAAATGGGTTTTAAAGAATTCTTTTCTTTGAAACTTGCAGAATTAAAATGTAAGCTTTGAATAAAAAAACTAATGACTAAAATGATAACTATCACTTTCAGGCCAGTCAACCCATGCAATGGAAATGCTGAGCTCATGTGCCATATGCTTCTGCAAATCTGCCAAAGCAGAATATGCTGTAGCCAAGTCTATTCTTACATTAGCCAAATGGATCCAAGCTGAGTGGAAGGAGATTTCAGGACAGCTGAAGCAAGTCTATAGAGCACGACAGCAACAAAATCTTGCTGGCCTTTCTACACTGTCTAAAAACATTTATAGTTTGATTGACCTGCCATCCGTTAATACCATTGAAGAGGACTATCCCAGAATTGAAAGTGAATCCACAGGTAGGAAAAAATACTGCATGCTGATGTTGTGCTTTATTTGCGCATACATATGTATGTATGTATGTGTGTGTGTGTGTGTGTGTGTGTATATATATATGTATGTATACATACACACACACACACATATATTTGAAATGGTAGCTCTAAAAATTTTAAGTAACAAGCAGTGTTAATTCTGTAGAGAAGCTTGATATTGGACAACTGCCTTACTGAACAAGAGGGTTCATATCAGATGTACAGTGACCCTTCCAGTTTTGTGAGGGTTCAGGGCACAGAACCCTCATGAAAGTGGAAAAACCATGAATAACTCCCCATCTTTGATCCTCCCCGCATTCTCTTCTGGGGCTCGCCTCTCCCAGTCACTTGCCTTTTGCGTGCCAGGGCCAGGGGCAAGGGAATGGGAGGGGGAGCTACAGAGGGGAGAAGGAAGGCTTGTGTAAGCCTTCCCCCCATTCCCTTCCATTTTGCCTCAGTGCAAGTCCTCAGTGCTGGGGCCAGAGGCGAGGGAATGGGAAAGGGAGCTCTGGAGAGGATAAGGGACAGGAGAAGGGAGGCTCGTGCAAGCCTGTCTCCCATTCCCTTGCTTTTTGCCTTGGCACGAGTTCACAGCACTAGGGCTAGAGGCAAGGGAATGGGAGGGGGAGCTCTGGGGGGAAGAAGGACGGTGTGCACATTCCCCCCCTCCACATTTCCTTGCCTTTTTTTCTGGCTGCTTGCCTTCCTTCTCTACACCCAGCAAAACATAAGGGAATGGCAGGAGGAGAACGAGCGGGGAAGGCACGTGCGTGTTTCATGAATAATCAGATTTGCAAAGGTCAAACCTGCAAATGTGGAGGAAGGACTATAGTCATATTTCCACTGTACACATTTCAATTAATAGTGCTCAACATTAGCTAACTTGTACCATTGATTTCAGTGGGTCTACTGTACCAAGTCTCAAATCAATCCAGTACAAATTAAATGGAAAAGATTCACTTCAAGGGCATTTTTCAGCCAACAGATCTTGTCTGTGAAAAGGGCCTAGGCTTTACCACTGAGGAAAGGTGACCACCCATCCTCTATTCTAAAAGCCAGAGACATTGCAAGAAGGAAAGCATGTGAAAATCCAGTGAGGCTTATTCTAAGAATCGCTACAGCATGTACCTTTTTAAAGTAACTATTTGATATTTTGTTGTCCATTGTAGTAAACATTGGTGTTGGAGAACCTGACTTCATTTTAGGGCAGCTCTACCGCCTTTCTTCAGCTCAAGCACCTGAAGTAGCTAAATCGTGGGCTGCACTTGCCAGCTGGGCTTACAGATGGGGCCGAAAGGTAGTTGATAATGCCAGGTAAATGTTATTCTTAAAAACAAAATGAATTCCAAATTTTTTTCATGTTAATAATTGCAAGCACTATTAATCTTTGAACTTCTGTTGATACTTCTGTATTTTATGATAAGCTGATTTGGCAGGTGGAAGTATTTCCATAGAGTTTCATCTGATTCTTGAAATAATAAATTGGACATTTGTCTGACTTGGCAGTTATGTAACTTTTATTCATTCATGTTTTGAGAAGCAGTAATTGATTTGGCTTTTCTACAGAAAAGATAGTTTTAATTAATGTAGCAAGCATTAGAATATAACAGTAGAACATAATGTTTGGTAGGGCAAAGAGATGTTAGCATCATGCTTACATGCATTTGAAGAGATAAAATATGTTGTTTACAGTCAAGGAGGTGTTCGCCTACTACCAAGAGAGAAAGCTGAAGTTCAAAGCCTGCTTCCAGAAAATATTACAGAAGAAGACAGAGAGAAAATCTATGGAATTCTTGGACAAGCAGTGTGTCGGCCAGCTGGGATTCAGGTAAGTATAAACAGTTTAGAATAATTCAAGGTGAGCTGCTTATAGAAATCCTTGAACAGGTTAAGAAAGGTAGACTGCACCAAACACACACACACACACACACACACACACACGCACGCACACACATAAATATGTAAAAATAAAAAAAGTTGAGAAAGTAAAGTCCTTGGCAAAGAGGAAAGTACAATCTAAGCTAAAAGAAAGAAAATGGAGAAAAATGGTAGACTGGAAATGATTGATCTAGAGGAACGGGGAGAAGGATAGAAGGAGGATGTGTCATATTTCATTGCTTCTTTTAAATAGTACAGAAATAGCTCCTTGAAAACCTCAAATTCACATGTAAGTGCTTTTAAGAAAGAAGTCAGAAATACAGGAGTAAAAGTAGATAAAGTGGTGCCCTATGAGCAGAAACTGAGAGACAAGTAATGAAATGTCCAGTCGCAATGATGGCTGCAGTCTTCTTTTAATACCTGTGAAGCTAAACAGTTGGTTATATTTTCTGTTAAGTATTCTTATATCTTCATTTTCATTATGGGTTTTGGGTTTTTGATGTATTTTGGCCATTGGTAGTCTGCTTTGGAGATAAAATTGTGGTAGACGAGAAATAATGGATGTGTATATATATCTTTGATTTGCATTTAGGATGAAGATATAACCCTTCAGATTGCAGAGAATGAAGATAATGAGGAAGATGATATGGTTGATGTCATCTGGCGTCAGTTGTTGACAAGCTGCCCCTGGCTTGCAGACCTTGATGAAAATTCAACTGAGGGCCTAATCAAAGTGTGGAGGAAAGTTGTAGACAGAATCTTCAGTCTTTATAAACTCTCATGCAGTGCCTATTTTACTTTCCTTAAGCTGAATGCTGGTCAGGTATGCTGAATGTTTTGACTAATCATGCAAACAAACACCACTTGTCTTTTTTTTTTAAGTCTGTGAGAAAAGCCATATGGAATTGTTTCTTTTAATGTGCAGGTTCCTCTGGATGAAGATGATCCCAGACTGCATCTAAGAAATATTTCAGAACAGAGCACTGATGATGTAATTGTGATGGCAACATTGAGGTTATTGAGGCTGCTTGTGAAACATGCTGGAGAACTTAGACAGTATTTAGAACATGGGTTAGAAACAACTCCTACAGCTCCATGGCGAGGTATGAAAATCCTTAGCAGTCAGAACTGTGTTGCGGTATCTGCAAGCAGATTGAAAGAGATGAAGTAGATTTCTCTACATAGTCTTAAAGTCTAAGAACTGTTTAGTTCTGCAGTGGATGGGAAATCTATATCTTTATTTCTAGAATAACAGCCTCTGTGCTGTTTCTTTCCTTCAGATATGCTGAATTGCATATATATATATATGCAGTTCAGCATATCTGAAGGAGAGAAATAGCACAGAGGCTGTTATTCTAGAAATAAAGATGTAGATTTATATATATAGATTTATACATATGTACACATACACACACAAATACACACACGCACACTTGCATCATAACTATTATGCTGCGTTCTTTTTTTTCTGTACAAAACAGGTTTTTGAAATTGTTGGGTCCAGCTTTTTTGGACTGAACTGTAGATAGATGGGTGTAACTCATGAAGTGCAATGATGGTTGCAGTTAACAGACACCTTCATTCGGGGAAGGATAAGACGTTACGCAAACCACAGAAGATGTCCTTCCATGTATATGCATTCCCCATGTACATTTTTATGTAACCTTACCCAGCACAGGTCGAATCCCAGATCCGCCTTTCAGTTGATCAGTAGCACCTCTGCCTTGTCTAGCAGTACCCCCAAGACCAGTTTGGCTAACTCAAGAATGGAAACTTCTGAGCAGCAGGATTGCTACACCAGCAGAATCTCCATTCTGGTTTGTGCTCCTACCTTCAGATACACACACTCAAAACCTGGCAAATTATGCAGCTTATGGGGGGATGGAATCGTAATAGACCAGTGGAACTCTGCCTACCCGCCATTAGGTGTTGCTTACTATTGCACCAAAAACCAAAAAAATAAAAATAAAAAATACTGGGCAAAGGGGAGAAAGATCACTCTCCCTTTCTTCCCAACAGGTATCTGTAAACACAAACCAGGTCAGAGCACTTACCCAGGAACACATTCTGGATTGCTGTTGTTTACCTGCTCGCTGACTTGGCGTTCAAGAGCAGCATTTTCAACTTGGGTATTATTACCAACTCTATATAGGCTACTTGAATTGGGGGACAGTTTGGGAGCAACTAGCACCCCATTGCACTCCTCCTGTAGGACCATAGTTGCCACTGTATTCCAGATCCCCTGCTCTGTACAGTATTGTATTGTTTATGTTCCGTAGATGGAGTAGAGGAGTGATGTACATTCTGTTTGGTTATGTACCATTCCTCTGGCTGTCAAGAGCAGCTTTTCGGTTCTGCAACAAAGAAAGTTAGGTAGGAAGGTGTCTTTGCTTGAATGGAATGCTGCCCTCTTTTGTCAGAATACAGTCACCAATTTGTAGCGGTATCTTGGGGTAGTAGATACGTTCACATTAGCCCTTGAGGAATATGGAAATTGTTTCAGGTTATGTGGGACTGTCAGAGACGACAATTATGCTGTTTAATTAAATTGAGTAACAGAAAATTGCAGTTTAAATTGTAAAATATAAAAGTGTCAGTTATGTATTAGTGTATAAACTTAAATCTGGGCACCATCCATTTTTATCTTTATAAAGGTATCATTCCTCAGCTCTTTTCTCGACTGAATCACCCTGAGGTATATGTTCGTCAGAGTATTTGTAATCTTCTATGTCGGGTAGCACAAGACTCTCCTCATCTTATACTGTACCCTGCAATTGTGGGTACTATTTCACTTAGCAGTGAATCTCAAGCTTCAGGTATGTATGTAGGGCACTTTTTCAAGTTTTTTGTTGCCTAGGCTAGTTGGTGTTTATGACTGTTTAGTAGATCCAGTTTGGTAGAGCTCAAAGACATAGCCATGTTAGTCTGAATCAGTATGCAAAGGGATCTTGTAGCACCTTTGAGACTAACAGAGATGGATGTTGGTTAACATAAGCTTTTGTAGATTTCAGTCTACTTCATCAGAAATCTATGAAAGCTTATGCTACCAACTTCTTTCCGTACTAGTCTCAAAAGTGCTACAAGATCCCTTTGTGTAGATTCATTTTGTGACAGAGCCATTTTAGGACCTCATGTCTTGCTTGTAGTTTTTTAAATTCTATTTGCTAGGGGGTATCTGTAGCAAATATGTATCAGGGGTTGTAGTTATAAGGACATTGTACTTAACTTTATCCATATTGAACTACATAGATTGAATCCAAAGGAGATTCCAGATGAGCCCTATATTATGTAGTGATCTGCCGCATTCCAGACGCACTCATCCAATTTGTAGCTCTCCATTGTATTCTCACAGCTTCTTCCATCTTTCTTTTTTCTTTTTTTCACTTCTAAGTGGAATATATATTTTGGGTGAGGCATCAAAAGAAATAGCTACCGCATGCCTTTGAGTGATACCATTAGGATTCTTCCATCTAGAATCACCACTGTGAACAGAAGGGAGGAGAAACTAGTTTATGTTTTTCCTTCCCCACTGCATTCCCATGTTGCATTCCATTCCTTTCTAAAGGGTCCACCAGCCCTCAGATTTAAATTCCTCGGGAGTGCAGTGAGAGGCAGAAATGCGTTATTGGACAAGTGGAATTTCACTCGGACCAAATCCAGGTCATGGGGAAATCGTGAAAGTATAAGGATTTTGCCTTGTAATATCATCATTCCCTGTGTTTCTGATGTTTAGCCGTGAATGTTGTTGCTTATATAGCCAAAGTAGCATGACCCACAAACAAGAGGGAGGTATCCACGTGTTAGATATCTCCACATGTTGAATATCTCCACATGTTGGCACCCCAAATTGAAAGAAGTCCAAAAGATTCTAAAGAACAAAAACTACATGAATCCTCCAAGCAGCCAGATGAGGACTGAGAATGTTTAGTTTCCATGGAACGCTTGCTTGACTTTTTTGTGGTTTGAGGGACTGGAAAGCTTTATGGAGGAGGGGAGGGGAGTAGAGTATTGTGGAGAAGGATATGTTTGTCTGACTAGAAGAATACACAGGATTAAGATTGAGGTACAGGTCTCACCTCTGAAATATCTAGGCAGCTAAAAGTTGGCATTAGTTTAAACTTTTTTTTCCCCAAAAAAAACCCAAAAATGTGCTTTACTTTAATATTTTTACACTTTAGAATTTCTGGTTGCTGCATCTCAACTATCCTAATGAAGGATGTGCTGGCTCATTGATTTTTTTGGCTCATACCTGAATGGAATTTCCAGTGGTGATCTGGTTTCTCAAAATCTATGGCTTTTAATTCAACATAATGTACCATCTGATATAAATAGGAAGGTGTTGCTGTTGTGGCGTTCATAGACGTGTGTCATTATGATAATTTAAAAATATTGTAATAAACAACAAAACTGAATTTTGACCTAGCAGAAATAAACATATTTTCCCTTTAAAACCTAGGGAGCAAGTTCCCCTCAGCAATACCTACCTTTTTGGGTAACATTCAAGGTGAAGAATTATTGGGTAGCGAATGTGACGGAGGAAGCCCCCCAGCTTCTCAAGAAAGCATAAAGGATGAATCAAAAATGGGCTTGAATGAGGACCAGGCGATGATGCAGGACTGCTACAGCAAAATTGTAGAGAAGCTGTCAACTGCAAATCCAACAATGGTTTTGCAGGTATAATTGGATCTATGGTTTTATTTATACTATTTATATTTGCAAACAAAGGATGCACAGTCAAGTCCTTTGTATATTATCAGTTTATGCAGGAGGGAATTACTTCTGCTTATTTTGGGAATGCATCCTGAGGTATTTGAAACAGCTACTGTACAGTCACAGTTTATACAACATAGTATTTGTATTGATGTCAATCCAGGTTCAGATGCTTGTGGCGGAGTTGCGCAGAGTCACTGTTCTTTGGGATGAACTTTGGCTTGGAGTCCTTTTGCAACAGCACATGTATGTCCTTAGACGGATTCAGCAGCTCGAAGATGAAGTAAAGAGAGTCCAGAACAACAACACTCTACGCAAGTAAGATTTTCATAGTGATTTTTGCTGCACATAGGAGTTCTTCCCTCTGAGAAACCAGAATCATAGAGCTTGTGGGGGTGGTGGCATCATTTAGCCTCACTCATTGCTTAATGCGGGAAATCAATCAGCAACCTGATGGAAACATCTAAGAAAGAGGGTCTGCCATCTGCTAAGGCGCTATTTTTTAATTACAGTTTTGTTCTGCCCACCTTTTTTTTTAAGTTTGGAATTGTTGCATTATATAGATTAGTTGGAGTCATTTTGAGCATTCGTTGTAAATGGAAACTTGAACAAGAAATTAAATAAATCATTAGTTATTACCTATAATACTACATCTTGTGAAAACACTGATACTAGTACTACTATTCCTGAAACCCAAGCGATATTTTTTCCCATTTGCTCTGTATTTGTAGAGAGGAAAAAATAGCCATTATGCGTGAAAAGCATACTGCCTTGATGAAACCCATAGTGTTTGCTTTGGAACATGTGCGGAGCATTACTGCAGCTCCTGCTGAAACACCTCATGAAAAGTGGTTTCAGGACAACTATGGTGATGCAATTGAAAATGCTCTGGAGAAATTGAAGAACCCATCTAATCCTGCAAAGCCAGGAAGCAGCTGGATTCCTTTTAAAGAGGTAGAGTATTTCTAGCTTGCCAAGGTTTCTGTCACCTGCATATGGATTTTAAAAAAGTGCCTGCTTTGTAGTTGAGAATATTTGCAAATTCATTCTGACTTGCAAAGTCTTTGCAGTTAGCATCTCTAGCCTAGGATTGTGGAGGACTTAGAGAAAAAGCAATAGGAAAATGGACTAGAAATATCCCTACTTTTTCAATTCTTGTAAGTAACCTATCTGAGAGGTTATTTACCTGAATAACCTAGCTGCTGTTAGGTGGATTGGTAATTGGTTGACCAACCGAACCCAAAGGATGCTCACCAATGGCTGCTTTTCATCCTGGAGAGAAGTGACTAGTGGGGTGCCACAGAGTTCTGTGCTGGGCCCAGTGCTGTTCAACATCTTCATCAGTGACTTGGATGAAGGAGTGGAGGGCATGCTGATCAAATTTGCAGATGACACCAAATTGGGAGGGGTTGCTAATACCCCAGAGGATAGGATCAAATTTCAAAATGACCTTGACAGATTGCAGAGCTGGGCCAAAGCTAACAAAATGAATTTCAGCAGAGAGGAATGTAAAGTCCCACACTTTGGTAGAAAAAATAAAATGCACAAATATAGGTTGGGGAAGCATGGCTGGATAGCAGTACATGTGAAAGGGATCTAGGAGTCTTGGTAGATCACAGGCTGAATATGAATCAGCAGTGTGATGAGGCAGCCAAGAAAGCCAACGCGATTCTTGGTTGTATCAATAGGAGTATGGTGTCTAGATCGATGGAGGTAATGGTACCACTCTGTTCTGCACTGATTAGACCTCATTTGGAATACTGTGTCCAGTTCTAGGCACCTCAACTCAAGAAGGGTATCGACAAGCTGGAACACGTCCAGAGGAGGGCGACCAAAATGGTGAAGGGTCTGGAAGCCATGCCCTATGAGGAATGGCTTAGGGAGCTGGGTATGTTTAGTCTGCAGAAGAGAAGATTAAGAGGGGACATGATAGCCATGTTTAAATATTTTTTTTAATTAATTTTATTGTGATTACATCGTATAGAACAACATTTCTCATTGTACATTTTACCGAACTTTTACAGCTCTCTTCCACTCCTCTCGGGATTTCAATACTGTTATTTCATTGACATATCAACATTATGCATCGCATTACGTTTGTCAACATACAAGATAGATCCTGCTCTTCCACCCTACTTTACATATTCCATGATATTCCACTGATTTTTACTTCTAACTGCTCATGCTACCATGAATTAAGAACTGTTACCTGTCAACACCCAACCCATTTCCAGAACAATTTGCCATTCTTTGTTAATGTCATCATCTGATTTTCCTTTTAATCTCTGAGAGACTATATCTGCATTCCGATTTTCAATAAAAGTTGCCCACCATTGCTCTATTGTAGGTATCTGTTCAGTTTTCCATAACCTTGCATATTCAATACGGGCTGTCGTAATCATATATAGCATTATTCTCTAATATTTCTTTGCAACAGTTCCATCTAACATATGTGTCATGTTTAGTAAGTACAGTTCAGGTTTCTTATCAATTTGAACCCTCAATATTTTACATATATTATGTATATCATTCCAATATTTTTTAGCCTTAGGACATGACCACCACATTTGAAATAGTGTTCCAACATTCTCCTGACACTTCCAACAATGACCTGTTCCCGTATTATATATCGTCTTTAATTTTTCTGGTGTCATGTACCATCTATGAAAAAGCTTATAATAGTTCTCTTTTAGGTTCTGAGCTGCAGTAAATTTTTGTGTCCGTTGCCAGCTCTATTCCCAGTACTCTGATTGAATTGGATGTCCGACATTTTGAGCCCACAATACACAAAATGATGAACAAAGTCTTTGTCAACCGCAGCGTTCCCATAGAACATATAGGCATGCCAACCCATCCTTAAATCAGCTCCCTCTAAAGTCAACATTCTCGTATTTTGAAGATTCATCCAATCTTTTATCCAAGTAAATGCCGCTGCCTTGAAATATATCTGTAAATCCGGTAGACCCAACCCTCCTCTTCTTATTGTATCTGTCATGTTATTCCATTTTATTCTTGGCTTTTTTCCTTGCCATATAAATTTAGTTAAATCTCTCTTCCATTGTATAAAAGGCTTTGTATTTGTAATAATAGGAAGATTTTGGAAAAGGTAATTCATTTTTGGAAGTATGTTCATTTTTATAACTGCCACTCTTCCCATTATAGATAGTCGCATTCTAGTCCATTTCTCCAAATCCTTGGTTATCTCTTTCCATTTTTTTTCATAATTATTCTGAAATAGTTCATTATTTCTTTTTGTAATCCAGACACCCAGATATTTTGCTTTTTGACCTTTGTTGAAGCCTGTTAAATGCTCAAGCTCCTTCTCTTCTTTCTCCCTCATGTTTTTTGTTATAAGCACTGTTTTTTCCTTATTTATCTTAAATCTAGAAAATTCTCCATATTCTTGAACAGTATCCATCAACCTTTGAATACTGCTAAGAGGATCATCCAGAAACAAAACCAAATCATCTGCAAATGCTTTGAGTTTATACTGATATTTCTTTATCTGAAGTCCTCTTATTGCTTTGTCTTCCCTTATGGCATTATTAAGTATTTCCAATGTCATAATAAATAACAGCAGAGATAGGGGACAACCTTGTCTTGTTCCTCTATGCAATTCAATCTGTTTTGTTCTCTCTCCATTAATAATCAGTCTTGCCTGTTGTTCACTATATATTGTTTCAATCCAAGAGATAAATTTGTCTCCGGCTTGAGCCTGTTTAATGACTGTCTTCAAAAATGACCAATTGATCATATCAAAGGCCTTTTCTGCATCCACAAATATCAGTGCCAGTTTTCTTTCATTATGTTTCTCATAGTACTCAATTATATTTAGCACTGTCCTGATATTGTCTCGCATCGTTCTTTTTGGTAAGAAGCCATTCTGATCGTCATGTATATTTTCTTGAAGAGCCTTTTTAAGTCTTTCAGCCAGAATTGCAGCAAAAATTTTATAGTCTGTATTTAGTAGTGAAATTGGTCTGTAATTCTTGACATCTGTTAAGTCTCTTCCTTCTTTTGGTATTAAAACCACATTAGCTTCCTTCCAGTGTCGGGTATTCCCTCCTTTCTTATCTCATTCATTGTATTCTGCAAAGGTATTGATACTTCATGTTCCAATATTTTGTAATATTTTGCTGTAAAGCCGTCTGGTCCAGGAGATTTGTCATTCTTCAAATTGCTAATAGCTTCAGCTATCTCCATCATCGATATGGGTTTATTCAAAATTGATTTCTGCTCCTCGGTGAATCTCATTTTGTTCATTTTTTCCAAATATTCTTCCATTTCTTTTTGTTTTTTCGTTGAGGAGATCAAACTCATTAACTTCTTGTAATATTTATAAAAAGCCTGTTTTATCTCCTCCTGTTTTGTCGTTTTCCCGTCACTGACTCTGATCTCCGTAATAATATTTCTAACCCTTCTTTTACGGAGTAAACTGGCTAGAAATTTAGAAGGTTTATTTGCCTGTTCAAAGAAGGCATATCTCACTCTTCGCATCTGTTGTTCTATTTCCTGCAAATTTAGTTGATTTAATTCAGCTTGACACACCTTCATCTGTTGTCTTATCTTGTTGCCCACTGGTTTTTCCCTCATCTGTTTCTCTAGTTCTTTCATCCTCCCCAGCATCGAATCTTCAATCTGTTTGCTCACATTCCTGATTTCCGTGGACCATCTAATAAAGTTTCCTCGCATCACAGCTTTACTTGCATCCGAAATTATTTTCATTGGTAATTCCGATGTCATATTCTCCTTAAAATAATTATTTAATTCTATTTTTGCTTGTTTAATGTACTTCTCCCTCTTGAATATCTCTTCATTCAATCTCCATGTCCTCTCTCTGTCTGTAATCTTAAGTTTCATTTGCAACAGATTGTGATCCGAATATAAATTTGGAAGAATGTGTATATCCACTGTCTTCAGCATCAAATCTTTAGATGTCAAAATCATATCAATCCTAGACATTGATTTATGTCTGTCTGAAAAAAATGTATATCTATCTAATTGTCCATTTTTATATCTCCATGTATCATAAAGATCTAGATCATCAATCATTTGGAAAAAACTCTTAGGCAGTTTACCGTTATTTCGGGGGACTAACTTCTGTACTGTTCTGTCCACTTTTGGATTGATAACTCCATTAAAGTCCCCCAAAACGATAACTTTTGCGTTTAGCCATGTTTAAATATTTGAAGGAATGTCATGTTGAGGAGGGAGCGGGCTTGTTTTCTGCTGCTCCAGAGACTAGGACAGGGAGGAATGGATTCAAGCTGCAGCAAAGGAGATTCCACTTGAACCTCAGGAGGAACTTCCTGATGGTCAGAGCTGTCCAGCAGTGGAATATGCTGCCTCGGAGTGTGATAGGGTCTCCTTCTTTGGAGATTTTTAAGCAGAGGCTGGATGGCCATCTGTTGGGAATGCTTTGATGTGTGTTCCTGCATGGCAGGGGGTTGGACTGGATGGCCCTGTGGTCTCTTCCAACTCTGTGATTGTATGAGAAGTTCTTGGAATAGCTTTATAATTTCACAATAATAAATTAGGTAGTTGAATTCTCTGAGATGACTTGTCCTCCCCCTTTTTGTTTTAAATTAACGATTGCAAATATACAGAGGTTTGGATTTCATCTTAAACTTTGTGTCTTTGGAAACAGGTAATGCTCAATCTTCAGCAGAGAGCCCAGAAACGTGCCAGTTACATTTTGCGTCTTGAAGAAATTAGCCCCTGGCTTGCTGCCATGACCAACACTGAAATAGCTCTTCCTGGAGAAGTGTCTGCCAGAGACACAGTCACAATTCATAGTGTGGGGAGCACAATTACTATCCTTCCTACAAAAACAAAGCCCAAAAAACTCCTTTTTCTGGGTTCAGATGGGAAAAACTACCCATACCTTTTCAAAGGTAAGGATGGTGTACCTTCTCATGAATTGAAGTGGGATATTTGAGCAGGAGATCATTATTGGACATCCTGAGTTCGTTTCTAGGTTCACAACATCCATATATTGATAGTGGCAGAGCTATGCAAAAGGACTTGCCCACCGAAAAGGAGGAGCCCCTTCCAATTTTCATTTGTCTTCACCTTGAAGCCAAGCATGTATTTTCTGCTTTGTGCCGGGGAGGCACCATGTTTTCTTACAAACCCTCCTTTCCCCTTTCTTTTTTAAGTAGGTTTGGGAGAAGTGCTCCTTCATTTTGATCAGACCAGAAAAGGGCCTTGAGGAGAACTCTCCCAAGGACTGCAGTTCACAGTGAAGAGATGCCAACTGGTTGTAGGTAGCTTTGAATGTAGGCTTTTCATCTTGGGGTTCATAAAAAGAGTTCAGAAGCCAAAAAACCATGGGTACGCGCACGCGTACATGCGCGCGCGCACACACACACACACACAGAGAAAAGTCATGAAAGTGAAAGGGGGGCAAGAAAAGATGATAAAATACCCTTTTGGAAAGGTTTAGCAAATCATAAAACATAGAGGAAAAGATGTAAATAATACTACTGTGTTATCACAGTGTGCATCTCCCATTAACAAAAAAATGCTGTAACGTATTGTTCTTGGGTTGTGATTGACTCATATTTGTGAGACACAAACTAGCTTTCATTTTTCAAATTTAACTCTTATGAATGAGATAAAAATGAGAGGAGGATTAAAAGGTAAACTCTGTGTGTAAAGTATATTTGGAAAATTGAAGTCAGTTGAACTGGACTTGGAGGCTCTGCCCTCCCCTTTACGGCTGTTCCTGATAACCTTAAATTAACCCATAATTGGATCCCTCCTCCTCATCTTTGCTGTCCAACTCAACAGTTATTGTAGTTCTTTCCAATGTCTGTTTTTTTTTCTCTTCAACACACAAGTGACCCATGCCACACAGCAAACTACACTTGTAATTGAAAGAGTTGTCCTTGTAGCATATATAGGATAGGAGTTTGATTAAAATCAGCAAGATTTAAGAACTGCCTTCTGTGGCTGCCATAACAACTGAATTGGGTGCCAATTTTTGTTGGCTACAACTCTGGATTAGGGCTGAAAATGCCAGGGAAGTTGGCTGTTTTTATGGTTCTTCTTCATGATCTCTGTGACTCAAATGGGTTTTCTGCACCTGCACAGTAAACCCACTTGTGTGAGTTCACAACCTGTCCTTTTAAGGAGGTTGGAGGAAGGTCAGAGAGAGTGTTAAAAGACAAGCCAAAGAGTTTGGCGACATTTAGGATCAATCTGGGAAGCTCTTTTGTCCAATATTTAAGAAGAACAGAGGGAGAGCTTGGAGTCTGTCCTGTGGGCTACACTTACCCCTTCTAAGGTCTTCTCCACTGAATGGTGTGCTTGTGATTAGGCACTGTTATTTTTATCCAGAGGAGTCTGGTAGCACAAGTCAGGAGCTATTTCTTTTCAGTTCTCTTGCTTTCTTATATGTGTCCACATGAATCTGTTTAATCTGAAAGAAAAAAAAAGCTTCTGTTAATTCATATATAACTGTACCTATCTACCCTTCCATATAGGACTGGAAGACCTACATCTTGATGAGCGGATCATGCAGTTCTTATCAATTGTTAATACAATGTTTGCTACCATAAATCGCCAAGAGACACCTCGATTTCATGCCAGACATTACTCTGTTACACCGCTGGGAACAAGATCAGGCCTCATTCAGTGGGTGGATGGAGCCACTCCTTTGTTTGGACTTTATAAAAGATGGCAGCAGCGAGAAGCTGCTTTACAAGCACAAAAGGTAAAAACTTTTATATGGCCTGACACTAGCTATGAATCTGTCTATGTATAGTTTCATACTAAAGTTTACCAAGATGTTGTATTTACTAAGGCAGAATCAAAAATCCGATTTGGAAGGGTATTCTTAGAACTTTAGTCATTAGGATGAATTATTTTGTGTTCCATGACTATGGCATGATAACTTTATTACAATCATAGAGTAGCCTCAAAATTGAGTATTTTTTTTATCTGTTGGAAATCATCTTCTAGCCAGGCTCTGTATATATGGTATCATAATTCTAATAAACTATCAGAAATATTCCTCAGATTTACATGAACTATGCAAATAATATTTAGTGGACTATATTTTTAGGCTCAAGATTCTTATCAGACTCCTCAAAATCCTGGAATAGTACCTAGACCCAGTGAATTGTACTACAGTAAAATTGGACCAGCTTTGAAGGCAGTTGGGCTTAGCTTGGATGTATCCCGCCGAGATTGGCCTCTAAATGTAATGAAGTCTGTTTTGGAAGAATTGATGGAAGCAACACCACCTAATCTTCTTGCGAAAGAACTTTGGTCATCATGTACTACACCGGATGAATGGTGGAGAGTGACACAGGTAGGTAGAAATCTCATGTAAGATATAGATATAGCAAGTGTTTTGAATGACAGAACAGTCACTCCGAAGTATGTACACATGTTTGCTCTCTAGATATGTCAGGTTTTTACAAAATGGAGTGACTTTTCTCAGATACATTCTGTCACTTGTGGCTGCCACAATGCTGTATAACTTCATTGTCTTGTACAGAGAATCTGGATATCATTACAGTAGTAAGATTGGAACCTATACTAAGTGACAGCCTGCTTTAGGGAGGAGTTAGAGAGGTCTGCATGTCATTTAATTTCTTTCATCTATTTGTTAGTTTAAAAATAGTAGAATAATGTAGCGTTGTGGTTTAAGAAATGGACTAGAATGCCAGGAGACCAAGGTTCAATCCCTGCTCACCCCCAGATACCCACTAGGTGCTCTTGGGCAAGTTGTATTCTCTCAGCCTTGGGGGGAGACAATGGCAAACCTTCACTGAAAAATCTTGCCAAGAAAACCATATGATAGGATCTCCATAGGCTGCAGTTGACATGAAGGCACATTACAAGTAGAAAAAGAAAGTTCACAGTCCATTCTTCTTTCTGGCTGTTACCACCCTGTGCATGATTGCCCTTATTCTTGTATAGGACTGTAATGGCAACTATCAGAGGTTTTGGGGGGGGGGGCACATTAGCACACCAGGAAACCCTAGCAAAATATTCAAACTTTTTTCCCTAAAATGCCTCCAAATGACTTATGGGAGTTTGGGGACATTGTCACTGTGTTTTTGTGGTTCCTAGGCCAATCTAGGTCCAGGTTAGCCCCTTTTTACAACAGGAAATAAGTTGGGGTCACTTCCTGTTTTTAGAATGGCTTCTCCTAGGCTTAAAATAACTCAGAATAAATGTGGCATTGGGGGCAAAAACATCTTTTGACTGGAGGACACAAAAAACAGCTTGGGACGTGTATAGGAGCATGGTACACTTGTTGACATTATTGCTTCTTAGAGTGGTTTTACAGTTAGATAATATTTTCTTAAGTGGTAGGAAACCAGATTTATAAATATGGAACTTTTTTCTTCTCCCAAGTCTTATGCAAGATCCACTGCAGTTATGTCCATGGTTGGCTACATTATCGGTCTTGGAGACAGACATCTGGATAATGTGCTTATAGATATGACTACTGGAGAAGTTGTTCACATAGATTATAATGTTTGCTTTGAAAAAGGGAAGAGCCTCCGAGTGCCAGAGAAAGTCCCTTTCCGGATGACACAAAATATTGAAACAGCATTTGGAGTAACAGGAGTAGAAGGAGTTTTCAGACTTTCTTGCGAACAGGTAGGCAATGGAATATTGGCTGCTGTGAATTTGAATACCTTTGTATCTGAGTTTTGGCAGGGGATTTTCTGCGGCAATGGTAACTTGTAAATATACTTGTTAGATCTGTCTGGCCTCCTTGCTGATTGCCTTGAGACACTGGACAAAGCTTTTTAAAAACACCTGTAAATGTTGATTGAGGTTGTTAACAGTAAATGTATAACTTAAGTAACATGTTTTAAAAATAGGTTCTGCACATTATGAGGCGAGGACGAGAAACCCTACTGACATTACTTGAAGCTTTTGTTTATGACCCACTTGTGGACTGGACTGCAGGCGGGGAAGCAGGATTTGCTGGAGCAGTGTATGGTGGAGGCGGGCAGCAAGCTGAAAATAAGCAAAGCAAGAGAGAGATGGAAAGAGACATCACACGCAGCCTTTTCTCTTCTAGAGTAGCTGAAATAAAGGTACAGGCAGCTTCTTTCAATATGTTTATGTTCAGCTATGTTAAATTTGTTATTTACTGTGCGAATAATGTATAAGTTTTGTTGGAATTAGTCAGTTAAATCATGTTAATTACAACATTTGAAACACTGAGAGTCAATCCTGTAATTTTATAAACTTGTTCTTGAGCTATAGATACAGAAATGCAGGTGTTTAAATTATGTATATCGCCATTAAAATCCGTGCCATTTTCCAGAGGGCAGGGAGACACTAACTACTAGGGATGATACAGAGATATATTGAGCCAATAGTACAAGAACTCAAGAGTGGGCAGAAAAAATGCCAAAAAGGAATCAGCAGGAGAGGATGACTCATGGTCTCTACACTAATGCACTGAGCATGGGAAATAAGATGACCTTGAACTCTTAACACAGGAAGGCAAAAAATGATTTAATAGGCATCACTGAAAGCTAGTGGGATGAGTCTCATGATTGGAGTATAATAATCGAAGAGTATAACTTGTTCCAGAGAACTGGACAAAACAAGAATGGAGAAGGAGGAGCATTGTATGTCAGGGATGTGTACACCTGTGAGGAGATCCACAATTTGGAGCATAGAAAACAGGTCAAGAGCCTTTGGGTAAAAATTAAAGGGAGAAGAAACAACAGTCACCTCGTTGTGGGCTTTTACAAGCCACAGCCAGACTGAAGATGCCTTCCTAAAACGAGTGACCAAATATTAAAAAAGCAAATACGTACTGGTAACAGGAGACTTCAACTACCCTGATATTTGTTGGAAGTGAAACTTAGGCAAGAATGTAAGGTCTAACAAATTCCTTGCTAGCCTAGCAGGCGCAATTGCAAACTGTTGCAGTGAGGAAGAAAAGTGGGAGGTGTCTAAAGAAACCAGAGTGGATATACAAAGAACTTTCAGATGAGCTGAGATTTAAAAGAGACATGTATAAGAAATGGAAGAAGGGAGAAGTCACCGAAGAGGAATATAAGCAAAGGGGCAGTACTTGCAGGGAGGAATCACAAAAGCAAGGGGGATTTTGGATGCCTTCAGAACAAGAAGAAGAATGAGGAAATGGTGGGGTACTGCATAGAGAGGAGAGTGAAATGCTAACAAGAGACAGACAGAAGGCGAAACTGTGTGATACCTTCTTTCTCCAGCCCCTTTCACCATCCTCCTAAGGCCAGTGATGCAAAAACAAAAAGAATTTCCAGCTAGACATAAGACAAGAAAGGCAGGGAGTGGGAGGGCTGATCTTGGCTGCCGTAAGAAGACTTTGTAAAAAGGAGCTTCTTTATCCGAGGCTTTATTAATTGAGGTATGCCTGTAGATACTTCCAATTTCAAGATTCTATGATTCTGTGTCATTAAAACTTCAGTTCATTCTTAAGTATACGGTCAGTAAATCTGAAAAAGAAATGTCAACTACACCTTTTCATTTTAGGAAATGCTGAGTCTAGTTTACTTATAATGTAATAATTATTTACAGGTCAACTGGTTTAAGAACAGAGATGAAATGCTGGCTGTCCTTCCTAAGTTGGATGGCAGTTTAGAGGAATATTTAAATTTGCAAGAGCAGTTGACAGATGTTGAGAAATTGCAGGGCAAATTATTAGAAGAAAGTGACTATCTGGAAGGAGCAGAAGGGGTGGATCATCCATCTCACACACTGCAGCACAGGTAATTGTTCTTGCTTTTCATTATTTTAGTTGGGGGAATACCTAATTGCTTTATTGACAGGCCCTATTTTGAGTCTTAAGAAGTTAACTGTAATAAAAGAGAATCCAGGAATTTTACTTCCTGTTTGTAGTCTTATGCCAGAAGTGCAAAGATTTTAGAAGATAGAAGCTCATGTGTTGTGCGTAGAAAGATACTGTAAGCTTGGTTGGCTGCTGAAGGTTAATAAGATCCAAATGTTAACATACTTAAATCCATATTAAGAACTTTGCAGCATATTGGGTTTATTCATTTGTTAAGTGTTAAATCAATTTTACAGCCTTGCTGTAAGTAAATGTCTTGTCAATTTTAATCATTTTTAAATCATTTTTTAAAAGTACAACTTTAGAAATCAGTTCTGTGTTGCGTACGTGCATAGACTATTTTGTGACAGAAGGGGGGGGGTCATAGCTCAGAAGGGGCCAGGTTTGGTCCCTGCCATCTCTAGGAATTTCTGTGTTAGAAGATAGTAGCAGCTAATATGGAGAAGTGCTTCTCTAGTTGAGACTCTGCAGAGATGCTACTAGTTGGGTTACATGGGAAAAAATATTCTCACCAGACATTAAGACACCTTCCTGTCTTTCTTGCTGTGAAATTTTCATATGTATACCACAATGGTTAGATTATTACCTCATTTCAAAGCATCATACAGTGAACTTCATACATATTTCAAACATATTTCTACAGAAACTGTAGAACTGAATGAATGAATGAATGAACAAATAAATAAATAAAGTTGAGTGAAATAAAGTTATTACTTCCTTTTAATGCAGGTATTCTGAACATACTCAGCTGCAGTCTCAGCAAAGAGCCATACAGGAAGCAATCCAGGTGAAACTCAATGAATTTGAGCAGTGGATATCTCATTATCAAGCTGCTTTCAGTAATTTGGAAGCCACCCAGCTTGCAAGTCTACTGCAGGAAATTAGTACACAAATGGATCTAGGTATGGCATAAACCCTTCCAAAGCTTGGCTTAGTAAGCAGATGAGGAAGATGGTGGGTTAAGGATGGGATTAAAAGACACAATTTAAAACTCCTTTAAAACTTGGAGCTTTTCCCATGTGAGTTGTAGCATTTAGAGTTTGGGCCTCAATTTGGGCTGTGATTTCAATACATTGGCCAAGTTGCTTCTGTATTAAGACTAAATAACCAACTGCTCAGATGCAGATACATCTTCCCTAAAAGGTCTTAAACCTTCCCAAGAATATGGAAGAGCTCCCAGAATCCCTCAGCCAGTATAGCCATTGGAAGTTATCCTAGAAGTAACTTTTGCACAATCTGAACTTATTTACTTATCATGCTGAGGTGATAATGGTAATGTGATATTCTCTTGTTTAGTAGGACAGTTTCTGAAGAATTTTGCTGAAACAGATGTGAACTTTCTCTGTTTTCTCAATGGTTCATTTTAAAGGCCCTCCAAGTTATGTACCTGCAACAGCCTTCCTTCAGAATGCTGGCCAGGCTCACTTAATCAGTCAGTGTGAGCAACTTGAGGGAGAGGTTGGTGCATTGCTTCAGCAGAGGCGATCAGTACTACGTGGATGTCTTGAACAGCTGCACAACTATGCTACTGTTGCTCTTCAGTACCCCAAAACAGTATTTCAGAAACACCGTGTTGAGCAGTGGAAGACCTGGATGGAAGAACTCATTGTTAACATGACAGTAGAACACTGTCAGGATGTGTACCGGAAGTAAGTTGTCAGTTGAAGCAGTTGAAAGAAAGAGAAGAGAGAACTAAAATCTTTTGTATGTGACTTGATTCTGGTAACAATGAAACACTTTTCTCTTTATTATTTCCACTTTGAATGTGACTGAGTAATTCTTTGTATTATGTTTCTGCTGTGTCCTTTGTTAGTTCCAATAGAATACAGGGCACATGCCTTAGTAGCAAGGCCTTAAATTGTGGAAAAGATACAGTAGAATAAACACTTTATAATGTTTTATGACTTTTCTGTTACTCAGGTATGAAATTCAGTATGCTCCACAACCACCTCCAGCTGTGTGCCAGTTCATAACTAGTACCGAAATGACCTTGCAGCGATATGCAGCAGATATAAACAGCAGGCTTATCCGACAAGTGGAACGGTTGAAGCAAGAAGCAGTGACTGTTCCAGTGTGTGAGGAGCAGTTGAAAGAAATTGAGCGTTGCATTAAGGTCTTCCTTCATGAAAATGGAGAAGAGGGTTCACTGAGCTTGGCAAGTGTTATCATTTCTGCTCTCTGCACACTTACCAGGTGAGAGACTTATCAAATCTTTTACAAAGCCACTTAATTGCTAATTTGGTCCCTCCTTCAGAAATACATTTCCAAAAGTTTTTTTCTGTATCAATTTTACTTAAAAGAATTTTGTGCAAATAATAGTATCTAGAAATGTATCATCATATTACTAAAGTGTCTTAAAGAGCTTTAAAAGATACTGCCCAAGATCCAGTGGTATAGTTCTGCAAAAATCTGCTCTTGTGCCAGAATTGGTGATTCCTGTCTTCGTCCTGCAGCCTTCTCTTGCACTCTAAAAATCTGCTCTGGGGGGCTGGGAATCACTCTGCAGCAGATTTTTGGTGTGATGGTGGGCTGCAAGTTGAGGGGAAGAAAATCTCAATTGTACTAGTGTTGCACAGTAAAGTACACTACTGGATCATGGCCAGATATTTGAAGTGCACTAATTGGAACATAAATCTTCTATTAATTAACAAACAAATTTCTTCATTTAGGCGTAATCTGATGATGGAAGGAGCGGCATCTAGTGCTGGAGAACAGCTGGTAGACCTGACTTCAAGAGATGGAGCCTGGTTCTTGGAAGAGTTGTGTAGCATGAGTGGGAATGTTACATGTCTTGTGCAGTTACTGAAACAGTGTCACCTGGTCCCACAGGATTTAGATATTCCTAACCCAGCTGAAGCATCAGAAGCAATTCATCTAGCTAATGGAGTTTATATATCACTTCAGGTGAAATATATCTTCAGTATGTGTTTTTAAAAGCCCATGTTTAGATATAGCCCTCCTTTTGGTGTGATAATACAGAATAGTAAACACACAGAAATTCTAGTTGTTCTTATAACAAGCGGGTATAATAAATATGAAGATGATTTCTAAACCTGAGTCTTACCTCCGACTAAGACCATTGAAAATAATGGGAGCTTACTTCTGACTAAATATGGAAAGGATTGCACTGTAAGGATTTCATGTTTTCACAACTGCCAGTGAAAATATTTTACTCTCAGAGTATTTGGTGTAGAAAATTTTGGTTATACTCATGTTATTCCACACTCAAAATTAATGATATAATTGTTCCTATATTCTCTTTTGTGGCTGGGAGATTTGGAGCTAGAAAAATCTAAGGCTGCATCGGGACACCTCCCTGTCCCTCTCCCCTGCTTTCACCTTTTTATTGCTGGAAAGGGAATCAACTGCCAATATATCTGATAAGAAACAGCATTTTAAAAATCATCTTTTCAACTTCAGAAGATCATGCAAATTGTTATAGGAATTGTTTTTTTCCTAGGTGTTAACATTTCATACCTGCAAGGACTGCATTGTTGTTGTTGTTTTTTTTAACATAATGCTATTTATTATATTTTCCTTTTAGACTTAAAATGTTTTTGTAAACCTTCCTAGGAACATTCCTGAATGGCAGGATGTATGTTTTTAACTAAAGCTAGAAATAATTGTGTGAAAGCATATATCTTTGCACATGTGATATCAACTGAAGTTGATAAAACTTTAAAAATTTCAGTTAAAAAGAGGATGTATTCAAAACACAGTGGTTTTTTTAACTAATCAGGCTACTCTCCTTTGAAAAGTCATAATGGCAGCAAAATAACAAAGAAAATTCTGGCTGTTTTTCTCTTTTGATGCTTACATATTTGTTTTTCTAATAGGAACTGAATTCAAATTTCCGTCAAATCATTTTTCCAGAAGCACTTAGATGCTTAATGAAAGGAGAATACACCTTAGAAAGCATGCTTAATGAACTGGATAACCTCATTGAACAAATTACTGATGTTCCTTTACAAACTCTGGTTGAGTCTCTTCAAGCTTACTTAAGAAATACAGCCATGGGACTTGAAGAAGATGCACATGCTCATTATATTGATGTTGCAAGGTAAATAATCAGCATGGATTTTTTTTTTCATTTTGCTTTGGTCTCACTATGTCCAAATAAATGAATTTTTTATTCCTTGGTATAGATTTTATGTAGCAGTTTCATGTAGATTTTAAAAGGCAGGAGGGACAAGATATAACCCTTTGGGACTCCATGATGCAAAGACTGGATTCAAAGAAGCAGTTGCAGCCAGTGGACACAAATATGATGCCAGTCACTGACACCATAGAGAACAAAAATTACTGGTCTCCCCACATCGGCCTGAGAAGCAGTGCTTCAGAGCATGAAGGTGGCTCTCTATCTACAAGAATACTTGGCTTCCATTGATCTGAAAGAAGCATATGTGAATGCCACATTCATCCATTTTAGCAAAAATCTCTAAGGGTTTTGTTTTCCCAATTCACCTTTCCAGTTTAAACTTCTCCTCTTTAGGTTAGCTAGCTCCCTCATAATTTTTATAGAACTCATGGTGTTCCTGGTAACTTCTCTCAAGTTTCTCTTCGCTCCCCCCAGTTTCAGAAGCAAGCACATGGGTGAGGGGAATGCAGCAGCTGGTGCAAAGGAAAATCTGAGCAGCACAATGGGACCACAACAGCCTCCCCTCAAACATTAATTCATGTACATGAAGGATGAAGAGGATTCCCTAAGAGAGACAGGGAATAGAAGGGCAGAGGCAGCTCTCAAGACAGTTCACAAAGCAGTCTCCTTACCCTTAAGAGTTGTAGCCTTTGTCTTGTTCATGCCTAGAGCTTTGCTCCTTTGGGGCAAGGGCCTCACTAAGCTTATTCCTCCTGAGCAGGTCAGACTCAAACAAGGCATTATAATGCTTCTGAAGGTATCAGCCTTTACTACAGAAGCTGGATTGGACACTGGATTTTAACAGTAAGTGCCCAGTGTACCGTTCTAACTACCTTTCCCTCTTATTTCTTTAGGTTGCTTCATGCCCAGTATGGTGAATTGATTCAACCAAGAAATGGCTCAGTTGATGAAACACCCAAAATGTCAGCAGGCCAAATGCTGTTAGTAGCGTTTGATGGAATGTTTGCTCAAGTGGAAACAGCATTTGGATTATTAGTTGAAAAGGTATAGACTTGCTACTAAAGCTGACTTGGTAAAGCAAGATAATGTAGAAGGCAAGCAAGCTCATTCTTTGCTTAATTTTTATTCAGCTTAACAAAATGGAGATACCTGTTGCTTGGCGCAAGATTGACATAATCAGGGAAGCCCGCAGCACCCAAGCAAACTTCTTTGATGATGACAACAATAGACAAGTTCTAGAAGAGATTTTCTTTTTGAAAAGGCTGCAGACGATAAAGGAATTTTTCAGACTCTGTGGTACTTTTTCTAAAACTCTTTCAGGTAAAAATGTATAATGAATCTGTTTTCTTTACCATTTTGTTTCACGTATTATTTCACACCCTGGGCCTTTGTGTAAAAGGCAGGTACAGTTCCGTAAAACAGTAGCTGTGTCTGCAAAACAAAATAAAGCTTTCAGTTCAAATGGTTCTACAGACACTATCTTTAGATACAAACTGACAATACCAGAAAATTCTTTTCTGTGAGTGCACATAGCTTCTTTGATTCCCCCCCCCCCAAAACTTAATATTTTTGTAACTTATTATTGAACAACTACGGATTACTAAGTGTACTGATTTACTTTTGTGCACTTTTGAAGAGAACAAAACTTAATCTTCATAGTCATCCTATGAGGTAGATCAAGTTCGTAGTCAATGAAAGAATTTTATAGTTTAAACATGGACATCCCAGGTCCTTGAGACGATATTTTAACCTTAGGTTGTTGTGGGTTTTCCGGGCTTTGAGGCTGTGTTCTGTTAGTATTTTCTCCTGCATCTGATCTGATCCTCTGATCTGATCCAGAGAATCTGATCCTCTGAAGATGCCAGCCAAGATGCAGGCGAAACATCAGGAGGAAATACTAGTAGAACTTGGTCTCAAAGCGTGGAAAACCTACAACAACCTATGGATTCTGGCCATGAAAGCCAGAATATTGTATTTTATTGTGTTTTAATCATTGCATCTAATCATTGCATATCTATTAAAATGAGCTTTATACTTATTGACTTAACCCATTTTCCTTTCACAGAATATCATATTCTTTCATGTTCCCAGTGCCTCCTAGATTTTGAGATGAAATCAGTGTTACTGAGAATTTTAGGGAATTGCTCTAATTCTGTGTAATCGCTTTCCTCTCTAAGGTATAAGTTCAGTTGAAGATCAGAACACTGTGAATGGACCAGTGCCAATGGTCAACGTGAAAACTTTGTATCGGAACTGTTGCTTTAATGAAGATCAAATGGCCAAGCCCATAAAAGCTTTCACAGCTGACTTTGTCCGACAACTTTTAATTGGCCTTCCAAATCAGGCTTTGGGGCTTACACTGTGCAGTTTCATCAGTGCTCTTGGTGTGGATATAATTGCCCAAGTAGAGGCAAAAGATTTTGGGGCTGAAAGTAAAGTCTCCGTGGATGACCTGTGTAAAAAAGCAGTTGAACACAACATCCAAATTGGCAAATACTCCCAGTTGGTTATGAACAGAGCAACAGTGTTGGCCAGTTCATATGATACTGCATGGAAGAAGCATGACTTGGTGCGGAGGCTTGAGACCAGTATTTCTTCTTGTAAGACAAGCCTTCAGAGAGTGCAACTGCACATTGCTATGTTCCAGGTAGGTCAGCAGTTCATTCCAACATATTCCATTCATTCCTGCAGATGTTAGGAAGCACCATAAGAAACTAGCAATCTGTGATAACTGTTTGGGTTTCATACATACTGAATTGTTGTTTTGTATAGACCAGGATGCCCCTTGAGAATTTAAGGTGCTATACTGTACTCTGAAGAGCATTTTCCATTTTATATCCTAGATTCTGAAAGTATGGCTCTGATCCACTTCAGAGGATAATAATGGAGAGAGAGGAGGATAGGAATAAGAGTATACTAGAACTCTGGAAGTGATCTACTGGAGGTCAAGCAGTTTCTTGGAATTGCTTCCTTTATTTTATTTTATTTTATTTTATTTTATTTTATTTTATTTTATTTTATTTTATTTTATTTTACATTATTATTTATTTATTTGTAGCCTTCATGTATAGCCACTCTGTCCTTTCTTACCAGTAGTCGTGCTATTTTAATTCTACCCTTCCCACAAGGAATCACACTGGGCGCCCTGGCAGGCTGAGAGGCAGTAGATGAATGCTTTAAATCAATCAGTAGTTATCACATACATGGTTATCTTCTTCCCTCAGCCCATGTGATGTTAAATTCACATCTGAAAGAGGATTTGAATCTGGATCTCCCCAGTAGGAATCTGACACCCTAACCATGACACCATGTTAGCTATAAGGATCTCTGTAGACCAGGCATTGGTAACAGGGGTAATTTCACCCTGCAGACCTGTGACAGGCTTCAGTTTTGCAAAATCAACTGAAAGGCCAGTGTGGAAGTAATCTCAGCTTACTTCAAATTTTTGCTTCTGCAGTTTTTTCAGCCTTGAAAATTGGGAGGGTGCTGGAAGGCAGCCACTGTTCCTGATGATCAAATATTTTGGGACTGTTGACAGCAGTCTCCCACAATGAGGAGAGTGGGGCAGGCATTAGGCCACAAAATAACCTTGGGTTGTCACACTTTTCTCCTGCTATAGAGTCCTTTTACCCTCTGTTCCTCCTTTCCCTTCTTGTTTCCAGTAGTCTCACTTTCCTTCAGGAGTAGGCATGCTTGGATGATCAGAGGGCCATTTTTGGGTGTTCCTGACTCTACCATTTTGGATGGAAGTGACATTCTATAAAGCAGGAGTCAGTTGCAAACAGTTGTGGGGATGATTTCTTGGTATTTTGGCATGGTGGGGCTTAGAAAAAGTATTAGAACATTAAATTGCACTCTTTTGGAGTTACTTTTCAGCCTGTCTTTGAAAGAAAAAGAACTCTGGGTTTGGAGTGAGGCTGGTGGTGGGGCTCAAGGGTCGAATGAGACCTGTGGTGGCTTACAGTTCCTGCTCCTGTTCTGTCTCTAGAAAGAACCCAACTGGTATCACCAGGGTGCCCCTTGATATGCCTTCCAGGGAAGCCTACATCTGGCTTTGTTTCAGTGTATGCTTTGGAGTGGCATTCCTGTAGGCAGCAACCTTCCACCATTAGTAATTTTGGAACAGTATAGATTCAGGTACAGTGCAGACTGTTAATAATTTCATAAGATATATCCAGCAATGGATCTTTAGGGGGGAGTGACCATGCCCTGTTGGAATTTGGCATTCAGTGGGAAGGAGAAGATAAGTGTAGCCAGACACTCATCTTAGATTTTAAAAAAGCGGACTTCTGTAAACTTAAGGAGCTGCTGGCTGAAATTCCATGGTCAAGAATAGTGAAAGAGAAAGGAGTTCAGGAGGCATGGGAGTTCCTTAAAAGGGAGATACTGAAGGCACAGTCTAAACTGTGCCAATAAGGAAGAAAAATGGAAGGCATCTGAAGAAACCAGAATGGTTGACTAAAGAACTCTCAGCTGAGCTAAGCGTTAAGAGAAACGTGTACAGGAAATGGAAGAAGGGGGAAATCACCAAAGAAGAATTTAAGCAAGCAGCCAGGAGATGTAGGGAGAAGGTCAGAAAGGCTAAAGCACAGAACGAACTTCGGCTGGCCAGAGACATTAAAAACAATAAAAAGGGCTTTTTAAAATATGTCCGCAGGAAAAGGAAAAAGAAAGAGCTGATAGGGTCGCTGCGCAGCGAAGATGGCGAATTACTAACAGGGGGAAGAGAAAAGGCAGAACTACTTAACATCTTCTTTGCCTCAGTTTTTTCCCAGAAGGATACAAGCACTCAACCTGGTGGTTGGGGAGCGGGTGAGGAAGCAGGGGAAATGTGGCACATAATAGGTAGAGAGGTGGTACAAGAATACCTGGCCACACTGGATGAATTCAAGTCTCCAGGGCCAGATGAATTGCATCCTAGGATATTAAAAGAACCGGCAGAGGTCATTTCGGAACCGCTTGCTATAATCTTTGAGAAATCTTGGAGGACAGGAGAAGTTCCAGCAGACTGGAAGAGGGCAAATGTTGTCCCCATCTTCAAGAAGGGAAAAAAAGAGGACCCAAATAATTATCGCCCAGTCAGCCTGACGTCAGTACCCGGAAAGATCCTGGAGAAGATCATTAAGAAGTCAGTTTCTGATCACTTAGAAAGCAATGCGGTAATCACGAGAAGTCAACATGGATTTCTCAAAAATAAGTCATGCCAGACTAATCTTATCTCTTTTTATGATAGAGTTACTAGCTTGATAGATGAAGGGAATGCTGTGGATGTAGCATATCTCGATTTCAGTAAGGCCTTTGACAAAGTTCCCCATGACATTCTTGCAAAGAAGCTAGTAAAATGTGGGCTGGACAGAGCTACTGTCAGGTGGATCTGTAACTGGTTGACTGACCATTCCCAAAGGGTGCTCACCAATGGCTGCTTTTCATCCTGGAGACTAGCGGGGTGCCACAGGGTTCTGTCCTGGGCCCAGTGCTGTTCAGTATTGTCATCAGTGACTTGGATGAAGGATTAGAGGGCATGCTCATCAAATTTGCAGATGACACCAAATTGGGAGGGGTTGCTAATACGCCAGAGGACAGGATCAGAATTCAAAATGACCTGGACAGATTGGAGAGCTGGGCCAAGGCTACCAAAATGAAATTCAACAGAGAGAAGTGTAAGGTCCTACACTTAGGTAGAAAAAATGGAATGCAGAAATATAGGATGGGGGACACGTGGCTGGATGGCAGTACGTGTGAAAGGGATCTAGGAGTCTTAATAGACCACAAGCTGAACATGAGTCAGCAGTGTGATGCGGCAGCCAAGAAAGCCAATGCAATTCTGGGCTGTATCAATAGGAGTCTGGTGTCTAGATGGAGGGAGGTACTGGTACCACTCTACTCTGCTTTGGTTAGACCTCATCTTGAATACTGTGTCCAGTTCTGGGCACCCCAATTCAAGAAGGACATGGTCAAGCTGGAGCAGGTCCAGAGGAGGGCGACCAAAATGGTGAAGGGCCTGGAAGCCAAGCCCTATGAGGATAGACTTAGAGAGCTGGGTATGTTCAGTCTGCAGAAGAGAAGGTTAAGAGGGGACATGATAGCTATGTTTAAATATTTGAAGGGATGCCATGTAGAGGAGGGAGAGGGCTTGTTTTCTGCCACTCCAGAGACCAGGACAAGGAGCAATGGATTCAAGCTGCAGGAAAGGAGATTCCACCTGAACCTCAGGAAGAACTTCCTGACAGTCAGGGCTGTCGGGCAGTGGAATATGCTGCCTCGGAGTGTAGTGGAGTCTCCTTCCTTGGAGGTTTTTAAGCAGAGGGTGGATGGCCATCTGTCGGGAGTGCTTTGAGGGTATTCCTGCATGGTAGGGGGTTGGACTGGATGGCCCGTGTGGTCTCTTCCAACTCTACATTTCTATGATTCTATAATTCAGTGTAAAATTGATAGATTATTTAGTAAACATCATAGGGCGATAAGACTGAATCACAGACTTTGGTAGATTCAAGGATTTTAAAAGCATTTTAGTTGTGATATCGCAAGAGAATTGTCTTTTCAAATTGCAAATACAGACTTAAGGTGATAGATAATACATGTTTTTCTTATGTCACAGTAGAGCTTCTATTTTTCCTTAAATTCCCTGCTTATTCCATACATGGTGGTTGTCATTTATGGAAACTACATTTTAAATAGAAATTTTTGATTAGGTTTGTCTGTTTTTCCTTAAAACTGTATCTAGCTGAGCTATTCTGTGTATGCAGCAAAGTAGACATCTTGGATTGGGTTCTTTCCTGTCATTTCCAGACTAAGCAAAAGTCATGTGATTAAGAATATACACAAAACTAACAAAAGCTCTAGTTCTTCTTCCCAGTTTGTCCCCTTGCCATTATCCAGGTTAGGCTTCTTTGGCTGTTCTTATCATGCCTCTAGTTTCCTTCTAAATTGGCTCACTTCTTTAGCTTTCTCTTCATTTCTTACTCCAATGCAAAAAAAAAAGAGAGAGAGAGAGAGAGAAAAGAAAAGTTTCTTTCTATCCTCCTGCATTTTCTGTCTTCTCGCTTTCCCTCTTGCACTTGGCCATGGGAATAGCAACAGCCACATTTATTTATTTATTGAATTTCTACCCCACCTTTCTCCCAGGTTTGGATCAAAGCTAACTGTCTTCAAAGTCCATGCCTTTCAAGTGTCGTGAATACATGGTGAGGAGCAGTTGAGTAGTCTGTACTGTCTCCAGTGGGAGGCATTCAGATCTGCATGGCACTTTCCTCCATGTCACCTTTTCAGAAGGCCCTGTGGCTGGGACTGATCCACCAATTGCTAAAGCAAAGCTCTGTGCCTTAAAATCTCATTTTCTTGTTATCTCTGAACTAGTCCATCCTGGCAGCTAAGTGAGACGTGAAAGCATCAAAGAGGAGGGGGAGGAAAACAGTGACAAGCAAGTTCTGCTTCTCAAGGAGGAAGGTTTGAAGAAAACGGAGGGGTCACTGTCTTATCCCCATACTCCTCTTCATGTCAGAATCCAGTATTGCCACCAGGAATAGCATAAGCATTTTCTCACATGCCTCCACCCCTGCCCCCTTACTAAGCCTGGTATGGTGCCTTTGTGCCATCTCCCTGGAGGCCACTGCAGCTGGCTCCCCCTGCCACTGGCTGTTCTGAGGCTCACCCCTTTTACACAATGAACTCTGTATAGAGTTTATGCCTGTTAATCCCTTGCCAATGTGGAATGAAGAACGCACTTATACCTAAGGTCATGGACATGCTCAAAATGCTTCTTGTGGGTATTATTTCTTCCCTGCTCTCTGGAGCTGCTGCTCCTAGGAAGACCAGTACACCCTTGAAGGATGCCAATGGGGGAAAAAAAGAGTGGACGCAGCATTAAAATGCTCTCATGACGCCAGCTCTCTCTGTTGTTGCTTAATTAAGATGTATAATTCTCCAGTCTTTATTTCAGATTTAGCTAGAAGTTCTTTAACTATTTTCAATTAAAGCCATTGTGGTTTCTGCAGTGGTGCACAGATCAATGTGGCTAAAATGCTGGAATTCTGATTCGTCTTCCAGGCAAAATTTTGCAGTAGTTGCATTCATAGGCTCTCTCTTCTATGGAGAAGATGCACTAAAAGATATCTTAAGAGAAAGAAAAGATAACACTACAACTTCTGTTCAAAGGAGGACTACAAGCACCATCCTAAATATTCTTCTCACTCCTTTCGTTCCTTTTGCCTGTTCTCCAGGCCCAGAGATTTTAGGAGTTTCAAGTGCACTTGGTCTAGAGGCCAGTTCCAGTTCAGGCCCCGGGGAGGTGGGGTAGATAACTCTACCCTTCTAGTGAAGGGAAGCAGCCCTCCAAGCCTGGAGGGACTAATTCCTGACGTGTTCTTTGCCAATGGGCGATAGGCTGACTCAGTTCCTCTCAGTCTGGCAGCAGTCCACCATGGACTGCTAGGTCCCCAACATCATTCATCATGGCTATGCTGTAGAGTTTGACTGTCTTCCTCAAAAGAGATTTCTACCTTCTCTATTGTCCCGCTCCTAACAAGAGGCAGCCAGTTAATCAAGCCATGCAGCACCTCTAAGACATAGGGGGTATTGAATCAGTTTCAGCTCGGTCTACTCCATTTTCTTCCTGGTGATCAAGGGGAGAGGAATTTCACTCTGTCCTGGACCTCAGTTATTTCAGTAACAACATCATTTATAGATGTCTCAGGATTCGATGCCTTCAAATCATGCAAGAGGCTACCCATCAGGGGAGTATCTTTCCTTGGATTCATAGAAGCCCATCTCCAGACCCTTATCTGTCCCATCCACAGAAAGTCCCTATGTTTTTCTTTCAACAAGAGGCATTTCCAATTTAAGGTCCTTCCTTTTGGGTTGGCCTTGGCCCCCAGGGTCTTTACCAAACAAATGGTGTCTAAAGTATCCTCCTCAGGCTTCAGGATATCCACATCTTACCCTTACGTGAATGATCTGCTTCTTCATTCTCCCTCCGTGCACAGAGGCAGGAAGGACCTATTGGCCATCCTCCAGTATCTAGTTGCCATGGGTTCTTAGTCCCAAAAAGAGCACTCTCACCCCTCCAGGTACATCATCCATTTGGGAGTCCTAATCAGTATTCCTCTCTCTCACCATCACACAGAATTGCCAAGCTTTCAAAGACAGCACAGTCCATCAGCCTTTTCTTCTCTGTGGACCTAAGGATACTAGCTTGCCTACTGCCATATTACCTTGGTCCAGGTGCCACTCTAAGTACCTTCAGTGCCTACTCCTGCCCTTCTAACCCCAAACAGCCAATAAACACTTATCTCTTGATCAGAATCACCACAGAGGTGAGAACCTCATTCCTTTGGTGGGTCCAGTCCCTTTAGTCTCAACAGAGGTGTTCACCTCAGGGATCTCCCTGCTAGAATCATTGTCCCAATAGATGCCAATCTGTCAGAGTAGGATGCCCTTTGTCAGAGCCTCACAGTTCAAGGGAAATAGTACCTGTCTCCACAGTATGAAATGCTTGACGTGTAGGATGATCCTATTAGCTCTCTCCCATTTCTTCTGTCAGCTCAGATAGCACCGCATCCTAGTGTTGAGAGCCAGTGTAGCATCATGTTTCCACATCAGTAGGCAAGGAAGATCCTGCTGTCTTCTCCAGGGTACAGTCCTTCTGTTCCAGTGGGCAGAAAATGAGGGAGAACCTCAGTACACAGACTTATTGTCAGGATGGTAGGAGGATAAATCCATGTACTAATGGGCTTGATTGCCTTGTGCCAGCTGATGCAAGAGCTCTCTTCTGTTTCTTCCTTTGGACTCTTTCCCTATCCGGCCAGTTTTTAATTCTCCTACCAATTAGCCACATGTTTTTTCCCTATCTGGCCATCATTTTAGGCAATTGGAGAGTTTTTAATATTGGAGATGCAAGGAAAAGAGAGAAAATGAGTGTGGAGCAGAATAGAAGCATAGCATAGGAAAAATAAAATAGCTCAAACTGCAAAAAAAAGATGAGGAAACTCCAGCCCAGAGAGCGGAAAAGCTAATCAGGGGGCATGACAGGGGAAGCAATCAGTAAATTTTTCAAATAGCGCAAAGAATAGGAGTGATGAGGGTAATTCTAACCAACAATCCAGACAGGACCAAATGAATTTACAGGAGGCGAATGACAATGAATTTGGTGTAGACTACAGCGAGACTGATCAGGCAGTTAGGCAGACAGGTAAAGAGAAAGAAAGACATGTAAAGAGAAAGTCAAGTTCAAGTTTTCCTACTCTCTAAGGGAGTAGGACAATTAACTGAACTTCAGAAGAAGGTGGTACATAGGAATAGAGAGGATAGTGAAGAGGAGGATTCTGAGGTTGAGGTTTATGGAGATGGATGACATTAATGATTGGCACTCTTCTGAGGATGAGGACAATAAGAAGTCAGACTCAGATTGTTTGAAGGAGAAGTTTTCCATGGGTTTTTAAGGAGAGTAGTGGCCTCCCCCTATTCCCCCCCTTCCCTTGCCTTTTGCCGAGGAATGCTGTGCTTTCCTTCTCCTTGTCTGGCAAAAGGCAAAACAGTGGGAGGGGGATCCCTGCACATGAAAGAGGAGGGCACACATGAGCTTTCCCGGCTCCCATTTGCACACCTTTTGCCTGAGGTTATGGAAGGAAGGCAGGCATGCCCAGGCAAAAGGCAAGAGAATAGGAGAGAGAGGATGGGGTGGAGGCATGTGCATGTCTTCTCTGTGTGCAGGGCTGCCCTCACATTCATTTGCCTTTTGCTTGGGCAAAAGGGAGGAAGGCAGTGTGCCTGGGGAAAAGGCAAGGAAATGAGAGGAAGCATACAAATGCTCTCTCTGCACACAGGGCTACCCGCTCCCATTCTCTTGCCTGTTGTCTGGGCATGGAGAAGGAAGGCACATGTGCCCAGGCAAAAGGCAAGGGAATGGGAGGGGGGAGTCCCGGAAGGGAATGGAAGCGGGAGTGCTCACTTAGGTGGTGGTGGTGGTGGGAGTTATTCACTTCTTTGCATCTGTGAGGATTCTGTGCCCCAAACCCTCACAAAAGTTGAGGGGCCACTGTATTAGTATAACTTTTAATTGCATTTCTGTTCTTTTGCTTTCAAAAGTGGCAACATGAAGATCTTCTCATTAATCGTCCACAAGCCATGACAGTCACTCCTCCACCTCGCTCTGCAATTTTAGCCAGTATGAAGAAGAAACTTCATACACTTGGCCAGATTGAAGCTTCAATTGCAGCAGTTCAGGTAACAATTTTCACTGGTCCACAGAGGAGTGAGCACTACTGAAAAAAGATGTGAGAAAATAGCATGATTAAATTTTTAAGAGATTGAGTACATAGTTGCTAAATAAGGTAGTCCTTGAGAATTTAGGAATAGTCATCAAAAATGGAATACTTTTCTTGAACACTGATTTTACACAGTTTCCAAATGTAAGCATTTGGTTATCTAGTATCTTTGTGGTCCCAACCCTACATCCTTCAGTTTTTAACATGCACTGCATACTAGTACAAGCTGTTGCCTATCACTGTTTTGAAAAGGATTCTCTGTCTTTCGAAATTACTGATTTTGAGAATACAGTGAAATGCCTTGCCAGTTTCCAGAATTCAGTTCATAAACTGCCATTGATATCAAAGTACAAAGACCATTTCTGCATTGTATAAACAAAAATACTAGAATTTAATGCTTTTAAATTTCATGCTTTTTTACCAACTCAGGAAAAACTGGCAGCACTTGAAGCAAGTATTGAGCAACGTTTGAAATGGGCAGGAGGGGCTAATCCAGCCTTAGCACCTGTTCTTCAAGATTTTGATGCCACAATAGCTGAAAGAAGAAATCTTGTCCTTAAAGAAAGTCAAAGAACCAGTCAGGTACTGTGAATTAAGGTTGGGGTGATTTTCAGTCACACATTTCATTGAATAAGAGAGAAATTAAGTATCTAGCATTTTTCCCGAATATTTAGCAGCAGGTTATTGGCCATATTTATGGAGCTATTGTAGATACCAATCTGTATGACCTCTGGTATTTAACTGGCTGTCATGCCAGCCTGTAGTCAGTACGGTGTAGTAGTTTGAGCATTAGGCTATGACTCCGGAGATCAGGGTTCAAATCCCCACTCAGCCATGGTAACCTTGGCTGACTTTGGGCAAGTCACATTCTTTCAGCCTCAGAAGAGGGCAAAGGCAAACACCCTCTGAACAAATCTTGCCAAGAAAACTATGTGATAGGGTTATTTTAGGGTTGCCATAAGTCGCAAACAACTTGGAGGCACAAAACATACCAAACTAGCAATACGCGGTGACAGTAGCTCACTAGTTCTTTATACAGGAGTTGTACCCATACCCAATTCCATTAGTTTTAGGGCTTCTAGTAGAGTAGTAGAAGTCTGTTTGACTTCATTATTGTGGACATTTGTTTTTGAGTTCAGTTTTCAAAGAAATTAGATATATTGTGACCATAGACAATTCTAAATTACTGTACATGCAGTCTTATGCAGTCTTATACAGTTGCATTGTCTGCTCCTGAAAGCTAATACGAGGTGCTCGGCTGTTATCAAGCTACAAATATTACTTGAACTAGTGACAGTCAGCAGTCAACAGCATCCCATGAGTTTTGGACTTTAGATGTGACATTTTCACAGCAGCATTGTTAGTCATTATCTGTGCTATTGTCAACTATTTATTAGCTTTTGTGAGTCTTAAAAACTGTATTTGGTTAGGACCGTATCTCAGTTACATAACATATGTATACAGGTTTCAAGCCTTGGTATCTCCAGTTAAAAGAATCATGGGTAGCAAGAGTGAATGACCCCTTGAGAACTACTGCCAGTTGGAATAAGTAGACAAATAGTTTGATGTGGTGTAAGGTAGTTTTCTGTAATTTAGGATAATGTCTTATTTCCAAAGGCAGCTGTTCTATATCTGATAGTTCTTCAGTGTATTTTTTCAGAATAAATCTAAATGACTTTTAACTTTTATGCGTGATTGTCTGAATTTTTTTGCTCCCTGCTTTCTATTACAGGTTACCTTCCTCTGTAGTAACATCATTCATTTTGAAAGCTTACGTACCAGAACAGCAGAAGCCTTAAACCTTGATGCTGCCTTGTTTGAACTTGTCAAACGTTGCCAACAAATGTGTTCATTTGCATCCCAGTTTAATAGCTCAGTTTCTGAGCTGGAGCTTCGTTTAATTCACAGAGTGGTAAGTAAAGGAGGGAGAGACAGAATAAAATGCTTTGACATATAAATGCTAGGCTGTTAGAGTTGTGTCTTGGGTTTAATTTTCTCTTTCCTCCTCTTCTGCACTCTTAATTTCCTCTTGCTCTGTTTTAAGGAAGCTTTGGCTTCTGGAAACAAACAAGTCCTACAAATCAGAATGGGAAAATCACATACATTCAACAAACCATGGTTTGCTTGAATTATGAAGTCAGGGACTTAGTTGAGAATGCACAAGGGGCATGCATGTGCCTTCAAAAGGAAAAAAATGGATGTACCATTATGCTTTAACTAGAGCATTTGGCGCTGTTTTGATACTGCACTGAGACATGTTTTCAATCATAGCTTAGTATCCAAATCATTGTTTGAGCTTGCAAATGTATAGTGAAACCCTAGTTTATTACTGACTTACATTTTCAGTCTGTTCATCATTCTCATATCTTGACACTGTGGAGCACGGCTGTAGGGCTATTATAGTTTGCAAATCCAGTTCACACTGATTTATGATTCAGATGTCCTGATTGCAAACCACAGCATGTCAAGTCAGCCTTTGCTATATGTCACAATTAAGCTTCCTTTATAATCATGGTTTGCAATAATGTCTGAATTGTATCACTGCAATTACAGTAGCAATCAATGGCTTAAAATGTTTGCACTTTGTTTTATGTTTTATTCAGGCTTGGGGCATTCGTGGTGTTTATGATATCTGACTTTAAATATGTTTGTTGATTTTATTCACTGAGAACCTTAAGATGCTTTATGTCAGACTATTCATTATTATATTAATAGGAACATTATAAAAAAAAAGTTAGATTGAAGAGAGGTAATTTCCAACAGTTACTGAGCTTTGTAACTGAGTGGGGAGACTTGCTTGTGGATGTGCCTAAACATTTGGACTGATACTTGAAATCTTTCTTCAATTTAGGGGACCAGTCTTGATAATCCAATTGGTAGTTCTGAGTGGCTTATCTCTGCTCACAAGCAACTGTCCCAGGACACATCTACTCAGAGGACTGTGCAAACAGAAAAAGAACAGCAAATAGAGACTGTGTGTGAAACCATTCAGAATCTTGTTGATAATATTAAAAGTGTACTAACTGGACACAACAGACAGCTTGGAGATGTCAAGCACCTGCTGAAAGCCATGGCAAAGGTAATATCCAAAGTATTAATAGGCATGGAAGTAGACAGTGAAACATTTGATGTTCACAGTAGAATATCCAAAGTTATAAGGAGATACAGTAAATGTCATCCCAAAGTTTTGTATTTCCATGCGACAGTTTGTATTTTAAACTTTGAAGATTTTTTGCATAGAATGTTGAATCTCTCCGTTTGCTGCGCTAAGTAAAAAAATCTGTCCACATCTGGGTATGTTCAAGCCTACCATACTAAAAAGACATCAGAGACTAATTCTTTGTCAAGAGAATCTATCAAGTAGCGCTTTACTTGTGCACAAGCAAAGGCTATAAAAATATGCCCAAAAGTATAGAGTGGCAGTACTTGAAGTGGTGGTCTGTGAATCAGTGCCATTCCTCAAGCTATCTACTGCCAGTCCGTGGAGAGTTTTTAGGGAAGAAAGAATCAATTGTAGTTGATGGACACAAATGGTCCTGGTCCCTGGCACCTTGGGGAAAAAATTACCTGTCAGATTGGACAGTTAAGGGAGCACTGGTATGGAGCATGTTGCAAAAATAGTACACACGCACTCACAAATTCTTTTAGATTTTCCACAGTTTGTTGTGTTAAGACATGGAACTGAAATGCGTTCAAGTGGCATTTGATCTTTTTGAGGTATGTTTGGAAAAGTAAATGGAGTAGGGATGAATACTTCTGAAATGCACTTTGTAATTATAGATTTAAGTCAGGAATATCTGCCCATAATGAGCCTTTTTAAGAAGATAGAGGAAAAGTCATACATGGCCAGTGGGAGAAGCAGGTCTTAGGAAGCTGGAAAGAGATTCTATATTCCAATAATATGTGAAATGGGACATATAGATTCTTGTATTGAAAGGCAGGAGCTGTTGGTGCGTTTGAGGGTGGTGGTAGGTACTTGATTATAAAAGCACTGAGGTAGGAAAGGAAGGACTTCTGCTAGCAAATGTCCTGTACAAATAAGACAACATTCTTGCTCTTTTACCGTCGCTTCTGAAAGATAAGTTATAACGAATGTTACTTTATTACAGGATGAAGAAGCAGCTCTGGCTGATGGTGAAGATGTTCCCTATGAGAATAGTGTTAGGCAGTTCTTGGGAGAATATAAATTGTGGCAAGATAATATTCAAACAGTTCTGTTTACATTAGTTCAGGCAATGGGTCAGGTCCGCAGTCAGGAACATATTGAAATGCTACAAGAAATTACTCCTGCCCTGAAAGAACTGAGAACTCAGAGTCAAAGGTAGGAAGACATTCTAACTCACTTGCATATTTGACTAAAAAGGAACACATACCTATTTTTAATGGAATTATTGCAGTTACTAGAGTCATGGAAACTGACGGAATCCTCAGTAAAACTAATCTGGGTGTTCTTTATAGCCTTGAGAGACAAAAGAGTGATTTAATGTTAATGAGAGTTTTGGGACATACTAGATACTGAGGTGTGACAACAGTCTGACTACCTCTTCACTTCAGGATGTACCAAAATATATTTTTACAGAATTTTTGTACAGAATTTTCTCCTGGGAACTTGAAGTTTATAAGTTCATTTATCAATTTCTTTATTTTTTCCTAGTGTCTACAACAATCTAGTAAGCTTTGCATCACCCTTAATCACAGATACACCGAATGAATGCTCAAGTCCAACATCTGCTGCTACATGTCAACCAACATTTGCTGCAGGTAAAATGTGAACTACAGTGAATCTTTAATTGTCCTCTCCTGAACAAGTGTCCTGCAGATGTTTTAAATTCCTGTGAGCCCCAGCTAATATATCCATTGCCGAGGCTTCTTAGGAGTTGTGCATAGACTATCATCATCTTTCCATTTTAATTGGCACCAGAACAGCCTACTCACTAGTTTTGTCTTTTTCCTTTCTCCTGAAAGAAACATACATCAAGAAACCATTTCCTTGGAGAAACTGGACCTGCCCCAGGGAAATAGTATAGATCCTGACTAAACTCTTCTTTGATTACCAAATAGTAAACTCACACTGCCAAAGGGCTGTCATCTTGTTAAGACTTAATTGTTTCTGGGAGAAACAATTCAGGAGGCTGTTATCTTCTTTGCTAGTATAGAGCCTTCCAAAGCTTGCAAAAGGGACTGGGGTGTACACATTCCAGAAAACCAGTGGTTTTGCTGGCTGAGGTATTCTGGGAGTCATCATTTAAAAAGTAACATTTCCATTACTGTAGGGCCTTTCTAGTATTCACCGCTGACTAGAAATGATATTGGCAGCATTACCTGTGCCTAAAAGGATGTTAGCATTAGTATTTAGCAAATATTTAGCATTAGCTTTTAACAAAAGAAGAGAAATTATTGATAAAATACACAGTTTAGCACTAAAATAAAGATAAAACTCTTTTTCTCTTTCCTGTAGTGATGTTGAAGAAAGGCAGACTTAGGAAGTGTGAATCATGGGGACTTAACTCTGTTCCCCTCTAAGCAGTTTTTATGCCCTTCACTTTGGGCAGGCAATCTGAAGTGAGGACTTTGTTTTTCTTAAAGAAGGAAGGAAAGAAAGAAAGAAGGAAAATCAATTAGTATTATGAACAAGGTTATATTTTTTTCATTTTTATGGCATTTTCAATATTTCCTTATTTAAATTATATGTTCACAGCGGTCCGTAGCAATACAGGGCAGAAAACTCAGCCAGAAGTCATGTCACAGAATACAAGAAAGCTAATTCAGAAAAACCTTGCACCATCAGCAGATACTCCTCCAGGTGCAATTACAGGAGCTGGAAAGAGTGTTGTGTCTAGCCCTAAAAAGGCCATCAGGGACCCAAAAACAGGAAAAGGTAAATTGTAAAATAATTCAGAATGTTTTACTTTTCAATTAGCAAAATACATTAAGTTGATTTTCATCAGATTTAAATGAAAGTTTGTTTTTTAAGCTGTGCAAGAGCGGAATTCGTATGCAGTAAGTGTGTGGAAACGTGTCAAAGCCAAGTTAGAAGGCCGGGACTTGGATCCCAACAGGAGAATGTCTGTTGCTGAACAGGTAACTTCATGAGCAATTCCTTTTCAAATTCTCCCAAAATAACATTTACTTCAGATAGTCTGATCATTTCAGTATTGTAGGGTGAATAAAAATATGTACTCATATGGTGTTGATTGTTCCGTTAACCAGTGTGTGCTTAGAAACATCTTATTTCCTTGAAGCCTGTCTCCCAAATTCCTTAGAATATATGGTAGGCCAGCATGGTCTTGTTGCTTTCTTTCTGCTTTGTTTGCTTCATGCCATTGAAGGTGATGACCATCTGCAGGATCCAAGTTCTATCTGTGTTGCCAAGAAGTAAAATATTTACTTGCAAAGTCATATTTACAGATTGAAAGTTACATTACTTTAGGGACACAAAATGCATTATATATAACTCAGTTTGGCCTAAAATCATGTATGATATATTTGAAATACAATTTAAAGTAAAGTTTATCCAGAACATAATTACTAATTCAAGTTATTTTTTGTTACAAATGAAGCTACAAGGACTTGAACTATAAAGAAATTCTTTAGTTTTGCCAGTTTGAAGAACAGGCAAAAACAAAACCACCGAATAGAAGAAAATGTCTACATTAGTAAAACAGAAAAAAATTATATTGTCTTTGGTACTGTCAAGTGGCTACAATACTTCATTTCCATAAAAAGAAATGAGAAAAGGAAACAGTAGGAATTGCAGTGGCCTGATACTGTAAATGGCCTTATATAAAAATCTTCATCTACCATCATTTTTAGAAATGATTTTGATGAAGTAAATATGTGAACACATTATCTTATTTATTCATCATTCTAAAAGAAAATATACCATCATCCTTTTTTTTTTCAAGTTTTTGAGCCTTTGGGAAAAAAGGGGGAAATCGATCTTTTCCCCAGATTTTTCCAGTTTTTCTCAGGCCTTCATATCTAGTTCCATCTGAACTTGACAAATAGTTTGCTTAAAGCAGTGCTATTCACTGTGAGAGTTCCTGGACCTGTGCCAATCGTTGGCAGGTTTCCAGGAAAGAAAGAAACAATTACACTCAATGGGCACAAATTTAGTGCTGGTCCTTGGCCCATTGGAAAACAATAATTACCATTCCAACACATCAGATAGCCTGAGAAGCACTGGTTTAAACAAAAGGTTAACAAGATAGAATATCAAACGATGATCCCAGCTTGTTATCAAATAGTGCTTTGAACTGCTGCTGCTGAAGCTTATTAAATTCAGATAAAGTGACACATTGCAGTTTGTTGTTAAACAGAAGCAAGAACCCTTGAATCTTCCTTCATTTATTTGTGCGTGAGCTTGCAGCTTCTGGCAGCTTGTTAATGTAAGAACAAAAAGCGGCTGATGCTGGGTTTAAACCATTACATAGTTTAGTAGCCCATTCTGTGAACTTTGCCTGTATACCAGACTGAGTTTTGTTTTTTCTAAAACTGTCTCTAATCTAGGCTTCTCATAAGCAATGTTGTATAAGTTTACTATTCACGTTTCTGTTTATGGTGGTCTTAAAAGTTCTCTGTGTGAATGGAAACTGAAGCTCTAACTTTTAAAATTGTAATTTCATAGGTTGACTATGTGATTAAGGAGGCAACTAATCTAGATAACTTGGCTCAGCTCTATGAAGGTTGGACAGCCTGGGTATGAACAGGAAGATGACAGGTCAATCTGGTTCAGCGAGGTCAGACATCCAGCAGAATCAACTCGGCCTCAGGCATCCACAGCAGCACCACAGTCGGTGGTGATGCCTTTCTGGGGCTTAATGTGAGGAAACCTAGGCAATCTCGGTGCACTGGGAAAGTGAGTCCTGCAGAGTAGCTGCACTCAGGGATACGCTAAACACAATGGCCTGGAACCCCCGGGGTCAAGGGTGAAAGCTCACCGCCTGAACAACACGGCTGTCTTTCTGCTACAGAAGAACTGCAAACGTGTCGGGGGGGAAATAGCTGCAGAAAGGAAATTGGGAATGCTCCAGAGACCGCAGAGTGATTTGGAACTCAGTTCCACCTGACCCTGTGAACAATCCAGGAAATACCGAACACAAAAAAGGGGGCCGTGAAGAAATTGCAGCAGAGGAAGATTTGAGAGATTGAGTTTCTTGAGTCGCTTTTGTTGCTTGGCAACAGTGCTGGTTGAGTTGACCAGTTAGTGCAAAAGTTTAAACAAAAAAATTGAAAAATGCTACATGAGATGAACTTCAGATATGGACTGAAACGGAAAGAGCTCTGTGTCAGCTGTGCTGGGAGAACCCTCTGAGAAGAGAGAGCTTTTGTCTTCTTTTTTTTAAGTTCTTTCCCACTTCTGGTTTATTCTTGTAGCTTAGGTATATTTCCAGTATGTTTTAGTTTCAGTCCTTGTGTTTCACTGTTCAGTCACATTTACCATTTTTTTGCAAAATCATAATTTCAAAAGCACAGGGAATGCTGAACACTTAAGCAGTTACCTTTTCAGTTGTGATCAAATGCAAATTGGCTTTTTGTTTGTTTTAAAGTGATTTGTGTGTGTGTGATTCTATCATGTACAGTTTCCCCAAATTCACTGTGCATTTCAGAGTAATTTGATTTAATGCGTACCTCCCTCTGCTTGCATTGTCTCCTCATTTTTGTAATTCCAACTTTCCCTCCAGAAGCTCATTCTGTTGTGATTTGCTGTAATTTCTTTTGTAAACATAGCTACTCCAATGTAACCTTTATCTTTTACAAAAAAGAGCCCCAAGATTACAGTATCTTAAGTACATTGTTGATGACAGAAAAATCAATAAAGTGAAGTTCTAGTGGAGGTAGTTTTATGCTGTTTGATTCACTTCAAATTTTGATTTACACTTGAAAATGTATAGTGTTTCACTTCAAGCTGGGGATTTAAAAACAAAACAAAACTAAAATAGACTTTTTGGGGTTTTTTGTTTGGTTAGAGTGAAATCTGTATAAAGATTTGTGTGAAGTTGCTTTTCCATATGACTTCCAATAGGTGGTGTTCAGTAATGCATTCATAGTGGATTTCTCAATACATTTTTACTAAATCTACCTTGCACTTTTGAATGGTGGATGTGAGAGAAGTTGCTATTAAAATGGCACTTTAAACCAGTCAGGTTCCATATGTATTCAGTGTTTTACTTGCCTGTTAATTAAAATGTTCAGTAACTTATGAGTCTGTTTTGGCATTGCCATTGGAAAGAACAGGCTGGTTCCTAACTCCTGCAAAATACAACTGTCACTTACTGATGTTGTTTAAGTGGTACTATTTGAATCTAATATTCTGGTCTGAAATTGTGGGGTTAAGGACCTCCCCCCATCCACATGTAACATTGTGCATTTGCTATATAAGCCATTAAAGGGTTTCCATCATGTTCTTTTGATCCCTTTTGAAATTGTGAGGCATTCACTTTCAAGTAACTTCTAAGCCTGTTTATCTAAGAGGGAATGTAGGCCTTTGCTTAGAAAAGTGCTATCAAGTACACATTGAGGCATAGCGCAAGGAACAGAAATTTGCTATTCCAGTGTTCAACAATGTTGGGGGGAAAATCCTCATGGCTTCCTCTGAATATCTCATAAAGGAGTGACTTCATGCTGTTTTCAATCTTCCACACAGGCTCCAGTTATCATTCATTTTATTGGGCCTAAATTTGTTCTGTGCACTGCCTATGTATTTAGTTATGCTTATGAGTAAATGCATTCCAGTCCAACACCCTTAAGTCCTTTGCCATATATCACAAGAATGAGAGCAGATTGCTTTACTGTGAAACTGAGCTAAGGCAAGCTTCATGGAATTGATGAGTGCACTTTTGTTTTCCCTTCTGTATGAAACATTCTCAGTGAACAGTCTGTATCCAAATACAATCGGGATGAGATAATTACATGTTTTATTTCTTGGAAGCTGTGGATGGGGCAGTGGCTACTCCTGTGCTTCATGTATTATTATACTTTTATCCAGAAATGAAATGTGTATGGAGATGGGATCTTTACTGCATAATGTAATAAAGTTCAAAAATCTACTTGTATTCTTAATCCCTTGTATTGCATTCATTTCTTTAATTGCAGCAAATTTCTAAGTGCTAAATCTTTATATTCAGAGTGGGAAAGCTGTGCTTCTCCACCAAGCATGTGTGTCTTTAAGAAAAGTTTTTACTTTCTCTTTCATCAAGAGGATAAATGCAGAAAATAAGAATTGATGTCTGATGCTAATTTTTCCAAAGAGCACACTCTACACACCATTCACTGTGAATTTATAAGATAGCAGGTCATTACTGGACGCAGGTCCTTCTCTAACATACTTCCAAAATATAACAACAAAAGCAGAAGCTTTCAACATCTTGGGTGTTCAGTGCAAGCTGCCAACCAAGCAAAACTACCATTCATAGAGATTCTCCTTCATTTGTCAAAACAAATGAGTTTTGTAGCAAAATCCCTATGTGCAATTTGAGTTTGCTCCCATTGCTGGTCTGCCATTCTTTATAAAACTGTCTGAAGATGAGATCTTAAATTACACTAGCCTGATTTAAACCAACTATATTGGAAATAAGGTTCTGGGTTTGGGTTGTTTCTTCTTCCTTCACTTGCTTGGTTTCACCTCCATTTCCCTGCTTAGTTCACATTCTAGATTGCTATCGCATCCAAGCCGACCAGTTAGGATTTATGCTTGCTTTCCGAACTAGAATTGAAAAGCAATGTCAAACCATGATTTCCCATTCTGGTTTCCAGATCACATACAAAATATAGTTGGACATCACAGGAAATCGTGGGGAAAATATGGCTGAGTACAAGAGCAAAAATGTCCCACAGCCTGTTTTGTTTGAACCAGAATGGTCATAATTCGAATCAGCGGTGGATATATTACTGTAAAAACAATATAATTTGGTGAATTTCAATAACATGGGGGAAGGGGCAAGGGTAACTACTCCAATTTCATTCACCATCCAATTTAGAAGTATTTTGCAGTTGCTCACTAGTGTTGCTAGCGATCAGGCTGTGGCCCTGAGTTTCTGGTTTCCACAGGTCATCTCCAGGCTGGTTGCCTCTTCTTTCATCAAAACACCTTTCTGCTTTCAGGCAGGACATGAGGGTCCAGTTTTGTTGGGCTCAGCTCCAGCCAAGAGGAAAGGATTTTCACAAATTCCCAGCTCACCTAGTAGAGCATTGCCTACTGCAATTTCCAAGGTTTAATTAATTCGTTAATTGCCTACCAACTACCAGCATTTTATGGTAGAATCAGGTTCACAGTTCTTTGGAGTAACCTTTCTTAGCACTAAGAAATTAAAATTATGTCAAGCCTCGGAAATTATTCTTTTTTTAACTAGGTGTATATCATGCTTTCCTAAAAAAAACAGCCTGACACTCAGACATTTCAAGGGCTCCTGCCTAAATGGTTGGCCTTCGTCCTGTGAAGGATTTGACCCTTTCCCCCCCTTTAAGGCTAGCTTTCTAGTCCCATTCCCTACCTTTTCTCCAGTTCAAAGTGGTTAGCAAACTGTAAGATTTCTAAGTATCAAGATACTTGGTAAGAACTCCTTTGTATTTTCTGTTTTGGTTTTTTTCTTATTTGTCTTATTTTGGATGGAAAGATACCTCTGGTGTGGTGTGGGGCTGCAGTCCAGAAACTAGCGTATATACCCAATGTTGCCTGGGACTTTATTTTCTTATAGGTAATACCTAGATTTGAGATCCTGTGTCTCTAATTCTCCAAATTGTCTTGTCCAGTGCCTGTAACTTTTCCCCATATTCCCCAGTCCAACCTGTATTCAGAGTTATTAACATAAAAAGGTTGGGTTCCTGAGGGGAATACACTGCCCTCCTCCTTGCTGCTAGGCATCATCTCCATAGCATCTGGCCAGGCCCAAGAGCTCTCTGGCTGAGAATTCTAAAGGCCCCTCCCTAGAATCTTCTTAGGCAGGCAATAATATGAGGTCTTTGCCTGACACAGATAGACAAACTTTGACTTTTATATATTAGATAAAACTTGAAGAGGTCTAAGTCTTCACAAGACTGGTAATGCCTTTTACTGCAATAAATTAACAGGACTGTTACGCTGGGCGAGCGTCAGGGAAGCTCAGGAAGAGTAAATTGGAATTAGACAGTTTGCCCCATTTTTCTGGAAGGCACCGCCGTCGTTTCCCGCGCTTGCAGCAGCATAAAACTCTCGCGCGCGAGCGATGACACGAAAGGCAGCACCGACAACCCCAACCTTATCTCTTGGCTCAGCTCGCTCGCATTGCGCCAGAACCTATTCAACGAGATAAGAAAGCAGGCTATCTATTGGTCCGAAGTCAAACCAAGGCGGTCCCCGGACAATTTTGATTGGAGCTTAAGAGACGCAGGGTGAAGAGGGTTGGTTATTCTAGCCAATGGGAGGAGAGAACGTAAGCGGGAGGCGTGGAGGCGAGTTTTTAAAAGGCTGGGAATGGCTCGCTCGAGAGGCGGCGAAAGGCGGTCCTTCGGCGGGTAGACGGAGAAAGTGGAGGTGGAGCCAAACGGTGACGGTTGGAGGCGAGGCAAGGCAGCCGCAGCTGTCTGGGGCGTACAAAATGGCGGAAGGCGACAATAGGAGCACCAACCAGCTGGTGAGTGAGAGCTGAGGGGGTCTTTTCCTCACCAACGCGGGTGAAGGCCGGCCGGCCGGCCGGCCGGCCGCTGGCTGAGGGGTCTGGCAGAGCGGAGGGTGGGCGTTGTGGGTCTTCCCTCCCTGGCCTCGCTGTTCGCCGTGGTTGCGTTTCTCGCTCTTTCGAGCCCCGTCCCGGGTTTTAGGTTCAGGGCTGGTTGCCGGGCTGGGGAGGAGGGAGCCCAGTTCGCGCCACTTAGGCCATTTCCGCGCTGGACTGTTACAGCGCTATTATTCCACTCTCAACATCCTATGGAATCCTGGGGTTTGCAGTTGAGGGGGGGGCCTCAAAGGATTCCAGGATTCCATAGAATGTTTAGAGTGGAATAGTAGCGCTATAACAATCTAGTGCGGAAATGGCCTTAGTGCCCCTCTTCCGGGAGGCGGGGGAGGCGTTTTGGGGGAAGAAGAGGAGAAGGGGTGCGAATGCAACACAAACAAGGCAAGCGCGCCCCACGGTCTCTTTTGGGACCGCCGTCGAGGCTCGTGGATGTGCTGCTGGCAGAAGCTTTTGATGGCTCGAAGCCACTTTGACAGATGCACGAAGTGTTTACACGTTTTTACCCACCCACTCCCTGCATACAGATATTGAGGTGTAGGCATGTTAGCCTCTTCTTACAAAGATAACAAACCAGTCTTTTGTTACTTAAGGGCTTGAAAGATTTTTGGCCATAACCACCACAGCATGGTGTAGTGCATTGGACTACCACTCTGGAGGCCAGGGGTCCAACCCCCACTCGCCCGTGGAAGTCCACCGGGTGACCTTGTGTCAGTCACACTCTCTCAGCCCGGGGAAGGCAAAGGCATCAGATCTTGCAAAAAAAAAATAATCCCGCTAGGTCCCCCTTCAGGTTGCACATTTTCAGCCCCAGAAAACCCCGTGATAGGTTCACCTTAGGGTCTCCATGAGTTGTGAAGGACTTGAAAACACACAAGGGTCGCCGTAAGTCAGAAAGGACTTGAAGGCAGACAACAACATTGTAGCCCATGACAGGTTGTTCCAGATAAATCTTGTTGGTCTTGAAAGTTACATAAGACTTTTCTTTGTGTATTTATTGATATCTATATTTATATATGTATATATTTATACATGCATGAAATGCTGTGAATATCTTAGTAGAATCAGACTAGTGCGCTGTCAGTCTGGAACTTAAATAATTTAAGAGGTGCTTTGAACTGCCATCTGGATATGTTGACTCAGAATTAAGGCATGCTAGATGGAGATGCATTTCAAATTTGTGCTTTTGAAAAATTTGGAATGCTCTGAAATCAGGGAAGAACCTGTTATATTGTGTTGAAATGACAGAAGTGGGAACACAGTGTTTATATAGAAAAAGAGTTTTTGGCAAGGGGGCCTTCCAACAGATGAGCGTGTAGGTTAAGGATCTCCTTCACATTGATATTATTGGCTTTTTCACAAATCCTACCATTGATTATAAGGTAATTTTTTTCTTGAATCTCTTGTCATAGTGGTTGCATTTTGGCTCTTCCCTCCACCAAGTGGTGGATCCAAAAATTTCTAGCCAAGCAGCCTTGTAAAAAAAGGAAAAAAAAGTGGCAGTGTGGTATTTCCTAGTTTCTTCAACAGAATTCTGCATTGTCATCTTCCTTTTTGAGAATGCCTGACTGGCTTGTTTGCTTGCCACCATGGTAGAAGCAGAACAGGGCACCTTGCTTAGATTGCCAGATAAGCTAGAATTCGGAGACAGAGAAGCACAGTGCGCAGCACTGAACAAGATGAATATTGAACTAGACCGTAAAGATTATAGTACACTTCTGCTTTGTAAGTTTTTCTTAAGTTTGAAAAGCAGATCTCTAATGTCTGCCAGATTTCTTACTACCTTTTCTTAAGTATCTAACTCTGAGGTTTAACCTGCTTTTAGGTATTACTATTACTGTATTGCTATTATTGACTGTGCTTACTGTTGTTGTCAGCTGCTATTAAATTGACTCTTGACTTTTGGTGACAGGATCCAAATGTGTACTTCTGTTAGATCCCTTTGCTTCACCCAGAGTTAGTGATTCTCCTTCCTTCTGCAGCGTTCCCCCCAAACCCTCAAGCGGGTTTTTGGTGTTACACAGAATTACATGCAGAAAGGAAGAAAGTTCCAGTTCCATTAGTGCTGCACGATTGTTGGATATTAGGCAATTATTAGGATAAATGTTAATAAAAATTAAAGTAAAAACAAATATACTTGGCAAGGGAAAAATTACCAAGCTCCATCAAAGAAATCAGGTCTTTAGATTATCTAGGATGAATCCAGATTTGATTTTTGTTATATTTTTCTAAGAAATTTGTGTAGTACAATAAAATACTAGTGTATGTATCTTCACCACAAATTTTAAAAATATAGATTTCTAAGGTGATAGATGTTTCCAGAGCATTTGATATATTAAATTGGTATCCACAGGGTGACAAGAGCAAACTATAAGTATCTATCACTGTTACTCAGATAATAATTTTTCCTTTCAGAAAAGGTTAGTCTCTCCAGAAACTCTCTCACGAACTTATCTCAAATGGAATTATATAGGTAACAACAGACAGTGAACAGAATGGAGAGTACCTTCCATCCCTTTCTGGCCCCAAACAGGCAAAGAGATTTACAGATATTCCAACATACCTCTCCTGTAAAGATGCTGTTAAAATAATTTGAAATTTCAAAACATTAAGAATTTCTTTAGTGCATACAGATAGTTTCAAAAACTTACCTGATAGGCTGTAATCAGAGTTAACAGAATAGCAAGCTGATTGAACTTATACAGTTACTTAGCAAAAAATCTCTCCTCTTCCTTTAATATCCTTTTTGGAACTATAGGAGAAGCGGGTTTAAGGATAGCAAAAACCAACACATACCTAATTAGAAGGATTTCACATTTATTATCCCAGGCATGTACAGTTCTGTTTGAAACATTCTCACAGTGCCGTTTTTTTTTTTTTTGCTTTGGGGGAATAAGACATTTTTTTCATATGAAAGTCCTGCTTCAGTGTAAAAGAAACTCTTCTACAGAAGCCTAAAAACATCGAATTGTGGAGATTCATCAAGAAACATCTGTATTATCTATAGCAAAGTCTTTGATTCTAGCAAAGTCGGTATTGATTCTACTGTCTCTATGTGTGATTTCCCTACTTGCAGAAAAATATCCTGCATGCTCCATAAGGGAAGTGCACTGTGTAAACACTTTCTGTCTGTGGCAAATACTTAGGTTTTAATGCTTTTTGTTTGCAGGCGGCTGAAACAGCTGGCTTGGAGGAGCAGTTGCAAGGATGGGGAGAAGTGATTTTAGTGACTGACAAAATCCTTCGCTGGGAAAAACCATGGTTTCCACCTGCTATCATTGCTGTAGTTTCCTTTATTTTTCTGTAAGTTATTTTGGAGTGAGTTACATTTAACACTTTTTCTAGAAAATTGTTGTAAATGAATTAGTTTTTGACCTTCCAGAAATAACTACTAGGGTCTCACTGTATGAAAGATAATGTGGATTTTTTAAATAATATAGCTGAAAATAACAATGTTGATGTAGAAACCATGGTATTTGGATTTTGAGTGCTGGTCTTAGTCACCATCTTTTCAAAAAGGCCTATTAACTGGAAGAGGCTTTCAAAAAAAAGAGTAATAGAAACAACTGGGTGTAAAACTCTTGGTCTCCCATCCAGTTTTTTAAAAACTGAAACTCAGTGCTTTAAAAAAATACACAATAACCTGTATATCTTTAGTTTGTTTATTTAAAATAGGTTTGGAATCACAGAATCATAGATTTGGAAGAGACCATAATGGCCTTTGAGTCCAACCCCCTGCTATACAGAAACACATTTTCAGAGCACCCCCAGAAAATGGCCATCCAGCCTCCATTTAAAAACCTCCAAAGGTGGTGTCTCCACCAAACTCCAAGGCAGCATATTCTATTGTTACGTGGCAATTACTATCAGGAAGTTCTTCCTGATGTTTAGGTGAAATCAAGACATACTACTTCCAAAGCATTCCCTTCACCCATCAAGCTTGTAACTCTATTAAAAAAAAAGAGAGAGAGAAGGATCAGATTAGTCTGCCATGACTTGTTTTTGAGAAACCCATGTTGACTTTTAGTGATCATAGTACTCCTTTCTAAGTGCTTACAGACTGTTTAATGATCTGCTCTTGGACCTTTCTCAGTATTGCTGTCAGGCTGACTGAAGCGATAATTGTTTGGGTCATTTGTTTTCCCCTTTTTGAAGTTGGGGCCAAACTTGCCCTCCTCCAGTTTGCTGATACTACTCCTTATCTCCAGGAACTCTCAAGGATTATTGCCAGTGGTTCTGAGATTACTTTTGCCAGTTCTTTTAATACCTTTGGATGTAGTTCATCTGGCCCTGGTGACTTGAATTCATTTTGTTGTATTAAGAGTTCCAATTCATCTTGTTTATATCATGCTCTGTGCATTAATATAGAGACATCTAAGACCATGGGTCCTTTCCCTATTTAAGGTGCTTATTTAAGGCTTTTCTCCTCCTGTTGTTGGGCACTTGTACTGTTCCTTCAGTTAGTGCATTAGCCCTTTCCCCTTCTTCAGTAACAATCGGATTCTTTTTCAGTAACAATCGGATTATTGTGAGTAGCACTTTAGTTACCTGTTTAGCCAGAAAAGATTTCTATACTGGCTTAAAAATAGCAGCAAGATGATCACACTTCTCAGGCATACAATGTATAAGAGATGAGAAGGAAGAAGGGGAAAGGACTAATGCACTAATAGTTAAAAAGTTACAGCCGTTATCAAAACCAGGTGGTATGGAAAAAATTCATGCAGCCCTCTGGAAGAGACATTGCTAGTGACAGTTGAAGGAGAGCCAAGAGTGGCCAGTTTCTCAGCAGAGGTGATGAAAGCTCTTTTTCTCTCTGCTTTGCAGGCTAAGGGGATGGATGGCTGTTGGCTAAGTGACAGTTGGAGAGAATCAGAGGCACCTGATCTCTCAGCAGAGCCAGTGAAACAGAATGCACGACCAACTATAGGAATTAGAAAAAATGAGTGCACCTCTGACAAAGCTCTGTGTAAAGAGTTAACTTCGGAGAGCTGTTATTTCAAATGGATATTATGCCAGTTTGACATTTTAATGTGTTGTGTGTGACTATGAATCAGATTTCATTGATTACCCATTTTACCACAGATAGAAGCACCAGGATATAAAGGAGTATTCTTTTTAAGGACTTGGAGTAAATTTGAATTATGAAATAGTCCAAGAACTTTTGGTGTAGTGGCTCCCAAACTTGTCAATAAACCTTTTTTCCTGTCTGTTAGCAACCTCTCAGGAACTGCCCCAGCCCAGCACTGTGTGAAAGATGAGCAAAACATGAGATTAGTTACATGAATGCAGTCAGAGTGTGTAGTGCTCAAAATTCAAACAGCCAGTAGGAGTACAATGTTATTGATACTGTAGTGAGGCCTTTTCTCGATGATAGTGATAATATCCTCCCTGCCCCAGGATTTTCTATTATTATTTATTTCTTTGCAGCATTTATACCCCTTTGTTTAGCTGAAAAAACCTGCAGAACAGATAACAGTTAATTCAGTAGTCCCTTGCCTCAGGTTTGCACGACACAAAGATGGACAGGGAGGAGAGGAAAAATTAAGTTCAGCAGCAGTTTGGTCCCCAGTGTGATGGACATAAGCTGTGCTGCTCTTCTACTCCTTTAGTACCAGTCAGAAAGCTAGAAGGAGGGGCTCTCAGCAGGAGCCTGTTCTGAGCCTTTTACAGTGCATTAATATCTCTTTCTTTTAAGTCCTCAGCAGCACCTGCAGTTGCTCTTTAAAATGTAGAAGTGAACATTAATTAAAATAACACAACTAATGTGACTAATTTCATCACCAGTCTGGTGTCTAATGCGTACTGATCATGGATTTGCTTCTTCAGAATTGGCAGAGACTCAGTGGACAGAAACACCTGAGCAGGGTTTTTGTATCTCCTGTGAATTTTTGCTACTGATCTTTAAAGTATTACACTGTGCACAATTTAAAATAAGCAGTAGAAATAGTATTTTCAAAGTAGCACAGCACAGATCCTTTTCTCTCTGCTTCCAGGCCTCTCACTCATTTTTCAGGTGGAGATTCTATTGCACAAAGTATGTAGGAACATTGAAGGTGACCCTGGACATATATAGATGATCATTTTAGTACATGTTGGTGTCTCTACAGTGTGCATACTCAGTGTATTTCCAAGGAAAAGCAAAAAAAGACTTAAGGTTCAAAAGATTTTCTAAAGTTAATTGTATTCCTTCCCTGTTGTATAACAACTAATTCATTGTTACTCTGAATTTGTGACTAGAACTGATTTTTTATGCTGAAGCACTTCATATTTTAATTGTAACATGTTTTCAAAATGATGTGTGAATTGATGGTCATCTGTTCTTATTTTACTTATTGATGGTTGATTTGTGTCAGTTTTCTTTCTTTCTGGTAACATTGTAAAAGCCATCAGACTATCTAATTGTTCTTTTAAGTGTTTGAATTTAAACGCTAATCACATATAAATTTTTCTCTCTCAACAGGATGATCTACTACTTGGATCCGTCTGTTCTTTCAGGTGTTTCTTGTTTTGTTATGTTGCTTTGTTTGGCTGACTATCTTGTGCCTGCTCTTGCTCCTCGGATTTTTGGTTCCAGTAAATGGTATGTCGTTTGGAGATTTGATTTACTTTTATTTTAGCCCCATAAGTATATGTGTGTGTGTGTGTGTGTGTGTATTATTTAATGCGTAGACCAAAGGCCATTTGCATCCCATAGGTATAAAGTCTAGGAAGAATAGAAATAGGCACTCGTGCCCTGTGGCATTCCCTTGCTCTTCTGCAATGGCCACTAGGTTACAGTTCCCCGCCATGTGCAAACACAGATGTCTTCCTTCTCACCTTTCTCAGTAATGCTGCCAACAGGATCTTTAGAAAAATCAGTTCTCACTCGTGTGTAAGATCTTCATAGGGGTATAAACAAGTATTTCCTATGACAGCAGTCAAACAGTAGGTGTGGTTCTACAAAGAAACAAGTATTCTTTTATTGATGTTATATATCTGTATCTCAGAACTACCCAACAGTATGTAAACACTTGATTACAGTTGCATTATATCAACACCATTCAGATGTGTGTGTGTGTGTGTGTATCTTTCTTCTTTGTGGTGTCTGTGCCTCACACACTAGGAGCTTTCGCACATGCGCGGTAACGTTCGGAAGATTCTAGAGCTTAGCAGCTTGGCGGGAACCCCTCCCCCATGCCCATACTGAGCATGCTCAGCCCGCCAAGCCAACGGTCTCTCCTCAGTTCTTTCTCATCCGCCATTGCGAACGGAAGGTTCTCTGCTTAGTAGCGCTCTTGGCTGTTCTTCGGACTGTTTTTTCTGGTAATCTTGACTTCGGACTTCGTATATTTGGCTTGGATTTGGTACTTGGATTTTGGTATTTTGGATCTTTTCAACCCCTCCTTCGACTTTTCTTCTTCGGCTCTCTTCTTCTTCGGCCTCCGTCTTCTCCGCCGTCCTCGTGAGTTCCCCCCTCTTGAGCTTTCTTTCGATCTTTGTCTACCTTCTATGTCTGCCTTGTTCAAGGCTTGCGTCACTTATGGTCGCAAGGTTGCTCTGTCAGACGGACATCGTGAGTGCCTTTTTTGCTTGGGAGAGACTCACAACGTCAAGGCTTGTTCCATCTGCTCTGAATTTACTGCCCAGACTCTGCGGAACCGTTCATTTCGTTTGAAGTCCCACTGCTCGGAAGAGTCTCTTCGGGCGAGGGATCAATTAAGTCAGTCATGTCCAAACCATCGACATCGAGCAGACCTGCGACCACATCCTCGTCGGTATCGGCGGCTGCCGTACTGACTACATCAACGGTCTTGGTCTCGGTACCGTCGTCTCGGCCTCCAGTATCGGCCTTATCGCGGATCCCGAGATTACCATCGACCGCGTCAACTTCGAGGGAGGCTCCTGCGGGCTCGCAGGCAGCTAAGTCAATTAAGCCCCTTACTGCTGCCCAGCGTAAGCGACCTGCCCCTCAAGAGGTCTCTATGGAAAAGGAGAAGAAGAAGAAGAAAAAGAAGGAGAAGCAGAGTTCACTCTCCAAGAGGCCCCACCTTCTGACACCTCCTCCGACCCAACAGCCTGGGGACCCAGGTGAAGAGTCGGAACCACAGGACATTCTGGAGGTGTCTGATGAAGAGCAGACCACCGGCTCAGCCGTGCCTTCGGGCCCACCTGTGCTCACTGCTGCGGTATCTCCACCTGGTCATCCAGAAGGGGTGGACCGCCCGGAGGATGTTCCGGCCTCACCTCGGGCCTCGCCCAGTCATCGGGCAGCGTCTGGCAGGAGTGAGTCGCGCTCCCCAGAACGCAGGGTGAGACGTCGATCCCTGCGCCGACAGGAGGCCTACCCGGAGCGGGCCTTGTCCCAGGCCTCGGCTGACTCGCTGTACTCCTCCGCATCACACATTCCGAGGTACGGCCGAGAACATGCCTGGCGGGAGCATCCAGGCTCTTACTGATCTCATTCACCCTCCTATAGAGACAGGTACCACCCGGACGTGAGGCTCTGGTCACCATACTGTTGCTCACGTTCATCATCTTGCAGCAGGTACCACACGCGGTGTCGGGAATCTCCACCTTGCTCGTTCTCGCGGTCTCCGCACTACGAGAGGTCCCGAGAGCGTTCACCCCGTTATCGGGCCGTCTCTCCACCTCCAAGAGTCACCGCGACCGTCTCTCGCCCGGTCGCAGAGCCTGTTCCAGCGCAGACTATGGCCTCGGCTGTTACTGTCACCCAGGCGATCCAGCGCCCACGGCCTGCTGTGGTGCCGATCACAGCAACTCCGGCACCCCAGCTGACGGTTACTCCATCGGTACCGTCTACGGTACCGATGACAGCGACTGCGCCGACGGTGACCTTGGCGCTACCGCCCCAACGGTCATCGAGAGAAAGGTCTCCAGACAGGTCCCCGACTCAGTCTTTGCAGTCCTACGAGACGGACTCGGAGTCCGACGAGTCCACACCCACGTCCCACGAGTCTCCGCCCTTGGTCTTCGGAGAACCTGCACTGGAATCGGCACCGGAAGACGTGAAGCAGTTTTCCAACATCCTCCTTTGGATGGCGACGGCGTTGAGATTGAAGGTCACGGACTCGGTTCCAGCCATGCAGGACCCTGTATTCCATTACGTGGATACCCGCCCACCGTCCACGGCTCCGCTACCGTTCCTGCCGGCCTTGATGGAGGCCCTTAAACATCCATGGGCCAAACTGGCGTCTGCCCAGCCAATCCCTCACCAGCTAGAACACCTATACCGGACCCAGAAGGAGGAGGCCGAATTTCTCTTCACGCATCTGGTGCCCAATTCAATTGTAGTCGAATCTGCTGAGACCAAGGGTGGTAGAAGGGCACATACCACCCCGCCGGATCGAGAGGGCTGCAGGCTGGACACCTTTGGCAGGAGATTTTATTCTGCTTCATCTCTAATTTCCAGGGTGTCCAACACTCAAGCTTGTCTCGCGGCCTATCTGAGGAACCTGCTGGACAAATTCTGTCCTCTTCTGTCCAACCTCCCTGAGGAGAATCGGGCGAGTGCTATGCAGTTCTTTAACGAGGCGGTAGCACTCACCAACCAACAGATCATCTCATCGAGGCACTCAGTGGAGGTAGCGGCACGGGTGATGGTGGACTCTGTTGCCTTGAGACGTTACGCGTGGCTGCGATCGTCTGGCCTGCAAGAAGACAGTGGGAGAAGGATTGAAGACCTTCCTTTTGATGGCCAGGGGTTGTTTAACGCCACGACCCGTCGGTGGACCATCTCGTTAAGGCATGCCTGACGGCAAAGAAGATGGGCATACATCAGCCCCCTCAGCCTCGCCGTAGCTTCGGCTCCTGGTCCTCTTGGCACAGGTCGTCCTCTTTGACCTATCAACCTCACTTGTCCCGTTCGGCTCTGTCCCGCCCGTCGACCTTGTCCTCGGCTCGGAGACCTCTTCAGAGACGCCAGTCTTCTTCTTCGAAGAAGTCTTCGTCCGGGACGAAGTCCCGGTTTTGACTGCCTTCGCAGGTTGCCACCACAGCCACTCTTCAGCCTGCCAGCAGCCCTAGAAGACCAACCGAGCCTGACCCGACATCTCGCTGAATGGCGCCGTATCAACTCGGACTCTTGGGTTCTCTCCATCGTCCGTCTTGGTTACGCCATCGAGTTTGGAAGTATACCTCCGCGAGGCATCTACTATTCCACCCTAGCCAACTCTTCGCTGCTGGAAGAGATCCAGTCCCTGCTGCAAAAAGGAGCGATCGAAGAACTTCCATCCTCGGCCAGTACCACCGACTTCTTCTCCCGGTACTTCACGGTACTGAAATCGGATGGCACCCTACGACCAATCCTGGACCTCAGAGGGGTAAACGAGTACATCTGCCCCAAAAGGTTCAAGATGGTCACTCTGTCTTTGATTCTGCCCTTCGGCGAGGGGACTGGTTCGCTTCCATCGATCTTCGGGATGCTTACTTCCACATCGCCATTCGCCCGCAGCACAGACGGTACCTACGGTTCGCAGTCGACAGTACGTGTTATCAATACAGGGTGCTACCGTTCGGACTCTCCACCGCTCCCAGGGTCTTTACCAAATGCATGGCCCCTGTGGTATTGTACCTGCGGATGAAGGGTGTCTTGATCTACCCTTATCTTGACGATTGGCTGTTGGTGGCATCCTGCAGGCAAAAACTCTACAGGGACATCCACCGGGCTCTTTTTCTTCTAACCCGTCCTGGCCTTCGGGTCAATCCGAAGAAGTCGCACCTCGAGCCGGCGAGGGTCCTCGACTTCATTGGAGTGACCCTGGACTCCGTGTTTGCCAGGGCGTATCTGCCCACGGAGCGTGCACGTACCCTCGGTGTCGGGCCGCATCCGCTTGTCTCGACGCCCCGACAATATCAGCAAGAAAGATCCAGCAACTTCTCGGGTACATGGCCTCGACCACGTCAGTCACCTACCTGTCTCGGCTTCGTACACGTCTGCTTCAGCACTGGTTCGTCAGAGTCTTTGATCTGCTCCTGGATGACCAGAGGTGCCTCCTACGCATTCCTCGACAGGTGCATCGCTCCCTGTTATGGTGGCTGTCCTACTGTCATCTACTGTCAGGGATGCCGTTCCGAGAACCGACCCCTCGGCTCACGGTAACGACAGATGCCTCCCTGTTCGGGTGGGGAGCGCATTGCGGCGATCTCAGAGTCCAGGGATGGTGGATCGACAACGAGACCGGCCTCCATATCAACGCCCTCGAGCTGCTCGCCATCTGGAAAGCTCTCAGGGTATTTCGCAACCAAGTTGCCAGCCGGCCGGTGCTGATCCTGACAGACAACACAACGGCCGTCTGTTATGTCAACAGACAAGGGGGAATTCATTCGACCACTCTCCTCACCATTGCTCTTCAGCTTTGGGACTGGTGCGTGTCGCTTCGAGTCCATCCGGTCGCGGTGCACCTGGCGGGCCAGGAAAACACCACGGCAGACACCCTCAGCAGGGACACCTCGTGCTACCATGAGTGGTCCCTCTCGGATGCGGCATTCCAGATGATACGAGATTGGTGGGGCGAGCTGACGATCGACCTATTTGCCAGCAACCAGAACAGGAAGTGTCATCGGTACTGCTTGAGAGCCAGCCTCGGTGGGGACTCTCTCGGCGATGCCTTCCAGTTCGAGTGGACCGAGGGGCTCCTCTACGCGTTCCCGACGTTTCCTCTTCTGGGTCGAGTGGTCACCAAGATCCTCACGGACCGAGCCGACGTCGTCCTCGTAGCTCCGTATTGGCCGAGGCAACACTGGTTCGGACCCCTGTTTGAGGTTGCTCGCGGTTGACTCCTCAAGCTTCTGGCAGCATCAGATCTCCTGTTGCACTCCGGCGGTCTCGTTCTCCACCCGGACCTGCCGCTCCTGGCCCTGCACACCTGGCGGATAACGCCTTAGAGGACCTGGCCATCCTAGATGTCCTCACCGTGGCCAGGAAGGAGTCGACACGCCGCAACTACCACTACAAATGGCAGAAATTTTTCTCCTTCGCAGAGGCGCGTCGGGAGCCAGTATCACCTGTCAGTCTGCCTACCGTGCTCCATTTTCTTCTCCACCTTCGGCAACAAGGGCTCGCTTTTCCATCCCTGAAGGTGTACCTCGCCGCTATCGTGGCCTATCAGCCGCGGGGGTCCCCTTCAGCAGCGCTCTTCAGGGACACTACCCTCAAGCAGTTTATGAAGGACGTGCAACACCTTTACCCACTGGTGTCGCTGCCGCAACCGCCTTGGTGGCTGTCCTTGGTACTATCGCAGTTGACGCAACTGCCCTTCGAGCCCATGGCAACTGCAGATGACAGGCTCTTGACCATCAAGACTGCTTTCCTGGTAGCTGTCACCTCAGCCAGGCGGGCAAGTGAGCTGACAGCGCTGCGATCTGATGAGCCCTTCTTCATCTTCCACCGAGACAAGGTAGTCCTCCGCCCGGACATTTCCTTCCTGCCCAAGGTGGTATCACCCTTCCACCTTAGCCAGGACATCATCTTACCTGCTTTTTACTCGGACCTGACTACACCTCTGGAGCGCTCCCTGCACTCCCTTGATGTTCATCGGGCCTTGGCGTTCTACACTCACCGGACTGCGCCCTTCCACCAGACACCCCACCTGTTCGTGTGCTATGGTGGGTGTTGAAGAGGCCAGAAGGTATCCACCCAGAGGTTTTCCAAATGGGTGGCCCAGACCATTCTGCTGGCGTACCAACTGGCTAAGCAGCCTCCGCCAGCCTTACTGCGTGCGCATTCCACCAGAGCAGTGGCTTCTTCAGCAGCTCTCCTTCGAGAAGTGGACCTGCAAGAACTGTGCCATGTGGCGACCTGGTCTCAACCCTCGACCTTCGTGCGCCACTACAGACTGGACTGCCGGTCCCGGAGAGATACCTGTTTTGGACGTGCGGTGTTGTCTTCCGTTCTCTAGGACCTGACCCCCCGTCCGACAGGTAAGCTACAAAGTCTCCTAGTGTGTGAGGCACAGAGACCACGAAGAAGAAGAACAGGTTGCTTACCTGTAACCGCGGTTCTTCGAGTGGTCATCTGTGCCCTCACACACACTCGCCCAGCCGTCCCCTCTTTCAGGTCCCTTATTGGCGGACTCTAGAACTGAGGAGAGACCGTTGGCTTGGCGGGCTGAGCATGCTCAGTATGGGCATGGGGGAGGGGTTCCCACCAAGTTGCTAAGCTCTAGAATCTTCCGAATGTTACCGCGCATGCGCGAAAGCTCCTAGTGTGTGAGGGCACAGATGACCACTCGGAGAACCACGGTTACAGGTAAGCAACCTGTTCATCTATCTATCTGTCTGCATACTGAACACTTTTCTGTGGGAAGAAGCTATGCAGCTGCCCAGGCTCATCACTGCCCTGTCAAGTCACGAAATAAATTATTTAAACTAGACCCCCCTCCAAAACACCTACCCCAGTCCTCCCTTAACTAATCCCTGCTGCTTTAAACCTCACTGCTTTTAACTAGTGGCGTGCTGATCAGTAACTCTTGCAACATGCTGGCAAGTAGCCAGATTCACAATTCATGATATCTGGTTCAGAACCTATGTGCCAACTGCAGGTAGATGCATATTTAGTTCGCTGAAAGATATATGAGCCAACTATTTGATTTAGTGATACCAGCAACAAGTAATGAAAGATGAAGATGGCTGAGAATATATCTGTTTTATATGTATGTGACAAACTATAGGTAGGAGGTAGCTGCTTGCCTTTGTGTGTGCGTGTAGGCATGCAGTGTTAAGCATTAAGCTTCAGTAAAAGACACATAGTATATTTTTTTGCTAAAAAGGACTACTGAACAACAGCAGCGATTCCATGAAATCTGCAGCAACCTGGTAAAAACACGGCGTAGGATTGTTGGTTGGTGGAAACGTCTTTTCACGTTTAAGGAGGAGAAGCCTAAAATGGTAAGTTATGTGCCTCTCTGAAGATTTTCAGCCTTGCTGCAAATGTGTTGATCCATAAAATCATTTTGATTTAAATTTATTAAAACAAAGGTTTTCATTTGTTGATCAGAAGCTACATTCTTTCAGATGAGGTTTTTTTTTAATTTTTAATTTTATTTTTAATTTAAAGGTCAACTTCTAATTGAAAACTACCAGTTTCAAAATGCAGATATGAGTAAAAATGTACACATCCTCAGAATAGACTTCTTGTGCCATGGTATCTTGATTTTAGAGTTTTACTTTGGTTTTTGCCTTCCACAGTAGTTTCATATACTGTATCTCCATCATTTTCTCTGGGGTAATTGCTGTAGTATTATATGAATATATGACAAGCCAGTGTGATGTATGGTTTGAGCACTGGACTATGACCCTGGAGATCAGGATTCAGTTCCCCATTTGACCATGGAAATCCACTAGGTGACCTTGGGCATGTCACATACTCTCAGGCCCCAGAAAATCCTGTGATAAATTCACCTTAGAGTTGCCATAAGTCAGAAATCAATCGAAGGCACAACAACAATGTGAATATATTGCCTGTATGTGTTAGGATTTGTCCCCCCTAGATTGCATACAGGAAAACATTAACAAACTAGATCATGGCCCTGCTCATACTTTTTTGGAAGCAAATTCCACTGAAGTGGATGGGAGATATATGTGTTCAGTGTCAGGGTACTAATCAACCATGTGGCCTGAAATAGCAAAGCAGGAAATGCCGAAAGATACTAACATGTCAATTTATCTTTAGAAGATATTTTTAAGAACTAATAACTATATGTTTTATTTTCTAGTACTTCATGACAATGCTGTGTTCTCTGGCTGTGATTGCTTGGATTGGACAACAAGTTCATAATCTCTTCCTCACCTACCTTATTGGTAAGCAGTACACAAAATGGAAAAAAAAGGCAATTAACTTCTTTTTCCATGCTAGTGAATGAGGGTAATGTTTGTCATTTGGAAGTCTGAAGTAATGTAAGTAGAATGTGAATGAAAATTGAGCGAATGTGAGGGACAAACTTGTAAAAGATTATAGCTGATGGTAATTTGTTCTCTCTCTCTCTCTCTCTCTCTCTTTTTTTTAAAAGTGAGCTGCTTCTTGCTGTTTCCTGGATTAAACAAACATGGAATAATTTCAAAATATGCTGGGATGGCAAAAAGGGAGCTCAACAAACTCCTCAAGCACAAAGAGAAGAAAAATGAATGAAGTCCTGTTTGCTGATTAATTCCATAGTATAATTTGTGTTCTGGGAACAATTTAATGAATTATTATGTGTTTAATAGTATAAAAGTGCTTATTTCAGTCATCGCCTTTTAACCTTAAATGAGGTCCCTTCTTCTACAGTTTAAGTAGGAAGTGTGTGGTTCTTCAGTCACACACTCATACAGTCTGCTAACGTGGACAGTTATAGTAAGTGTGACTAAGCAACATAATGTGATATGGTTGTTCAATAATAATTGGTGGTGGCATTTGTGTGAAGATATCCTTTGCTACTATTTCTGGTGGAAAGATGCCGGCTAAAATTTCTATTCCTTTTAAGCATGTTGAGGATTTATTGGACTGTCCATAAATTTGTTTTATGATAAATTTGATGAAATTGAAAAACTTAGGATGTTGTGGGCCAAGGACAATTTAAATAAATAGGACTCCTAAACCCTAGCACCCAAGTTGTCACTAGCTCTGTATACAACTTACTGCACTGAAAGTGTATGGAAAATGGAAGTTTGGATGCATGGACAGTCCATTTTCTTGCTTGTTATTTAAATTGCAATAGTTTTAATATTGTGCAACATGTCTGTAGGGTTTTTTTAATATAGTCTGTAAACAAAATCATGTTGAAAATACTTGATGTATCCATGTTGTCAACAAGTCTATCTGTAGAGTTATTTGTGTTTTCTTAATGCTATGTTGTTTTTGCTAATAATTCACTTTTCTTAAGTAAAACAGTTGTAACCTGTTCAAATGATAAGCATCTTAAGTTTGTGTTTAAAAGACAAACTCCTTTCTTAATTGTAAAAGAATAAACAGTGTTATTGTCAGTTTAAAGAAATACAGAAACCTTGGGAAACCCTGAAGCTTTGCTTTCTTAATTACCTTGTAGGCAGTCTTACTCTCTGAAAAAAAGCATAACAGGAGACCTGGTGCTTCCATTACTGCCTTGTAGGTGGTAGCTCTGTCTCATTCTAAGTTGCCAACATAAGTTCATTATAATTTTTAACTAGATGATGTAATTGAGGGGGGCACAGTTGGGTTAACTACTCTCTTTTTTTACTTCTCTTCTGGTCTGTAGTGGGTCTATAACTGTTAGAAAAAAAGCAATATTTTCCTTTACCTAGAACCAACATGAAAACATAATAGTAACACAGTTATCAAAAATACTTTTGCTCACAGCACTAAGAATTTGCCCCCTCTGCTTATCTTCGGTATGGTGACTAGAAACAGCACCTTTTATTTGGAGGAAAATTGGATGAGGGGAAAAAAATCAAATTAGCGTATCAGTTCCCAAGATATTCTTGATTTATTCCATCAACAAAAATCACTTCCTGTGTACAAACAGTGCATATAGTATTAGTTAAATATTCTAAATGATTTGAGGAAGTTGATCAGTTCTGGCTGCAACACAGACATAAGTTTCTCTAGAAAATTATCTACCTAGTGGTATCAGCTTTCCATGTGTTGAGATGCCTCTATGGGGTAATAGGTATTTTTGAACACAGTCAAGATAGTCTATTTTTCCAAACCAATAAGAACCACTTTCATATTCATTACAGCAACCTTACTAGTCCTCTACTTGTATGAAAATAGATGCTTCAAACCCTACTGGTTATTAGAACAATTGGTAAAAGATGAATTCCTCATGCAAACATGCTAGTGGAGATGTGGCTGAGCTCCCATGCACTGCTGCTTGGATGGCACTGCAGATGGTACATTCACCTTCATGAATGGCTTCTTTTGAACTTTAGATGTGGCACACAGATGTTTGAATAATTGTGAAGACACTTCTGGGTCCTTTGAATTCTGTGGAAGTTATTCATGTGCATGCTATACACACTACTGAGAAAGGAACGTGGTATTAAAGGGAAATTAAAAACCTTCTGTAAAAATAAAAACGACAGGCAACAGGGACTTAAATCAATTTCTTTGAAAATTTTTGTCTTGTCTTCTATATCTTATCCTTCCTGCTTGTTCTTTTCTATATTTGTTTTACACAAGAAACATAAAACTTGAGTAGGAATGCAATGTCATGTGAAGAAAAAAAATGTTGTAGTAGGGAGGATTCATGTGAGGTGGGAAGGCAAAGAAGGGAAAACTCTTGGAGGGAGGGGAAATCGGTGTCATGTATTTGATTTTTTTTTTTGGTCAGTATTGTTCCTTTGACTGTTGATGTGTAATGTAGATTGATGATGAATGTATACCAAGAAACGTATAAAATAAAATTTAAGAGGAAAAAGACAGTGACCTTTTGTTGAACATGTAGGCAAGGTCCCTATTTACTCAGTTACTGTGCATAGAAAAGGTCTTAGAAGCATGGCTCACCAGTGATTCCTTAAATATTTTAAAGACTTTTGCTGAAATCTTTAGATCATCAGGTTATTTTCTACTTTGCATTGTGTTCAGTTGTGTTCTGTATGTTGGCTGCCAAGAGAACTGCCATGACCTTGGAAACTGAAAATATTACATACCTGCTTGAGACATCGCTTTATTTTGTTCTGAAAGTAGAGGTTGCTGTCTCAAGTTTTCTTTGGCACAGATATATATGTAGTGACAAGCTACTTGGTGATGGACAGAGAAGCTCATTATGTTGATAGTTCTTAAAAGAATTGTAAGATGTAATATTTTCCAATGGTGTGATTCCTTTCATAATCTTTTATATCCATAATTTGGGCATATGATTAGCATAAAGTGGGTCTGTACCTATAATATTCATTGTTTAAGTGGGAAGGCACATTGGTGCCATATGACTGGACGAGGTGACTGAAAAGGTCCTGGAATTCAATGACTCAGAGAAAATGACTTGTTAGAACCAGCTCAGAGGATTTCCTAGACAAAGCTTTTTGACTGATAAGGTCACAGTGAATACACAAAAATTCCAGTTAATCATGATTTGTACATAACTGCTATGCTGTAAAGGGCCTCTGTAGAGTTTAACTAGTCTCCATGGAAGGAGTACATTTACTGCACAGAGCAACATTTTGACTGTGCATTTCCTTCCACCGAGTTTGAATCCTACGAATTTTGGGAGACCTTATCCCAAGCCTAGAATGACTCATCCCCGCCCCACATTGTTGTGAAGTAGCACCTGAAGCAATAGGGAAAACCATTTTAAAAAAATGATTTTCCTGGGAAATTACTGCAAATGGGATATATTTTAGTTGTTGCTAACTACCATCAAGTTGACTTCAATTTACGGCAACACTATGAAAGAGAGACTGCCCTCCCAAGTCACCCTATCAAAAGTCCAGCTCAAGATTCAGAGCCATGGCTTTCTTGATTGAGTATAACCATCTGTAATGAGATCTTCCTCTTGTCCATGGTATCTGTAAAACTCTTCTCCAGCACCACATTTCAAATGAGTTGATTTTCTTCCTATCAGTTTTCTTCACTGTCCAGTTTTCACAACCATACAAAGAAATTGGAAATACAATGGCACAGACCATCCTAACTTCAGTATCCAATGATATATCTTTACACTTCAAGATCTTGTCTAGTTCCTTCATAGCTGCCCTTCCAAATCACAGTCATGGGTTTTCATGATAAAAGACATTCAAAAGGGATTTACCGGTGCCTCCATCTGTGATAACAAATGTTAGCTGTGGCGCCACTGCTGTTATCCGTGAGAGATCCTACACCAGTGTCATCTCCCTCTACGCGCTACTGCTGCTGCTCAGTAGTTGTTTGGCACATTTAGTTTTACCCTCAGCAAAAGCGTGTCTGACATAGCAACACTGCAACCATCAGCATAGTCTTGTGCCTCACAGGAGCACACAAGATCTAAATTTTACATGTAAAGATTTACCCCAGATTTGCAAGAAAGTCCATTCACAATCAGATACATCATTCTCAGCGTGCCTCCATTTTTAATTTTCCATAGTCCCCTGTTGAGATTCTACATAAGGGATACAGGGGAAAACTTGACTGATATCTCCTGCTGATTGAAGCAGGGCTAAGCTAATTGTGTCTGCACCCATGCAAACTGGTATAGAAAGGGGGAAGTGCTGAAGACATCCACAACTCTGGAGCTAGCTTCTTAAGTTGACAATAAAGCCTTCCACTTGCTAAGAGCTGGCACCTGAATTTGTTTGCTTTCCTTCTCTTTCCCTTTTTTAAATACATGTCTAAACATGTTTTTTAAATGCATATCTGTTACAGGCTGTTTTTCAGTCTCTTCACAGCACTTAGAAAATTGCAGGCCCTTTATAAACAAAAGTATCCCAAGGTGCTTGAATACAGTCATCCTTCCACATTCACTAAGGTTAGGGGCGCAGGACCCCTGTGAAAGTGGAAAAAATGTGAACTAGGCCCTCCCAAACCATATTTAACACACAAAAGAGTATGATCGCCATATTCAACCCACTGTGTACTCCTCTGAGGCATCAGCGTTCCTGCACAAATCAGAAGTGGGGGGCTGGTGGGGTTTACTCCCACCTCCACTGCTGCCCCATATCATTTTTTAGTAGGGACTTACAAGCCCCGTTTGCAGTTTCTCAGTCTCACGAGGCTTGCAGTCCCTCTTAAAAATGGCACAGGGAAGCAGCAGAGGTGACATCAACTAATCTGTGAATAATCAAATCCGCAAAAGTAAAACCTGCAAATGTGGAGGGCTGATTGTAGTTGGGACCAGTTAATCCCACAGTTAGAGGCAAGGGAGGGACAATTTCACTTCTGAATGCTGTTTCCATGTAAAACTCGTAGCAAACAGAAAAATGGCATAGTGGAGTGGTTAGCTACCCATTCTGGTTATAGTGCACCATTTCTTATATTTTCAATCAGTTTTTAACGAGGAAATTAAAACACAGTCATCTGCTCCCTGCATATGGAAGACAAGTGCAGAGTGGCCTGCACTTTTCGGGATTCTGCCATCTCATTTAACTTCAGGTGTCCAGCCAGTGGGGGAGTGGTGTGGGAGGAGTGGATTGAGCTGCTGGGAATCTTACTTGTCGGTGGGCGGGGGGGGGGGGACAGGGTGAGACTTACTTCCAAGTAAAGGGCTGCATAATGGAAAGGCGACAGCCACGTTTTCAAGTGTAAGCTGAGTATGACTGGGTTTCTTAAGTCTGAGGCCATTTCCGCACTAGACTGTTATAGCGCTATGATTCCACTTTGAACATCCTATGGAATCCTGGGGTTTGCAGTATAGGGAGGGGTAAACTGCAAACCCCAGGATTCCACAGGATGTTGAAAGTGGGATAATAACGCCAGTCCAGTGCGGAAACGGCCTGAGCAGAAGGAGGCATGGCGGGTGGTTTAAGAACTGTTCCTGATACTCCATTTTAAGTTCCACCCTGAGATATGGGTTCTTTTGGGGAACAGATTTCAGTTTCACTGTAAAATCAGCCCACGGGGGCCTTTGCCTAAGCGGGTCTGCGCCTTGCCTCAAAAAGATGGTTTGTTTCAATGTGTCTGAGAGGCTCTGCAGGCAACTCTCGGGAAAAACTCCTCCCCCACCGATTAGCTTTCCGGAAGCGTTTTGGTTGCTATGGGATACAGAGAAGCAAAGACCGCTGGGAGTCTGTTTCCCGGAAGCTCCGGCCTCTTCCTGGCGCCTAATTTAAAGCTATAGAGATTTTAAAAGTAGAGTGCCCTACACTATAGAGATTTTAAAAGTAGAGTGCCCTACCGTTGTCTCTGATTGTAGTTGAGGAAGACGTTGGCCAAATATTTCCGCACGAGTCCGTTATCGCGCGATGATTCCACTTTCAACATCCTATGGAATCCTGAGGTATGCAGTTTAGAGAGGGGCCTTTGAGGCCCCTCCCTGAACTGCAGACCCCAGGATTCCATAGGACGTTGAAAGTGGAATAATAGCTCTATAACAATCTAGTGTGGAAATGGCCTCTGTCGCATCTTGGATATTCATCCTGGAAATATCACCTTCTGTTCGTCTCAAGAAGGAATTATCTACTTCTTCTCTTTCTCTGGGAATCTTCCAAGTTCACCTCCTGAAGCATGAGGCTCTTGTCCCTGTTCTTATGCATCCTAATCCGTCATTAAGGACGCAATCAATTGTGTAACTCCAAACGTGCAACATGGTTCTTGATAGCTTTACTGCTACGTACCACATTTTTCCAAGTATTTCCCTCCTATGTTTAGAAGGTCTTTACACAGAGGTTGGGCAGGCACCTTTCTGGAGTGCTTTTCCTTGTACAGGCTGGCAAGGCAGGGAGTTGGACTAGATGGCCCTCACAGCACTTTCCAATGCTAAGATTCTATGATTCTTTGAAATTACTCTGTTCATCTCTCATTTAACCATGGGCCCAACTACATAAGCTATTTCAGCCTTGGCACTCACAAGAATCATAGAGCTGGAAGAGACCACAACAGGCATTGAGTGCGACATGCAGGAACACACACTCAAAGCACCCCCAACAAATGGCCATCCAACCTGTTTAAACCTCCAAAGCCCACCACACTCCGAGGCAGCATATTCCACTGCAATGGAATTATTTGTTTGTGATGTTGTGAAGATAAAATATGGAAAGAAAAACGATGTGCTGCCTCAAGTTGGTTCAAAGGTGGAGATAAACTCACAGCAGTCCTGCAATGTGGTCCATTATGAATGTTCTAGAGCAGAAGTAGAGCTGAGGCTGCAGACAATTCCCAGTGAAAAACCCTCCATACAAAAGTCCTTAGTACAAAAGACCTGGCAGCCTCCATTAAAAAGTCTGTTTAGCCTCATATCCAAAATTCAGTTGTGGTCAGAACTTGGGTGAAACTCATGCAGACATTTTGTAGTCAATGGTGTAGTATTAAACTGCAAAGTGCAGGCACTCATCATAACAATCCCTATAACACCACCTCAAGACAAATCCAAAAAATCAGGTGACTGTCTTGATCAGTATTTTAAAAATGATTTTCTATTCCCCCCCCCCCATCTCTGTCAGCAGTAGCCACTTCATTAAAGGTAACAAGTCTTCCTGAATCGAGACCAAGTCACCCACAAATACATTTCATTGGAACAGGGACTGTCCATTACAGTACAAGGTTACTGGGAAAATCCATTTTTCCCTAACTAGCGTGACAACTGCAGCTAATTGTAGAAGGCACACATTCCCTGGGCCTTGACTTTGCGAGCGCTGGATCCACTACACGATTGGCTCTGGCAATTTCTGCACCAGACGTTATACCGCTATTATTCCACTTTGAGGCCCCTCCCTAAGCTGCAAACCCCAGGATTCCATAGGATATTGAAAGTGGAATAATAACTCTATAACAATCTCGTGCGGAAACAGCCTTCTTTAAATACGTTAACACTTCAAAACTTACACTGCTGGCCAATTACAGCAGTGTGAAAAATAAAATTTAAAAACCCCAACATTTACCACTGATTCCCTCAAGCTTCCCCACTTCTAATGAATCACAGGCGCACAAAATCGACCCCATCCGCTCGGTTTATTTTTTAAGCTCTTTGGTTTTTTTAGGCCACCAATGAGAATCGGCCGAAGAAAAGGCTCCTCCCCCAAATGCCTCTTAACTCAAAGTGAAGCTGAAAGGGGAACCTCGCGAGACTCTTTGTTGTTATCCTGGCGCCTCGATTTCCCATAATACCCCGCGCGCGGCCAGCCGCCTTCCTTTTTCCGCCATCTTGCTGCACTGGTGAGTACCGAGTGGCTTTCGGTCCCCGGGACCATCCGATCCGTATCGCGTCCATCCTGTCCCCTTAGCCCGTTCCCACCGCAGTTCTTGAAAGACGAGATTTTGCTCGACTCCCAGAACTTATTTGGAGACGCGGGCGCTCGTCCTGGCCTCCTTAGCGGCTGTCAGAAGGGAGGTGGGGGGTGGAGGGAGGTTGCCTGCGAGAGGAGTGAGTGGGGCTTCGAGGCGGCGAGTCCGCCTGGCTGGCTGCGCCTTGCGGTGGCCGGGAGAGGCCTCGGGGTAGCGGCAGGCAGGCAGGCAGGCAGGGAGGAGCGGTGGAGCCGAGCTTGTTGGCTTTCCCGAGCAAGGAACGACGTATGGCGTGGCTGCGGGTTCGCTCCTAGACAAGCCCAGGCTTTCCTTTCCGAATGACTGTCTAAGCCTGGAAGCAAATCTCACGGGATGTAGCATAAAAATGGGGGACATACCGGTCTCCAGATTTTGTTGGAAGAGAGCTATTGATTTTAGGCAGCATAATCGGTGATGAGAGGCGATGGGATTTGTAGTGCCAGCGACTCCAGGGCCGTGGCTGCCGACCCCCCGTGTTGTGATGGGTACGTCGGTGGAAGAACGAATAGGATAGGGCAGTTGTTGGGGACGTAACAAAAATTGTGGTCAAAAACAGACTTGTAAATAAGCTTAGGTAGGGTGGCGGTATTTGCTCCGGAAAAAGATGGCATTCCCTTCTGCTTTGCCGTGTAAAGCACTTGTTGACTAGATCTCTTGTGGAGACAAGTGCAGGGATGGGAAGTGCACATGGTTTCCAGCTTAATGTGCTTTGGAATAGCTTGCCTTGTGGGTATAGGCTTAGGATTTGTGGCCTTACCTTCCAGTTTTTGCACTGCCTGGGTCAAATGCTAGTATTAAAGCTTTAGATGGCGTAAAGGAGGTTTTAAAAACCCATCTCTTGTGGGACTCGTGCATGTAACAGTGTGGTTGGCAAGATTGTATTAAATTCTAAATAGGTAACTGTTGATCTGTTGCAGTTAATGAGACTAGACTTAGTACCATCCACCCAGAGTGTTGCTGAATAATACTACTGCTTATAGAAGCTGGCCAGTGCTCAGTCTGCAGCAGCTTGGCCGGTGGTCATGAGAGTTGTAGTCCAGAATGTCTGAAGGGCTCCAGGTTTCCTAGGTAGTGTTGATACCCTATGTAGCTATTGTAAATGCTAGTCTTTTGTCCTGGGCTGTATCCCTTTAGGATCACACACATCTGTGTTAAGTGAACTTGAATTGGTTAGGAAACTTGGTGGTGAGGGCCTTTGTTTGAATTTGTGTTTCATGTTACCTGAAACTACAAAGAGTCATAATTGGCTCCTGAGTATATACATAGTGACTCCCTTTTGCCCCGTATAGTTGATAATGTGTAGGTGTTGGGATGAAGGTCTTTCTAGAGGTAGAAATCTCAGCACAAGCTATGATTTCAGATCCTTTGCCAGTGGCAAGAGAGAATAACTTTCCTGCAAGCAGTGAATGGACCTTGTAAAAGGGAGATGTAAACTTCTTCTTTTTTTTTGTATTAACGCTGTTGATATGCTGCAGGTAAGTGAAAACTTGTGGACCAAGTTACTTTCGTGACTTGATTGTACAATTTACACTTTATTACTGTTTTGAAAATAGATTAACACTTCTGTTTCCTTTAATGTGGAAATGTTACAATGTTATCATCCCTTTTTTGTTGACTTCCTGATGCAAGAATCTACCTGGGCTTTTAAGTATGCTGGACTTTTCAGTTCCGTCTTTTATCCACACAGGCATCATGGTGCGCATGAATGTTTTGGCAGATGCACTTAAGAGCATCAATAATGCAGAGAAGCGTGGAAAGCGTCAAGTTCTCATTAGACCGTGCTCTAAAGTAATCGTCCGGTTCTTAACTGTGATGATGAAGCATGGTAAGTCTGCAGAATGTATAGGAAAGCCTGTATATTATAATCTGGGAAAGATCCAGATTCGTGGCCATGTAAATTTAGCCTTTTCTCTGTAGGAGAAAATGTGGGTCAATATAGAACATTCAAAATTAAATTGGGATGTGAGTTGAAAGTAGCCTGAAATACTCTGAAATAAAACCTGTCTTAGATGTCTGGTTGATTTTTTTTCTGAAAAGAGTTGGTCAGAATACTTGTGAGGGGTCATCTTTTTTTGGTATACTGATTTGCTCGTTCAAATTAGAAGCATGAACAGTGTTTTTACTTATTTCATGTCTGCCTTGTAATGCGAGGGGTTCAGAGAAGGAACTGCAGTGTTGAGTATTTGGCGAGATGTGGGATGATGATTTGTTTTTGAGTTGGCCATCAAAGCTTACCCAAACATTTAGATCTTAAGAATGTAGGACAAGGGACTGAAAAACATGTATAAGATTCTGCTGTTAGATGACCTTGCAGTGCTACACTTGGTGGTTTTTTTTTTACAGTTCCCACTGCTGCAGAAGAAGCATGGCCTAAAGTTGACCAGATGCATCCCAAAGGGACATGATTGTCTCTTTTGAGACCCATTGTGATTACTGTAGATCAAGATTCCCTAAAGTTTTGCGGGGGAAAAAAAGCCTGGCCAGTGCCTGAAATAAGCCTCCCCGCCCCATGGCCATTAACCCAGCCCACAGGCTTCTGGAGAGGTGAATGGCCAATTTTAGGCCCTTGTTCTGGTTGTGATGCAGTAAAAATGGCATGGTGTCCTTTCAGAGTAAGAAACTCATGGGCAAACAAACCAGAAAAGGCTTGTTTTCACAGTGTTCGGAGCTGAGATGATAGTTAACTACAACAAAACTCAGTTTCACAAGCTAACAGTTAAACTCTCTTTTAAAACTACAGTCCTCCCTCCACATTTGCAGGTTTGACCTTTGCAAATTTGATTATTTGCAAGGCACTTGCCTACGTGCCCCCCCCCCCACATTCTCTTCTTCCCGTTCCCTTGCCCTTTGCCTGGGCATACTGTGCCTTCCTTGTGTGTGCCTGGGCAAAAGGGAATGGGAGAGGGGAACACTGCATGTGGAGAAGGGAGGCACGCACCTGCCTTCCCCCCATGCCCTCGCCTTTTGACCAAGTGTGAAGAATGCATGCTGAGGCAAAAGGCAAGGGCTTGGGAGGGGAAGGCGTGCAAATGCCCCTCCCTCCACTGCCTTTTTCCTGGGCATGGAAAACATACACCAGGGTGAAAGGCAAGGGAATGGGAGGGGGAGCAGTGCACACAGAGAAGGAAGATGCATGTGCGCCTCCCCTCCCTGCCCTGCCTTTTGCCTGGGCGCAGAGAAGGAAGGCATGCACGCCAGGGCAAAAGGCAAGGGAATGGGAGGGGTTAGCCCTGGAAGGGATTGGGGAGAATGCAGGAGGGAATTATTCATGTTTTTTCCACATTCACAAGGATTCTGCACCCTAGACTCTTGCAAAAGTGGAGGGGCCCTGTAGCTTGTTTGGGAGTAGTTAATCCTAGTCCTGGTGTTGGTTGTAATTGAAAAGCAGCTTCTTGCATTTTTGTTTTTATTTTTTTTATCTGTTTGTATGAAGGGAGGGAAGAAGTGGGAACAGGCTTTACGTACTAGCCGACTGCTACTTCCACTTGCGTTTTATTAAAGCAGGGGTTCTAGATCAGTGATGTCCAGAGGCAACTAGTGACTTGCCACAACAGACTTGGCACAACAGAAATTTGAACCCATTTCTAATGGATATCTGTTGACTCTTCCAACAGGAAGAAAACTCTTGACTTTAATGTATAGCTGCTGCAGTGAAATAGCCAGCTGTTCATTGTGGGAAATGGGTCTCTTTAGTCCTGAATAGGCTGTGGTGTTTTGGTTCTCAGTGTTGTGATTGTGTTTGAATAATGGAAAGACTTATATATACTTTAATGCTGCTCTTTAAATTTCAGGTTACATAGGTGAATTTGAGATCATTGATGACCACAGAGCTGGAAAGATTGTTGTTAATCTCACAGGCAGACTCAACAAGGTAGGATCTGATTCGTATGTTAACCACCGTACTCTTTGGGATCACATCTTGGGAGATAGGATTGTGAGGTATTAGGAGCAGGGGAAGGTATAGCCTGTGGACTGCATGTGCAACACCCAGGTCCCTCCAACCACACACCTGAAATTTTTGCTGAGGTTAAGGGCATTTTTTGGGAGGGGACTTAATTATTATGGCGCTGTAGAGGCTTTAAAAGGCTGTAGAGGTATAGAAAAGATGAATAGACCCCACAAACGCTTCCATTTTCAGCAAAAATGTCAGTGGAACTCTGGTGGATTTGTAGGTGCCTTTTAATGTGTTGAAGGTCCAGTGCTGGATGCAAAACTTAAGGTGTGTGGATTGTGTTCTTTAAGCTGTGCATTGCATGTCAGAGAGAGTTTCAGCATTTTGAAGAATCTTATTTATTGACAACAAAAGTGGTCTTTAAAGGAGTTGGAACACACATGTGGATATTGTGTACTTCTACCATAGGAAGGCAATTGTCTTACCTTTGAGTTGATTGCTACAGTTAGAGACTGAAATGTGTTTTTCTTACTGAAGTTCTCTGTCTCATGGCTGCAAGATGTGTGGATCTTTTTTCTTTCTGTGAATGACTGAATAATTTTAGCCTGTCTTTCATATAGTGCTGGAGCATTGGTCTTTCTCCTGTCCAAACATATTGTTTTCAAAGGAAGTATCAAGCCAGTTACCTCAGTTTTACAGACAGTTGTCAGTGTGGAATTTTGTACATATATGTTAAAGTTGTGAACCATTTCTTACTGACATACAAGTAGTGTTATGAAATGGTTCAGAAATTATCCCTACAGCAATAAACAGAATGCTTTTGTGAGATGAACTGACACTCACAAAATAATGAAACTTTAGGGTCTCAGAGAGCTCTTCTTTAAGGCATGATGTTAATAAACTTTAGGGGAGGCTTTGTAGCAATAACATCTTCCTGTTTTTTTCTCATTTGACTAGAGGAGGTAGGCCTTGGTTGGTCCTAATAGAAGGGTTGTGGTACTTCAATGATGCAGTGGGAGACAATAGTGTCTCCTAATGCATGTTTATAAGAAGTCATGATCCTAAAAAGAAATAGCTGTCATCCTGCCAAACACCAATGCAAGCCTCTTGTTGCAGAAATGATACTTACATGTAAACATGTCTTTCAAACAATACAATTCAATAATAATTTTACAGTATCTCTCTTGAAGGGGATTTATTTATTAGTGCTGCCATCTTAATCTTGTATCTGCATACAGTAGCCCACCACATCAGCAAGTTTTACATTTGTGGATTTGTTTATTCACGGATTGTTTGCTGCCACCTCTGCTTGCTGCCTCATCTCTTTTTTAACAGGGTTTTGTAAGCCTTGCCTAGCATTCACAGTCTCACTGTAAGCCTGATGAAACAGAGAAACTGCAAGAGATTGCAAATTCAAGGAGGGGCTTATAAGTCACTATTAAAAATGGCATAGGGCAGCAGCTGAGGCAGAGGCAAGCCCCACCAGCTAGCTGCCCACTTCTGCCTTGTGGCGGAACCCCACCACTTGAAAGGCAGAACCAGGCAGCTGGCGTGCTCCACAACACAGATTCTAATGTATTGTGTAGTGTACATTTGAATCTGCCGTGAGAACATAATTGTGTGTGTGTGTGTGTGTGTGTGTTAAATATGGCTGGAGGGCTTAAATACTGACATTTTCTTCACTTCCATGGGGGTCCTTGCCCCTAACACTTGTGAATATGGAGGGATCATTGTATTTCTAATAGTTTTTGTTGGTGTTTTTTGAGGGACTTGGTATTGTCAGGCAAGTGATCAGAAAGTCTCTGTTTTCGCAGATCTGTTCCTGCTCTGTAATCAGAATCAGGGATCTGTAGCTAGCTTTTGGCACCCAGTCATTTCCCCCCTCATATTGCCGCCTGGCCTCTTCCATACGGCTAGTGGGAGATTTGGGTGCCACCGAAAGTTGAGCTGTCTGGTCAGCTGACCGCTCTGTCCAACAGATTTTCCTACTGTTAGATGAAGGTGTCTGGCAAAGCTTTGTATGCTGTAGAGGAGGGCAGGGGAGCAGGCCAGGTATGTTCAGTGTAGCTACAGCAGCCCACATGTCTTGGCGGCCCAGGTGCTGAAAATTTTCCAAATGGCCTTCCATGTTTGGAGGGATTGCTTGAGCTACCTGTCCACCGCTTTATTGCTGTAGAGGAGGTTAGTTCCTTGTCATGCTTGCCAGGTATAAAGCAAAAATGTACCTATCTAATGTGCAGGCCTACTGCAACTGAATCCCAGCATTCAAGTCAGCTTTGCTCTGTCTCTTGTAAGAATTCTACCAGCTTTGCCCTGGTAGCATAGTAGGCAAGCTTTTGTCAGTAGACAGTTTGTGTCTGCTAGAGTAAGAACATGGTGACAGGTATGTGAAAGTCAATCATTCTCTGTGGCTAGTGGCCAAGACATCATTTGTGTTTAATGAAGTTTTTGTCAGCTCCAGTACATTCAGAGAAGGCATTTCCACATGCGTATATCCTGCCTTGACTTCAGTATCCCAAGGGCAGAATCACTTGGCTACTGAATTTCTCATTGTTTGGTGACATTGGCTATAACTTAATTATATCTCACTTCTGTAAATAATGTGCTGATGGTGCAGTTGAGTATATGTTTGGCAAACCTAATTCTTTAAACCGTTGCCAGGCATGTGCTGAATTCACTTCTGAGATCACCTTACTGAGATCAGGGATGGATAAACTTTGGGATTTTTGAAGCCAACCTCACCCAGCCTAGTGTGGGCTGCCTCCTTAAACAAAACAAGAACTGACCAGAAGTCTGCTTTCCTTTTTTAAAATATCTTTTTGGAGGGCACATCAACATGTAGGAAGCTCTACTTTTTTTAAATGGGAGAGGCTCATTCTGTAGGCATCCTTTTTCCCTGCCAGAAATATTTGGGAGGAGGAGGAGCTGCAAGAGTGGGTGAGTTGAGCATATTGTCTGCCTGTTGGCTGATCCTAGTTTAGCATTTTTTTATCCTGTCTTTCAACATGGAAATCAGAAAGCATACATAGACTTCCAGGGTTATCTCTGGACCCAGCCCTGCATAGCTTCAGGAAAACAGCTGCCTCACACATCTTGTGACTATTCCCTTGAGAATTTTTGCAGAATTGCGTGAACTATTCCGTAAATATCAGTCCCTGAATCCAAAACTGTTTCTTATATTCAGGCAAATCTGCATTAACTTGAGTAGCACTACAGTATTCCTAGACTTAATTTTATCCAAAAGATTTGATGTCACACCCTTTCAGGTGTAGGATAGCTTAGTAGTAGTACTGAGATGATGTAAGTAATGGCACTCGGAGGAAGAACACTTATGTTGGCCTCTCTTCTTATGTTGTTTGACAGTGTGGTGTGATCAGCCCCAGATTTGATGTCCAGCTGAAGGATTTGGAAAAGTGGCAGAACAACCTGCTGCCTTCTCGTCAGTTCGGGTAAGTGTCAACAGAACCGAGGTTCTGTAAAAATCAGTGTGAATTTATTCTATCAAATTAATATACCATAACAAATATCTGAGTAACTTAACAATATAGATCCAATGTAATACAATACAGTATATTAGCATACTAACAGCTGCTTTTCAGAACAATGGTTAAAACCTTGGATAGACTATAGAAAGGAAAAGTCCCTTGTTATCAACTTCAGAGCAGGAAAAACTTCATGCCAGATAACGAAGCTGACATTAGCACTTGACTTGTTAACTTTGTTATATGTTTAACATTATGCATTGAGTCCTGTAGAATTGATCTCACAGTAATCTCTATGCAGTCTTATTCCTAGTCATGTCACACATGTGTTTAGCTTTTGGCCTAGTGTGTTCTCTTAGTACATGTTGCCTGTGCAAACAAGGCTAAATTCCTCTTTCTGAATTGACAAATAGGATTTCTATTTCTAACACATTGTTTTCCTTCTCTTTGAATAGATTCATTGTGCTGACAACTTCAGCTGGCATCATGGACCACGAGGAAGCTAGGCGAAAACACACAGGAGGAAAAATCCTGGGATTCTTTTTCTAAACTTGTAAAAAAAAACAGGCATCCTAATAAATTGTTCAAATGGACTCTTTGCTGCTAGTGTCATAAAAGTTAGCCTTCGTTCACTGAGGGCCTTTCATGTGTATCCGATTCTTATATAACCCTAGCTGGACAACAGCATACATACTGCATTGTGAACTATCAGTAAGCCTCCCTTGTGGACACCTAGAATCATAGAATTAGAGAAGTGGAGTGACTCCCAAGGGTAATGTAGTCCTACATCTTCCTTGCAGGAATCCACACCAAACACCCTTGAGAGTTGGCCATTCAGCCTCTGTTTAAAAACGTCCAGTAAAGGAAAGTTTGCCTATACCTAGTGCTACTGTTTCTCTTTAAAGTGGGTCAGATTGCACTAGTCTTTTAGTGAATCTCAAGATGAATCTGCCTAGCAAAGGCAGGAAAAAAGGCATAGGTAATCCATGTGCAGATACTTGGGACTTTTCTCTGCTGGCCATTTGTATAGAATATGTATGGCTGAAGTACATAAGCAAATCTTGGACTCGTGCACAGCTCCCTGCTAAACTGGGATAACCATATCTAAGCTTTAAATATCCTGCTTACATCTGCTAGGCAGCACAAGGAGAAGATACTGTTTTGGCATGGAGCAGGCTTATTTGGGAGGGAATGAAACTGAGAAATGCTTCTGTTGCATCTCCAGTGGCCAAGTCTACTCCAGGTCTTCAGAAATGGTGGCCCTCTAGAGATTGGGAGTGCAAATCCCTCGCCTAGTGCTTTTGGGTGGTGCAGACCAAAGCAACTGCAAAGCAACAGTTCCTCAGACTTAGTCTACAGATTGGGATGCATTATAAATTGTCTACAGTATCCTCCCCGCTGCTTTGATTCTCTAGACGTATACACAGGTGTGTGCGTTTATATATAACTCGGCAGTGTTCTCCAACTAGCCATTTTTGCAATCTCAAGCACACAAAATAATTTCAAATATTACAGAAAAATATAACGCCCTGATGCAAGCCTTCCAGGAACAAGGTTATGTCCTTTTCATCACTTCAGACAAACACCCTACAATGTCTGCATGTTGCGGGGATGGGCACACGTTAGGTTCCACTGGGGTGAAATCTACACCAATGCCTTACATAGCTGACCATCCTCGTGTATTAGGTACATAGCTGCTTTATATTGAATGGATGTTTCCAGTTTTTCTCATTGGAGGGAAGTTCCGTTGCAAGAACCAAATTGCAATCCTCCCTCCACATTCATGGGTGTGACCTTCCTGAATTTGATTATTGGAGAAGTGGCTGTACCTCTCCTTTCCTGTCCCTTTACCATTTGCCTCAGCACAAGTTCTCAGCACTGGGGTCAGAGGCAGGGGGATGGGAGGGGGAGCTCTGGAGGGCAGAAGGAAAGAGTACTGCCCTCCTCTCCCCATTGTCTTATCTTTTGCCTTGGTGCAAGTTCCTTCGTCCTTCCTGAGCTCTTCTGTCCCATCCCCTTGCCTCTGGCCCTGATATAGAGAAGGAAGGCTAGTGTGCCAGGATAAAATGTAAGAGAAGCCCCAGAAGGGAATGTTTTGTTTTTTTTTTTACAATTTTTCCATTGTCAGTAAGGTTCTGTGCCCTGAACCTTTGCGAATATGAAGAGGCTACTGTATTTCATTCAAGTTGTGTCTGGTCATTCTATTTTTTTATTGCATTCGATGAAGGGTCTTGTGGAAGAGGTTTGGCTGAAGAAGACCTAACCTACCAGCATATGGTTTCTCCTATGCAATTATGTTACAGAGTGTTAGAACACAGCAGTGCTAGAATGCAGCATTTCTTGTAAGTTTGGACATGATTCATCTGTCCTATCAGTGAGCTCTAGTGGCATTTATGATTGGCATCTCTCATGCTCCTTTTTATCTTAACCTGTGATGTTGATGGAATTTCAAAAAGGGTGTTTTTGGAGTGGAGGGCAATTGCCAGACATGGCCGTGGGATTCTGAAATTTATATTTAAAATCTGCATTTTTAAAAAATATCTTTGGAGTTTTAGATGTGGTGATTGCCTCCAGGTTCACCCTGTGAGCTTGGGATGGGCATGAAATTGATTCCAGGTGTTGCTCCTCAAAATTTCACACTGTGATCTCCTGTATCACATTACTTCAGTTGACAGGGATAACTTCTTAAGCCTGCATTCCTGTTTTGAAAATGAGGCACAGGGGTTACTGGGGCTGTCTCTGTTACCACCAGCATCCCTCAGAAGCTGCTGATTTCACTTTTTAGTACAGGGCTCTGTGATTTTGTGTTGTGTGCTGTCAGGTCATTTACAACTTAAGGCAATCCTAAGATGAAACTATCATGGAGTTTTCTTGGCAAGGTTTGTTCAGAGGAGGTTTGTCTTTGCCTTCCTCTGAGGCTGAGGGAGTGTGACTTGCCCAAGGTCAACTCAGGGATCCAAACCTGGGTCTCCAGAGTCATCCATTGCTCAAACCACCACTCTACACAGGTTCTTATAGAACACGATTTCCATTTGTTCACTGTTCCTAAGTTTAAGAGACTAATTTTACTTCTGTAGCTGAGAGACCTGTTTCAACAGACATGAAAACCGCAACCAGTAGAGGATGAAGATATCCTGGTGGTTTGTCCCACTGGCTCTGATGGGCTGAAAAACACCAGTGAGGTTCACATTGCCCTCTGTAGTGGGACAGCAAAGGCTGGAAGACACCAATTTGTTTTCTTGTCTGCACTCCAATCAGATCTCTTGTCTCTTAGCTAGCTGACTTCCCTCAGCTATTATCCAGGAACCTTTTCTTTACCTTTCTCTTATCAAAAGTAAGCTTTTTTCATCTGCTGCTGTCTCTTTCCCCGTTTCCTATTTTGCCCCCCAGTGCTGATTCTGGCAATGGCTGTACAGCATGGTGAGACAGGACAGTGGGGAGCCATCAGGTGATTATAGACTCATACTTCTTAAGCCAAACCGCTTGGAAACAATATGGCAGCTCTGAATTTGAGGTTCTACCTTGGATTTAGATGACTGAACATCTGCTGGCCTGTTGGCTATTGCCGCTTCCATTGTGCAAGACACAGTGGTGGGTTGCCTGTGTCTCTGCATAGACTGGCCTTGAACTAAGAAACCCACAGCTTTCATCCTCACTCCCTGTGCCTGTTATAGAATGGCAGATCTCCACTCTTAACTGACCCAATGGATTGGGGTCCTCGTGTCCTCCAAAGTGGGATAAGATGGGACTGGTGGCAGCATCAGCAGTGGTGGCAGGCTTTTCTCCTATGCAGCAGGTTTGACCACCAAGGCCTTATCTTTGACATCTAGAAGGAAAACCCCTTGTGCTCTGCAAAATATGCTGCTGGCACCTCTCCCCCTAACTTGACAATACCAGAGTTGGAGAGGAGATGTAGGTTGCAATCAGCCTTTTGCAGATATCTTGTGGGTACCATCTAGCACACACCGGGTGGGAAAAGAAAAAAGGCAGGCAGATGACCATTTCGGGTGCTTCTGACCAGGAGTGCCCTGTTCCACTTGATGGAAGCTCCAAGGAGCAAGAACACCACCCATTGCCAAAAATTCGTGAATTTTGGAGGGCAGAAAATCCTGCTGCTCATCCCCTACTTTGGAGGAGGATTCTCCACTCATCAGGAAAGTGGTTTCTTCTGCCTCCCCCTTCTTCTATGACAAGCAAGAATTAGTGGCTGAAGAGGGGGTTCCTATCCCTGTGTAGCCTTCCACCATTAGACTAAGGAAAAGGAGTTCTTAATTCTTTTAGCCAAGGCTATTAAGACGTAGATTTGAACTGCTTTGAGTTACAGGGAAAAGCTGAGCAAACAATTCTTCCCAAAGAGTAGAGGAAATCTTTAGGAGTGTCACCCCTCAAATGCCTGACATGCCATTCCCAAAGAATGTACTGGAACTGATAAAGGAGGAATTGGACACACCTGCTGCTTCCAGACCTGGCTCAAAAGTTAAATATTCTTTACTGCAGACATTTCTCACCTAAGCTCTAGGTCCTCCTAGTGGACACACCAGTTTCTATCTTCATTGCATTCTGCCCATATACCAAGGATGGGGAGGACACCCTAAGATGTCAGGAGGACCAAAGAGCCCAGGCTGCACTTCAGAAAGCACATGATGCCTCCTTCCCAACCATTCAGTCTGTATATAGCACCTGGGTCATGGTATGTGCCTCTTAGCTGCATAGTTCCTTGCCAAGCTTTCAAAAAATCAACAGGGAATCAACACATTTTCAAAGTTGGCTGCCTTCACAAAAGAAACCATGGTCATGCTTAGGTCCATGGTAGAGTGTAAGAAAGCTAACATACCTATATACAGACAAATTTTACTGAAACTTTGACAGACCAACTCCTGCACCAGACATGCCTCCTTGATTGGCACCAAACTTTTTGATGACTGCCTTGGAGTCAGCTACTCGAAATGAAAGACAACAAGAAGGCTAGCTGCAGCCCTTCAAAAGGATGCCATGAGAACCTCCACTTAGGGAGCTTGTCTTATCTTTCCTTTCATCTCCAGTTTAAATCCAGGGATTTCAGGAACCCAGATGCCCATTGGCATGATGAGAACCCCCCCCCCCCAAATAGACAGTGGCCAGTGTTCCCATAGAACCAGTTCTGAAAACTATACTAATAATTCTGCCTCTATTCAAACCAGCCCCCCACCTGATGTCAGTCTCCACTTCAAAGGGTGGGGGGGAATCTGCAATATTTCAGATGTGGTCCCAGACAACTTCAGACAGGTGGCTCCTCCAAGCTATCAAAGGTGGCTATTTTGTACACTTTATCCACTCCCCTCAACATTTTCCCATCACTTTGCTGAAGTCAAAGAGAGCAGAGAAACACACCCTAAGGGCACAGACCACCTTCTTGAAATAGAAAGTTTAAATCAGTTTTTCCCATTGTGATGCTCTCTGGATGTTTTGTTTTTTATTTCAATTCCCATTGTTCACAGTGGCCAGGAGTTCTGGTGTTACCCCAAAACGTGCATGACTCAGGGGTCCACCCCCTATGCCAGTACCTCCGTGTGACAGAGGGGAATTAATTAGCTCAAAATTAGGAGGCCTGCAAGAGGGGGGATAACCTAATGAGATCTTTCCACCAATGTTTATGGGTCTTGCAGGAAAGAACCAGCCAGAGTTTCCAAAATAAGCTAAAATGTGTTTTATTGAAGATACACACACGCACTTGCACAAGAGCTAACTGAAGGAAAAGAGAGGAAAGTTGTGGATAGAGGAATTTTAAGGTTTGGGTGATAATTACCAATCCAGAGAGCTGCAAAGAAAGCAGCAATGTTGCTTAGATGGACAGTACTCATTTAGGAATCAGAGTGACAGCATGGCGACCAGCAAGCAAAGTACTGCATCTGACTGCTCAAAATGGAGGGCTTATATACCCAAAAACTACCCTGCGGGTATGGGTGTGAATGGCTCTCCCAGGCAAGTGGACAGTGGGAGTTGCAACACAGACAATGGGTCCGGATGGAGTTAATGATCTTGGTATTTAGGTGACAAAGAGGTAATGGCTGTCATAATAGCTCTGTACGGTGGAGAGGTTTGGGTGACAATGCAGGGAAATGTACAGGTGTGAGGGAGCAGGGCTGAAACAGTCATTGTTTTAGTGGGAGCTTCCCTTTAACCATTGTATGCTCAGAGATGTTCCAGCTTCAGCTTATTGTCTCTGGAGCAACTTTGTAATTTGCCTGACAATGACTTCAGCTGCACCTAGAGGAGTATTGGCTAACTTGCCTTGCAATCTCACGTGTTCGTTCAGTAATTTTCCTCTTTCCAGCATGACCTTCCAGTCACTTCAGGTTCTATTTTATATCACTGCCAATTAATGTAATTTGCCAATTACATAATATTTCATCAATTAAACCATAGCAATCTTTGGAGGTGTGTGGGGTCATAACACTAGGAGTCACAATCTAAAAAGATTTTGAGGACACCAGCTTGAGAAGCGGTGATGTAAATCAAAGAGCTTTTGGCTGGATTGTAATAAAAAATGAATGAATCCAAGGGCTGAGTTCAGGTTTAGTCTTAGGATATGTTCACTGAAATTAAAGATTCTTAGCTATGACTAAGATAAATGCCATTTATTTGAATGCGCCTATTGTATATGTGGTTGAGTGTGAATCCAACACATAGAATTGGGAGGAGGCTCATATGCATCTAGCCCTTCCGCCCTGCTACAGTATCTTTCTCAGTTGGCTACCCAGCCTTATGTTTATTTCAAACCTCTAGCAAGGGAATATCTACTAGCATGTCCCAAGGAAGTTCCCTCCATTGTCTTGCAGGCTTATACCAGTAGGCAGTTCTTAATCTTTTGTCTGGGGTGGGCAGCTGTGGTCTTCCAGATGATGCTGGGTTGCGTACTACAACATTCCCCACCATTGGCCATTCCAGCTAGGACTGTGAAATTTGCAGTCCAGCAAGATATGAAGGTCAACAATTTAAGCAAGATCTCCTTTTTTGTAACTTGAACTTGTTCACCAAGCCTTCCTTCTGGAAGAACAGAAAACTGATATTCCACTGCATGACCACTGTTACCAGGTCATACAGCCCACACCTTGATATGGTTTAATCAGTAAAATATGATTTAATTTGCAAGATATATTAATTGGCATTGATATAAAATATGCCCTGCTATGGCTGTATGGCTAAGCTGGACAAGGGAAAAGGACTGTCCAAACGCATGTGCTACAAGTTAGGTCAGAAAACACCTCTAGGCCTAGCCAAGTCATAGTCAAGAAATCACTTGTGTGACTAATTCCCTCAATGAAACACAATTAAGCTTACTTTTGGACTTGTGGCTGATTTCTCTCTGCAGAAGAACTGGTAAACTTTGGTGTAAAAGATATTGTTAGGTTACCCCACTCTCACAGGCCTCCTAATTTGAGCTAATAATTCCCCATCTTTGCATGGAGGTACTGGGTGGACCTCTGAGTCACCCATGTTTTGGGGATAACAATGTGGAAAGTGTAGCCCTCCAGAAGTTATTCAGTGGCTACTCCCAGCATCCCTTACTACTGGCTATACTGGTACGACTGATTGAGAATTGCATTCCAGCAATACCTGGAGAGCCCACTCCTGACCTATGCCTCAGAAGTTCAAATGTTTGAAGATGGCTGTCATCAGAGGTGAAATGGAGGCATGCTTCAAGAAGAGTCCCAACCATCCACTCAAAGACAGGCACTTGTAGTGAGCTGTATCAACACAACCCAGTTTAAGTCATTTGCTGTCTCCACCAGAGGAAACTCTTCTGTAAAGTTAACAGCCTGTTCAAGACTAAGTCTCCCTCCCAAATAGTTTGTATGATAATGAGGGTTACTCATAACAGTACAATATTGCCAAGAGAATCCATCTTTCCTCCAGTTATCCTGAGGACCGAAGCTAAGGTGAGAGGAAACAGGGAATTCTGGATGGGATAGTGGGGGATGTCATTACCCCTGCTATTCAAAGTGTGCTGAGTCTGGGAGCCCCATCCCTACTATGCTTTCAGCTATTATGCTTGCAATGGTGCAATATTAGTCTATTGTACTGTTCTGCATCTTCCTAAACTACAATTTGTTACTGCCCTGGTTAGTCCGAGCTTTGGGGATATTAAAAGATATCCCTTGATATCACAATTCGGCTTCACTTCTCTATTCCTCTACATGTGCTTGCGAGGCCACCGGACAAGCACGTAAACAAGCTTGGCCGTTAATAGCTGTAATATTCAAACTACAATACAGGCAGGCCAGAAATAGCTGACTCACTGCTTGAGGAGACCTCCAGGCCAGTATTCTAATGAAGTATGGACGCCACTTACAAAAGAGCCTCTGCCCCGCCATGGCAGCTTGATGGGTAAACTATGCAATACCCAAGTACTCTGCGTCTGCATACTGGCTACTCTATTGAGAACCGCTACGATAACTCAATTATTCAGATCCTGACCTTTCGGAGGCTTTGTCTCCAACTCCAAATCTATGGTTTTCCCCCAAGTACGGCATAGCCTGCAGTCACAATTCTCCTTATAAAAACCCTTGATTCCGAGACTTTCCTCGGATCGCTCCCGAGTTTCATCCCGCCTTACTGTTGCTTTGCTTGGCGAGCCTCCCCTCAGCTCCACGTGCTGAGCTACATCGCACCCCAGCTTCGCTCTCTATTTTTCCGGGCTTCAGGACAGGTGAAGTATCACCCAAACCAGCAATCCCTCTAAAAATCCCTCTATACCACTCCAACCTTTATTTTCTTTAGTTATCTTGTATGAGTGTGTCGCATACACTGTTTTGCTTGTATTTAATAAGCATCATTTATTATTTCAACTCTTGTGTTCTCCTTGACTCAACCCGACCCCAGAGACATAGGGTTCAAGATCTCGCTACGTTACCCTGCCTCTCGTAACGCTAAGCAGTGCTCTGAGCTAATTTTCCCCAACTTCAGTGGAGCACATTTTGGTGTCCCTCCCGGGACCCCCAGTTCACAGGGTAACAAATTCTTCATGTTAATCTTTTTTGTTCTTTCATACCTGAGGTAGTTTCCAAGAAGGTGGAAAAGAGATGATGTGAACTGCCATGAACTCCAGGAAGCGGCATACCTGTGCCATCTGCACAAATAACCAATAAAATATTCATCATATTTTCTCTACAGTCAGTCATCAGCTATGTGACAAATCTGTGACAGGCTAGACTTTGAACTATTTCTCTTGCGTGGGTCTTTAAAATGTTATTTTATGGGCATAGATAGAGTATTTTCTCTCTCTTTCTTGCAGAAGCATGAGTCAGAATCCCTTGGCTATTAAAAATAATCCCAGTAGTTTATGTCTTCCACATGTTCCTGGGTTGCATTAATTGCCTGACAACTAGAAACTGCCTGGCTTTTACCCTTCTGTCTCAATCTGCTGGCAGAGCTGTGGAAAAGTTACATTTTTGACTTAAACTTCCAGAATCCCTAGCCAAATTGGCCATGATAATTGGGGATTTTAGGCGTTGTGATGCAAAACTTACTTTTCCAAAGCTCTAAGCTGGATAATAACAAAATATTTACCCGCTAGTAGTTTTGGGACTAGGAATCAGAAAACGCAACAGTGAGAACAACACCATTTTTCAAGGTTAAATGGTTGAAATACCTCCCCAGTCTATTAAGTAGATACAGAAAAAAAAACAACCCTAGAATACTGCCAGCCTGCACATTTGCTGGGGTTAGGGACGCAGGGCCCCTCACAAAAGCAGAAAAATTGCAAATATCAAAAGTGGCGTATGCATGTGTGGAAAGGGGGCCAAGGCATGGTGGAGAGAATGGGCACCCAGGGTCCAAGCCAGGGGAAGGAGTGGGTTGGCATGGCGGCACTCTACTCCCTCTCCCTCACTCATCGCCTTCCTTGGGTGTGTGTGTGTGGTGCCTTGGGAGAGGGTTTGGGGTGCTGAGAAATTGAGCTGTGAGCCATCCTCAGCTGGCCAGACAGTGCCTGGTGGGGTTGGAGAAGGAGGAGGACTAGAGGTGGGTTTTGAAAGGGCTGCGTGGCCTGATCGGAGTCACTGAGAGGGAGGTTCCCCAGAAAAGAAGCACCTGAAGTTGGGGGCAGGGGTTGGAGAAACTCACAAATGATTAAATCCATGAATGTTAAACCCACGAATATGGAGGACTTACTGTAATATTTTACATAATAAGAGTCATATTACATATTAAAAGCCAACATTGTGCTTTGCCTATTTGCTTCATAAGGGAAAACAGATTAGGAGTTTAAAATGATTTCAAAGTTTTAAAGTTTACATATCATTTTAAATCATAAAGGAGTTTCATTTAGCTCTGACTGGAGAGTTGTGATCAATTTGCTGTATATTTCAGTATCCAAAACCAATGAAACTGGGACTGTCTTCTCCTCCCCCCTCCCGGTGTAAGAAAAACCTGCTCCGCGGTGTTTCCTGGCCCGCACGGGCCACGAGAAGAAGCAGGGACTGTTAGTCTGGGGGGAAGCTGCTGGATGGACCCAGTGAAAATACACCACTGGACCCTGACCCTACGTGTCTTGCTTGACCAAGGGCAGTCTGAAGGGATGGCCTGTCTAGTTCAAAGAAAGAGAATTACAAGAAGGGAAGGATCGGCTGGGGGATGTGTCCCTTCAGTTTTTCATCCACAGTTTGCATCTGGACAGCAGGCCAAGCAGGCAGTTCACCTGTTCCTAGCCTTGCCCCACTGTGGTGGAATGGATCGCATTTCTACTCGAATTATACTAAACATGTCCACATATTCAAAGTTGGTGTCCACTCTTGTTCTTGACAATGTAGAAGTGACTGTCCTTCTCTGCTATGGACAACTGTAGACATTCACACGCTTCCCTCGCTTGCCCTGCCCCTCTCACCAGGAAGCCTTGCTTTGCACATGAATAAGCTGCAAGCACAAAACAGCCACACGTTTTCTTTGTGGTAGGTTGATATTTTGTCATGCCTGTTTTTTATTCCTGCCACTGTGGATTTTTCCTCCTTCTAAAAGGAGCATCTCTTCCCTTGTGCCTGGTTTACCCCAACCGTGCAAATATTCCCAGGACTTAATCACTCCGTGAGTCTTTAATCTCTCTGTAAGACTTTATCTATCTCTAAAGAATATGAAAATACAGTATCCCCTCAACTTTCACGAGGGTTCAGACCACAGAACCCTTGGGAAAGTAAAAAAACCGCGAATACCTCCCCCTCATCCAAGTGAGTGCTCCTCCTCTCATTCCCTTCCAGGGATTCCCCCCCCACCATTCACTTGTGTTTTGCCCAGCTGTGCTGCCTTCCAGGCTCATGGGCAACCGCTAAGTGAATGGGAGGGAGCAGTAGACACCTGGGTGCTTTCCCCCGCATTGCACTTGTATTTCACCCGGCTGCACTGCCTTCCAGGCTCATGGGCAATAGGCAAGTGAATAGGAGAGAGCAGCATCATGACCAGAGAAGGCGTGTGTGTGTGGCTGCTCCTTGCCATTCGTTTGTTTTTTGTCCGGGTCCGTGCAACGAAGGCACATGGACCCAGACAAAAGGTAGGGGAATGGCGGGGGGAAGCTAGCAGATGCCTCACAAATAATCAAGTTTGTGAAAGTCAAACCCACAAATGTGGAGAGAGGACTGTAATTATGGTGTGTGTATTTTATTTCCAATAAAATTGTCAGTCATACCCATTGTTGCTTCTTATCTTTCTCACTCTTTCTCTCACGGGCTGAAATAGAGCCCTATTGCTTTCAAAATATCTCCTTGTTCCTAGGCCTTAGAGCTTTTGGGAAGCCTGCCCAGACCTCTAGTACCATTCCTCCTCCTTTCCCTTCCTCCTTCTCTTTCTTTTATTCAAGGCTTCTGGAATTCTTCCTGGAATTTATGTCCTTGCTTTTGGGTTTGCATTTAGAGATGCAAACAATGGCGGGGAGGGAGGGGCTCTGAGAGACTAAGAAATGCCTTCCAACAAAGATGCACAGACTCCAGGAGTCCAGCAGCCCCAAAAGCACATCACAACATTCAGAGCAAACAAAAGCATCTTTGAGACAGCTAGCGTGGCACAGCAGTCAGTGATGGAGGGGGAGCTGGAAGATCCAGGTTCAAGTCTCTACTGTGCCATGAAATGTACTCTCTCTCTCACACACCTCCACGCACACACATGCACACACAAAGCGTAATCTATTTTGCATGGTTGTGGTGGATAAAATGGAGGGGACAAAAAACTATGTATGCCATCATGAATTAACCGGAGAGAAAAACTGGATATAAATGTAAATAATGAGTTTGCCATTGTGGCTTATGTGTTGGATGATGACTCCAGAGGCCAGGGTTTGATTATCCATGCAGCCATGGACTCCTACTGGGTGATCTTGGTCACATCACACACCCTCAGCCCCAGAAAACCCCATGATAGATTTGTCTTAAGGTCTCCATAAGTCAGAAATGACTTGAAGGCACACAACAGCAACAGCAATGAAGAGAGAGGTGCCATCCCATCATCAGCTGCCAGAAGTGTCTGCTGTTCACACTGCCTAATAGTAGGGCTGCCCCTGCAAAGATTCCAGAGCCTTGTTTAATATACATCAAGACAGAAAGGAAAAGGGCAGTGTGTGTGTGAGAAAAGTCGCCTGTCAACTTATGGCAACCCCATGAATTTCATAGGATTTTCTTAGGGAAGGAATACTGGGAAGTGGTTTTGCCAGGCGGTCTACAGTAACTCTGTGTCTGGTGTAGAGCAGCTGCTAGTTGGGCCATGTGACTTAGGAACAGGGCAGCTGTGAAGGTTTCTGCAGCCACTGGAGAGGTGATTCTGGGTCCAATTCTAATTCTTCAAATGCAGATCTTGATCTGGGTGCTTGAAAGGAGAAATCTGATATAGTCTTCAGGTTCCTCAAAATGCCGTTCAACAGACCATAGGAAGGTAGCCTAAAGCACCTCTTATTTGCTCCATATTTCATGGTATGCTATTGGGGCTGTATTTCTAATTTTATTATGAACCATCCTGGACTCAGTTTTCGATGGAAAGAAAGGAACCATACAAATATGAAGAGTGGATTTGAAAGAAGTCTAAAGAAGATTTACTGGTGGTAAATCTCACAAATCCTGGGGATTCATCAATGTGCTGTCTTCCCACCCATCCCTGCCCAAACCTCCTCTCAGGCCGTTTCCACCCTACGCTGTTATAGTGCCATCATTCTACTTTCAACATCTTCTGGAATCCTGGGGTTTGCAGTTTAGGGAGGGACATTTAGAATTCTCAACCAGAATGCTCTTCAGCCTCAGTCAACTGCAAACCCCCAAATTCCACAGGATGTTGGAAGTGGAATAATATCACTATAACAGTGTAGGGAGGAAATGGCCCTAGTCTGGGCTGTATTAACCAAGATCAGCCTACTTATCCTGCTTATCCACTTGTCTTACAGTTGTCTGCCCTGATTGGAAGCACCTCTTCAGAGTTTCCAGCAGAGAACACTCTTTCCCATCACTTGTTGCCTGATCCTTTTAATGAGAGAGGGGTGAGACAGAAGATGCCACTTTCTGAAGACAAGGGGCATGCCCTACTCATCAACTACAGTCCCCCTGTTTATAACAGGATGTTGTTTTCTACTAGGTCAGACTGCAGGATCCTCTTGGCCAAAGTTATCCACTATACAGGGTCTCAAGCAAAAAGAAGTCTTCCCATCATCAGGTGGGATCTTTGGTCCTCCCCAACACTTTTTTTTTTGATGGTAACTCACCAAGACTTTCAGCATTTGTCCTGCTGAAGGGAGCTTTGGGGAACTGAACTCCAAAATATCTGGGAGAGAGGGAAGTCTCCTGACCCTGGCTGTAGTATGTGCTGTTCACTCATGACAACCAATGTGAAACTTTCCTGTGTTAATTTGCTGCTCTAATAAGGAACCAAACGATGGAAGTACAGAGAATACACTAACAAGACCCAGATAAAGAATAGGTATGGCCTTCCAGATGTTATTGGATGCAGCTCCTATCAGCCATAGCCAGTGGTGAAGAATGATGGGTGTTACAGTCCAATATATCCAGAGGGGCGCACATTTCTTGCCCTCTGACCTGGACAGTTGCATTATTGTAGGATTCAGTTTTACACTCAAATAACAATTTTCAGATGGCCAGAAGATGGAGCACCTGTGCAGGCTAAATCTTGCACAGAAAAATAAAAAATAAAAGTGTTTGTTTTCCTCACTCCATATGAAGCATTCAGGGCCAGAGACCAAGATGTTTTCCTGCCCGAATTGAGGCACTAGATGTCTTTTCTCTTCGGATGCAGAAACCACTTGGGCTGACGATAACTTTTACTCCAGTGCCGGTAATGGAATTGTGTCCTCTGCCACATTTGAGAATGAGGCCAGCCAACAGAATGGGTTAACTATGGAGGGCAGGGACAATGGCTGTGGGGAATGACTTCCCTCCCATCCAATGTTTGCCATCTAAGCCGGTTGCCTCACACTACCAGTCCTTGCAACAGCTTCTGATTCCCCTCTTGTAAATAGTGATAGAAAATATATAGCATTTTGTTTGTACATGATCACCCTGGTAGCTTTTTCTTATTTTTAACATACTCCTGACCATAGCGGTCAGCACTGGTTTCAGAACACATTCTTTGAAAAGGTGAGCCAAATGAGGCCCATTTAGTTAATTTGCATCTGTTCCAAAATACAGTCAGCCCTCCGCATTTGTAGGTTTCACTTTTGCGGATTTGATTATTCACGGATTATTTGCTGTCACCTCTGCTGCTTCCCTGTGCCATTTTTAAGAGCGACTGCAAGCCTCCTGAGACTGAGAAACTGCAAACAGGGCTTGTAAGTCCCTCTTAAAAACGGTGTGGGCAGCAGTGGAGGTGGCAGTAAGCCCCACCAGCCTCCCACTTCTGTCTTGTGAGGGAACCCTGCTGCCTCAAAAGACTCCTTGGTGGGTTGAATATATTGATCATACATTTTTGTGTGTTAAATATGGTTTGGGAGTGCCTAGAGCTATTCATGGTTTTTCCACTTTCATGGGGGTCCTGTGCCCCTAACCCTAGTGAATGTGGATTGTAACTGAAAAGAAGTGTGAGCAGGACTGTCTTTGTGAACACCTTCCCTAACAGGGTGCCCACTTACAGGAGCTGGACTATAACTCCTCATCCTTCCAAGCCAGAATGAAGAACTGTAGTCAAATACAAGTATCCCAGCTTATCTGATGGGTGAGGGACGAGAGCGCTGTCAGAAAGTGGAATTGGTTGAAAAGCAGAACCCGATCTTTTTTCAGTTCTTCTCTTCTTGCCTTCTTCCTGTAGGAAACATGAGGGAATATGGAGGCTCACCAAGCGATTCCCTCTTGTTCCCTACAGGAAGAAGGCAAGAGGAGAAGAACTAATGAAAGAGCAAACCCTGCAGCAAAAAATGGTGCATGTCTATAATTTACAATGATCGAAAGAACAGAATGTTGAAAACTGAGTCATCAAAATGTGAGAGATGTTTGTAGATCTGCAAGGCAGCAAGCAGAGAAGCCATGAAAATAAAAGCTGAAACATACTATTTGAGGAGGTAGTTGGGAGCATTCAAAGCAAGATCTGTTTGGACAGGGAACAGTCTTCTGCAAGAGGACAAAATCAGCAGCCTACTGGGGAAAGTGTATACAGCCTTGCACATTGCTTTGGATAATAACTCCCACAATCCATCACCACCAGCTATGTTGGCTAGTCTTCATAAAATCTCCAGTGCAAGAACATCCAGAGCAGAGGTGGACAACTGTTTCCTCTCCAGATGTGCTGGACCCAAACTCCCAGAATCCCTGAACATCTGCCATTTTGGCTGGGACTTCTGAGTAGTCAAGTTCAAGATCCTCGATCTGGAGAATGTAAGGTCACTCACTGCCTGCCTTGCAAAGAATTGTGTAGTCTACAAAGTCAATACAGAAGCTTCCTCTTCTTGAACTGAAGTGGGGTTTGACATTTTTTGGCATATCTAATTTTAAACACAGTTTAGTTTCTACATCTGGACCTTGTTGAAGCAAAAGTAAGTTGATGGCTATTTGTAAGGCATCCCTGTGGATTCTTGTAGCATCAGGGGATGGGATGAAAAGATCCTTGGAATTCCTTCCAACTCTACAACTCTGTGATTCTAAGACATGGGAACAAAAAAGGCAAGACAAAATACCAGTGGATCCGCCTTGCGAACGAACAGACTTTGGAAATCAACAACAGGAAGCCGGGGTCTATTTCTGAGTACTGATGGATGAAGTCAAAGGACAAGTTATCCTATCTTGAAAGAGAGTTGAAAGGGGAAAAGCAAATGTGGATCCCAAACCCAAAATGAGTGTATACTGTTCTAATCTCTGTTTCAAAAACCATGGACTGGAATCCTGTTGGTTAATCTCAGTTAGAGTTGACCCATTCAATGCACTGTTGGAACTGAGGGCCTTTCCACACTACACTGTTCTAGTGCTATTATTTCACTTTCAACATCCAATGGAATCCTGGGGTTTGCAGTTTAGGGAGGAGCCTTTAGAATTCTCAGCCAGAGAGCTCTTTGGCCTCAGGAAACTACAAACCCTAGAATTGCACAGGATGTCGAAAGTGGAATAATAGCACTATAACAGTGTAGTGCAGAAAGGCCCTTAGACTAGGACTGATGCTCACAGTCTGTTTGACACTACAGAATTATAGTAACTTGATACCATTTTAAAAAGGAGGAACGAAGTGAGAGTCAAAAGAAAAAGAAAAAGAAATGTGGCAGTACCTTTAGGACAAACTGATTTTGATTTTCAGAGAAGTTTTTGTGGATATAAATCTACTTCTTCACATAAAGCACAGTATAATAATGAATGCTCAGGTATAAAGCATATTTACAAAGTTGTGGGAGTGGGATGGGATGTAAGAAGATCCCGAAGGATGTAAATTGTGACCCTTGCCCTAAATTTTCAAAGGGCTGCATCTTATCAGATCTTTACAGTGGTTGGTTAGTGTTGATGTGTTAAAGCAATCAATCTGCTTACCAAAGTCAGTTTCCCAAGGTCCAAAACCCTCTGAGAAGATTCCTCTTGTTATGTGTGCAGTAGTTATTCTCAAACAAGGAAATTACAAAGGAAGACGAGAAAGAGCAACAACTGAACTCAATTATATCCATAAATTCCAATCCATTAGCAAAGGTATGAACAAAGACATTGGTTTCATGGCTTACTACATATATTACTACAGGAGTCCTTGCTGCTGCACATAAAACTAAAGGAATCTTCTCAGAGAGAGTTTTGGACCCTGGGAAACTGGCTTTTGATAAGCAGATTTATTGCTTTTGCTAACTAACACGGCTACTTCTTTGATACCATTCTAACTGCTATGGCCACATCCTATGGAATCCTGAGTTTTGTAGTTTGATGAGGCCCTAGAATTGGCCGGCTGAGGATTCTAAATGCTCCTCCATAAACTGCAAATCCCAGGATTCCATAGGATGCAGTCTTGGCAATTGGAATAGAAGAATTGCATAATGTGGAAGCTGCCACTGTAATTCAGAGCCAGCTGCCCACAACTAATCTTTCTCAACCTGGTTTCTTCCAGGGGTGGTGGTCTGCAACCCTCAGCAGCCCCAGACACTATGGCCAATAGTTGGGTGTGCTGGGAGTTGTAGCTGAAAACATTTTTAGCTGAAAACACCATGGGAAGCTGATCATGAGCATTAAGTGATAATGTGGGGGGAAAAAAAGAGATTTTCACTTCATGTCTGCAAGTTTTCATACAGTTATTGCTCAGCTGTGTCATCTTGCAGACAATACACCTGAGTCCATTTTGCAGCTTGCTATCCAAAAGACAGGGGAATTCTGATAATGTCCAGAAATCTTTGGGAAATTGCTGACTATATGATTAAACATTTCCTTTGCTTCCACATCCTGCAACAATGAGGATGATGAATTTAAACGTGTTAATATTTATAACTATTGGCAGTTGTCCTGATTTTTTTTTAACAAAAAGGAGCGTGTTGTATTGGGGGACAGCAGCGGTAGGGAAGCTGGTGTCCTTCAGTTTTTGGGCGACAATACCTATAATCCTGACAGTTGGCTATACTTGGCTGGGCTGATGGGAGCTAGAGTACAATCCCCAAGGGAGTTAATGAGTTAATTTGCAAAAGCAATCCTATATATGTCTGGATGGGATTAAATGAGTCAATTTTCGATGTGGTTTTCCCCCAACTGTAAACTTTTTGGACATAGCTTCTTAGGCACTTGAAAACTGGCCAAAACGAAGCTAATATATTTATGTTATTTATTAATTAAAATATTCATATCCTACTCTCGATTGTGGGATCTTACCGCACCATACAATTAAAACAATACAAAAACAATTTCGGATTTACAACAGTAAAATAACCTAAACAGGATACAAACTTAGTAAACAAGTTAACAAACTAAAACAGTGGAAAAGGTTAAAATAGTTCATTGATCAAGATTTTATTAGCATGGCAATAAAACATCATTTGAAGAACGAAATAAAGCCCAGAACAGATCCTGGTTCGGCAGAGGGAGCTCTTGGCTTAACAATAATACGGAGAAAAGTAGAGACGTTAGTCTTTTGGATTAGAGGTGACCTCAAAGCCTTTCAGCTGCTTCCCAGGATCTGGCAGTATTGTGAGTGAGTCAAAACCTTGACTGAACAAAAACAACAGATGTGTGGTGTTATTGCAGAGATAAGAATGGTTTTCATTCAAGTGTGGATTGACTTCAGACACTGAAATCTGATGGTTCCCATGGTCCAGATGGAGAATACATAGCTATTTTAGGGACTAAAATTAGGATTATGGCTAACCCTGAAACCTGGGACTATCACCATAGTGAGACCTGGGCCATTTCCGCACTAGACTGTCATAGTGCTATTATTCTACTTTCAACATCCTATGGAATCCTGGGGTTTGCAGTTTAGGGAGAAAGGTCCCTCCCTAAACTGCAAACCCCAGGATTCCATAGGATGTTGAAAGTGGAATAATAGCACTATAACAGTCTAGTGTGGAAATGGCTCTGGATACCAATAAGGAAATTAATACATTACAGCAGAGCTGGATATCTAATGTGGCAGACAGTGACATTTCCCCAGTGTGCCAGGGACTGGTACCTGTCATTATCATTGTATTTGTATGGTTTCCTAAAAACACACCACAGATCAGCAGCAGACCAGCCTTCTGAGTGGTATGGTACTGTGAAGTATGATGACACAGAAATATATGTGAATTCTCTGCAGAGTACCTTTCTGAGTGCTAGTGACACAACCAAAAAGACCCTGAAGGCTTTGGCTTAAAAGCCTTTGGTTTGACGCCGCAAGTGCTGGAACAATGTTTTTATTTTCTCTCTCTGTGTGTGTATATATGTGTGCATATATATTATTGTTCTTTCTTGCCCTTAAGTCATTTCTCACTTCTGCCACCCCAAGGGGGAACATATTATGGGTTTTTTTTGGCAAGGTTTGTTTAGATGCGGGTTGCCAATTCATTTCTCTGAGGGTGGGACAGTGTGACTTGTCCAAGATCACTCAGTGCCATCTTTGCACAACTGCAGAATTTTTGCAGAGGAAATTCAAGTAAAACATGAACTGTGTGTGTGTGTGTGTGTTCATGTGTTCAGTCACAGATGCACAGTTCTGGCAGTCAGGATGGTTTTTAAGTTGTAGTGATGGATAATGCTTCCTTGGGAGATGAGCACCTTTAAAACCCAGTCACTAAGTTCCTGCTGAGCTTACACAATGTTGTTTGTCATTTCGCACTCAGCTTTGAACCTTGGATGCTTCTGGGCATAAAGCAGGTGTTTTGTGACCTCTCAGCTGTGCTGTCTTCTTTTCCCTTTCCCTCTAGGTTGCATCAACAGTCACACAGTCTCTCTAGAGTGAAAAGCTGACCGGGAAAGTCTTTGTCCTAAATACAGAATTCTTTGCAGTTGCTTTAGAAACGAGTTGTGGTGCTGGGTAGCTCAGCCTTTTCCCTCAACCTTTTTGCACGCAGTTTCTTTTGCGAGAGGGCCTCTTGAGCGTCGCGTAAATGGGAGCGGTGGTCCATACGACGCACTCCCATTTACGCGATGCTTACAAGCCTAACGCGAACCGCGCACTCATTTTCTTATTTTCAGCTTCAAGCCGAAAATGCTGCGCAGTCACGCAAGGCTCCCGGGGCCCGCATGCACTTACCTGCCATGCGGTACGTCTTCCCAGGTGTGCTGGTCAAGTTTCCTCCCCCAGCGCAGCCTACAGCTCCCAGGCTGCACTGTGGAAGGAAGGGGCGGGGCGCTCGCGCGACGGTCGCGTGACCAGGAAGCCAGCCGCGGGACGAAGGAGCAGCGAAGAGAGCGCCTCGCTCAAGAGCCTGCTTCCGCGAATGGCATCCCCCACCTCCGCGATAAGGTAACATGCGGAAAGGGTCCCTCTCTCCTATCCATGCAACACTAAGGTCATTTCCACCCTGCACTGTTACAGTGCTATTATTCCACTTTCAAGCTCCTATGGAATCCTGGGATTTGCAGTTTAGGGAGGGGCCTTTAGAATTCTCAGCCAGAGAGCTCTTGGGCCTCAGGAAACGACGAACCCCAGAATTCCACAGGACGTTGAAAGTGGAATAACAGCACTATGGCCCTTTCCGCACCTTACCTTGATAGCGCGACAAACCAGTGCCCTCACGATATTGCTAATATCGCAAGAGGCTCAGTAGAGACCCCCTTGCAGTCCGCATACAACAGGGCATTGGCGAGGGAGCACCAGTCCCCGCCCGGTGGCTTGTCCGCATGTCGGCATCCTGGGCCACACCTAGGTCCTGCCCTGTCCCCGCCCCATCGCCGCTGATTGGGCGGTGGTGTTTCTTTTTTTAAAATTTTTTTGCCGGCTATCGTGCTAACGTTAGCATGATAGATCCTGCCAACAGGCTGTTTCGTACTACGTTGGTAACGTGCTAACGGTAGCGCCGGGTTTAAAAAAAAAAGCACAGTCGGCCGGACCCTGGAGGCTGCTGTCGTCTCGAGTGTGAGTGGCGACGCAGCCCCAGGGTGGCCTCTCGCGGTGACGTGTCGTGCCGTGTTCCCTGCTGTGATGGGGGCAGTGGCTGGCCTGCTGCTGGGCAGAGCGTCCCCTGGGAGTTACTGCGTGAGGGACAGGCAGCAGGGACTGCCCACACCCCACCCACTCCCGGGTCCTTCCCTGAAACACACCGGACGACGGCTCCACAGGCCCTCTGGTTGCGTGACTGACGCATGAAAGGGAGGTTATTTTCGCCTTTCAGGCGAAAATAAGAAAATGCTCTATCAGCACTATCTGTGGCCGTGATAGCACCTGGTTCACCAGAACGTCATGCGGTACGGCGGCTCGTGAAGGGGGGAGGGAGTGTGCCTAATATGCTTTAAAAATGCCATGTGAAAAGGGCCTATAACAACATAGGGTGGAAATGGCCAAAGAAACACACAGACCTGTGACATCACATTCCCTCCTCATCTTCACTTCTGCTTCTTCCACCCAGCCTAGCCAGGTATAGTGGAAGGGCTTCATTTTCCCCTCAGAAGGAGATGTGAGCTGTAGATGTTTTGCCTCATAACTACAGTCCTTTTTCATTAAAAAAAAAAAAAAAGATAAAGTTTGGAATTAGGGAATGTTTTAAAAGTGAAAAGCAGGAGAGCTGATAAGTAAGCATGGCTCCTCTGCTTAGAGTGGGACAGTTGTAGGGTGTGCACTTGGCCATAGAATCACAGTATGTCCACCGTGTCCTACATATGTCCATGAGAAGTGTAACATTTTTGGTCTGAGCCTTTCTGGCCTTTCCGCACCAGGCAATTAGAACAGGGCAGTGCGTCCTCGTACGGAGGTTGTCTGCACCTTGGAGTGGACTAGGAGCGGACTATTTACCGGAGATCTGCACTTCAGTCTGCTCCAAGACAACCCCAAGTGGTCTTCCAGCCTGTTTTTGAAAGACCGGAAAAAACGGGTCTTTATTTTCCTGGAACGCGCCATTGCGTTCCTGCTCTCTTGTGCAGATTTGCAGGTTCGCACCAATGTGAGCCTGCCATCTGCGGAGGGCGGGCTTTAGGTGTGGCAAGCTTCAGCAGTTGCTCAGGACCCACGACCAACCAGAAGCCACCATTTTGGAAGCCGGAGCAGTGCGGATCTACAGACCTTGCACTGCTCCGATTTGCCCTAGACCAAGAAGGAGCCCTGCAGAAGGGCTTCAGGGACAGTCCGCGTTGCTTCGGACCCCAGAAGAAGCGGCGAATAATGGCACGAAGCAATTCCCTCGCCTTGTGCTGAAAGGGCCAAAGTTGTCGCTCATGTTCCTTTTTGACTTATTTGGTTTTGCAGTCCTGCCTCCTAGCCAAACAAGCCTCAAGCCTTTGACAACATTGTCATGGAGCTAGATGTGTTCACCAAGCATTTCTCATGTATTATTATTATTATTATTATTATTAATTTCTTCTTCTTCTTCTTCAGTTAAGATAACATCTCTTTGCATAACATAATTACAGCAGTAACATAATACAATTTATACATCATAATTATCACAAAGAGAGAAAAGAGAGAAAGAAGAAAAAAGAAAAAGAAAAGATGACAGAAAGAAGGAAAAAGAAGAAGAAAAAAAGAAGATTCATAATATGTGTAACATGCTACACAATTATGTACTTTCCATGTGCTTAGTTTCAAACTCTCCCCAAATAGGCTATATACTATAATCTTAACTCAACTTCTGTTAATGAAATCATCTCTTGTATCTCTAGTGCTAAATGCACCCTGTATTAATATTCAAAATCAATAACTGGTATGTTATTCTCTTCATCTTTCAAAAAAACTGATTAACAGCTCCCGGTTCTTCACAAATGACCCCAGAGATTTTTCCCTTAAAAGAATAGTCAATTTATCTAATTCTACTAAGTCTATCAACTTTAATATCCGTTCTTCTGTAGTCGGGGACCTGATGCTTTCCCACATCTTCAAATATATTATTCTGCCTACTATTGTCATGTAATGCAAAATTCTGCCAAATTTCTTCTCCAGTGTGATGTCCATCAGTCCTAAACCCATCAATGGGGTTTGAAACCCATCAATGACTTAACCTGTGATTGTGCTGTCTGGAGATGGGAGAAGGACGGGACCATGATAACATCATGCAGAAGTGTCGCTGTGGTCCCGTCCTTCTCCTATCCCTGTGGCCGGATGGGAGGGTGCTACAGAAAGGACCAGACTCAGGAACATGGCTTCCTTGGTTGTTTCAAGTCATCTGGCATGCTTCAGAGAAACTTGGCTGGGGGATGAGAGTGGCCTGACAGGGCTCATGCTCTCTCAGCTGGGTACTGTGTTACTGAGCAGGTGAGGGACTGTGGGTGGGCTGGAAATTGAAATTGATCTTTGTATAGGAAATCATAGCATGACAGAAGTGGGAAGGGAGGTTATTGACAGATCTTTTTTTGTGTGTTAGTAAAAAGAATTGCTTTTAAAACGGTGTTCCATGGGACAACTGCAGAAAAACAATGACATCATGTGGGAAGCCCAAAGAGAAGGCGCTATTATCCTGATGCAATTGCGATTTACCTGCCTTGCGTGATAAGGCCCTAAGACTTATTTTAACACAAGCCTTCAGGAATTATCTGATTCTTCATGATTCGTCAGTAGCACAAATCACCCCAATGTGATTGGGGCAGTGGTCAGTCAGTCCAGGTTTTGCTGTCAACTTTAAAGGAAGCTCCCTGAGGTTCAGAACCCATTTTGAAGAGACAGTGTTGGTTCAGCACCTTATGTTGCTCTGCCCTTGGCTGAACATGCAAGCTGTCTATCTCAGGGGACATAAAGACCAAACCTGATATAAAGGGGGTCCTCACTTCGGTCAGTTTTTGACAAGATGGATTTGGAAAGTTATCCTTTATCCACCATGATCTAGTGTAGAAACTGATACACAAGAGGTGGGCTGGAAGCTCTTACCGATTTATTCAGGGCATATTTGACTGGAACTGCTGGGGAAGGAGAAGGAAGGTCTCTCCCTTCAAATAATGTACACACTGCTCCAAAGTTCAATGTACAGAGCTAGAAAATATCTGTGTCCAGTGGAGAGGAACAATAACAAGATTTTCAGATTTGCTTGAATGGAGACAAAATGTAAATGGGCTGGAAAAAAAAATATTCTAAGAGCATTCCATAGAGGCAGTGGTCTGGCTTGCTTGACGCATCCAGCAAAATGTTGCCTGTTTCAAAAGGAAGAAAACTTGGTTACCTTAAATAACCAGGAGCTGATGCCTCAGAATTGTGTCTCTACAGTTCTCATTGTCCACATTGATTGCTTTCTGCTAAATGTCACTCAAGCGCCTAACAGGAGTTCTGTGACTGCAGGGGGAAATGAGTGATTGGTTTAAAATTAAGCAAGAACGTTTTGAACGAAAATAGCCAGTCATCCACCCGAATGTCCTTGCTAAATGTCTACAGGGAAAACTCTTCCAAGGTGGTGTCATCCTGGTCCTTGAGCCCAGAAAAAAAATCAAGCACATTTATAAGACTGTTGGTGGGGTTGGTCAACAGGAAAGGCCCTACCTGCCTATGTGACTCCAAAATCTGTTCCGAATTTTCCAGCTTTCCCTACTTGCTAGGGACCATCCATGAGGTATATTCCAGAGTCCAATAACTTAACTTGTTAGTGCATTGCATTTTGGGAGGTATAGTTGCATTGTTTAAAATTATACATTATCTCAAGGACCCTGATACTGACCCTTTCCGCACCTTACCTTCTTCCGGCGCTGGGGTGCGGGGATTGCGTGAGCGGCCTCTGGCGAGAGGGTCTCGTGTCTGGGGTCCTTTGGCTCCGCGCAAGCTGCCTGCAGTGCAGCCTGGGACTTTCCCAGGCTGCACTGGGGCAGGAAGCGTAGCCGGTGTGGCTCTGGAGGCTCCACACACCAGGTAAGTGTGGTCGGGGCCCGGGAGCAATGCACAATTGTGCACTGTTTTTGGCTTCTAGCCAAAAATGAAAAGGTGCGCAATCGGTGCCTGCCCTACCTTGCAGCATAGCGCGACTGTGAGTGCATCATGTGGATCCCTCCTCACAACTGGGGGATGCTCCAGGCCTTCTTTCACATGGAAAATGCCATGCAAAAAGGGCCGGAGAGTAAAGGAATGTATAGAGTTGGCCTTCCACGTTTGCAAGTTTGGCTTTCATGGATTTGATTATTTGCAAGTTTCTCCAGCCCCAGCCCCCCCCCCTCAGGTTCTTCTTTTCCAGGGGATCCTTTCCTGTGGGCTACTCTGGTCAGACCATACAAATCTTTAAAAATCTGCCTCTGATTATCCTATTCCTCCACCAGCTGCTGCTTGGCCAGCTAAAGATGGCTCCTGGTTTGATTTCTCAGCACAACAAACCCTATCCCAGTGCCTCCACGCACATGTAAAGAAGGAGATGAGTGAGACAGAGGAACTATAGGACCACCACGCCTCAGCCTTCTTCCCAGGGGGACACACATACATTTTGACAGAATCATTGAGTTGGAAGAGACCGCAGGGGCCATCCAGTCCAATCCCCTGCTATGCAGGAACGCCCATCAAAGCACTCCCGACAGATAGCTGTCCAGCCTCTGCTTAAAAACCTCTGAAAAAAGAGACTCCGCCACACTCTGAGGCAGCATATTCTATTGCAGAATGGCTCTTGCCGTCAGGATGTTCTTCCTGAGGTTCTGGTGGAATCTGTTTTCCTGTAGTTTGAATCTATTGCTCATTGTCCTAGTTTCTGAAGCAGTGGGAAAGAAGTCTGTTCCCTCTTTGATATGACATTCTTTCAAACATTTAAACATGGCTATCATGTCTCCTCTTAATCTTCTCTTCTGCAGACTAAACATACCCAGCTCTCTAAGCCGCTCCTCGTAGGGCATGGCTTCCAGATAGGGTTTGGGATAGGGTTTGTTGTGCTGTTATTTTTCCACTTTTCTGAGGGTCCTGAGACCCTAACCCTAATGAATGTGAAGGGCCAACCGTATATTTTTTTGACAAACTATATCTATCTATCTATCTATCTATCTATCTATCTATCTATCTATCCATCTATCTATCTCTATCTATATATGTATCTATATATATATCACATCATAGGCCCTTTTTGCAAGTGACTTCAAAAGTGAAACAGCCACATGGTTCTGCATGACATTCTTGTGATCTCACGGCACTCCCGTAGTGATCCCGCAGCAGTTGCAGATTATATCATTTTCAGCTCTTTGCTGAAAATGACCTGCGATTGCGCATTCCTCCTGTGTCCCTCCAGCGCTTACCTGGAATGCGGAACCTCAGGAAGCACGATGGTCATGCTTCCTCCCCCAGCGCAGACTGGGAAAGTGCCTAGCTGCACTGCAGAAGGAAGGGGTGGCGCTATCGCGCTTCCTTCCATCCATCACGGAGCTGGTGTGGAGGAAGGCACAGGGGACGCAATTCTCTCCCACAAGAGGCTTTTCGCACAATCTCCGTGCGATGGCACAGCGAACAAGGTAAGCTGCGAAAAGGGCCATATTTTTGAGTACTGCTATTTCCAAATGGTTAGAACCAATGGCTAGGAGATTTGTGGGTTAACCTGCCTGCATTCTACCGAACAATGTCTACATATCCGATCTAGTTACAACCCCCACCCAATGCATAATTAACATCAGTGAAAAATGGGGTACTTTGAATTAGGTAACCTTTGCATCTGGAGCTCATGGCTCCCTTTTGATGGGAATGCATATTACTTTGCAGACTTCAAAATGTGTTAAGCCTGCCTACCCTTTTGCTATTCTGCTTGGTTGGGTGGAGGGTGTGGGACCTTTGTTTCCAGAAACATTTCCTTCTGTGACTGCTGGCTGTGAGTACTGGCAGGGAGCTCACTTCACTGGAACGGGAGCCCTGCATCTTGGCTTGCCTAGACCCTGATTCTGCATCAGATGGGGAATGTCCTCAGCAAACAATTGTGCCACTGGGGGTGGGAATAGCCCCTACTTTCTTAATCAGCTCTCACACACATTGGGTACCTATGGCTGCTGAACACCTGCACAGAACTGTAGTTAGTGAAAGCAGATGTAGAAGCGTTGCTTTTTTGGACTGCAAGTTCCTAGAATCTCCTGGGCAAACTCTGATGCAAAGGAATATTTCAGATATTAGATTCTTTTAGGTCTACATTTGACCATACAAGACAATTCTTGTTCTCAGGACCTTAGGTGAGGATTCCACCCCCCAAAGGTGTAGTGTCAATCTTCTGTTCAATTATTGCTCAATCACACATGAGAACTTTTATTCATTTCATTTCTCCCTCTCTAAAAAAAAATAAAAAAATAAAAAAAAATTGAGTAAGGACAAATTTAATTGTCCTTCAGAATTCAGTTCACAATGTTTATCTTAAGCGTGGCTAAAATATTCATTCAGAGCAGCATAGCACTGTGTATTATGCAAAGAAAATTTGCATTATGTATCGCCAGCATTTTGCCTAAAGTAAAAAAAATCTGCAATTCTTTTGGTAACTGGATGAGGTGTGTGCTTCTTTAAAAAGCAAATAAGCAAGTTTGGAAATAGTAAATGCTGAGAAAAGTGCAGTTTGGAAACCAGTCTGGGGATTCTGGGAGTTGTATTTGAAAATATTTTTCCAGGCATTGGACAATGTCTAATTTATTAAATCTTCTTTTTTTGGTCATTTTCGTGCTAGACTGTTATAGTGCTATTATTCCACTTTCAACAATCCTGTGGAATTCTGGGGTTTGTAGTTTCCTGAGGCCAAAGAGCTCTCTGGCTGAGAATTCTAAAGGCCCTTCCCTAAACTGCAAACTGCAAGAATGTTGAAAGTGGAATAATAGCACTATAACAGTGTAGGGCAGAAGTGCCCTGAGTGTCCCTGTGATGAGAAGTGGAACTTTAGCTCAATCCAACTTACTTCTAACAAAATATATAGAGAAATAGGTATCACTCGGACAGAAGTGTCTAATGGAGAAGCTCATCCATAAGAAATATCGAACAAGACAACAGCTGCATGCTACTGTTATGGTATTGCTTTTGAAGGCACGGGGACAAAAATGTGACTTCAGTAGTATTAAGCAACCTAGCAGTTCAATATGGGAGATTCAAACTTAGCCTTGATATACGAATTTTCTATACAATAGGAGAGCTTTTACGGTTGGCTCTCTAAATTTGTGGGTTTCACTTTCACAAATGATGGCTCATAGCCCAATTTCTCAGCACCACAAACCCTCTCCCATTGCCCCCACACATACCCAAGGAAGAAGATGAGTGAGACATGGAGGAAATATTAGGCCACCATGACAACCCATCCTTTCCCCCTCTTCTTTCCATGGCCTGGTTTGGATCCCGGGTGCCTGCTCTCCTCATTATGCATCAGCCCCCTGTCCTACAGACACACTCACACATTTTGATATTTGCAGTTTTTCCACTTTTGTGGGGGCTCTGTGCCCATAATCCTAGCAAATGAGGAGGGCCGACTGTATTTTTTTAAATGTATGTCACTTCAACACCACCACACGGTGCTCTGCATTTCTTCAAACTGTAGAAGTAGAAGAGCACCTGAAAGAACATAGGGAGGGTGCCAGTCTGATTTCTTTGGGAAGGGAGTTCCAGCGCCTGGGGACAGTCACTGACAAGGCTGGTGTTCCCACCAGACGTACTTGTGAGGGTGGTGGGACGGAGAGAAGGTTCTCTCCAGCAGATCTCAAAGCCCAGACTGGTTTGTAAGGGAGAATAGAGTCCTTCAAATAACCTGGACCTGAGCCATGTAGGGCTTTAAAGGTCATAACCAGCACTTTAAACTGTGCCTGGAAATGGACTGGGAGGCGGTGGAGCTGTTGCAAGAAGGGAATAGTGTGTTCCCTGCACCCAGCCCCAGTTACCATCTTGCTGCAACTCTTTGAGCCACCTGTAGTTTCTGAGCCCTTTTCAAAAGCAACCCCACATGTTGGGCGCATGCCAACAGTCCAAGCATCATGTAACCAAGGCATGTATCATCTCTTAAAAAGGGTTCATTATGGATGGTAAAGTCACAGGAAGAGAAGAGAGCCTTTATAACATTTGCTTTCATCTCGTGGGAAGTAATAAAAAGAGATCACTTGATGCAATAGAAATACCATTTTAATCAAAACACTGGGCTTCTCTTGAAGCAATACTTTTCCAATTCACTGGCTTGCATCTTCCTAATACAGACTCAATTATCAATAGCATTGTGGAGATGAAACAGTCATAACTTTCTAATTCTCTCTCTTTTTATTATTCTTATAGAGGCCTGAATGGATATCTTTGCTTTTTGTCATCATCTTATACCAAGCTATTCAGTGGATGGCTGCCCTGATTTCTTAACAACTGTAATTCGGTGTCTTACTTAATGGAATGCCTTTTTTTTTAAGAAAGAAAGAAAAAAAGAAAGAAGGGAGAGAGTTAAGTGTTTCAGATGGCTATAATGGTAACAAACTCTCTTTGGATGAGACATGCAACACTTCCTTAACAAAAAAAATAAAAATAAAATAAAAATCAGGCAGGATCACTGCCGCGTAGAAAAGGGTCTTCTGATCTTCTGTATTAACAACACTCTGAATTAACAATCTTTTTCTTTGTGAAGAATATTAGCCTGCCATCAGAATATTACCCTGGAAGTTGTTCGTCAAACCAGTTTGTACTAGTGGCTAGAACAGGGAGGCTTTTCATAAAGAACATTAAAGGCCAAGCTCTGTTATGTATGTAGTATGCAGAACACCCTCACTTTACCCCCTTACTTTTATTTTTCCTACTTTTGTCTGGGATTCCGCATGAAAGGCTACGCCACATAACTTTACAAGGAAGTAGCTATGTCCATGACATGGTATGCAATCCGGGTAGCAAACTGTGACAAATTGTGTCTCTTGGGGAACCCACAGTAGCCCTTGTGGTTCCAATAGCACAGATTCACACTCACATGTGAACACACAAAATCCAAATGGGTTCCTACAGGTTTCGCTATGTCCGCTGTTCCTGAGCTCTGTGTGTCGACTCATGAGTCAGGGGTGCAGGGTGTTGCCTGTGTTCTCCGCCGATCTTGTTACCCCAAAAGGAGGGGGGCCCACCAGCAGAGGCAGGGCGTCCTTAAAAAGGTGGGGGATTATGGTTCAAAGGAGCCCTGTGGAAGGGGGTAACTATGGGACCTTTTCACCTCTGTATACCAGTACTAACTGTATGACACCAGTTGAGAGTCAAAAGAATTATTTATTGGGGGAATTCGTATACACACAAGCAATCAAGCAGTCTTACGAATCACATAAGGCTTGTGAAGGCAAAAGAAAGAAAGGCTGGATAAAGGGAGTTTTGGGGTGAAGTGGGTGATAATTATCGTTCCGGAAGCAGAAGATAGAAGCGAGATGGCTCAAACATGAGAGTCTGAGGGAAGCCCAGGGCATGAGAATCAGGGAGCTAACAGACAGAGTGATATGCCTACGTGCGTTCAAGGTGCTACAAATTGTTGGGCTTGGAGTCAGGGTTTAAATACTCTTTTTCTGCCCTGAAAGGGAACGTGTTAATTGCTGTCTTGTGGAGTAAATAAAGGGATCTGGAATGGACTAATGGTCTTGACTTTGGGTGAAAAAGAACTGATGGGAGTCATGATAACCTCTTAATGTTTGGGCAGGTGAGGGAACAAAGGAGATTTTTGGTGTGAAAAGGGTACAGGTTGATGATCATCAGTTGCTCAATTGAGGCAGTTTTGTTCACTATTGTACTTGACGGTTGAGTCGCTGAGGAGATTATCCCAAGCCCCTTAGTGCTGGGGTTTTCTGACTAATCCTTTTGAACTTTTGACGTGGCCATGCTGAGGTAATCTGTCTTAGCACAAATCTCCCAGCCAGAGTCTTTTTTCCATACGGCATTCAGCCATAGGTGTGAGATTTATACTTATTTTATGCCATTTTTTTATCACCAATTATACTGTGTCATGGATTGGGGGTGTATGGCAAGGTAAAAATTGTGTAAAGGGACCCATTGTTCAATGGGCATACCGCTTGCTCTGCTTGCACAGTGGTCCCGAAGACGTAGCTACATGGCTGCTCCTTTCCTGAGAATACGGACATTGCTCATCGTCCTAAGTCACCTGCACATGCTTGCAAGTCTGTTTACAATAGCATCAATATCTAACCGGATGCCAGTCAGTATTTTAAATTATGGTTTCTTTGTTGGTTTTCCTTCAGTGAGTTCATAGGTCTCCCTTTCTCCTCACTTGATCCTCACAACAACCCTGTGGAGCAGGTCAAGCCGAAAGAGAATGACTCCGGGCCACCTGATGAGTTTAGTGGGTATGTGAATCTAGATCTTCCAAGCCCCAGTCCAGCAATCTCACCCTCATACCATACCACATGTGGACCACGGTGACAAATAAGTGAGCTTCAACCACTCTCAGGCTAGATATTTTTTCTAAATTCACCATCAACTGTGTGGGTGCTAAAGCATGAAGGAAAAGAACTTCATTTATGCCAATTGAGTGGACTTTTTTCTGTATTTCCCACCCTCTGAGGAGTAACTTTAGGCCAAGAAACAATGAGAGGAGGTTAAATTTTCTCTCCCTGCCTCCAGTGGTCCCAATCCAGATCAGTCCTGTGTACTGACTGGAAAGTAATAAAGAAAGTGAGGTTCTTTTTCATGTTACACATTTAATATAGCATGAAATTCAGCATTTATTCTACCTTAAATTTATGGTCAAAAAGACAAATCAATCAAGCAAGAGACGAGAGGCATTTAAGCTGGTTTCTGATGATATTGTTTTCCACCTGTAGACCCCCTCTCATCTGTTTTAACACTGCTTTTTCCATCATTTATCTCTCCGCAGAGAACCCATTAAGAAACAAATTGCAGAAGAGCTGCACAATATCTTTTGACCAGTGGTGTACAAGGAACTCTCTGTCTGGAAGCATGGCAGTCTTGACAATGAAATCCAAAATGGGAGAAGATTGTAACCGTGGCAAGAACCAAAGTGCTGAGTGGCTGCACAGCAGGGGAAACAGTTCTGTAGAACCCCTGCAAAGATTGGAAACCAACAAGAGCTGCAGCAAAATGAACAAATAAAATTAGTTTCACTCCAAATTACACTCACACAGATCCAAGCATACATGCCGCTGCCAAACCAGAGAACTATTTATCAAATACAATGGCAAGAGAAATTTATGATCCTCTGCAGGTAGAAGATAGCTGTAGATAAAGTTATGAGAAAAACAAGCTCAAATCATCCCGGAACATCTTTGCATTACGACCATGAATGATTGCTAGCTGAGGGAATAACTTCCTCACACCCATTAACAAAGGAAATAAATAAATACCAGTTTTCCAGAGATTGAAAAGCTAGTAGAAAAGGCTTGACATGTTTTGTTAACTGTTAGTGAAATTAAAAAAAAAAATCCTGTCTATTTAGGTTAACATCAGATGGGAATTTGTTTAAAAACATGTCATTTTTTAAAAAAATCATTAAGTTTAATTTTAGAGGGAAAGTGTGTTTTGGGGAATTTAAGTTCCTGTCCCAACCTAGAACTTTTCAGATATGTATAAACCACTCAGAGCCAATGATTTGCTGGGGATGATGAGATTTGTTTTCCATCAGATCTAGAAAGTGTTGGCTTGGGGAAATCTGTCCTAAAGCACGGTGTTTAATAATCAATGCACATGTATTTTGACAGTAATCTGCTCCATCTCTTTTTGCTTCCAGTCCAGCTACCTCAGGCACTGTGCATGCCATTCACCCATCCATGAAATGCCACAGATTGTTTAAGGGAGAATGACCTAAAGCATGAAAGTTTCCTGTCGAAACACCTCTGAAAATTCCTTTCGTTTTTAATTAATTTTATTGTGATTACATCGTATAAAACAACATTTCTCATTGTACATTTTACCGAACTATTACCGCTATCTTCCACTCCTCTCGGGATTTCAATAGTGTTATTTCATTGACATATCAACATTATGTATCGCATTGCATTTGTTAACATACAAGATAGATCCTGCTCTTCGACCCTACTTTACATGTTCCATGATATTCCACTGATTTGTACTTCTAACTACTCATGCTACCATGAATTAAGAATTATTATCTGTCAACACCCTACCCATTTCCAGAACAATTTGCCATTCTTTGTTAATGTCATCATCTGATTTTCCTTTTAATCTCTGACAGACTATATCTGCATTCCGATTTTCAATAAAAGTAGCCCTACCTCTATTGTAGGTATCTGCTCAGTTTTCCATAGCCTTGCATATTCAGTACGGGCTGTCGTAATCATATACAGCATTATTCGCCAATATTTCTTTGCAACAGTTCCATCTAACACATGTGTCATATTTAATAAGTACAGTTCAGGTTTCTTATCAATTTGAACCCTCAGTATTTTACATATCATATCCTACACTTAGGTAGAAAAAATGGAATACAGAAATATAGGATGGGGGACACGTGGCTGGATAGCAGTACGTGTGAAAGGGATCTAGGAGTCTTAATAGACCACAAGCTGAACATGAGTCAGCAGTGTGATGCGGCAGCCAAGAAAGCCAACGCAATTCTCGGCTGCATCAATAGGAGTCTGGTGTCTAGATGGAGGGAGGTACTGGTACCACTCTACTCTGCTTTGCTTAGACCTCATCTTGAATACTGTGTCCAGTTCTGGGCACCCCAATTCAAGAAGGACATGGTCAAGCTGGAGCAAGTCCAGAGGAGGGTGACCAAAATGGTGAGGGGCCTGGAAGCCATGCCCTATGAGGATAGACTTAGAGAGCTGGGTCTGTTCAGTCTGCAGAAGAGAAGGTTAAGAGGGGACATGATAGCTATGTTTAAATATTTGAAGGGATGCCATGTAGAGGAGGGAGAGGGCTTGTTTTCTGCCGCTCCAGAGACCAGGACAAGGAGCAATGGATTCAAGCTGCAGGAAAGGAGATTCCACCTGAACCTCAGGAAGAACTTCCTGACAGTCAGGGCTGTCCGGCAGTGGAATCAGCTGCCTTGGAGTGTGGTGGAGTCTCCTTCTTTGGAGGTTTTTAAGCAGAGGCTGGATGGCCATCTGTCGGGAGTGCTTTGAGGGTGTTCCTGCATGGCAGGGGGCTGGACTGGATGGCCCGTGTGGTCTCTTCCAACTCTACATTTCTATGATTCTATGATTCTATATATATCATTCCGATATTTTTTAGCCTTAGGACATGACCACCGCATATGAAATAGTGTTCCAACATTCTCCTGACACTTCCAACAATGACCTGTTCCCGTATTATATATCTTCTTTAATTTTTCTGGTGTCATGTACCATCTATGAAAAAGCTTATAATAGTTCTCTTTTAGGTTCTGAGCTGCAGTAAATTTTTGTGTCCATTGCCAGCTCTGTTCCCAGTACTCTAATTGAATTGGATGTCCGAGATTTTGTGCCCGCAATATCATTGCTGATTTGACTGTGTCATCTTCTCTTTCTTGATTTAAAATCTCCCGGTATGCATGTGATAGTAAATGAGGCGGGTTTTCCCGCAGTAACTTCAACATTCTTCCTTGCTCTTTTTGTTCTATTCCATAAGTTTTCACATCCATCTGGAATCTCTCAGTTAACTGTCTGTAAGGGAACCAGTTTAACTTTATTCTTCCTGATTCCAATTTTTCTCTTGATTTCATCTTAAAAAGATTCAGATTTGTCATTTCTAATATGTCATCATAACACAGCCACTTATCTGAATCAGACCATCTTCCAAAGAAGGCTTCCTGAGGGGACACCCATGTAGGTAGTTGCCTAATGTTCTTATTCTTGTAGTCAGTCCATGTTTTAAGTAGTGATTTTCTTACAAAATGATGAACAAAGTCTTTGTCAACCGCAGCTTTCCCATAGAACATATGGGCATGCCAACCCATCCTTAAATCAGCTCCCTCTAATGTCAGCATTCTCGTATTTTGAAGATTCATTCAGTCTTTTATCCAGGTAAATGCCGCTGCCTTGAAATATATCTGTAAATCCGGTAGACCCAACCCTCCTCTTCTCATTGAGTTTGTCATGATATTTCACTTTATTCTTGGTTTTTTCCCTTGCCATATAAATTTAGTTAAATCTCTCTTCCATTGTATAAAAGGCTTAGTATTTGTAATAATAGGAAGATTTTGGAAAAGGTAATTCATTTTTGGAAGTATGTTCATTTTTATGACTGCACTCTTCCCATCAAAGATAGTCGCATTCTAGTCCATTTCTCCAAATCCTTGATTATCTCTTTCCATTTTTTTTTCATAATTATTCTGAAATAGTTCATTATTTCTTTTTGTAATCCAGACACCCAGATAATTTGCTTTTTGACCTTTATTAAAACCTGTTAAATGCTCAAGTTCCTTCTCTTCTTTTTCCCTCATGTTTTTTGTTATAAGCACTGTTTTTTCCTTGTTTATCTTGAATCCAGAAAATTCTCCATATTCTTGAACAACATCCATCAACCTTTGAATACTGCTAAGAGGATCATCCAGAAACAAAACCAAATCATCTGCAAATGCTTTAAGTTTGTACTGATATTTCTTTATCTGAAGTCTTCTTATTGCTTTATCTTCCCTTATGGCATTATTAAGTATTTCCAATGTCATAATAAATAACAGCGGAGATAGGGGACAACCTTGTCTTGTTCCCCTATGCAATTCAATCTGTTTCGTTCTCTCTCCATTAATAATCAATCATGCCTGTTGTTGACTGTATATTGCTTCAGTCCAAGAGATAAATTTGTCTTCGGCTTGCGCCTGTTTAATGACTGTCTTCAAGAATGACCAATTAATCATATCAAAGGTCTTTTCTGCATCCACAAATATCACTGCCAATTTTCTTTCAGTATGTTTCTCATAATACTCAATTATATTTAGCACTGTCCTAATATTGTCTCGCATCATTCTCTTTGGTAAGAAGCCATTCTGGTCCTCATGTATATTTTCTTGAAGAACCTTTTTAAGTCTTTCAGCCAGAATTGCAGCAAAAATTTTATAGTCTGTGTTTAGTAATGAAATTGGTCTATAATTCTTGACATCTGTCAAGTCTCTTCCTTCTTTTGGTATGAGAGCCACATTAGCTTCCTTCCAGGTGTCGGGTATTCCCTCCTTTCTTATCTCATTCATTGTATTCTGCAAAGGTATCGAAACTTCATGTTCCATTATTTTGTAATATTTTGCAGTAAAGCCGTCTGGTCCAGGAGATTTGTCATTCTTCAAATTGCTAATAGTTTCAGCTATCTCCATCATCGATATGGGTTTGTTCAGAATCAATTTCTGCTCCTCGGTGAATCTCATTTTGTTCATTTTTTCCAAATATTCTTCCATTTCTTTTTGTTTTTTCGTTGAGGTGATCAAACTCATTAACTTCATGTAATATTTATAAAAAGCCTGTTTTATCTCCTCCTGTTTTGTAGTTTTCCCGTCACCGACTCTAATCTCCGTAATAATATTTTTAACCCTTCTTTTATGAAGTAAACTGGCTAAAAGTTTAGAAGGTTTATTTGCCTGTTCAAAGAAAGTATATCTCACTCTTTGCATCTGTTGTTCTATTTCCTGCAAATTTAGTTGATTTAATTCAGCTTGACAAACCTTCATCTGTTGTCTTATCTTGTTGTCCATCGGTTTTTCCCTCATCTGTTTCTCTAGTTCTTTCATCTTCCCCAGAATCGAATCTTCAATCTGTTTCCTCTCTTTCCTGATTTCTGCGGACCATCTGATAAAGTTTCCTCCCATCACAGCTTTACGTCCATCCCAAATTATTTTCATTGGTAATTCCGATGTCATGTTCTCCTTAAAATAATTATTTAATTCTATTTTTGCTTGTTTAATGTACTTCTCCCTCTTGAATATCTCTTCATTCAATCTCCATGTCCTCTTAAGTTTCTATAATCTTAAGTTTCATTTGCAACGGTGAAAATTCCTTTCAAAATGACTTTTAATCACACCCTCCAACTGTCTTGATTGGGCAGGGACAGTCCTGGTTAATCCACTGCCATCCTACTTCTTCAGCTACCTTTAAAATGTCCCAGTCTCTTTCTCCTCCTCCCACCTTCTTCCTTTTGTCCTCAGTGTACTTCAGTTCTTACAAACTGAATTCCAAGTATAAAAGTAGGCCAGTATCCTGTCCCAGCTTATACTTGACTATATAACTTCTCTTGGCCTGGCTCCTCTCCAAACTTGATGGAACATCATTCAACCGTGCTCTGATTGTTGGCAGTTTTTTTTATTTATCATTTTTGTATATTATTTTAATACAAAACAAATATTTAAGAACAGTTTCTCCATCATATTTTTATCTACATACATGAAAGTTTACTGTATTTTCTTATCTACCTATACTTCTACTTAGAATCTTATGCTCTTTCTGCATGTGGGGAGGGGGGAGAACGGCCGAAAACAGAGCTTACCAGCTTTGTTTTCCGGCCGGCTGAGTCCGTTGCCATGAGGAGCAGCATGAGTTCGCTGCTCTGCAGTCCTCCGACATCCCAAATGGTGGCTTCCGGTTGGTGGAGGCTCTCCACCGACCGGAGAAGCTCGCCAGCCGGAAGCCCGCCCCCTGCAGATCTGCAGGCATGCACTTGCGCACGCCTGCAAATCTGCTCCAGTGCTGAGCGACAGAGCAGCACGGGGTTGCACGCTTCGTGATTTTTAAAAACCTCTAAAAAGGTCGCTCCGGAGTGGACTGAGGTATGGAACTACAGAAAGTAGTCCGCCCCAGTCTACTCTATGGTGCAGAAGACCTCCGTTAGAGGTCGCTCTGCACCGTTTTACTAGCCCAGTGCGGAAATGGCCTTAGTATTAAAATAAATGTTACCAGTTGTTTACATACTACAACATTTGTCTTTTAAAAACCTACAATCCAGGTCCTTATGTACTGGATATTCTATTAAGAAACCTTAACACTTTTGTAGATATTTACTTAAAACCCTTTGGAATATAATAATGTATTTTTACCCAACTACTCATTCTCAAATGCTCTCTGTATGTTAATTATATTTTGTGTTGGAGGTAATTTTTTTTTAAACCAACCAACCAACCAACCAACCAACCAACCAACCAACCAACCATTCTTCTTGTCTTTGCCATTGCTTCCTCCTTCTCCTGCTATTGCTACTGCTACTGCTTCTCCTCCTCCTCTTGTGGAGCTTGAGGCAAGGCAGTAGAAACCTGGGCCTTGCTACTAGTGCTGCCGCCGCCATTGCCATCACCTCAGTCACCCTCCACTCAGCTTTAGTTCCATGGGTGTATAAGGCCTCGCTTTGGGGGTCCCCGGTATCAGCATGGTTTGAAATGGGCACCATATCTAATTGGCATCATATTTAATTGGCAACGTTTTAACTGGCACTGATATCAAAATCCAACCTGAAGGTGACTGGGAGGTCAAACCAAAAGAGGACGAAACCTGACTGTGAGCATGAGGTTGCAGGCAGGTCAACCTGAAACACCCTCTTGGTATAACCTAGGTCAATTATCAGGTAAATCACTGCTGTTTCAGAAAATAATGGAAGCTGGAATTTCCTGGAGAATGAAGCCCACTAGGACACTGATTGACATCCCCTGTATACCTGGATTCCTTCCTCTTGCCTCATAACACCCACAATACAGAGCTATTACAACAGTCATCATGTCTTTGTCATCCAAACACTGTGAACATTAGTGGGTTGATAGTCCACTGTCTGTACTGCAACTCCCATTGTTCCACACCTGAACCTGCACATACCTTCCACTGCCACAGGCTATTTTTTGGGTACAAATACCCCTGATTTCAGGATGCCCAGTGCAGTCTCTTGAAGGTCTATCTGTCACTCTGTCTGTCTGGCTCCTGAATGAGAACCGTCCTTAGGTCCTACCTAAGCAGAGCCACATTTCAGCTCTTCACTACCCTTCTGGACTGGTAATTATAAATCCCCTCAAACCCCTCAGCCTGTCTATACATAATTTTTCCTCCCTTTCTCCTTCAGTTAGCTCTTGTGTGAATGTTTGACTGTTTGTGTTTTCTGTGCATGCATGAGTGAATTTCCCCCAATAAAAACACATTTTTAGCTTACTTTTGAATCTTTGGCTGATTCTTTTTCTGCGTGAGCCCGTAAACATTGGTAGCAAGATCTCGCTAAGTTGCTTCACTCTCATTAGCCTCCTGATTTTGAGCTAATTAATTCCCCACCTTTGCAAGGAGGTACTGGCATCACAGGTTGGCCCTTGTGGCACCCACGTTTTGGGGTAACAGTAGGTGAGTGGGGAAGTAGCCACGGGACTAACACTTCCTCCACCTGGCCTAACCAAGCCTTTGCCAGCCATACCGAGCAACAGTGCTACACCACTGTCTCAGACGGAGCTGCCTGAGCTGCCGTTGATGCTGATCCAGCCCAACCTCATGCCACTCCTTGAACTGACTGGACTTGGAGGAGGACAAGGAGATGGTAGATGGTGCCAGTAACCTGTGAGGGATACAACAGTGGTGGTGGTTGCTTCAAGGCCAGCTGCCGTGCCTGAACGAGGAAGGAGGATGGTGGTCCTGCTTTTTATCTGTGAAATGTTGGAGGCTATACCATGGGAGATGGAATTACAGGTGCTTATCCACTATTCTTCTTGCTCTCTGCTGTCAGGAAACTGCCTGCTCTTCCTCCCATCCCCTCCAGCCTGATAGCACTGTTGCATAAGGCCAAGTCAGTTCATAGTAAGAGTAGATTGTGTTTCTTATTGATTTAATAATGGATGAGGAAGCTGACCATGCATGCATTATTGAATGGGAGGATCAGGAGATTTGGAGGGAAGTGTGATCAGGCACCCAACTCCACTTCTCTGTCACATACAGATCAGTTGTGGCTGTGCATGTTCTGGACCAGGGCCTGGATGCAGTTGTGGGTTTAATGAGGACCAATAAACTGAGATTAAATTCTAGCATGATGGAGGCCTTGGAGGATGGAGAAGGCAAATTGTTCCTACATCCAGGAGATCTGTAGATTACTAAATGTACAAACTTGGGGTACCATCATTGCTGCTGGAAACCTAAGTGATTTTTGTGGCCTGGAGGGCCTTTTATCAGCTCCAGTTGCAGCTGTTCTTGGATATCCAACTTGAGGGGCTAGCAATGCCAAGACTGGATTTTTGAAATGAGGCCATGTGGTGCTGCCCATAAAGTTTGTTCAGAAGCTGTTGTCAGGTACTCTGAATGGAGTCTGAATGTTAGTGCAGTGTGGCTAGAGATGTTTTTCTTGTGAGCAGGAGGAAGAGGTCAAAATGCTCTCTTTATGTCCTTGGTAGTACCAGGTGCAAGATTATTATGGTTATCTATCTGCCGTATTTTTCCGGTTTTGTGGGAAAGCTCTGAAACAGGGGGACCATGTCACATGGCGTAGGTCTGGGAGTGGCTAACTCAGGTTAAAAAGCTTACGTCATGTGAAAGTTCCCTCTCTTTGTTCTCTTTTTGCTTTGTTGCATTTTACTCAAGTTACTAGCTTTTTATGCTTCATGACGAATGCTATCTGAAGCAGTATGTATCCTGCAATGCTTTAAATAAACTTTAACTTAGCCTAGAGGCACTTCACGTGGCTGTGTTTTCAGTCTGGGGCAACTGGCTATGATCCAGCACAGTTTCTTGTTTTTGCACTCTGCACCTGCTCTAGTGCCAGGACCTAGGCACCCTGACAGCTATTGCTGGTGCAGAATGCCTGAGCTGTGTCTCTGAGTGGGGCAATATAAGTATGTAACACCTCTGCTGAAGGAATTGCACTGGCAGTTTGAAATTTTGTTGTTAGTTTACAAAGCCCCTCAGGAACTTAGGACTTTCTCCCTTGTAGATCCCTTTGACCCTTAAAGTCAGTACCCTGGTGCTGATGGGTTTTGAGTTTCACTGTTTTTTGGAGGACGTTTAGCATGGTGGAGCCCTCTATATGAAATGCCTTTCCCTCAGAAATATTTCAGCTGTTCATAGCTTCAGATGTTGAAAAGACAGTTGATTTATGCAAGCTTTCATTATATATAGTCCAACCTATTATCTATTTCATAATCACTGTTATCCTAATTTGTGTATTTATGTAATAGCCGCATTTGATGTTTTATTCTTGTTGCACACCGCTTCAGAATTATGAGATCTGAACAGTCTATGGATACTTGTAAACAAATTAAAAAAAATAAGAAAAGAAGTTGTCCAAGAAGCCTCAAAACCTGGTCCTGGCAGCCAGATGGCAATTGCTTAAACTAGGAGAGATGGTGGCAACCAGTCAACAACCAGGGAGTAAATGTGACAACACATCTATTCAGTTCACTGGCCTCAGCAGAGACAATGCCAAAGAAAGATTAGGAACTTGATCTTTGGACCCATTGAAGTAACTGACAAAAGCTGCCATTGATTTTCACAACAGAGGAGCAGGGCCTTGGCAATTCAGGCCATCAAGATGAAAGGCATTGTCGGCATCATCTTTATTCTTACATGCTTAATTTATTCTTCAGTACATTAAGTCTTCCACTGTATCTTCATTTTATTTTTACCCCTTCTGGTTCAGAAGATGCCACACAAAATCTTTTCAAAGCCTTTTTATTTAACATGAGCTATCTTTTTGGCATAAACAAAGGAGATATTGTATGTGTTAGATGGTGATGGGATGAAACCTCTTGATTTTAAAGCCCAGAATGGCTCCATCGGCTGAATTACAGAGATACTGGTTCACAGATGTGGCTTGCAGGGGGTTCTGGCTTGCAGGGGGTTCTGGGTATTTTCTCACTGGGCTCTGTGACCCCCCCTCCAATTATTACTTTGCCAGAATTGGTTGCAGGTATGAGGGAGTTCTAGGTGAAGGGACCCTGGTGTGTCCCCTCCTCTACTGGTCGTCCTTAATAGGTTTTTCTAGTAGGCAGCAGCAGTCTGAGCAATGCTGGGCAGCTGTGTCTAACGCAGAGCTTTGAAAGGGAAAAGGCCATGCCTGCAGGGAATTCTAAGAAAGGCGGTCCAAAACTCTGTTTTGAGCATATTATCAATTAATATAGAAGGAAATGTAGATCAGAACTTAGAAAAGTCACTTTTTTGGAAAATTCTGGGATCCATTTAGTAACCATTTTAATCTTCCATAATGACCTCAAATGAATGATGCTACTCCAGGGTTGTATCTAGGGTGGGGCAAATAGGACACATGCCCTGGGCACCAATGCTGGGGGGAGGGCTCAAAAAAGCTGCGCATGTAGGGGTAAGGGGCTAGGGTAGGGGTAAGAAAGTAGGGGTGCAACTTCTATGCTTGCCTTAGGCACTGTTTACACTAGATACGCCACTGTGCTAGTCCCACTCAATGCAGGTACCCTCTGGAGCTCAAAATGCCAGATTAGGAAAACCAGAAGGCAGGGATGGGGCAACCATTAGCAACTGGCCCTTATGGTCACAGCTGAGGTCCCAGCTATGTTATGTCCATGCACGCTAGTTGAATGGGTAGCAAAGGTTCACACTGAGACTCAGACCCTTATCGTACTGCCCCTTATGCCATGTTATTCCATTGGAAATCTGCTCCAGCCATTCTCGTGAGGGTAGCTGATAGTTGACACTCTCTATTGCACCCTCGGTGCATTAGCGCTTTAATAGGGTCATCAATGCATTATTTTCATCCTCATTTAGACTCCTGTACCCATCCCTTGCCTCATGATTGGCGCTTGTATCTGTAATAGCACCCTAGCATTACGACGTCATGATGTTAGGATGCCACTGCACCATGACAGTGTAATCCTTGAAGAAGGGATTATCTGGCCAGACCCACACCACACCCATTAATTGTTCACAGGTGGAAGAAAGTGCTATGAGACATCCACGCCCAAACTGGTTACTGAACTGCTGTGTGAAAGGGAGTCATAAATGGATTATTTCCATTGTGAAAAGATAAACACATTTTCAATGACTCTGCAATGCTATTCAATGCAATAACGCCTGGAGATCAACAATGTTGTGCAACAATCAGAGGCAAAAGAGAGACTAATGCAATGCTGCAATGGTATAACCCCATGGTCTGTCTAAAGCCTGGTCTCTAGAGAACGCTGTGTGTTTGATCCTCCACAGGGAGTGGGAAGGATAAGGAACACAGCTTTGAACTTTATCTCTTCTGACATCTTCAGTAATGTCCTATGCTTAAGTAGCATGAAACTCTTTCTTGGGTCTGAAAACATTTTCAGGTGTTACATATGATCATGAGAAGAGTCCTGATGAATCAGACCAAAAATCCATTGAGTTCAGCATTGAGTTCAGCATTTAGTAGGAAACCAATGAGCATGCTAGGAAGGTAACAGCATTCTTCCTAGTTTCTCCTTTCTGGTGCTCCAAGGGACTGCTGCCAACACTCAAGAGTCTCATTGCCTTGTCCTGCCATCTCTCTCCCTTTCCTGTCTCTTCACTTTATTTTTTCAAAGGAGCAACAAAAGCAAAGAGAAGTGGATGGGGGTGGGGTCGCTACTAGCCTTGAAATTTTCCTTCTAGACAGTGGGACGGTCTGGGTGATGATGCTGGTTGTCGTGAAAAATAGCCATTGATTGACTTAATATGGCTGGTTTTGTGTAGGGTGATCTTCAGTGATGGCATTCTTTTTAGGCAGAATTAAGTCTCTGCTTCAGGTGGCAGATACTGTGGGGAACAGTGAAATTCCCAGTCATTCCTCCAGAACATCACAGTCTCTCTTTTCTGTGTATGTTACATGGTCTCTCTTGTGCCTCCGAACTAGCTGCTGCCCTCACTGGTGGTGCAGGACACCTTCCTTCTTGCAAGTTAGGTTCAACTCACAATCCAATTCCCTCCTGAATGTGCAACTGGAATGTATTGTGTGGAACAAGATGACACCACCTTGTTATTTGCTTCAGAGGGCAAAATTCCTTAGACTAAAGACGCTTCTGCACGAGACTGTTATAGCGCTATGATTCCACTTGCAATATCCTATGGAATACTGGGGTTTGCAATTTTGGGAGGGGCTGGTTGGCCCCTCCTGAAACTGCAAACTCCAGGATTCCATAGGATGTTGCAAGTAGAATCATAGCACTGTAACAGCCTAGTGCGGAAATGGCTTAAATCTGGTAGCTGAATTAATAAATTAAGTACAGGCATGTCTGAGAAGAAAGTCCAGGCAGAAAGTGCAAAAGTAGGTTTACAGTTGAACAGTAAGAAAACATTAAGAGCATTAAAAAAAAAAAAAAACAATGACCACAAATGATTTACATAATCTTAAAACAAATGATGAAGACATTGAAATAGTTCAAGGTTTTTCATATCTTGGCTCTACCATTAGTCAGCATGGAGACTGCAGTCAAGAAATCAGAAAACTAGGATTTAGACAGACAGCTATGAAAGAACTAGGCAAGATCCTGAAGTGTAATGATGTATCAAGAATACAGAAGTTAGGATTGTCCATGGCATCATATTTCCAATTTTTATATGTGATTGTGGCAGCTGGATAGCGAAGAAAGGTAACTAGAAGAAAATCAACTCCTTTGAAATGTGAGCTGGAGAAAAGTTCTACAGATCCTATGGTCCTGGAGCAAACCAAGTTCTAAAACCAGTTCTAAAACTAAAAGTTCTATGGATCCTATGGTCCCAGAGCAAACCAAGTCTTAATGCTGCCTAGAAGCCAACAAGACTAGACTGAGGCTGTTGTACTTTGGTCATATGAGAAGACATGACTCACTAGAAAACAATAATGCTTGGTAAGGTAGAAGGTGGTAGGAAAAGAGGAAGATCACATTATAGGTGAATAGACTCTATCAAGGAAGATATGTCTCTGAATCTGCAGGACATGACTGGGCTGGTTGAGGATAGGGTGACTTGGAGTAAAAGTCAACCTGATGGCAGTTAACAACAACACTTCAGTTGACAAAGTCTTTAACAAAGAAGCTCCTTTTTTACAAAGTCTTTTTACAACTACCCTACCCTCCTTTCCTCCTTGCCTACCTAGCAGATTCTTTAGCAGCATTACCAGTGGGAGGATGGTGAAAGAGGGCTGGAAAAACACAGACTTTCGGTGTCAGATTGGAGCAATATGTCTGTAGTAAAAGTGCAAGAAAATGAACCGGGAAAGAATAGGATTCTATTCTGGCTGAACATACTGTAATTGTGTGTGCCTACCTATAGCAGGCAAAGTAAATGACAGTTGCCTCCAGAACCTCTTACTAAGCATGCTTGAAAAGCAAAACAGAGAGAAAGGGGGAATGCTTCCCCAGCTACCCACAGCATTTTAAAGAATCATAGATCTGTATAGTTGGACACTAAAAGTGAGATCATGTGGAGTCTGGTGAAAGGAAAAAAAGTCATGCCTGGTACATCTTGTAAGAAGCCTTCAAGTTGTCTCTAGAAGGTTTAAAATATTTTTGTTTACTTGGGCAAAACTTACCTGACCTGGTTGTTTCATTTCACATGCGCATGTTGTTAGCTTTGAATAACACATTTGCTGAAACAAGTTGATCTGCTTTTCTTCTTCGTGGTGTAGGAATCTCTCCTTATTCTTTCTGTGTCCCTTCTGCCTTTGGTATCAAAATTTCTGTTCAAGAAACGATGCTCAGAAATACTTGTATTTCCTTAACTGAGGTATGACTTTAATTTAAAAAGCATCAGCCCTAGTCATTTTGTGTTTACACAGCGCTCAGGGCAGTGAACAGCAATTAAATTCAATATAGTATAAAGAAAGTATCAAATTTAATAAAGCCAGGTTGCTAATATAGTAAATCCATTATATTAAACTCAAGAAACAAATGCTGCCTGGTATATTAGAGAGCAGCCAAAGGAGTGTCAGTGTCAGGTTGCCCTCCATATTATAGTAATGGGATATGTAGTAGGTTTTAAGTTAGCTGCTTGCTTGGAACAAAGGTATGGGAACCAGAGAACATTAGGTAAACAAAAGCTAGGAAAGTACTGATAAGTGCTGCCAGGCTTTCATGGCTTCAAGGTCTCTTGTGAGTGGGAGGGAAATGTCTCGGTATTTTATGCTTTTGAAATTGCTAATTGCCTTTAGTCCTCTCACTGAAGTCCTGTACGGTGTATCTCACTCCAAATAAATAGTGTTTATGCACTGTACTATTTGTGTGTGTGGATTCAGTTCCTGACAGTCAGCCTATAGACTCTTAGGGCAAGGAATTTCACAGTTTGGGTGTGAGCAGTGAGGAAGGTCTTCATATTTTCCTTGTCATCTGCATGTCTACCAGAGACGGCTGGAGCTTTGGAAAGGTACTTTTTTCTGGATTGGCTGAAGAATCCTTGAAGACATGCTCTGAAAAAGAAACATTCCGTTAACAGTTGGGAGACAGAAAAGGGTCTTTCTGGCTTTTTATTAGTTTGGGCTGATGTTGAGTCCCATGCAAAGTTGCATCTAAGAAAAAATGACATTTTCATGGCTGTCCCTCTATCACCTGTTGCACTTCCTTTGGCCTTCAAGCTCCGGCTGCTCCTCCAATGCTCCCTTGCCTCTATTTACTTACAAATGCAATTAGCTCTAGTGTTCTTCTAGTTTCAGGTCAGCCGATGACCATCTCTGCCCCATTTATTCTAGTGCATGTGGAAAGGAAGCCCTGGGTCAAGCAATGAGCCATAAACATCTCTCTTTAATTCACTGCGGTTGTTAATACAGTGATCTCTGTGTTGCCAGTCATCCACCATATTGATGAGATTAGCTGGTAATTAAAAACTCAGCCAAGCCATGCAGAAGAGGGGATGACTCAATTAGTAGAATGTCACTGAATCTAATTTACTTTGCTTACCACAGATTTATTCTCCAATGAATTAGAAAAGAAGAGTAGGACACCTTCAGAGGGAGATCTACAGGCTTAAAGGCTTAAATACTTTCCAACTTCTTTATACTTCATGGTTTGGTTGTCAGGAAGCAAACTGATATCAGCTAATCTCACTGAAGGGGTGGTTATTGATACAAGTAAGTACACAGAGATGGAACAGAAAGTTTCAGTTTAGATTGGCCTTTCTGTGAGGGCTGGGTCTACCACTGGACAGAGTGAAGTAACAGGCAGCAGGGCAGTAAGCAGTTGCAACCTCCTGCATATTTGCTGGGGAGTCCATCCGCATTTCCGCACTAGACAGTTACAGTGCTATTATTCCACTTTCGAAGTCCTATTGAATCCTGGGGTTTGCAGTTTAGGGAGGGGCCTCAAAGGGCTGGTGAAGACCAGCTCTGAGGCTGGTGAACAGTGGAAAGTACCGTTGATCTTGTGGGCACAAAGAAGCTCAGGACCTTCAAGTGGCTGCGTTCAGAAAAGCCAAGAAATTCAGTGCCATGCAGCATCATCATTGAGGCAGGATGCTGCCAGGTTTGACTACAGCGGTCTGGAGAAACAATGATCTCGTCAGGAAGTGAATGAGGAAAGGGTATCAGGTTTGGGTGTGGACAAGCCCATAAAACGGGAAGGTGCCATAAGCATGTTGTGTCTAAACTCTTTAGAGAGTGATCTGTATTCTAGCTACTTGTCTGGAGAGTCATTGTTGTGTGCCTTCAAGTTATTTCTGACTTATGATGACCCTAAGGTGGACCTATCACAGGGTTTTCTTGGAAACATATGTTCAGAGAGGGGTTGCCTTTGCCTTCCTTTGAAAATGAGAGGATGAGTTGTCCAGTGTCATCCAGTGGGGATTCGAACCCTGCTCTCCATAGTCCAATGTCAAAGGACTACACCACCCAGGCTCTCCTTGGTAAGTACAGGCGTGCAAAGATTGGTAATTCCAACAGTAGTGGTGATGGTGGTGGTGATGGTGGTGATGATTAAATGAACGAATAACAAGAACAACTACAGCTTCTACTACTATTACAGAGGCTGTTCCAAAAAGGGAAAGGATGAGATAATCTCTCGGCTAGTATGGCATGAAAATATCCAGGAAACATCTTTAAAGCAGAGACAGGGCCTTTTTTCAGCCTGAAGGTCAAGTGCACTCATGTTTACTCTTGTGTAACCAAATGTACTGTCACACTACGCAAATATTCTCAAACACTATAGAGTTTGACAATTGGGGCAGCATTCAGCATTGCTGGTTATGACAACACTGTTCTCTTTTAGGGAACACTCAAATGCTTTTGGTATGTTCTGAACCTTTCAGTTCCGTAACTAACTTTTAAAGCATTAAGAAAATTACCATGGTGATAAAGCTGCTTTATAAAGAGATGTTTTTAGAGATAGAGAAGGACGCAGTGAAATGTTATCACTGCTCAAGAGTTGTGACAATCATGTCAGGCTGAATGCATGCAATTTTCTTGACAAAGCTGGTAGTAAAATAATCAGCGATTCCCGCACCTTTTGGTGGTGAGGGGGTGGAGGGGACTGATGAAGGAATAATGCAAGGGTGGCTAAGACATTGTCAAAGTAAGGGAGAGTTGGATGAGGGGAGAGCCATGATCATTCAGTGAGAGAGAAGGGGAAGAATTGGGAGGATGTAAGAACTAAGGCGTGGGTTTGGAGTGACAAAGAATTGAGGGAACAAAACTGCCTCTTTGGTCAACATCAAATTTTTGTTCACCAGTGTGTTATCAGGCTATACATCCCGACTGGCAAAGAAGAACTGGCTGTACACGTGCATTGCAAAACTAGGGCCCTTTCCACACCTTACCTTGTTCCGGCGCTGGGGTGCGGGGATTGCGCAAGCAGCCTCTGCTGAGAGGCTCTCCCTTCCCTGCTGCTTCAACTCTGCACAAGCTGCCTGCTCCTCTTCCTTCTGCAGTGCAGCCTGGGACAGGAAGCATGACTGGCCTGGCTCCAGAGGTAAGTGCACGTGGGGCCCAGGAGCAATGTGCGATCGGGCACCATTTTCGGCTTCTAGCCGAAAGTGAAAAGGTGCGCAATCGGCCCCTGCTGGCCCCTGGAGCGTCGCGTGATTGTGAGTGTGTCGTGCAGATCGTTCCTCGCAATAGCATGATGCTCCAGGTCCTCTTTCGCGTGGCAAATGCTGTGTGAAAAGGGCCTAGGTCAGGTTGGGACTTCAGGGCATGGCTAGGTCATAGTCAGGGAAGCTCCACTGATAATGGGCTGGCAAATGTTCCTCAATGGCTCAACCTTTAGAAACAATAGTGCCTGACACTGCCTCCACAGCATGACTGATTGTCTTTGACCCTCTTCCTTTGTCCACTGAAACACCCCTTTTGTCCCCTTGTCTACCCTGCAATTAAGAAGCTATTATGATTGCCACCAGTCTTTTGTTACCTAATGCTAAGGCCATTAGCTTGTTCCTGACTCCATTGTCTACTCTGCCAGGGAGCCATTAACACTTTCTCCCTCAGGGTGGAAAAGTAGTATTTAAACCTTGGCTCAGAGTGAACCCTATACCTGGGTACAGGTAGTTTGAATTCACTGACTGCCCATATAACTTCCCCCAGGGCTGTGCAATATAGTGCAGGGTTCTGGGAAGACGATCCATTAGACTGCCATGGTGAAGAGAAGCTGACACCTTGTACCTCCTGCCCCAATGTACAACCAACCCATATGGTGAGTAAAGGGGTTCCTTCCCTTCACCTCTGCACAACTGAAGCAAAGTAAACACCCTTCCTCAGGAATACCCCATGGTTTCCTTGTGTGAAATGGGGAGCAGTGCAGTGCCAGAAATGCGGCCCAGAAATGGTGGAAAATGTGGAGTGTGATGTTAGATGAGTACAACCCTCCTTCTTCACTGAAGTAGAAAGAAAAGATTCTTTCTTTGGACTTCCACTTCCATGTGTTCAGTGATAAAAAAAAATGTTAAAAACAATGTTGGGAAAACTTTATTTTTCCCTCTTCAAAATAGTACTTGGATAACTTTCTTTGATTGGACTACCTGCATGTTTGTAAAGGCAGGGCTTTCAAAAACATTGCTGAGGAAAAGTTTGTTTTGTCTGTTCAGCGCAGATCTTGGAAAACTTAATTTCCTACCAAAGAAATATTTGGTCATTTGTTGGACTTTGTGGGTTTTATTTGAACCACTTGCTCTGAGCAAGTGTGATGCTGCTTAATGTATAATTTTTAATGATGTAAAATCAGAGCCAGCTCCTTGTGGCATCACTGGGAACATTCCTTGGTCTTCGGTTTTGGCCTTCAACTCTCAACTCCTGGAAGCGGACCTTACTTGGCAACCTTACACTGAGGCCCTTTTTGCATGGCATTTGCTATGCAAAAGGGCCTCTGGAGCCTCACGCCATTGCGAGGAGCATTTCAGACGATGTCTTCACAATCGTGTGATGCTGCTGGGGCTGGCAGGTGCCGATTGCACACTATATCATTTTCGGCTTTTAGCCGAAAATGGTGCTCAATCATGCATTGCTCCGGGGCCCCACGCGCACTTACTGTCCGTGTGGAGCTCGGGAGCCACGGCTCTTGATCTTCCTTCCCCAGCACAGCCTGGGAAAATACCCAGCTGCACTGTGGAAGGACGAGGTGGAGCTCCTGCAGAGCAGAAGCAGCGAGGACACAAGAGCCTCATGGAAGAGGCTGCTCGCGTGATCCCTGTGCAACTGCGCCAGATGCAGGTAAGCTGCTGAAAGGGCCTGAGTGGGAGCGGGTGACAGAATGATCCAGTTTTTCTGCTCTACCCTAGGCTGCAAAGTGTCTTCAGATAGCCCGGCGTTTCAGAACTTTGTTCAACTTGGGCCATTTCCGCACTACACTGTTATAGTACTATTATTCCACTTCAACGTCCTGCAGAATTCTGGGGTTTCTAGTTTAGGGACAGTCATGTAGAATTCTCAGCCAGAGAGCTCTTTGGCTCAGGAAACTACAAATCCGAGAATTCCACGGGATATTGAAGTGAAATAATAGCACTATAATAGTGTAGTGTGGAAATGGCCTTGGTGTTCTTCACAGCTGTACAGAAACGAAGTAGTTAAATCTATTATTGTGTACCATTCTCTTCCAATTCTTGCTTCATTTTTTATTTTACAATGCTCCAGTGTGCTATTGTCTAACCACTTAGATATTTTTAGTGGCACCTCATGAACAATAAATCTCCTGGTAATGCTATGCCTGGATGAGGACTCCAACATTATCAAAGATGAATTCTGGGTTTGCACATCAGCCTATCTCTCATTTTAACTTTATTGTTTAACTGATTTCATGGTTTAAACTGCTAAGTCTTATTTTTATGTCCCTGGTACTTCAAATTAGTTTCAGAGCCACAATACACACATATACACACGCATGCACACACAAACCAAATTAAATTAATCTAGAGGATTTGGTCTCTTTTGTTTAGCAAGCAATTTTGAAAAGACAATTGATAAAACTGCAGAATTAACTAAGCAACAATAAGCAGATGTTCTTTCAAAGATGTAACAAAGGCAGAGAGCTCTTATTCTAGACATGAAGGGTGTGGCTCACCCTCATTCAGACTGTTAGAATTCATTCGTTTGTGTTTTAACTGTAATCCACATATCTTTTTAAAATGACATTTTCAGAGAAATAGTTATGTTCTACAGAAAAATAGTTATGCATCCAGGCCTCGTGCTAACATCTGGTATCTTTGAGCAAACTGCCCTGGGCCCATTGCCCTAGTGAAGCTCACCACTGATTATCTGTCCTGGTTGTTCTTTTATCAAAAAATGGGCAAGTCTGGGAGGCACCATCTGAAGGTGAAATTTGGACCCTTATCACACCGCTCCTTTATGCCATATTATTCTGTTTGAGATCTGCTTTAGCTATTCTCCTGAGGGTACTGATTGTTGACGCTCTGTACCACACCCTTGCTGCATTTGTGCCTCAGTACATATTTGTTCATCCACCTTAAGGTGTTGTTACTGGCTTCTGTATCCCACTCTCACTTCATCATTGGTTCCTTTAGCTATAACAGCACCATAATGGTATGATGTAATGACACTATGGCCCTTTCCACATCCTACCTTTTCTCGGCGCTGGGGTGCGGTGCTCGCGTGAGCAGTCTCTTGTGAGATGCCCTCGCATCCAGGTTTCTTCAACTCTGCACGAGCTTCCTGCTCATGCGAGAGCCCCACCTCTTCCTTTCGCAGTGCAGCCTGGGACCTTCCCAGGCTGCACTGAGACAGGAAGCGCGACTGGCCTGGCTCCTGAGGCTCCGCACGCAAGATAAGTGTGCGCGGGGCCTGGGAGCAATGCACGACTGTGCACCGTTTTCGGCTTAAAGCCAAAAATGAAAAAGTGCGATAGCGGTGCCTGCCAGGCCCTGGAGTGTTGCGCAAATGTGAGTGTGTCGTGTGGACTTCTTCTCACATTTGCGCAATGCTCGAGGGGCCCTTTCACATGTAAAATGCTGTGCGAAAAGGGCCTATGATGCTACAGCACTTGAGGGAGGGATAATCTGGCCACACCTACACCACACCCACCAAATGGATCATTGGGGGAAGAAAGCACTATGAGACATCTGCACCTGAACTGGTTACTGAATTGTTGCAGGAAATTATTTCCACTGCGAAAAAATGGACACATTTTTAATGACCCTGCAACACAGTCGAGCCTGGAGAGCAACAATATCATGCAATATATCTGAGGCAAAAGTGAAATTAATGCATCAGTATCGTGGTATAAAACCATGGAGTGATAAGGCCTGAAAGGCTAGTTGGAACAATGGAGTTTTTTCCTTTCTGTTCCTCTTGCCTGCAGCTTCCTGTACTTTCTTCCCAAAAACCTTCTCCAGTGGGCTGGAGGTGGTAAGCAGATGTTGTCAGTTTATCATTCTGCAATGGGAGAAGGGAAATGGCTGGAATCTGTAACTGGGCATAAAAGGAACAAGAATCTCCTGTCTGGTGTTACCCCAGAATGTGGGTGACTCTGGGGTCCACCTGCAATGCCAGTACCTCTATATGACAATGGGGAATTGATTAGCTCAAAAATAGGAGGCCTGTGAGATGAGGGTAACTGAACAAGATCTACCACCTATGTTCCCAGAGTCCTTGCAGGAATAACCAGCCAGAGATTCCAAAGGTAAAATAAATGCATTTTCTTGAAAGAAATTCAATGCAAAGTTTCAAACACTCGCACACTCAAGAGCTAGCCGAACATAAAGGGAGGAAAGTGTGAATAGAAGACTTTCAGAGTTGAGATTATATTTACCAGTCCAGCGAGAAGCAAGGAAATCAGTGATGTGGCTTAAGTGGACACCTAAGGACAGTTCTTGTTCAAGAATCAAACAGACAGCGTGGCTTTCAGAAGGGCAAAAGACTGCACTCAACTGCTCAAAATTGGGGCTTCTTATACCCAAAAAATATCCTGTAGGTATGAGTGTGAATTGCTCTCCTAGCCAAGCAGACGATGGGAGTTGCAACACAAACAACGAAGTCCAGACAAATTTAATGGTCTTGATGTCATGCTCTGCCTTGAAGACCCGGACAGTGAGGAGGAGGATTTTGAATCTGAGGCATAAGTTTTCCCAGAGGCAGGAAGCTTGCTCCCCAGAAGCTTGCTCAGGAGAAGATAACAAAAAAACAGCAGGGGCCTGAGCAAGGGGACCAAATATCAGAGGGTGAGACCACAGAAATGTTTACTGTGCAAGAGAGATGATGCCAGAGATGATGCTGTGCCGCTCAGTGAGTTTAAGTAACAAACTAACAAACGAACGAGGGGGAGAAGCCAGCTAGAGGGGAGGAGTCTCATTAGGAGCTCCCAACAGCCCTCTAGCTCATTTCCTAGAGGAGAGAGCAGAGGGTGAGCTGGGTCTGTGAAGACATCCTTGACGAGGTGTTGTTTACAGGCTTGTGGGCCTGTGCTTGTTCATTTGTTTGCTTGTTTTTGTTAGGTCTCCTTGTGCTGGTCATGTGCTCTCCCTGAGCGCACGGTCTAACTGACTAAGGAGGGGGAGGAGCCAGCTAGGGGGGAGGAGTCTTATTAGGATCTCCCAATGGCGCGTGCCAAAGGCACGCGCAATTGAAGTCCTCTACTTCAATCCTTCAAGTTCAACCCTTGGCAATCAGCAGAGCAGATGTAGCTTATACAGCTGAATTTGAGAAAGAAAGACCAGTTATTCTTTCTAGACCTACTCCCTGTACTACTCTCTGTAGTATCAAGGATGGAAGGTGAGGGAGCTGCCGCAGTCACCTGTAGCACTTGTAGTATGTTCCTTTTCTTGCCACAAGATGTTGTCGGGTACACCTGCAGCAAGTGCAAGCTGGTCACCTTCTTGGAAGAGAAGGTTCAGCAGCTGGAGGCACTAGTTTCTAATCTTCGTCTTATTAGGGAAGCTGAGGAGTTTTTGGATAGGGAAGAGAAGACCTTCCTGAAGACCGAATGCACGGGGGAGCTGCCAGATCAGGAAATCAGCTCACTGTGCCAGGAAACGGATGCTTGGAGGAATGTCACACGGAGGAGTAGAAGGACCAGGAAGGAAACAGAGACTCTCAACCTACACAATCGCTTCAAAGTTTTTGGCCTTACGAACGATGAAGAGCACCAGGAGGAGGGAACAGAATGTCAACAAGAAGGAATCCAACTTCAGCAACAGGAACTAGATCAACACTCCCAGCCTCAAGAGAAAGCCCAGGCAGTCCTAGAAGAACCTGCTCATCAAGGAGCCCTGGACAAGCCTCAGAGGAGGCGAGTTCTGGTTGTTGGGGACTCCTTGCTCAGAGGAGCCGAACCGGCAATTTGCAAACTGGACAAGCTCAATCGAGAGGTCTGCTGTCTTTCTGGGGCCAAGATTGACCACATAACTGGGAGGCTAACTGGGCTGGTCAAGCCCACTGACCATAAGCCCCTCATTTTGGTTCATGTCGGAACCAATGAATGACATTTGGTTCCACATCGCAAAGGACTACAAGCTTATAGGGACAAAACTTAAGGACCTTGGTGTGCAGGTGGTCATTTCGTCTCTACTCCCTGTCCAAGGACATGGCGCACGAAGGGAAAGGGCAATAGCAGAGGTCAACAACTGGCTCCTCACATGGTAACGCCGGCAACGGTTTGGGTTTTTGGAACACGGCCTGAATTTCCATGAACGTGAGCTTTTGGCAAGGGATGGGCTGCACCTCACGAAACTTGGCAGGAATGTTTTTGCAAACAGTCTCGCAAGGAGGATTAAGAGGTCTTTAAACTAAGTTCCACTGGGGAGGGAGACAATATTATTCAGGGCAAGGACTCGGCGAGTGCAGGGGAAAAGACCCAAATGATATTGGACAAGTAGTACAAGTGTCCAATGGTGGGAGGAGTAGAAACTATAGTACAGGACTTGCAGGAAGGGCCCGGGGACTTAAGTGTCTCTACACTAATGCGCAGAGTATTGGAAACAAGCAAGATGAACTTGAACTCCTAGTACAACAAAATAAATACGATTTGATAGGCATCACTGAGACCTGGTGGGATGAGTCTCAGGATTGGAATGTAGGAATAGAGGGGTATAGCCTATTTTGTAGAAATAGACCAAACAAGAAAGGAGGAGGAGTAGCCTTGTATGTCTATGATGTTTTCACCTGTGAAGAGATCCATGACTTAAACCCAGAAAGCCAGGTCGAGAGCATCTGGGTAAGAATTAAGGGAGTGAGAAACAATAGGGATATTCTGGTGGGGGTTTACTACAGACCTCCAATCCAGACTGAGGACCTTGATGATGCCTTCCTCAACCAAATGACCGCACATTCAAAAAGGGGAGATACAGTAATAATAGGAGATTTCAATTACCCGGATATATGTTGGCAGTCAAACTCTGCCAAGACAGCAAGGTCCAGCAAGTTTCTTGCTTGTCTTGCAGACAATTTCATGGTCCAGAAGGTGGAAGAGGCCACAAGGGGATCAAATATTCTAGATCTGATCCTGACCAACAGGGATGACCTTGTTAATGAGGTAGAAGTGGTTGGATCTTTAGGGGGGAGTGACTGCCCTATTGGAACTTGGCATTCAGTGGGAAGGAGAAGATAAGTGTAGTCAGACACTCATCTTAGATTTTAAAAAAGCGGGCTTCTGTAAACTTAAGGAGCTGCTGGCTGAAATTCCGTGGTCAAGAATAGTGAAAGGGAAAGGAGTTCAGGAGGTATGGGAGTTCCTTAAAAGGGAGATACTGAAGGCACAGTCTAAACTGTGCCAATAAGGAGGAAAAATGGAAGGCATCTGAAGAAACCAGAATGGTTGACTAAAGAACTCTCAGTTGAGCTAAGTGTTAAGAGAAACATGTACAGGAAACGAAAGAAGGGGGAAACCACCAAAGAAGAATTTAAGCAAGCAGCCAGGAGATGTAGGGAGAAGGTCAGAAAGGCTAAAGCACAGAACGAACTTCGGCTGGCCAGAGACATTAAAAACAATAAGAAGGGCTTTTTAAAATATGTCCGCAGGAAAAGGAAAAAGAAGGAGACAATAGGGTCGCTGCGAAGAGAAGATGACGAATTACTAACAGGGGGAAGAGAAAAGGCAGAACTACTTAACACCTTCTTTGCCTCAGTTTTTTCCCAGAAGGATACAAGCACTCAACCTGGCGGTTGGGGAGCAGGGGAGGAAGCAGGAGAAATGAGGCACATAATAGGTAGAGAGGTGGTACAGGAATACCTGGCCACACTGGATGAATTCAAGTCTCCAGGGCCAGATGAATTGCATCCTAGGATATTAAAAGAACCGGCAGAGGTCATTTCGGAACCGCTTGCTATAATCTTTGAGAAATCTTGGAGGACAGGAGAAGTTCCAGCAGACTGGAAGAGGGCAAATGTTGTCCCCATCTTCAAGAAGGGAAAAAAAGAGGACCCAAATAATTATTGCCCAGTCAGCCTGACGTCAGTACCCGGAAAGATTCTGGAGCAGATCATTAAGCAGTCAGTTTCTAATCACTTAGAAAGCAATGCGGTAATCACGAGAAGTCAACATGGATTTCTCAAAAATAAGTCATGCCAGACTAATCTTATCTCTTTTTATGATAGAGTTACTAGCTTGATAGGTGAAGGGAATGCTGTGGATGTAGCATATCTCAATTTCAGTAAGGCCTTTGACAAAGTTCCCCATGACATTCTTGCAAAGAAGCTAATAAAATGCAGGCTGGACAGGGCTACTGTCAGGTGGATCTGTAACTGGTTGACTGACCGTTCCCAAAGGGTGCTCACCAATGGCTGCTTTTCATCCTGGAGAGAAGTGACTAGCGGGGTGCCACAGGGTTCTGTCCTGGGCCCAGTGCTGTTCAATATCTTCATCAACGACTTGGATGAAGGAATAGAGGGCATGCTGATCAAATTTGCAGATGACACCAAATTGGGAGGGGTTGCTAATATGTCAGAGGACAGGATCAAAATTCAAAATGACCTGGACAGATTGGAGAGCTGGGCCAAGGCTAACAAAATGAAATTCAACAGAGAGAAGTGTAAGGTCCTACACTTAGATAGAAAAAATGGAATACAGAAATATAGGATGGGGGACACGTGGCTGGATGGCAGTACGTGTGAAAGGGATCTAGGAGTCTTAATAGACCACAAGCTGAACATGAGTCAGTGGTGTGATGCGGCAGCCAAGAAAGCCAACGCAATTCTCGGCTGCATCAATAGGAGTATGGTGTCTAGACGGAGGGAGGTACTGGTACCACTCTACTCTGCTTTGGTTAGACCTCATCTTGAATACTGTGTCCAGTTCTGGGCACCCCAATTCAAGAAGGACATGGTCAAGTTGGAGCAAGTCCAGAGGAGGGTGACCAAAATGGTGAGGGGCCTGGAAACCATGCCCTATGAGGATAGACTTAGAGAGCTGGGTATGTTTAGTCTGCAGAAGAGAAGGTTAAGAGGGGACATGATAGGCATGTTTAAATATTTGAAGGGATACCATGTAGAGGAGGGAGAGGGCTTGTTTTCTGCCTCTCCAGAGACCAGGACAAGGAACAATGGATTCAAGCTGCAGGAAAGGAGATTCCACCTGAACCTCAGGAAGAACTTCCTGACAGTCAGGGCTGTCTGGCAGTGGAATATGCTGCCTCGGAGTGTGGTGGAGTCTCTTTCTTTGGAGGTTTTTAAGCAGAGGCTGGATGGCCATCTGTCGGGAGTGCTTTGAGGGTGTTCCTGCATGGCAGGGGGTTGGACTGGATGGCCCGTGTGGTCTCTTCCAACTCTACATTTCTATGACTCTATGATTCTACGAACCCTAATGAAGGTACACCTGTGGTGACAGCATCAGCAGATAAAAGACTTTCATGTAGCCCTTTCCTTTCAGGGTCAGCAACTGATTTTTACAGTCATGGAAGCCTTGTGCTATGTTCTCTTGTTTCTGGACTACCTTGAACCTCTGCCTGTTTGACTACAACTTGGATTTGCCCTTTGGATTTGTTTGCTTCAAAACCTAAACTCTGTGTCAACATTTTTCCTGCTCTTGCATTGCGAGTAAATCCTGCTCTGCTGTTTGGTGATTAATTGTCTTCTCTACCCTGGACATGACACTCAGACCATTTCCGCACTACACTTTAATAGCGTGATTATTCCACTTTCAACATCCTATGGAATCCTGGGGTTTGCAGTTTAGAAATGGCCTTAGTGTTTAGATGACAAAAGGATAATGGGTGCTGTAATAGCTCAGTATTGTGGAGAGGCTGGAAGATAACAGAGCAATGTCAAGGTGTGCAGGATCAAGGCTAAGACAATCAGAATTTGGGCTCTTTCTGGAACTTACCTTTTCTTGGCGCTGGCGCGGGGATCACGTGAGCAACCTCTTGAGAGATGCTCTCTTGTCCCCCCTGCTTCGGCTCCACAGTTGTTGTCTGCCAACATGAGGGTTCCACCTCTTCCTTCTGCAGCACAGCTGGGCATTTTCCCAGGCTGCACTGGCAGAGGAAGTGTGAGCGTCACGGTTCTGGAGGCTCCATATGCATGGTAAGTGCACACGGGGCCCTGGAGAGATGCGTGATCGTGCACCATTTTCGGCTACAAGCTGAAAATAAAACAGTGCACGATTGGCACCTGCCGGCCCTGGTAACATCATGCGATTGTGAAGACATCGTCTCAAACACTCCTCGCAATCGCGTGACGCTCTGGAGGCCCTTTCGCATGGCAAATGCCATGTGAAAAGGGCCTTGGTGGGGATTACCCCTTTCAGCTCTGAAATGTCCAGCTTGTTAGCTTAAACCTATTGTCTTGAGAGTGGCCAAGCTATTAGTCTAACAATGACTTTGGTTTCTGCCTAGGAGGTGGGTGTGGCTGACTTGCTTTGCTATGTCACATTTACACTTAGTAATCTGCCTCTTCCAGCTTGACCTTCCAGTCACCTCAGGTATCATTTACATCAATGCCAATTAATAGTGTTAATTAAATCATATTTGTTGATTAAACCACACCAACCGTGGGGTGTGTGTGCATGGGGCCATAACACCGGTTTGTAGCCTAAACTTAACACTCTTTTTCTAACAAAGGGAGTCACTATCAAGTGTTACTGTAGTTTCTAGTCCGGACTTGTGGTATATTAGATATCATTTGATATCAAGAATTGGGCCTTCACTACCCATTCCTCTCCTTGTGCTTGCAAGGTCCCCAGACAAGCACACACACGGGCACTGCTGAAAATAGCTGAACTATTAAAAACAAATCCAGGCAGGCCAGTAATTGCCGGACTGCAGCTTCAGGAGACCTCCAGGCAAGTACCCTCTTAAGATCATATTATGTATGCACGCCGTTTACAAAAGAACCCCTGCCCCGAGCAGGCAGCTTGACGAGCCGAATATCCAACTGTCAAGCACTCCACTTTTGCATACTATCTACGCTATTGACAAGGCTGTCATAATTCAATCATCTAAAGTATTGACCTTTCGGAGGCTTTGTCTCCAGCCCGAAACCCATTGTTTTCCCTGGGAACGGACTAGCCTACAGGCACATTTTCCCCTATAAGACCCCCTGATTTTGAGCGCTTCTTCGGATCGCTCGTGGCTTCCATCCCGCCTTGCTGCCGCTCCATTCGCTGAGCCTTCCCCTCAGCTTACAGGTGCTGAGAATCTTTGCTCCAACTGACTTTTCTTCTGTCTACCCGGGCTTCAGGATCAGATGTAGTATTTCCCCTGAAAAATCCCTCTTAAAATCCTCTATCCAACTCCTACCTTTCTTTCATTATGTCTGTGTGAGTGGTTGCATACATACGTATTGACTGTGCTTCAAAATAAAGGAAAACAATTATTATTTACTTCTGTTTGATTATTGACTTGGCCTGACCCCGTAAACATTGGGTTCAAGATCTCACTAGGTTGCCCTGCCTCTTGCATTGCTTAGCTTGTGCTCTTGCTAATTCCCATTCCCCAGTATTTTGAGCACATTGAGGTGTCCCTCACAGGACCCCAGAAATCAGGGTAACACAAGTGTTACCCTGTGTATTGGGGGTCCCAGGAGGGACACCAAAATGTGCTCAACTAAAAGTGGTGAAAATTAGCTCAGAGCACTGCTTAGCCTTATGAGAGGCAGGGTAACGTAGCGAGATCTTGAACCCTATGTCTACGGGGTCAGACCGAGTCAAGGAGCACACAGAAGTTGAAACAATAAATGATATTTTATTAAACACAGGCAGAACAGTGCATGTGACACATTCACACAAGATAACTAAAGGAAAAAAAAGGTTGGAGTGGTACAGAGGGATTTTTAGAGGAGTTGCTGGTTTGGGTGACACTTCACCTGTCCTGAAGCCCGGAAAAATAGAGAGCGAGGCTGGGGTGTGATGTAGCTCAGCACGTGGAGCTGAGGGGAGGCTCGCCAAGCAAAGCGGCAGCAAGGCGGGATGAAACTCGGGAGCGATCCGAGGAAGGTCTCGGAATCAAGGGTTTTTATAAGGAGAATTGTGACTGCAGGCTATGCCGTACTTGGGGGAAAACCATAGATTTGGAGTTGGAGACAAAGCCTCCGAAAGGTCAGAATCTGAATGATTGAGTTATCGTAGAGGTTCTCAATAGAGTAGCCAGTATGCAAATGGAGAGTACTTGGGTATTGTATAGTTACCCATTAAGCTGCCATCGCGGGGCAGAGGCTCTTTTGTAGGTTGCGTGCATACCTAATTAGAGTACTTGCCTGGAGGTCTCCTAAAGAAGTGAGTCAGCTATTTCTGGCCTACCTGTATTGTTGTTTGAATATTACAGCAATTAACGGCCGAGCTTGTATGCATGCTTGTCCAGTGGCTTCGCAAGCACGTGGAGAGGAATAGAGCAGTGCAGCCGAATTGTGATATCAAAAGGATATCTTTTAATATCCCCAAAGCTTGGACTAGCCAGGGCAGTCACACAAGGAACTCCCAGCAGAGCACTGCAGGTGCCGCAGATCTCTTATGGGAGAGGAAAAAAGACCCTGGCACCTCTCTAGGCAATTGGTTTTACTACTGAACTGCTCTCACTGTCAAGAAGTTCCTTCTAATGTTCAGTTGAAATCTACTCTACTGTGACTTCAAACTATTAGACCTGGTCCTACCCTCTGGGGCAGCAGGGAACAAACCTGCCCTCTCCTTTCTGTGACAGCCCTTTAGATATTTAAGGAGTGTAATTATGTCAGGCCTTGGTCTTCTCTTCACCAGGCTGAACACGCCCATCTTTCCTCATATGTTTTGTTCTCCACGCCTTGTATCATTCTTGTTCCCCCTTCTCTGAAACTGTTCCAACTTGTCTGTATCAGTCTTAAAACGAGGCACCCAGACCTGAATGCAGTCTCCCAATGAAGCCTGACTAGCACAGAATATAGTGAGTTTGTTACTTTCCTCTGTTTGGATACTATTGTTCTACTTCTCTGCCAGAGAGTTCTCATGCACCACTGAACTACAAAATCCCAGCATCGAATATGATGCAGCCATGGCTGTTGAAATGGAATCATAGCGCTATAATTGTCAGTGATGTAGACTCGAATCGACTGACTCAGACTCAAGTCGGACTTAAGTCGCTTCAGTGATTCGACTCGGACTCGACTCGGCAATAAATGACGCACTGACTCAACTTGAGACTTGTATATTTTTAGTGGCTGACTTGCTGCCCTTGGTTCAGTAACATAACACATTCATACAGAAACTTTATGACTTTGAACAGTGCTTCCATCTCTTTTTGCCTACTGGTCACGTGATAATCTGTCTCAAGCCCAAAGTGTGGGCACATTTCTCAGAGGGGAACAGAAAATGGGTTAGGCAGAGTACTTGAGGCAGGTCCCTGCTGCATATCGGAAGAGCCTTCTAAAGTGTTTCCTAAGAGCAGAAGATGAGACTAGCCCCCAGAGTGCAGGATGTACAGAAGGGAACAGCAAATCTGTTAGGTAATAGGATTGAGAGAGAAGGATCCTTTCTTCTAAAGCTTTTGAAGCTTCAGTAATGGGGAGTAAGAAGGATCCTATTTCCCACTTCTGAAAAATCTTTCAGCTTTGGAAATGGGAAGTAAGAAGGATCCTGTTCCCCACTTCTGAAGCTATAGGTGGCAAAATCACAAATATTAAGGTCTGTCTCTGCTTAAATTGTTAAAACTAACTTTATTCAACTTTTATTCCAGTTCTGGAATATAGGTTAGAGTATAAAGTTGGCTCCCAGACTTGAGACTTGACTTGAAAGTATCTTGCAACGACTTGGGACTTCACTTGAGACTTGGTGTAAACGACTTAAATACATCACTGATAATTGCATAGTGTGAAAGGACCCCTGGTGTCAGGATGGATGACCAGGTGAGGTAGCTAAGGAACACTTAAAGGGAGGAGGAGGGCTGGAGAAACAGGCAAATGCAAGGACAGGCTTTTTTCGCCTAGCAAAATCAGGTAAGCAGGTAATGAAAGCCAGACTGCCTTGTGATTCTGAGGAAACATCCCTTCCCCATGATGAAAGTTGTAGTCCAAAATATCTGGAGGGAGTCAAGTTGGAGAAGACCACTTTAATGGATTCTAAAATAGCTTCAGACCCAGCTTAACTATGGCTCTTTCTGCAGCTTACCTGTTCTTGGCACTGGGGGGCAGGGATCGCGCAAGCAGCCTCTTGCGAGAGGCTCTCACGTCCCTGTTGCTTCACCTCCACAGCTGCTGCCTACTCGCGAGCAGGGAGCATGAGAGCCCCTCCTCTTCCTTCCGCAGTGCAGCCTGTGATTTTCCCAGGCTGAGCTGGGGCAGGAAGCGCGACTGCCACGGCTCCGGAGCTCTGCACGCACGGTAAGTGTGCACAGGGCCCCGGAGCAATGTGGGATCACGCACCATTTTCGGCTAGAAGCCGAAAATGAAATAGTGTGCAATCAGCACCTGTTGGTCCTGGCAGTGTCACACAATTGCGAGGATGTCATGTGGACAGCTCCTTGCAATTGCGCGACGCTCCAGAGGACCTTTCGCATGGTGAATGCCATGCGAAAAGGGCCTATGTCTGAAGCCTACACAATGCTTTACTTCCAGCTATTCGAACATAAATTAATATGAAGACAGAGTGACATGGAAGTCATTGGTCAGGGTGGAGGAATGTATGACCCTCCAGATACTGTTGAATTTCAGCTCCCATCATCTTTCACCACAAGCTATTCTGACTAGAGCTAATGGGTGTTTCAGCCCAAAAACATATGGAGGGCCACACTTTCCCCACTCTTCATAGGTCATACAATGAAAAAAAAACACAACCCCAAATCTAAGAACAGGGAATGTGTGGTGGTAATTCAGTAATAATTGTACAGTGTTCTTCATTTGCCAAGTGGAAATATCAGTTCATCTTTTGGAGTCTTATCACTGCGTTGTCTTGAAAAAGGATATTGTAACTTTACCTTGTTCAACACTGATTAAAACTTGACTGTCTCTTGTTTGCTTGTTTTGCTTTAGAGCACAAAAATGCCCAACAAAGCCATGTTGCCGTTTTGCTTGATTAAGACAATCTCTCCCACTCCCAAACATCTGAGCAGTTTTCAGCCACTCTGCTACGACAGGAACTAAAACAAAAAACCATCAAGCTTTTCAAAGGCCCATTGTTGTCTCAGACAAATGCTTCTGATAGACTTAATAGACTTGTGCTTTGTTCTTTATCCCCTTTCTCCTCTTTGCTGTCCTCAGATGGCTTTATTTATTTATATGTTTGTTCTTGCAATATTTCCCCCTCTTCTTCTTTCCTTTCTTCCTTCTGTTTTCAATTTTTCACAAAAAGAAAAAAAAATCCACCATGTATTCAAAGGGTATTTGTTTTCTTTTCTTCCAATGCTTTTAATCTTTTATTTTAAAAGAAAAACATTACAGTTCACACAAGGTCTTTATAAAAATAATGGATTTTAAGGTCTCTCCCCCTCCTAGTTTGAGGCACATTTGTTCCTCAAATGTGAATCCCACTGTTTGGCACTGTTGGCACTTCCACTGTCCTTTCCTAGTATTGTATCCTCCAAATTTGCTGGGTCTACATTTCCCATAATCCTCCAGCCAGCATGCATAGTGGCTAAAATGTCGGGGGAGATTTTAGGAGCTGTAGTCAAAAAGAAAGTCAGCATGGTATTGTGATTTTAGAGTTGGACTGTGACTCTGGAAACCCGAGTTCAGTTCCCCACTCAGCCATCGAAACCCACAGGATGACCTTGGGTGTGTCAGACACTCTCAGCCCCAGAAAACCCTGTGGCCATTTCCGCACTAGCCTGTTACAGCGCTATGATTCCACATTCAACATCCTGTGGAATCCTGGGGTTTGCAGTTTCAGGAGGGGCCGGATGGAATCATAACACTGGATGTTGAAAGTGGAATCATAGCGCTATAACAGGCTAGTGCGGAAATGGCCTGTGGTAGTTTTTGTCTTAGGGTCACCATAAGTTGGAAAAGATTTGAAGCCACACAACAACAATAAGTTTAAAAAAAAATCCCTTCCCAGCTCAGGCCCTTTTTGCATGGCATTTGCCATGCGAAAGGGCCTCTGGAGCGTTGCGCAATTGTGAGGAGCCGTCCACATGACGTCCTTGCAATTGTGCGATGCTGCCAGGGCCAGCAGGCACTGATCACGTACTATTTCATATTTGGCTTCTATCCAGGACCCCGTGCACACTTACTATGTGTGCGGAGCCTCCGGAGCTGTGGTGCTTGCATTTCCTGCCCCAGTGCAGCCTGGGAAAATCCCAGTCTGCGCTGTGGAAGGATGAGGAGGAGCTCTCACGCTCCCTGCTCACTAGTAGGCAGCAGCTGTGAAGGCGAAGCCAGAGGCTGCTCGCACAATCCCCACACCCCAGTGCCGAGAAAAGGTAAGGTGCGGGAAGGGCCTCAGACACGCAATAGCCAGGATCCAACATGAGTAACCTGAGAATATTCTTTCTCTCTCTCTCTCTTTCTCCCAATCCACATGAGGAAAGTGTGGTCAGTGGTCGAAGGTGGCTCTAAGAGGGTTTTGTGACCAAAAATCTTCCAAAAGTCCCTGAGCCCCCAAATAATTTTTTGGCCTTTTTTTTCTTGCTGAAAAACAAAATCCGTATTCTCCAACTGCCCCAGGCCATTTCTGCATTTCACTATAACAGTATAAATTATGCTATTATTTCACTTTCAACATCTTGTGGGATTCTGGAGTTTGTAGTTTACTGAGGCCCAAGAGCTCCCTGGCTGAGAATTCTAAAGGCCCCTCACTCAACTGCAAACTAAACTGCAAACCCCGGGAGTCCATAGGAGGTTGAAAGCGGAATAATAGCACTATAACAGCATAGTGCAGAAATGGCCCAAATTTGACAGAGACAGTCCCAAAAAATCCTCTTCATCCCATTTTTTCAGCTGCCTTGAAAATGTCCTAGCTTATCTCCCCTACTCCCACTTTCCTCATTTACCTGTGTGTAAGGTCCCACTTTGGGGGTCCCCAATATCAATATGGTTTGGATGGGCACCATACCTAATTGGCATCATATGTAATTGGCAACACGTTTTATTGACTCTGATATCAAATTCAAGCCTGAAAGGTGACAGAGAGGTCAAACCGAGCAAGGGAAAGAATTTGACTGTAAATGTGAGAAGCATAGGTCAACTCCAAAATGCCTCCAGGTAAGACTTGAGTCGTTTGTCAGGCAAATACACACCATTCCTGTGGATAATAGGCTTAAATAGAAGCTGGACTTTTCCAGGGAATCCAACTGTGAGGAGCCCACCAGGACACTGATTGACAGATATCCATCCCTTGTACACCTGGATTCTTTCCTCTTTCCTTACAGCACCCACAATAGACAGCTATTACAACATTCATCATGTCTTTGTCAATCAAAACACTAAGCCCATCAACAGGCGAAAGACCCATTGTCCACAACAGGTTCCCTTTGTCTTGCATCTGGAACCTTCACAGCCACGAGCCATTTTCAGGGTATAAATACCTCTGATTTGAGGAGGCCCAGGGCAGTCTCTTGAAGATCTACCCGTCACTCTGTCCATCTGGCTTCTGAACGAGAACTGCCCTTGGGTCCTACCTAAGCCAAAATACATTTCTACTCTTCACTACTCTTCTGGACTGGTAATTATAAATCCCCCCAAATCCCTCAGCCTCTCTATAATTTTTCCTCCCTTTCTCTTTCAGCTAGCTCTTGTGTGAATGTGTGATTGTGTGTATCTTGTGTGCATGCATGAGTGAATTCCCCTCAATAAAATCATTTTATTAGACAATTTTGCTTGTTTTTTTGGCTTGGCCTGACCCCGTAAAAATTGGGTTTAAAGATCTCGCTAGGTTACCCTGCCTCTTGTAGTGCTACAGCTTGTGCTCTGGCTATTTCCCATTCCCCAGTATTTGGAGCACATTGAGGTGTCCCCCACGGGAGCCCAGAAATCAGGGTAACGTGTGCCTTGCTTCAATTGCTGCAGACTGAATAAAAAAATGGGTGAGAGGAAAGAATAGTGAGGAATGCTGCCCTTCCCAGTAGGCTTGGGTAAAAGCAAAGTGATACTGACTCTTTTAGCTTGTGTGCTCTTCCACATTAGTAACTTTTGCCACCTTGGTCACGTGGTGTTGTTGCCATACGTGCCAGTTTTCATCTGTGAAATCTTGGAGGGTATGAAACCCTCCCCAATGATGAAGTAAATGATATTTTCTTCAATGATGAAGAAAACTGTCAAAAACAAAAACTGAAGACACCTCCTGTATCATTTTGGTTGCAAATAGTACAGATGAAGCCTACTGTGGGAATAAAAATGTGCTCCATACTCAGTGCAGTTGCTGACACCTGAAATATGAGAACACGCACACATACGTATATGTACAGGCTCAAGTTTTTATGAAAGGGGTATCTAAAGCCCTTCCTTCCTTCCTTCCTTCCTTCCTTCCTTCCTTCCTTCCTTCCTTCCTTCCTTCCTTCCTTCCTTCCTTCCTTCCTTCCTTCTGTCCGTCCGTCCTCAGTGGCCATGGCCATGTGTGAGCCCCATGGCATCGCCATGGTGCCTTTACTGCATCTCTCCATTATTGTTTCTTCTGACGACACCCACTCTCTCCATGGGCAAGAGTATATCCTAGCCACCAGGCTCCATCAGTGAGCAAGGTAACAAGAAGCATACGCTGAAATTCCATCTTCCACACAACCATAAGCAGTAAAGGAGCCCTTTCCAGTTATCATTTTGGCAACCCTGTTTCTTTGGCCATTTCTGCACTGGGCTGTTACAGTGCTATTACTCGACTTTCAACCTCCTATGGAGGTTGAAAGTGGAATAATAGCATTATAACAGTTTAGTGGGGAAATGGCCTTTCTCCCTGTATTGCTCCTGAGGCAGTTCCCTTGGGCACCTAAAAAGGCTACAGAGAGCACTAGTAGACCCTGCCGACTCCAGTGAGCAGTGTTGTGGAGGAAGAGAAAGCAGACCTTGACTGGAAAAAGTTTTTCAGACTGTAACTCCCAAAACCTTCTAGCCAGCAAAGGCCATGGGAATTTTAGGATTTATAATCCAAAAAGTAACTTTTCCAAGCTTACGAAGGGAAATCAGATCTTCTGTAAGGGAAGCTTACAGAGGGTATATCCTAAACCCAACTCAACAATTGTTGCTAAGGGGAACCTGCAGAGAATCAGGTAACTTGTACTTTGTACAAAACATTTTTAGGCTTAATTAGCAGGAGTCTAATGACCAGGTGAAGAGAAATAATAGTCCTGCTCTAGTCTGCTTTGGTCAAACCTCACCTGCATCAAGCTGGAGAAGGATATTGAGGAGCAAGAACATGTTCAGAAAAGACCAACCAAGATGTTCAAAGGTCTGGAAACCTTGTGGATAGGTCTAAGAGAGACAACATATTCATTAAAAAAAGTTCAGGTGTCATGGGAAGATTAATTTTTAGAATTTTGGACATGGTTTTGTGAACATTTTTCCACAATTTCTTAGCTTTTGGACATGACCACCACATATGAAAAAGTGTCCCTTCTTGTCCGTCACATTTCCAGCAGTGGTTGGTGCCCATCTTGTACATCTTACATAACTTAGAAGGACTTAGATGCCATCTGTTAAATATTTTCAAGAAATTTTCCTTCCAGTTTTGAGATAAAGTGAATTTTTGGGTTCTCTTCTATCGTCCCATTCTTCCAAATGTATTTCTCTATCAATATTTTGGGCCCATTTGATCCTTGCCTCTTTAACAACTTCAGATTTTAATTGTCAACTTAACAAAATATTGTGAATTTGGGATATTAAATAATTGGGTTTTTAGGAAAAAATTCTGGAAGAAAATACTTTATACCACCACTACCGCTCGAATCGTTTATGCATGGTATTGGAAGAACAATCAAATACCAAACACAGATGATTGGCTAACCAACTTATTTGAAATGAAAGATTACAATATCTTAACCAAAGTGCTAAATGGAAGACCAAGAGATGAGACCGAGAAGGAATGGTTTCCAGTTTTGACATACATTAAGGGAAAATTCGGAAATCATACTGTTATAACAGAATGGTAAAGTTTTAGAACTACTTAAGTTAATACACAGGTACAACATATAATCCCTGCTGAGCACATTTTTTGGACACTGGAGAATCATGGTTTCTAAGATGTTTAAAGGCATAACTAATCATAACTTAGATTTACTTTCATTTGAATTAAGAATCAAGAGGAATCAGAAATACGGTAAGCAAACAGAGGAGTCGAATTTTTTATGAACTGTTTCTCAAATACACCCAACAAAGGTTAGTGGGAAGTTTATTTACTAGAAGTTTGTTCCCATATGGGAGTGTGTTATACAACAGAGATGTGATTACACATTAATGTAGGCAACCTAAAGGAAGGTATAAATCTGTTGATTTCAGGGCAATTTCATAAAGCACGAGAATATTACAATGTCAGTTACAGATATGCTACTTAAATTATTACAAGGTGATTAATTTTAATATTAATTATATTCATGAACAGTAATTAGATAATTTTCAATTTACAATGTTATAATCTGATCAACATTGCTGGCTTTTCTGAGGTATATTAATAATAATAGTTCTCCAATACATAATATACTTGTATACGATTAATTATTGCTGTTCTGGATTTTAAAAATAGTTTTTTTTAAAAAAAAGGTCTGGAAACAAAATCCTATGAGGAGTGGTTTTGGTATGCTCAGTTTGCAGAAGAGAAAATTTAACCATATTTAAATATCCGAAGGGATATCATTTAGAGAATTGGAGCTGAAGAAAACAAGCTTGCTCACATTAATGATTCCCAACCCGGGGTATGCGTACCCCCCCAGGGGTACAAATTAGTACAATTAGGGATATGTGGGGAAAAAAATTGAATAATGGCAGAAAAAGACCCGCATGTCAACAGTTTAGGACAAGATACAAGTCAAATTGGGAAATTAATTGAATGTTATGATGAGTGGCAGAGCAGGTTTCCTTCATTATTTAACCTCGAGAAAAGCCCTGTTTCCTTGCTTTGTTAATTGGTGAATGGTAGGGAGTATCTTCCTAAATAAAGTGTTGAGAACATACCATTATACTGCGCATGCTTGGTCGCACTCCCTTCACAGGCTCAGCTTTCACTCTCCTCTGCTTCCCAAACATTTGAGTGCTGTCGTGCTGGAACCAATGTACATTTAAGCAACCACCTTAGTAAGTCCTGGGAGCAGTGTTCAGTGAGTGGGTTCTTCCAGGTCTTCTTTATGTCTTTTCTCTTTGTCCTCGTTTTAGGTTTTAAATGAATTTTTCAATTTGTATAATATTATCAGATATGGATCAGTGGTTGAAAACCAGCACACTAAAAAAGATGAAATATACTGTAGATAGTGACCAATTAATGTAATGTAATGTTTTTAATGTAATCTGTGATGTATTTACTTGAATTAATTGTACCCTTTGAGTTTTGAAAGTACATATACATGTACTATCTGTTCGCTTTATTATCCCATTGCTTTCTAATACCATTATTGGGCTATCTACTTTTTTAGTTTTTTTAAAAAAATACAGCATATTTTAAATATATAAAACAACATAGAAAGGATTACAAAGGCGGACAGTAAACAAACTCTAACAACTAAACTCCAACTAACGTATCTAAAAGTACCCAAACTAAACACAAAACTAAACTAAGAAGGGGCTAAAGATATACATGAATGTCTGCCAGAAAGTGCCTAGACACAGAACAGTTGCTTTCAATATGTGCAGCCTAGGCCTAGAATACAGTTTTAGCAGAGTGAATCAAGTGCCTTCATGTTTCAGAGGGAAAGGTGTAGAAACTTCTTCAGCTAAACCATTTTTCTTTGAAAGTCCCAAATTCAGTCCCAGGATCCCTGGTTGTTGTGTTGCAACCAGTGGTGTAGCTTGGTGAGAGTGTGGGAGGGGCAGAGGTGTGGGGGTGTGGCTATGGCATTTATGGCTATGGTGTGTGTGGGCATGGCTATGGCATGCGTGGGCATGGCTATGGCACACAGAGGGAGCTACAGCATTTGGGGTGAGGCTATGGTGTGCGGGGAGGCAGGCAAGGAGTGGTGGTGCCCCCAAAAAATGCCACCCAGGGCGCACCGTCCCCCTCGCCCCTCTTGTCCCTATGCGACTGGTTGCAACAACAGGAAAAGACTACTGTCTTCATGCTTTGGTTGTTGGCTATGCAGAGGAATCTAGTGAAGTTGTAGGAAATAGAACGATTGATTAACCAGGCTTCTCTCAGCTTTGTGAAGTTCTAGGTCTGTCTTGTTGATTAACAATTTATAAAACATGCCTTCTAGTCTTTCATCTGGTGCCTAAGACCCCAAGTTTAAAAACCTTGATCTGTACACTCTGGCCTGAGAAACTATAGATGAAGGGATAATAGAATGTATAGCATTGGTAAGAAGGAAAGACACATACCAGGCTCTGGAAGGAGGGCGTACACATCCCTACTCGAAAGGAAATAACACAGAGGTTCTAATTGGCTCAAATATTATGGGATGCTGAGTATGTGACAGGCACAATACGCATGTCCCCAATACTTGATGCCCACCAGGTTTTATGTAGATGTGATGGAATTCTAGACCCTTGTTCATGATCATGTAGAATGGTACAAATAGTAGTGACTTTCTTTGTTTCAGCATGCCTGCTCTGTGGAAGCTATCCTTGAGTACATTCTTTGCTCAAGCAAATAAAAGAAAACTTGGATCTGCTGCCCTGTCTGTGATCATTGGCTGTTCACATGCTTGGAAGAGACTACTCTGTGGGTAATAAAGGTGGACTTTTGGTCTGATCCAGCAGGGCTGTTTTGATATTCTTTCTCATGTTCAGTCTGTGTGTGTATATTTGCCAATACCCAATTGCAGCTGGGATAGAGACAGAGGAGAGCTTTGTATGGCCCTTAAGATTAACCAGCCTAACTCATAGTTCCTGGACTAATGATTGGATTGAACCAATTTTATCTTTTAGATTGCACAGTTCCCCAAATTTTTGGTGCATCTTTGGCTCAAAAATGCATAGAAATATGGGCACTGTTGGCCTAGCTACCTGCAAAAGTGGGCATGTTAGGGGAAATTATGTATGAAAATTAATTCAGATTCAGATGTATTTTATTGAAAAAGGAGAGATGCAGAAATTTCATTCATGTGGAAATTGGACTTATGATGTGATACGTACAATTCCTTCCAAACCTGTCCAAGATTAGGTGGATTCATACATCTTTGAGCTGCAAACCTGAACAGACCCATCTGTTTTCAATTGTGCTCAGATCAATCAGAAGTCTAGTCTTTTACAAAGCTTAATAATCAGCTTTATTTTGAGAACAGGGGTTCAGAAAAAAAAAGTAATCAGTCCTTCTTGAGGGTCAAGCAGCAAATTTGCAGAGGCATTTTGGTCCAGACTGCTGACATAGTCTCCAACATTTCACAATGAAAATTGGGACACATGTGGCCAAGCAACAACTAAGGCCCTTTCCACAGCTTACCTTTTTTGGAGCTGGGGTGCGGAGATCGTGCGAGCAGCCTCTTGCGAGAGGCTCTTGCGTCCCCATTGCTTCAGCTCCACAGCTGCTGCCTGTTCACAAGCAGGCAGCGTGAGAGCCCCTCCACTTCCTTCTGCAGTGCAGCCTGGGATTTTCTGAAGCTGCACTGGGGCAGGAAGTGTGAGCGCCACAGCTCTGGAGCCCTGCATGCACAGTAAGTGTGCGTGGGGCCCCGGAGCAATGTGCGATTGCACACCATTTTTGGCTCAAAGCTGAAAATGAAATAGTGCACGATTGGCGCCTGCCAGCCCCTGGAGCATTGCGCAATTGTGAGTGTGTCGTGTGGACAGATTCTTGCAATCGTGTGACTCTCCAGGGGCCCTTTCGCATGGCAAATGCCATGCGAAAAGGATCTGAGTGTGGTCAAGATGACAAAAATGGTTAATAGGAAGAACACATCACATGAGGAAGATGTTATTAATGAGGAAGAATGCACATTACTGCAGAACCACCATGGAAACTACTTCATACTCAGAGGGATCCTAGAATTTTGCCCTGTTATACATACACCCCCACATTTGATATGGTTTAATTGATACAAATCAGACACTGCTATGGCTGAAAGCAAGGCTGAATAAGAGGCATGTTGGCCAGATAAACAGGTCGACAGACCCTCACAGGCTCAGCTAGGTCATACCAGAAGCTTTCAAGTGCTAATGAACTTCCAGCTAGCCATCAAGACAAAGAAATGAGACCAAAGAGTCACCAATGTTTGCACTGAAATGGTCAGTAAATTCCTGTTTCCTCTCCTCTTCAATACCCCTTCCTGCTCAAATAGTATAAGGCTATCAAACCAGCTGTTAGCTCTTTACCACCTACATGCTAAGACCATCAGTTCATTCTGGATCCCATTGCCTGCATTGCAAACTCCTTTGTTTGCTTTAACAGAGAACCATTTACACACATGCCCTCTAGGCAGATTTCTGGGTACAAAAATCCTTCATTTTGACCAGTTGGTTGCAGTATCTTTGCTTGTTGGATGCCATTATGTCACTTTGAATTCCAATTTATACTGCCCTTAGAAGCAAGTCTAAGCCATTTCACTGTTTTTTCACTGCCTTTCTGGACTGGTAATTATAGCCAACAAACCTAAACTTCACTATCCATAACTTTCCACTCTTTCCTTTGTTTAGCCCTTGTATGAGTGCCTTACTGTCTGAATCTTGTGTGTATGAGTGAATGAATTCCCTTCAATAAACATGTTTTTAGTTTACTTTTGAGCCTTTGGCTGGTTTACCTGTAAGGACCCCGTAAATATTGGTGGAAAGTTCCTGCTAGTTACCCCACCTCTTGGAGCTTTCTTAAATAGAACTATCTAATTCCCCAATTTTGTATGGAGTTGTGGGTGCTGCTGGAGGACCTGAAGGGGTCCCCTATCTTTTGGGGTAACAGCCCCAGTTTGCTTCCCCCTGCAGGCCTTGTTCCCCAGCACATGATGGTTGACCAGGCTTTCTTCTAATGGAGTTCTGGGTCTGCTTAACATCCCAACCCTCACTCCCACATACCCTCCAATATTTTACAGATGAAAACTGGGACATGTATGGCCAACCAACATCAGCAGGTAGCCAAAATGACAACAGTTGTTAATGAAGAAGAACACACATGCTAGGAGAGACTGCAGCCATTTGCTTTTGCCTGACTCCTCTGAGAAGGACAAGATTCCACCCCTCCTTTCCTCTGATCCTGTTAACTGAAGGCGAACTACTTTTGAAATTCCAACTCATTTTGCACAAACTGAAGTAAGCTGAGGAGAAAAGGGGGAGAGTGGGAGGAAGAGAGATTACATTTTAAAACAAGATGAAAAAAATGGGATGGCAGAGGATTAATTGGGAATGCCCTTGCCAAACTGGGAAAGATGGAGTGCATGTGCTTAATTTATCCTGTTCATGTTTACTGTGAAAACAGTATAAGTAGCTTCGTTGATTTATTTCATCCAGTTTAACATGAGCTTCATCCGTTTGATGCCTCTGTTGTGGTAGCCATGGGATCTTGTTTGGCTAAGCCAATATGTGATTTTTGCCTTTCTCTTTCCCCCTATAGAGCTATTTGCTAAAATAAATTGAAGTAGGCCATAGAATATGAGGCGCAATTTGTACTAGATATATCTGTAATTACTAACTCTGAATTAACCACATTCCTTCATGAATAATGTAGGAATGGACCAGAGGAAAATCGTGATAAGATCTTCAATCCATGTATTTTTAATTGCTTCATTATCTAAAATTTGGTATGAATAGCCATGAATGCAGTGTGATGTTAAAAAAAGAAAGAAAGAATTAAAAAGAGAAAAAGAAGGGAAGGGAGAGAGAGAGGAAGAAATGTGGATTTTTAGACCAGTTCACAAAAGGCTTTCAAAAATTAATTTTGTGTGCTATGATCATAAAGAATGTAAGTGATTTTGTGGCAGTGGCATAAAACACGCCATTTCTATGCTAATAAAGAGCAACTCTCTTTTTTCATATTGATGCCATTTTTATTTCATTTTAATGAACTGTAATGAAGTAGAAGCTGCTTCTTTTTAATAAGAAGGTGAAAGCTGGGGGAAGGATAACGGAAGATTGACAAGAAACAGTTGCAGAATAAAAATCAGGTGGAACTGAAAGCAAACCTGGTTCTGTTTAACTTATTAACAATTTTGATAGCAGAGGGATCCTAATGTTCCCAGAGCCTTCTATTGATAATGTAGCTGAATTATGCTTCCCCTGGAAGTCAAATACCGAAGTATAATTGCCTGGATCAAGGGTGTGGTGCTGGTTGCTCATGATTAGCCTGTTTGTCAAAGTCTAAAATTTCACCTCTTTTATGGCAGAAGCACAACCTGTCTTCCCTTAGGTAGCAGATGCTGTGGCAGGGATCAGGTGGGATGGAGTGGAGAGGCAGGGAGCATTAGCAGCCCCAAGCCATTCCCTTCCATGGGAGATAGAGCTGCCTATTCAGGATTGTCTCTAGTCCTGGGGTTTCTAGCACAAAATGTGAGACCTAGGGATGACCCCCCCCCCCGGTAATATCATTAAGCATTATGCATTAAGTGCTAACTGCAGTTACGCACCACTTGTCATTCAAACACCCACCTACACACTGTATTTTCCTGTTTAGAAATTCAGACAGAAATCTAAGCTAAAGGGTCCGCTCTCAGATCAAAGTGAAATGAGGGGATTATTCCTTCTCATTTACTTGGGCAGATGAGATAAGGAGCACTTAATCTAGCATACTTGCTGCTAGGCGGGTGGTGGATGCAGAGCCACAGTGACTGGGAGGGAAGGAGGCAGCTCAATAAGTGAATAAGCACATAGACCCCCTTAGAGTAGTGATGACCTACTTGGGGCTATGGGTATCCCCAGGGGTACAAAGCAGGACTTTTAGGGGTACATGAAAAACTGAATAATGGTGGGAAAAGGCACATGCGTCAACAGTGCCAGACAAGATACAAGTCAAAAGTTGTATAATTAATTGATGAGTGGTGGAGAGGCTTTCTTCATTATTTAACCTTGAAAAAAAAACATTCCCTCAGGTTGTTATTTTGGCAGATGGTGGGGAGTCCCTCCCTAAACAATGTGTTGAGGATTATGGACAGCTTTCTCACAAGGCATGTCAGTTTCTGTTACCATTTACAAATACAAAGCTGGTAGAGAAGGGTTTTCTTCTTATGCCCTTACAGAAAAAAAGAAATACTGTAGAAAGCTGAATGCAGTTACTGCATCTTACATTAGTTGAATCTGTTTTGAAAGCGTAGAGATCTGGGTATGTTTAGCCTAGAAAAGAGAAGGTTAAGAGGTGACAAGATAGTCGTATTTAGATATTGGAAAGGATTTCATGTAGGGGATGGAGTGAGCTTGTCTTTTGCCGCTTCAGAGACTAGGACACAGAGCAATGGCTTCAAACTACAGGAAAAGAGATTTCATCTAAACTTTAGGAAGACCTTCCTACTGGTAAGAGCAATTCAACAGTGGAATATGCTGCATTGGAGTACAGTAGAGTCTCCTTCTTTGGAGGTTTTTAAACAGAGGCTGGACAGCCATTCCTGGGGAGGTGAGGCTTTGAAGTATGTTCCTGCATGGCAGGGGGTTGGACCGGATGGCTCTTGTGGTCTTTTTCAACCCTATGATTCTTTGAAATGTTACTTTTTTGTATTACACCTCTCAGAATCCCACAGCCAGTATGATCAGTGGCTATAGAAATCTGGCAGTTATAATTCAAAAAAATAACTCTTCCAAGCTCTGTTCTGGGAGCAATAAGACAACAGCTAGAATCTTCTCATAACACCCAATACAGCTGTCAAGACAAACTAATTTCAAAACCTACTGGTTTTGAATCAAAAACGTTGCATGGAGCTTTTCATTTGAACTTGATTGGGCAAGTGCTGTTGCTGCAGCAGAATGGTTCAAGGTGTAGTGATGCCTCCAGTCTATTAAAAGGTATAAAGAAAGAATGTTTGACCCTTTGACTTTGTCCTCTTTCATAATAGCCGACTATGAGGACATCCAATGAAACCGAATGGTGGGAGATCCAGGACACGCAAAAGGGCACTTCACAAAGTTGTACTATAGAATTTGCTATCCAAGATGGCCACCAGCTTTGATGGCTTTGAAAGAAGAGTAGACAAATTGAAGGAAGCTAGGGCTATCAATAGCATATTCATGGTAGCCATATATTTCCTCTCTAAATACCAGTTCTGGGAGAACATGGGCAGGAGGTTGTTGTTGCTCTCATGGCTTAGGGGTTTGGTACGGACAACTGGATGGCAACTACGGGAGCAGAATGCTACACTAGGTGAGTCTCCATCAGGGTTGTTCATATGACATTATGACACCATTCTATAACAAATTTAGGCCTGGATATAGCATCCAAATGGAAGATAACTGACAGCAAAAGATAAACCTGGAAAACGAATGGAAGCATCTTGAATAATTTGGTTAACGTGTTTTTACACTGATAACACTGACCTGTTGATATAGAGTCCCCTGCTTGGTCTTTTCTCCTCTGTTCCAAAATATCCCTTTTTCTTGCCCTCCTTTTAACTTAATCTTACCTTTAGAAACTGAAACCTTGTGCATTTAAATCAAAACCTTTATAGTGAAAAATAAAAGGCTTCTTTGAAAGTTTAATGAAATAAATTCAACACCTAAAAATAGAACTTTTTGTATTTTTTTTTGTTTCATCTGGACTGTGGAGATCTGGAAATTCTTCAATTCTGTTTGGAAAAGACTATTATATTATTCCAACTGGCCTTGGTGTTACTGCCCTGGTTAGTCAGAGCTTTGGGGATATTAAAAGATATCCCTTGATATCACAATTCGGCTGCACTTCTCTATTCCTTTCCATGTGCTTGTGAGGCCACCGGACAAGCATGTAAACAAGCTTGGCCGTTAATAGCTATAATATTCAAACTACAATACAGGTAGGCCAGAAATAGCTGACTCATTGCTTTAGGAGACCTCCAGGCAAGTACTCTAATTAAGTATGCACGCCACTTACAAAAGAACCTTTGCCCCGCGATGGCAGCTTGATGGGTAAACTATGCAATACCCAAGTACTCTGCGTTTGCATACTGGCTACTCTATTGAGAACCGCTACGATAAAGCAATCGTTCAGATTTTGACCTTTCGGAGGCTTTGTCTCCAACTCCAAATCTATGGTTTTCCCCCAAGTACGGCATAGCCTGCAGTCACAATTCTCCTTATAAAAACCCTTGATTCCGAGACCTTCCTCGGATAGCTCCCAAGTTTCATCCCGCTTTGCTGCCGCTTTGCTTGGCGAGCCTCCCCTCAGCTCCACGTGCTGAGCTACATCGCACCCCAGCCTCGCTCTCTATTTTTCTGGGCTTCAGGACAGGTGAAGTATCACCCAAACCAGCAATCCCTCTAAAAATCCCTCTGTACCACTCCAATCTTTATTTTCTTTAGTTATCTTGTATGAGTGTGGCGCATACACTGTTTTGCTTGTATTTAATAAATATCATTTATTATTTCAACTTCTGTGTTCTCCTGGACTCGACCCGACCCTGTAGACATAGGGTTCAAGATCTCGCTACATTACCCTGCCTCTTGTAACGCTAAGCAGTGCTCTGAGCTAATTTTCCCCAGCTTTAGTTGAGCACATTTTGGTGTCTGTCCCAGGATCCCCAGTTCATGGGGTAACATTGGATTAACTGCCAAGTGGATGGCCTGTGTTGTCCAGTCCAACAGAAAGGCCAGAGGAGTTTGGGGTAATCTTAAAAAAAAAAAAAAGCATCTAGATGTCTGGAAAGCATTCTCTCCAGTGCTTTTGTCACACTCCAACACTTACCACAGGGACTGCATTGTTCTGGCAATAGTCATGATGAAGTCCAGAAGACATTTGCAAATTCAAATGCTCCCCCTTGCAACAGAATCTGTTTCTGTGACAATTGAATGGAGAAGAAGGAAAATACATAGAACAAGACTGTGAAAGAGTGCAAGCATGCCCAGCCTTATCATTAGGTCAAGGGAGGAAATTGCAGGTTTTATGGCAGGAACTGTAGCCCCCAAGCTCTGCCTCTTAAGCCCCAGGGCCATCCCTCCCTTTTGGAAGATGGAACTGTAGGATTCACAGGCATGGACCTTCCTGCCTGCCTTAGAATGGTCTGTTGACCTCAGAGGTATGGAGGAAGCTAAGATTCATCTGCCCGTACATCTGGCTTCTCTGAAATTGGAATGGAAGAAGGTCTTGGCCTTTTGCTAAGACTGAAAAATATCTTGGGCTAGCACTGGAGGAAATTTTGGCTTCTGGCTCATCATTTCATTGTTGCAATGATGCAGTTAGGGAATGTAAGATGTGTTACCCCAAAACATGGGTGCCTCAAGAGTCCACCCATGACCCATGATGTCAATATCCCCATTCAAAGGTGGGGAATTATTAGCTCAAATTAGAAGTTCTGTGAATAGGGGTAAACTAAACAAGATCTTTGCAGGGAAGAACCAGCCAGAGTTTCAAAAGTAAGCTAAAATGTGTTTTATTGAGGGAAGTTCAGTCACACACACACACACAGTCACACATTCATACAAGGCTAACCAAAGGAAAAGGGAAGAAAGTTTGATAGAGAGATTTCAGGGTAAAATGGGCATTATTTACCAATCCAGAAGAGTTGTGAAGAAGCAGCAATGTGGCTTAGACTTGCATCTAAGGACAGTACAATCAGAAGTCAGAATGAAAGAGTAACGTTCAACAACAAATGTACTATAAGCTAGCTGCTCAAAACTGGGGGTTTAAATACTCTATTTTTCTCCCTGAAGAGGTGTGAATTAATTGCTTTCTGGCAGAGTAAACAAACGGGGTCTAGAATGGACTGATTGTCTTTCTTGGGGTGGCAAAATATTGATTGGAGTCCTGACAACCTCTCAATGTCTTGGTTGGGGAATATGATTGAGGAAGGTTTTGGTAGGAAATGTGCACAGCAGGGGGGCTTGCCTAGTGCATCTGGGCTTGACTGTTGTTTTCTGAGGTTGGGCAGTTGAAAGGATTAGCTTAGAGCCATTAAGTTAGGCTTTCCCAGCTAATCTACAGTGAACTTATGACCTGGCCATGCTGCGGTCACTTCTGAGCTACTCCCAGCCAGTGTCCCTTCTCCATGTGGCCTTTCAGCCATAAGTGTATATAATTTAATTTCATGTCAATTAATGTTTGCCAATTAAACCATATCAAAGCATGAGGGTGTATGGCTGCTGACAGATGTGCTGGATATATGTGCTTTCAGGTTGCCTATGCATTAATGGAAACCCCATGAGTTTCACAGGTTATCTTAGGCAAGGAGTACTCAGAGGTTGATTGTATTTTAAGGTGTCAAAAATGTTTTTATCTTTGTATTGTTTCAATTGGATTTTATTTGTTCGTTGTCTCGGACTTCCTGGTGGATGATAAAGTTTAAACAGGAGAGTTCAACTGCCAGGAGTTGGGGCATACTGGGGAAACTCACTGGGTGACCTGGGATGTATCACACACACTCAGCCCCAGAAAATCCCATGATAGATTGGCTTTAGGGTTGCCATAAGTCAGAAATGACTTCAAGGCACACAACAACAACAACAACAACAACAATAGGTGACAAGAGTTAGATATTACCAGAGGGAGAGACGAGAGGCACATACTACCCTGATAAGGAGCTCGGCTCCCAACTGCTGAACTCCTGGAAAGAAAAAGAGAACAGTTTTACATACTTCAGAGGCCTTTTCTTTCTTAGAAATCAGTTGATCTTGGAGAAGAAATATTTGAACGAACAGTGGTGTGTGGTATGGGGTGGGACTAGTAATTTTGTAAAATTGTCAGGGAACCAGTGGTATAAGAGTGCTCCCAGTCTTTTGGGTCTGCAATGCATGTTCAATGGTAATTGTAAGTGAAGGATGCAATACTCTCAATTAACTTACTTAGCTGCTTTCAATTACGCATATTTTCTGTAGCTCTGTCTCTGTGATGGCTGAAGTGCTACATATGTGCCACTTTCATTAACTGTGAAAAATTACCCCTAATATTTCCTACGTATGAGCACCTTCCAGCAATATCTAAATAAAGGAAGCATTCCTTATTGTGCATTTTGGAGTGTTGTGCAATTACTATTGCAATAAGTATGCTTGACATCTGTGCTAATGTCACCCGCTCCTTTGCTACCTGCATCTTTTTGTTCGACTTTGCACTTGAATGCTTCCATGACTCCAGAAGCATCAGAAGCAGCTGGCTTCAAGATGTATTCAGGTAACTAAGCATACCTATTTTTATAGTCTGCTATAACAATAACAAGGGGGAAAAAACAACTGTATTACAAGCACCTTTCGATAAAAACGGCTTGCTCAAAGGAAACGACTGTTCTGCTTTAATCTTTCAGAATACCTGTGAACATTCTCAGGCTTTCACATCATTTGCTCAGCCAATAGGAGCCAGAGGTTTCATCTCCCTATTCAGTACCATTTAGAAGAGGCCCAGCAGTCCCGACAGGAGGACTCCGGAGGTTTAAGTATGCAGCCTGAGGCACTATAATACAAGTGTGCCATAGAAAACCATGTTCCCCCTTTCAAATATGCATATTCATGCCACTGACAATGACTGTGCTTTATGTAGTCAAGTCTCGCTATTAATTCCAACTGGCAAAATCAAATGCATCTAACATCGCAAATAGATCAGAAGAGCTTTGAAGTCAAACACATTCCTAGGAGCTGATTTTCTTCTGCTCCAATGAAAGAGGAAAAAGACAGAGGCCTTGAGTGAACTCCCTTGTTGTTACATGACCCATGATAAAGAGTGGGGTGAGGGGGAGCAAGTGGGAAGGTTGGGGGGAGAGGCAGGCAGACTTTGAAAGGTTTCTTGATCCTAATGTGTCATACGGTTAGTATGACCAGATGACACGACAACCCTATTTAAGCCAAAATGAAATCCTGGACCTTTGCCCATTTAGCTCCTCTGTTGCATCCATTGCCACCATCTTCTGTCTGGCCTCTTTTCCTGAGGAATTCTCTGACTGGCCCTCATAGATGAGAGGACACAGACAAATCCTGTGGGTTTTTGAATTTTATTTCCCTTCTGACTTCACACAATGGTGGCAGAACTTGGAAGGTTATTTTTAAAAAGAAACAACTGTCAGGCGTAGATCCGTGGCTGGAAAAAAGTAGTTAGCACTTCTTATGGTTACAATTTTTGAAAGCAGCTTTTGGTTTCCCATTTCTCAAAATTGACTACAATAGTTACTTCTATTTTTTTTTTTAAAAAAAACATCTTGATGCTTTGCAAGCCACCAGCCTATGGTATGTACCACACATTCCTCCCGTTCTCCTTGTCACCTTTCCATCCACAGCAGAACCTGAGGCCATTTCTGCACTAGACTGTTATAGCACTATTATTCCACTTTCAACATCGTATGGACTCCCGGGGTTTGCAGTTTCGGGAGGGGCCGGCTGGTGCGGTCTAGTGCGGAAATGGCGAGACAGCGGCCTAACACAGCACTTCAACCATATGATGGTGTTTATGATGGCCATTTATTTACTTTAATTTTAACTGGCTAGGGTAGAAAGATAGGCAGCAGATATGTTTTTGTATGTAATATGTATTTTATTCATTTTTTTTAAAAATTATGCTCTAGTTTTAACACTTTTAAAACTTTTCTGTAACATACTGTTTTAGTCATTTTGCTGTAACTTACATTTCCAGCCACTTTGGGTCCCATATTGGAAGGAAGACGGGATATAAACCAGATATATAAAAATAAATAATAAAATATGATTTTCTTTGTGCTGTATTTACTAGGCCACATCTCAGTACAGAATTAACTTTCACTTTTTCAATTACAGTTGGCCCTCCACATTTGCTACGGTTAGGGGCACAGGACCTCCAGAAAAGTGGAAAAATCTCAAATAACAAAATGTGTGTGTGTCTGTGGAAAGGAGGCCAAGATATGGTGGGGAAAGTGGCACTCAGGGTCCAACCCAGGTCAGGGAAAGGAGCGGGAAAGGGGATGGATTGGCATGGTGGCTTTATACTTCTTCCCTCTCGCCCATCTCCTTGCTTGGGTGTGTGTTGGGGAGCCTTGGGAGACGGTTTGTAGTGCTGAGAAATCAGGCTGTGAGCTGTCCTTAGCTGGACGGGCAATGACTGGTGGTGGATAAGGAGGAGAACCAGAGGTGAGTTTTTAAAGGGCTACGTGGCCTCGTTGGGAGCCACCAAGAGAGAAGCTTCCCCTGGAGAAGAAGCGCTTGACTTGTGGGGGGACAGCGGCTAGAGAAACTCGCAAATGATCAAATCTGTGAACGTGAAACCTGCAAATGTGGGGGGCCGCGTGTACATTGCAAAATGCATTAATGAATTAAATTATTCTTCATAGCTTTACAATGATACTATCGCTATTAGGAAAAGGAATTACTTACAAGCAACTAGTAATTTTTAACTACTTATAACTTGTTACTTCTAAGCATGAATATGTAGTTTGTCTTTAGAATTTGCTGCAACAGGCTTTGGGTTGGCTACACGAACATGTTTTAAATGAAGCAGAAAAGGCCTTGAGAGCTGAGAGCAGCATTTAAATGGGAAAAAGGGTACAATATTCATGCTCACTAGAAGCTCTGTTTCCAGTCCCAGGGTAAGTTGCTTTTAACTTACGACAAACCTAAGGCAAACCTATCATAGGGTTTTCTTGGCAGGATCTGTTCAGAGGAGGTTTGCCCTTGCCTTCCTCTGAGGTTGAGAGCGTATGACTTGCCCAAGGTTACTTAGTGGGTTTCCATGGTGGTATGGAGATTCCTAGAATCCTAATCCAAAACTCAAACCACTACACCATATTGGATCTCACATGATGTCCCTGGGGAATCAACAGGAATTTTGGCACTCAATGGCCATTCCTGCACTAGACTGTTATAGTGCAGTTATTCCACTTTCAACATCCTATGGAATCCTGGCATTTGCAGTTTAGGGAAGGGCCGCAAAGGATTCCATAGGATGTTGAAAGTGGAATAATAGCACTATAACAGACTAGTGCGGAAATGGCCTATGTGGCTGATGAAGCTAGCAATGCCTTTGATGGGCCAGCTGTGTCACTTTCTAGTGAAAACGGATTTGGCCACAGGTTGATGCCTTTAATTACGGCCCTTTCCGCACCTTACCTTCTTCTGGCACTGGGGTGCGGGGATTGCACGAGAGCAGCCTCCGGCGAGAGGCTCTCATGTCCAGGGTCCTTCAGCTCCGCACGAGCTGCCTGCTCATGCAAGAGCCCACCTCTTCCTTCCGCAGCACAGCCTGGGGGTTTCCCAGGCTGCGCTGGGGCAGGAAGGGCAGGAAGGGCAACTGGTGCTGCTCCGGAGGCTCCGCAAACCAGGTAAGTGCGTGCAGGGCCCTGGAGCAATGTGCGATCGCGCACCATTTTTGGCTTCTAGCCGAAAATGAAAAGGTGCGTGAGCGGTGCCTGCCCTACCCTGGAGTGTCGCGTGATTGTGAGGTGCCCTTTCGCATGGAAAATGCTGTACAAAAAGAGCCTACCTCTCAGTTAGGCTACTGCAATGGACTCTGTTTGGGGTTGCCCTTGAAAAATGCACAGGTGAAGCCCTCCCGGCTTCCTTGGTTCCTTTCAACAGCTACAGCACGTTAAACATTGTGATGTGGAGTGCAGCAAGGCTTCCTTCATGAGCTGTCACCAAGTTTAGTGGTTTTTCTAAATAACCTTGTGGCTTGTGAGCATAGAAGTGTTCCTGGTTCCCATTGGAACACTCTGTCCCATCCTTGGGAGAGTCTCTCTCTTTTACATTGAAGAAGAGTCACAGCTCATTAGTAGAGCACATGCTTTGCGTACAGAAGATCAGTGTTTCAATCCCTACTGTCTCCAAAGAGATCCAAGTCTCCAGTGGTGTGATGGTAAATCATGACATGCAAGCATTCATGTTGTTGTTGTTATGTGCCTTCAAGTCGTTTCTGACTCATGGTGACCCTAAGAAAAACCTTTAATGGTGTTTTCTGTGACTGAGGCCATTTCTGCTGTTATGGTGCTGTTATTCCACTTTCAACATCCAATGGAATCTTCAAAGGCCCCTCCCCAAACTGCAAACCCCAGGATTCCATAGGATGTGGAAAGTGGAACAATAGCACTCTAACAGTCTAGTGCAGAAATGGCTTGAGAATGTGTGACATGCCTAAATCACCCAGGGGACTTCTCTGGCCAAGTGGGGAATCAAACCTGGGTCTCCAGGGTTATAGTTTAAGGTTCAAACCACTACAGCATACTGGCTTTCAAAGAATAAATTTATCGTTTTTTGCCTTCAAGTCATTTCCGACTTATGGTGACTGTAAGGCACAACTTTCATGGGGTTTTCTGGCTCTGAGAGTGTGTGACATGCCCAAGGTCACCCAGTGGGTTTCCATGGCCAAGTGGGGAATGAAACCCTCATCTCCAGAGTCATAATCCAATGCTCAAACAACTATACCATGCTGGGTCATCATCATAGCCCTTTAAATCACCATTCAAAGCAGAATCCAAATACTGGTAGATGTGCTGATCCATTAACAAACCAGTTTTAGCAGCTCCCATCTCTTCCAGGAGCAGGTCTTTTGCAAAGTTCACAGCTCTTAGGCCATTTCCGCAGTAGACTGCAATAGCACTATTATACCACTTTCAACATCCTACGGAATCCTGGGAATCCGTCCGACCCCTTTCTAAACGGCAAACCCCAGGATTCCATAGGATGTTGAAAGTGGTATAATAGCGCTAGAATAGTCTACTGCGGAAATGTCTATTCATGACCAAGGCATCCCAAAATACTTTGCATAATAAGATGAACAGTTCACAACTATGTATTGTTGCTGGAACAATTAGCACCCTGCTTCAGAGGCTGAGAGCGTTGCAGCTAAGGCCAGAGGGAACAAGGAAGCCAAGATGGCAAGATGATGTCATTATCTCTCCTAGTAAAAGAGTCCTCATACATCTTCCCCCTACCACAGAACTGGGAATCTGATTGAGTATAAAGCAGATTCTTTCATCCAAAGTATTCTCATGCCTCTGTGAGTTGGCTTGCCCCCTGCTTAAGTGCCAGCATCCATTAAGCAATATGCCTCTCGCATCCTACATTTCAACAGACAGATGTAACAAAGACTCATTTCCAGATTTTTCTAATAAGCAGGGTCTCTTGAACCAGATTTCTGCTTTCTATCTGTTGTTTGAAGCATTTAACAATCTGATAATCCCGTGAGCTATTCAGTAGAAAGGAAATGTTTCTTCATGCAGTGCCTAATTAACTTACAGAATTCCTTGGTGAGGGCCAATGCTAAGATGGGTTTAAAAAGGATTAGGCATATTCACAGAGGATAAGCCCTATCTATGACTATTAGATGTGAGACAGCTAAAAATGGAAATCTGATGAGTAGTGGCAGTATAGGTCTGTTTATATTGAATTTTAAGGGCAAAGAAGAAGTAGATATAACATGGTGACAGCTAGAAATTAGTATTGGAGAATGGCTGTGGCAGTACTTCTACACAAATCTCCAGAGTTTTGAAAAGTTATTTTTGGGACTTGAACTCTCAGAGTGGCCAAAGTTTAGATGACTGGGGCATAGAAGAATGACCTTTCCAGCCCCCTCCCACTAGTGAGTGAGGCTTCGACAATCAGAACCAGGATCCCTGTCAAAATTTCCTGTTGCAGCCTCACTTGCTGGTTGGATAGGGTTTTTGCCCTGATTGTCAGCTGAACAGACTTTTATTGCTCAATGCAGCAATAAAAAATAGCTTGTTGCCGAGTGGGGGAGGGTGGGTGCCAGACCAGGAGATGTTATTTACTTATGTATTTGTAACTAACCACTGGGTGATGTGGGATATTGACAACTACATCTGTAATATAAAATAAGCCTCTCCCCAATCCTATTCACATAGTTTACATTTAAGAAAATGCAGAGCTAGAAAGATTTTTTAGGTCTTCCTAAATGTCTGTGCCAAAGGGGCCACTGCTGAGAAGGTCACATCTCAGCAACTTGACTAATTTTTCTGTGGACATACAAAGAGGCCCTCCAAAGTAGATCTTAAATCAATGGTACTCAATCTTTGGCTCTCCAGAGGCTTTCAGTTTCAGCTCCCAAGAACCTCAGCCAGCACAGCCAGTGACCATGGGTTCTGGTAGCTGTCATGCCCTGCTTCCAGAACCTGGAAATGGACGCTGACTCAGAGATTGAAACAGCCAGGAGGTGCTGAACATGAGGAGGTTACAGAGCCACAAATCCCAGAGACAGAACAGAGTGCAGTGCCAGCTCCAGCAGAGAGTCCTGCCTGTTCAGATACAGAAAACAACTTACCTAACCTACTTTTGTTGAGTATGGATAGCAAATGGAGAATTTGCAGTGGTCTCAAAGGATTTATACGAGATAGCAATTAGTTAGGCAGCAGCTGTGTTAGGCTGCTGACATATATAGGCACTGCCCCTCCTAAACACCTGCAGGAAAGGGTTGGCCACCCCAGTCCAAGGCAGATGGTCCACTCTGTAGTGGACTCTGTAGTGGCTCTCACTGACTTTTTTCTGAATGCACTATTGAAAACAGCTTCCTTTCAGCTCCCACCCATTAGATCTACTTCTGTCCTCTGAAGCAACAGGATACAAGTCTGTTAGGGAGACCTTTGCCATAAATGGACATCAGAGGAGAACACCTCCCTTTTTGGAGCAGAGTAGTGCACAGCTGGGGTATCTTTGGAGATGGGATGAACAGAGAGGGTCTCGACTGATATCTGCTGAGAAGAGCTGTATTGTTGCAGAGGCAGTGGAATGAAAGAAGTTTCATAAACGAACCCACCACTACTGGATGGAAATGTCACTGATACTACTGTCAAAGTAAAACCCATCGCCTAAAAGAAATATGGAATTTTGCCCCCCACTTAGCCAAAATATGCCTATGAATTTGATGTTTGTGAACCAGGTGATGAAATGGGAAGGAGTCAACCCTCTGTTCTCCATTTATTGTGTGTTTTGCACTCTTAGTTGAACATTTATTTCCGATTCTCCTTGCTAAACTTATTTCTCCGCCCCCATCCCTATCTTAAGTGTTCAGCCTGGGTCCTTTACACAAGCACTTAACACTGAATTAATTAGCATCTTAATGGATGCCTCTTTTCCATAAGTTAAGTTATCATTTGACATTAATTCTCTTTGAGTGGGTGGGAACCTATTTAGCACTAACTCATGTAACGTCTTCTCAAAGTCCTAATGTAATTAGGGAAGTACATTAGAGACTCTTCAAGTTAAAGGAACGGCACAGAACAGCTTCACCTCAGCCATTGAACATGTTATGCCAAAGATTTCACAGCTAGCAAAGAATCATATTTCACTTATGAGGAATCTATCTGAACAAATGTGTGGCTCTGATTCATGTTAGAAGGGCACCTGATCTCTCCTCATTGACTGTGGTCAAATTCAATTTCAACACAGGTATTTTTCCACTAGAGACCCAGTGTGGCAGTGTGGCAGGGTTCGATTGGCCATGGAAAGCCACTGAGATGACCTTGGGTGTTTGACACAGGCCCTTTCTGCACCTTACCTTCTTCCGGTGCTGGGGTGTGGGTATAGTGTGAGCAGCCTCCGGCGAGAGGCTCTCGCGTCCGGGGTCCTTCGGCTCTGCATGAGCCGCCTGCTTGCGCAAGAGCTCTGCCTCTTCCTTCCTTCCACAGCCCAGCCTGGGAGTTTCCCAGGCTGCGCTGGGGCAGGAAGTGTGACTGGTGCGGCTCCAGAGGCTCCGCAAGCCAGGTAAGTGCGAGCGGGGCCTGGGAGCAATGCACGATCATGCACCATTTTTGGCTTCTAGCTGAAAATGAAAAGGTGTGTGATCGGTGCCTGCTGGCTCCTGGAGCGTTGTGCAATTGTATGGCATGTGGAAAGGGCCACAGTGCCCCAGACAACCCCATGACAGGCTTGCCTTGTGGTTGCTATAATTTGGAAATGAATTGAAGGCACACTAAAACAACAATTTTCCCACTGTCAAGTTCATTCTATCCTGTTTTGACATCTGATTTCAGATCATCAGCCATATATGTGCATGTCACCTATGACTATGTGTTCATGTGTGTTCTTTTACAAAAATTATGCAAAGAATTTTCCAGTAGCTCCTTGTGCAACACCATTCCACAGGTCTGCTTGCTGTGCAGGGTAGGCGTGCACTTCCTCTTGCCCTTTAGTCACCCGAGCTTGGGGGTAGCCAGTTACTGGCCAAGAGAGTACAAGATATCCAGACAGCAGCTGACTGCATCCAGGAGAAAAGAGCAGCTGTCTTCTCCTGGATCTCTGGTATACTTACTGGAGATCTAGGGGGGAAACATCTACTATTTGCTCTGAGCTGCAAAAGTGCCTCTGGATGCTGTCTGGGTACCTTTCACCCTCCACTAAATGGCTCAGGAAAGCCATGTCTGCCTTTTCAAATAGCCTGAGTGTAAATTTGTGAGTGGACCATTACATCCCAACTGCTGGGATGTAGGATCTTGGGAATTAATTTTAGTAGTCTGCACAAAAATGGTGTAGATATTCCTGTGTGCATTTTTTAAAAGACACATTTTTGTACCTGCTTGTAAAGATGTGCACATTTTTGTATTGTGTATGCTTTTGAACACCTACATTTTCAAGGCATTTCCACTAATAAGTAAAGCAATTTGGGAAAGAAAACAGCAGCACTTAAAGGGGAATGTTCAATGATAAAGAGGTTACGCTAGAGAGCGAAAGTCCCAGAACATGGACATTTGGTGGGGTATAGTCCCATGTTTTTAGGAGAGAATTGAATTCCTCTTATAAATGCTTGAGCGCAGTACTTGAGAAGCATTTTTCTCAGCTCCCTGTGCTTTTCTGTCTTGCACGATGCTGCAACAGAAGCATAGCCTGTCCACTGCTAATTTATACAGTTACTGTTGGGACAGTGGCCCCTCAAGGCCCCTTCCTAAACTGCAAACCCCAGAATTCCATAAGATGTTGAAAGTGTTGAATAATAGCACTAAAACAGTCTAGTGCGGAAATGGCCAGTGTGTTCAAAGGAGGTACGCAATAGTTAACAAAGGCAGGTCTCTAATGCGTTAGAGGAAGTTTGTGATGTACTGGTAAATTCTGAAATTCAGGCATTTATTGGAGCAGCACAATCATCTCCCCAGCATGTCTTCAAGGAGTTTCCAAAAATGTAGGAAGCTGTGCTGATTCATCTTAACAAATAAGTTTTCTAGTAATTTTCCTCTCCATTGGGAACTGGTCATTTGTCAAATTTAATTGTCCAGTTGTCCTGAAAGAACTATGGCTTGTAAGATGGATAGATCAGAACTATAACCTTGCTAGGAAAACCCCAATTTATCCCCCAGCTACCATGAGGATTGCAGCTAAAATCAGGGCAAACAGAGAAGCTTGAAGAAGGTGGCAGATGATTTCCTTACTCCTGCTAATCTATAAATGTTGGTGGTTCCAGCCTGTGAGCCCTGACTCCACAAGAAGACTGGAAGCAGTCCTCAATGTGCAATGATGGCAAGTTAGCTGATGGCCCTGAGATTAACTTGATGCCCTGAGAACTGGACATGATTCCAAGGGCCATCTGGCCCAGCCCTCTGCCACTGCAAGAATCAACAGCTAAGCAATGGTTCCCGAACTTTGGTCCTCCAGGGGTTTTGGACCTCAGCTCCCAGAAGCCTCAGCCAGCTTGGCCAACAGTCAGTAATTCTGGGATTTGAAGTTCAAAACATTCATAGGATCAAAGTTTGGGAACCACTGAGCTAAAGCATCCCTTCAGAATGCCAAACCTGAGGTCCTGCAATCATATAGCTCTGCAGCTACCTCACAAGAGGAGACAAACAGCCCTGGTGGAGTAGACCGAAACCTGATTTTGTGCGTTATATCATTCCCACCATGGCAAACAACCTGGGAAGCCCATGGGAAGTGCACAAGCGAAGTACCTGAGCACAACAACACATCCCAGATGTTGCTGGGCTGAAGCTCCTAATATCCCTCATCATTTGTTATGCTGGTTAAGGCTGATGGAAGTTACAGTGAGACAGCATCTGTAGAGCCGCATGTTCTCCCACCATATCATTGAGTTGCTACATACAAGGAAAGTTCCAAATGTGCTATATTTTTTCTATCAAAACAAACAGTCAAACAGCCAAACAAACAACTAATTAAATTAGAACCCTGAAAGGACTGCGATCTCATGCAGCCAGTGTGGGAGGAGGCACAGAGAATATTACCATGGCAACAAGGTAATCACTCTGATTTTAATATTTCAAGGGCAAATAACAATTGCGAGGCTGGTGCCCAAGGGATCTCGTCATCCAATAGCCCCACATATTTCAGGGCTCCCTAGGTATGCTAAATCCATACCAGACTTGGCATCAGATGTGAGGAAAAAAAAGAGCTGGATTAGGAAGTCTAAGAATGATATGCATGAAAAATGTACCATAAAGGTAATTCTTGGTGAGGAGAAACAACATACTGAGCCACAAGTCAGATTGACTGGGGAATTTACAGATGGGTCCAATATAGCTGTGATGGGTCACTCAGAGTGTGATTGTCATCCCAAAACGTGTGTGACTCAAGGGTCCACCTGAGAAGCCAGTGCCTCCATGAAACAGTGAGGAATATTAGCTCAAAGAAGGGGCCTGCGAGAGGGGGGTAACCTTATGAGATCTTTTACACTTATGTCTACAGGTTAGTACCTGTAGTATGCAGAGAAGAATCGGCTGGAGAGTCAAAAGTAAGCTTATTTGTTTTATTGGGGGAATTAAGAATCACATACAGAAGATCCAAGCAGTCTCATAGTTACACAAGGTTAACTGAAGGAAAAGGGAGGAAGAATTTTTAAGAATTCATGGCAAAGTGGATGATATTTACCAATTCAGCAGAGAAGCAAAGAGCTATGTGGCTTATACGGGGAGTCTAAGGACAGTACACAATTGGAAATCAGTACAGCAAAGTGACGACCAGCAACTAGTATACTGAGAGCTGGCTAATCCCCAAACTGCAGTTTAACTACTCTTTTTTTGCCTGGAGAGCGAAGATGTTAACTGGCTCTCTGGCAGAGTAAACAATGGAATTCACAGAGTGAACAGTGGGGTCTGGAATGAGCTAATGGTTTTAGCATTAGGAGACAAAGGGCCTTGATAGCCTTGTCAGACAGGTGTGGGGACAAAAGGGAAGTTTGCTGGGCAGAGGGAGAGAGGCTAAGACAATCAGCTGTTCTGTGGGAACATCTTGGACGCTATTGTCTCTTAAAGGTTAAGTCATCGAAGGCTAACTGTAAGTCAATTTCTGCCAGAGTTTCCTGGTGATCTCCTGACTATGATCTAGCTGTGCCTCAAGGTCTTTCCTCACCTGATTTTGGGTGATGGATGAATCCTGAGTGTGTTTCCCTTTGGTTAAGTTGTTTTGATGCCCATTTCGTGAGAAAGGTGGGATGTGAATCAAATTAGTAACAGCAACAATAACAACAATACAGCCTGAGGCCAGGGTTCATCCAAGCCATTTTATTGACTGAGGCAAGGGACAATATGGTATCCCACGCCATTGTAGAGAATCTGACAGGACTGGCAGTTGAATCTGTCCTCTTCCACTGCCCTTGATGTCAACAGGTTAGATTTGGGGGTGGAGGACAGGCTCTGCGGGACATACAGTTCAGTCCTCCAGGAGAGGTGAGTGGCCAGTGGGCTTGGGAGCGACAACTGGAGGGCCACAACCACTGACCCCCTTCATTTCTTTCCTCAGATGGTTGCCTCATATTGCCTAATAATGGGTCACACCCACACAAGGCAACTGGCAGTTGGAGGCAGATGATTTTTCCTGATAAAGAAGGGAAAGTGATCACCCTGCTACTGCACTTTGCCTGTCCACTTGATGTACCACAATGTTGCTTTTGGTCTCCTGCCTGATAGCTGGCACCTCCAATGACAGTCTAGAAATGTAGGTATCTGTGTTGGCTAATATCAACAGAGCAGATCATGGAGCTTTCTTCTTCACCAGGAACAGGTCTTTTGTGAAGCAAATAGTTCTCGATGGCTCATTTGAGAACAAGCCACCCCACAATATGTTGCCGTATTGTCCTATCTCAGTCCTGGTGGCACAGCTGATAATTCAAACAAAACAAACTGAATACTTCCCAGCTCATTATTTACTTCCAGGCAGTAAGCACAGAATCATAAATAAAGCCCAACAAGGTTCCAAGGCAAGAGAGAGACCAAGGTCAGTCAGAGTATTCCAGAGTTCAGCAAGGTATCCAGCAGGGTAGAAGGCTAGATAAGCTCTGACAACTCCTGGAGGGGAAGGGCGGCAGATATATGGGTCTGAGGCCTAGTGCAGCTGTGGCTTTATTAGTTATTGCCAGTTATAAATTCTGAGAGTGGGACATCAGCTTTCTCTTTGCTATCTGTACTCTGCAAAGGTGGGTACAGGTAAGTGCTCTTCTGTGTCTGAAGAGGCAGGACCCTCTGCTGGAGCTGGCACCGCCTCCTGTTCTGTTTGTGGCACTGTAGCCTCTTCCGTACAGCAGATCCTGGCATGCCCCCTGTTTCAGACTCTAAGTCAGAGTCCATGTTCTGGAAGGAGGGCATGACAAGCATAAAAAGTACATAATCCCTGGGAAAATCCATTTCTCCCCAGCCCAACTACCATAAAAATCCCAGTAAGCGAAAAGAGAGCAGGTAATTTCAAGGAATGATATAGCAGAAGATTCTGGGAGCTGTGGCTTGACTACACCACTGATGGCAAAGAAGCAAGGTGGGAGAAAATGAGTCTACGCCTTCTTGCCTTGCAGTGGCTGCAGAAAGTAACCGTGTTGCTTTCTTCCAACCATCTGAGGCACTCCAGGTCCTGGGAGCTATGCTTTCTTGTTCTAACTGCCGCTTCCCATCACAAGTGATTGTGAATGGCTTAGTATCATGTGGGTCTGTGTCCCTTAAATGCCTTTCTGAACATTTGGCAGGTTTGTTTGCTTTCTTCCAAAAGAGCTTGCCAAGTCTGCTCAGTGGCATCCGTGACTAAATGATATGGACATCCATGCTGCCTTGTCTTTTTTACCTTTATGAGGGCAAACACTAGCAGATGAGGCCATTTCTCTGGAGGGTACCTGACAAGCACTAAATAAGTTTATTCATTAGCCAAGCTGAGAAGCAGCCGGTTGGGCCGAACAGGGAATGCTTGTCATCCAGCCATTGATGCCTGGTTGCACTGACTTTGTGAGCCTCTTAGAGAGAGAGAGACTCAGCTGCCATTAATAAGAGGCAATTACTATCCAAACAGAAGGAATCCCGCTGAGAAAAGTTCTGTATACATCAACATATTGTAACTGTAAAAACATATTCCTCTATCTCCAGCTGTACCAGCCCAGTGCCAACATGGCTTGTCTGACAATTTAGATTTGCCATGAGACAAGACTAAGCTGTACTGAGGGGAGGAAGATGCTATGATGTATAAAGGTATACAGCTAACCATTTGACATCCATCAGTGGAGTTATGTTCAGGGCGGAGTGGTCAGTTTTTTATGTGAAAATAACACAGTTCAGAAAAGTTAATTTTGACTACAGCTCCCAGAATTCCCAGCTGTGGGGGGATGCTGAGAGTTGTAACAAAAAATGTTATTTTTCAAAGCTTTGGGAAACAGCAGGAGTGACTTGCACAGGGAGGGACCAGAGTTCCAGGCCATTTCCGCACTAGTCTGTTATAGCACTATTATTCTACTTTCAACATCCTATGGAATCCTGGGGTTTGCAGTTTAGGGAGAAATAAATCAGGAGGCTTAACAAAAGATCTGTTCCAAACTACAGAGACAGAATCCACTCATGTTCTAACAAAAGTCATGCCAACAAATATGATAACACTGGTCCAGAGATTGGAAATGCTCGAGATATATTCCAATCCCCAAGAAAGAGGACATCAAGGATTGAAGTAACCACTGAACTATTGCATTAATCTCCCATGCAAGCAAAGTGATGATCAAAATTTTACAACAAAGTCTTTTGTTGTAAAATCTTGTGAAAATTGAGAAGTGTAAGATGTCCAAGCTGGATTCAGGAAAAGAAGAGACAGTGGGGATCATATTGCAAACATACCTTGGGCAGTGGAGCAGACCAAAGAATTTCAGAAGAAAGCCAGCCTGTAATTTATAGATTATAACAAAGCCTCTGATTGTGTAGATAATGAAAAATTATGGATTGTTCTTAAAGAAATGGGTGTGCCACATTAGGGAGAAACAGGATGGCTTCCAACTGGTAAAGGGGCCAGGCAGGGCTTCATTTTCTCACCCTATCTGTGTAACTTGTACATAGAACATACCATATGCAAAGCTGGACTAGACTCAGAAGAAGTTGCCGTGAAAACTGGAAGAAGGAACATCAACCATTTAAAATATGTAGATGATAGAATATGTAGTGCCATATGACTAGCAGAAAATAGCAAAGATGTGGAACAACTATTGAAGAAAGTCAAGGCAGAAAGTGCAAAGGCAGGTTTACAGTTGAACATTAAGAAAACAAAAATAGTGAGCACAGATGATTTATATAATTTTAGAGTAGATGATAAAGACACTGAAATAATCAGAGATTTCTGTACCCTGACTTAGTCATTAATTAGAATGGAGACAGCAGTCAAGAAATCAGAAGAAAACCAGGCCTTGGAAAGACAACTGTCAAAGAACTGAACAAGATCCTCAAGTATAAAGACATATCACTGAACACCCAAGTCAGGATTGTCCATGCCATTATACTTCTGACTTCTATGTAAGGTTGTGAAAGCTGGACAGTGAAGAAAGCTGACAAGAATAGAATCAATTCATTTGAGATGTCGTGCTGGAGGAGAGTTCTGTAGATACCATGAACTGCTGAAAAGACTGATAAATGGGTATTAGAGCAAATCAAGTCTAACTCTCTCTAGATGCCAAGATGACTAAATTGAGGCTATCTTACTTTGGACATATCATGAGAAGACATAACTCATTAGAAAAGGTAATGACACTTAGTAAGGTAGAAGACAGTAGGAAAAGCAGATCACATTACAGGTGGATAGATTCGATCAAAGAAGCCACCACTGCCCTGAGTTTGCAGGGCATCAATCTACCACGTGCCACCCAGAGGTCTGACAGCAAGGCCCAGTTTCTCCTCTTTTTGCCTTTGCTTTGGCCTTTGGGGACTCTGAACTCCACTGACAGTTGTGTATATGGAAAGAATGTCATGTTTTGCTCAGATTAATTAACATGGAATGCAAGATGAGATCCTGTGTCTGCACTTGGCACTTGTGAGCCGTACAGAGAAACTTTAACTGGTTGCATCCTATGACTTCTTTTTTCACTGAATGACTGAGACAACTGCACTTTTGTTGACTTAAAGACAATTTAATTTTTTTAAAACGCATTTTCAACGCAGCATCTGAAACACCAATTTGACAGAAAGCATTCTGGTACAACAGTAGCATTTTTGGTACAATTACAACATTTGATTATATTTCTGCAAAAATTTGCTTCGTTGGATATTCCTCCTCACCGCTTCCCCAGTTCATAAGATCTCATAAACAAAAATTACAGTTAAGGCACTTTTTCTTCTTTTTTAGCTAAACGAAGGAGGGAAAGAAACAACAAAATTAGTGCAATCAATCAGACAAGCAACATAGCATACTGAATGGTGCAGCCCTCCCCAGTGACTGCCTTCCAGAAGTTAGACTGAAGCCCCATTAAGCCCATCTAGCAGACTCCCTTGGGAAGAGGAGCAGTGGCGCATCTAGGCTCAGCAGCGCCCAGGGCGAGCGCAGAAGTTGCATCCCTAGGTGCTGCTGTGCCGCTGCCGGGGCTAGCAGTGATGGAGTGGGGGCGTGGGGGTACAGATGCAGGGGGGCCCAGATGCACTGGTGGTGGCAGGCAGAAGGGCACCCCCTGGTATCGGCGCCCAGGGCACAAGCCCCAGTTGCCACACCCTAGATACGCCTCTGGTGTGGAGTGTTATAATCCAACGTGCCTGGAGGGCATGCAGTTGAGGGGCTCTAGGCCACAGTACTGGACATGGAGTTGGAAGTGATATGGGGTCAGATAGTGACAAAACGCTGGAGCTTGTTTCTTGTCTTTTGGCCCTGTTCTGTTGTCCCTTGGCCTCTCTCACAGCATTGTGGAGGAAGTGAGGGCGGACCTTGAATGCTACCCTGATTTCTAGAAGAAAAAGAGCATTAAAAAAAAAAAAAGAAAGGTGATAGATGATTGCTTAAGTTTAAAAATTTACAACTCACTACATGAAAAACATAATGTTTTTTTTTAAAAAGCATTTCTGCTTTAAGATATTTTTAAACATTCCATAAAATACCCATTCAAATCAAGTTCAAAATATCAACATCTTTCAGTCTGTTTGCTGCCTTGGGGACACCTTTACTGTATATATAATTTTTCTGTTTTTAGTAGCTTGCAAGATATTTCTGTACAGCCTTGTGCCTATATTGATCTGTAATTAAATAGGTGGAGGGATAGTGTAGTGTAGTGGTTTGACTGTTGAACTACAACTCTGGAGACCAGGGTCATTTCTGCACTAGATTGTTATAGTGCCAATATTCCACTTTCAACATCCTACGGAATCCTGGGGTTTGCGATTTAGGGAAGGCCCTCCCTAAACTGCAAACCCTAGGATTCCATAGGATGTTGAAAGTGGAATAATAGCACTGTAACAGTCTAGTGCAGAAATAGTCTAGGGGTTCAATTCCCCACTTGGCCATGGACACCCTCTGGGTGAGTCTGGGCACATCACACATTCTCAGCCACCAGAAAACCTGTGATAAGTTCACCTTAGGGTTGCTATAAGTCAGAAATGACTTCAAGGCACACACCACCAATAATGACAAAATAGGTACTTTAAAACATCTTTTTTACAGCTTTTTTTCTTCATTTTCTTACCAATATCTAAAACAAATTAGGAATGACAATAATTTATTATGGAAAAAAAATCCAAATTATTAATGCTAAAACCAGTGAAAGTGCTTCAAGAATTCAGTCTACATTTTGTTTCAGGAACTTTCTGGTTCTTTGTATAAATCCTCAACTTTTTCCCCTTTGGATGCATGAACGTCAAGAAAATGAATTAATCTTTTGGCCATGGTTGCCAGAACTTAGTGTCACAAACCTGTGCGCTGGTACCATTGCATTGTGCAAATTGTTTATTAAGACACAGATGACAAAGCTGCAAATTAGACACGCTAAATTAAATTGCCTCATTTATGCGACTGCTATTTGTACAAAAAGTGTTTTCATTTTTGCATCCAAGAAATACAAGAGACAGTGAGCTATCCAACCAGTTTGCACTGGGGAGAAGGGAACTGCCAGATTCACCAAAGCGGTTGTGTCCATAGAGTGCATAAATGCACACAGTGGGTCGCATCATGACTCTTTCTGTGCCTCCCAAACAATTCTGATTCATGTTTTACTGTTCCCATGTCCAGTTACTGAGGATGTCTCTTCATCTGGCATCCACAGCTGGCATTCTGCTTCGGACTTATGTTTTCGTAAATGGCCTTAGAGGCCAGTGTAGTGTAGCAGTTTGAGCATTGAACAACAACTCTGGAGGCCAGAGTTCGATTTTTTTGCTCAGCTATGGAAACCCCCTGGGTGACCTTGGGCAAGTGACACTCTATCTCAGCCTCACAGGAAGGCAAAGGCAACCCCCCTTTGAACAAATCTTGCCAAGGAAAGGTTTGTCTTAAGGTCGCTGTAAGGCAGAAACAACTTGAAGGCAGACAACAAAAAAATGGCCTTAACGTGTGTGGAAAATTGAATTGAGTAGTTTTGAAATGTCCATATTCACCTCAGGACTGCTGTGAAGTTACAATGTATGGACGTCCATTGCACAGTCGTGGAGTGACTTAGGTGCCATGGCTGGATGTGCCAAGAGCACTGATGCGCACTGGGGTGTTTCCCAACGCTCATCCAGGTACTGATAGGGAGTACTGGAGCCTTAAACTGCTTGATGAACATTTGGAGTAGGGATGGTCCAACTGAATCCTCGAATCCTCAGCAAGAATTCGAGACTCACGAATCTGAATTCCTGTGCAAAAATAGGAGAACTGAATCTTACGAATCGAATAGATTTTTTTAAAAAGAACTTCTGTTTAAAAAAAAAAGTTTTTTAAAAGTTTAAATTTTTTTTAAAAAGTTGCTTTTAAAACCCTTTTTAAAAAATGGATTCAAAAGATTCGAGATTCGTGGATTCCCAGAACCTTCCGGGGATTCGGATTCTAACAATTCTGGATTCGTCCTGTCCCTAATTTGGAGTATTCTTGCCAGCACCTGGATGTACATTTTCATAATTTACTATGAGAGTTCTGCATTGTTGCAATGTTTCTGCAATATAACTGTGGGTTTGTAAAGTTAGAAAATGTAGATGTAGGGTTTTGGTTGCATTTTTAAAATGTCAACAGCATCCACATGTGTTTGTGTGGAGGTGTGCATGCATGCTAGCTGATAATTATTAGTATCCCAACAGGTATAGATGGGGAGATCTTGACCCTTTTTTACTTTCTGTAGACCCAAGGAAAAGACCACTCTAGGAAAGTCCACTAATCCAACTGCTAGTTTGAGATATTTGATTTTCTTTAGGGCTGCAGAAGAGAATTAAAAGCGTTACATTTCCCCCCGTGCCTGCTGCCATTCTGATAGTCTCCAACCTGCCTGCCCTCATCTAATACCACACGCATTTTAAAAATCAGCACAGTAAATGCAAAAATGCATTTAGCATCATGTTTGCTATTTTGACACTTGTTTAATAGGAAAATCTATTTGATATGCACATTATACAACAGGACATACAGATTTGTGGAGGATGCGCTGTGGAGACTCTAATAATAATAATAAAGAAACCAGTAGTGTAATAAAAAAGAAGTCAGAATCTAGCATACCATATCCTCCAACATTTCACAGATTAAAGTCTAGAATGTGTGTGGTCATGCAACATCACAGTGTGGTCAAAATGGCAAAAATTATTGAGGAAGAACACATATGATGGGAGAGGCTGCAGTAGCTGGCCTTTGTCTGAGACTACTGGGAAGGGCAAAATTCTGCCCCCTCCCTTCTTCTCCCCTTTGCTAAGTTAATTGAGTGCAAACTGCTTCTCCCCTTTCAACTCAGTTTGCATCAGCTGAAGCAAGCTGAGGACAAAGGAAGAAAGTGAGAGGACAGAGGTACTGGGGCATTTTAACAGCAGCCCAAAAATGGGAAGATAAAGGATTAAATGGGACTGTCCCTGGCAAATTGGGATTGTTGCAGGGGATGACATACAACACCTTACTCCAGTGTGTTGCAATTTGCAAATGAGATACAGTTGTAAAACTCCATTATAGCTTTTGTCTTCCAAGCTGTTTCCAAATTGAGTAGCTGCCCTTTTATCTGCCTATCTGTATAGCTAGCCAACCAGCCAGCAAGCAATGGAGATTGACCCTCAGCAAGGATGGAGAACCTTTACGTCTGCGTCTGATTTGGACAACGACTTCCCAAATCCCTGATCTTTGGATGTGTTGGCTGGGGCTACTGGGAGTTGAAGTCTAAAGTATCTGGAGGCCCAAAGGTTTGCCAACCTTGAAGTGGAGGAAAGAACACCAGAAGTGCAGCCCCTTGGCCAGTCAGCAGGCATTCCACCTACCTTTTCCTCCCACCGACCTTATCCCATACACCCTGTTAACACCCCCCAAAGGGTCTGAGGCGGTAGCACATAATCGCAGGATGTTCCTTCTTCACTATTCTGTGAGGTCATACCCCAACCCTACAAAAGTAACTTTAACAGTTAAAGTGCAAGAGAAGTCATCACTTATTCAGCTACAATTGTAGCATAAATTGGTTGCATCTTGTTATTGGCGAAATGAATTACTGTATCTATTATATATAAGTCTAAAAATTTGAGTAAAAAAAATTGACTTCCCAAACCAGGGTTGACTTATCCATGGGTCAGTGTAAGTACTCTTATATAAAAAAAGAACCCTCCCCTTCTCTGAGCAGAGTGGTGGAAGGTAAGAGCTTATTCTGTCCCGGGGAAACCTGAAAGCAGCACTGACCCCCCTCTACTCTCTCGGCGCTGCCTTGAGGGGAAGCACCGTTTTCCCACCCAGGTATTAAAAAAGGCCGGAAACCGTGCTGCAGGGGAGAGAGTGGAAGGGGTGTGCGTGTCGGTGCTTCTTTTAGATTCTCCCAGCATAGACTAAGCTCTCGTCTTTTGCCCTTCTACACAGAGAAGAGGCTGGTTCCTTTTGTTGGTAAGAGTTAATACTTCATCTTAAGTCTTATCAAAAAAGGAACCATCTCCTTCTCTGAGCACGGTAGCAAAAGGTCTTTTTGAATATGTGGGTTGAAAAATGGCAGTGGTGGTGGCTGGAGTGGGTGGTCCCGAGAAGGTGCTGGTGCTCCCCTCCTCTGTGGAATGATCTTTGACTTAGTCATGGGTCATATCAAAATCCCTAATTCTGGCCTCAAAACCTGCCCTCGACTTATATATGAGGTTAACCTATACATGAGTATACATGGTAATTGCCAGTTATTTCCAATTTTGCATCTTGACTCAATATTCCTTTGTTCTATTGTCTGAAAAGGGTTTTTGTAGCAAATATGTAGAATTGTAGGAAGATTCCTTCCTAGATGATCAGCAGCCTATACATCTGGAAGAAAAAAATGGTGTTTATTTTCCCAGGAGGCGGTAACCTTGTATCCAGTGGGCAGGCAGGGAGGAATGTCCGGATATACTTCCATGTCGAGTCATTTCCTCCATACTGGAAATTGGCATGTCAGGGAGAGACGGTTTGTAGTTTAATTCTAGTTTAGGCTGATTGCACAGGACCTATTCCCTCCTAGACAATGTGCTGGATTTTCTATTTATTATTTCTATTTGAAAGAAGGGAAAATCCATGGAGGACAAAAAGACACTCCATGGGAAGCCAGTAGTGATTTAAATCAAACTTTATTTTACGGTCCATAGACCCAACACCAGTGACGATTCTACTAGAGTGTCTACTTCTCTAGAGTATCAGAATTTAGTCAAATCCTGCAGATGTCCCATAGCCAGTGCTAGGCTGGTTCACTTCTGGTTTCTTAAAATCTCTGCAGAATACATTCAGAATAAGCAGTGGTGTGCAAATACCAACTGGGATCTACTACTAGATTTCTCTGACTTGCTGCAGATCAACTGTTCAACAAGAGGGACAGATAACTCTTTCTCTATCTGCTGAAACAAGGGATATTTTGTATTTGAAAAGGCTAAAATCTCCATTCTGGCAATGAAATCAAATTTCTGAATGTATCCTCAGAGGTACTGTTTGCTCTCCTTTAGTTTTAAATGTATTATCTGTCCTACTGAGTCACAATGCAAACATTTGGATCCAGTTCTGGTAAATATAGCAGAAAAGCAAAACAAGTATCTGTCCATTCCTGTTATACAAGTCTCCATGGCAAAACCTTTGGGTTGGATCTAGATCTAGTTTGTCATGACTAACTAATTTCCCACTAATTTTCATGGGTATATTTTAAGCCAGGCTGCACTTGAATCCACCTTTTTTTTTTCATGGTGGTGGTCAGCCATTCCACAAGTACACCTCTTTCCAACCTATGTCATCACGGAAACAGCTGCTGTTTAAACAAGCTGAAATGGGAAGAGGCAGTGTGGTGTAGTCCTTAGGCCATTTCCACACTGGACTGTTATAGTGGTTTTATTCCACTTCAATCCATCCTATGGAATGCTGGAGTGTGCAGTGTAGGGGTCTTAGTGTAGTGTGGAAATGGCCTTAGTCTTGCGGACTGGGTGTTGTGTTTCAAATTAGGGAGGCATGTGTTCAAATCAGATCTGTGTACAAATGGGCTTCTCAAATTTTTCCATCCTATTTCTAGACCAAGAAACTTGCTGGAACTTGCACTGAATTTCTTCAGGAGGAGGAACAAACTAAATCTCTTGCCTATCAAAAGCTAGAACATGTATGAATGCATGGATGCATTTTTAAATGGAAGAGCATTCAGCCACCAGAGGCAGTGTTACAGTTCAGACATAGGTTTACCAGCTCGGCATGAACTAGGTGATTATGTGCAACAATCGAAGTCAAACTAAATTTTTCTGGCCATTTCCTTTGAGGCCCCTCCCTAGACTGCAAACTCCAGGATTCCACAGGATGTTGAAAGTGGAATAACAGCACTATAACAGTCTAGTGCGGAAATGGCTTCTGAAAAGGAGAGTACTGATTTCAGGCCCTGTTCAGGAAACCTTAAATGCATCACCCCAGAAACCATTTCCCAAAGAACACTTAGCAAAGTGGTTCTCCAACATGCTCACTCACAAACAGGATGGAGAATTTTGGGTAGCCATTTGGCTTTTGTATCCAAAAATGTCAAGAGAGTGCCCTTGAGGCAAGTCCAGAAAAATACCAGATTAAAATAAACACCATGAAACCTGTTTCTTCCATGGGGGAAAAAGTTCCCCAACTGTCTCTCTACATTTTCCCAATTCCAACCAATGCATGCAAAATCGTAGCTGTAAGTGACAAGGTGAAGAGGAAAAACACAGATGGAATAGGACAGCTCTTCCTTGTCCAGCTGTGCTGATTTTTTTTTGGCCAAAGTAGAGAAATATTCAGATGGATTGGGACACTGGGTGATAACTGCCCTGCCTTGTTCACAGAATTGTATGGGAGTGGCCTAGGTCACTTGTTTGTAGCCCTCTCACTGCTTCTTTTGTCCTTTTTCTTACCAGAAGAAAAACACATCAAGGGAGCTGATAGAGAAGAGCTGCACAATGCATCTGACTGGCAGTACCTGGCCAATACTAACGAACTTGTGGCTTTCTAGATTTTGTTGGACCCCAACTCTCATCAGCCCTAGACAGTACAGGCAATGATGAGGGATGATAGTAGTTGCAATCCAGCAACATCTGAACAGCTGTACATTCTTGAACCAGGAGGCCTCTGTCCATAAGCCCCCATTGTGTCCCTCTCTGAATAATTCCAGAGCAGAATGGAGATTTTCTGGGTGGAAAAATGCAGGAGTAAACTTTTGGTAGTATGGATGCCATTCACAAAAAGATCAGCATCATCTTCAAGACAGAAATTGATTCACTATTTTTTGAAAACTGTCATATAATTGCCAGTATGTTGTCAAACAAGAAGTCTTATTATATGCTAAGCCTGCGCTTTTCCCTTTCTCCTTGCAACTCTTCTCTCTCTCTATTTTTTTTTTTTTGCCAAAGGAGAAAAGAATACAGTTATTCTCTCTGATTTCTCTTGGACTTGTATTTTAAAACATCATTTGAATGTATTTGTGAAGTGCAAAAAAGTGACAGCCACGCAGTAGCAGAACAATAACAAGAACAAAAAGAATAAGAAGGGATCGGAAAAAAAAGCCACAGAAGTCTTGCAGCTGCTTTTGTTTTTTAATACATTTGACCATAGTCGAGAGAGAAAGAACATACAACAGCTAAAACTTCCAAACACAGTTTTAAGGCCACATTTAAAAAAAGATGAAGGAACTTAAGGCTTTCTCTAAAAAAGGGCAACTCATAGGATGCCATGGCATGAACACTGAGTTGGAAATTGTCCAGGTAAACTGATTTACCCATAGGGAAATCTCGCAACCAACTGCCCGGGTCTTAAGGTTTTTAAAAAGGAGCTGGGACTTTTGGTGCTCTTGCTGTTGTCAGCGATCTTCCTATATAAAACATATAGCCCACTGGACTTCCTCCTCTGGCGTATTCCCAGCAAAACTGAAGGTGCTGTTCTTACAAGCAATGTGATCACCTTTTTTCCAATCAAGGGTGATTCTAACCACAAACAGAATCAAAGACAAAGTCATTTATAATATACAAATGCAGCACATATGAACTGTGCCGGGTATTAAACGGCTCTGCTATCAGAGGCACCTGTACAGTATCTTGCTGTTTATCTGGCAAGGTTACAAGTCTAATACTTATAAGTTTTCTTTCTTCGTCTTTTTTCCTTTTAATTACTGAAAGAGAGAGAGAGAGGGAGAGAGAGAGAGAGAGAGAGGGGGAGAGAGAGAGAGAGAGAGAGAGAGAGAATTTGCATAGATTGTACATTCATTTTCAGAAGAGATTTTCCTTCCTTCCTCCCCATTCTTGTTTTCCTTTCAATCAGGTAAACGCTTTTGCAAGTATTAGTGAGGTAGCACCTTTGGTCGCACCCATGAGCAAAAGAAGGTGACAAAGCAGAAAGCAGCAAGACAGGAAGAAACAGTATTTGTCAATAAGGGAAAACAGGGATCTTGATGGATTTACAGCTTCTATCTTTGTTGAGAAAACAAATGATGTATTACTCCCATGATATTCAGCAGGTTTTTTTTTCTTTCCCCAGTAATGTTTCACAAGCAAGTACAAGGGGTTAACATGATGACACCTTCCTTTGAAACAACAAGAATCAGTAGGGAATAAAATGAGAGAGGAGACTAAAGAATCTTTTGGACTATGAAATTGCTCCTACAATAACCTAACAGACACTTAGCCAAACCTCTTCATTCCTCCTGGAATCATTTGGACCACAAACATTCAGATTCTTTGGATGAGTTCAGAGGCAAGCTCTTTGCATCATGCTAGATATTCAGATTGATAGCGTCTTCAACAGCCTTTGTTTGAAGACTTCCAGAAAGGGATATCCTACTTCCTCTCCAGATACTTGGTTCCCCTGTTGAACTGCCTTAGTTAATCAAGAAGTTCCTCCAAATTTTGAGTTAAAATATATTCTGTGGTAACTTGAGCCCATTAGATAGAATTCTGCCCTCTGGGGAAGCAGAGAACAAGTCTCAGCTCTTTTGATAAGCCTTCAGTTATTTGAAAAGTCCTAGCTTGCTTCCCCCAGCAATAGTAATTTTTTCTTCCAAAGGTTAAACATACCTGGTTCCTTCAGCCTTTCCTCTTATGGTTTGTTTGGAACATGACTGATCAAAATAAGAAAGGTGGAATGAAGATTAAAGAATTTTGAGGTGGCAGAATAGATTGTTAACCACTTCAGATCACAGATAATGAATTACATTTTTAAAATATTTGAAAAATTCCCCACAGAAGCAGAAAACTAGCAAGAAGGGCTTGGGAAATTTCTCCCCGTACCGCTAACTTTTTGGAACTTTCAGTGTCTGTGTACTTTGCAACTGCAAGGCATTCAAAAATAATGTTCCTAAGCCTGCAACTTGACATGGTACAGACCACTCTTCTACTTCAGGATTCTGCAGTGTGTGGAACACTGAGAGATGATCTTGGGTCATTGTTTATACATGGCTCATATTTGTTCCATGCATGCATCCTCCTGGCAAGATACCTGGTATTTGCCACACCAGTGAGTCCACTAGAAATCACCAGTTATTTGCCATGTTACTGCAGGTTATTTCACTTAGGCCTCAGTAGTTCAGTGACAGAGGACCTGGGATGTTCTGCAGCTCTTCTCCACTGCACTTAGATATGCAAGGCTGTGCCTAGTTTTGGAGTGGCAGCAGGAACTGCCTTTTTCCAAGAAGGTCACTTGCGCTACAGTACGCATCGGGGAGTGCCACAAGCACATGCCCCTACGGTCACTTGCAGGATGTTCAGAGAAGAGCAACAGCTTGGGCAGATTTGCACATGTATTGTTCATGGCAGGATGGGCATGACATGAACTAGAGAGCTACATACGTGCCATGGCTATCATCAATCAAATGCCAGAGATCATGGTGGAGACCGTGGGGATGTCCAGATGTTGGACAACTCCTCTTAGCTTTAGCTAACACAGCCAATGGTGAAGAATTATGCAAGTTACATACCAGCAGCAGCTGGAGGGCCATATGTTCCCCATTCCTTCCTTAAACAGGACACTTTTACACTGGCTCATATCAACTGACACCACTTTGCACGGAAGTGCCCCAAAGTCTGACCTGCATGGTAGAATGTTGGATTAAAAGCTATTTGTTTCTATTTGGAGTGTGAGAACACCAGACTCACTCTTACTGGAATGAAGATCTTCCATTGGCAGTAGACCTGGTCCTCTGGTGAGACCTGGCCATTTCTCCACTTGGTCTCCCCATGGAAGAGTTTAGGTAGACTTGATTTTCAAAGACAGGGCATGGAACAGACAGATATGGGCCCCACTCAGGCACTCAGAAGGCAGCGATCAGCAGTATATGCAGCAGGGAACAGGCCAGCCTTGCTCCCACCATGACAGGTCTCCTCATGTGCAGTGCAACAGTTTAAGAAGGTGAGCCTCTTCTGTACATGGATGCTTTCCACATAATCCAGAATCCTGGAAAAGGAAGCATTCTGGATGGTGTGGAGGGGATCCCACAAATTTAGGCCCGGTTCTCCTCTTCAGATTGTTGCTCATTATCTGAGGAGAGTAAGAATGAAGGTGGCCGGGGCAACTGTGCTCCTTTCCTCATGTGTTGATTTTTACTGCATTCTGAATGTCAGAATAGGGGTATGGACGGATGGATATGATGATATGAAATACAAGAGCTGCCACACCTAGTTGGATGGAAAGCTCCCCCACTCTCAACTTTCCAGCAGTGGGAAGCTCACATTGACTGGTTCCTAACTTTGGGACTCCATATATTGTCAGACTACAACTCCCTTCATCTCTAAATTCTAGCCACTTAGATGGAAATGACAGTAGTCTGGCAACTCCTGGGGATCCAAGGTTGGGAAGCACTACTTTAGTAATTTTTCCTTTTTTTTTTTTTTTTTTTTGCAAGAATGGGAAATACAAGAGCAGAAAGAAACTGTAAAGGGAAGAAAGGAAGGGTTTTTTTTGTCTTTTGTTTTAAAGGGAAAAAGGCCTTTTCTTAATAAAGGCAGCTTTAGTTAGTAAGATAAGATAATCTCCAAGCTGCACAAGCAGCACCTACTATTTAGTCATTGACTAAAACACAAATAAATACCTAACCATTTTCCTCCTATGCAGCCTCCTTTGTGTCAGCTAAACATTTACTGCTCTGCTTCCATGCCAGCACAGCTGACACTGCAATTTCCAAAGTCCAAAGCAAACTGGAATAGCACTAAACCAAACAAGAGGGTGAAAAAATAGATCAGCAAGCCATTAGGGTTGCAAAGTTTAGCGTCCCCACCACTGTAGCTGTTGTTTTTAAAAGGGAATTCAACCGTTTCTTGTTACCTGGTTATGTTGTCAGCCTTTCTGACAGGCAGGAGCTAGCTGTGCATTAACAGCCATGAAAGTTTTGACATGAGCACAACTGCAGGAAGGGGAGAAAGTGGGAAGAACAATGCCACTTTTTTCAACCTACTGGCCATTTCATAATGGCTGGTAAATTTAATAACAGAACCAGGAGACATTCTTTGAGATTTGGAGCTCCAAAAAACCCTCAAGAAATTTGAACTTAACACTCAAAGAAGCACATGCATGTGTGTGTGCGTGCGTGCGTGTGTGTGTAATCTGTACAAGTTGTGCAAAAGAGTTTAAGTAGAAATGAATCTGCATAGAAATGGGGCAAAAACTATGAAAACACCATTTAAATGTTAGTAGAAACTAAGCCTTTTCATTAAATTTAAGCCTCAAATCCAAACAATGTGTCACAGTTCCAAAATAAGAATCAAGAGTTAAAGCTCGCTCCAAAGTCAAACGTAAGATAAATAAATGTACTTGGGTTAGAGACAAGACAGTCTACTTTCAAGCTCATCCTTGATCAGAATTTCACAAAATTTGTACAATATGAATGAGAGAGAAAGTGAAATAGGCAAATTTGTCTGTACTTTGGGGGTGGGTGAGGATTTCATTTCACTTCATTTTTAATCAGAATTGCCAAAACTAAAAACATTCAACTACAGGAAAAATAAAAAATCACTTGCCCACCTCCAACTTAAGGAACGCCCAGAAACAATGGGGGGATGTTGCTGTTTATAGATTATGAAGAGCCAAATGCTGCTATTTGTGCTGCAGTACAAAAGTTGTATTAACCTTTACAGAATTATTTATCTGGACAATTTATTTGAGCATGAATCTTTACAGGTGATCATAGGTATCGAGGGCAAAGGATGGTATCTACAGAGAGGAAACTGCATCTTCTGCCCATTAACTTTTCTCTGCATGCTTGTCTTGCCAATGCCTTTGTGGTCAATGCCATTCCTCTGATCCATACTGGCTCTTATCTATGCAGATTCATGTTAAAATGAATGTATCAGTCTTCAAGGGTCAAGGATTTCGTTCAGTGCAATCCTAATGCATGTTTATGAAGAATTAAGCCCCATTATATCCATTGGGGATAACTCTCTAGTAAGAGTACTTAGGATTGCAACCCCTATCTCCTAGACAGGAGCAATCCTCTAAAATTGTTTCACAACCTGGGTAGGGAAATGTTGAACCTCTACAAATATTAGTGGCCTGAGGTAAGGCTTTTAAAAAGTTTTAAAAAATGTAATAATAATAATATGAAGGAGAAAATGGGAGGACCTGTATACAGGTACTGAAAGCCTGGTTTGGCAGATGTTTGCTAAATTTCTATGAGGATGCTTTGGAAAGTGATGTCAAATTTCAGTGTTTATCATCAGCCATTTTGTCATTCCTTTCAGAGATCTCACTCCTTCTGGGGAAAAAGGCTATGATATAACTGTGTGTGAAATAAAATGGCAAAGAGTTGAGATGCAGTTTTAAGATCTGGGGTGCTACATCTGTGCTATGAAAAGGTACATTTTAAAATCAGTTTCCTCCTTCCTGCCCATTAAAAAAACTTGAAACAATTCTCCGAGGAAATAACGGGACATTCTCAACACTACCCACTCTGAACCTTTAGGCAAAACAATTTGCAGTTTTTTCTTAAGAAAGGATTAAAAAATAAACCCATTTTAAAAGTCAATCTACATTTTGAAGTGCAGATAGTCACTCCCGCACAAGTCACAAGAGCGTGAAGTTCAATTCCCTTTTAAAGCCAACAAAGGGCATACCAGGTGCTACCTCAAACGGCCATCAGGTTTAACAGGGCCCAAGTCAGACTTTGGGTCTGGGCTGAGAGAACTCCAAGACGTTTGGCTACAGGCCTGCATGACTGGACAGGAGGTTGGGCCTGTGCTACAGATATCAACAGCTGACCACACACTTCCCACCAAGCTGTCCACCCAGTTCTCCAGCTTGGTGCCAGTGAGCTCCGCATTCTTTTTTGCCTGATCCACTTGCGCAGCATTGATGGGGAGGTTCAAAACTGGGTTCAGGCCTTGGAAACTCTGCTCCATGTAGGCATTTTTTGTTGGTCCACCATGCAGCCTCATGACTTCATCTGAAATAAAAAAAAATTCCAAAATTCAATCTAACAAAATAATGTTTAATAGTTCTATTCCTTCCCATCCCCAAGGTGCTGTTTTTGGTGTTGGCAGTGAAGATGTTGGTGGAAACAGCAGTAGTTCTAAATCAGTGTCTGGGTCAGTAACAGACTGGATGAGTGTGGATGAACTGAAACTTACTCAGACAGGCCAGACCTATTTCTGACATTGGTTTAGCCTGTGCTAGCTGGGGTTACATTCCTCCTAAAGACACAGGCTCACAGTTTCTAGGTGTCCAGCGCAGTGTACAGTTAAAACTGGTGTGCCAGCATTGCCCATTCTTGGAAATGTCTAATCTGGCCATGTTAACCATGGCATACTTACATCCCACTTGATTTGGCTGAAAGAGTTTGTCTTTCCCAAATTCACCCAATCGGTTTCCATGACTGAGCAGGAACTTGAACCCAGTGTCCTAGTCTTAATGCTAAGACCACTACATGATACTGGCTTACTTGAAGAGTTGGATCTGACTATCATTCTGAAGGCATTTCCAGGGTAGGGATCAATGTTGGGCCATGACATCTTAGCAAGTGTCTTGCTAAGTCTTGCCACTAGTCTTGGTTCCAGAGATCCCTCGTGAAAGTCGCAAGTACAGTGCCAAGACGCCAGCCCTAGAGGATACACCATCCGGCTGGTCCTCCTCTTATGTCGCCAGGGCAAGAGAGAACAATTGTAACGATAACACGTATCCAAGGTAGGAAAATGCACAATGGCAGCTTAAATGTGCTTGTCAGAGGTTTGTACGTGTGGAAAATTTCATACTGGGATTTTTGCCTGAAATTCACACAGGTGTGAAAATTGGGGGAGCCAATGTATTCCTCCATAGCCAGATTTTTTTTCCTTTTGGTTCCACTTTCACAACCTTGGGGCCTCCTTGATGCTGAGAGAAGCTTTGCTCTCCCTCTGCCAAGATAAACAGGTTGCCTCCAGAACAAATGCGCTCATTTAAAGATGACTCCTCCCTCCCTCCCACCCTTGTTTGGAACGCCACATCTTGTTCCAGGGTGGCTTGCAAGCCAAGAATGACATATTGGTGTCTACAATTCCTGCCACGTCACCTGTACCAATGTGTGGGGATGCCCAAACTTTTCCATTTGAAGAGACCACCTTTTAGCTTCTGCTGTAGAGTATTCAGGTTTTGCTTTCCCAAACCATATCCAGCCTGGCCCAATTTCCCATAAAACGTGGTTTTAAAGTTTGAAAGACCAGTCTGTGTAAATTAGTCTCAGATGCAAAGACCAAAACCTGATGCTTCTAAAAATTACTTAGATTAACCAGGCCATTTCTCACATGCTTCTAAGGGCCTTTATTATTTCATCTCCCTGCCAAGGCAATGCAGATTCTAACTCATTTGTTCTGATGGCTTGAGCATAGTGTAATATTCTCACTAACAATTTCCAGAAAGGTAGCCATACTAGGAGCGCCAGTGTGGTGTAGTGGTCTGAGCATTGCTCTATGACCTTGGAGAACAGAGTTTAAATGGCCATGGGAGCCCATTGAGTGACCTTGGGCTTCTCATGCACTCAGTCTCAGAAAACCCTGTGACAGGGGTCATTTCAGAATCACCATAAGTTGGAAGGCACACAATAACACAACACAACTTCAAGAGCAGGAAAGCTGTCACAGCACAAGCTTTTGTGGACTAGAGCTTGGGAGGGAGGGGAAAGCGTTCAGCCTATTTCCCCAGCTGATATCCACAAAAATCCAAATGTTTTAAAACAAGCCACCAGTAGCAGCAACTCTCCTCTAAAGTAAGATGCAGGACTCTGCTTTAACGTAAGAGAACACTTCTCACTTCCCCTTCCCAAGCTATTTAAAAGCACATTCTCTTTTTCTTATGGTTGCTCAAAGCCAGTGTTTACTTTCTCAGTTCCCCTTTACCTCCCCACATTTTGAAGTAATTCTGGCCAATTAGAGATCTCACCAGGCCTAGGTAGATGCTCACCCACAACAAAATCAGGGCTGATGAGATGTGTGTGAACACACAATCCTGCAAACAAGAACTTCTGTTCTCCCAATGACATCCTAGATCTGATTGGCCAGATGCAAATTTTTGGCATTATGCCAAATAATGTATTCATCTTGGTGGGGAGGTTTCACTTTATATTACAGACATACATTTTTTTTGTCTTAAACTTTTTATATTTTGACTGCTGTTAAGAGATCTTGCAGTTCTTTCTCTTTTTGTTTTGCTAATAAGAGTATTCAAATCTTTTTAGAGTGCCACTATAATAACAATCCCTGGAGACCAGGGTTCAAATCTCCTTTTGGTCATGGAAACCCACTGGATGACCATGGCAAGTCACACTCTCTCAGCCTTGGAGAAAGGGAAAGGCATATCTCTTCTGAACAAATCTGGCCAAGAAAACCCCGTGATAGGTTTGCCTTAGAGCTGCCATAAATCAGCAATCACTTAAAGGTATACAGCAGCAATTATATTAACACTCTCAAAAAATAACTTATTGTTATTGCTCTTGTTATTATTGAGGAGGCAGGGTTTGTACGTACAGCCAGTTAGAGGAATTTATAAGCCCTTTTTCAGGTCTTTGTACTGAATGTGCAATAGTTATGATGTAGCCAGGTGTGCGATGCTGCTGCAGGTAGGCTCACACATATCCCATCCTGCTTAGCACACATAAGATGCAGGGTTGCAGCTCAACATTCTGCAAGTAAACCATGTCAGTCTTTCTTTCTCTCCTTTCCCCTATAGCTTTCCACACTGCAGAAAAACTGGCTCCAGAGTTTCCAGCGCTTCCAAGCTACCGTATATACCTGATGACCTCATGTATAAGTTGAGGGCAAGTTTTGGGACCAAAATCATGGATCTTGATATGACGAGTGGATAAGTCAAGAGTCATTCCGCAGAGAGGAGAAAGCACCAGTGCTGCCTCAGGGGGCCAGCCGCCCATGGCTGCCACTGCAGCCATTTTCCCACCCAGGCAGTCAAAAAGGCATTTTGCCAATCTACTCAGAGAAGGGGAAGGTTCTTTTGTTTTGATAAAATTTAAGGTACAGTATTATTAACTCTTTCCAAAAAAAGGAACTGTCCTCTTTGCTGAGCAGAGAGATGAAAAGTGAGATCTTAGTCTGTTCCTGGAAGAACCCCAAAGAAGTACTAACCCCCTCTACTTTCCTGGTGCTCCTTTGAGGCAAAATGCCATTTCCCCACCCAGGCATTCAAAAAGGTCAGAAGTGGTGCCGCAATGGAGAGTGTAGAGGGAGTCGGTGCTTCTTTTGGGTTCTCCCAGGATAGACAGAGGTCATTTCTGCACTACCCTGTCACAGTGCTATTATTCCACTTTCAACATCCTGTGGAATTCTGGGGTCTGTAGTTTCCTGAAGCCAAAGAGCTCTCTGGCTGAGAATTCTGAAGGCTCCTCCCTAAGCTGCAAATCCCAGAATTCCACAGGGTGTTGAAAGTGGAATAATAGCACTATAACAGTGTAGTGTAGAAATGGCTTAAGATATTACCTTTTGCCACTCTACTGAGGGAAGAGGATGGTTCCTTCTTGAAAAATAAGAATTAAAAATATTAAAAATTAAAAATAAGAATTAAAATAAGAATAAGAATACAATACCTATACTGACCGTGGATAAGTTGACCCAGGTTTTTTGGGGTGAATTTTTGACTAAATTTCTAGAGTTATACTTAAGTTTTCAGAGTTGTTTTGTGGGTGTGTAGGTGGGGGGCTGCACTAGGGAGAGGGTAGGATCTTCTGATGCCTCTGCTAGAATCAGTCATCCCCACCGACCAGTAACCATGTTGACTGGGGAATTCTTAGACCTGCAGTCCCAAAAAGCAGCAGTGAGGGTTTGACAATCTCATTGAGGGAAAATGAGGCTGAAGAGGACAGCGGGACGTGCTCCCTGCCCGAGCCTGCTCCTACTCAGAAGTAGTGCTTGCCTGCTTTCCAATTCATTCTCTGAAAGAAAAACTGGAAGGGAGGAACTTTCTCAATGTCACAGAAAAAGATTAGAAAAAGCAACCTACCCACCACCTCCTTTAGCTCTGTTCTATTATTTTACTTTTATAAAGCCAGACCTCATTATATTGTTCCTTAAATCTAGAATGGGGCTCTTTTTTAAAAAAAAAACCCACAAAACCTCTGCATTGTTCACAAAAATATAACAAAAAGGGTTTCTTTCAAAGTCTTAATTTTTCTGTCAGAGTTTCATAGCACCTATCTGGCACTGAAAATAAGTTTAAATACTAAAAAGTGGTGACAAACGCTAAAGTGACAAATGATAGAAGAAATGAAAGCTAAAGAGACTTCATAATGACAGGTTTCCTGCATGGAGCATAATATTGTGTCTGAACCAAAAAGTCTCAGCGCACGGGTGGGGAACACCAAAAAGCTTGGACTGAATGCAAACTTCTCACCTCCTGTTAATCCACAGGTGGCTCTAACTCTGTCATGCCTCTTGAGCATTGCTTGGAAAAGGCATTTATTTGGACCACAACTTCCCAAATGTCCCCATTGGCATAGATGTTGACTGCAACTTTTGGGGGAGCTTTCCAAGCACCGCTCTTGAGATCATTGCCCCGACTGTACAGGCTGAAAACACAGACGGTTGGTAGGAACGTCCAAGCCTCTAACAGCCATGTGCCTCGGCTTGGCATCAGACCCAGGAAGATACAGAGGGTGGCATGGGAGCTCACTGGTTGTTCTGGGTCACACCTGGAGCCAAAGGTCGCAACAGGGCAAGTCATGAACTGCTAGGGCCTCAAATAGTATAAGGTTACAACAGTTCTTTCAATTTTTAACCTCCAGAAGTTTTGAACTACAACTCCCTGAAGCCACAGCCAGCACACTGAACAGCAAGGGACTATGGGAGCTGAATCTAAAACACCTGTAGATTGAAGGTTGAGAACCACTGGGCTAGAATATCAGCTGTTTCAGCAAAGAAAGGCAACCATGTTGTTGTTGTGCGGCCTTCAAGTCCTTTCTGACTGATGGTAACTCTAAGGCAAATCTATCATGGGGGTTTCTGGGGCTGAGAGTATGTGATGTGCCCAAGGTCACCCAGTGGGTTTCCACGGCCAAGTGAGGAATCAAACCCCAGTCTCAAGGATCGTAATTCAATGCTTAAACCACTACACCATGTTGGCTCTCAAAGGCAATCATTCTGAAGCTTTAAAAGGCGAATAGCCCTTGGTCTTCCAATGGCTCCACACTTCCTGGATGCTGATGGCAACTCTTAATGGGCCCATGGCTGTTTCTAATGTCTCATGCTCTTGCAGGGCTGAGAGCAAGAAGGTTGCAGCGAATCAACCTGTGACTCAGATACTGAGGAAGGATACATGCTCAGGTAAGACGCTACAGAAAGGGGTACTCAGAGCTTTCCATGGATTCATATGGAATCTGTCTGACTCCTGAATTCTCCTTGGGCTGATGTCGAACTTGACAATCATTACTTTGAGAGAAGAGTTTTAAAATAGTGTTTTAGGGAAAATAGATGATGAAAAAGAAAAATGTGCATTTAAAGAGGATTGTTTGTGGATTTGTAACAGACAAAATCAAAATGAAAATTAATAGGGAAATGGGATGGAACAGATAGAAAAGTGGCATAAGTCAGATCCAACTTTTGACTCAGCTCTGAATGGTTATTGATGAAGATCTAAAGTATTCAGGTTAGGATGCAATACGAAATCTCTTTAAAAATTAAAGACTAGCCACTGGTCTGCTCTGAAGCATTCTACTAGTACCCTATGTACCCTCTAAGGAGAATTCCCAAAATCGACAGTCAGGAAAAATGGGCCAGACAAAGAAAGGCAAGGGCTCACACACATTACTTGTTCCTTGTAGCAGCTATTCTCAGTGACGGCCATAAGGCCTTCGAGGTGGCCCTGGTACATTTGAAGGGACCATCATGATATAGTGGTTTGAGTACAGGACTATGAGCCTGGAGATCAGGGTTCAATTCCCACTCAGCCATGGAAACCCACTGGGTGACCTTGGGCATGTTACATACTCTCAGCCCCAGAAAACCCTATGATAGGTTCACTTCAGCATCGCCTTAAGTCAGAAATGACTTGAATGCACACAACAGCAGCAGCAGCAGTAACAACAACACAGACTAAAAACTATGAGAAGGAGAATTGCAAGTATTTATGGGTGCCCTGGTAACTGAACCAATGAAATATCCAAGCAGCAACCTTAGCTGGAGTTGTTTCTTTCTGATTTACAATATTTTTCCAGGATAACATTTGCAAGTTTCCTCAACTGTTATTGTCTAATTTGGAACCTGATATGAAACTTGTAAAAAAACACCATGCTCAAGGATAGCATTAGACCTGATGTTCAATTTCATATATTCTTTTTAAAGTTTTGTTCAGTATGTCACAATGCCCAAGTTTTCTTGGTGTTCAATAATAAACAATTTTCTCTCTATCTGGTTGTGTTGTGTCTCTGTTTGATGTGGGCTGGGCTGGAACCTGAGATCTCCAAAAGGAGTCACAGCCAAAAAACACTTGAGAATGGCTGCCTTATAGCAACAGAGATGATCTATGTATGAAATCTATGTCCTTATGTAACAAAATTTAACTTTGTCTGGGATTGCACTTTTATTATTATATTCAAAAATGTTTGTTTTGATTAGTTTGGAGGCATGTTTTTGCAGAGGCACTTACCTTGCCTGATTGCTTGCCTGCTGGAAAATGTCAGAGGAGAGACTAGGAATTTGGTTTCAGCCACGGGTACCCAGTGATGCAGGATTTTGACTGTCCATATTCCAGGTCGGAGAGGCAAATTCAAAGGTGGCTTGTAGTGAGTAAACTCTGCACTGGATTCTATCAGAATATCATAGGTAGCAGCAATGACATTTATGGGGTCCACCCAAATGACTGTAACAGTGACATTAGGGCCTTTTCCCCATTTCTGCATGCCAATTGGCTCATCCATTGGTCCAATGACGCCACCAAAATTTCGGAAAATTCGCTCTTTGGCATCCCAGTCTGTTCCAATCTGAAACGGAGGCAGGGGGAGACGGGAATATCATGTTACATATTAGGTAATGAGGACTCAAACTGAGTTAAAATCAATGGATTCTGTGCATACATTTGACAGCTTCTGCAGAGGGTACATGCCACACACTCTGGGTCATGATTTTCCTTGCTCTCTCCTAACTCCTAGAGAAAGCTAGCCGGTTAGGAAAATATAAGTGGCAGGTGCAGTGCAAGACATTGGGCTGCCTGAGCCTGAAGCAATTCCCTCATTTGGCCTCATAACAGAACTGGCTCTGATAAGTGGTGATGAGACACTGATGGGAAGCAGTCAGAATTTTCTCTTCCTCCACATAAGTGAATTTGAACTCCGATGCCTTTCTTTGCTGATAGGCTAGTGACTCCTTTGAATCCTCAGAAAGCAGAGCCAGGGTGCTTACACAGAGCATAGTCTGTATGGCTCATCTTTTATTTCCGTAACAATGATTGTACAGAAGGAGCAAATTTCACAACCAGTTCATCAAACATTACACTTAACAATTCACAAGGTAATCATTACATACTAAATCACTGTTTTTAATGGATATCAAACCAAATCATATTCATGTGGAAATGTCTGTAACACATTCAAAACAACTGAATAATGGTTCTCAAATGTGGATAAGTCATTCTGTCTTCTTTGGCTATTTTTTCAGCTCTTAAGAAAATAGCACTTCTTGCTATGGCTAAGAGTTACAATGACCGTTCTTTCAAAACTATTGGTAACTCATCCTTGCACAATATTAGAGACTGAGTATGGGATCTAATGGGATGATTAATTGAAACGTTTCACGAACAACCCAAATGATCATCCTCTTTGCATATTTTCCATGACGATCTATGCCACCGTGATGCTATTTAATAATCAGTCCCAACTGATATTTCAGTTATCAAAACACCAATTTGTAAAATGTATACATTTCAACTCACAAACTTTAATAAAGGTGAAATTATTTGTTTGTTGGGATTTTCTCTTTAAAAAAAAATCATAACAATAGTTTGGAACCATTACAGACTTCTGATTAAGAAACACCTGGTTATTAGGCTGTACAGTTAGATATAATCTGGATTAAAAGACTTGCCCCGGTTGCTTTTCATATCTCTAATTATTACATCAGAGCCGCTACTGTGGAGAGAGAGTATAGCTATTTTGAACAGTAGTTCAAATTAGCAGTTACTGAAGGAGAATTCTATGAACTGTCCTTGTTTTATTGTATCAGCTGTTACTGTACATTTTTGTCTTGGGGGATACTTTGCTACAAGCTGTAGGGAAACTGGAAAATCTGTTTTTAATTTTTCTAAAATTAATTCAAGTATTACAGATACAAACAGGGTGTGTGTGTGAAAGAGAAGAGAGTGAGAGAAAAAAGGAGGAAAATCTGCACAGGATATAGCCATGGCGGTAGACATGTACAGTGATAAACGTTGATCATTCCTCCCCCCACTGCAATAAGATATATGATCAGGCACAAATAAAGCAGTAAGATCTTCTGACTAGTGAATGACGGATGGTATTTGTCTTTCCAGCCTTGCAGTTTTAAATCTTTTATTGCTGCAGTGAGGGTATGCAGGATCCAACTACGCTGACCATCACTTAAATAACCAGAATTTTTGCTACAATGAAAGATAGCACAATTCAACTACACTGATATATATTAAATTTTTGTTTTTAAGCTACCACTGATATGAACAAGAGCTCTTTTACAGACTTCTCACCAGGAAAAAACTTTGCTGTTCTGTGCTGCTACGTGTATAACCCCTCCCACTGATGCCTGACTTTCAGGGCTGACTTTCAGGGCAAAAGCAGCTGTCATAAGCAAACCAGTTTTCAAAGAAATAGCATGTTAGTCTTTTGCACCATAAAAAGGAGGAAGGGAGGGGGAGAAAAAAAAAGGAATGTGGCAGCACCTTTAAGACTATCTGGTTCTTATTTTAGCACGAGCTTTCTTGGATAAAAATCTAGGAGTCAAAAATGAGGAATGCCAGAGCTCCAGAATATTGGTGTTGGTGCTAATGCATTGAAATTAAATTATTAATTTTATTTTTAATGAATTAACATTAAAATGTTAACAGCATTTGTTACAAGTATTCTTTTTTTAAAAATGTTCAATTTAAAAATAGCATGCGAAATATAATAGTGACCAGTAATTAATGAAAACATCAACAAACAATGTTTGCTAGTCAAAAATAATGTCAATTAAAATAATACATTTAAAAATCATTGATTGAAAAAAATTAACAAATTAGGGGTAACATATTAATTTATAATGAATTGTTTTCAGAGTTTGAGGAATGAAGAGAATTTTACTAGAATTAGGGCTATTTCTGCATAGCGTGGCAGTCCCATGATAGGGTTGTCGTGGTTCTGCAGCCAGCGCATCCTCACATGTTGTGATAGTGAGATAGTATTTTCAGGAGAGCCACAAGACCCAGAAAAAACCACAGCAGTGAAGATAAGCTGCCAACCAAAGCGAACGTGTTTTTACCATACATCAAAGGGTCACTGACAGCATAGAGAAACTGATGAAGAAACATGACCTCCAAACAATCTACAGACCAACCAAGAAAATTCAACAAATGCTACGTTCAACAAAGGACAAGAGGGATCCTCTAACTTCTGCTGGAGTTTACTGCATACCTTGCAGCTGTGGGCAGGTCTACATAGGGACTACAAAACGCAGCGTCCAAACACAAATCAAAGAACACAAAAGACACTGTAGACTGATCTAGCCAGAAAAATCAGCAGTAGCAGAATATGTTATAAACCAACCTGGACACAGAATGCTTTCTGAAAGCACAGAAATTCCAGACTGTTCTGACAGCTACTATGGCAGACTGCACAGAGAGGCCACTGAAATCCATACACACATGGACAATTTCAACAGGAAAGAAGAAACTCGCAAAGTAAACAAAATTTGGCTGCCAATATTGAAGATCCAGACTCAAAACCATGCCAATGAACACCACCCAGACCCTGGAGGTCCCTCTCCAGGGAGCAACACAATGGGCTGCTAGTGTACTCAATGCACTGTTATGCATATCCCCTGACTAACAATACAACCCTGGGGGATATCCCATTTAACAACAGGCCAACTGTAACACATGCAAATTGCTCCCTCCCACCCAGGGGACTACACAAGTATATATACTCTGTTTCAGAGGATATGCCACCATATCCTCTGAAGATGCCAGCCACAGATGCAGGCGAAACATCAGGAGAAAATACTAATAGAACATGGCCTTAAAACCTGGAAAACCGACAACTCTTTATACATACTTTCCTGGTGTGCTGGTGGGGCCCTGTTCAATCCAAAGAATAGGCTACCACCCTAGAGGGTAGGACCAGGTCTAAGGGTTTAACATCACAGGAGGGTAGATTTTGATTGAACATTACAAGAAACTTCTTGATTGTAAGAGTGGTTTGGCAATGGAACCAATTACCTATACAGACGGTGGGGTGTCTTTCTTTCTCTGGATGTCCCCAAAAAGAGACCGGACTACTATCTGTAGGGGATACTCTAGCAGAAGGTCCGGCATTAAGCAGGTGGGTGGATGGGTGGAATTGGATTCAGTGACCTACAGAGTTCCTTCAAACTCTATGGTTCTATGTCACTGAGGGCCTTTCCACACTACACTGTTATAGCGCTATTATTCTACTTTCAACATCTTGTGGAATTCTGGGGTTTGTAGTTGACTGAGGCCCAAGAGCTCTCTGGCTGAGCATTCTAAAGGCCCTTCCCTAAACTGCAAACCCCAGGATTCCAGAGGACGTTGAAATGGAATAATAGCACTATAACAGTCTAGTGTGGAAACAGCCTAAGAATCCTTCACCAACTGGAAGATGACTTAAGCTGCAGTTTTAAGGACTCATCACAAGAGGCCACTATACACAGATCAATATAACTCTTTTAACCTGGAGAGCTCCTGACGCTGTCAATGTAATACTGGAAAATCTTCATGTACTTTTTGGTGCTGGATTAAAACCTCAGCCTTGGAGGGAGAGAAGAAGAGGCACGCACATGTTCACCATGCCTGGGGCCAGGAGCAGATGAAAGGCCCTCTCTCCATCCCAGCTGCCACTGCCCTGCCTCAGAGGGAGAGAAGAAGAGGCAGTATCTGCCGGACTCAATCTCCTCGCCCACTGCCACCCCCCTTCCCTTGTGTGTTGTGTCTTTAGATTATAAACCTGAGGACACGGAATTGTTTCTTATGGTTTTTTTGCTTGTAAAGAACCATGTGCAGTGATGGTGCTATATAAACAAATAATAACATCTTTCACTCTTGTATTTTCAGCTGGTTGAACAGCTTTGTCTCCCATTTATTGTATTTTTGTTAGATATTTTATGTTGTTTTAAAAATTATATTACAAATTTCATTTCAAATACTACTTTGAAAACAATTATTTGCACAAAGGCATAGATTTGCAGGTTGTTAAAAACAAACCTAATATATAAAAGTCAAAGTTCATCTGTTTGTCTGTGTCAGGCAAGAAGACCTCTTATGACTGGCTGCCTAAGAAGAGATTCTATGAAATCCTGGGGTTTGCAGTTTAGGGAAGGGTCTTTAGAATTCTCAGCCAGAGAGCTCTGTGTCTGTCTTGAATAGGCTGGTTGCTATGGAGATGAGGCCTAGCAGCAAGGAGGAGGGCAGTGTATTTCCCTCAGGAACCCTCTGTATGTTAATAACTCTGAATATAGATTGGATTGTGGAATACGGGAAAAAGTTACAAGTACTGGACAAGATAGTTTGGGGAATTAGAGACACAGGATCTCAAATCTTTCTAACAAGTACTACCTATGAGAAAATAAAATCCCAGGCAACGCTGGATATATACGCTAGTAACCAAATAAAAATAATACTATCAGAAACAAAAATAACAATGATGACAACTCTCAATTTGTGGTGTTTATTCAAGTGCAATCAGAAATGCATTTGACTGTCTTGGTTTGCTCTGCTTCTGTTTTTACATTATCTCTGCAAGAAGAGAAGGCACAGAGGCACTATGCCTTGGTCCCAGCAGCTGGCTGTAGGCCCGCCCTTCATACTGCCACTGCTGTAGCCTCAGAGAGAGAGAAGAACGGGCAGCTACAGCTCTATAGTGCCTAGGTAGGGCAGCTGAAGAGCAGCCCTCCTTCCATTCCAAAAACCACAAAGCCTGAAGGCAAGGGAGGACACTAAGATAACTAAGGAGGACAGAGCATGGGTGAGAATCATGTGGCCCTCCAGATGTTGTTGTATTGCAACATCCACAGTTTTTCATGACCTACACAAGCGAACACTTTGCTATGATCTATAAAGCACAAGCTGGTTTTCTTCCAAAATTCTTTGGTAGCAAAACAGCCTGTACTTTGTAGATTACAGTTGTCTCTACACATTTGCAGGGGTTGGGATGCAAGACCCCCCAAAAAGTGAAATAATCATAAATACCTATATGCCTCCCAAACCATATTTAAACACACATGAAAACTACAATCCATGGATTCAGCCCACCACAGATTCAAATGTACAGTACACAGTACATTTGAATCTACGGTGGGGAGTGCATGAGCTGCCCAGTTCTGCCTTTGAGGCAGCAGGACTTCTTTGCAAGGGAGAAGTGGGCAGCTGGCAGGGCTTGCTGAGGCCTCCGCTGCTTCCCTCTGCCATTTTTAATAGGGACTTACAAGCCTTGTCTCTCACAAGTCTTGAGAGGCTTGCTGAGAGACTGTGAACACAAGGCAAGACACACAAGTCCCTATTAAAAATGATGTATGGCAGCAATGGAAGCAGTGGCAAATAATCTGTGAATGATCAAATCTGCAAAAGCTAAATGTGCTAATGTGGAGAGATGACATTATAGCAAAGCCTTTGATTGTATAGACCATGAAAAACAATGGATTGCTCTTCAAGAAATGAGTGTGCCACAACGTTTGATTGTCCTGATATGTAGCCTGTACTCAGGATAAGAAGGTACCATTACAAGAGAATTTGGAGAAACAGAATGCTTCCCAATTGGCAGGGGGTTAAGGCAAGGCTGCATTTTATCACCCTATCTGTTTAATTTGTATGCTGAACGTATCATACATAAAGCAGGATTAGAATCAGAGGAAGGAGGCCTGAAAACTTCAGAAAACAACACCAATATTTTAAGATATGCAGATGATCGCATACTGGTAGCAGAAAATAGCAAAGACTTGAATGATTACTGAAGGAGGTCAAGGCAGAAAGTGCAAAGGAAGCTTTACATTGAACATTAAGAAAACAAAAATTGTGACCACTGATGACTTACGTAAAAGAGATGATGAAGACATTGTAAAAGTTAAAGATTTTCCATACCTTGCCTCAGTCAGAATGGAGACTGCAGTTAAGAAATTAGAAGAAGGCTAGGACTTAGAAGGGCACCTATGAAAGAACTAGACAAGATCCTTAAGTGTAGAGATACATTATTGAACACTAAAGTTAGGATGGTCCATGGCATCATATCTCCAGTTTCTATGTATGGTTGTGAAAGCTGGACAGTGAAGAAAGCTGTTAGGAAGAAGGTCAACTTCCTTGAAATGTGGTGCTGTAGAAGAATTCTATGGATACCCTGGACAGCTAAAGAGACAAATGAATGGGTCCTAGAGCAAACCAAGCCTGAACTCTTCCTAGGAGCCACTATCACTATCATTTGGTCATTTAATAACTATCATTGTTTAATGTGTGTTTTAACTTTTGTATACAATAGTTTTAACCATGTTCTCTTTTAAGCTTTGTAAGCCACTTTGAGTTCTTTTGAGAAGAAAAGCGGGGTAGAAATAAAGATGATAATGATGATGATGATGATGATGATGATGATGACGACGACTAAACTGAGGTTGTTGTATTTTGGATATATCATGAGAAGACATGACTCCCTAGAAAAGACAATAGTACTTGGTTAACTAGAAGGCAGTAGGGAACGAGGAAGACCACATTACAGATGGATGGACTCAATAAAGGAAGCCACAGCGCATAGTCTGCAGGAATGGGGCAGGGCTGCTGAAGATACAGGGTCCTGGAGGTCTCCCATTCATAGGATCACCATAAGTCAAAGTATACTTGACGGCAGTTAACAACAATAACCTGCCCTTGTTGAACAAAATTGGCAGGGGTGATAGGGAGACCTGTTACAGCCAACTTCCTTAGTTATTTAAGTCATCGTTTCTAAATTTAAGGGAATGCAGATCTAACATTAAGCTTGACTTTCTTCCCCTTCATGACAACTGTGATGCAGCCTGAGCTGCTCCCCAGATCTCTGGAAATTTACTCCTTGCCCCACGTAAATGCTTGGGTCCGGCTTGTACCCACAAACTTCAGCCAAGGCCTGCCCTCCCCTTTTTGCTTCTGACTCAGCTCCTGCAACTTAAACATCTCTTCTTGCAACTCCTGCCTGGCCTGGCACTTAAAAAAATTTGCCCAAGATAAATTATGCCTTGATTACTAGTTTGTGTCTCATTGCTCACCACAAACAGGAACCATTAGGTTCACGCAGCAGACGCTAATTGCCTGCCGCCTAGTTAATTTTGTTCTTGGTGATGAATTGCAACTGCTAACGAGGCCAAAAACAAACTTTTGGAGTTGTACAGATACAGTCTAGTGCAGAAGTCTCTTATTCTCCTTAAATTAAATCAAATCTATCTTGTTTTCCTCTCCTCCCCGACTTCTGGTTGAGGCACACTGAAGCCATCATTCTTAAGAAAACTGGCAGGCCTTACCTCACTAAAGCCACTGAGCCCAGTCCATACCACCTTCCCAGAAGGGGGCCGCAAGACAAGAAGAGACTGCTGTTCGTTCTCCTCGGGTTTGCCTCTCCTTACTCCATGGGAAAGAGCAAAAGAGGAAGCAAAGACAAGGAGAACACATAGCAGATCAGGGATGATCAGAATTAGTGGTAGCCTCCTGAAAGGTGATGGGCCTCGGGACCTGTCCCAAAGTGTCCACCCCTGATGCTGGTCTTGAATGCCAGCTCAGCAGGATAGATCTCCACGTCCTTTAATGGCTTAGATCGCACTGAGCAAATCTCGTGGGTTTGGGGGTGGACACTTTTCCACCCACGAGATTCACCATAGCCACACAAGTACCCAAACTGTGACAAAAACAGCCATGTTGGTGTTTTAGAGGTCTACTAACTTGGCAGGAGGTAGGGACTTGGAGGTATACACTGATACTGCTACTTCCAGAGACTTCCAGGAGTGGAATTTTTTTCGAAATCAAGCTTTCAAGCATGGAGACCCGAGGGGGGCAGAATGGGCCCATTCACCCATCCTTTAGTCAGACTTTGAAATCGTGCCTGGGCAAACTACTTCAGCTGTTATCTTGCAGGTGCTGTTTTTCAGCAAACTCACAAGATGCTTGCACGGCAGCAAAAATAACAAAAGAATTGCAGATCCCAAGAAACATAGTTCAAGCAATCATTCATCAAGATGTGAAATGGCAAATCAATCAGCAGACATCTCGATAAACTGAACAAACTCAACATCCATCTCTTTAATAGGACATTAAGGTCTCAAATTTGCCACACGCACCGCACACACGTAAAGGCTATGGAAGGCTCTCTTGATAGCCCCAAAGAAGAGGCAAAATTTATAGATCTAGGTATAATGGCTGCAAACAAAACTGTTCAATTAGCAGTGTGCATGCTTTAATTGAAATTTGTGCTTTAGTGAGGGGGAAAAGGGTAGAAGGAGCCTGTTTGGAGGAACTTCCAGTTTTAAAGACAATGGAGCTTACAAGAAGAAAAGAAGCAAGAAAAACAAAGCTGAGATACGAGCAAAATCGGTCAGACGCAATCTTTGTTTCAGTTGGGAAAGGAAAACTAAAAGGCTGATGAAGAAAGTGTCTGAAGGAGGAATCTGAAGAAGGGAGTGGGAGAGGTAAAACAACACACTGATATTCAGAAATGGATTTCCCTCCTATAAGGGACTTTGAGGGAGAATGTGCAGGGCTATTGAGGAGAAAATGATTTTGGGGTAGCTGAGGTGAGCTAATAAAGGATGTAAGAACCAACTAAAAGTGCTGGTTATGACCTAAAAAGCCCTATATGGCTTAGGGTCAGGCTATGTGAAAGACTGCATCCCCCTATAGGAGCCTACCTGAAGTTTAACACCTTCAGTGGAGGGCTTTTTCTTGGTCTCACCACCTCCACAGGTATGGCTAGTGAGGATCTGGGAGAGACCCTTCTTCATGTCTGCTCCCAGGCTATGGAACTCTCTGCCAAGAGAGGCTTGGTTGACCCCCTTCTTGCTCTCCTTTCGTTGGCAGGCCAAGATCTTTCTATATAAACAGGCTGTCAGTTCTTAAGTGGTTGGGGAAGTGCAATAGGTCAGTTTTAATGTGTTTTTGATTGGTTCAGAGTGATGTTTTTAAGTGGTACGTACAGACTTCTTTTTACTTTTTGTGTTTCAGTATGTTTTTAGCTATATCATTTTAATGTAAGCCATGAGCCACTTCGGGGCCCTTATGGAAGAAAAGTGCGGTATAAATTAATCAAATAAATACATAATAAATAAATACGTATTATTGGGTCCAAAGGTTAAGCGCTTCGAAGACAGTCTATGGCAAGACTTTGTTCTTGATCACTTGGAAGTAGAGAAACTATATGAAAAAGAGGACTTATTAAAACTCTGAAATTAGCATATGCAAATACTAAGGGAGTTATGTTCTTATTAGGCAGCTGTGTCATTTGCAAAGAACAACTCTTTCAGGATGAGAGCCAGTGTGATACAATGGTTACAAGGGTCAGGAGAGGATTAAAAGGACAAATTACCATCCAACCACTGATCATCTGTGGAGCCATTTCCGCACTAGACTGTTATAGCGCTGTGATTCCACTTTCAACATCCTATGGAATCCTGGGATTTGCAGTTTCGGGAGGGGCCGGCACTGCAAACCCCAGGATTCCATAGGATGTTGAAAGTGGAATCATAGCGCTATAACAGTCTAGTGTGGAAATGGCCTAGGTTAGGCACTGCCTCAGCCTACTGCTTCTCCTATCAGATATCTCTTCCAAATGGTTTCTAAGTTAGAAACTTTAACTGCCAGGGTGACACCCATGATCATCATCATCATCATCATCATTATTATTATTACACCAAATCTGAGTATATAGAAACAATACATAACGGGAAATAAGAAACACCCACCAAACAAAGGAAACAAACAAATAAAGAAAAAAAAATACCTAACCTAAAAAAGACTAAAGGCAAAACAAAACAAACCTAAAAGAAGGCTGAATCAACATGTGACTTCTAGCCCCAGAGCTGGTGGTTATATAGTAAGATACTAAATATACTTCTTCAATATTACAGGTTGTTCACATTTCTAATTTCTTCCTTCTTCCAAAGAGCTCAGGGTTGCATACATTGTTCTTTCCTTTCACAGCAACTCTGTGGACGAGCTAATCATCACCATACAGTAGAACTTACCTCTGTGAACTGCAACCTTCCAAAATCACTTGGAGGACTTGCAATTTTAAATACTTTCTTGGGCATCACCCACGTCTCTAAGGTCTCAAGCTTACTGGCAGCCAGGTTGGTAGCATGATGCTTAATGAGGAAACCCTGGAAATGATCAGCAAGGAAGTAGAGGTGGACTGAGACAGGATGTCCCATTGGGTAGTACCTGTAAAAATATAAAACATGGATTAGGAAGAGGTTGATAAACTGCTGAAAGAATTAATGACTGGGGAAAAGTGGCTTTTATTGCTAAAGTGACATATAGTTCTACTAGGACAGGGATGGCCCAGGTTCTTCACAAAATGTACGCCCAGTGGACAGCTCAAGGGCCCTCGGCAAAAATGCCTTCTGGTGTGTTTCCTCCTACCTCAGTAGAAATGGATGGTAGACAGCAACGGAGATAGCACCCAGTGGAATGGAACCACTCCTTAAATTTCTCACAGTGCTACAGAGCCACTAGAAACACTGAGGAAAATACAAACAGCTTGCAGACCAGCTTCTTCTTAAATATAGGTTCAAGGTAGGTGTAACTGGTAGGCCTGGGTGCATTCTTGCTAGCTATTGTTGCGTGCCTTTAAGTTGTTTCCAACTTATGGCAACCCTTCCACATAGTTTTTTGAGTAAGATTTATTCAAATGCAGTTTGCCATGGCTTTGCTCTGGGGATGAGAGAGTGTGACTTGCCCAAGGTCACCCAGTAGGTTTCCATGGCCAAAAGGGTATTTGAAGCCTGTTCTCCAGAGTTACAGTCCAGCACTCACACCATTATACTACACTGGCTTTCTTCTTGCTCACTAGCAAGGTAGAAAGGAAACATTGCTTGGTGTCATGCAAGCTAATCACCATATGCCAACTTGATTTCACATGCTAGTTAGTAAACTGAGACTAAACTGTAGTTTGGAGGTCATGGAAAATCATGACTTAAATCAGCCGTTCTTAACCTTTGGTCTTCTGGTTGTTTGGGACTTCAGCTCTCAGAATCCATCATCACTGGCCAGACCAGTGGAGGCTTCTGGGAACTGAAGTTCCAAGAAGCCGGAAGACTAAAGGTTGAGAATGGCTGACTTAGACCAACGATGATTTCCAAAGTCAAACTAAGGCCAAAATGCAAGCAGAGAGTCAAGTGTGTGGACATAGTTCAAACCCTTAGCTCAGTAACTCCTGCTTATTAAGCAGTTATTGGAACTGCTCAAAGAGTTAGTGACATAATCCAAATAAAGGCCTATGGTCCGACCATTAATTAACTAATACTAATATCAAAAATTAAAGTTGCTGATGACTTGGCTAATAGGAAACAAAAGATACCTAGCCATCCATGAAATAAATGTGTACCTTCAACTTTGATGCCCCAAGACCTTGTCTTCTAGCCACATATTAGCTTAATTATTTACAGGATCCATGGAAAGAAATATAAGCAAACAAACTCTCAGCAGCAGTTCATTAAAATAGGTAAAAAAAAAAAGTCTGCAAAGAAAAATGAATATTTTTCCAAATGAAGCTGAAATGGAAGCTTCTGTTGAAATAACGATGAGCAAGAATAGCCTGCAGATGGCACCCTGTGCTTTAAGGTAATAAATGAACACTCCCTCTGCAGCCCCAATAGCCTCCTCGACAGTCTCAGAAGTGCTGGTGGAACATCTGGCACTGTCTCCTAGGCCATTTCTGCACTAGACTGTTATAGTGCTATTATTCCACTTTCAACATCCTGTGGAATTCTGGGGATTGTAGGCCAAAGAGCTCTCTGGCTGAGAATCCTAAATGCCCCTCCCTAAACTGCAGAGTCCAGGATTCCACAGGATGGTGAAAGTGGAATAAAAGCACTATAACAGTCTAGTACGGAAATGGCCCTAATGTGATCTTCAGTTACACGGCTTTTCTTTGTCTCTTTCCTGCCTCAGTCACACTGCCAGCAGCACTGAGAAATGAAGTTGGGGTGGTCATGGCATCATCGGGGCTGCAAGGCCCTACAACAAAACAAGCAAGCGACCAACTGGAAGTTGTTACCAACACGGCTACTTGGAGATGTGCAAAATTGCAGAGAGAGACATTGCAAGAGAATGGAGCAAGGCTGCCACGAAAAGCGGGAGGAAACAGGGACAGAAGTATGCTGGCATCATGTCTGTATGATCAGTTGCTCTGGCAAGGTGCACACAAGCACGTGTCAAAAACAAAACCTAAGATCCACCATGTCATCCATCCATCCATCCATGCTTGCCACATTTGTGACAAAATGTCTGGTATCAGTGTGCTTCTAGGCCGTGAACCAGCTTCTACTTCCACACAGCCATGACTTAATGTCATATCAATATATTACAGGAAAATTAAAACAGCAACTTCAGTGGGGGAATCTGAAGCCATATGTGATCAATAGTATTGTGGGGAATTAAAAATTGCTGCTTGGGCTGGTTACACCTGCAGTGCTGGATAAGTGTGGGGCTCAATTAGAGTACGAGAAAGACATTTTTTAAAAAAACCAGACTATTGTGCTATCCATTCAGCAACACTGTCCCCCAAAATTTCAGCATGGTATCAAGTTAAAAAGAGCCGAAATACACTAAGGACACTAGAAATTAAACAGGGTCAGCTCTGGTTAGTGTTTGGACGGGAGACTACCAACAAATATGAGGTACTGTAGGCTATATTTCAGAGGAAGGAACTGGCAAAACCATATCTGAGTATTCCTTGCCTAAGAAAACCCTGCGAAATTCATAGAGCTACCCTAAGTCGACACACATGAAGGCATAAACATACACATCAAATTTAAAACTACTGCAAAAAGGAACTTTGCCTAGAGTTGAAAGAAGAGCAATGTAGACTCTGGAAGAGCATCTCCAAGGTATGTATATTATGGCCTGGGAGGCAGACTACCACTGAAAGGAGCCTGATCCTTGTAGCCACTCACACCATCCCTTCTGAACCAAGAGCACACAGAGAAAAACTTCATCGGTCACAGTACCGTGGAGAGCACAATCATTTGAGAGCCAGTATGAGGTAATGGACATTGGTCCACTCATTCTCTTTCAGCCTGACCTACTTCATAGGACTGTTGTGAGGAAGCAGGGAAGAGAAAAGCCACGCACACTACTTTGAGATCACTGGAGGATATGCAGAATATAAAGAGGAAAATAACACAAACAACATGAAGAGCTGTGGCTTCTGTTTGGTTTCTGAAATGCATTTACTAAAAAACAAAATTGTTCCTTTTCTGCATATCGAGACAGTGTCATTTAAAGAAGAGCCACTGTAGTGTAGCAGTTAGAATTAGACTCTAGTGTTCACCTACAGGCACACATTACACTGAATGGCTGAAAAAGCTAAGGGTCTTTCTGCACTAGGCTGTTATAGTGCTATTATCCCACTTTCAACATCCTGTGGAATTCTGGGTTTTGTACTTTACTGAAGCCAAAGAGCTCTCTGGCTAAGAATTCTAAATGCCCCTCCCTAAACTGTGAACCCCAGGATTCCATAGGATGTTGAAAGTAGAATAATAGCACTGTAACAGTGTAGTGCAGAAAGGCCCTCAGATTTGGGAGATCCAGATTCTGGTCCCCCTTGAACCAGAAAGGGCCTGTTGCTCTTTCCCAGTCTGATCTACCTCATAGGGCTGTTGTTGATCTTAAACCAGGAAGGGAGAGAGACAAACATGCCTCCTTGAATATACTGGTAAAAAAAGGAAGAGATAGATCAACTAACAATAATGATTAAATAAATAATAAATGTACCGGCAGCTGTTGTCACCATTGGTGTGGAATGAAGTTTCTGCTCTCCGGAGGCCCAAGCGAGAAAACGAGTGGTACATGGTCAGTGCAACGTCGCTAATGCTGTGGATGCCATCTGGTTCATCATAGACATTCTCCCAGTACGCTCTAAGACCTGGAGTGCCAGATGGATAGTTGCCATACAAGTAGTAATCCAACTGGCCAATTATTTCCTGATTCACCACGGCTTCAAATTTGCGTGCGAAGAAGGTTGGTCTTGCTGTTTGCTGTTAACGATAAGAAAGTTTTTAAAGAAGGAAAAAAAAAGATGGCTTCTGGACTCACTCCTTATTTTTTTGGATATGATGCTATCATCACAAAATTCATGCTATTGACTGAGGCTGCACTTCCTATCCCTGCTTACTTTAAAGTAAGCCGCATCAGACAAAACAGGACTAAATTTCTGAACAGGCTTGTTATTGTGGGATGCAAATTACTCAAGAACAACATTAACCTTTCCTTTCATTTAAATTAGGATTAAACACATTAACAACATTGAATCAATCTGATTAAACCTGTTGAACTGACTAAAAACGATCCAAGATGATATCTCAATGTAGGGCTGGCACAAGACGACACCTTCCTTTGTTCCTTGTGAAGAAGAACCCAGTTGGAGCGTTTGGTTTTCAATGGGTTTGACTGCCAATGGCAGCAGGCTAGTTTAAGATGCCAGGAAAGGTCATGTGGCCCCAATAGCTCTGTTGTCCAAAGTGTGTGATTACCTGTGTGGAGGTGGTTATAAGGTTCAGAAGGAACTGCCATGGGGCTGCCACTGCTGCCCCCCAGCATCTGTCACTAGAGGCAGTTGCCTCACTTTGCTCAGCTGGCTTTGTCCTAATACAACAAGGTTTGTTCTTGTATGCTGCCAATGCAAATTCAAAATATCATTTGAACTGTGGCTGTGGATCCATGTACATTGATTGCACTATATGAATAAACAACAACAACAACAAGAACAAGCAAAATGGCTGGGTTTATCAGTGCCATTTTGATGGAGAATCTCCCTGAAGTTTGGGAGTACCTCCTTGTTTGAGGCTACAAGTTACAAGCAATGTAGGTCCCTAGAATGGGAATGGGATCTGTGCTGCATGCAAGATCACTCTTCTTGGAGAATTTTGGTTCCAGTTTTGTCAGAGTTTGCGAAAGGCCATGTCTTATTGGGAGGCTGACACAGAGTGCAGACATTACTTTACAGAAACAGGTCTTTTGTAAAGCTAATAGATTTTAATTGCCCATTCATGACCACACCAGCACCCCCGACACAAATACTTTAAATTACAGCACATGATTTCATAATAACATATTGTTAGTGGGAAAATCCATTTTCTCTCCGACTATTATGAGGATTACAGCTAAGTTCAGAAGGTGCAGGAAAACTTAAGGAAGATGACAGGTGGTACGATTGTCCGCGCTGATCTAGCCCTGGCTCCACTAGACCACTGCCTGTGTCTCTAAATTCTGTCTGTGGATTTTGCATGGTGTTTCCATTTCAACATCAATTCTTTTCCTCTTGCTCTTCCCTGTCAGATGAGTCACCGCGTGCAGAAGTAGCACTGGAAGCTTTCAAGATGAGCTCTCAGAACAAGTAATGCTATTTGGCAAAGTTGTTTTAGTCCTTTCCATAGAAATAGAACTATGTTCATGCAATATTCAACAACTTCCAAGCTAGAAACAGGGAGAATGTGGCCCTCCAGATGTTGTTACATTCCTCACCATTGGGAGCTGGAGTTCCACAACATCTGAAAGATTACAATACAGTAGTTCCCATCCCTGTTTTAACCAATGAAGAGAGAGAGACATGCAGAAACATTAGGAGAATGAAAGAGAGCTGTGGAGTTTCAATACAGTCCTAGGAAGCCGGGTGGGACTTTTACTGGGATCACAGCTGAAGGGTTAAACCTCCACCTCATACACAGATAATAATCCCTGCCACGTCTCTTATTAAATAATCAGCAACAAAACTCCTGATGGGCTTTCTACCAATGTGTTTTAGCATCACATATATTTTGCCCTGCATGTCAAAGAGATGACACTCATTAAATTGGAGGTGTGAACTCCGTATGAGGGATGGGTTGTTAGCGGTGTTAGAAGGAGTCCAAGCCTTCAACTGGGCTACTAAAAATTCCCTCAGTTTTGTTTCAGTCAGACTTTGCCTCTTGTGGTTTTATGTGCTTCTTTAGCACTGCTCTGCTAGCTTGTAAAAAGCGTCTTTTTTATTTTATTCTGTTCACAATTTTTTTTTTTATTATGGCAGGCTTGAGAAGCATCTTGACAAGCCTGGAAGGTGTGATGTGCCTTCTGAAAAGTGAATGCTGCCATTCATATTCACACGCAGAGCCGCTCTGATCCTGTTTATTCTCTCTCTTTGGAGCCAGATGGTTTGGAAGCCAGGAGACGTTCTCATTTTGGGAAAGAAGCAGACTTGGGAGTGCTTTGGTTTATTTCCATAGGCCCATTCTGTTCTTTTAAATATCAAGGTGCTTGGAGGTCTGCAGTCAAGAGGCCTTGATTGTCATATTTCCCACTGCTTGAAAGCAACGAATTACATCGTTACTGCAACAAATTGTTTTTAGGGAGTTAACAAAGATATAATGAAGCTACGTTCCAAAGAATAACATAGTGAGTCACAGTGGTGGTTTTTGTGTGTGTGTGTGTGTGTAACTGCAACTTCTTCCAGTTCCTTTTTAATATTATGTTTTAATACTGTTGCCATATCTCAGGGCCTCTCCACGAATCTCCAGTTTTCATGGGTCAGCTCCAAGTGGGAGAAGAGGGTGCAAAGTCTCCAGTTTTGGTGGGCTTGGCTTCAGGCTAGAGGAGAGGACTGTGGGCAAATCAGTTTTGCTACAATTTGCAAGGCTTAGGTTCTTTTCACATCATGTTGTTATACCATCATAGCAGAAGTCTGGTCCCACTTTTGTTTCAGCTTGTTGTGATAGCATTATTACAGCTATTGTTACAGCACATGTTGTGATAGCATTATTACAGCTATTTTTTTTTTTAAAATATGACTGGCAAGCAAATCACAAAGCGTAAGATGGGGTAACGGGGAGTGAAAATGGTATTAGTGTGGGTGAAAAAACTGTGCAAATCACACTATTACAAATTGCAAATATGACAAGAGTGTGATACACAGCATCCACAATTCAGCTATCATTGCAAGTATAGCTGAAACAGTTTTTGAATGTTACAACCTGGCATAACAGCATAGTGTGATAAGGAGATTAACTGATCGTTGATGCAACTTGCAAAGAGTAATTCTTACATAGAGTCATTCTTTTATCCATCCTGTTTCTTTTGAAAGAAAGGAATAAAAAGTAACAAAAAACAACTGAAATAATTAGTAATAGAATTCATTTAAAATTCATAGTTAAAAAGCTGACTGGGTAGGTCTGCCAGAGAAGATAGGCTTTTACTGCAAGTAGAACACTGATCTACCTTTGGGGGTGTTTGTGCAGTGCATGTGCTCCCCTGGGAGGGAAACCTGGACCCCAGACCTCCCAAATGCACCCACTTCTGAACAAGATGAATCAATATTCCCCCTTGACAAAAAGCCACTTCCTCTGGTCCCTGCCAAGTGTTGGGAGTTTGCAATCTTAACATGCCTATATTCACTGGTAGTTAGATTGCAGGTCATCCTCTAGGAGCTTAGGCACAGCATGTTTATGGTTCCTTTCTGTTTATTGCTGTTTGTTGCTTGTTCACACCCATTCTCTTCTTGAATCATGCTAAGCTTCACTTTGTCCTGGGACGGGTCACATCTGCTCTCACTTCTCTCTCTCTTTCCCACCCTGACTGCCTTCCATGAAGCGTGTGTTACAAGAGCTCTCTCTAGGTGAGATGCTCCTCCTGACTGCTTCTTTCCCATGTAGTACTCTTTCTTTCTTTTTCTTACTTTCCTTGAGAAGATGGACCTGTGTTGATTATGCTCAAGTATTCAAGAGTAAAACTACTTTCTATACCTTATGAAGAAGACTAAGGCCATTTCTGCACGAGAGGGGAGGAGCGGTTCACTGCGTGTCAAGAGCGGCGTTTTTATACTCCGATTTGGAAACTGAATTCAGAAATTCAGAAACTGTGCTGTCTGCACCCCCCTCCCATTTACATCGTACTACTGCGGAGAACAGCGGTTGCTGCATCCACAACAGCAAGTCCCTGGCCACTCCCATTCCCCTCTCTCATCCCGCCTCACCATCGCTGATTGGTCTGTTTTTTAAAAAGCACACACACATTTTTAACACATTTCTGTGTTGCTATGTTTGTGCGTAGGAATGTATGTTCGTTGATACGTGGGAAAAAACATGTTTTAGCAGTCTGTTACCAGATCCACTCTCTTCCCGCTGTCTAACACAGGAAGACAGTAATAACGGCAGCCTGTCCTTTGATGGGTGGAGAGAGATAGGGACGGAAATGATGGAAGGGACAGCCTGGGAACACCCATAGTCGGCCACTTCTACGATGTGAATTGTTGCTATGCTTCTGCACGTAGGCAAAAACCGAAGCACAACCGATTTGGGAGATTTACATTGGAGTTTTTCCGGTTTTCACATACAGCGGTTTTGCATCACAGTGAACTGCAGTGAACCGTTCTAGGAGGTGAAAATGTGCAGAATCACGAGGAAAACTATGATGCTAAAACGGTACAACATGCAGATCAGAGGGTAAGAATTCGATGCTGCTACAGGGTACCAACCTAGTGCGAAAATGTCCTACGTTTGGAGTCTCTCTCTGCTAGATTTTGTGTGTAGAGTGGAGTGGGCTGGTGAGCTGTTCAGCTTCTGCCCAGCACAACAGATGGCCCGCTTGAGAGATCCACTACAGTCTCTCACATTTCCCAACGCCAAGCAGATTCAGCTTTGCGGCTTCACAAAAAGGAGCCTCACAGAGCAGAAAACAATTCCTTACCTGGAATCGATGGAAATCGGCTGGCTTGAAGTCATTTGGAGAACAGCCACACCAATCCACAATATTCTTGTACTGACACTTGCAACCTAGCTTGCGGTTCCAGTTTGTGATACGTAGGTTGTTGTCCACCATGGTGTCACAATGAGGGCTGTTTTCCAGGACTGTGTGGAAGAAGGACTGCGGAAACATAAGTCAATGAAGACTGCTTTAGTATAACGATCATAGCAGCAAGACTGTTGTAAGCGCAAGAGAGAAGAATTTAATACTAGCCACTACAGAGGAATGGTAGCTGTAACTGACAGATCTAGCAGGAATGGATAAATTGTCTAGTCTGATTAGAGAAAGGTCATTATTGACATTTCTTAAGGACTGGAAATACTTTACGGACCTTCTGCAGAAAAAAAAAAAGGAAATGACTTGTTAACTTCTGGTTTTGATGATTAGAAAGAATAGACTATCAAAAGAAGGGAATATGTTGCAATTTTGGAGCGAGAGGTATGGATGTCTATATGCATACGTAACCACTGAAAGGAAGATCAGAAGTCACTGTTTTCTCTTCTCCTTTTCTTCTTTCTCTTTATTTTTGTTTTGCATTTTTTAATTTTTATTTTATTTCAGTTTTCTATCTTTTCTTTTTTCCCCTAATCTTTGTAATTCTTAATGGATTTCTAAAAAAAAGGTCTCAGTAAAAATTATTTTTTAAAAAATATAACCCTGCCTCCAAGTTTTGATGCATTACAGCCAGAGGAGACAAACAACAGGCTAGAAGTTGTTATAGAAACATGTGCTGATAGAGGAATTTTCTTCCCATTTTAGGAGGATGTTAAAGATTTTTTAAAAATACCTACTATGTCTTTAATCTGTTTTTTAAACTCTTGTTGAGGTTATGTATTTTAAAATTGATCGACCTATTTTAAAATCTCTCATGCTTTGATTATATTTTGGAGGACAGAAATGTTCTGCTCTCTCTGTCTCTCTTTTTCTAAAAGAAAATGAAGAAAATACTATAATAGCCTGGAATAATTATTGTACTTCCTATGTTGGGAGCAGGAAAGCTGCTTTCCAAAAATGACATTATGAAAAGGTGCCAACAGAGAAGGAGGAAGGGACAGTATTTAATTCAGCTGCCTAATTTTTTTTCTTTCAAGTTTCCCTCCAGCCCCTTATGACCAAGGTTCCTTTTCCTATTGACAAATTTCCCAGTGGGAGGTATGGTTTAGGTCCAGTCTTTCCAGAGTTTAGTGATAGGAAAAGACTAAAAAACAAACAAACAAGCAAGCAACATCACACCACACACACACAAGCCAACCAATACCACTGCTGATTTACTTGGAAGTTGCAGTGTGCTGCGAGCTGAAAATGACCTCACACTGAAACACGCAGCTCACCCCCAAGGCAACAGAAGGACAATCTGTCTCCTGCAATTATTTCCAAAACGGTTAAGTCTTTATCTGCCAATTCAAGGCAGCGAGGAATTCCAGTTGGGGCTTTCTCATTATATCACTGCAATTTCAGCTGTTATGTAAATCCTGCATAATGGACACCGACAAGCCCGGCCTTCCCGCAGGGCATTCTTGCAAGGGCGGCAACTGACATGTTGCCTCAAAGAGGAAAAGCACCGTGGAAAAAAAAGAGGGACAAAAGAAGGCATGGGCTTGCACATTCAACTTTCCATGTGTAGAAAGCAAATACATTGCAAATAAATAAGGATGAATAGCTTTCATAGGCCCCTCCCTAAACTGCAAACCCCAGGATTCCACAGGATGTTGAAAGTGGAATAATAGCACTATAACAGTCTAGTGCGGAAACAAGAATAGTTTCACCCAGTTTCTGCATGTATGTGGTTTTCGAGGGTTTAACTACTTTTAATTTGTTACATGGTGTTTTAAGACTATATTTTTTAATGTTTCATAATTTATATTGTTTTTACTGTTTAAACTGTATACTCTCCCAAGACTGTTGGGTAAAGATTTTAATAAATAAATGAACACATGACATTTAAGCAGAAATAATTTGGCAACAGTGGAAGGAAAACTGTGACCTGGGAACTTGAAGACCAGCTCAGTCTTGAGTGTACTGCTTAGTGTTGATGGGAATCTCTAACCAATCCCTTCCAATGGTGCCTTTGCTTTCCGGAATGTCCTACAGATGGGAAACTGCTGTAGTGTACAGCCCAGAACACTGGACTGCAACTCTGGAAATCCAGGTTCAAGTCCTCACTAGTTATGAAACTCTCTGTGTGACCTTAGGCCAAGCGCTACCTTGCCTCACAGGGTTGTTCTGAAGATAAGGCAGAAAGGAAGACAGCAGAGTAAACTGCTTTGTACTCACTGGAGAAAAGGGAGCAGATACATGTAGCAAAGAAACAAACAGAACAGAGGTAAAGAGGGCATACGGTAATGGTAAAGTGGTAAAGAGGTAATGGTAAAGAGGGCATATGGTTATCCTTAATGTCAGACACTATCAGGGGCTATTTCTGCACTACAGTGTTATAGTGTTATTATTCCACTTTCAACATCCTATGGAATGTTAGGCGTTTAGGGAGGGGCATTTAGAATTCTCAGCCAGAGAGCTCTTTGACTTCAGTAAACTACAAACCCCAGAATTCCACAGGATGTCGAAAGTGGAATAATAGCACTATGACACTCTAGTATGGAAATGGCTAGGGACACATCATTGTGAATGTCTGCATTTGGAGAGAGTAGCTACAATCCTCCCCCTCCTCTGGCTTGAATGTTGCCTCAACTATCAGGAATAAATGTGGCTACTCTCTGGCCATTTCCTCACTAGGCTGTTATAGCACTATGATTCCACTTGCAATACCCTATGGAATCCTGGGGTTTGCAGTTTATGGAGGGGCCTGCTGGCCTCTCCCAAAACTGCAAACCCCAGGATTCCACAGGATGTTGCAAGTGGAATTATAGCGCTATAACATTCTCGTGCGGAAGCGTCCTCCAGGGGGGAAAAACATGGCCACTGCACAGAAGACAGTGAGAAGTACCTTTTCCAGTCTTTGGGTTTTATCACAACAGACTGTTGTCTTGCAATTGCAACACTGATATTGAAATAATCACTAGCACATTGTCTCTGCAATAACACCATGCTGTTTGGTGATGCGTCTTCCTGCAATTGATGATGTGCCTTCCTGCAGTTAGTAGTTCACACCACCCTGCTGACCCCGCCTCCCTCCCCCTGTCTGTGCTACCTAGCCCATGTGCTATATTTTTTTTTTCTTTGCACAATTTCAGCATGTCAGGAGACTTCCTCCCTGTCATTTTGGCACCGTGTTTCCCTGTGGTGCCACTGTTTAGGCATTTCACTCTTCCGGAGTAATGGCGGGTTTTCTGTTTTGCCATAATGGTGTAATTGTGGTGTGCCATGATTGTGTAATTGTAGCATGTTAGTGACCACCAGGGCAGCGCAAGTATGTAATTACACCAAAAATTAAAGGGAAAAAAAAGTACTGGGTAGAGGAGTGAAAGCAATGTGTCTCAACCTGCACCATGATGTCCTCTTTGTCCAAATAGCAGAAGTGCTTGGGGACAGGAAGGGGGAAAGGGGAGAACAATGTCCACTGACACCACAAGACTGTCACAATACTGGAACTGCAGCGGAATGAAAGGATCACATGAATAGGAAGTAATAGAAAAGCAGAATTACTGGAGCCATTCATGGGTATTTCCTGTGAATGAAAAGAGATGAGCCAATAACAATGGGAGTGCTATCCAACAACGGGAGAGTGACGATGCCATGTGAAATCCAGGAGGGGCCAAAAACAGAACTAAGACAGTGCAATTATGCAATGAGCCAGTACGTGGTAAAGCCCTTTATGTAAGTTCTGCTGAGAACACGGGAGTGGCTCAAGGCATCAGGTTCTTTCTCAAGTCAAAGTGCATGATGCCACAGTGGTTCTCAAAAGTCCTATTCAGGACTGTAGGGCCTACCATTCTTTTTAGACTACAGCTTTTAGTCTTGAAAAGTGGAATCATAGAATCATAGAAATGTAGAGTTGGAAGAGACCACCTGGGCCATCCAGTCTAATCCCCTGCTATGCAGGAATGCCCATCAAAGCATTTCCAACAGATGGCCATCCAGCCTCTGTTTAAAAACCTCCAAAGGAGACTCTACCACACTCTGAAGCAGCGTATTCCACTGCTGGACAGCTCTGACCATCAGGAAGTTCTTCCTGAGGTTCAGATGGAATCTCCTTTCCTGCAAATTGAATCCAATGCTCCTTGTCCTAGTCTCTGGAGCAGTGGAAAACAAGCCTGCTCCCTCCTCGACATGACATCCCTTCAAATACTTAAACATGGCTATCTTGTCCCCTCTTAACCTTCTCTTCTGTAGACTAAACATCCCCAGCTCCCTAAGCCACTCCCCATAGGGCATGATCTCCAGACCCTTCACTATTTTGGTCACCCTCCTCTAGACATGCTCCAGGTTGTCGATATCCTTCTTGAATTGAGGTGCCCAGAACTGGACACAGTATTCCAAATGAGGTCTAACCAATGCAGAATAGAGCGGTACCATTACCTCCCTCGATCTAGACACCATATTCCTATTGATGCAACAAAGAATTGTGTTGGCTTTCTTGGCTGCCACATCACACTGCTGACTCATGCTCAGCTTGTGATCTACCAAGACTCCTAGATCCCTTTCACACATACTGTTATCCAGCCACGTGTTCCCCATCCTATATTTGTGCATTCCATTTTTTCTGCCTGAGTCTAGGACCTTACATTTCTCTCTGGTGAACTTCATTTTGCTAGCTTTGGTCCAGCTCTCCAATCTGTTAAGGTCATTTTGAAATTTGATCCTGTCCTCTGGGGTATTAGCAACCCCTCCCAACTTGGTGTCATCTGCAAATTTGATCAGCGTGCCCTCTACTCCTTCATCCAAGTCATTGATGAACTAACATTTCAAAGTGCTGAACTTGCTACTACTGCTGCTACTGCTGTTATTATTATCACCATCATCATCATCATCATCATCATCATCATCTATCCCCTGCTTTGTGTTACTTGCTCAAGGTCACACAGTGGGTTTCTTTTGCAGAGCGGGGATTGGAACCCTGGTCAAATCATGGTCTTTCAGTGTCCTAGCTGACCATTCAAACCATTATCACACATTGCCTCTCATTACTACTCTGCTACAATTTTATTCATTTATATCATGTTTTTCCCCCAACAATAAAACTCAAGGTGGCTCAGCAATTATTAAGAGCAATATATATTAAGACCAATATACGCTCTGTACGCTTTCAACATAAATATACATTATTTAAAAAATAATAAAACAGGCTATAGAATTAAAATCACGTAAAATTCATTAAAAGGCAAACTATAAAAACAAAAAACAAAACCGGCTTATCATAGTTAATTCCTAACAGGTTGATCAAACAGCACAGTTTTCACCCGGAGCAGAAGGAAAGCAAGGAAGGAGCCTTCTTATGCTCCCAGGAAAGGATTTCCAAACCTGGGAACAGCCACTGAGGCCATTTCCACATTACACGGTTATAGTACTATTATTCCATTTTCAACGCCCTGTGGAATTCTGGGATTCGTAGTTTCCTGAGGCCAAAGAGCTCTCTGGCCAAGGATTCTAAAAACTCCTCCTTAAACTGCAAACCCCAGGATTCCATAGGAGGTTGAAAGTGTTGTAAAAGGAAAGGAAAGTGAAGTGAAAATGAAAGGATGTTGAAATTGTAATAAATAGCACTGTAACAGTGTAGTATGAAAATGGCCTGTGAAGGTCCTTGCTTGTCTTCCCATCAGATGTGCCCCAGAAGGTAGTGGGATAGAGAGAAGGGCCTTTCCTGAGGATTTTAGAGCTCAAATGGGTTCATACGAGAAGATCCTACCTCAGATAGTTATTGTGAGCTTAAGCTCGGAAGAAGAGGAGAAAGGAAAGGAATGTACTACAAGATCCCTGTGCCAAGATCCCTGTGCCTGGCTGTGGGTACTGAGGGATCTCATTAACAGGTCAGAAAAAGAGGGAACTCCTCTTTTTTTATTTTAAAGGAACTGGACACATTATTAACAATAACGGAAATCAATGTGTGTGTGTGTGTGGGGGGCTGGAACACAAAATTTAGTAGCAGCAAAAGGAACCAACAGCAACATGGTATTCTAAAGAGCAATGGATTCTTTGGTAAAATACTACAGGAAGATCTATAAATGCTTGGAATGGCATTAGTCTGGCTGACCTCTCCCCTTCCCCTCCAGAAAATCCCTTGTTCCCATACTTTTAATGCTAAATGACAGCCCAGTGAATACAGATTTTATGCTTGAATAATCTAGTTAAACCCATCAAGGCATACACTGTCATTCAGGTTAGAGGGACCTGTGTGTGTGTGTGTGTGTGTGTGTGTGTGAGTGGGCTGGGCTGGGGCCTACCCAATCATTCCCTATCCTTTGCACTTTTATATTGACATGGAATGCCTCTGCAAAGGCAGTGCAGGAAAACATTTTTGTGTGCCTTCAAGTCACTTCCAGCTTTTGGTGACCCAATCATCGGGCTTTCTGGGGCTGAGAGTGTGTGACGTACCCAAGGTCACATCAGTGAGTTTCCATGGCCAAGTGGGGAACTGAACCCTGGTCTCTGGGGTTGTAGTCCAATGTTCAAACCACTACACCTTGCAGACTCTCAGGAAAAGTTTAGCAGAGCTGAAAGGAAAGCCATTCATTTTTTCCTGGAGAAGCAAAAGGACGATAAAATGAGAATTTTTCAGATGTGAGAACCAGCAAGATGTAGTACTTTTGAGTGTTGGACTATGACCCGGGGGATCACGGTTCGTATTCCCTACTTAGCCATGGAAACCCACTGACATATGAGAACAATCAATGAGAAACATTAGAACAATCATAGATGTGATTGAATTTTATGACAAAAACCCGGGGAAGAAAGCGGCATTTATTTTTCTGGATGCTGAAAAAGCTTTTGATAATGTTTCTTGGGACTTTATGTTAAGGGTTCTGAAAGAATATGATTTGGGAGAAGATTTTTGCAAATGGATGGAGATGATTTACCAAGACCAATCAGTGAGGTTAATTATAAATGGAGATACTACAGCAAACTTTGCAATAAATAAAGGGGTACGACAGGGGTGCCCGTTATCACCACTATTATTCATAGCTGTATTGGAGGTTCTGCTGATAACAATAACTGAAGAGCCACAGATAAGAGGTTTGAAATTAAGGAAAAAAACTGAAACTAAAAATGTTTGCAGATGATGTAATTATAGTTTTGGAGGATCCACAGGAATCAATTCAGCTGCTGATGGAAACTTTACAAAGATATGGATTAAAAGCAGATTATAAGATAAATAGAGAAAAAACAATGATGATGACTCTTAATATGACAAAAAAAGAGCAAGCGGAATTGGAGACAGGATCCGGATATCAACTGACCAAGAAAACAAAATATCTGGGGATAACTATGACGAAAAAGAATCAAGAACTATTTGAAAACAATTATTCAAGAACACGGAAATTAAATGCGATACGGAGAAATGGAAAAAATTTAATTTATCCTTCTTGGATAGGATAAACGCTTTTAAAATGCCTTTACTACCAAAGTTTATGTTCCTCTTTCAAAACTTACCAATAATAGGGAAAGAGAAGATATTTAAGGAACAGGAAAAGGTCCTACAAAAATTTATTTGGCAAGGGAAAAAACCAAGAATTGGATTTAAAATACTTAAAGATGCAAAAGAGAGAGGAGGACTTGACTTACCATCATTAAAAACCTATTACCAAGCATGTTGTTGTTTAGATTGGATTAAAGACTGGATTCAATTAGAAAACACAACCACTAAAGACTTAGAAGAAATAAACAATAGATTTGGATGGCATGGATATCTATGTCATGATAGATCTACAGTGAATAAAGAGTTTAAAAACCATTGCATCCGAAAGACATTGTTGAAGGTTTGGTCACAAATACAGCAAAAATTTTATACAAAACTACCAGTATGGACCTCATCACAAGAAGCTTATAAAATCGCCCCAACAAAACAAGGAAATTTACTAACGTATCAAGAGTTATTGAAGTGGGAGGGCGACAAGCCAAGAATGTGTACAGAAGAAGAATTAAAGGAGGAAAGGCATGAAATACATTGGTTTCCACGGAGACAACTCGGAGAAAGATTTAGAATGGACCAAAAACTATACGGATTTGAGAGAAAAGGGAATGAATTAGATGTACTGATGAAAGATAACCAAAAGAAAAGAATTTCCAAATTTTATAAATTATTGTCAAAAAGAGAAATGGAATCAGAAGCTGTTAAAGATACAATGGTTAGATGGGCACAGAATTTGAGACATTCAGTTGAATTAGAAACTTGGGAAAGAGTGTGGAAAATAGATATAAAATTTACACCAAACTAAATTTAAGAGAAAACTTTTATAAAATGTTTTACAGATGGTACATGACCCCAGAAGGATTACAAAAAATAACAAAAAATGGGAATTCAGATTGTTGGAAGTGTGATGAAAAGATGGGGTCTTTTTTCCATATGTGGTGGACATGTAAGATAGCAAAAATTTTTTGGAAGGGGGTACATGATGAAATCCAAAGAATTTGTAAGCTGAATTTTGAAATGAAACCGGAGCTTTATTTGCTAAATATGTTAGCGCAACAAAGCGAAATAAGAAGTCATCAGAAGATATTATTATATCTAATAACTGCGGCAAGGTTGACATATGCGCAGCACTGGAAAGAAAAGAAACATATTGATATAGAAGAATGGAAGTTAAAAGTTCTGGATATGATAGAGATGGAAAAGTTAGCATTTTCTTTGAAGAATAAATCTATCCAGAACTTTGAGAAAGAATGGAAAAGAGTATTGGATTGGGTAGGGATACAAATATATGAGAAATCAAAGAATAAATAATGTAACTGTTCTTCTATCTGTAAGATGGAAATTATGTTTGTAATGGAATGGAAATAAGCAATTTCAACCGGAAGATTTAAGCATGGGGGGGTATTTTCGAGATAAACTTTCAATAAAAATTATACAAAAAAAAAAAAAAAGAAAAGAAAAGAAAAGAAAAAAGAAACCCACTGAATGACCTTGGGCACATCACACAGTCTCAGCTCCAGAAAGCCCCATGATACCTTAGGTAACCTTAGGTAATCTTAGGATTGCCATACATTGGAAATGACCGGAAGGCACATAACAACAACGACGACTTTTTAACATCTTTTGCCTGATGAAGAACCCAGTGTAGCTTGAAAAGCCTGCATGATGTATTTTATGCACTTCAGTTGGCCAATAAAGGTATCACTCTTTTGTGGATTTTGTTGTTCTTTGTTCTTGATGATGGGGAAAATGATATTGGATCATTGATCTGATGTTGGATCACTGATCTGATCCAGTCAGGGATGTTTTGTTAAATAGACCCTCCAGGTTTTGTAGTAGTATAGCTTGGAACATAAATTAATTGGAGAAATATAGTTCTGCTTAGCCACTGCAGGAAATGGGTTCTTAGGCTAAAGCACAATTTAAGTGTAATCCAGAACAGTTTCTTCTGAAAGATTTTAATTCTAGAGAATGTCTGGACAGGGGTATACAGGAATTAAAATTTTGATTCTGGTCCTATGATTTATTTATTTAATTTATATTGCACCTTTCTCTGAAATGGGACCCTAGCTGGCTCGCACATGAATTAAAACAAGGTGTATGAAGTAAAAATTAGTAACGAAAGAGTTAAAAACAATAATTTACCATATTAAAACATTAATACTTTAAAACAACACAAAATCATTTAGAACCATGACAAGAACAATAATAAAAAAATCAGATGATGAGAATCAGAGCTTGGTAAGGTTGCTTTTTTTGGACTTCAAGCTATAGTCCAAATGCGCAGCTTTTCTAAGCTCTCGTTATGACAATAAAGACTTACCTGCGCAAGGTAGGGAATGAACCAGGAACCATTTACTCATTTATTTAATTCACAATATACAAAGTTAAAATACTTTACTTATATTCTATACGAAAGAGATGATAGTTTGGGCTACAGAGAGAAGCACTGTAGGCCTGCTACCACAGAGCTTTGCTCCTTTCCATACCAATACCAATAACGCTACTGACAAACTAAATTTCAACAGGGAGAAATGTAAGGAGTGTGGTGGAGTCTCCTTCTTTGGAGGTTTTTAATCAGAGGCCAGATGACCCTCCGTCATGAGGGCTTTGATTGTGTATTCCTGCATAGCAGGGGGTTGGACTTGATGGCCCTTATGGTTTCTTCCAGCTCTATGAATCTATACTAAATTTATTGCTTATTTATTCAATTTATATCTTGCCTTTATTCCACAAACATAACTAAACATGACCACCACTGCTGCCACCATCATCACCAAGGAAACACAAATGTTATATTATAGTTTTCTGCCATCAGGCTGGTTTCAACTTATAGGGACCCTAGGAATGAGAGATCTCCAAGAATCCTGGTCATCTACTGTCCTGCTCAGGTCTTGTAAACTCAGGGTTATGGCTCCCCTGACTGAGGGCCTTTCCGCACTACACTGTTACAGTGCTATTATTCCACTTTCAACCTCCTATGGAATCCTGGAGTTTGCAGTTTAGGGAGGCACATTTAGAATTCTCACCCAGAGATCTCTTTGGCCTCAGTAAACTACAAACCCCAGAATTCCACAGGAAGTTCAAAGTGGAATAATAGCACGATAACAGTGTAGGGCAGAAAGGCCCTGAATCAATCTACTTGTAGTGTGGTATTCCTTTTTCCCCATTGCTTTCCACTTTATTATCTTATCCTACCCGATGAGTCACCTCATCTCATAATGTGTCCAAAGTATGATAGCCTTGGTGTAATCATTTTGGCTTCTAGGGGAGTTATGCTATGACTTCCTAGCAAACCAGCACAAAGCTGGAATCCAGCCAGAATTCAGATTGTCAGGCTTCTGCACCCTATCAAAGGGCTGTTTGCACCTATCAAAGAACTGCCTCTACTTAAGAACTGGGGTTGGGGAATCTATCTCCAACCATTATAGCTCACATTCTATGTCAAGAAGCGATAAATTATGTGATCACGGTAAGTTATGCACAGTAAAGAAACAGATATGTAGTTAATATGCATAATTGAGGCTGCTCCTCTGAGACATAAAAGGACAAAGATTTATGCAAGATGCCTGAATCCTGATTCCAAATTTTTTATGGTTTTCTCTCAGACAGCTGAAATTTCATTAGTTGGGGGCTCAGATACTTTTCAGCCAAGTCTTTGTGTCTGGAACAGTTATGAATGGGACCTGCAACAAAACATTACAACATGGAGAATTACAGGGTCCCTACGGATGAGAGGTCTCCAAATCGCCATGTCCTCAACCGCCCAGCTCAGGTCTTGCAGATTCAGGGACGTGTCCTCCTCGATGGAGTCTACCCATCTGTAATGTGGTCTTCCTCTTTTCCTGCTGCCTTCTACCTTATCGAGCATTATCGTCTTTCCTAGTGAGTCATGTCTTCTCACGGTATATTCAGAGTACTACAATTTCAGAGCATTTCTGCACTACACTGTTCTAGTGCTATTATTCACTTTCAGGCCCTTTTCGCACGGCATTTGCCATGCGAAAGGGCCCCTTGAGCATTGTGTGAATGTGAGGAGCGGTCCACATGACGCACTCACCATCGCGCAATGCTCCAGGGGCTGGGAGGCGCCGACCGCGTACTTTTTCATTTTCGGCTGTGAGTCAAAAATGGTGTGCGATCCTGCATCGCTCCGGGGCCCCGCGCGCACTTGCCGTACATGTGGAGCTCCAGAGCTGCGGCACTCGCGCTTCCTGCCCCAGTGCAGCCCGGGAAACTCCCAGGCTGCACTGCGGAAGGAAGAGGCGGGGCTCTCGTGTGAGCAGGCAGCTTGTGCAGAGCCCAAGGACCCCGGACGCGAGAGCCTCTCGCTAGAGGCTGCTCGTGCGATCGCCGCACCCCAGCTCTGCAAAAAGGTGCGTTGTGGAAAGGGCCTCAGTTGCAGTTTAGGGAGAGGCCTTTAGAATTCTCAGCCAGAGGGCTCTTTGGCCTCAGTAAACTACAAACCCCAGAATTCCACAGGATATTGAAAGTGGAATAATAGCACTATAACATTGTAGTGCGGAAATGGCCTCAGTTTAGTCAGCTACCAGTGTTAATTAACCATGCTTAATAAATCAGAGTGATGTAACACACTGTTTGTGTTGAGTGGGGGGGGGCAACCATCCTCATTTTACAAAATCTTACCAGGGCTTGAACTATGAAGGGATCAAGACAGCAGAGAATAATGATTTCACATCATTTAAGGAAAGCTTCCTACCAAATAACAAAGAAGGCAGTCTCTTATGATATTAGACATTCTGGAGGGGTAAGTCAGGCATTTGCAAAAGACCACTGTGGCAATTCCGTGGATGGGGGAAAGCACAGTAAGTTTACTCACTTCAGCTGGAAGCAAAGTATATGAGTAGAACCTCTTCATCTTTGTCACCAGGTCATCATTTGAAAATGTAACATATTCCACAAATTTTCTGTTCAGCAGAAACCAGTCTGAACCACCATCTACAGTGATTCCTTCCGGAATTTTTCGGTCCCCAAGGCGCCACATGTGGGTATCACATTCCAAGAAAAGCCTATCCAGTCCTTGCTTTCTAATAAACCTAGAAAAGTAGAAAAAGAAACATTAAAAAGACATTTGGCAATTATATTATCATGGCTGAATCTAACGCCATTTCTGCACTACACTGTTATGGTGTTATTATTCCACTTTCAACCTCCTATGGAATCCTGGGGTTTGCAGTTTAGGGAGCAGCACTTAGAATTCTCCGCCAGAGAGCTCTTTGGCCTCAGGAAACTACAAACCCCAGAATTCCACATGATGTTGAAAGTGGAATAATAGCCCTATAACAGTGTAGTGCAGAAAGGGCCTAAGAGAGCCAGACTGGGAAGGAGATAAAAACAACAGTGCTAAACTAAAGTGGGCAAATGTCCTATATATGTATATGTATATGTATGCATGTATATGTGTGTGCGCGCACACTCACACACACACACACATATGTATGTATATCTACGCGCGCGTATGTGTATATACACATACACACACATCCATACGTACGTATATGCCTCAAGACATTTTGATTTCTGAGATAGGAGACAAGATAGTGCCTCCTCTCAATTCTGACCACAGTGGTAACTGAACAGAACAGTGTTGTTACCTATACTTGAAGATAACACACTAGTGTACTGGGTTCACAGTTAAGCTAGATTAGACGTCTTCATGAAGAAAAACTTAATGGGGCCTGCTACCACTCCATTCCTAGTATCTACCATGTAAGGTGGTTGCCTCATTCCGACTAATGGTAGGGCTGGCCTTAATAGGGAAAAAGAATGGATCCATCATCAACTCCAACACAAAAATATATTTGCCATAGATATAAAGATCTGAACAAGAATTAACAGAAAACCTTGTAATCCAGGCTTCCAGCATTTTTAAAGGCATCCTTTAAAGCAAAAACAGGAATGAGAGAGGGCTAGGAAAAGAAGGAATGGCAAATAGAGGCAGCTGGCAGTTATGGCAGAGAGAACATCTGCACCAAATATTTCTGTGTACTCTCTTTGGTCCACATAAAGCTGTGGTACTTGAGCAATTAGGAACTTCATCCTTGATTAGAATTTTTTTCTTAACTGCAACAGAGCTGAGAAAGAAACTGACCCGCGTCCCAGATCTAATTAAAAAAAAAAATGAGGCCCAGAAACAGAAACCTCTATGTCCATTTATTATGTCAAGAAGACAAAGCAAGATAAGAGAGTGAGACTTTTTTTTTTTTAAAAAAATATTTCCATAGACAAGCTTCTAATTTCACATTCTATTACAAAGCGATAATGGAAATGTCTTGCAATTTTAATGTGGTATTCTAGAATCTCCAAATACAATATTTATGCAATTCTCTCCAAAATTAAATATTGATGCACATGAAAGTTCAATCATTTACTTCTATTATTGGGGGCAGAGGAAGACCTCTGGAATAAATATTTACTTTAAATATACTATTTACATAGTAATAATTTTAAGGAAAGGAGGCAAAGTCTAATAGATGCCCAGTGTCCTTTGTCAACAAACACTGCTGGGTGTTTTGTCCTTCTTCTAGGACCAAGGAATATGTATGATAAGTCCACAGGCTGTCCATGTTTTCTGGTACCACTGGTCTCGATCCACATTTGATGATACTTAAATTTGTTGTGTGCCTTCAAGTCGTGGTGACCCTAAAGTGAACCTATCAAGGGGGGTTTCTGGGGCTGAGAGTGTGGCCTGCCCAAGGTCACCCAGTGGGTTTCCAAGGCCAAGCGGAGAACTGAACTCTAGTCTCCAGGGTTGTAATTCAACACTCAAACAATTACACCATGCTGGCTCATTAGACCCACTGATATAAATGAGATTTTAAAAAATGTAACTTAACTTGCCATTGATTTCCACTAGCCCATGGTAGCTCTGTCTAAATCTAGATCCAACCCAACATTAAAGTTTGCCTTTCATGTATAGATTTTGAAGAGGACAAAGACGAACTTGGAATAAATCTATACAAATTCAGTCAGCAAAAAACATATAAAGGAGCAGACATCAATTCACAAATGGGCCAGTTAAATATGATTTGTTGCAAATACATCAGTAAATATTTAAAACAAGAGGTATACATTCATATACAGGTGAAGGTCAGCTAGGTATAAATCACAACAGTAACTGATAGCAAAAGCTGTAAATAAAGCAGATGTGTTTTGGCATGTGCTGTCTTCTTCAGTCACAAATGAAAAAGTCCCTTGTTATATGAAGTCTTCCCATTCTTATCAAAAATCGAAGTCTGAAATATGTCTTTTTCACCAGTACCTTGGTGTAGATTGATTTAGATTATGATTTCAGACTTCACAAACCATGGCCTGAACCATGGTTTTTATAACCATGGTTAGCTGGGAATGAAAGGCAGGATCAAATGTGCCCTCATTTCCTCTCTTTTTCTTTTTCATCACAGGTTTTGTGTGAAGATCTAAGCTTATATTAAGCCAGAATTCCCTCTTACATTGGAGAACCCAGGTTTAATGTCAGCTAGTAACAGTGAAGAGAAAAATGTCAGTTTTGTTTTCTCCTGCATTCATTTTTTAATACTTCAAATCCTTAAATTCTGGCTATGGAGAAATTTGTCAGTGTGGCTGAATTGTTCAAAACTGAACCAAAACTAAATTCTTAAATGTACTGAGCGAATTCAATTTGTATAGTTGCTTCCACCATGGAGAGGACCATGTTGTATCTGACTGTCATATAAATATTAAGATAAGGTTTCTACCTGTTTCCCTGAAAAAGTAGTAATCTTAATTCAACACTAACACAATTGAATACACAGAGTTCGGAGGCATGTTTTTAAGAGATCAAGTTATTTCCAACTTATGGCAACCCTGAAGCAAACTTATCATGGGGTTTTCTGGGGCTGTGTGTGTGAGAGACATGCCCAAGGTCACACAGTGGGTTTCCAAAGCCAAGCAGGTAAAAATCAAAACCTGGTCTCTAGAATCATGTTTGTAAGTGTGGTAGTCTTAATAACCCATTCAAAACCAAGGCCTTTTCCGCACTACACTCTTACAGCACGATGATTCCGCTTTCAACATCCTATGGAATCCTGGGGTTTGCCGTTTCGGGAGGGGCCGGCAGCCCCTCCCGAAACTGCAAACCCCAGGATTCCATAGGATGTTGACAGTGGAATCATCGCGCTATAACAGGCTACTGCGGAAAAGGCCCAAGCCAGTCTCAAACACTCTGCACCGCAATAGGAACATCTCTGGGCAATACGTTGCTGCTGGGAAAATCCTTCCATCTACTCCGAAGGTTGCAGCTCAAGTCATTTTTCACTAATAAAAAAATCCAGTTCTACAACCCTGACAGCCCCAGCTCCACTGTGTCCTTGGCTAGATATTTTCTCCCTTTAGTTGAGTACTGTGGTTGACAGCAGCTCTTAGGGGAAAGTCTTTCCCATCCCCTGTTCTTGTGTTCTCCTCTCCAGAGACGCCAGGGCCTTCTGCTTGCAAAGCAGGTGCTCCACCATGGAGCTATGGCTGTTACTTGCAATGCTTAATGTTTGAGGAAGAGAAAGAGAAAGGCACTTAGCAGAACCAGAATCCCACCTCCTTGGACTGTGCCCAGTTTTAGCTGAAAAATTCACCCACTGCAAAAATTTTATCTATGAAGTATCAGAGATCTCTACGAAAAAAACACGTTCCTCAGTTATTTGAGGATCTGAAGGGAAGTAAGAGTGCCCCCCCCCCCCAACTTGGAACAGGTCTTGTTTTGTTGGCTTTTTGCTGGCAGCACAAGCACTCAGCTGATCCTTTTAAGTTTGCAGAAGAACTAAATGCAAAACCAACATTAGCAACAGCATTCCAGGAATGGGGAGAAAACAGAAAGTTTTTTTTTCTTCCTCTACCGCCAGGGTAGAGGATTGCATGGCGCTTACTTCTGTTAGATTAAAGTCATCAAACTCTGTTTAATGAGCTCATACTACAATTAGAAAACGTAAGTGAACAATATCCTCAGATGCACCAAATGGATCAGAGAGCTGTACCACACGCTGGAACACATCTATTTTTTCCTCCAGAAAGACAGTTTCTTTTTAAAAAATTCACATAGGCATTGCTGGCAGAAAAATTATGACTTGTACAGTTAATTTGCCCAACACAGAAATAACAAGCGTTACAATTGGGTTTATGACGGGAGTAGGCTGAGTGTGAAAATAACAATTATATCCAGAAAGAAAACAGATAACAGCCATGACTTATAGAGTGGGCATGGCATAAGGTGAGCAACTGTCACAACACTGGGGCAAATGGAACCCCTTCCGTTTACTCCCAGTGTGCAGGATGGCGCTGGGATTATGAGAGTTATACCTGAACAAAGAGGTACTTTTGCAATTTCTGGCCCACTCCTGTAACCTGGGTGTGTGTGAGGCAGGACAGAACCCGACCTGAACTAGGCCTTGAAGTGATACCCTCAAATCCCTCCTTAAGGAATGCAGAGCCCATCCTTATTACAGATTCTGCCCAGTGACTCCAGCATCTGCTACAGATGCTTGTGGCAAAACTATAGCATGACACTTTCAAACAACAAATAACAAACTACATTAGGAAAATAAAAGGTAGCCAAGAACAGGAGGAAATTTAATTTCCCCTTTGAACTAGTGGCTTGCATTTGTCCATTGCAAAGTGAAAAGTCTTACCAGGACTCAAATCAACAGCCCAGAAACAGAACAGAGGAAGAGGTATCTCATCCCAGCTCCAACTCGTAACAACAAACGGCCCAGCCAGATGTCTCTTTAGGTGGGCTGCATTGTAGCCGGACAGCAGCCCAGCCGGCCAAAAGCCAAGGAGACGCCTGTTCTCTCTCACACCTCCCTCTTGCAACAAGGATGCATCTGCATTCATTGATAAGCCAGGAGCACTAGTTTGCTGTCAGTTACCATAAATATTTAAATCAGGGGTAGGAACTGTGTGGCCCTCCAGATGTTTTCAACTGCAGTTCCCAGCAGCCCTACCCAATATAGCCAATGGTGAGGAATGCTGGGAACTGCAGTACATCCACACAGAGTCATAGGAGTTAGAAGAGGTTGCAAGGGTTATCTAGTCCAACCCCTGCCACAGAGTTATACAGGCCTCCCCCGCCTATCTGAGAGGTTAGGGACCAGATCACGACCAGAAAGTGGAATTGGTTGAAAATCCAGTCTTTTGTCAGTTCTCCTCCTCTTGCCTTCTTCCATGAGGGAATTGTGGAGGCTCACTTGGGATTGTGGGCCCCATGTCAAAAGAATGGTTGCTGTTGTTGTGTGCCTTCAAGTAATTTCTGTTTATGGCCACCCTATGGCAAACCTATCATCGGGTTTTCTGGGGCTGAGAGTGTTTGACATGCCCAAGGTCACCCAGTGGGTTTCCATGGCCAAGCGGGGAATTGAAACCTGGTCTCCAGGGTCATAGTCCAGTGAAAGAATGGTACACATCAATAACTTACAACAGTTGAAAGAGTGGAATGCCAAAAAATGAATAATGGAACAAAAGGGAATGCCTGTATATAACTAAACCATTTCTAAAAGATGGTCATCCATTCTCTGTTTAAAGACCTCCAACAAGGAGAGTCCACTCCCACCTCCACTATCAAATACCTCTGACCACTGAGAAGTTCTTCCTAATGTTTAGGTGGAATCTCTTTTCACATAATTTGAATGCACTGGAGCAGCTAGAAACATGCTTGCTCCTTCTGTAACAGGACATCCTTTCAAATATTTAAAGCTGGCTGTCATTATTACAACACACTGTCAAGCCAACAAGTATCTGAAGTGCTGCATCACTGCCCAGCCCTGCATTAAACAAATGTGTGTGTGTGGGGGTACATTTCTGTGTATATAGGGGTGGAGAGTCACTAGCTCTGCTAGGTCTCCTTGACCACTTTCAGTCTCCCTCTTTAGTCCCACACGACAATACAAGTTAGGCAAGAAAAAAGGCATGGGTGAATTTTTTCCTGGGGGCACAAATGGAGAAGGAAGGGTTAATTATCCCCTCCTATCATGTCCAGTGATTCCAGTAGGCTTTTCAGAAGCCTCCTGCTAACTGGCATGGAGAGACTCTTCTCTAGGTTCATTGCCGCATGCATTCTTTCTCTCTGTATGAGTGACAACTTTGACTTCACCCATTCCTGGCATCTCCCCACCACCTTGGAAGGATATCCATGAGAGAATGCAACTCTCTGGGAGGAAAAAAAATGACTCCCTATCTCTCTCTCAGAGCTTAAAAGTGAACAGAACTGTTCTCCTGGGAACTGTCCAGTTCCCAGTTCAAAGTCGGTAATATCACCCATGGGACTAGTTACGGCTGATTGTAACTTGGCAAAGCCTGAAGAAAAAGGGAAAGAAAGCCCTGAAATTCCACTCCTGATAAGTACCCTGCAATGAAAAGAGGAGAACAAGGAAAATAAAATCTGCTCTGTCCATTGGAGATTAAATATTCATCTCCTAACATTAATCATTATAATGCTCTGCAATAAAGTCTAAATGACATTTCAAATTAAAAAGGTTGGCAAAGCTCCCCCTCCCACTGCCGCACTTTCTTTCCTTCCTAACAATTAACAAGCAACAGATTTGTTGGGAGTATTTACTAACAAACCATTTGTCATTGTTACTTTTAACATATGGCTTAAAAAGGGACATATTTTAGAGACCAGAGGCTCTTTCAATACCACAAAATAAATACAGTTTAGTCTTTTCCCATCACCTGAATGGAAAAGTCTGGTTATGTCATGGTGCAAGGACGTGAATTTCTTTGGACTCTGCTGAAATGGGGAAATAAGGGTTTTTTGAGGGGCTGTTCAATTCTGTCTCTAAATAAGGATACTGACTATAATAAAATACTCACAAAGACTCAATTCAACTCTATTTATCTTTTAGTTTCCACCCCGTAACAGGAGTCCAGTGTAGTTACACCAGTAATTTTCCAGATGTAAACACAACAAACAATCTTTCTTTTCATAGAATCATGAATTTCCAGGCTGTGCACTCTTGTCATGCCACACGTAACACTTCAATTCATAGCTGCTGTGTGGATGCCTTTAGTTTAATATTTCAACTTTCAAGAAAAGAGATTCCACCTAAACACTGATTGCAAAGATCTTCCTGATGGCAAATGCTGTTCAATGGCAGAATAGACAAGCTCCGAAGGTACTGGACTGGAGGTCTTTAAACAGAGGTTGAAATTGCATCTTTCAGAGTGCTTTGGTTGTGGATTCCTGCAGGGCAGAGAGAGAGAGAGCCTTTGTGCTCCCTTCCAACTCTACCGTTATATGATACCTTTTGAGTACCATCAAGACCATTACCAACTAATAGTATTGACACTTTTTGATGAACTCCATGAAGCTCTGCAATAGCATACAAATTGTTGTGGTGTGCTGCTAAGTCATTTCAGACTTATGCTGACACTAAGGTAAGCCTATCTCACAGGGTTTCCTCGGCAGAATTTGTTCAGAGGGGGTTTGCCTTTGCTTCCTCTGAGGCTGAGAGTGTGTGACTCACACAAAATCACCCAGTGGGTCTCATTGATCTCCCAGTGTCCTAGTCCAGCACTCAAATCGCTATATCATGCTGGCTCCTACTTACAAATATAGCACCATATTGTGGTAATCTGACGTGAATATTATTGGGAAGTGAATAGGATGTCTCATCCTCTCCCCAGAAATGATAGGTGCATGTGTCCACACTCCAACTATGTTACCGGGACACAATTACCTGCAGCTAGGGTTCCACTGCTGGAATGTCAACTGAAAATGGTTAAAAGGTGCTAGTAGCTATAGAAGAAGAAATTTGAACATATATCCATAAGTATGGGGCTACGAGCACCTTATAGCTCTCTCTGCAGCAGAGCTTGGACTTTTTAAAAAAGAAATTGTTTTACAGTTAAGGTTCCAAACAGGGATCCAACATGAGATAGTGGTTTCAGCATCAGACCAGGACTTTGGAGACTCACTCTGTCATGGAAACCCACAGGTTGACCTTGGACAAGTCACACTGTCTTAGTCTCACAGGAAAGCAAGGTTACTTGCCCCACAAACAAATCTTGCCAAGAAAATCCCCATGACAGTTCCACCTTAGGGTAGCCATAAACTGGAAACAACTTGAGGGCACTCAACAATGTAAAATTCCAGAACTTCTCCTCTGCAGTTAGTTACTGTTATAGTTACATTTTGAAAGAAGCAACATTTTATTTTTCAGTTTATTAGTCATTTTTAGTTGCTTAAAAATCCAACCTGTATAGAGGAACTCTGTATGTCACAAGCGCAGATGTGAACGTCAGCAGACAGATTCAGCCCTTTCCCATGCCAGCTGAATGTGCAGACAGTGGCGTGCTGATTATTGCATGTTTTGTTGGCAGCGGTGGGGTTAACACACAGAGCACCACAATCCCCCCAGTCATTCTCTGCAATCTGCATTTTTTTTTCAAATTTGGCCTATGGATTTCTTCTAACTCCATTATTTTTGGATGGTGGGAGTAAGAAGAGCAGACCTTTTCCTTTTCTTTTAGCAGCAATTACAAAATATTCCATTCATTAACCAAACTAGAATGAAAGGCCAAGCAAAGGCAGGTTGCCAAGAACAAGCAGTATAGGATTTTTTTTGTGTGGAACAAACATAAACGGCAACCCAGGTGCTGTTAACTGAACATTCACTGTAAGGTATACATCTTTCTAAATGCCCTCACTTTGTGTACTTTTCTTTCTAAAATTCTGCTAATGCTTCTGCTGATATACTGCTCCTGCAATTATTGCATTATGCTTTCCGGATGCCATCAGTGGGAATTTTGTAGCTGATCTATGTTGAGAAGCTACTATAGTAAATTAACCCAAATGAGTGGCAGTGTAAAATTTCAAACAGAATCCTCCCCTCCCCCGGAAACTCCACATTGAAAATAAATACAGGGGCACCCAAACACTAGAAAGAGCCTTAATGCTGCGGAAAGTGAGAGAGGTTAAAATACTTGGCTGCATGGGGTAATAAATTGTGCTTTATGTGAAGGATTTTTGTAGTGCTGGGCATTAAATGGGTGATTCATGGTTACTGTAACACACATGCATTTTACTGGATGCGCCATTCAGTCCAGCAGCCTGAGTAACTGCTCAGAAACAGACATGTCAACTGACAACCCAGGGGGTGCTTCTACTACACCTCTTCTGTGCTGTCGAGCCAATTATCTGGAAGTGGAATTTAAACAGAGGGAATTCAGAGTCTGCAAATTCGGATGCAAGCTGACCCAATTCCAGAGCTAGCCCCAGACCTTGGAAAATTGCACGCTTGTTTGAGAATCTGTCTGCCAGTTTAGTTTAGTGGTTTGAGCAGTGGCAAAGCTTGGAGTGCGTGGAAGGGGTGTGTGGCCATGGTGCGCGGGGCATGGCTACAGTGCGCGGAGCGGGGCTATGAGTTGCAATGCCCCCCCCCGAAAAATTGCCGCCTGGGGCGAACCACCCTCATCGCTCCCCACATCCCTACGCAACTGAGTTTGAACATTGGACTATGACCCTGGAGACCAGGGCTTGATTCTCCCCTCAGTCATGGAAACCCACTGGGAGATCTTGGGTTTGTCATACGCCCGCAGGGCCTTTCTGCCCTACACTGTTATGTGCTATTATTCCACTTTCAACCTCCTATGGAATTCTGGGTTTGCATTTAGGGAGAGGCATTTAGAATTCTCAGCCAGAGAGCTCTTTGGCCTCAGTAAACTACAAACCCCAGAATTCCATAGGACGTTGACAGTGGAATAATAGCAGTATAACAGTGTAGTGTGGAAAGGTCCTCAGCCCCAGAAAACCCTGTGATAGGTTTGCCATAAGTCAAACATGACTTGAAGGCACACAACAACAATCTCTTATCTGTTTAATATCCCACCTTTCGCTTGACATGGTACCCAATGTGACTTACCACAAATAAAAAAAAGAAAACTCCCAGAACCCCCCAGTCAATATGATCACAGGCCTTGCTGGCTAGGGGAATCCTGTGAGTTGCTAAAAAAGTAAATTTTGCAGAGTCTAGACTGTCTTAATATTAGGGAAAGTAGGGGAAGCCACCTCAAACAGCAGATGCTGGGTTTATCACGAAGAGGCAGCAATACGGACAGCTGTTAATTTTTTTTTCTTTTTATTGCTAGGGAAGTCAGGATCAGTGCTACCCCTAGTCTCAGTGAGGTGACTGCTTCAGGTGGTAGGGCACTAAAAGCAGCAAATTTGGCACTCTCTCTTCCTTAGTGGGGCCCAGGCTGCTTGTTTTCCCAGTCCCAGAGAGGTGACTTCAGTGCCCAGCCTCCCCACTGCTTCAAAAAGAGAAAGAAGACAACATGGTGGTGACTATGACCACCGTTCAGAGAATGCAGAGGGTACACTAACCAGTTGCTCTTGCTCCTTCTCTTCTTCTGTACAGGTGGGGTGGAGGGATGACATTTTGATCCCTGTCTCAGGGAACAAAACAGAACCAACAGAACAGAACAGAATCATGGGTGAGATGGATAGAAGGCCTGTGAGATTTTCTGCCTTGGTCGCCAGACTAACTTGACTGGCTTTGGGCTCTCTGTAGCTTGAGTTTGGGAGGGCACAGGAAGCCAAATGTTTTGGGCCCATCTTCCCCAGTTGCAGCTCTTGGGCTTATAAAGTAGAATGCATTGATAACTTCATATTTCTGTATTTCTCTGGAATACATTTTGGCTCAAAAAATAGCAAAATGCATTTAAATTTTGCATATTAAGATGATATACATTTCTAAATCTGCAGCTGCTGCACATGGAGCAACTGAACAGTGTGGAAGCCATCTTGTCTTTCTATCTTTGGAACCACTATGTCCTGGGCTAACATGGTATATAGTCTCTAAAATAATTATGGCTCTGTGATGATATTACCTTGGAGGCATGGAGACTGCATGTGGAGAGAGGGGCAACCAGTATGTGCCATCTGCTCCTCCACTTCCAAGTTGGAGGTATCTTTGCATCTTTGCATGCTAAGCTTCAGAGATATGTAACTGGACAGCACTGCAGAAACTGAACACAACAGTAAATAGAGAAAGGCTGCTGGCCCTACCATTTGGCTGAAGTAGCTGCCTTAGGCAGCAGGTCTGGGGAGCATGAAAAGGTAGCAAATCATTAGTCAACTGCTTTATGATTACTGAATTTCTACTGTTTGTGGAGAGGAACTGGCTTGTGTGATTTTGCATCCCAGGTGACAAAATAACTTGCCTGGCTTTGGGAACTATGCACCTTGGTTTGTATGGGGAAGCATCATTTGTGGGTTTCTCTCAGGCAGCAAAATGACTTGAGCTAGCCCTGAGAATGGCCCCCAGGTTCCCAATTCTTAAGACCAAGTTGGTCTTGAGAACTGGGGACCAGAGGGTCATTCTCAGAGCTAGCTCAAGTCATTTTGCTGCCTGAGAGAAACCCACAAATGATGCTTCCCCATCCAAAGACTAGGGCCATTTCCGCACTAGCCTGTTATAGTGCGATGATTCCACTTTCAACATCCTCTGGAATCCCGGGGTTTGCAGTTTCGGGAGGGGCCAGCCAGCCCCTCCCGAAACTGCAAACCCCGGGAATCCAGAGGATGTTGAAAGTGGAATCATCGCACTATAACAGGCTACTGCGGAAATGGCCTAGGAAACACAGACTGGAAAGCAAAGAGCTAAGAGACCTTGGACTCCTGATGTGAGGGAGGAAGAAAATATTAAATGTAGGCAAAGTATCTGAGGTGTGTGTGTGTGTGTGTGTGTACGTAACATAAGAACTGTAAAGCAGAGGCATAAACAGAGCTGTTTTGAAGTATTTGTGCTTGGTCTTTGAGCCTGCAATTCCCTTCAGATTTAACAGCATACAACATTCACAGCATGACGATGTTGTCTCCCAACTGGCTGCTAAGGAGGCAGCTTTTCATACGCTGTCTTTTCATGCCAGTTTGGAAAGATGCAACATTCTTCTGCCTTTGGTGTTGTATAAAGCACTCATCAGCATGGTGTTTGTGTCTTTCTGGATGTTTTGTGTCATAATAGCATATCAACTGGAGGTTCTTCTACCAGTTTCAAATAATGATAATAATAAAAATAACTGAAAGCAGTGAAAGAGGAGAAAAATGGAAAAACCCAGATCTGAGAGGCCCTGGGGAAAGTTGTGGCTCCTCTTTTTCTAGCCTAATCATCAGATAAACTGAGGAGGTTCTCTGGAGCAGCAAAGGTTAAGTGTTGAGGAGAGGTTACGTGACACAGAAGCCTGTCCTGTGCCCCCTAAGTTAGCCTGTTGCCTTCAGACATGGCAGACTAGGTAGTGCTCTCACCAGAGTTGAAGAGAGATTCAACTGCCAGTCCAAGCAGCTTTTGCTCCTGGAATAGGAAGGGCTGCCATTTTATTTTTTGCTCCAGGAAGCAAAATAGCTTGGGAGATGTCTGCCTCCCTGTCTTAGGCCCTTTCTGCAGTAGCCTCCCATGCTGACATGGGGACGGGAGAGGAGAAGGACCATGAAGACCCTTCTGCAGGACGTCGTTGTGGCCCTGTCCTTCTCCCATCGCCAGGCGGTGCAATCGTGGATGACACCACTGACAGGTTTTCCCTGCCAATGACACATGATTGTGCTACAATCCCGCACTTATCTGTCCTGCGGAAGACCCAGAAGCACAATGGTGGCGCTTCCTGCCCCAGCGCAGCCTGAGAAAGTACTCTGCTGTGCTGTGGAAGGAAATGGCGTGTCCTTTGTATTCCCTTCTATAGGGAGCTGGTCCCGTGTGGAGGGGAGCACTCCCACTGCACTTCTTTCCCAGCAGAGCTGCTGCTGGGATTGCCACTGGAGGACCACGCAAGAAGGTAGGGTACGGAAAGGGCCTTACCTATAGGTAAGAAGCAGCTGTCTCAACACTGCTTCAGATAGCCCCTGATGGATGGTTTAGCCTCCATTTTAAATATATATCCGAATTGTCTTGCATGTAGCATTGCTTTGGAGCACCATGGAATATTAAAATGGAGGCTAGTGTCACCCAGTTGGTACCACTTAGAGAATCAGAAAAAACAATGCCAGATTATAAATCAATGCATTTTAAGAGGAGCCCAGGGCAGGAATCAGTAGTAGATTCTGTTGAGATGCAGGGAATCTCCAAGGATGCCAGGACCCTAGGCCAATACCAGAAGCACCATTTGCTAAACGCCATGCTGCAGTTTATTAGAGTTATGCAGATAAGCTCATGCCTCCCAGCTCCCACTCTAAAACCAATCCTGCCTCAGAATTCAGCATCTAAGAGCCTATTCCTGCCTCTGCTTCTCTTTTATCCTGTTAACTATAAGTCTGAATTTTTAAAAGCTTGTCCTAAATAAGACCCAGTAGGATGTACAGTGAAAGTGCTCATGAAAAAGAAATCAGAATTAAGATGGGTGTCACTGTGGCTGGAGTCTCACTCACGGACTGTCTGAGAAATACTGGAATTGCTTTCTTGTGGAGGAAAGGACAAAGCTAATAGATTCCTTCTCCCTTTCTTTTTGCTGCCACTCAAGGACCAATCTCCGCAATGTGCTTTTTAATGATGCCGGAGTGTTTAAAAGGTACACTTGATTTTTATAAAACAAAGCTGACCTGCCATCTTTATTTGGCATCTGTGTACATGATTATCTTCTGCACAGCCCAAATGGAAAATGGATTATAATTTTTACAGTTCTTCAAAGATTTAGGCATTTTCTGCCTGTTAGTAACTGGAGTTTAGTCATGATCTGAGAACAGCTGTGATGGACCAGAGCAAAGACCTCTCTAGACCAGCATCCTGCTTCCTAAAATGGCTGGTCTATGGGAAGTCTGCACAGAGTGCATTAAAAGAACACACTCTCTAGTAATGCTTACCTGCAAACAACCATATTGAGAGACATTATATTTGTGAACCAAAGTTTGGATCTGCTACCTATTTAGAATATGCTCTCAGAATCCCACAGCCAGCACAATCCTTATCCATGCAGGCTATGGGAGTTTTGGGAGTTGTTGCCCAGAAAGAGTTACATTTCCTGACTCTGTTCTAAACATCAGTGCTGAACATGTTGGCTCCAACGGCTAATTGTGAAACCTGCAACAAGATGTTGCTGGTGAAGTTGTTCCACGGAAATGTTTTGTTTTAACCTTTTCCTTCTTCTATGCCTGCCTGCTCTTTAACTGTCTTTCTCAGAGCTTTGAAGTAACAAATCACAAATAAAAGTTCCCATGGAAAAATCACATTATAATTGCAGCTTAATGAAAGACAGCTTCACTTCGTTTGCAATATAATTGGAACTGTCACTGTTAGCTAATAGTTATATGGTATGTGGCTTGTAGCATTCTGAGTTTATTTTAAAAGTAATAGCATCATTTCTAGTTACTTTTACGTAATGAGACCCCTCCCCCAACTTTTTAAACTGCAAAAAACTATAAAAGCACAAATTAACTTCCAAACATTGTATTTTCTCTTTGCACCATGTCCATACACTCATGTTTTCCCTTTTTCCACATGCAATCCCTTAAATATGTGTATTACTTTAAACCAGCTTTTCCTAATCCTGGGACCTCCACAGATGTTGGACTACAAATATAATCATGCTTGGAGATTGTATGTGTGTATGCACATATCCAATTGATAGCCTGCTTTTCTCCCATAAAGGAACCAAAGCAGATATAATTGTAACTGTAGTCCACTTAAGGTTGCTTTAGACTGTAGACAAAGATGCTGTTATCAGAGTTCCGCTGTCTCTGTCCACTCTCAGAACAAGATCTCTATATACAGAAGAAGGTACAAAAACATTTTGGAACTCTTACTGCTTTGTAACTATTTTGCACGCAATTAATCTGGAAAAACAATTTGAAAAGAGAGCGCACTGATTCTGAATAATATATAAATTGATATTGTAAGTCAGTGTACTAAAAACTATCACAACCATCATTTTGTGATTAAAATTAATTGTTTATATATTCTGATGTTAGCATCTCGATCAAAGATATGAGCTATTACTCCTTAGAAGAGAGGCCAAGTGGTACATTAGCACATTTTTATTATTAAGCTGATCAGAAGACCTGTGGATTTAATTTGTTCAAATTGTTCTGGTCCCAGCTGAGGTTAGCATTTGAGGCTCAGCATTATGGGGAGCTGTCATAACTCATTCTCTTGTTTTTATGTTGTCAGCTGCAGAGTTTAAGGAGTAACAACCAGGTGATTCAAAGCTGAACAGAAGGCATCTCCCTGACCTTTTTTTTTCCATTGCTTTTCCAATTTAACTGCCGGCTGACAGGGATGCCAGCTAATGCACAGCCTGCCAGTCAGAATGAAGCCATGCATTTCCAAACTCCAAAGGATCTGCTCTGTCAACTGTTTATGTATTTAAATGGCCTCCTATTTCTTCTGTTCCACTCACCTGTTTTCACAATACAATTTTCTCCATATGCTAGACTCGCAAAGCTGAAAAATGCAAGACTTGCAAAGCTGAAACAACACAGCCTGGCAATCTGAAACTGACAGTCATCATTCAGAGTCTAGTTCACTTACCCCAATGTTTTATTTTTAATTTGGTGCAGCATCTTAGTCTATAAACTCCAATGAGAAGCCCCGTAGTCTACAGACCCAAATCTCACCTTTTCTTCTCTACCAGATTCTCACCCTCAATTGCCTCCTTCCTGAAGTTTGCTAGTTATGTTTAATGAAACTGTGAGCCCAAAAGACCAAATAAATGGAGCATCTCCCCTGTGAAAATGGGTTTCAGTGTCATGGTCTGCTTAGTTTGGAAAAATGTCAAATATGAGGAGACATGACAGAGGTGAATAAAATTACACACAGTATGGAGAATGAACAGAGCCAGCATAGTGTAGCGCAAAGCTTTCCAAACTTTTCATGTTGGTGACACACTTTTTAGACATGCATCATTTCGCGACACAGTAATTCAGTTTTACCAGAGGTTAAACTAACCCCTTACAAGAGATACAGACACATATATAAACTGTGATAACAAAATGTAAGGAGACACAACATATCTCATGAAAACCTTTCATATATTTTTAAAAATATATGATTTATAAATAATAACAGACAGTTCCAAGATTGTAGGCGACACATCTACACACTTCAGGCAACACACTAACGTGTCACGGCACACCATTTGGAAAGCCCTGGTGTAGTGGTTTGAGTGTTAGACCATGGCCATTTCCGCACGAGACTGTTATAGTGCTATGATTCCACTTTCAACATCCAATGGAATCCTGGGGTTTGCAGTTTAGGGAGGGGCCGGCCAGGGCTGAGAATATTCTCCCCTCCCTAAACTGCAAACCCCAGGATTCTATCGGATGTTGAAAGTGGAATCATAGCGCTATAACAGTCTCGTGTGGAAATGGCCCACGACTCTGGAGACCAGGGTTCAATTTCCTGCTCAGTCATGGAAACCCGCTGGGTGACCTTGACTGCATCACATATTCTCAGTCCCGGAAAACCCTGTGATAGGTTTGCCGTAGGGTCACTGTAAGTCAAAAACGACTTCAAGGCACACAATAACACAACGGAAAACGTAGCTTTTCTTTCTCTCTCCTAATACTAAAACATGGCATTGTCCACTGAAGCTGAATGATTGGAGATTCAGGAAGGATTGAAAAAGGAAGGACTGTATTCCTTCACAGAGCACTTAATCAAACTGTGGAATTAACTGTCACAGGATAGAGCCAAAGCTGCCAAACTGGATGGCTTGAGAAGGGGGCTGGATGAATTCATGGAGGTGAGAGCCATCCATGGCTACGAGTCAGGATGGCGCTGTATCACCTCCAATAGCAGAGCAACATGCCTCTGTATGCCAGTTGCTGGGGAACATGAGGCAATGGGTACAAGTGCTCACATTTATGTCCCTCTGTCTGCCTTCCAAAGGCAACTCTTTTGGCTACTGCATAAAAACCCACGGCTTGCACTCAAAACAGCAGTAAAGGCCAGTCTCTTCCAGCAGGTCTATTCATATGGTTTTTAAATTATGAATTTTAAAATATGTAATGACTGTTTTTAATATGCACTGGTTTTATATGCTCTTTTAATTGCCATTATGTGTTTTAAACTAGCATTTAATCTGTTGTATTATAAACTATATTATAATCTGTTGTTGTCCCCCATCTCGATCCATAACAAAAACAACAGTAAGGGTAATAGTAACAGAATGGCCTTGGTCTGATCCAGCATGGCAGTTATACTCTTATGAAACATATTTTTATTTATGACACTTGTATGCCGCTGTATAATATAAAAAGTTTTTACAATACAAGAACTCATAAGCCACTGAGTATGCAGAAACCATGAAACCTTCCAAGCTAGCATGAGTATGACCGATAATATTTCTAACAGCTAGCCAACCCCCCCACCAAAAATCTGAAACTTACATGTAATGTATCTCTATCCTATGGTATTATTAAATGATATTAAGAAGAAAAATGTCATTATACAGATGTCAGTCTCAGCAAACAGTATTGTAAAAATAAGAATAGTGATTGAAAACACATAATGAATTTCTCACACTTCTAAGCAGATTGTACTGTCTACTCTAATAGCAAAAAGAGATATTTTCCTCCCTTCATCCAAGGTTGAAGGAAGTGACAAAACGATTTTCAAATATGTCACATTGGAAAAAGAAAGGTGCAGTACTAGGCTCAGAATCTGATTCTTGCAGCTTGTCTAAACCTGGGAATACATGGATAACACCAGAAATCTCTGAGCATGTGCAGAGAGCATATTCAAAATATCTCTGCAATCTTGGACAAATGTTTTAGGAAAGCTTCAATTAGTTCCTTGTAGGTGTTAGAAGAGGGCTATCTGGCAACCTCTCTAAATGCGAATAGTTACGGTAGATCATGTTTAAGGAATCTGTGACTAAGCAAAACTTGAGTTCCATGTTCTTAAATTTTCATCCTGAAGTTGGTTCTGACTTGGGTACTTATTGCATAATGCTTCTTTTATTCTGTAAAAATTGGAAGGATTTTCATAATACTTTACTAAATGGGTACGTCTTCTTTCTGCATCTGGATTAACCCAATGATGCCAATATTTCTCTTTGTTTTTTATTCACATGCTACATTTCTGCTCCAAACAAATCTCCTTTACACCAGGACAATCACACAAGCTGCTAGCAGATTAGGTGCCTGAACAAACAAACTGTTGTTCTGATTGGAAAGTTCTTTTTCAAAAAAGAAATTCTGGTGAAGGACTGGGTGTGTAATGTGCCTTCAAGTCACCTGTCAACTTATGGCAACCCCATGAAATTCCTAAGGTTTTCTTAGGCAAGGAATACTTAGGGCCTTTCTGCACTACATTGTTATAGTGCTGCTATTCCAATTTCAACATCCTATGGAATCCTAGCGTTTGCAGTTTAGGGAAGGGCCTTTAGAATTCTCAGCTAGAGAGCTCTTTCGCCTCAGTAAACTACAAACCCCAGAATTCCACAGGAGGGTGAAAGTGGAACAATAGCATTATAACAGTGTAGTGTGGAAAGGCCCTTAGAACTGCTTTTGTCAGTTCCTTCCTCTGAACTATAGCCTACAGCATCTGGTATTCATTGGCAGCCTCTCATCCAAGAATTAACCAGGGCTGATCCTCCCTAGCTTCCAAGATCAGATGGGATCTCATGTTTTTAGAATATTTAGGTTTAGGACTACCTGATCTCCACTTTTGTTCTTTGGAAAAAATGAAAGTGATGATCCCTGTTTTATTAACATAATAAAGTGATGACAGAAAGTTAATAGGAGCTGAGGTCCTCCTCTGGGTGATCCCAACCAAATAAGGGAAGCCAGGCAGCTGCAAGACAGAGGGATTTTCATGGTGACATTGAACAGCCTCCATAGAAAGGCTTACCTGTAGCCTGCGCTGCAGTCCCTTTGACACCAGGTTCACCTTTTCATTCTCTCAAACATTTAAAACTGTTTTTACTGCTCTTATATCTTTGCACTCTTATCCTGTTGCTGGTTTGAATTCCCTGCAATGTTTTGTTTTCAGCTGATGTTTTCTTCTTGGTTTTATATTCTATGGTCTTTAATCATTGTTTGATTGCATTATTGATGTGTTTTACATTTCTAACAGATAGTACACTGCCCAGAGAACTTTGGTTAGTGGGCAGCTTAAAAATGCAGCAAAGGATTGTAGAAAGAATGGTTTCAACCATCCTGTCAAGGCACAGAATAAACTACATTACCTTGCGTTATCTCTTCCATGTGATTTCAAGAAGTTCATAGCCCGATATCTGGACAGGAATGCAACGAGTTGATCATTTGTCCTGTAAAACAACAGGAAATTTTTTAGAAACAAAATTCAAGCTAAGCACAAACGTCCAGGAACTTATGCATAAATCCTTACAGCACTATAAGGATGCAGTAAGGATGCATAAATCCTTACGCCCCTATAGCACGTCATCCTGGTGGGATCCCAGCACTACCACTGCTGCGATGGAATCGGGACCCGAATGCTCTCCACTGCACCTAGTCGGCTTCCGTGGGTGGATAGTGTCAGGCACACTGTTCTTCCTTCTGCAGTACAGCATCAATGGTGAGTCCCTTTCCCAACCTTCTCCCCACGCCATGACCCAGGATCATTACTGGATTTTTTCTGGTAATGAAAAAGGGTAGGTTTGCCCTGGATGGTGACGTGACAGCAGCTGGACTGCAATGACGTCATGCAGTAGCACTGGCCCTGGTTCGGGAGTAACTTGTTGCTCTGCTGGGATGACAACTTTGTGTGGTAAGGGCCAGTGGGCCCTATGGGCTATCAGGTCCATCCTGCTCAATGCAGGAATTCCAGCCAGAGAATCTCCAGTAGGTAGCTGCCCAGCCTCTTTTTGAAGACATCCAGAGAAGAAGCCCTCTAGGCAATTGCAAACAGTCATTTGCCAATGGCAAGAAAAGATCCTCCCCCTCCACAGACTTCACACCCTTTCCATTCCTGAAAATAAATATTCAGATATATGCATAGCATGCGATAATTCTTAAAGACACATGAACAAACTGCTACAGTAGTGGAAGACATCATTAAGTGGACTATGTTTTGTAACTGTCAGGGATTTATGCAAATATATTCATTACATCTTTAAGATATTATCAGTTGATATCTTATTTTGTATTTGACATAAGAATTTAAAAGAGTATTTTGTATTTAAAAAAACAGATATAGATTAACTTATTCAGTTCATCTAGCTCAGAATGGTCCTACCTCCGGAACCACAGCCTTATGAAAAGCAGAAGTACAAAATACACAGCAAATGTGTATTTTGTTCAGAATTCATCACGTCCCTTTAGAATCCTTGGAAATGGCTACTGGAGAAGAAGCAAGCTTAAGAAAGTTTTAAAATCAACACACACAAAGGAGAACCTTGTGGTACATTAAAACTTACAGATTTATTGAGATACCCATGAAAGCTTAGTGTTTAAGATGCCAGAAGACTCTTTTCACCCCCCTTCTTGTTTGTTCTACCCTTCTGGAAATTAAAATCAACACTTCTTCCTTGCTGTTTTCATCAACACTGTTAGCAAAGCTAAGGACAAAAATATCATTCTTTCTAACAGCAAAGTCAGCTAGCAACTGTCAACGAAACTGTACCTCAAACAAGACCACAGAGAAATGAGGGAGAGGGACTGCAACATTCTCTGTCTGGATCTCTGAAGTTTGCAAACATTCACTGTTTAACCACTCAAATGTAAGGGTCGACCTCCTTCAAAGAGAAGGCTGAGGAGGTTCAGTTTCCAATGCTTGGAAACAAACAAACAAACAAATAGAAAACTATAGGAAAGGAATGTCCTGCTTGAGCCACTGGGACTGCGAATATGCAGCCCTAAGAGATGTTGAATGCAACTTCTATTAGTTGTTATCACTGGCTATGTTGGCTAGGGCTCATGGAAGTTACAGTCAACAACTTCTATATGGCCCATTTTCTCCATTTGTGCTTTATACAGCTTACAGTATCCTAGAATCATAGAATCATAGAGTTGGAAGGGGCCTCATGAAGGAAGGCATGGCTGGCAGTCCTGCTAAGAAATGGGAAATCTGTCTAATTGGATGGGGATGAGCACAGTTGCAATGGCATATGAACATTAACATGCTTTGAGAGACTCAGCATCAAAGTAAAGTTAGGAACCCTGTACAATCTAGACCACTTGTTCTCAGCCTCATGTTGTTCAGCTCCCAGAATCTTGGACCACCGGCAATACCGGCGGGGAACGCTGAAACTTCTGAAACTTGAAGTCCAGAGACACCTCAAGTGAGAACTGCTGGTGCTCATTTTCAAAAGCTGCAACACCTCACCTTAAATGTTATTCATGGAGCAAAACAATTCATGCTCCCGGTTGCATGGGTGGCAAAAACAATCCAGGGACTCTACCAAAATAGTGAGCCCAATAAGCAGCCTGCATTTACAAACTCTACAATTGTCTGAAGCAACAGTTCATTATTGCCTTGTTGAATAAATGAACAAGTTAACCATTGAATGAATCCAGACCAGTTGGAGTGTCTGTCTATCAATCAAGCAAAACGGTTAGATCGCAGAAGCCAGAGACATTCCTTTGATGTGCACTCATGTGAGTGTTAAAAATCTCCTGGGGTCAGAATTTGCATCTCAATTTGGCATCCTCAATATATATGAAAGGGGGTGGGGGAGAGAGAAAGAAGAGAGACCCTCTCTCCATCATAAAGCTGTGCCGATTTTCACATTTGCTGCTTCGCTGCTTCATCATCTTAGGGGAGATGAGTAGACATTTAGAGAATTTACTTAGCAATCTTTCCACATGAAAAGGCTTCAATGGCTGACATCTTAGGGTGGGTTTCTAGGTAAATGTGGGCACACTATGATAATCTTCTCAGTGATGTTCCTTACTTTTCTGCCTTAGTTTACTCCAATCATAAATGTAACATTTAACTAGTTAAGCGAGAGGAAAAATAAAAATGAAATGAAAAAGAGCACTTTTCTACCCATGTTTAAACAACACAGTTCTAAGACACAGCAGTTTGTGAGATTTGCAGCTGGTGTTTCTACTGTCAGCTTTAAAAAAAAAAGGTGGGAGGGATAAAAGGAAGGAGATGGGAGCACAGCACACTTGAAAATCCGCTCTGCATGTAGAACTTTCTGGGTGCAACCCTTGACATGTCACAGTGAGGGCCAGCAGAGCATCCTGTCTGAAACCCTGGAGATCTCCTTCTCATCAAGATTGACTAGATGGTCCAATAGACTGACTAAATATAAAGCAGCTTCCTAATTCCCTACATAACCCTGCATACTGATGATTTGAAACAGCCTTTGCACTGGGTACTGTGGCATCCATCTCCAGATTCAGAAGTCTCTGAAACACCCAATCTAGAAGTGATGCATCCAGAATTTGCCATGGTTGTTTTTATTTTATTGATGCAAGATGTGTGCTTTTATCTCATTAAACCAGGGAAGAAAGGAACTCGGGCCCAGGAGCTACATCAAGCCTCCTGGGGTTTAAATCTTGACTTTGGGTTCTCCATATTGCCATGCATTCCTTCCTTAATAACATCAAAATATCTCCTATTCTAAACAGTTAAAGTGCCTCTCCAATGACTTAGAGCCTTATCACACCACTCCTTATGCTGTGTTAATTCCATTTGAAACCCACTCCATGAGTGTAGCTGATTGTTGACACTCTCTATTGCACCTTTGCTGCATTAGCACTATTAAAGGTAACACATTATTTTCATTATCGCATTATTTTTATCCACATTAATGTACCATTACTGACTCCTGTACCCCACCCTTCACTTTGTGATTGGTTTGTGTAGCTGTAACAGTGGCATAGTATTATGACGTCATGATGCTATGACGCCACTATGTCATAACAGTGTGAGATTTCCCTGGGAACCCTTGAGGGAGGGATTACCTGGCCTCACCCACACCACACCCACTAATAGTTCATGGGCAGAAGAAAGCAGTGTAGGCCCTCCACATTCACTAGGGTTAGGGGCACAGGACCCTCAACAACAGTGAAAAATCACAAATATCAAAATGCGCGTGTGTGTGAAGGGGGCTGATGCAGGAGTGGGGAGAATGGGCCAGGCCAGAGAAAGGAGAGGGTTGGCATGGTGGCATTATATTTCCTATCTCTTGCCCATCTCCTTCCTTGGGTGTATGTGGGGCATTGGGAGAAAGTTTGTGGTGCTGAGAAATTGCGCTACGAGCTGTCCTGAGTTGGCCAGGCAGTGGCTGGTGGAGGAGGAGGACTGGAGGTAGGTTTTTAAAGAGCTGTGCTTCCTAATTGGAGCCACCAAGAGGTTTGAGGGCTTCACGAGGTCTCTGGAAGACTAAGGCCATTTCTGCACCTTACCTCCGTCCAGCAACATCCCATCAAAAAGTGTCTGAGATGGGGAAGCAGGGCTGGAGAAATGTGGAAATAATCAAATCCGTGGATATCAAACCTGCAAATGTGGAGGGTCAATTGTACTATAAGACATCCACACTCAAGCTAGTTAGTGAACTGTTGCAGGAAACAGGTTCATTAATAGATTATTTCCACTGTGAAAATAAACACATTTTCAATGACTCCGCAATGCAATGTGACACAATAGCTCCTGGAGAGCAACAACATCATGCAATAAGGCTGAAGGGAAAGTGGGACAAATGCATTGCTATGATGGTATAACACTATGGCGTGATAAGGCTCTTGGTTACTAGCAGTAAGAGTTCTACTTTAAAATATACTGATATTTTGCATCTCACTCTTCTGGCCTTTGATCCACCTGTCACTGGAAGACATCCTCTGTAAAACTCTCAAAAACCGAATCTGGCCTTGGGTTGGAATTGCTTGCCTTCTGTAGAGTTAAAGCATTGGAGCAACTAACTCTGTAACTCTGCACTAACTCTACATCAGCCTGGCATCTCCCAGAGGAGTTGGGCTTCTGTATATAAAGAATCTTGATACACGGTCACACACAACATTAGCTCTCTGTGTTCTGATAATCAGCACTGGTAATGCAGAACAAGGAAAGATGTAAATGAACTGCATAGAAGCATGCTGTTGTGTGCCTGCAAGTCGTTTCCAACTTATGGTGGCTGTAAGGTGAAGCTATCACAGAGTTTTCCTGGCAATATTTGTTCAGAGGGGATTTGCCATTGCTTTCCTCTGAGGTTAAGAAGGTATAACTTGCTTGAGGTAACCCAACAGGATCCCAGGGCTGAGTGGGAATATGAACCCTAGGCCATTTCCATATGGCGTTGCTGCCCTGCGATGGGGACGCATTGGCAGCAGTCTGGAAGTCATGCTTTCACGTGACATCGTTGCGGTTCCACTGCCAACATGTCCCCACCCATCGAGATGCTCTCATTGCTAGCAGCTGTGGGGAACAGACAGAAGCACGATATGGGGGCTTCCTTCCCCAGTGCAACATGGGAAAGAGGCTGGCTGTGCTGCAGAAAGATGGTGTGGGTCACTCATGCTCACTTCTGCAGGGAGCCAGCTGCGTGTGGAGGGGAGCGCTTGCGTTGTGCTCCCATCCTGGCAAAAGTGCTGCTGAGATCGTGATGGGATGTTGCTGGAAGGAGGTAAGGTGTGGAAATGGCCTTTGTCTTCCAGAGCCCTCGTGAAGCCCTCAAACCACTATACCACACTGGCTCTCCCACAGTGGGATAGGAGGGTCATTAAAGGATTATTTCAAAGTAGCATATATGCCCGGCATTGCCCGAGATTCTATTTTCTCATAGGTAATACTTGTTAGAAAGATTTGAGATGCTGTGTCTCTGATTACCCAAACTGTCTTGTCCAGTACCTGTAACTTTAGCCCATATTCCCCAATCCAATCTGCATTCAGAGTTATTAACATAGAGAGACTGGGTTCCTGAGAGAATACACTGCCCTCCTCCTTGCTGCTAGGCCTCATCTCCACAGCAACCGGTCTATTCAAGACAGACACAGTTGACTGAGGCCCAAGAGCTCTCTGGCTGAGAATTCTAAAGGCCCCTCTCTAAACTGCCAACCCCAAGATTGCACAGAATCTTCTTAGGCAGCCAATCGTATGAGGTCTTCACTTGACACAGCCAATCATATGAGGTCTTTGCATGATGCAGACAAACAAATTTTGATTTTTATATATTGGATGGGAAGAGAATTGATTTCCAAACAACCCATCAGCAGTACAGCAAGAGTACCCAGAAAGCCACCATTTTATGTGATAAGCTCCAGGCAAAGACAGGACTAACGTAGTCCAATCATGGTATAAGTGTTATGTGATAAGCTCTGTGGTCTAAAAGTAACGTTTCCAAACTCTGCCTATGCAAGAATGAATTGCAGTAATGAACCTTGGGCCACTATAATTCAGCCTGTGTTAGAATGCATGGCATAACAACGTTATTTATGAGAAACCCTCCATTCACACTGTGGCCTAACACGAATGCATATTGCAACACTATGCATTCATTTTGCTGTACTTATTAGTAAAAAGGTGGATTGGTCTTTGGTTTCCCCAAAGAAACCAGACTGAAAAGCAGATGTAATCTGAGGCTATTTTCTAAATGATCCATTGCTCAGATGCTCCTTTTTAAGAGGAGAAATTTTTTTACAAAGTATACAAAATGAATACATTCACACAAACAAATAGTACAAGTTTTAGCAAACATCTACTGCTGACCATGAGAGAATTCCAGCAACAATAAAAGAACAAAAGGTGATTAAAAATATTTTCACTTCTGGACTGCAGCCAAGATGTTGCTAGAGATATTCTATACTGTATTTTTTTTTCTTTTTAAAAGAAAAAGTGATGAACATGGTCACTATGGAAATCTTGTGCTGACGGTTTCTTCCCTTAATTAAAGGATAAAACTTTTAGTCAAATTTATTATCTTCAATTAAAAAAAAAGTCTGTGCTTATTAACTGGAATCTCATTTGCTTGGACAGTGTTCCAGAAATATTTAAATTAAAAAGGAACTTTGAGGTGTCTTTGGTCACTGGGAGGAAATACAATACTGTAATACATGGCAAGTATGGATTACTTCAATGTTCCCCAACTTTAGTCCAACAAATCTTTTGGACTTCAGCTACCAGAAGTCCCAGTCAGCATTTTCAGTGGCAAGAGATTCTGGCAACTGAAGTCCAAAATACCTGGAAAAATAGAGACTGAGAAGAATAGTGTTACTTGGTTGTGAATACGAGAGGGAAAGAAATCAGGGCTCACTATCAAACTTTCTTAACTCTTCTGCCCTAAACCCATAAACTGCCCTTTGCTTCCAGGTCCCTTTTGATCTTAGCCAGAACAGGACAATGACGTGAAAGTTGTTCTGGAACATTTTGGCAAATCTTAAATGGTGGGTAGCTCTCCAGACCTAGCTGCTGATACTAGTCTACATGTCCCGGAATGCAATGGGACAGAATCCATTCTTTGTGTGAGAGAAGGAAGAATGCCACTTCGAAGATTGGGCTTTCTGCCTGTTTTCAAGTTTGGAAAATAACTCTGAAAACTGATTAATTAATTAGCTTGAAAGACATGAGATCATAGACTTGGAAGGGATCACAAGGGCCATCTAGTCTAAGGCCTTTTCCGCAACTACACTGTTACAGTGCTATTATTCCATTTTTAACATCCCATGGAATTCTGGGGTTTGTAGTTTCCTGAGGCCAAACAGCTCTCTGGCTGAGAATTCTAAATGCCCCTCCCTAAACTGCAAACCCCAGGATTCCAGAGAATGTTGGAAGTGGAATGATAGCACTAAAATAGCGTAGTGCGGAAAGACCCTTCATCTCACAGCCTCTCTCTACCTGAAGTGCTCTCACAGCCATGCCATCCAAAATATAAGTAATGCAATACTGCACATCTGTAGAACTCAGATAAGGGCTGGGGAAGCCCTCTCCTGTTTTGGTTCTGCAAGCAACAGAACAATCACACAGCAAAATGTATTTCTTGTATCCTTCACAGCAGACAAGAAGCATCATCACAGTGAGGAGGAGTTATGCACCTGAGCAAAACAATGGCAGAAACGTTTGTGTATCAGTTGCAGCAAGAAGGGGACTTGGATCTACTTAACAGCCACATACTTTGTTGTGATTTTCACCATGGTGCAAGATACAGTAGATGGCAGTGGTGGTGGGAGTGGGGGATAGTAGAAAAAAGCTGGTCTTTTTCTACAGCTCTTAACAAAAATAAACAAACATATGGTGTGTATTTTGGATAAACACCTGAAGCCGCAGTGCTTATTCAAAGCTTATCTGCGCTTTGCCAGAGAGTTTTGCATCTTTTAAATTCAGCCAAAATATCTTATGAACAAAGCCCCAGACTAATTTGGCCAGAACAATACATTAGTTCAGCAAATGTGCAGAAGATTTTGAAAGAGGGATATTTATACAGGAGACTCAGTGGGCAGGGCAAAGGTGAACTTAATTGGTGCGGTGTAGTAGTTTGAGTTTTGGATGAGAACCAGGGAAGCACGGTTCAAATCTCCACTTAGGGCCTTATCACACTACTCCTTCTGCCATGTTCTTGCCTTTGAAATCAGCTCCAGCCATTCTCGTGAGGATAGCTGATTACTGACACTCTCTACCATATCCTTGCTGCATTTGTGCTTTAATAGTGTCATTTGCATGGTTTGTTCATCCACACTAAGGCACTATTATTGACCCCTGTAACCCTGTAACCTTGCTTCATGATTGGTTCCTCTAGCTGAAATAGCACCATAGTGTTACGATGTCACAATGCTACAACATACCCACACCATATCACCAATAGTTCATAGGTGGAAGAAAGCACTATGAGACATCCACACTCAAACTGGTTCCTGAATTGCTATGTAAAAAGGGGTCATTAACGGATTATTTCCACTGTGAAAAATAAACACATTTTCAATGACTCTACAATGCAATAGTGCCTGGATGACATCATGTGATAAGGCTGAGGCAAAAGCAGGACTAATGCATTGCTATGATGGTACAACACCATGGTGTTATGAAGTTCTTAGGAACTTTACTTAGTGACCTTGGGCCAGCCACTCATACTTACACACTCACTCTCCGTGTTTCTCTCTCTCTCTGGCAAGGCTATCTCACAGGATGGTTGCATGAACAAAGCAGAGTACCATGTGGGCTGCATTTACAAAGGCCTTTCCTCACTACACTGTTCGAGTGCTATTATTCCACTTTCAACTTCCTGTGGAATTCTGGGGTTTGTAGTTTGCTGAGGCCAAAGCAATCTGGCTGAGAATTCTAAATGCTCCTCCCTAAAATGCAAACCCCAGGACTTTATAGGATCTTGAAAGTGGAATAATAGCACTATAACAGTGTAGTACGGAAATGTACAAAGCGTATGCTCCCTTTGCACCCTATCTAAATAGAAAATGTGGTCTTTCTTTACTACCCCTGGCATCAAAGCATCAAATCTGTCAGCCTGGCAGTGGCAGGATATGACCCCTGGAAGCTTCAGAGGGAGCCATTCAGGCCTCCAGCCCTCCAAAGCTGTCCACCTTGCTACTCTATTCCCAAAGGACTATTCCAAAAAGGTGGACCACAGCTGTGGGATGGTTCAGATAATGGCCCTCCACATTCAGTAAGAATAAGGGCACAGGACTCCTGCCAAAAAATACAAATATCAAAATGTGTCTGTATGTCTGTGGGCAGGAGGCCAAGGCATAGTGGGAGGGACAGATGGACAGTGTGCAAACCAAGTCAGGGAATGGGAGTGGGTCACTGTGATGCCCTATACATCCTCTCTCTCACCCATCTCCTTCGTTGGGTGTGTGGGTGGCAGCACGAAAGGGTTTGTGGTGCTGAGAAATTGGTTGCAAGCTGGCCAGGCAGCAGCTGATGGAGGAGGACAGAGATGGTTGTTTAAAGGGCTGTGTGGCCTGATTGAAGCTGCTGAGAGAGAAGGTTCTCCTGGGAAGGAAGCACTTGGGTTGAGAGGGCAGGGGTTGGAGAAACTCACAAATAATTAAATCTGTGAAAGTTAAACCAGCAAATCTGGAGGGCTGAATGTAGCCCTCTGAATCACTTTACTTGGTTTCCCCATAAAATATCCCTCTGTCCCTTTCACAGCAGCATATCAATGTCAGCATATCCTTTTGCTACATGAAAAGTCTAACCAGAACTTAAAATCCAGAATGCACTCATGTTCTGTGATTCTGACTATTGGTCATCTATGGCACAAAAGTGGAGTGCTGCTTATTAAAGAGGGTGGGAGAAGAGGGTGGCTGACAGCATAAGGCATGACAAATTAATCTTCCTCTCTTAGAAGAAGGGCACTGTTGCCAGGTGAAGAACTAAGGTAACCCTTCCTCACTGTGCAGGCCTGGTTCTAGCACCCATCGTCTTAAGGCAGTATCTGGAATCCCAGCCAGGCGTCCGAGCACTGATGTGTGCTCCATGTCAGAGGTTCCCCCAGGCCCAACCTGGGTTTGCACAGAAGTGGCCATATCAGGCTGCTGTGAGCCCAACCAGCTCTTTTAAGATTTCTACAATACCTCAGAAGGACAGTACATTGGGGAATTACAAAATGGCATTTGGGTTCTCATTCTCTTGCCAAAAATGGTTGTGCTGCTACAGTGCTCCATACCACTTCTGAATGTGCTGGCCAAAATGCCAGTAAGCAACAACCAATGATCTTGTGTGGGGAAGCACCCCAGCCCTGGAGCTGCCCAAGCTGCAGTGAGTGCAGAAGGCACTCACATAGAAAACTTGGAAGAAATATGTTGTTGTTGTGTGCCTTTAAGTCATTTCTGACTTATGACAAACCTAAGGGTGTTGTGGGCAGAATTTGTTCAAAGGAGGGTTGCCATTGCCTTCCTCTGAGGCTGAGAAAGTGTGATTTGCCCAAGGTCATCCTTGGAGCACAAGAGAAGTTACTTTGCTGTTGCAAATGGAGGTGAAATTTTATTATCGTTCTCTTACTGACCTTTGTCTTCAGTTCCCATGTGACCAAAAGTGGGAAATGGACTTTGCCTGCATTGAGATCCCCCCAGAACAACTGAACTCCAACAGAAACAACATCTAATATAAAATGTAGGCCTGTGTCAGGATGCATAGCTCCTATCGTAAGCGGTTTTGCTGGGTGCGTATTGAAATAGTGTATGGTAGTCAGTGGAGGGGCAATGCTAGAGTTTAGTTAGAGCCACTACTATTGAGTGTTAATTGTTGATTGCAACAATATATTATTCGAAGCTTGCTTGTGTATTCCAATATATGAAATGATTAATTGCTTTATTGCCCATTGCTACAATGCATCTGGTGAGGGGGGAGAAAATCAGAGTGGGTTAAAAAGGAAAGTACTAAAAGGTGTTTTGGGAACTGGAAGTGTCTAAAATAAGGGGCAGGAAATATGTTTTGGCCTCAAGGATGAAACAAGGATAAACAACTCCGGTTCTGGGAAATGTATAAAGACGTGGGGAGCTGTTAAATTTATGATCCTCTCCAATCACAGTTTTGCGAGCCTAAAAAGTGTACATGTAGGTATAAAACCTGTGAACTCTATGCATGCTTTAGGCCATTTCCGCCCTACGCTGTTATAGTGCTATTATTCTGCTTCCAACATCCTGTGGAATTATGGGATTTGCAGTTCAGGGAGAGGCATTTAGAATTCTCAGCCAGAGAGCTCTTTGGCCTCAGTGAACTTCAAACCCCAGAATTCCATGGGATGTTGAAAGTGGAATAATAGCACTGTAACAGTATAGTATGGAAATGGCCTTAGTCTCAGGAACTTTGGAAGAAGTGTGTTACGTTGCTTACTTTGCTACAAATAAACACTAATGTCTACCTCACAGTGGAATTTGTGGTTTGCAAGTTCTCTGGGGTATGACAGTCTGTGACTCTTAACACCATCACTTTTCTTCTCCTGTATGATATATTAAACATACTTCGCCTGATGAAGAAACCAGCGGAGGCTTGAAAGCTGGCATGATATATTTTCTGCATTTTGGTTGGCCCAGTAACGATATTGCTCCTTTGTGGCTTTTGTATGTAGTTGTAATCCTAGTCACCTTTGAAAAAATAACTTGCCAAGCTCTGGCCAGACACAACAAATGGTGCAGAAAGCATGGTCTGTTAGCAGTTTCGTGGGCCAGCTAAAAGGGTTAGTTTGGAGAAGGATTGCTCTGTGGAAAGGATTGGGTGGGATGAAGCACCCTGAAGGTCAGATCTATGTGATTCTCAGAAGTACAGCGAGCACACACTAGAATGAACAACATCTGTGCTTTTTGGTCTGTGGTGTTTATAAAGCAATGCTCCACCAGTCATTCCCAATTGCCTAATTATCCACTTATTCAGAAATGAGACCAGGGAGCTTCAAAGACAGGTGCAGCTCAGCTGATGGCCTCTTCTACCTCCTATGGATTGTCCTGATTTCCCCCATGCACTTGGTATGAGGTGGAAGGATAGAGGGGTTCCTTGGCTCTTCTGACTAACTGCTTCCTATGTGTTTTCCTTTTTCTGCCACTGCTTAATCACCAGAGTTTGCAACCAGAATTTCCTAATTTATTTTTGGTCTTATTTTCACCTCCCATACTGATTTATTGAGTTATTATTTTCAGGTGTTTGATACTGGCCCCCACTGCCTCCAGCTAAATGAATACAAATCCTCAGGATCTGCTTGTTATTTTTTCTTATTTTCATCCTTTGCTTGGTGGAGAATATACTTAGTATATACTTTAAGCAAAACAACTTAATCTGTGTTGTGCGCCTTCAAGTCATTTCTAATGCACGGCAATCCTACGGCAAATCCTATCACAGGGTTTTCTTGGCAAGATTTGTTCTGAGGGGTTTTGCCTTTGCCTCCCCCTAAGACTGAGAGAGTGTGACTTGCTCAAGGTCACCCAGTGAGTTTTCATGGCCAAGCGGGGGTTTGAATCCTGGTCTCTATAGTTGTAGTTCAGCGCTCAAACTACTACACCACGCTCTCGCCTACTTTATGCTACCTGACGAATGGATGGATTGGGATGCATTTCTTCAGGTTGTGCAGTTCTTGGCTCAGAAAGTGCACAGAAAAATATGTATATTAGAACAAGCTGGATTTAAACGTATATTAAAATGTATATAATGGCAGGGAAGGTGAATTGTGCAAGTATACAAATTTCAGGCCAAACTGTACAGAAAAAGAACTGTTTTGTTATGTCTTTAAATTCATACAGACTGGTGATTTGATAGAAAGGACTTTTGACCGAATATACAAGACATTGACCCAAAACTGAAATTCAATCATTTTTCCATTCCTGCTTCAACCACCTGTTTTCTTTATCTATTCATTGGCATCAGCTGTCACCTTTATTTTGATGTTATCTAGTTATATTTTCCAGAGCCTCGTCTAGCTCCTTTTTCCACTAATTTTATCCATTGGATTTTAACTTCCAGCTAGCTTCTTGCTTTCTTAAATTGAGCCTCGTTTTGATTGGATTTCTAATCTTTCCTCCCGCTTAAAGGAATTGGATATATTTATTCTGGAGAGGACGGGAGGTGCAGAAAACCTGAAGGGTTTTCACAAACACACAGAAGATGGCTTAAACTAGCTCTCTCTTTCCCAAAAAGGCAGGACTAGAACTAACGGGTTCATGTTACAAGAGGGCAGATCTCTGTTGAAAATTACAAGAAATTTCTTTATGGTAAAGGCAATTTGGATAGCCAGTGTGATATAGCGATTTCGGTGTTTGACTAGGACTCCAGGAAACCAGGCTTCTCACCCATGGCAACCCACTGAACCACCTTGGGCAAGTCACACCAGCCTCAGAGGAAGGCAACCGGAAAGCTTCCCTGAGTAAATCTGGCCACAAAAACCCTCTGGGAGAGTTTACTTGAAGGCACATAACAACAGCAGCAGCAGCAGCAGCAATAACAAGATCTGCAGTTTGACAACAGAAGCAACTATGAACGTGGGTGGTAGGTGCTCACTTGCTGGAAGAATTCAGCCAGAGACGGTTCAGCCATCTGTTGGTGAAGGCCAACATTTACTGAGCCAAGCAAGGGGTTCAGATGACCTACAACCATCTAACTTTATGATTATTTCTTTAGGTTGTCCTTCCCCCGATGTGTCTCCCTACCAGACAAGTTGGAGTCAATTTCCATCAATCCCATCTACCATTGACTAATGGTCAGTCATGATGGGAGCTGTAGTCCCAAATGTTTAAATGGTGCTGTGTTCAGAGAAGCTCTTTAGGTTTTTTGGGACATTTCCTTGGTAGGGCATCTCTTTTCTATTATTTAATGTATCTCTAATCTGTACTTCAGACTTACATAGCTCATAGCTCCCCTCCCTCTGTCAAATCTGCTTAGGATCAGAAAGAAAGATACTTTCTAAGAAACAGAAAGTTATCTATAACTCCCAGAATCCATTGCTCAGTGACTACTCCAACTAGTGGCCATGCTGGCTGGAGGATGTAATTTTTCTAAACTATGCTAGGATGCACAATTGAAACTTCATCTATTAGTCTTCCTCTTTCTACTAAGATCATTCATCCATTGCTATACTTCCCACTTACTCTGATTGGCAGCAACCTATTTACCTGCTTGGGATTTTTAAAGTGGACACACCTGGGATGTGAACTATCCTAAAAGCATGCTCAAATGTGAAAAAGATAAATCAAGCTGCCAATAACCAGTAAAGGAAACCTTTCTATCTTAGGCATATAGGAAGCTTCACCAAATGAAGCTACTGATATCCAACCTAGTAGTGACCACAGCTCCCATTACCCCTTACTCCTCGCTGTGCTGACTTGAGCTTCTGTGAAATGAAATTCCAAACATCTAGAGGGACAAAAGTTCTTCAGTTCTGGCCTACACTAAATGAAGCCTCACTGGAAGATGACAGGAACTGGCTCTGAGGCCTTCTGCATGCAAAACTTTTTTTCTACCACTGAGCCACGGTTTTCCTGATCTATATGGAGCCAGACTATGGGTCCATCTCCCACAGCAGCGCCTATGTTGATGAGCAGCAACTCTTCAAGGCTGCCTGAGACTCAGTCAATTTAGCTTCCCCTGAAGTACTTGGCCTGTGCTCTTTCACTGATTTGGGGTCAGCTCATTCTAATGTATACTGTATCTGTTTTAATGTTTGTAAGCTACCTTGAGTTCCAGTACAGGCTTCTCTCACTTATCTGACAGGCTAGGGACCGGAGCACAGTCAGAAAACAGAACTGGCTGAAAAGCAGAACCCATGTACTGTGCTGTAGGGAGCATGAAGGACTTACGAAGGCTCACTTGGGACTGACCGCATATACACTGCTTGCAAAGTCTCTCAGCTGGCTTGGCGCCTTTCTTTCCCCCTCTCAGCTCACTTTGCAAGTAGTGTGTGCATACAAGCAGTCCCAAGTGAGCCTCTGTAGGGAAGAAGAACTGATGAAAGAGCAGAAACCATATCAAATTAATGGAACCTGTCCTTAATTTGGAAGCGTCAAAAGAGCGAGTCATCAGATAATGGGGTAGCAAGAGGTGGGGGCTTCCTGTATTAGAAAAAATGTGGGATACAAATAAATAAATAGTCATCATCCTTGTTCTTAAGATGTGCTTTTTCTTGATGCCACCAGTATAAGTGCTTCTCTCTACTGTCGCTCCACTACCTCCCTTTTGAGGGAAGGGAGAAATGGAAAGGACAAAATAACCTCCTTGATCCAGACCTTAGGGCACCTTTGGGTACAATTTAAATCAATTTAGAACAAACAAGAAGAACATTCCTTCTTGCCAGAAAATTCACTGTGCAGAACACAGAGAAGCTTGTACTCCAGAGCATAGCTAATAAGTAAATGCATCTTATGACAGCTCTAAACAACTCCCATGACTTGCATATTATTTGGTTTGACCTTTCCTTAAAGACCAGCCATTAGCTTGTTGGCAGTCATTTTCTATCAAGCCCATCTGGAGTACATAAAAAAGATGTTTAAAAAAACTCAAACAATTTATGAACTGTTTTATTTCTCTGATACTTATTACCCCACTGTTGTCCCCTGATGAACTGCAAAGCGTGGTTTGTTTAGTACCTGGATGGAGAATGTTGCCTTATATCAAGGTAAATTATTTCTCCATCTAGATTAGTATTATTTATTATGACTAACCATGGTTCTCCAGGATCCTGGAGGGAGGGTCTTCTCATCACCAACTACCAGAATTATTTAGACTGGAGATGCCAGGGAGTTGGATCTTTGACCTTCTCACTTCTCAGGCCAAACACATGCTCTACCACTAAGCCATGTTGTTGTTCATAGACTCATAAAATCATAGAGTTGGAAGAGACCCCAGGGGCCATCCAGTCTAAGCCCCTACCATGCAGGAACACACATCAAAGCACTCCCAAGAGATGGCTATCCAGCTTCTGCTTAAAAACCTCCAAAGAAGGAGACTCTACTACACTCTGTGGCAGCACATTCCACTGCCAAACAGCTCTGACCATCAGGAAGTTCTTCTTGAGGCAGAATCTCTTTTCCTGTAGTTTGAATCCATTGCTCCTTGTCCTAGTCTCTGAAGCAGCAGAAAACAAGCCTGTTTCCTCCTCGACATATCCCTTCAAATATTTAAACATGGCTATCATGTCCCCTCTTAACCTTCTTTTCTGCAGACTAAATATACCCAGATCCCTAAGCCACTCCTCACAAGGCATGGCTTCTAGACCTTTCACCATTTGGTTGCCCTCCTTTGGACATGTTCCAGCTTGTCAATATCCTTCTTGAAATGAGTTGTTTTCTTGTTGTTGTTGTTGTTGTTGTTGTGTGCCTTCAAGTCATTTCCAACTTACGGCAACCCTAAAGCAAACCTATCATGGGGTTCTCTGAGGCTGTGTGTGTGAGACACATCCAAGGTCATGGAGCAGGTTCCCTTGGCCCACCAAGGAATCGAACCCTGGTCTCCAGGGTTGTAGTTCAATGCTCAAACCACTACATCATGCTGGCTCTCCGTTAGCTATGAGTCCTCCCCAAAAAGGAGTTTTCACAGTAGTGGCTCCTCGAGGGTCTTCCACTGGGCATGCCAAGGAGTGAACCAGGAAGCTTGTGTGAGTAAAGCACATGCATGCAATTTACCCAGCTGAGGTCTCAGCAGCATGCTTTCTCTCAAAGCCCATGATGTGTCCGTCCAGCCCAGTATTGTCCACTCTGGTGGAGACCAGACATTATTAATTACCAGCTACCTCATAGGTGGAAAGCCTTTGGCTTTTCAGGATGCTTTGGGCTACAGCTTCCATGGTCACTTATCAGTGGTCATGCTGGCTGCACGTAGGGCAGATGCAGCTGGTACCTAGAGTGAAGAAAAACTCAGGTGCCCAAACGGGGTATGAGTGTACGGGGGTAGGTGGGGAATCAGAAGCCCTGAAATCTATAGATAAATGCAAGCAGCAAGAGAAGGCCAGACTTCCTTTCACACTACACAATCATACCCCTGTGAATATACTTGAATTGCTACTGTTCTATCCTATTGTTATTCTTGTAATTGTTGCTGCTGTTATTACTTATATGCCACCTTTCTCCCAAAACTGGACTCAAGGCAGCTTACAATTTAAAAAACAATACAACTAAAAACGTACAAAAAGGAGAACATTAAAATAGGATTAAACTATCAAAATGATTTAAAATTACACTAAAAAAGATAAAATCCTATTAAATAGATGAAAACCCTCCAAAACTATTCAGTCCAAAACAGTATAGCAACCTCAGCCCATTCTTTTAGAACTTTCTATTTTAAAAGTCTGCTGGAATAAAGAGGGTTTTGCCTTGGGAAGAACCTAGGGACAGCCACCAAGAAGGCCTTCTTGTGAATCCTCACCAACAATGCTTGTGATAGTTGTGGGACTGGGAGAAGGGCCTCTCCTGGTGATCTTGGGGTTCAGGCAGGCTCATATAAGGAGACACAGTTCACGAGACAACCTTGACCTGAGCCATATAAGGCTAAAGCCTTATATAAATCATAACCAGCACTCTGAATCCTATCAAATCCCAAGATTTTCAGTTGGGGGGGGGCGTTGCTTGGACTTCTCTTCTGCAGGGCTGTTGTACCCCATGAAACTGCAAATCCCAGGATTCAATAGGTAGCGAACATGGCAGCTGAACTGGCATCATAGTGCTGTAATTGTGTAGTGTGAAAGGGACCCAGGTGATAAGAAGACAGGAGACAGTAATGACCCCACTACCTATGTGGAGTTATTAGGACCACCAGCAAAGATAAAATGTGAGAGGAAATGAGAGTGCTCCACCTAAGTGCCCTCTCGAGCTTTCTCGCTCTAGTGATGAAACGGTGCAAATGAACATACATTCATGTACATAAAACATATTCAGTGGCAAAATGATTCCACCGGAGCTAGGACCCGGGGTAGCCACGGGAAGAAGTCAGAGAACTGTGATATCCTGAAGCAAAGGATGACAAAGCTGGCTGAATCAGAGGGCAGAGGAGTTTTGGAGCGAGCATGGTAATAAGGTGCCACCTGCTGTGAGTCCTGGCAGCTAACATTATTTTTAACATGCCAGGAATCAGGAGGCTTTGCAGAGCGGTAAACCCCTCTGCCCAGCTAATGAGCCATCACTGGTCTGACAGAAGTTGTAGACTAAAATGTTTGGAGAGCCAAAGCTTCTCCCAGCTCAGTTCATTGATCCTTTCAGAATAAGGGTTGGGGAAATGCAGCCTGAATGTGGCCACCATGTCCCTCAGCACTTTCCTTAAATTCAGCACACTCCCCCCATCCCAGCCATTTTCAGCCCAGGAGAGAAGTTTTTGTAAAACAGGAAATGAGACAGATGACTTCCTGTTCAAAAGCCTCTGCTAGGCCTACAATGAATGGGAAGGGCACTAAAATGTGGTAAAATTGCCCCCCCCATGTCCAGTAGGGAGTGTGGTGGGCCATTTCTTCCATTTTTTTTAAAAAAGGTAAATATTTCCAGGGACAGATCCCAGCCCCTGGCAATTGTCCACCCGTGTTTTAGCTGGAGACGTTAGGGACTGAACCTGGGAGCTTGCTGCCATGAAGGAATGTGTTCTGCCACTGAGCTCTGATCCCACTCTAGTTAAAAAATGCTTTTCCCCTAGTGAACATAGCTGTATGGTCCACAGGAAAAATTCCCTTATTTGTCCATTTTGCCCAGGATTATATACTTTAACTTCAGAGGCTCTCCAATATTTTGGGCAATGACTTTCTTATCACAATTCAGCTGATTCTTTTAGTGGATATGGAATGTGTAACCCTCTTTATGTTCTTGAATGGCAACTCCCATGATGAGAAACTATTGGCTTTGTGGGATAAGGCTGATGGAACTTGCCCTCCAGCAAAGCTTGGAGGGCAACGAGATGCCTAAGACTGAACCTGGAACCTCTCACATGTAGAACACATGCTCTACTACTGAGCTCTCGGGGTGCCAAGTTTACAAAATAGCAATAAGGGGGGTTGAAATTCATGATCCGTGATGGCACAAAGTGGGATTGACAATTAGGAAATGGCTATTAACAAGATTGTATTAAAGCTAAATAAAAGTACTCTGCATAATTTTCTACCTCCTCATTGAACCTACAGTTCTCCATCCCTGAATAAATATAAATCTTTCTAAACATAGATCTGGCTAATAAAATTTGTTAGTCTTCATGTGCTCTGTCACAAGACAGTTGTTCTCTGGTTGATACTGCTTGGAATGAAGTTGCTTGCTTTTTTCTAGTTTAAATCCAAAATTCGGAAAGAACGGTTTTCAAAAAAGTCTGACTAGTACTGCATGATTTTATATTGATCTCAGTGGGATTCTGACTTTGCAGATTCAAGTTGCCTCTCTGCACTTTATTTGCCTAAAAATAAATGTACCTAATGAAATTGACTGCAGTGAAGAAATGGGAGGAAGACTAGGACTTAGAAGGGCAGCTATGTAGGAACCAGACAAGATCCTGAAGTGTAAAGATATACGACTGGATGCTAAAGTTAGAATTGTCCATGTCAGTGTATTTCCAATGTCTATGAATGGTTGGGAAAGCTGGACCATGAAGAAAGCTGATAGGAAGAAAATCAACTCATTTGAAATGGAGAAAATTCTACAGATACCCTGGACTGCTACTGCATGCCAGAGCAAATCAAGCCTGAACTCTCCCTAGAAGCTAAGATGACTAAACTGAGGCTATCGTATTTTGGCTGTATCAGAAGAAGACAGAACTCTCTAGAAAAGATAATAATGCTTGGGAAAGTGGAAGGCAGCAGGAAAAGAGGAAAAGCACATGGATGGACTCAATCAAGGAAAACATGTCCCTGAATCTGCAAGATCTGATGATGACAGGGTGCCTTAGAAATCTCTCACCCACAGTGTTGCCACAAGTCAAAGTTGACTTGATGGCAGTTAAAAACAACAGCAATGAAATTGATAAGTCTTGAAGAGGCCCTTTGATTACACTTGAATATATGAAAATGTTATTATTTTCTTCCTTTCCTATATTTTGAAACTATCTTTTATTTACAATCCATGGCCCACCCCTAAATAAATATAAATCTGCCTAAAATAGATCTGCCTAACCAAACTGGTTACTCTTTAAGTAGTGATTTGGTTTTTCTTAAATATATAAAAATAAATTATTTTCTACCTGTCCTAATTGAATTTGTATTTACAACCCACTCCTAAATAAATATAAATCTGCCCCATGAAATTGATTTTCTTGGAAGTGGTATCTTGATTTATCTTAAGTATACTGATTTCTCCTGGTACTTGAATCTGTATTTCTGATCCATGATTCACCACCCCGAAATAAATATAAATCTATCTAAACATAAATCTGTCTAATGAAATTCTTTCACGGAAGAAGTGGTGTCTTGATTACTCTTACACAAAAATATATAAAATATTTTATTTCACCCCACTGCCTTTTTTGTATGTACATTCCACCTGCTGGGCCACCCATCCAAAGCACCTACTGAGCCAACAATTTATAACCCTATTGTCTTTGCTGTCGACACATGAGGCAGGACTATTGAAGGCCTGCTTCAAATCACATGAAATGGATACGAGTTCTGGGCACCCGCAAGATCTCTAATCTTGGGGGGACACCTAAATCCCACAAAACTTCATGATGGCAGGTCCATGTAATTGTGAGGTAAGGAACAGCAGGAAGAGGGGCTTCATCTGAATTTGCACAGAATGAACTCCTCCTTCCCAGCATTTGGTATGTAATGCAAGGTCACTGCTGTGTACGAAATACCAGGGGATCTGTTGGTTGAGTGCAGCTGGTGCCCACTCTTCCCATGTGAATTGCAATTCAAACTAAGTATAAGATTTAGGGCATCCCATGTGACCTTGACAGGGGACAGCTTGTTTGACTACAAAATCCAGAACTTTCTGAATAGAACCGGACATCTAGAAACCCTACTGAGATGCCATCTTGTTTGCTTGTGGCATCCTACAACTTATCAGGCTGGCCAATGTCAGAAACAAAACTCTGAGCTAGACAAATCTTTGGATGGATTCAGAAGAGACTCTCCTGATGTCAAAGCAGAACAATTCAAAGAGGCTTCATCACCTTACCTGATGGGATAGTCAGCAGCACTGAGGTTAATGAAGAAGTCCCACGGCCAGTCCTTCATTTCCAAGAGATCTTGCATACTTTGCAGGTAAGTGGACAAAAGGCTTGCTCCTCCCCAGATAGTTGCCATGCGCCAAGAGGTGACTCTTACATTGGGATACTGGTTTGCAAATTGAAGCACTTGCCGATGTAGGTAGTTGGAACGCTTTATGAAGAAGAAAAAGGAAAGACAAGTGTTCAGTGAAAGACCTGTGACACATGCATGCAAACAAAGCAGACAACTATGCTTCCATCACTGTCAGATGTCACTGCTCCTCAAGGGCACACAGGAGCAGGTAGAGGAATTCTCAATGGACTGAATGTACAGCCAAAGCATTTGCTGACTCACTGAAGAGAACAACAACAAAATTATATCCTTGTTCCAATAAAACATATGTAGAACATAAGTGCCAGATATATGCAATCCAGTGTCCTCCAGATTTACTCTCTGGAGGATACCAGGTTACCTACCTCTGGCACACATATCTACCTATCTTGGAGTGTTATGCTGAGCCTAACATGACTTACTTCCAAGCAGTCCTATGAAGTTAATGGGGCTTACTTAAAGAGCAATGGGTTTGAACTAGTTGTAGTCACATCTAAAGCAGATTCATTGAAATGAATGGAAATTAAGTTTGCAATGACTAAATTAAATCCCACTGATTTCAATGGGCCTCCTCTGACTAAATCCAGATCCACCCCAGCATGTACAGGATGGCAGCCACACACAGCCATCACAGCATGAAGCTCCATGTACTAATATCCTGTCTTTATTGGTTGTTTCATACGTATAATGCCTCCAAATCCTAGAACAACATAGATCTCTAGGTATGTCTCAGAACCTATCGGAGCTTTTGAATGAGGACTCAAAAATGGTTTCACACATGAAATGAGGAAGGGGGATTCTGAGGAATGAAGTTGGGCTGTGGGAAGTGGGGAACAGCCCTGATTGGTTTCTGTGAGCACAATCTAGAAGGGCATTGTCTCAGTATCATTTCCTGCCAGACACAAAGGATGAGACCCCCTAAAAAATTCATATACTGAAGCTAGCAGACTGGCACTTGATTTTTACATTGCCGTTGACATTGAGATAACATCCTCTACCGCACCAAAGGCTTCTTCTTCACAGGCAGTCTTGAATGCTCCCAGACATTCTACCACTTTAGAATTATTCCATTCCACTACATGTATAAATCAAGACTCAGAAGGTCTAGTTCAGACAAGGAACATAATTTCCTCCTATGAGTAAAAGCCTCAGCTGTCATCTGTTCCTTCAGACCATCTCTTGTGTTTATATAGCAGTTGACTGCCTGCATTTATAAGGGAGACGTGCAGTTGGAGGACAATGAATAGATGGTTTAAAAGTCTGCTGCTATACACATCCTGCCACTTGTTTTTGTTAGGTCACTAGATAAGACTTCTTTGTTCTCTCAGGCCTTTTAAATTCTTTTCTATTTTAATGCTGACTACATGTTGGTTGTTTCAACTTGTGCTTTAGTTTGTACTTGATATTAGCTCCTCATGTTCTACTATATTTTAGTGTGTTGGGTCTACACTATATTTTCATTATCTGGCTTGGTCTACGTCCCTGTTTTCTTTTTAGTATTATGGAAAATAAAATTACTTTTTTTTTAAATCTCCTGCTACTTTACTCAATAAAACATTTCAGTGGCTGCTTACCAAGTAATGAATTACAAAGCCACCATAATAAAAAAGCCCTGTCCACTGCAACTTCTGCTGGAATTACCCAGGCAAGTGTCTTGTCAATGGTAACACTCAAATGATGGGATATTACTGCTAATGGGGCACTTCAGGAGAAATCTCTGAAAGCCTTTCAGAATTTCATCAACATTGATTTACTCATCAGACCTTCAAGCAGATCTGTTATTTCTCTTATTATTGTCTCTAGTTTTTCTATTATTATCATTGCTAATATTTTAGTTCTGGGATTCTTTTTAGATTATTTAAAATGGTTTGATGAAATTACTCTTTTGATGATATTACATAAGCATCTTTTATGTGCTTTTTATTGCTTTTCAGAGCACTTTTTTTTCAAGTGAAAGGTTTGGAAATACTTGGAACCTAGTTTGTTAAATGAACAGAACAGTTATTTCCACATTTGCACATTTTCATTACAGGGACTTTGTTTTGTAAACTATTTTAAACAGAGAGAACTCCAAGTGGGAATCTGAGCTGGAAATATTCTTCTAGAGAAGATTAAATTTACAGTGCAACCTTGTTAACAGCTGCTCAGAAATAACCTCATTACTTCAATAGGACTTATACCCAGGTGAGTGTGCATAAGATTACAACAGTCTTAATATCTCCTTTCTCCACCCTTATCAGCAATCATGCCTCTTTACTTATTCCTGGCTAATTTAAAAATCTGTTGTTGTGTGCCTTCAAGTCATTTCCAATGGTGACCCTAGAACAAACCTATCATAGAATTTTCTGGGGCTGAGAGTGTGTGATGTGCCCAAGGTCACTCAACGGTTTTCCATGGCTGGGCAGGGGATCAAACCCTGGTCTACAGTGTCATAGCCCAAGCCATAAACTGCTACAGCACCCTGGAACTCTCCTTCTCTCTCTCAAAAAAGGACCTTTTGTTTTATTCTTTTGTGTGGTGTGAGCTGAGCCATTTTAAATTAATCTCTGAGGCTACGATATTTAATAGCAGAAGAGATGGAGCCCTAGGCCTAATCCATCCTACAGAGGTTCCCCATCTGGTTCACCAAGTTCCCATCTGGTTCTCAACAAGAGAGCTCTTTGGTGCCAGTAAACTGCAAACCCCAGAATTTCACAGGATGTTGGAAGTGGAATAATAGGACTATAACAGTGTAGGGTGGAAAGCCCCTGAGATTCTTGGAATGCCCTTTCTGGCTTTGCTCCTCTTCCCTTTCTCCTTCTGCATGGGGAAGGCAGAGGAGAAGCAAAGCCAGTGCCCATCAGCCAATGCTTACCTGTGCTGGCTATTTAGCCGGGGGGGAGAGGGAGGGAGCATGAAGCTGGCCAAGCTCTCAGCCGGCATTGGGAAGCACTAGTGCACAGGGCTCCCCCTTCTCCTTCCCCTTGCAGAGGAGGAAGAGGGTGGAAATGAAACCATTCCCAGGCAAAACATGGGTAGTAAACCTGGCCAGAGCTCTGATGCATTCTGGCCTAAAAACCCTTTCTCAGCATTGGCTTATTAATTAGCACCGCAGAACAGACAACAAGCACAGGCAGGTAAACCAAAACCATTTTCACACTAGACTGTTATAGTGCTATTATTCCACTTTCAACATCCTATGGAATCCTGGGGTTTGCAGTTTAGGGAGGGGCCCCTCCCTAAACTGCAAACCCCAGGATTCCATAGGATGTTGAAAGTGGAATAATAGCACTGTAACAGTCTAATGCAGAAACAGCCCAAGAAACAGAAAAAGGATCAATGGAGACAGTCAAGAGGAGGTAATATGCAAGTATCTGTGGTGGGGCCCAAATCACGTGATGTATGGCAGGGAACACAAAAAGAATAAGGTGACACCTGTGTTAGGGAGGAGATAAGAAGCAGCGATCCAAAAAAAGGGATCAGAGCAACAGAGATGGGCACACCAGGAGATGGCAAGACAGACAATTTATAATCTGGGTCATATTACCTTGTCAACATGAATGTAATAAAAATGGTCTCTATGGTAAATAGCCTTAAACATGCGTGTCAGCTGGCGAGATGCTCTGCCATGAACAACCAAGACAAATGCGATCCTGACTGGGTTGGCAGGCATGTATTCTACGGAGTCCTCGTCCCACTGCACATTGTTGTTGGCTTTGCCTGTTTGGAAAACAAAACATAGTCAGGGCATATTGGGAATGCTCCAGCCAGGTGTGGACTCTGGGTATGAATTCAGATTACATTTCAGTGGCTGATGTGTCCTTGTGGGTCCACCTCCCTCTATGTAAGCAATAGTTGATGAGACAAGACAGTTGGTAGAAGACCAGGACCTGGAAAAGGTATTTGGGACTGTTGTGTTCCTTCAAGTCATGTCTAACTCATAGTGACCCTAAGGTGAAACTATCATTGGGTTTTCTTGGGAAGATTTGTTCAGAGTGGGTTTGCTGTTGCCTTTTTTGAAGCTGAGAGAAAGTGACTTGCCCAAGGTCACCCAGTGGGTTTCTATGGCCAAGTAGGGATTTGAACTCTAGTTTCCAAAGTCATTGTCCGATGCTCAAACTCACTGCATCACACATTTTGGACTATATCTCCCCTAGAAACCCCCATTAACCTCTCGGAAAGCAGCTGTTCTAATCTCTGTGAAAGACACTAGTTTGACTGTCCCCAGAGAACCTGTTACTACTCTACACTCTGAGAATAGAACGGGATAAGGCTGGAAAGAGAGCTGTCTGATGGTACGTTGACCATGGGCACTAAAAACATGTAGGAGATTCATAACCAAATTCTGCTATATCTATGGAGGTGCAGATCAGCTAGGTTCAGTCATGACTGGCAAGGTTTGGCCAAGCCATTTTGCTGCCTGAAGTGGAACTCATAGTAGCATCATTCAAAAGCCATCTGGATACTGACATGGAAGAGCATCTGTCCCAACACCTGAAGGCCAGGTAAGGGGGCTCCAGACAGGCTATAGAATGCACAGTGCCTTCTTTCAAAACCTTGGTGCTGCCTCCTTGACTCTACTGTCAGAGGCAAAGTGCCTTATTGCATCTGATGTAGGGTGGGAGGAGGATATGGAAGGGGCAGAAGTATTTTGGGGGAGAGGTAAGACATGTGGCACATCTTGTCTGAATGAGAAATAAGAGATTGGCCATCCTTATTTTGTATTTGATTACGGTGGCACGGTTGATATATGCTCAGCATTGGAAAGAAAAAATAGAAATTAATTTAGAAGAATGGAAACTAAAAGTGTTAGATATGGTTGACACTGAAAAATTATCATATTCTCTAAAAAATAAATCTGTTCAGAACTTTGAAAGAGAATGGAAAGGGGTAATGGATTGGTTAAAAATATAAACACATGTGATGATTAGGTAAAAATGTATTTGTGTAAAAAGGGAGGATTCATTATGGAAAAGATAGTAACGACTTAACTGGGGAAGAATAATATAGGGAAGTGTGTGTGTGGGGGAGGGACATACTAAATGTGGTGATGTAAGAAATTGGCTGTCCTTTATTCCTCAAGCTAAACATATTTTTTTGGAAGGCAGACCTATTGATTTCAATGGCACTAACTTTCTAGTAAGCAGGACTACAGTCTTTCAAAAATTTTCCAGTTTATGAGTGTGTCTGCATTATATTCTTATGGATATCTGAGACCATTTTAAGTGTCATAGATTCATCCTATAGAAGCCTAGGGTTTGCAATTTGGTATTTTGAATTCCTACTAATGAGTTCTAGCGCATTTCCATGAACAACATCTCTCCAACAGAGACCTCACCAAACCATAAATCCCAGGATCCTGTAGGATGGAGCCATGACAGTTTAAAGTGGTATCAAAATAATATAAATATAGAGCAAAGGCAATCAGTTATAAATTAGATATGGAAAATGTCTCTCCTTCAAGCGATTGTAAAGGCTTAGAAATTAGGGATCTCTATTGATCTGATAGGGTGCTGGCCTCCTCTTAGCTCTATCCCTCATGGTGTTATTTTTGAATGGAAATAATAGGAAAAGAAAATGGAGTGGGGAGGGCCCCTCTTCCCATAAAGCCATTGCTTAACTGATGCAACAGAAAAGTCACAGAATGTTCTCAAACATTCTAACTTGTCAAAGGAACATATTGACCACAGACTGTTGGCAGTCAGGCCAAACAAGACAGCTTCATATGATGCTTGAAGCAGAGGTGGACAGACATGAGGCTTGTGGGATCTAATTTCTGTTTTTCAGAACTCAGATCCAGAGCCAAGTACAAAAGACATATATTTAGTCTTAAATATGGGATGGAAACTGCTTGATCTTCTGATATTATTGAAATTTAACTCCCCACATACCTCACCATTTGCTATGCTATCTAGGACTACTGGAACAGGCAGCTTGACAACATCTGGAGAGCTACATGGCTATGTAATTCCTACCCCGACTTTAAAAATTATGAGCATAGGCATTTGTTCTGAGTATCACAACTGAATGGAATTCGCAGCCCTCCCACAAAAATTCCAACCCTGGTTACTCCATTTTTTCAGTTGGCCCTCCACAATTGATAATCTGTGAATTTCTCCAACCCCTGCCCCCCCACACCTCGGGTGCCTCTTTTTGGGGGGAACCTTGCCTTTCAGTGGCTCTGATCAGGTTGTTCAGCCCTTTAAAAAACCACCTCTGCTCCTCCTCCTCCTCCTCCTCCTCCTCTAGCAGGGGCCGGCTGGCCAACTAAGGACAGGTCACAGCTCAGTCTCTTGCACCACAAATCCTCTCCTGACGCCCCCAACAAGGAAGGTGATAGGCAGGAGGGAGGAAGTATTGGGTCACAATGCCAACCCATCCCCTTTCTTTCTCCTTTCCCTGAACCGGTTTGGACCCTGAGTGTCCATTCTCCCCCCCCATGCCAAGGCCCCCCTCCCCAGACACACACACACAATTTTTGATATTTGTGATTTTTCCACTTTTGTGGGTGTCCTGAGCCCCTAACCCTGGAGAATGTGGACGGCTGGCTGTACTCTTCCTTTGGAGGGATGTGTTAGTCTGTGGCTGCTATTGTCCAATCGGGGACTGAAAAATCCTTGCTGATTTACTGCAAACAACCCAAAGACCCACTAGCAGATTACTTCCCACCCACCCCAATTTGAAGAAAAGTGGAGCTCTATTCTTCAAGCTGTCTGAAGAAGTGACAGAGTGTTTTTGCCCATGGTGGGAACAGGCTAAGAATAGACTTTGAATTTGCTGTTTCTCTCCCACAAATTAGTCACTCTCTCAGCTGTTGCAAATCATTGGTAGTTTTAGCAGTGAAATCCCAAGAGCTTTGCTGATGTGCACCAGATAAAGATATGGGTTAATTTTTCTCCAGTTGTATAGCTGGTTCAACTATTATTGATCCCAGGGGAGATGTGAATAAAGATGATCTGCGCAATAATTGTACTTTTCATTTCTTTTTCTGATGCACGGTATATACCTCCTAGTGACCCATTTTAAATATTTCCTGCCTTCTTCTGCTGCACCTTGAATTTTCAAGTGCAGTCCTCAAGCTAACTTTATGGTTACTTACTCAACAAGCATACTCCAACATTAAGACTACCAAAATAATAACTTCTGAGCTCTCCATAGACAAAGGGGAGGAAAAGGGAAATCATTGATATTTTATACCACAAGACAGATGGAGAAGAATGGAATAAACTTCCGTTAAGATGCCTCTGAAGTTGCAGAAGGAGGGAACAAACTTAAACAGCAGCAACACTCTGGAGGAATGCCAGGGACAGTGGAAACTACCACTTGGCTTTTTGTTAATGACTCATCAAAAGAAAACATCAAATCAGACAAACTAGACTGGAAGTAATAAATCTCTATTTACAGTCTCAGCTTCTTCAATTTAGCATTCTTACCAATACGCTTCTAAGGGCAACACTAAGAATGACTGAACATAATATGCTAGTTCGGTGATTCTTAACTCGTGGTCTGTGGACCCCGGTAGCTCAGAGGGGGTCTGTGTGCTCAGAAGGGGTCTGTGAAGTCTTGAAGAAATATTGTAAGTTCTTAAATTTAGAATGAAAAGAAGGAGGGAGAGAGGGAAGGGGAAGGGGAGGGGAAGGAAATGAAAGAATTAAAACAAATTTGTATGGAATCGTTCCAATAAAAATATTATAATAGGAGTGTGTGCATTTACTTATTTGTCCCTTCTCTCCAAATTTGAAGACTTCTGATGAGCTACTTTAAATAAACAGTTGATGCACTTCAGAGTTTTAAATCTTGAGTTTAGCCTTTTCTCATCCGTGACAACAAAAGATATTTAAAGGGGGTCCATGATAAAGAAAACATTAAGAACTACTGTAATAGTTTATTTTCAAAAAAGTTCCAAATAGCTCAGAATTAGCTCACAAAGACCGAGGAGAAAATCTATTTATTCCCTCAAGATTTGTTGTTGTTGCTGTCAGTTGTTGTCAAGTCAGCTTCAACTTATGCTGACCCTATGAACGAGAAACCTCAACAGCCCCAAACATCCACAGCTTTGCTTAAGTCCTGAAAACCCAGGTTGTAGCTTCCTTGATTGAGTCTATCTGCCTGTAATGTGGACTTTTTCTTTTCCTCCTGCCTTCCACTTTGACAAGTTTTATCAGAAAGGCATGTTCCATGTCCCAAAACAAAACAAAATCAAAACTTCTTGGTTTTGCCTATAGGGGCATACACTATGCTGTCATTTGCCAGGGTGCCATAATGTCACAGAAATGTTCAAAAAATGGGGGCAAACCAAAGGTGGTCATGGGACATATGATACTCTTGGGCAAGCTGGGCCCTTCAGGTGCTTTGTTCCTGGTTTGTGCCTTGTTCCTCAACCCCACTTCATGGCCTTGACTTGCTCACTGCTTAACATTAGGCATAAATGGCTTGCTTTCGCTCCCTGTATACTGCAGCCCACTCTGATGAATGCTGCTGCATTTATGCCTAATGTTAAACATTTTTTTAAAGCAACAAACTGTGTCATGCTTCTGAGTCAAGTGTTTAGTGTCACATGCAGTTTTGGCCTATAGCCTAAGCATTTTCTTCCACTAAGCTTGACAATCAAGATATAAGCTTTGTGAAAAGAACAGCTCCAAACAGCCCACATAAAGGGCCACGCTACACTGTTAAAGTGCTACTATCCCACTTTCAACACCCTGTGGAATCCTGTGGTTTGCAGTTGAGGGAGGGGCCTTTAGAATTCTCAGCCAGAGAGCTCTTCGGCCTCAGTAAACTGCAAACCCCAGAGTTCCACGGGATGCTGAAAGTGGAATAATAGCACTATAACAGTATAGTGCGGAAATGGCCAAAGGCAATTTTAGTGTAGTGGAAGAAATGGTCGTTTGGTTATTCGTAATCACTCAGTGGCGTAAGATGGATGAGCCACGATGCCACATCTTAGGAGCCTGCGCCTGTGGACTTATTGACAACAGAGTCAGCCCTATTGTTAGGCAAAGACAGGCAGTCACTTGAGGTGGTAGTTGTTGGCAGCTGGCCTCAAGATCCCTCAGGGGTCCCCCAGTGAGGTGGAAGAGGACATTCCACTGTCAGTGTTGAGGAAAGATGCAAAAACAGTTTAGTTTCCATTTGGGATTGGCAGGGGACAGGCTACAGGCTGCATGCCTCTTGATTAGATTTTCATGAATGCTGAAAAAAATTGCTATTTTTTTGGACATTGTTTCAGGACACCCCCACCCCACCATGGTTTGCTGGTGGATCCCCCTCCACAGGGATAGCAAATCCACTCTGGATCTTACTATTATTGCTGCTGCTCCCACATCTGCTCCATGTTGCAGGAACTCTGTCAATGACAAACTAGGATCTAGCACAGAGAGAGATCCTGTTCAGTTTTGAGCACCTAAGGGAAGAGCAGTGGTAAAATCCGTGTGCATTTTCTACTCCCACAATAGTGGATCTACTGGCTGTCTTTGTTCTCTGCAAAGACGAGTCTCAAAATTAGAACTGGATGTATGGTACAGTCTGGTTTTGATTTTTTTTTTTTAAGATTGGCTGTTTCTGAGCCTGGTGTGGTACATGACAGGTGCTGAGGTGTGTGCGTGTGAAAATCTGACCCATCCATTCCCCATCTCTAGTTTATGGAATGGGTATGCGGAGGGGAGGCTTCTTGGTCTCAGCAAAATGCCTTTGGCTAGTCCTGACCGACAGTGTAGGAATAATACTGCCTCAGCTAGAGATGGAAAAATTACTTTTTGGAATACGTTGCCCAGAATCCCCAGGCAGTATGCATTCCACCCCCCACCCCCAGTAACTTTTCAAAGTTCTGATTCAACACTGTTTGGCAAGACTCCACAAGCACAGTGTTGAACAGTTTGCCTCTTTCTAAGCATTTACTCCTCTGTATAGCTAGCCTTCCGATCAACCTGGAAACTTACTGTGGTGAATATTAATATCACAGAACAGAGAGATAATAACAGAGCTTAATTATGGCTGGCAAGACTCAGCAGGAGTGCAATGACTTTTAATAGTTTTTAATTTATTAATATTTAGAGTTGAAGCAGGGGGTGACTTCCCTGATTGATAACCCTCATCTAGTCCATTTCTGCAGTGTATAAAAGGGGAATGGCATATGCTTGGATGAATGGGTGATGATCTGTGCTACTGACTGTTACCTTAGCAGACGTCAAAATGCTTAAATGTTATATATTGTGTTTTGAAATCTTTTCTACCAATGCTACATACAAACATTAGAAGCCTCAATCAAGCAATGCCCTGAACCTATGAACTGTAGCATCTGCTTTGAAGACTATGAAATCAGAATAAAACATCATTTGCATTCCTCTGCATTATAAAAGTTATTTTTTTGGCTAACAGTCCTCAGAATGCCCCAGCCAGCAGAGTCACTGACCATGGGGCATTCTGGAAGTTATAGTCCAAAAAGTAACATTTCCCAGCTGGCCGTATTTCAGAACCCACAACTATGTTGCTGTTGCATGCCTTAAAGTAATTTCTGACTTACGGAAACGTGAAGGCAAATCTATCATGAGGTTTTCTAGGCAAGATCGGTTCAGGGGGGTAGCCTCTGCATTTCTCTGAAACTAAGAGAACGGGGCTTGCCCAAGGTCACTCAGTGGGTTTCCATGACTGAGCCAGAATCCAACGCTCAGACCACGACCACACTGGCTCTCATGTACACTCCCTAAAGTACTGTCAAGCTGCTCTCCTGAAGGCCTGAGAGTTTTCAGATCCCTTTGCCAATGAGTGCTACAGAACCCTGTAATAAAACATACCCTTAGCTGGAACCAGTTGTAGATATTCAGGAGATGAGACACAACATCAGAAACTGGGGCACCTCATGCATGGAACAGGCTTGTTTTCCACTGCTCCAGAAACTACGACAAGCAGCAATGGATTCAAACTACAGGAAAAGAGATTCCACCTGAACCTCAGGAAGAATTTCTTCACGGTCAGAGCTGTCCAGCGGTGGAATATGCTGCCTCAGAGTGTGGTGGAGTCTCCTTCTTTGGAGGTTTTTAAACAGATGTTGGATGGCCATCTGTTGAGAGTGCTTTGATGTGTGTTCCTGTATGACGGGGGGTTGGACTGGATGGCCCATGTGGTCTCTTCCAACTCTATGATTCCATATTGAAGACCACATGGTGTTTTTCAAGTTCAAGGACTTCTTTCCTGACCACACGTATGTATGAAGCACACTGAAACACAACGGTCCTACTTCTGTATTACAGAACCCAGAATCCCCAGGCTGGTTGTGTGATTTTGGCAGTCGCAGACCCCAAAAGTACTTTTTTTTCAGCTGTGGTAAATCTGTTAGGCAATTAGAACTGCATAGCAGTGTCAACTCGGTTTATCATGTCCAGATAGGGCCAATATCTCATTTGTGTGCTGAGCAATACAATGAAACCTGGTACCTTTGCTGATAACATTATTCTCCATAGAAATTACACACTCCAGCTTTCCCTGGGCTCTGTTATGATTTATAATGCTGGACATTTGTAATCTCTTCTTTTCCTCCATTTGACTATACCACGTTTTAGAAATGCCCCGCTTTCGTTTGGTACGGAACTTAGGAGCATGAATGAATCTTAAGAAGCAGCCTGTTGTCAGTATCTGCCCAGGCACATTATGGGGTACACCACTGGTATAGTTCTATAAATATATATTGCTATATTTCTGCTTAGCTGCGCATTATACAGATGTGCTATGACCAGTTCTCATAGATAAATAGATAGTAGACCTAGTAGAATGTCACTTCTTTTGCAGATGTATTGAAATAGTTATTCAGATTGAGTTACTAAAGGAAATTTAAAGTCAAAAAGTACCATGAATCAAAAAGTACCATTACAGCCACATTAGCAAAGCCACAGATGAGCACTAAATTTTGCGACCCTTTGTTATTCTTAATGGCACTTATCCACATGATTAGCATAACTGATTTCAAGAGTGCAGCACAGGCGACAAAGAGCTACTCAGCTTGAGCAACAAAGGAAGAAGACCGCTTACTGTTTATCACGTCTGCCCACCCACTCAAGTTTACTCATAGCTTTCACCTCTTGGGTAGAATCTTTTTGAACTAGCTGATATTTTGCCTTTGGTTGCTTTTCAGATGACAGCTTGTGAAATTTTGCCATTGGTTGCACTATTTATGTTTCTTTTCTTTTTTTAACCATTCCAGGACAGTTAATCCTACATATTCCTGTTAAAGTTCCTGCTGTTGATTTCAAAGTATGATTCTGACTTCATCCAGATTTGTGGATAAGAAGCAAAGATTCATAATCAAGACAAAACATTTGAATGGGACGATATTTCATTACATACATTATTTGTCACCAGACTTTTCTGTCCTTCGCTTCAAAAGTGAGCATATACCATCTGAGTTAAAATAAATGCAGAATCTACTTACCACGTCCTGTTTTGTTTTGTTTTAAATGAGAGCCAGTGTGGTGTAATGGTTTGGAGACCAGGGTTCGAATCTCTGCTTTGCCATGGAAACCCAGTGGGTGATCTCAGGCAAGTCACATGCTCTTAGATTCAGAGGAAGGCAAGGGCAAGCCCTCTCTGAACAAATCATGATAAGTTTGCCTTAGGGTTGCCATAAGTCGGAAATGACTTGAAGGCACAAAATAACAACAATTTTTTAAACAATGACAAAGGTAATTTCTGCACTACACTGTTATAGTGCTATTATTCCATTTTCAACATCCTGTGGAATTCTGGGGTTTGTAGTTTCGGGAGGGACATTTAGAAGGCTTCAGTAAACTACAAAGCCCACAATTCCACAGGATGTTGAAAGCGGAATAACAACATTTTAACAGTGTAGTGTGGAAATGGCCACAAAATAAACGTGGCTCTCCAGATGCTGAACTTGACCTTCCACTAGGTCTAGCTAACCTGGCTACTAGTGAAGCATGATGTGATAGCAGTTCTTCAGCATCTGCAGGCTCAAGTGTTCCCCGTCTCTCAGAAAAAGCAAAGAGATAGCCTTGAACAGCAGCACCAAATAAGCAGATCCATACATTCTATGGGGATGATTAAAATGGTTCTACCTTCACCAAGACTGCAAATACAAGTAAGATTAGAAAAAGCTGTCCAAGAGCTAATTGTAGGGAATGAGCTGAGTTGAAGACTGTTTTAGAATCTTTTAAAAACAATCTCTGGAAATTTTTAGAGCGTCTACTTTCTACACTAGGGAAGTCAGAGCTAGGCCCCAAAAATAATTTATTAACATTGATACGTTAGAAATGGGGGAATTTCGTTGTTTTTAACACTGAGAGGGACAACACTCAGTTTGTTTCATTTGTTGTTAACCGCTGTCATGTCGACTTTGACTTTTGGTGACCCTCAGAGATTTCCGAGTCACCCTATTATCAACAGCCCTGCTCAGGTCTTCCAGACTCAAGGTCGCTGTGGCTTCCTTGATTGAGTCTATCCATCTGTAACGCAGTCTTCCTCTTTTCCTACTGCCTTCCATCTTACCAAGCATTATTATCTTTTCTAGTGAGTCAGGTCTTCTCATGATGTGTCCAAACTATGACGGTCTTTCCTCCAAGTCTAATCCTGCTTTATGTATGATGCATTCAGCATACAAGTTAAATAGATAGGGTGATGCAATGCAGCCTTGCCTAACCCCCTTGCAATTTGGCAACCACTCCATTTCCTTGTATTCTGTTCGAATGGTAGCCACTTCTCCTGAGTACAGCTTATGCATCAAGACAATCAAATGTTGTGACACACCCATTTATTTAAGAGCGATCCGTTGTTTTCCATGATCTATACAATCAAAGATTTTGATATAATCCATAAAGTACAGGCTCATTTTATCCTGAAATTCTTTGGTGCACTCCATTATCCAACATAGGTTTGCAATATGATCCTATACTGTCTCTTCCTTTCCTAAACCCATCTTGGACACCTGGTATTTCTTGTTCACTATATGGTAAAAGTCCTTATTGTAGAAATTTGAATGTCATTTTGCTTGCATGGGAAATTAATGCAATGGTCCTGTGCTCACTGAAATCTCTGGTGTCTCCTTTCTTGGGGACTGGAATGTATATGGAAACATTTCTAATCTGGGGACCCTTATTTTGTTTTTAATATTTGTTGACAGATTTTACTTAGAATTGGGTAGAATCTGTCTCTGTAGTTTTAATTTGCTCTACTGGTATCTCATCTGTTCCTGGTGATGCATTTCTCTGTGCTCTGACTATGGTTTCCACTTCACTTTCTAAAATTGTAGGTTCCTCTTCAAACAGCTCTTACTTGAACGAAGTTGTCATAATTTCATCTCTTTTATATTGTTCTTCAGTATATTGTCTCCTTCATCCTTTTGTTTATATTTTGTCATGTAATGGGCTCCCCCACTTGTCACAGACCATTCCCACCCCTTGTTTAAATTTCCCTTTGATTTTGAGTTTTCTTTTTTTCCCTTTTTTGTTGTCCTTTATTTCTCAGCATTGAATATTATGGTAGTTCTCTTTGTCCCCATGCACAAACCACTGAGCAGATGCATTCATTGTTCTGATCCTATTTCTGTTCCATTTTACTTTTGCTTCTTGCCTGTCCTTAATCGCTTGAAGAATTTCATCTGTCATCAATTGAGGGTTCTCTTTCTTTTTGGTTGAAGATGGTATCTTTTTGTATTCCTTCCTGACAACGTCCTTGGCTTCAGTTCAGAGTTCTTCTAACTGCTGGTCAATTAGACTTAAGAGTGCACATCTATTTTCCCCATTATCTTTAAATTCTTCCAGAATTTTCTTCAGGTTGTATTTTGGCATGAGGCTTCATTTAGTATTTTTCTTTAGCTTACTCTGCTTTTTGCTATTAGTAGTTCATGATCTGTACCACAATTTACTCTGACTCTTGCTTTTGCAGAAAGAACGGAGCTTCTTCATCTTCCACTTCCATTTATGCCATCTCTACCGATTTCTATATTGGCCATCAGGTGATGCCCCTGTATAAAGTTGCCCTTCTGGTTGCTTGAAGAATGTGTTTGCGATGAACAAACTGTTGGCCTCACAAAATTCAGTCAGCTGCTGTCCTGCCTTATTTTTTGATCCTAGGCCAGGTTTTCCTACAATATTTGATTCTTCTCTGGTTTGTACTTTTGCATTCCAACTGAGTAACAACAAGTCTTAGGCAAGGGCATTCCTAGCCTTCCGGGTTCAGGGGCCTCACCTAGCTACCAACCTGATCTTCCAGAGGAGTACAACCCACCCAGAAGAGGCAGTAATCTAAAACCCAGGTTAACTTCCCTACTGACCAACAGATCTTTCATCTTATCTACATTGGGCCTCAAATTGCTTACCCACATCCAATTCTTCACTGCATTAATATAATGGTTCTGGACTTCTCTGGTGTGACACTTGTGCTCTTTCCTAGGGACAGTAGATCATGCCACAGTGATTCACGCCTTAGTTATTCCCTGATTTCCATAATATGCTCTGTGAGGGGCTGCCCTTGGATAAATGTTCATAAGTAACAGCTAGTACAACAGCAAGACTGTTGTTAGGTGTGCATTTTAGGGACCATATAACACCAGTCTTAAAAGAACTGCACTGGCTTCCAGTTTGCTTCTGAGGTCAGTTCACAATGCTGGTCCCGACCAACAAAGCCTTTAAATGGCTTAGGGTCTGGCTGTCTGGATGACTACTTTCACCGCGGATGCTGTTGCTGTGTGCCTTCAAGTCGTTTCTGACTTATGGAGACCTGAAGGTGAACCTATCACAGGTTTCTTTTTCTTTCCTTTTTTTTTTTTTGGCAAGATTTGCTCAGAGGGGGTTTGCCTTTGCCTTCTTCTGTGGATGAGAGAGTGTGACTTGCCCGAGGTCACCCAGTGATTTTCCACGGCTGAGCAGGGACGTGAACCCAGGTCTCCAGAGTCACAGTCCAACACTCAATCCACTTCATGACACTGGCTCATCCCCGCACCTGTCATATAAGCCACCTGAAATAGAAGATCCTCAGTGGAGGCCCTATGGTCTCTTTTACTCCATGAGGCTAGGCTGGTGGGTAGCTATGACAGGGTGACAGGGCTTTCTTTATAGCTGTGGAATTCCCTCCCTCCTAAGTCAGGGAAGTCAGGCTGGCTCCTTCCCTTCTGACTTTCCAACAGGCAGCGAAGGCTGTTTTATTTTGATTGGCCTTTGGTTCTTAAATTTAGGCATGGCTACTCAGGCTATTTTTAACAATTTCTAATTGTTTCTGGATCTAGTACCCCCTCTTTTCTTTAAAAGAAAAGAATTTTAGTTTGCTTTTACTCACACATTTATTGCATGATTGCATTCATTGTGCTGAGGAGCCCTGGTAGATTGAAATGTAATCAACAAATATCTTAGGCCATTTCTGCACAATGGCACAATTCCAGCATGGGGATGCATTGCTGCTGGTCCACAATGTGTGCCATTGCACAATGTCATCGCGGTCCCACTCCTGCTGCATCTCCAGCCATTGTGATCACACAGTATACCATTACTGGAAAAAATCCAGTAACAGCCTCGCTTCACACAACAATCACCAGTGGCTGTGCGGGAAGGGTGGAAGTGCTATCAAGCACTTCCTTCCCCAGTGCAGCACATGAAGAGGCCAACTGCACTGCAGAAGGAAGGAGCATGTCCCGAACACCACTCACCCGCCAGCAGATCCCACTCTCATCCCAGCAGCGCCACTGCTGAGATTGTGATGGGATGATGGGGGATCCAGGTATGGTGCAGAAAGGGCCTCATAGATAGATAGATAGATAGATAGATAGATAGATAGATAGATAGATAGATAGGCAGATAGATAGGCAGATAGATAGGCAGGCAGGCAGGCAGGCAGGCAAGCAGACAGACAGAGAGACAGACAGACAGACAGACAATCTGACAGTGGCTTCTGCACAGCCAGTGGGTGGGGACAGAGTCAAAAGCAAGTGAGTGCTCACCACTGCTTCTTCTCTGTTTCTGCAATCTTATCTCGGTCCCTCCTCTCTTTCTTCCTCCCCACCACGGGAAGTGGTGAAGGGACAGACTTATGTTCCCAGAGGTCTAAACCAATCACCCACATAGGGATTTTAGGGGATATTTTTCAGACAGTGGTCTTCCTTAGCCCTCCTAAGAGATATCAGACCACCTGTTTGGAAGCACTGTGTCCTACCCTTGAGCTCCGAGCCTTTCTCAATGCTCTTACTGTAGTTCTCACACAGAATAAACAAAAACCCTACCCAAAAAAAGAGAAATGGGGGAGGGTGCTAGTCAAAATATGCAAAACCTCAGTCTTTTTTACTGCTGGGATTTTTCTCCTCCCCATTCCATAACCTCACAATGCTGAAGCGCATCCAGTTCAACCAAGATGTCAATTCACCGTGTTATTTTGCATACAGCCCTCTCCCAGCTACAAGCTGCTTATACACAGATTGCACTGTATATTAAATTGCATTGCTTGTGGCAAAACACCAGTTTCTGTCCATTTTTTTTTGAAAAAGCAGATTTCTTCGTTTGAAATTCTATACTCAGAAGCAATTACTGAAATCATTTTTGTGTTTTACAAATCAATGCCTAATAACCAGTACATTGCGACGTGACACATAGCAGCGAGAAAACAGAGATCTGAATCTAATTTACTATGATAACTATTGTGCCAGACCAATAATCTTAATAGAAAACTTGCTCTCTTTTTTGACATTTCTAATTATGAAGATGCTATCATTCCTCGGAGACAAATCACAATTATTTCCTTGCTTTGTTGGAGCGTGTTTTCCCTCTTCCTGATCGACTCATATGCATAAACAAATAGCACTTAAAAGTAACAGTACATTCATTAATCTAGCATTAGAATGAATTCCCCATTAAAAATAGTTATCACACCACTTAACAGCTAATTAGTTCATCACAATCAACACTGTCAGAGTGAATACTAAACTGCTTTGCAAAGATCATCTGTTTATCTGATTTAGAAGGTATCTGTCTAGACAGAGCTTCAAAAAAAGTTACTTTCTCAGACTGCAAATCCCTCAACCCCTCTGGGGGATTCAGGGACTTGTAGTCCGCACTCCACTTTCCCAAGCTCTGCTCCTAACTTTGTGGGAACAGTTTGGCAGTGAGCAGCTCCCACTCAGCTAAAACGACACGGCAACTGTCCCTCTTGAAATACTGGTATCCCCAACATGCCACTGACTTGGGTGTTCTACACATGACAAAGCTGAAACGTCTCAGAACTTCTTTTCAAGAATTGCAGAATTGTCTCCAGTTCTATTGTACCATTTTGGGCATGGGGGTGAATGCCATTTTTATGATATGGTTACAAGCTTGATAGATGCCGTTCCCCCTCCCAGAGTGCCCCAGAAGGACACTGGGTAAAGACTGGCCAATACAAACAACAGCCATCTGTTGCTGCAAATAGGGCATTGGGAAGGAATGCAAATAGGAAAGGGAATGCTGTAGATGTAGCATACCTTGACTTCAGTAAAGCCTTTGACAAAGTTCCCCATGACATTCTTGCAAAGAAGCTAGTAAAATGTAGGTTGGACAGGGCTACTGTTAGGTGGTTTTGTAATTGGTTGACTGACTGAACCCAGAGGGTGCCGACCAATGGCTACTTTTCATCCTGGAGAGAGGTGACTAGTGGGGTGCCACAGGGTTCTGTTCTGGGTCCAGTGCTATTCAACATCTTCATCGACGACTTGGATGAAGGAGTGGAGGGCATGCTGATCAAATTTGCAGATGACACCAAATTGGGAGGGGTTGCTAACACACCAGAGGACAGGATCAAATTTCAAAATGACCTTGACAGATTGGAAAGCTGGGCCAAAGCCAACAAAATGAATTTCAACAGAGACAAATGTAAGGTCGTACACTTAGGCAGAAAAAATGGAATCCACGAATACAGGATGGGGGACGTGTGGCTGGATAGCAGTACGTGTGAAAGAGATCTAGGAATTTTGGTAGATCACAAGCTGAAAATGAGTCAACAGTGTGATGCGGCATCTAAGAAAGCCAACGCAATTCTTGGTTGCATCAATATGAGTATGGTGTCTAGATCAAGGGAGGTAATGGTACCCCTCTATTCTGCATTGGTTAGGCCTCATTTGGAATACTGTGTCCAGTTCTGGGCACCTCAATTCAAGAAGGATATTGACAAGCTGGAGCATGTCCAGAGGAGGGTGACCAAAATGGTGAACGGTCTGGAAGCCATGCTGCATGAGTAGCAGCTTAGGGAGCTGGGTATGTTTAGTTTGCAGAAGAGAAGGTTAAGAGGGGACATGATAGCCATGTTTAAATATTTGAAGGGATGTCATGTTGAGCAGGGAGCGGGGTTGTTTTATGCTGCTCCAGAGACTAGGACAAGGAGCAATGGATTCAAGCTGCAGGAAAGGAGATTCCACCTGAACCTCAGGAAGAATTTCCTCACAGTCAGAGCTATCTGTCAGTGGAATATGCTGCCTCGGAGTGTGGTAGAGTCTCCTTCTTTGGAGGTTTTTAAGCAGAGGCTGGATGGCCATCTGTTGGGAGTGCTTTGATGTGTGTTCCTGCATGGCAAGAGGTTGGACTGGATGGCCCCTGGAGTCTCTTCCAACTCTATGATTCTATGAAACACAGCTCACCTTCTGTTCTTTCCTCAGGGACAAGAACAGTTTATCTATCAAGCTGCTACAAATAGGGCATGGGGGGGAGCAAGGTGTGGCTCTCTGGGTGTTTCTAGACTGCAATTCTCATCATACCTCACTATTGGCTATGCTGGCTGGGGCTGATGGGAGGTTCAGAAATTGCCCCCTCCAGTCTTGAGATGGGGGAATGGATGAAAGAAGCTGCAATAGTAGCAATGCCAGTGTGCTAGGAAACTGTTAGAGAATACCCTCCCAAACATTATCTGCTCATAAATATGATGGAGTTTTTTGAAGATGATTTATGCATACCTCTGCACATGTGTGTGTCTCTGCAAGCATCTCATAAGGCCACAAATGCTTCATTTTTAATTTGCTCCTTTTTATTCATTTAAAAAATTTCTCTACAGACCTTCAGTATCACATGGCCATTGTACTTTCTGGCTGATTAGGCAGTGGTAGAAGAATGGACCAAGTTTGTTACACAGATTGGTAAATGCATCTTTGGAAGGAGCTAAGCCATCTAGACCTAAGGTGGTTGTTCATAAATGAATCCCTCTCTGGTTCCTGCTATTTTGAAAAATGTCTGACCAAGTTTTCAATTTGCCATTCTTGGTCAAGTGGCATTTCAGGATCAAGACATCTTTGAGGAAACGGATTATCTTTAGACCCTACTTTTCCAAGAGATCACTGTCTCCTTTGCAGCCTCTGGACCTCCTCCCAACTCAACTGATTTATTGAAATGTGCAGAATTGTTTTCCAGAACATCCATGTACCTTGTTTGGACAGGTTCAGTGGAAATGGGTAGTCCAGCATATAAGTGTGGCCTTGGGATACAAAACTGATCACCATTTCCTCCAAAGTTGTGTACTCCTGGACATACTGTGCCTTGAAACCAGAAAGTTCTGCAGGAGTTTTACCCCAAGATAGGGTGTCTTTCTTTGTGGTCCCAAGCTGTGCTGGCCAAAGACCTTACTTAAACTCTGAAAGAATTTTCTTTTCCTTTAGTGTCAAAGGCATAAACTGTGACAACTTTGCACAGACAGAAGTTCAGGCAGCCTGATTCAAATCTGCTTTCCTCTGCTTTGATCTCCCATAATCCATTTTTAGGTTCTAATCCTTCAAAGGACAAGTAACTATGGGCAGTTAACCACGGTCTCTAAAGCACTAGAGCTGAAATAAATTAACTGAAAAGGCAACAATATTGATGTAATATAACAAACCTCATAGATGTTACTCCCCCCCCCACAAAAAAAGGGTTTTATTGAGGTAAATGGCTCAAATTAGAGTTGGAGAGTAATCTTTATTGACCCATCCCTCATTTTGCTCTATTTCAGGAGTACTAATAGCCTGGACAATCAATAACATACCTCCTCCCCTTAGGCCAGTGAAACATTCATGGCACAATATCTTTACCAGCCTGCTACCAACAGCACGCCCAAATGCATGGCGAAAAAAGGAAATATATGAACATGACAATACTGGCCACTTCTGCACTAGACTGTTATAGCGCTATTATTCCACTTTCAACAGCCTACGGAATCCTGGGGTTTGCTGGTCCCTCTCTAAACTGCAAACCCCAGGATTCCATAGGATGTTGAAAGTGGAATAATAGCACTATAACAGTCTAGTGTGGCAACAGTCACTAACTTTTATGCTACCCTGTGCTGACTGGAGAAAGCAGGTATAAAAATACAATCAGTCAGCCGAGGGCAAGGGGAAGAAAACAAGCAAATTCAGGTACCCAGACTTGGGAGTTCCATAATGAACAAGTTGAACAGGTATTGAGGACAATTCAGAAAAGACAGAGATGCTCCTGGTTGGTTGAAAGGCAGAGCTGGGAATAGGGATTCAGCCTATGCTGGATGAGGTCACGCTCCCTATGAAAACTTGGGTTCACGGCTCAGGGTTACTCTTGGATTCAACCCTGGGCCTGAAGTCCCAGGTTTGGCAGTGACTAGGTGTGCACTAGAAAGCCAGGATGGTACAGCGGTTTGAGCAATGGACTACAACCCTGGAGATGATGGTTTGATTCCTCTCTTGGCCAAGGAAACCCATTGGGCATGTCACACACTCTCAGCCCCCAAAAATCCTGTGATAGGTTTCCCTTAGGGTTGCCATAAGTTGAAAACAACTTGAACAACACACAACAGCAGGAACGGATTTGTATTGTTAATGCTAGTGCGTTAGCTGCACCTATTCCTGGAGATGTCGGATCTGGCCACAGTAACACATGCCTCGGTTGCATCTTGTCTGGATTACTGTAACACATTCTACATAGAGCTACTTTTGTAAAGTGCTCAGGAATTTCAGTCGGCCCAAATAGTTGCAGCCAGAATGTTAACTGGGGTTGGCTACAGGGAATGTATAATCCCCCAGTACAACAGCTCCACTGGCAACTGGTCTGTTTCTGGGCAAAATTCAAAATGCTGGTCATGACCAATGAAGTCCTTCATTCATTCATTCATTCATTCATTCATTCATTCATTCATTCATTCAGTATTCACTGTCTGAGTGAATACTAAACTCCTTTGCAGCTTGAGTCCAGGCTATTTGAAGGACAATATCTCTCTACAATATCTCTACATCTGCTGGAGCTCTAAGATCTTCAGGAGAGGCCCTTCTCTCTGTTCCACAATTTTCTCAGGCTTGATGGTGGGAAACAGGAAGAGGACCTGCTTGGTAGCTGCTCCCAGGGTTTGGAACTCCCTTCAGAGGGAAGCTAGCATGGCTCCTCCTCGCTCTCTTTCTGCTCACAAGGGAAAACTTCGATATTCTGTGAGGCTTTTAGCAACTGATTGCAATTTTAATGGAGTGCTGTTTTGTTGATTTTTATTTTTTAAAATGAATTTTTAATGATTTTAATTCTACAGAGTGTTTAATCATTTTAAAACGCGTGCACGCATGTATGTACTGATGTTTTCTATGGGTTTTAATCTAGGTTGGTTTTAATCATTTGTAACTCACCTTGAGTTCCATGGTTGGGGAAAAGGCAGGATATAAATGAATAAAAAATAAAATAATAATAATAGAAGGATGAGCCTCTGGGTAGATAAATGAACTGCTCCTCTGACTTCATATGGTGAAGTGCAGAATTGTTCTCTGTGCCTGCATGCATTTGTGAAACAACAGTAACTGATGCCAAACTTGGAACTGTAAAAACGGAGCTCAGCTTTAGCGTTTTACCTTTTCTTACATTTATTATCCTGCCTTTTCCCTCACAGAGATCAAGGCTCTGTGCATGTCTGTAGTTTGCTGGTAGCTTCCCATCCAGGACTGGCCAAATTCAAATCTGCTTAGCCAAACGACACATCCTCAGACCTGGCATTCTCTGGACTCTTGCTGAAGACAGCAGAAGTTGGGTGCTGCTGCATCTAGATGCTGGTATATATCCAGTGGCAGTTTACTGCTGCTTCTCCTCAGACAGGATAACTATAGCTTGTGATGGAGTAGAGTAAGAGCGGGCAACTTGTGGCCTCCAGGTACTGATGGACTGCAAGCCCCATCAGCCCTAGTCAACATAGTCTACTGAGAGAGATAATAGAACCTTCAGTCCAAAAATGTAAATGTCCACACTTGGAGTAAAGCAGCTGCTTTCAGAGCCCTGGACAGAGACAGATCGGTAGCATGACTAGAGCAATATTTTTTATTATTGCAAATCATGGAACATAGTTTGAGGAGAGGTCACCTTTTTCTGTTGAGGGCTGCATTTCCTGAAGGGGTGCAGTAATTGACTGAGGCTGCTTGCTGGGCATGGGTGGGGTTGAAGTCAGACGGAGAGAGCCAAAATTGGGTGGGGCCTTCTTCCTCCCTTCTATCACATGGCTTTCTTCTTCATACCCCCTTTTCTCATGCTTTTCTGGCACTACTCCCTCCTTTCTGATGCCATTTTCCTCCTGCTCTCTTTTTGAACATCACATTCTCTCTCTTTTTCCAACATTCCTTTCTTTTTCTCTCACTCTTTCTGTCTTTCCTTCTCTCCTCCTCTAACTGGCATAGTGGGTTGCCAAGGAAGGGGCTTTTGGCCCAAAGTCTAAACTGACTGCTTGGAGAAGATTCTTGAAATTAGGCTTGGGATTGCATGAAATTAGCCACAGCATTTGGCACGTTCCTCGTCTAAGCACCCCTCCCCTTTCAGCATTGGTACAAAGTATGAGGACAGAAGTGTTTGTCTCTCTCTCTAATTGATTTTGTATGTGGTTTTCTTGGCACCTAACTTAGGTTCTCTTGGTACAGAATAAAGATTGCGGTTTTTTGTTTGGCCTTTGGCACTGTCTGTGCCATTGGCTAACATGGGCTCAGTGCAGAAGGAAGGGTTGAGTCATTTAATCTTGGACAAAGCACCAGTACAGATGTTATAGAAACAGAGTACTTCATCAATTAGCTTAATGTTGGCTGCCGCACTGGAGAGGTTGAGAGAGAAGTCTAGTCTAGCCATCATTTTGAGGGTATCTACACTATACGTGTATATTAGTCTGATACCACTTTAACTGCCATGGCTCCACTGTTTAGAATCTCTGGGTTTTGCTGGGGTACTTAAAATTCGCTACTAAAGAACTTTACAATACCTTGTCAAATACTATACACTATTGTAACACTGTAGCATAAATATGCTGTTGGGTTTCTGTCCTTCAAGAACTGTCCCTCAGAAAGCTACAAGACTAACCTCCATAAGTGATCCATGAAGTTTGGTATTGGCTACACTGGCCAGATCTTTCCTAACCCTACCCAGAGATACTGTGGATCAATTCTGGAAAATTTTGGATGCAAATGATGTATTCTGCCTTGACATCTCCACATGGTTGCTGTGTGATTTCATTATTACAGAAGAGCCAATCCTGAATGTTACCCCCCAAATGTGGGTGACTCAGGGGTCCACCAGTGATGCCAGTATCTCCATGAAACAGTGGGGAATTATCAGCTCAAATTAGGAGGTCTGTGAGAGGAGGGTATCCTTACAAGATCTTTTACACCTATGTTTATCAGTACTTCTGCAGGGAAGAACCAGCTGGAGATCGAAAAAGTAAGCTTAATGTGTTTTATTGGGGGAATTAATAACACACACAAGATTCAAACAGTCATGCTCTCACACAAGGCTTACTGAAGGAAAAAGAGAGGCAAGTTTTGGATGGTGTGATTTCAGGGCAAAGTGGGTGATATTTACCAATCAAGAAGAGCAGTGAAGAAAGCAGTGTGGCTTAAACAAAGTCTAAGTCTAAGGACAGTTACACAAACAGGAATTGGAGCAGCAGAGTGGTGACCGGCAATTGGTGTACTGTGAATTGACTGGCTAAAACCTGGGGTTTAAATACTCTGTTTCTGTCTGAAGGGCACGGGTGTTAATGGCTCTCCAGAGTTTGCAGAGTGGACAGTGAAGTCTGGAATGGGCTAATGGTATTTCGCATTAGGTGACAAAGGGCTAATGGTTGTCCTGATAGCTCGGTACTTGTCGGACAGATGTCAGCACAAAAGGGAAGCTTGCTTGGTCAGAGGGAAAGGAGTGAAGACAATTAGTCATCCTGTGGGAATCTTCCGGACACCACTGTCTAATAGGTTGAGTTGTTAAGGCTAACTGCAAGCCTATTATCACTGGAGTTTCCTGGTGATTTTCTGACTATGATCTGGCTCTGCCTGGAGGTCTCTTCTGACTTAATTCGCAATGCACGTGTTTGGCCAGCCTTTTCCTCTTATTTGGCACGGCCATTCAGCCATAGCAGGGTATATTTTATATTTATGCCAATTAATATACTTTGCCAATTAAATCGTATTTTGCCAATCAAATCATATCAAAGTGTGGAGGTTTACAGTCTGTGTGTACAGAAAGTTTTCCTGGTAGTTTCCCATTTGGAATTTTATTAGGACAGGCTGAGGGGACTGCCTCAGGTACAATACGCTGCGGGACGGAAGCGACTTTTTAGGAGGAGCAAAGAGTATGCAATGCATCTTGATTAGTGGTAGCTAGGTGCTCCACATCAGTGATGCTGTGAAGATGCTCTGAGTTTTCATCCAAATTTTAAATGAGCTAACCAATATGCTGAACCTATTAACATATTTCTATCCTGGTGGGGAAAAGTAGGATTCACCAGAGGTGCCACCTTGTGTTCTCCCCACTCCTTGGCCTCAGGGGTGGAGGAGACCAAGGCGTTGGCCTCAACTAAAGCCTCTGCAGAAGGACACAGGAGCCAAGAGGCAAATGAAAAGTTATTGAAGGAGAAGACCTGGGAGGCAAAAGCTGTGGGTCAGAAGGGCTGATGTTTGGATTGGAGGCACAAGGGAACAAAGGGCTGTCATCCAGGACTTGTGAAAGAGCTTGTCCAAGGCTCTTCCTGGCTACCAGAGGTGGGAGGAGACACCCAGGAAAGTAGAATTACTCGAGTGAAGACTGGAGAGGGCTCCTGTCCCCTCCAGGGCTGCAAAAAAGCCACCTGGTTGTCTGAAATACAACCCACTCAAATTATCTTCTCCATGTAATCATCAAAGGGACAGAACTGCCCCCCACCTTTCAGTCTTGCAAATCTACCTGAGGAGAGCCTTAGCAGAGAGAGGCTTAGGGCCCTGCCACACTACACTGTTACAGTGCTATTATTCCACTTTAAGTACCATAGAACATCGCATGGAATCCTAGGATTTGCAGTGTGTGTGTGTGGGGCATTTAGAATTCTCATCCAGAGAGCTCTTGGGCCTCACTAAATCACCAACCCCAGAATTCCACTGAACATTGCCATGGCTTTTAAAGTGGAAAATGTTGCTGAAACAGTCTAGTGTTATAGGGCCCTTATAGAGAGAAAAATAAAGCCAAGCAGGTTGTCAAGGGAAAGAAAAGTCAAGGGTGGGTGACAGGAAGTCCCCTTTCTCATCTTCTCAGGTTCCTTCTTTTCTTTGATTTAATTGTGCTTTGCTGCCTCCCAGAGACTCTAAGGCTGCAATCCAACACCTCCCTCACGGTGGCATAAATATCTGCACACAGAGAGCGCTATGCAAACTCCAGGCAGAATAGCAACATTGCACAACACAGCTCAGGGACTAGGTTCCATTGCTCAGTAGTGCCACAGGAGTGGTTCCACAGCCGTGGGATTCTGACTGATGTGTTGTACTGTGGTTTGCCTCTCAAAAAGCACAAAGTAAGACAGTAAACAAAGGTCAAAATGTTTAAAAGCACCATCTGTTGCATTATTTTAAAATATCAGCTTAATGGAAATCTTAGCTCTTCTATCATTGTATTTATTTCTTCTTGCACCTTCTCCCTCATCACACCCCTGGCAAAACCGTTGATCTATTTATTTCCATTTCTTGAAGTAGCCATCTAGGCACAATTTTAATTGCTGAGAAATTCCATTATATTGAACCATCCTGCTTGAACTGTTTGTGCCAATTACACTTATAATCTTTTGTTGGCCTTGTTATTAATAATGTATTACCTATTTTAATGTTGATTAGTTTTTGTAATTCAAAAAAGGAAAAAAAATGAGGTACCCACACTACCACGGATATCAACTGAGTGATACCACAAATAAATTTAACGTCAAAGCAGCGGGAGAAGAGTGGAAACAGGACCAATTTACTTTGGGTATATTACTTGTCAGATGGAGAAATGAAATATAATTTATGGTGTGACATTTCCAACAGCAAATACATTCTAGCATAAGCAATTAACACTGGTGCTTTTGGCAGGTTTTAGAAGATTACTCATAGGGTGTGTGCGCGTGTATGACAGAGAGTTACAATAACAAATGAATACCCAAAAAAGGGGGAAAAAAAGGAAAAGCAAAACACACTTGCACACATTTCTACCTTGGCTAATATGCAGCAAATCTCTACAGCTCAAGACTTGTGATAAAAATGTTTTTGCTGGATATTAACCCTACACAGACTAGGTGAGAGTCTACTGCTATTTAAAGGAAAAGAGCTGGTGTGGTGTAGTGTTGGACTATGACTCTGGAGACCAGATTCGATTCCCTGCTTAGCCATGGAAACCCACTGTTTGACCTTGGGTGCCTCATACACTCTCAGCCCTAGAAAACGCCATGATAGGCTCACCTTAGGGTCATGATAAATTGGAAATGACTTGAAGGCACACAACAACAACTATTACTTCTACTATGGGAGGAAAAGTTACCAGAGGTGATGTTCCAGCCACATCCAGCTGCTTGCAGTCATTCACAGCAGAAAATTTGGATGGAGGACTTGCAACTATCTCATACTAGATCAGCCTATCTGTCTGTGTGGTGGGTCCAGTTTTATCTGCTTACCTGGGACATTCTGTGTGTGCTCCACTCCTGAGCTATGACCATTCACTTGCTATGGTACTCATCTTTGGATTTAACATCTAAAAGCAGAGATGGGTAGTGATCATCCACTGTGGAGGCCACATATTTGAGATCAGGGTGGATTTCAGTTCTCACCATTTCTCAGAATTAGCTATCCCTGTTCCAGAATGAAGGATGCAAAGTTTTAATTAAATATTTCCTGTCAGACAAACCAAAGAGGGAGACAAACAAGTGAACAGCCTCAGAAAATGTTCACCTTTAGACAGATCTTGCGTCTGTCATGCAGTTCCAAGCGGGAATATCACTTCTGGGGAAAGGGTTAAGCTCCCTATTTCTACCCACGCCATCGTTCCCCTCCTCCATTGCTGGGTTAAACACAGAATTCCATTCAGAACTGCCCCTACATTCTTACATCACACCTAAATAAGACCCTAATGAAACCCTCTTTGCTCTGGCGACATCTCCCTAAAAGCATCCCAGAAATGCAAAAACCTTCCAGGGAAGAGGCTTCTGATATCTTTAGGCAGCTTATTGCATATCCACAATGTTCTGATAGCTAAGCAGGGTTTCCTAATGATTACATGACTGAAAAGCTGCCTGGGTTGTGCCCGATAACAGGCGACAATCCCACACACCTGGAATAAAGCTAAGCAAAAAGTGGGGCTCAGCAGCAAGGCAAGTCTTGCCGGGAAAGCTGCAAAGCCAGCGCTGTGTGTTTGCCATTGCCATGAAATGTGGTCCAGCGTCATGTCAGAAAGCAAGATGCTTCAGTAGCAGATGGGAGCTGCCCTTGTATGCAGCTCGCCTGACTGCAGTCTGTTCTATAGCGGTTCTTGATCAACAGGATTAGTGAAGATGATACAAAAAAAGAACAGATGTGCATACAGACACACACACACACACACACACGCTCAAATAATCCTCTAAACATTGCATAGTTGATATATCTTTAATGTGATCCTGCTAATCCAATTAAGGTTCATAGGAAATCATATCTCAAATGCCATGCTTCAATGTGATTTGCTCTGCACCAAATAACCACTCATTAATATGACATATTTTCAACAGTGTTTTCCTGCCTTTCTGAACTGGTGCTGCCTGAGAGCTGAAACGAAATGATCACTCACGTCAAATTAACTGTATTGATTCTATCACTGACTGTTTTTATGGCAAGTGCGTTCAAAAGAACAAACCCATCATGGTAAAGGTTAACCAAATTAGATTGCTTAAAAAAAAAACAATTTACAAGTATTTAGTGAAACCATAATAACCAGCATGCAGTCCCATAGGAACATACGGACCTTTTACAGCAGGCAGATTTCAGTGCTACTGTGAACCTGATGTGTGTTCCTTTTAATTACACATGTGCCTGCTGAGGACATATGATGGAGCTTAGCAAAGCTAATTTGCTATCAGCATGAGAGCAGGAATAAATTTTAAATATTACACCCTAGTTGGTTTTCTGGACTATCATTTATCCTCAGAGATGGGGCAAAATGGAGAAGCATGCAAGTCCCTTGGTGTGCCAAAGAAAAGGGGACGCAATACGAAACATAACCAGAACCAGTGACTGTTCTAAACATTCTATCACACATGGAAACCGACTGGACTGGCAAAGGACTTCACCACTGGCAATGGCATAGGGGTCCTTGCTATACCAGAAGGCAACAAGCCAGTTCAGGAGGCAAAGAATCAACTGCAGCAACAGAGGGGACAGGTTAGGGAGTTCAGTAGGAACAGTTAGTTCATTATACCTAATGACAGCGGGTGGGGAGCTCAGAGTACATTACAGCACTAAATGGAAGTAGCTGGAACCCAATTTCTCCCCACTTATCCAAACGGTAAGAAGTTTGGCTTCCTTTTCTTTATTTATTTAATAGTTAGGCCATTTCTGCACTACACTGTTACAGTGCTATTATTCCACTTTCAACCTCCTATGGAATCCTGGAGTTTGCAGTTTAGGGAAAGGCATTTAGAATTCTCAGCCAGAGAACTCTTTGTCCTCAGTAAACTACAAACCCCAGAATTCCACAGGATGTTGAAAGTGGAATAATAGCACTATAACAGTATAGTATTTAACACCTTTATTTTTTCATTTGTTTCAATGACTTTAAGAATCTGCATACAGCTCTTTTTTTCCCCATTTGCTCCTCCCAATTGATCTTTGAGACAGCATTTCTGCTCAGCAAGAGAAACTGGCCTCCAGGGTCACCTGATGAGTTTCATAGCTCAGGGAGGGACCCGAACCTGAATCTCCCATGTCGCAATCCTGGGGCGGGAGTCCTTTCACATTTCACAGATATAATGTTATGATTCCACTTTAAATGTCATAGCTTTATCCTATAGAATCCTGGGATCTGGAGTTTACAGAGAGGGATTTTCAATGCTTGGCCAGAGAGCTCTAGTGCTTCAAGTACAAACCCCAAGATTTCACAGGATTCCCTCCTGAGGATCTGATGAATAAAGAGCTGAGAGATGCAGAGTTCCTTTTGGTCTCTCTCCATCACCAAGGGTTGAGTTTACTGGCTTTATTGAAAAGGGATTCCCTGATCCCCCTCCCTTCCTCTCCCTCAGCCCAAGATGTTTTGCTGCCTGAGGCAAAGAACATTCTTCCCATCCCATGGACAAAAGCCAACTGAATTGGCAGACAAGTCTTAGTTCAGGTAATGTGGGATCTTGCCTTCCACCACATGTGAAGACAGCAAGCTGGTTAAGGCAACAGAGACACAGCCTGGACAGGTCAGTGCCAAAGCTAATTTGTTCCTGTGATGTCTTCTGGAAATTAATTCTTTCTTTCGTTGCATTAATCATTAATAATTCACCAGTAACAAGTTAATTTTAAATTAACAACAACAACAACAACAACAAAACAATAAAAAACCAACTGTCTTTTTTTAATCAGTTGTAAGCCTCTTTGAATTCCAAACTGGGAAATACTCAGGATATAAGAAAATAAAATAAAATAAGGTTACTAAAAGGACCAAAAATGCCTCCATTAATGAATTAAATAACATACAGTATTAATCTCTACCAGCCTTTTAATGTTGTCACTTAACCATTTCAATAACAATGATTAATATCATTGTTGATCTAAAAAACACACACAGACTGAGGTAATGAATTCCTTTTAACAACTTGTTTCCAAACTCTGCTCCAAACACACAAGCCACAAAGCACACAATTTTCTCCTTCAACAGCTTGCTGCTGCTTCCCATCATCTGCCGTCTCAGGCAACTGTCCCACTCTGTCTAACGGTAGAGCCAGATCAGCTCTTGTGCCTTGGAGGTCTCCTCCTGCCCCCTCCTTGCAGACTGTTTCTCGGGGCTTATTATTTAAACTTGCTTGTCAAGGAGTCTGTAAGAATCTTGTTGATGCACACTGCACACATGCAACAGTGTGTTATGTTGTGTGGTCGCACATGGAGGGAGGTGATGTTATTGTTGGCTGGAACAGGAGGAGAAGGGAACCGGCTCCAAGCAGTCAATTTCTCCAAAGAATGGCTTCCCAGGGTGGAGGGTGTTCCAAAACAAAATGTTCCAGTCAGTGGCAGCTTTCATGTCAGTGAGGAGGTGACTCTACTCTGGGTTTTAGCGTGAACTTTAAAAGACAGAAAAGGAGATTATACGTGCTGAACCTATTTGGGGAGATGGTATTCAGCACCCTGAATATCTCCTTTGAAGTTCACACTGAAACCCCAAGCAGATTCATCGATGCCACCAGCTGGCACCAGTTTTGGAAAGGATTATCTAAACCAGTGGTTCCCAAACTTTGGTCATCCAGATGTTTTAGACTTCTACGCCCAGAATTCCTGACTGTTGGCCAAGTCAGCTAGGGCTTCTGGGAATTCCAGAACACAGTACAGAACACCTGAAAGACCAGACAGGTGGGCATTGCAGTGGGACCCATAACCATGGTTTTCACTAGAAGTGCCAACAAGCACTGGAGCTATCATCCAGCAGGTGCCTAATCTCATCACAGTACCATGGTGCTGGTGCTCTAGTAAAGCTGGTGGCCAAACGAACAACTTTCCTCCCCTGGGGCATGTTTACAATCTGATCAGCCTTTGCATCTATGAACCAGAGACCCATCTTAAGGCTCTGCTTTTCCAGAGGTCCTGGAGTTCAGACGACAGTCCACAAGAAGCCTGGAGGATGAATTCCTAATAGATACATAAGCAGCCATTTGAGGCAGATCCGGCATTGCCTAGTGCCTCAAGTAGTATTTTTTCTGTCTTTCTTCTCAGGCTGAAGAAGTACCTTAGTAGCCGACTGCCAAGTCTTCCCAATAGGAGTCTTAAGTAACAGTTACATTGTTTTAGAGCTTATTAAGAATTGTAGTCATGTGCTTCCATGATCACAGCAATAAACAACTCTAGAAGGGCATTCAAGACGCCAAAATAATTGCTGTTGCAAGCTTAACTTCCAGATATGTTAAAATGTTGGTGGAGTATTTAGTATAGTATTCATACGGATTTCATTCAGTTTAATTGGAAGAAACACATTTTATGTTCTCTTCTGGATAATTAAAAGAAAAAGGAGCATTTTATTTTCTGTTTTAAGCAACTATGTCTGATACAGTACAGGACTAAGCATTGCTGGAATATAAATTGAAATGATTTAAATTTATTTCATGACATGAAATCATTTGTATATGAACTTCTGATTTTCAAGAGATGCTGTTCATTAATTACTGAGCTAGTTCAATAACAAATTTAACAGTGTACTATAATATTTCAGTTTCTAGTTATGAATACAGATGGAACTGTCTTTTTCTTTTAAAATTATCTAACATACACATTGCTGTGGGATTTTTTTTTGTTTGCAACAGCCTTCCCCAGCTTGATGCCCTCCACATGCGTAAGATTACAACCTCAAGTAATCCCCATGTTGCCGCTGTTTCTAGCCCGAGCTTCTGGGATATTAAGATATCATTTGATATCAATAATTTGGCCTTCTTTACCCATTCCTCTCAGTGTGCTTGCGAGGCCCCGGGACAAGCACGCACACAGGCGCGGCCGACCATAGCCGAACCATTCACATCCCAATCCAGGTAGGTCAGTCATTGCCGAATGCAGCTTTAGGAGACCTCAAGGCAAGTACCGCATTGTGTATGCACGCCACTTACAAAAGATTCCCTGCCCTGCGCAGGCAGCTTGATGAGAGGACTATACAACTCTCAAGCACTCCGCGTTTGCATACTGGCCACTCTATTGACAACTCTGGTCATAATTCAATCATCTAAAGTACTGATCTTTCGGAGGCTTTGTTTCCAGCCCAAAGCTCACTGTTATCCCCAAGAATGGACTAGCCTGCGGCCACAATTTTCCCTATAAGAACCCCTGACTTTGAGCACCTCGTCGGATCGCTCATGACTTGCCTCCCGACTTGCTGCCTCTCCGTCTGATGAGCCTCCCCTCAGCCCCACGTGCTGAGAACCTATGTTCCCCAGCTTCTTTGCTACTACCGGGCTTCAGGACAGGTGTAGTATTTCCCATACCAAACCTCCTCTCAAAAGCCCTCTATCCAACTCACACCTTTTATTTCTGTAGTTCGTGTGAGCGTGTTGCATACACGTGTTTGACCGTATCTCAATAAAACATTCATTATTATTAACTTCAGCCTTATCATTGACTCGGCCTGACCCTGTAGACATTGGGTTCAAGATCTCGCTACGTTGCCCGGCCTCTCGCATTGCTAACTAGTGCTATTTGCTAATTCCCTCCCCATTGTTTGAGCACATTAAGGTGTCTCTCCCGGGACCCCCAGAAATCAGGGTAACACCCAGTAAGCACTGGCTATCTTGGATGAAGGTAATGAGAGCTGAAATTTGTTGGGAGTTAGAGCTTCCCAGGGTATTAGCCCTTTGGCGGAAATTTTGTGCAAGCTAAAACCTCTGTGTGGCTTCCCTGAATTGAGACTGACTGAGAAAGCAAAACAAGGCAGGCAGTTTCAGGTTACAAATCTATGAAAGGCTTACTAATGAATTTTGCAATCACATATGCACTGGAGAGCCTAGATCTTAATTAGCTAACAAAAAAAATATTAGGTAAGATAGTAGCTTCATTCTTAACTCACCATCTTCTTGGACAGAGGAAGTAGAAACAAAAAGAGCAAAGAGAGAGAGGGCTGAGAAGTGTGGTCTTTTATGTAAGCCCAATAACCTCAGGGTCTATCCTGGGTCACATGGCCTGGTCACCCAGATACCATAGCCACACATTTAAATAGGACAAAGAGCAAGAGTGCACCTTTAGGTGAGAAGGCAGAAGGCTTTGACATGTAAAGGAAAAAAGAAACTCTATGCTAGCTGAGCCCCACTTGCCCTAGAACAAGGGGAGGGGAGAGAATGCCGGAATTTTCCTACAATCCCCACACATCTGGACGATGCTAAGTAAGAGTGATATGGTGCTGGGATGAGGGAGGATTGGTTTATATGGTACTACCGTATATACTTAGGGTTGCCCGAGATGTTATTTTCTCATAGGTAATGCTTATTAGAAAGATCTGAGATCCTGTGTCTGTAATTCCCCAAACTGTCTTGTCCAGTACCTGTAACTTTCCCCCATATTCCCCAATCCATTATGTTATATTATTAACATACATTATGTTATTAACATACAGAGGTTGGGTTCCTGAGGGAAATACACTGCCCTCTTCCTTTCTGCTAGGCCTCATCTCCATAGTTACTGGCCGGCCTATTCAAGGCAGACACAGTTGACTGCTTTTCCCCATATTCCCCTATCCAATTTGTATTCAGAGTTATTAACGTACAGAAGTTGGGTTCCTGAGGGAATACATTGCCCTCCTCCTTGCTGTTAGGCCTTGTATCCACAGCAACCAGCTAGGCCTAAGAGGTCTCCAGCTGAGAATTCTAAAGGTCCCTCCCTAAACTGCAAACCCCAAGATTCCACACAATCTTCACAGGCAGCCAGTCACATGAGGTCTTCTCACCTGACAGCCAATCGTATCGTATGAGATCTTTGCCTCCCTGACACAGAGAAACAAACAGACAAACTTTGACTTTTATATACTAGATAAGACTACTGTACATTTAAATACCCTTGTGTCATCACTTTTTACCTGATGGAATGTAGCATATTAGGAGGGAGAGCAGTCTACTTGTTTCCCTGATGTGCTAGATATCTACACTTATGTGTTCCAAAGAAAGGAATCCTTCCTCGCAGTGCTACGATCAGTAGCAAAAAAGGATCAATAGTGTCTATAGCAGTCCAAGCAAAACGGAGCACAAATTTCAGTTAACCGAGCAACAAATACACCAAGCAATCTTGTCACACCTTTGAGACAAACTGAGAGAAGGAAGTTTTCAAGAACAGGCAAAACATTCAAGAGATACATTTCTCCTCTCAGTATAAAAAGGAAGAAAAGAAACCTTCTTTACTACTACAGGACTCTGTGACCCTCAACATGAGCACTGTGAACCCAGACAACACAAACGTCTTTCTCTCAGTCAGTCTCAAAAGTGTGACAAGGTCCTTTTGTGTACTGAACCAGACTAACACAGCTACTTCTCTGAGACTGAGGAACATATAATGGAAAACGTGAAATGCCTCAAATTTCAACTGGAGGATTTAAGCCCAGGCACTTTAGGGCTTGCTGGCCTTATGTCTGCTGTGCTACAGCACCCTTCGTTGTGGCCAGAGAAGGTAGTCAGAGAATCACAGAACTGAAGCACTGCAAAGGATTCTAATGGCCGTCTAGTCTTGCTCTTGCTAATGAAGAAATCCACAGCCAAAATATCCTTGACAGATGATTACCCAACCCCACCTCTGTTTAAAAACTACCACCCACTGAAGCACTCTCTTCCACTGTCAAAACACCTCTTACTTACTAGAAGTCCTTGCTAATGTTAAGTCAAAGGGCTTTTCCACACTACGTTGTTACAGTGCTACTATTCCATTTCAAACATCCTATGGAATCCTGGGGTTTGCAGTTTAGGGAGCGGCATTTAGAATTCTCAGCCTCAGGAAACTACAATCCCCAAAATTCCACGGGATGCTGAAAGTGGAATAGCAGCACTATAACAGTGTAGTGCGGAAAGGACCAAAATCTCTGGGTTTGAGTTTTATGCTCTGAAGTAGCATAAAACAACTTTGGTCCCCTTTCTATTTGACATCCCTTCAAATATTTGAATATATTATTCCTCATTTTCTTGTCTCCAGACAAAACCTACCCAGCTTTCTCAACTGCTCCTCACTGGTCCTGGTTACCTGACATTGTCACATCTTGGCTGCCCTCTTCTACCTTGTCAATATCCTTCCTGAACTGTGATGTCTAGAACTAGACACTGTCTAAACAAGGCACAAAAAGTGGTACCATTACTTTCCTTGATCTGGACTCTATACTTCAGTTAAAGCAGCCTAGAACTGGACTGGATTCTTTGGCTGCCGCATGATATTACTGGCTCATGTTTAGCTTGACTCATGTACTGCAATTCATTAGCCAGACCAGATCCAATCAAGTAAGGAACCACAAAGGGCCTGGCAACCAGTACATACCAGTTGTTCCCGGTTTGTCTCCAATCTCTTATGTCTGAGCTGTTAAGGAGTGGAGGTGCTACTTGCCTTGACTGCCCATTCTTTGACCACAATAATTTTTTCCTTCCAAAATCAATACTAATGTGGGTGGCCAATGATGAAGGGATATGGCTATGTGTACATAATCTTATAGGACATCACACACATGAAATTATAGGGAATAAGTTGGCTAGTAAGTATGGAATAAGCTTGAAATAGCTAGTAAGTATGGAATAGGCTTGAAATAGCTGCATGGGATATTTAAATGAAAGCGAGCCAGTGCAGAGCACTGGACTACAACTTTGGTGACCAGGTTTGATTCTCCCTTGGCCACAGAAACCGATTGAGTGACCTTGGGCACATCACACACTCTCAGCCCCAGAAAACCCCATGATAAGTTTGCTTTAGGGTTGCCAGAAGCTGGAAATGACTTGAAGGCAGACAACCAACAACACAGTTTAAATGAAAGGCAGTCATACTGCCACAATTTTCAAGGTTCTTGTTACTGGAGCCCTTACAGCTTGTTACCTGTCAAAAACCAATTTCTTCTACCAATATTTGCTTGCTAGACAAACCCTTGCCTTCCTTTTGGCATTTAGCATGTTCGCTCCAAATTGTTTTCAGAGCAGTAACTGTTTTCCCAACAGCAGCCAAGCTCTTGTCATGTCTGGTGTGCTCCATGCCACTGGAACGGGACAGCTAATCCACAATTACATGGACTATGCTATTGGTGTAACATAAGGTTTGTATGGACATAATGTGTTACAAGCAACCAAATGGTCAAGGTTGAACATTGTTTATGAGTATTTACCCAGACTGGCCAGGTAAGGCTTTGTTCACTTAGAAGTGATAGCAATCAACAAGTGGTTTACTATGTATGGGCTTTAGATTACCAGGGTTAGGGCTGCAGTTAACATTGGGTGGCATATCAAAAGAAAGGGCCTAGGAACTCAACCTAGTGAACAGGGATCAAAGAGACTGGAGGAGGAAAAGAATGGCCTAAAGGTACCTGCACAATGTCAAGTGAGATACTCAAGAGAAACTGAAATAAAGATGACACAGGAGAGGTGGAAATGTTTTGGGTCAAAATATGTGAAGTTAGTGCCTTGAGAAAAGCTAGGAATTTGGAAGAGGCGTAAACCTGGAGAATGTGCCAATGGGCATTGTGTGTGAGTAAAGTGTGTACCTCTATATACCCCAGTGTGTGTGGAAAATGGTTTACTCCAGCAACCGTTGTAAACTAAGCATCCTGTGACTCATTAAATGCAATGGAAAATACCTATGGGTTTTCTTGAGAGTAACAGGGTAGCAAAACACAACACTGAGGGGACATACGCAACGTTGAAAACTACCTCCAAGGCCTTTTTCTGAGGGTGATGTCCACTCATTTTTTTTTGTCACCTATGAAAATCATTCTGTTATGGGTGCCTGATTTGAATAAGTAAAAACGGGCAACCCCTCTTTGAAAAGCTTTTCTGGATGGTCACCAACTCTTTTGAAGAGCCTGAGAAACTTTTGAGGAACTTGAGAAAGTACAAGAGTCCTTTGAGAATGGTTGGGTTGGGAAAGACAGCGATCATGAGTAAGTGAGCAATTGATCCAAGATCACTTTCACTGCTGAATGGGGATTTCAACTTTACCCCTCCTGGCCTTTGAACTACTACAACACTCTGGTCACTGGGCTTCATTTCCACAGGACTGCTTGCAACCTAGCACTTTCAGGCCATCTTCAGGCCAGTGCCCCCAGCCAAGATCCCACTGTCTCTAGACAATGTCTTTTAGACATAAATGGTTGGACTATGACCCTGAAGAACAGGGTTTGATTTTCCACTTGGCCATGGAAACTCACTGGATGACCTTGGGCATATCATACATTCTTAGCTCAGAAAACTCTGTGACAGGCTTGCCTTAGGATCACCATAAGTTGGAAACGACTTGAAGGCACACAACGACAATTGTAATCTAGTGTTTCATGGCCAGTCTTGTGGCAACTTAACTCCAGTTGGAAAGGTAACATATACTGCTATATAGCCAAATATGCAAGTAGCAGTTCTTCATATCCAGCCCCAATAATCCATGTTCTAGCACCACATAAACTTTTTTTTTTTTTGCAGACTATAGTGGGGAAACCTTTTGTCCTTCAGTTGTTTTGGACTAAAACCCCCATAATCCCTTACTACCGGTCCTGCTTGCTGGGCCTCCTGGGTCTTAGAAGGCCACTACAACACCCAAGATACCCAAGCCCTCTTCTCCCCAAAAGATGTTCAGGTCTTTCTACTTCTGGAACTGTGCTAGCATTTCCTACTTCAACTTCCAACTCGTGAAAAGTCACATCCTCAGTCCCAATGTTTGGTCAACCAAATTCCTTCTAAGGCAATTTGATCCTTCCTTATTTTGGGCCAGAGACCCTGGAAATTGGTTGGTAGTCTCCAGTGATTCCTCTAAAACTTATTTTTGAGTTGGCTTTCAGAAGTGGGCACTTTAAAATCTACAAGCATTTAACAAGCAGCAGGTTGCAAGCCAGAATGGCATGTCTAGTGAATTAGCTTCCTTGGGTGCTGTGCTGGGAGAAAGTTAAGGCATTAATTAATTAATTATAGAACTGGCCAGATTGATTAAATGCATTTTAGGTGCTCCTGATTAACTAGGTAGATTTTTTAAAAAGCTATTGCATTTTCAATACAAATAAAACTGCAACCGAGAAAAGCCAGCCTGCATGCTAGACAATAAGAGCTCTCTTTTATGGTAATACCTTTTGACAAACACAGGAATCTTCAAAATGAAAAATAAAAAAGAAAGAGAAAAAGACTAGAAAGAAAATAACATATTTTGGGGTAGCTGTGTTGGCCATGCAGCAAAAGGCAGCAAAATCCAAAATGCACAAAGCAATGATACATTTAGCAGGTCAACTCTTGAGCCTAAAAATAAAGCATGCAAACTTGCAAAGCTGCACTGGTTTCTCCATCAAGTTAAGATATTAAAAATCATACAAGAGGAGAAAGGTGACAATGTTAGAGTCACAGTCCTATATGTTGTCTGAGATGTTCCTCTGTTGTCAGTTAGGATTATACTGAGGGATCTCGATGCAAGCAGAGGCCATCCCCCTTTTTGGCCATGTGATGACTTTGTTGCAGGTAGAAAACCTCAAAGAGTTAAGTGTATTCTATCATCATCATTCTTCTCCACCTTTGTGATTTTTAACATTTTGGCCTGATGAAGAAGCCAGTGAAGCTTCAAAAGCTTGCATGATGAATTTTATGCTTTGGTGTGGGCCCAAAGAAAATAAGATTTCCTTTTCTCATACTTAGAACTTCCATTCTCCTCTCTCCTTAAACACAAATTTAAGCAATGAAACTGAACAATTAAAATGGATCTATTAAATTTACTAAGACAGGGCTGGAGAGTGACCAGACTTTCACAAGTTATGGGACTCTAATTCCGATTAGGCTCTGCCAGTCTGGCCAATGGTGAAGGATGACAGAGGTGGCTGTTTATCAATATCTGAGGTGGAATGGCATGGGTTTCCCATCCAGGCCTCTCTCATCAGGCAACAGATCTACTGTAAACTGTCCTAAATAGCAATGTCTACATTTGCCCTCATTTGACCAACTTACCTTCTAGTGGACAGAAACGAGTCACTTGCTCTGGCATAAGCTTCGCTTGCTTATGCTCACAGTATGTCTCTGCAATCTCTTGCCGACACTGCTTGGATTTGGCTCTGGACAGAGCAGATAGTGCTTCCTTGCCTGAGATCTCACATTTGGGTGTTTGTTCGTATCCAAGCTCAGGGGAGCCATTTCCACCCTTCTTCCAATGATGCTGCCGGGCAGGTCGGTGGCTATCCTTCCAGTGGCTGCCGTGGTTGTCGTTCTTTGAGTTGCCATCCTGCAGCGCCTCATTGGAATTCTTCCCAAGGAGTGAGTTCTCTTTCACCTTTTCCTCCTGCTCCAGTTTTCTTCTCAAGTGCTCCTTCTGCTTGCTCATGGGTTTCTTCACCAGTTCCGGCTGGTGTTTTTGCTTCTGTGTCCTGGGAGCAAAGTTGCTATTATCAATGTTTTCAAAGTCCTTGGGAACAGAGTTTTCATTATTGCTATCGGTTCGCATTTTCTCCTTTGGCCGGTGAGAAAAGTAGCCATCCTGCAGAAAGAGGACAGGAAAGTTGTTACAATAATGGATTCCTATCATCTCGAGATGTGGCAACAACCACTGCTTCAGGTGGCTTTACAGGAAATGCAAGAAAATATAATACATGGAGTCAGACCAAAGGTCCATCTTAGTGCTAGCTACACCCTAAACTTAATGGAAGCAGATCTCCAGAGGTTCCAACAAGACAGATGATGTTTTAACTAGGTCAGCCTTTAAAGTTGGGACAAAACTGGAAAATATCTGGAAGGTGAAATAGCTGAAGTACAAAGTTCTAGAATGACTAAGATTACGCTGTTATATAAAGAGCTTCATACAGACCCCCCCCCCCCCCCCATTTTGGAAGAAGATATCACTCAGTAGCAGAGGACACAGTTTGCACACAGAATGTCACAAGCTCAGTCTCTGGCAGTTACAGTATGGCACTGGAGGAGACCCACATCTGAAACACTGGAGCTGTATCACTGTATCTCAAAACTATCCGATGTGAGGGACTGGCAACTTTTCCCCTAATGTGCCAGCACAATATGTGTACCCACTGGCTACAACTGTTTGTTTTTTTTCATAGAAAATGCACCAAGGACCAGTAGCCAATGTCTCATGGACTGGCATGTATCCATAGACCGCCACTTTAGTAGCACTGATCTATACAATTTCCAGGAACGTGGGGAAAACTGGGGCTTCCACACACGGTCGTGTTTCCTCTGCGATGCAGCCTCCTTCTGTTTCAGGTAAAAATATGCATAGGGCTACTGAGACTGAATAGTGTTTCTAACATAAGGCAGGGAATGGGTGTTCCTGCAAATGCTGGACAGCAGCTCCCACCAGCTGTAATGTACTAGATAAATCGTCCCCGTAAAACTCAAGCCATGTCCGCACTAGACTGTTATAGCGCTATGATTCCACTTTCAACATCCTATGGAATCCTGCGGTTTGCAGTTTCAGGAGCGGCTGGCCGGCCCCTCCCGAAACTGCAAACTCCAGGATTCCATAGGATGTTGAAAGTGGAATCATAGCACTATAACAGTCTAGTGCAGAAATGGCTTCAGTCTGAAGTTGACAGCAGTTTATTCCATGGGTGAGCATGAACAACACAGCACACTTCTACAGAAGTTGCTGAAACTGAAGAGTACATACAGTAGATATCTTTTACAGGTTATCAATACAAATTTGAGTGCATAAAGCATTCATTGGTCAAAGTCATAAATTCCTCCATGAATCTGTCATCTCTAGACTTTCCTAGGCACATATTTCTCTATTCCTATCTCCACACCATTCCATTCTCATAACATCTTAAGTTAACAACATTAGTCTTGACTTTCGCTTTCCAGTCTGCTCTTGCTCTCTGCTACCATCAAATACAATGCAACAACAAGTGGCCCTTGGATACAATGTAATAGCAATTAGCAGTACTTAGTCTGGATACATAGTAGCCCTTTAATAATGGATGCACACATTAGAGCAGTTTGTACCTAATACACATTCAGCATATTAGTATTTTCCATTAGAGGGGAGCCTAATAACCTGACACAGCCCTAGCCAGCATAGCCAATGGTGAACGATCATGGAGTTGCCATCCAATAGTTCTTGGAGGGCCAAAGATGTATCATCCCTTTCTTAACGTCTGCATCCGCAACCAGATTTACTGGTGGGACATACTGGAAAAGGAGTGCGAGGGAGTGCCTAGTTGTTAGTAAGAACACTGATTTGCAAAATACAGAAAGTACACTGCAATTGTAATCATCTCCTTTTTTACTTTCCAGGTTGGATTGGTTCAGGAATACTTCACAATACTGAGAAATTAGATCCCAATTTCACACAATAGGAGCCCTCTGATGCTTTTGAGTCAAGTCATTTATAGCATCTTTATCAGAAGCACATCCATCCGGCATCCTTCTCAAAGATGTATGAATATCATGGGAGGATTAACACAACATGAACAGACTAAACTGTTTAGGGACCAGGATAATGTATGGAAGTGAATGTGATTAGCAACACATTTGTAACTGAAGATGACAAATGTAGGCAGAACTAAAGACCACTTTTATGACATGCAAAGAATACATGTAATGGCTGTCTTATTTATTGATGTTTATTCATAGTTCTATTATAAGGACAGGCTGCTAACTGGTAACTGTGGTTCTTTGAGTGATCGTCTTTGAATTCACACAAGTGGGATATTACTGCATTTGCGCAGGCCAAATTGAGAAACTAGCAGGGCTTTGTGGGAAGGGTAGTCCCGTCCCCTCTTATCATGTATGTCTGGTGTGCTCTGTGTCCCCATTCAATGGTGTCTTCCACCACTGGCCAGATGCCCCTGGGAATCTGAACTAAGAATGTCCCCCATGCTTATTGATATGGAATCAGCATAGGTGTCAACTATCAGTTTGTTGTAAAGGAGGGGTTTGAAGGCCCAGGCAAAGTGTGGGCATGCTACTGCTGCTCCTCCTCTGGAGTAGTGGTAGGATCATTTAGTGCTGTGAGTCCCCTTCCTGTTTCCAACTCTGGATTTGGATTAAAACCCTGTGCGGCTGAAACTGAGGGGGCTGGTTCTGAGCAGATATCCCGGATCTTGGGTTGTTCTATGCAGCAGCCTGAATGGTTCTCCCTCAGCATATGGGAGGACCTAGCGGACTCTTCCAGCACATGAGCGCTAAGCCACGTAGACTTTCTAAGGACCACAAAAGCCTGGCAGTTTCCCAAAATATGGGACTCACCAAGGTAGTAAGACAGCAAAAATGGTTGTCAGTGACTGGTATCTTAGAGTCCCAACGGTCACATTTCTTAAACAAAACCCCAGAAAAGTCTAAAGCAATACAAGGGCAAGCAGAAGAAGAAAGATGGCAAAATTTGAAGAAATGGGAGGAAAATGTATCATTTTCTTTTTGAATGGCGGTTCATTGGAAACAAGAGCAAAAGCTGAGAGCATGAAGAAATGAAGAAGAGGCTCCTAACATAATGCTGCAGTGGTTAAAAAGGAGCTGAGACAGGGGACATGGAGCACATTGGACATACGCAATGGGAGGGGAAGGTGCTACTGCCACAAACTCTGCTGAGAACTTTGCTAGATTCCAAACCTGGCCTGTATAGGCATAGGAATATCCCATTTGTGTAACTTACAGAGACCATAAAGAAGAAGCAAGACTATAATGTCGACAGACCAAATGAAAGTTACTTTTTATAAAGCACCACACCCATCCTTTTCTTAGCAATAGAAGGTTAAAACGTGGGATATGCAGCAAAATGTAACAGTATAAAGTGTTCCATCTATAAAGGCATCTAGAACCCTGTACTCTTCCCACGTATTCTGTTCCACCACCCTTTGAGTTTTCCATCCCAATCTGTTAGCATTCCATGACCACAGGACATAGTTTGTACTTGGCTTCTGAGAGATCTTCTCTCTCTAAAGAACATTTGTGCATTCCTGAAAGTCTGCTGACACTTCCCCTCCTGTGTATGTACAGTCCCATCTGGGCCACATAAAAGAACTGCCTTTGGAAAACTGATTTCACTATTAGTATGGATGCAAGGCCAGTGTGGGTAGTGGTCTGAATGTTGGACTATGACTCTGGGAGAGTTCAACACCCCTCTCTGCCACAGAAACCCACTGGGTGACCTTGGCCAAGTCATTCCCTCTCAGCCTCAGAGGAAGGCAAGGGCAACCACCTCTGAACAAATTCTGCCAAGAAAACCCTGTGATAGGGTTGCCGTAAGTCGGAAATTACTTGAAGGCACACAACAACAAATAGATGACGATAGCTGGTTACTGAGGAAATCCTACATTGAAGCATTGCCTCAGACATATTAATGCACAGGGTGTGTATGACTTCAGTAAGTTACATAAAGCAAGTAAAGATCACAATCCAAACTTGGGCCATTTATAGCGCTATTATCCCACTTTCAAAGGCCCCTCCCTTAACTGCAAACCTCAGGATTCCACAGGATGTTGAAAGTGGAATAATAGCACTATAACGGTCTAGTGCGGAAATGGTCCAAGTTTGCTGTTGTCACTTGCCTTCAAGTTGTTTCTGTCACATGGCAACCTTAAGGTGAGCCTATCATGGAGTCTTCTGGGGCTGAGAGTGTGTTGCGTACCCAAGATCACCCAGTGGGTTTCTACAGCTGAGGAGGGAACTGAATCCTGATCCAGGGTCATAGTTCAACACTCAAACCACTAAACCACACTGGCTCCTTAACAACATAGTTTGTCAAGGACTATTCATCACGATGCTTACTTCTACTATACTACAGAGCCAGCATGTTTCCAATCATCAGCCACTGGGGCCAGAAGCAGGTAGGTGTTGTACTCTGGCTGATCACTGTAGGAACACAAAAGCTGTGCTGATCAGACCAAAGGCCAATCTAATTCAGGATTCTGTTCTCAATGTGGCCAAACAGTTGCCTATGAGCAGAACATAAGATCCACAACACACTTCAGATTAACGTCTCCCAGCAAGTGGCAGTGCAATGTATAGTCCTCTAACGCTAGAAGCAAAACAGACACATCTTTGACTAGTATCTTGTACCCATCGACTGCCTGCCAGCCTTGACAGCCTAATCCAGCATGGGTCTTCTTATGTTCTAATTGCTTATTTTCCCATATGAAGGGGAAACTATTCTAGGTTTGTAAATGATACAACTACCTTGCATTTCCATGCAAAAAGGTAAAAATGTTTGATAGGGGCAAGCCAGCTCAGCTTCTTCAGTTTCCCTGTAGCAGAGGAGTAAAGGACCGAGCAAAGTAAGGCTTGGTTGTTCCCTGTCAGGCCAAGAGGTATTCAAACTGGGATCTCCCCCAGACATCTCCATGTGCTGCTTTTCTGGGTTTTGCATTTCTGAGGCAGAGAAAAAAAATTAATTTGCCACACCAGATGAGCACATCTGCCTGTTATAACCAGTTCCAAGCATCTCCATTCTGTGCGGAAAAGTATACTGGGGTCAAGAGGGGGAGAGGGAAAGCACATGCCTGATGCTGCGTTAGGTAAATAGAAGTACAAGTGAATGAAGTTTACATTTTGTAAGCCGAGGAAAATTCCTGTCTGTTATTCAGATCTTGTCACCTCTACTTTGCTGGAATATATAACGAATGGGGTTTACTTCCTTGTTTTCAAAGTTATGCTTATGTTTTCAAGGTATATGTTTTCAAAGGTATTTCACTGGAACCGAAAATGCTCCAATCTGGGCTGACTCTACACTTAGGCAAATTTATATCCTACTCTGTTCCCAACATGTGACCCGAAGCTACAGGTAGCTGAAGGATATTGAGGGAAATGACAATACCCTTCAAAAATTCTTCCTGAGACCCCCCGGCTAATTTTCTCTGTTTTTAGCCTCCTTCCCTTGGGCTAGAGCACCCTGTCTCACAAACAATGCTGAAGTAAACATTTAACTGCCTGCCCAGTTTCTTTCTGCGTGTGAGCAGAGAATGCCATCTTGCGTGTTGCTTCAGCCAGCGCAATGTCTTAGGGCATTTCCGCACTACACTGTTATAGTGCTATTATTCCTCTTTCAACATCCCGTGGAATTCAGAGATTTGTAGTTTCCTGAGGCCCAAGAGTTCTCTGGCTGAGAATTCTAAATGCCCCTCCCTAAACTGTAAACCCCAGGATTCCAAAGGATGTTGAAAGTGGAATAATAGCGCTATAACAGTCTAGTGCGGAAATGGCCTAAATTGGTCCTTTGGTCTGAGATGATTACATTGCAATGGGGTGTTTTAATTGTTATATTTTGCTCCCCTGTTCATTATGTTATTTTAAAGATTATTTTGTGACATTGCTGTACATACTGATGTGCAAGTCAACCTCATACATAATGCTGACTTATACATCAATATATATGATAATGCCACAAAACAGCTTTTTAAATAACATAGTTGAGGGCAGGCTTTGGGGTCAGAATTATAGATTTTGATATGACCTGTGGATAAGTCGAGGGTCAGTGGGGAGAAGTGCTAGCATCACCTCAGGGGGCCACCCACTGTGGCCATCGTTGCTGCCATTTTCCTGCCCAGGCATTGAAAAAAGGCCTTTTGCCACTCTACTCAGGGAAGCAGATGGTTCTTTTTTTGATAAGAGCTAAGGTGCAGCATTAACTCTTATTTTGAAAAAGGAACCATCTCCTTCTCTGAGGAGAGTGGTGAAAGGCCAAATCTTAGTCTGTCCAGAGAGAACCCAAAAGATGCACTGGTCCCCTCTGCTCTCTTGGTGAGTAGAGACACCACCACCATTTTCCCACCCAGGCATTCAAAAAAAGCCAGAAGCGGTGCCACAGCAGAAAGAGTAGAGCAGTCAGTGCTTATTTTAGGTTCTTCTCCAGACCTTTCCAAACTGTGTGTCATGGCACATGAGTATGTCAGCTCCAGTGTGTAGGTGTGTTGCCACACCAGGCTGAGAAAGACTCCAGTGAGGGCAGTGGGCCAGGCTTGGATGGAGGGGCTGCCTCTCCCACCACCACTGCCTTAAGTTGAGAAAGACCCCAGTGAAGGTGGCATCGGGCCCAACCCACCCTAGCTATACGTCTGGGTACTGCGCACGCAAAATTGAGTTGAAACAGTGGAAATGAATGTGAAAAGGCATGGCCACTCAATGAAAAGCCGCATATCTGTAGGTGTGTGCCATGTGGGATTGTTCTCTCACTTTATCATTGTGGGAGTGGAATGCTGGCGCTGTTATTTTCATGTTTAGTTACTTAAACTGTAGTTGAATTACTCTTAAAATGGATAAGTTTCTAATTAAGAATTTCATTTCTTGTAATTTCATTATTACAATTTATGTATGTGTCTGTACCTTTCATAAGGGGCTAGTTTAACCTCCAGTTTGCTAGTAAAACTGAATTACTGTGTTGTGAAATGATGCATGTCTGACAAGCGTCACCAACATGAAAAGTTTGGAAAGTTCTGGGCTAAACTGTCACCTTTTGCCACTCTACTCAGAGAAGGGGATGGTTTCCTTAAGATATAGTACTGATATTGACCCATGGATAAGCCAATCCAGGTTTTTTTGAGGTCGCTTTTTGACTAACATTTTTAGACTTATATGTTTTATACTTACACTTTTTTTTGTTGTTTTCACAATATTTTATAATTGAGTTTTTACAGATTTTTGGGAGGTATCTTCTTGTTTTGTCTGTGGCTTTGGGGATCTTGTGGCTGAAAGGTGTCCCAAAACTACTAACAGATATAATAAACAAATGTTGCTTTGGAGTAGAGAACGATGTATAACTGAATTCAAAGAAAGCACCCCATTCTCACAGCCCAGCTTTCAAACCCTTGTTCTCAGAAGTATGAAAGAAAAAAAATATGCAAACAGAGCAAGACAGCTTTTTAAATAAAACTTATTAGCATAACATCCAGAACTTCTTTGCTGAACTCTTGCCATTGCTGTTCCAACAAGACTATTACTGCATTCACAAAACTGAAGTGCTACAAATTGAGGTCAGCTATGCTAATTTAGTACAGTGGTTCTTTTCTCATTTTTAATAAGAATATTGAGGTATCCTTGTATTTGAATGAGAGGGCTGGGATTTCATTTTACTCCTCCCTGCAACACTAACCTGACTGCAGCCATCTCTTTGCTAACAACACAGTAATTAAAGAACAGTTGTGCCTGTAAAGTCATTCAGATGTTCTGGAGAGGAACAGCAATCAGCTCTATAACATCTTTTGCCAATGTTCTCTATTAAGAATTTGGTTAGGCTGTATCACAGATTTGCTACTTGTAAGACACTGAGCAATCTTACACACATACATACGTATTTTGACACAGTGCAATGTCCAAAAGCAGGGGAAAATGGAAAGATTTTGTAGGACTGGTTACAGACAAACGTGCTGTCCTGATTTGGCTCAAGCTCTCAGGGGATACCAACTGAAAGCAGTGGCACCTCCTGGAAGAGAAGCTGTATGTCTAGCAGAGTCACACCTGATATGGCAGTCATGATGGATGAGTATATGGAATCCTAGTGAGCCAAACCATGGATAGATCGTTGTGCTGGTCATAGTGCCATAGAATCACAGAGCTGGAAGAGACTGCAGGGGCCATGCAGTCCAACCTCCTGTCATGCAGGAACACACATCAAAGCACTCCCAACAGATGGCCGTCCAGCCTCTCTTTAAAAACCTTCAAAGAAGGAGCCTCCACCACACACCAAGGCAGCATATTTCATTTCTGGACAACTCTGACTGTCAGGAAGTTCTTCCTGAGGTTTAAGTAGAATCTATTTTCCTGCAGTTTGAATCCACTGCTCCTTGTCCTAGTCTCTGAAGCAGCAGAAAACAAGCCCGACATGACATCCCTTCAAATATTTAAACATGGCTAACATGTCCCCCTCTTAACCTTCTCTTCTGCAGACTAAACATCTCCAGCTCCCTTAGCCACTCCTCATAGGGCGTGGCTTCCAGACCCCTCACCATCTTGGTTGCCCTCCTCTGGACACGTTCCAGCTTGTCAATATCCTTCTTGAGATGAGGTGCCCAGAACTGGACATGGTATTCCGGTGGCAACTCATATGGGGAGCTGTTGTCTTTGTACAGGCATCTCCCACTTATTTGGCATGTTAGGGACCACATTTCTGTCAGAAAGCAGAATTGGTTGAAAAGCAGAAGCCAGTCTTTCATCACTTCTTGTCCTCTTGCCTTCTTCCTGTAGGGATCATGAAGGAATTACAGAGGTTCACTTGGCAAGCCTCTGTAATTCCCTCATGTTCCCTACAGGAAGAAGGCAAGAGGACAAGAACGGAAGAAAGAGCAGATCCTGCATCAAAAGAACAGCATATGTTTATAATTTACAATGGCCCAAAAGGTGGAACACTGACAAACAAGGGCCATCTGTAGCAGAGAGACACCTTCTGAAGGCTGGCTGGGTCTGGTTTTAACCCCTCCCGCTCTGAGATGTTTGCAGTGTTTCTGGACTTCTCCCCGATTCTTGTAGCTGCAGTCTTCTGATGGCATGAGAGCAACAAGGACTGTGCCAAGTCTGAAAAGTCGGCTAAAGCAGAGCCTTCTGGTCCGGAAGGTCCTGGAACAGGTAACAATGGCACAGTGTACGATCTCTTATGAGCCTTCTTTGTAGCTGTTATTTTTTTGCAACAGCATTGCCATGGAAGGATGGTGAAGGAGGGCTGAAGAAGGAAAAAACTTTTGGTTTTGGGTTGCAGCAACATGTCCATAGTAAGCAAATCAGTAGTGTTTGAGCTGGGACTGCATGGGACCCAGCTGTTTCTGATTCTGTTGCAACTGTGTGTGTGACCACACACAACAGCTAAAGTGAACTCCAGCTATCTCCATATAGCTTTACTGAGCATGCATGAACATCAAAACAAAGAAGAAAGCAGATGAGTCTGCTTCAAACAGCTACCCCTAGCATGTTAAAGAAGCATAAATCTACAAGTTTGCCCACCAAACTAGAAATCCCAATAGAAGTGGAAGAAAAAACAGCATTTCCATATGCAGTCTGGAAGAAGCCTAGAAGGTATCTAGAAGGTTAAAAATGTGTTTCTCTAGGCAAGAATTTTTCATGTACATATTGCGAGTTTTGGATAAAAAGTTTGCTGAAACATGTTGGCCTGCCCTTCTGTTTAGTGATGGAGGAACTTATTCCTTATCTTTTCATGGTATTTCTGGTTCTGGTAGCAAAATTTCTGTTAAGTGGCAATGCCCAGATACACACATACTTTGATAACTAAGGTATACTTGTATTTTGGTACATACTTAGATAGCAATACTTGAAAAGTCCTATCTGTCTGTCTGTCTGTCTGTCTGTCTGTCTCTCTCTCTCTCTCTCTGATTTATATCTTGGTTTTGTCCCAATATGGGATCCAAAGCAGCAAAACCCCAAAGTCCTATGGGACGTTCTGCCTCAGAGCATAAGCAGTGACTCTCCTTTGTGAGTGGACTGGTGGGTTATTCCACAAGATTTCCTTGAACTTTTCAATCCCAGACTACGTCACATGTCACACATTCTCAGCCCCCAGAAAAAGCCATGATAGGTTGCTTTAGGATTGCCATAAGTCAGAAATGACTTGAAGTCACACAGTAGCAACAGCAACAACAAAGCCTGTTGAAGGCCTGTATTAATTTCTCTTTCAGCTCCTGTTCTCAAGAATCAGCTTCTGCTTGTCCATTGCTATCAGTCGTTTCCCCTAAACTGTTGCAGTGACTCTGAAGCAGATGTTCCTAATACAGATCATTGGGCTAACTGTAATGAGTTGATTTAAAAGCCATGAATTAATAAGGTGAACTTATAAAAAAATATAAAACAAAGAAAGAAAATTCAACAGCAATCTATGGCTATTCCAAACAGCTGTTAGCCTTACAATGAAGATCTCATTTACACGCAACTTGTAGGAAACAAAAGTGCCTTAAGGCCAGTAAGACACGGTGGGTAACATGTTCAAGTCAATAAGGACATAGATTCTGCTCTAAAGCTAAGCCATAAAGTTTGCTAGGTGATGCCTGGGTCATCTGCATCTCTGACATAAACCTTGCTTGAAGGATAATCTTTCAGATAAGCCTAACCCCATGTATAATTATCCTGAGCTTCTTCAAAGCGGAGGCGGATGGGTGTATTTTATAATGCCACCAGAAATGTTTTTGCAGAGTATTATGGATAAAGAATTGGATAGTAAATATGGATTACTTCTTCAATATATAAGAACAGCAGCAAGAACACTGTTTGCTCAACCCCGGAAATGGACTGAAGCACTGTCAACGAGAGAAAGGAATGTGAAGGTTGCTGAGTTAGTCCAAATTGCCAAACTAATGTGCGTTTTAAAGGCAAAGTCAACTGAAGACTTTTTGAAAGACAGGAAACTGTTTATGGACTTTTTGAGCAAGAAGAAATCCAACAATGCAACAATCTTTGGCTAGGGTAACTAGGAATTCTAGTAGGATTACTTAGTTGAATCTGTAATAGTAGAATAATGGCAGAATGGTAGAATAATATTTTTTTCTTCTTTTTTATTACCGTTTGGCTTGCCCTCAGGGGCAGGAGTCAAAGCCCCTTTGTGTTTCAATAAGTTAGCGTTCAGTGTTTCAGTTTTGTGTGTTAGTATCGTGTCTTAGTTTTAGTTTTTTCTTCTTTCTACTCTTCCTTTTTTCTTTTTCCAAATGTGTTTCTTTGATTGTGAATTTGACCCGTTTGTGTTAAAATTAATAAATAAATAATTGCCGGTAAAAGCAAAGGCCAATATAGAGGTTACTGAAATAGTTTATCGTCTGTCTTTCTTTCTATTCTATTCCAACTTTCTGATCCTTGTGTACCACACAGGGCAGCAAACAATTAAACAAACTAATAATAAAATAGTATTCCAAAACAAAAACAGACATATGCAACAGAGAACAAAGTCACCAGGAAAAAAGTGCCCAATGGATTTGAACAAGGTGGGCAACATGACTTATACTTGGGCTCCTAATGGCTGCTTCTGTAGGACCCACTGCCCAATGGATTGTGGAAGGTCTAATGTAATCTCTAACCAGAGGGAAGTTCCTCAACACAGTGTTGGAAGTAAGACTTCTAACAAGAAACTGGTATACATTGGAACACCATTAAAGAGAGAGGCTACTCCACAATTTAGGGGTGGCCATAGAGAAAGCCCTATCTCCTATCTTCCATTAACCATGCCTCCATCATAGCTGAGATATGGAGATGGACCTCTCAACTAGGTAATTATCACCACTGTGATTTTTTTTTTTTTATAGAGCAAGGGTAGGCAACCTTTCTCAGCACGAGGGGTGAATTTACTTTCAAAGAAGGTCTTGCCGGTGGCAATTCAGTAGCGGGAGGGGTCAAAGGCAAAACAAACAGAACATTCCAAGGTATTTTAGTCCGGAGCTCTTATTGCCAGTAACTCTGCCTTACGAGAAGCACTTCAACCTTTCAGAACGGAAAACAAAGATGTACAGAAATTGGGAGATCACCAAATGATGGAGTCATGAAGAAGGGAGCATGGGCATCTGTGAAGCTTAGAAGGCCAAACTAGGGCCTGAGGAGGTTCAGAATCAGTCCCAAGGCCTGGGGTTCCCCACACTGGTTACAGAGGAACAATGAAATGAATGGTTCTTACGCCACGACGTTTACTGTTTCCCACGTGGGAGGCAGTAGAAGCACTGAAGAAACATGAGGTTGAGTCTAACAGGAGAAGAATGCATACTCTATTTCTTTCCCGGTACTTATGGGAAAAAAATTTGGACTCATACAACTCATATAAGCATAGAGGCCAACAATTTGTGGCTAGCCATGGTAGCCAAAAAGTGTGGCTGTCAGATCCCTTCCTTTATCCTTGCTCTCTTGCCTGCTTTGCAGTCAGGCAAAGTATTCATCTCCCATAAACACACTTGCTATCTAACATTAAGCCTACTAATCCAAGCAAATAAAACTTCCTCAATAACATATAAGCACATGGACAGAATAATGGAAAGACCACAAGGGGTTTAAAAGGCCAATCATAACAATTTGCCAGATGCTAATCCTAATGTATCTATAAAGTCTGATGTATTTATATCCCCAATCTGCAGTGAGTCACTCGCATAAGCAGCTGCTAATCCCGATCCAGTAGGCCAGTTGCTTCCCAAAGTCTTCTGGGATATCCTCAAAAGCTCTTTCAGTGGTCCTTTTCATTGCCCACCTCATGGTGTGGCCTCCAGACTACTCCACTTTCAGGAACCAACAAATTCAAATCAGTCGGGTTGAACATTTGCCAATGAAAAGGACCAACTTAATTTAAAAACCCCACCAAATGTGACATTTAAAGCTGAAACTTTAGCACTCTTGTTGCTTCAGAAGCAAGCTATTAATTAAGTAAATAAATAAATGACCCGTGGTACTAAAGAGCAAACAAAATATGTATTGCCCAGTTGTTTATGGGTAATATAGAAGCCCAGTTCTCTTGGATTCTTGCAAAATTACTTCTGACTTTTTAAAAGGCCCCTCAAGGTTCAGGAATTACAAGTCATCAAAATTTGGTGATTTGGAAGGGAGTGGTGGTCTTCTTTGCAGCCAGAGAGCTCTACTTGTTCCATACTGGATATCAGACAGGGGTCCTCATTGGGGATGAACAGAATATTCATTCATTTCTTGGCTGGACAAGTTTTCCAACACTTATGAAACCCCATCAGAAACAACACAGGCAGCCATAAGGATACTACAATATTGTCCACACTTTGGGAAGCAGTTGTCTGTGCAGAACTGCACATGTTTTTGCTGCACAGAAGGGTAATTTCTGCACAGAAAACATATTCCTGTACAGCAAATCTATTTCTGCTTAGAAAGTATAAAAGGGGGGGGGGGAATGTAGCAGCATCTTAAAGACTAACTGGTTTTTATTTTAACACGAACTTTCATGGATATAAACCCATTTCTTCAAATGCAGAACAGAATGCCACTAAAGCTTCAGGTTATAAACCATATTTACATAGTTGTGGGAGTGGGATGGAATGTAATAGGGGCCAGAAAGATGCAAATCTCTAACTTTTCAAAGGACTGCCTAAAGTGACAGAGAGCTTTCAGATCTGGACAGTGGTCAGTTAGTGTTGATGTATGAAAACAATAAATCTGCTTATGAAAAGTCAGTTTCCCAGGGTTCAAAACCTTCTCTGAGAAGATTCCTTTTGTTACACACATATTAGCGAGGACTCTCGTAATAATATATGCAGTGTGCCATGAAGCCATTTTCTTTGTTAATGAACTGGAATTTGTGAATATAATTCAATTCAGCTGTTTCACTTTCTAGTCATCCTGTGTAATTTCCTTGTTCAGAGACTGCAACCTTTAAATCCCGTCCCATATGCCTAGAAAGGTTGAAATATTCTGTAACTGGTTTTTGGGTACTGCCATTTCTGATTTCAGATTTGTGTTCATTTATCCTCTTGCACAGAAACTGCCCCATTTGTCCAATGTAGACTAGAGCAGGGGCACTGCTTGCACAGGATGGCATATATCACATCGGACAAAAAACAAGTCAATATACCTCTGATGTTGTAGGTGATGTTATTGATCCCAATAATATTGCTCCCAGAGTAGATAGGAGGACAAAGTTGTCATATGGGTTTGTGGCAGGGGCTTTCTCCATAGGAAAGTATATTTCTCTGCAGAAAACTCTGGGACCAAGCTACCACGCAGTATGCAATATCTGCCTTGAATTGATGAAAAGCTGGGACACAGTCCTTTTAAATCTGGAAGATACTGAGGAATAAAGATATACTAATGGATCTAAGCTATATATCTCCATTATTTTAGAACTGTATAATGCTAAAACTCCTTGCCACCTGTTATCAACTCCATTTGTCTCCATTGTCACACAAGAATCTTTCATTGACAAAAAAGAAAGAAAATGTACACCGCTCTTAAGAACTGTTCCAAATACGAGACAGAACTGTTTTCTCCAGTTCAACCATGATGAAAAAAAAAAAGAATAATGAACTTTATTGGAAGAAAGAGATCATATGCCAGGCACCTCCTTGGAAAACTAGCCATTTTGGCAGATCAAGCTAAGAGAAAAGCCAAAGAGAGCAGATGGAGGAAAGAACAGATGTTAACAGAGTTTGCTTTTCCCATATGCTTTTCTATGTTAGTTGCTTTTTTTTTTTTAAAGTAAACTGCACTTTAATAATTGTCAGTTTCTGCAAATCCAGAGGCCTGGGACATCCATGGAGAAATGCCAAAAGAATTAGACTATTGTTCGCTTCCTGCCCCCAAACAGAGACATATGAATGTCAAAAATGCAAAAATTTCAGCTGAGCCACAAAAAATGACTAAAACCTGAGGGAACAGAAGAATCCTCTGTCTTAGCTTTTTGCCAACCTGCGGCCCTCCAGATGGGCTGGAGCACAACCTTCCGGAGGGGGACACTGAGAGCTGTAGCCCAGCACATCTGAAGGACAGGATTTGAGATCCGACATATCTGTAGAGCTCTGGCTTGGGAAAGGCTGCTCTGTAACTAGAGAATAGGGGCACATAACTGAGCAGAGATGCAGCAAGTAAAACTTTTCAGACTTTGGTGGGATGTTTGAAAGAAAATCATTGTGGGGTTAGGAAACATTTGGAATCAGTTTTGAAGAACTAAAATTTGCAGTTGTATCCATTGTTTTTTTTCCATTTCTGGATCACCCACAGGTAGAGAGGAAGCACAGCTTAGTGTTAAGAATGTAAGCTCTGCATACAGAAAATAGAGTCCTCAGCATCTTAAATGGTAAACGTTTGCTTAGTGTTTAATTTCTCTCTTTCTCACTCTCTGTGCTTTAATTAACAAGCCAAATAACCTTTGTATAAACTCTCTGGAATTCCTAATAATTTCACAGTCAAAGTACTGATTGCTATGTGTCAGACTGTATTTAGCCTTTCAGATATTAAAAGATCTTTTCCGTTTCTAATGCTCTTTCTGCAGTTCATTAATTACATTAAAGCACCCTGCTTACATTTCATGCAACCTGTTTATTAAACTATACAAATCAAACAAACTCATCTTTTCTTCTACATCTGATAGTCTGATTATCGCTTTGAAAAATGCTAGGGTCAGATCCTCAATTTGATTTCCTATCTTCTCAACAAATCTTGCAATTTGTCTCTCTTTTCACTTCTTTCTCTGTTTTCTTATCTCTTTCTTCCCATATCTGATTAATTCTTTTTTCAATGATTTAACATTTCTCAGAAAAAAAAGGAATATGTAATTTCTAACATAACATTTGAGATGATTTCATCCTTTTAATTTCTTCCCATGAAATGAACAACAAAGAAAGAATCATCTTTTTTTTTCTTGCCTGCTTATTCACTAGTATGCCACTATAAAGCAATCTTTTCCTCAATATTCAAAAATGAACAATGCTAATAACCCACTAAATGTCTTTATATTTATACATGCATTCCCTCCTTTTTAAAAATATATTTAATGCAGTAAATTAACAGCACAATCCTGTACATATTCACCAAAAAATGAAATCCTATTAAATTCAGTGTGACTTACTCTCAAGAAACTTGGTATCAGATTGAAGACTTAGTCTGATTAATTGCAGCCAATCAACTTAATATTCCATTTCCAATAAACTAGATACATCTTCTTTACTATCCAAATTGTTCATTAAGTCTGGTTCCATATAGTTCCTTTTAATTCATTCCATTTCAAGTTCAACTTTAATTGAGTTTTCTAATAGCATCTGAGAGACTTCTAACACTTAAAAAAACATCCTGGTATATAACCAAAGTTAATTCCAATAAATTCAGCAAATCTAGTTCATTAAATCCAGCCTGTTCATTACATCTGACTCAACATGGATCGATATAGTTCCTTTCAGTACATTTCATTCCAAGCTTAAAATTGATTCAGTGTGTTAGTGACGCCCATTAAAACTCCCCTGCACTTTTTACTTCTTAGAAGTTCCATTTTCCTCCCAGTCCAGGGGAAGGCAACTGGAGGCCTTGACTTATGCGATTCTTAGCCTTTGGCCCTCTCAGAAGCCCCCGTCAATGTGGCCAATGGCCAAGGGTTCTAGGAATCCAAAACATTTGGAGGACCAAAGACTGAGGGCCACTATTGGAGTTCTGCACAACTCTCACGATCCCTACTAAGTATAGCCAATGGTGAGGGATTATGGGAGGTGCAGACCAAAAACTTCACCTCCCATAATCCCTCTAAGTGAAAGCCACCATTGCCTAGCCCTGTTTTAATATGTGGTCTACTTCATGAACCTTCTCCCTGATTCCTTCTACATTAAAGGTTTATCGTAGGAGTGGGCAACAGTAGTGGGTCCATAGGCCAATTTTATGTCCCTAGGACCCTTTGAGATACACACAAACTTCCATAAAGTTAACTCTGACTTGTAGGACCTTATAGGTTCTTGAAAAGATTTATTCAGAAGAGGTTTGCCATTATCTTCATCTAAAGGTGACAGTGCGCAACGTGCAAAAGGCCATCCAGTGGGTTTTCCAGGGCTGAGTCTACAGACCCTAGTCTCCTAGAGTCCTAGTCCAACACTCAAAGCCCCATCTAGAAAAAAAAAATCCATCCTTTATTGTTCCTCCACCACCAAAAAAGGGAGAAAAAGAAAAGAAAAACATGGAGAAAAGGATGCTCCAATGAAGAGCTGAAGGATGCAAAAACTGCATTAGAAGTGTATACTTTGCCCACCTCTGATTTATGGGAAGCATAAAATTATGTTCCAGTAGTATTGTTTTATTTTGGTTTCATATAGACAGCCAAAAAGTCTAGGAGTAACCTGGACACAGCCTCGTAAGTTGGAGGATCAGTGATACTGACACAGGAAAAACCAGGTCCAACACAACTGGACAGCTAAAGAACTCCCCTGCCCATGCCCAAGATACTGGAACCTCAAAGGCCAAAGAACTCTGAATCTTAACCATCCCCCCCCCCCAAAAAAAACCTTGGACCTATGAGCCCAGATCAGCATTTGCAGCCACTGAGCTCCAACATCGGTTTCACACATAGTTCTCCAGAAACTGCATTCCTTAGAGCTAGGGCACCAAAAGCAGCAGCAAGCTCAGCAAAAATTCTTAGAAGGACAGAAAAGTACCAGGTATCAAGCTGAAGGCCTTCCCCTTTAATGCTTCCCCATTTTGTGCAAAGAGGTAGAGACTGAGAGGTGCAATCTTGGACAAAAGGAATAGATGGCCTCAGTAGAGCTTCAGACCTTGGAGTTCTTCTGTGTTATCTGACTGGCCCTACACATTGTGGGCCCCTGCCTTGGGCTAAAGGGGACAAGCAATGAACTCAGGGGTTCTGGCCTTGGCCCCATGTGTAGAGAGCTGTTGCCAGGTCTGGCAGCTTGTATTATTCTGGGTCCCTGGGCCTGGCACTGCCCAGGGTTGTCCCAATGAGAAAGTATGGCTCCGCTTTGTAAAGGGTTCCAGTGGTGTAGGCTGTAGAGTGTGCCATGAAACAATATTCAGGGGCAAACTGAGACAGGCCAAGAAGCACCTAAGATAACCACAAGTGTTCTTGGGGCTGGAAGCCAGAGGAATGTCTGTATGCTTCTAAAACAAAGGCTATACCCAGACTGAACTTGGAATAGAAGGCTGCCCTCCTTGGGCCTGGTTGGTCCCATCTCCACACCGCAGGAAGGTTTTTTCTCTAAAAGCAGTTCAGCCTGTCTCTTAAAGGGGTCCAGGCTGCAGCTGGGGTGACTGAGGTAGTATAAGGTGTACTTGGTCAAAGTCTCTTGAATGAGAGCACAGTAACAAGACTTCTTCCTGGGTGAGCGTGGTGAGTAGACTGACTCCCGGAGAGCTGTGTCCTGAAGGGACAGGGTCCTCCTGGCACCAAGCCTTCCTACATTTCTACCTCTTTGGCTATTTCCACACTAGACTGTTTTAGTGCTATTATTCCACTTTCAACATCCTATGGAATCCTGGGGTTTGCACAGTTTAGGGAGGAGCCTTTGAGTGCGGAAATGGCCTTCCATTTCTTCCTTTGCCTCCTCTGAGGAGAACTTGGGATCCTGGTTCTTTTTTTGCTAAAATGCTTTTTTAACCTGAGCTGCAGGGGGGCAGAGACTGTGGTGTGAAGATTCATACAGCCACCTGAGAGGTCACGCAGTACTCTTTCAGAATGCAAAGCACATTCCTAACTCCCCACCTGTTCAAGCAGTTGCTTTTTACTGACCCTTCTCTTCCAATCACAACTGTCAAGATAGTAATTTAGCCTTTATCTAAACTCAGCCCGGGGTTCTTCCTGCACTGGGATTGCCAAAGCTATCTGTACTGTGGAATTCTCTCTTTCTCTCACTGTCTTATTTTTTTTCTCCCCCTCTTTTCTTTCCTTGTGTCTGTTTTCATTAAGGGGCCGTCCAGAGCGCAGTATGCAGGCTCTGGTTTTAGAAACAGCAAGGCTAAAAATAAGCGTGTGACAGGCCTCAAGGAGAACTTAATGTGAAAGCTAAATTTGCTGCTGAACAAGCATTCTGATTTGGGGCACCCAATGAGAATTATTAACTGAAGGTCTGCAAGTCGTACATGTCTATTTACTGCCCTCTGACCAAACAAAATGGGCCCAAACTTAACCATTCAGTTACTTCTGAATGATGGGGGAAATGTTATATGAATTTTGGTTAGAGTGGGTGGTAATTTTTACCTGCATTGTGTTTTGATAAGAACTTCCTGAGAGCTGCAAATTCCTTCACATATTCTACAGAAGTAATCAAGAACTTGAGATTTAATAAACTTGAAATGTGGGAGAAAGCAAAACTGACAGGTTCATCAATGAGCTCCAGGGCTTTGAGTGCTTAGCTTTCAAGCCTAGCTTTGAATTCCTGTGCAGTCAATGAGGTTTGTGGAGCTAAATTAGGACTTCATCCCTTTTTATAACTGGCTTCTTGTCCTGAAACAGCCTCATGATGGGCAGATCTAACAACATCCTCTCCATGCAGAGAACAGCTGTACCAATGAGTTTGGCTAGTCTGTATAACTGAGAATTCATTTGGGTCACTCTTGATAAGATTTCACCCAAAAAACAGAAATGACTTCACAGGTTCTGTTGAAAGAACCTGAGATAATCCAAATCTGGGAGAAACAGAACTGACGGCTCTGATTATTCTGCATACAGGAGGAAGGAGAAGTGAGTGGTTTATGGGGTGGGGATACTCAGCCCTACGAGCTGAATCCAGTCCCTTGGACTTCCCCAAATGCCCCCTTCCGTCCTGACATCAGTGTCTTGTGGTTTCCAACTTTTTATACAGGGTTCTCCTTCTCCTACCAGTAATCCATCTTCACTGAACTGCAGACCATGATCCAAGAAGCCAAATCATTCCCGGTGGCACCATCTGTGGAGCTAGTTGTCCACTGTAGTTCTCTTCTTTCCTGGGCTGTGTCTTTTAACTGAGAGGACAGATGAAATGATGACCTGTATGTCAAATCCCTTCTGCTTCCTACCCAGAGCCTCATAATACCTTGTAATATGCCGAAGGCTATGCCTTGCCGTGTCAGTGGATCCCATACAGGCCAAAAGGAAGGGGTAATGGTCAGTGGGCTTCACAAGTCTTGTCAGCCTCTCTGTGACATCACTGATTTTTGCCCCAGGGAGACAGCACACTTCTCGAGTCATCTTGTCAGGCCCACAAACCACTGCTTCTGTTCCCCTCAGCAGATATTCCCCTACCACCACCACCTGTCTCTTCTGAGGACTGGCATGGACCATTTCCAAGGACACCTGCATATTCTCTGAAGACTGACACTGCTTCTCTTGGTGCTGTTCCTCATCATCTCTGATAAAAGTTTCAAATCAGTTCTGTAGCTCTAAACTCACTGAATGATCCCTGGTCTTTCTATCTCTGTGTGTTGCATTCCTCCAAGTGTCCATCTCCCATGTTTGAGAACTGACCTTCTGCTGAGACATCACCTGTGTGTTCCTCTATCAGGACTGTCTGCTCTGCTATATCTAAGAAAACCCTGTGCTCCTTAATATGTTGAAGAGTAGATACATGGGCTTCAAGTTGCTGGACCTTCTTTTCCAAGAGGGCCACCAACTTGCACTTGCTGCAGCTATAGTTACCTACCTCCTCTGACCAGAACACAAACATACCACAGCTCTTGCAGGTGACCACAGGAGCTCCCTCATATTTCATATTCAGTAGTCTTAAGTAGGCACTAAAACAGAAATCTGGGCCACCTCTTCAAAACTCTCCTGCTATTCTCCACACTCAATGCCATTTGGATTTGTCTGTTAACAGAACTCCTGTTCAACTCTTACAATATAACTGTGCCATTGGCTCACAGGGACTGAACCTGAAAGACAGAGGCAGCAGTCATATAGAGCTAGTGACTGCTAGCTCCACCCCCAAGCAGGACAGCAACTCAGCAGAAGTCCCACCCCCTTAGACCATGTGCTCTGGGGAGCACATAGCCAGAAACAAACAGCCACACAAGCCTTTAAAAACACACAGTCAAACAATCAAGGATGTTCTCCCAAACACAGCTCACCTTCTGCTCTTTCCTCAGGGACGGTATAGAGTAGCTTTTTACATTCCCATTAGATGAGTTAGGTTGTAACCTAGTGGCAAGACATGAATTCTTACATGAACTTCTGCATGTAAAGAGTTCCAGGTTCAATCCCAGATTTTGCCAGTTAAAAGGCTGCCAGGTAGCAATTGCTGGGAAAGACCTCTGATTGAGACTGGGCAGCTGGAATACATGGCTCAAGACATTTTGCTGCCCAAAGTGAAGGACAAAATACTTTCCTTCCCTAATCCACATACAGAAGCTGACCAGACTAATAGTTGAACCTTACTTTAAAACTAGTGTGCTCCCACAACACCAGTTTGGGCAATGGTCAAGACAGGCTGTTATTGTTACAATGTGCCTTCAAGCTTTGTTGTTGTTGTTGTTGTTTGCTGTTGTGCTGTGCCTTCAAGTCATTTTTGACTTATGGCAATCCTAAGGCAAACCTATCATTGGGTTTTCTGAGGATGAGTGTGTGTGACAAGCCCAAGATCACCCAGGGATTTCCATGGCCAAACAGGGAATCAAAATCTGGGTCTCCAGGGCCAAAGTACAATGCTCAAACGACTACATCATGCTGGTGTTACCCAGCTCTTTTCTCCAACAGAAAAGGAAAGTAGGGAGGTTGACCCTATTGCTCTCCTTCATCAGCAGCCTGTTTCCTCACTCTATCTAATGGCATCTGAAGTAGACAACAATGGACAAGGGGTCTGATTCAATGCAACACCACTACATACGTAGCCATTAGGAGCTGAAACACACACACCTTACACCCCTGCTACCGCCACTTTCTTCAGCATCTCTTCCTATGACAGTTCTTTCTTGCCATCAAGAACAAGGACCGACTGGGTGGAGGAGCAAGGACTTGACACATCCCTAAATATACTTCTGATTCTGACTCACTGCTTCACCACCCCACTTCTCCAGTCTCCTTTCCCTCTCTGTGTCCTTGTCTGGATGCCACAGGCTAAAGCAGCTTTGCAAAGGCGAAGGCAGAGAAATATTTGCTCAGGAGGATGTTGGCTGGAATACCAATGTAACCAGGCAGCAATGCTTAACAATGTGTGTGTGTGTGTGTGTGTGTGTGCGCGTGAGAGAGAGAGAGAGAGAGAGAGAGAGAGAGAGAGAGAGAGAGAGAGGAGGGGGAAATAATTCTGTCATGAAGGAAATAAACAGCCAGGAATCAGCTTCCCCGGCATCTACCACATTGCAATTCTAAGCATGGTAATCTCCGTGATCAGCACTTGTGATAATAAAGCTCCCTCTCACTGAAAACAAGCCGTAGGTTGCTATCATTTATAAAAAGTCAGCCTCGCTTATTATTGTCAGCAGGTCTGAAATTTGCTGGCCTTTATTATTCTGCATTAGCATCAAATTATCATGTTTCTCAAACAGGCTGGAACAGCCTCCTCAAAGTAAACAGAGTTGGAGGGTGTGGGTTGGGAAGGAGGGAGATATCCCAAGGTGAAAGCTAACGACCTAACCCTCCCTCTTTTACACAATTAAATCTCATTCCTTGTCCTTTTTGGCAGACATTTTAGCATATTGCCAAAACACAGTATTACAGGAGCCATCAGTTTGCCTAGATCTGCCTGTGTGCTTGAAAACCATCTTATCTCTGTTAATGCTTCTGGGGCGACATGTAGCAAAAGCCACTTGAAGGACTCGGTTAATGGGCCCGCAGAAGCCAGATTTGTTTACTGCCACAGCAAACCCACAAAAGTAATGAAGAGAGTATTCGGGGAAGCCTATTAAGGAACTCTGAAATGCCAGAATCATCTTGCTGTCCTCAGCGTCCTCAGATAATGGATGTGCTGATGAGGGTGAGGAAATTATTATTGTTCTTGACTTTTTGCCCTGATGCAAAAGGGGCTGCGCAGCTGCCAGGAAGCAAAAAAGTGATATTGCGGTAATTGCACACAATTGATACGCAGTGGTGTTGATAGAAAGGGGAAGGACTCCACCATCTAGCCTAGGGTGGAATGGAAGAAGCTGGTGGAAAAAAGAAGAAAAGGAAAAAAAGAAGAGGTTTCTTTATATTTCTCTTCTCCCTCCCCCACATCCTTTTACTGTTCTGCTATTTTAAAAAGTTTTAATGGGAATGCATATCTTAAGATTTAGATTCCTGATCCTGTGCCAACACATTTTTTTTCACAAGGCAGGAAAGAGAGCACTCACAATTAACCTGGAGTGCTTAAATACCCCAAAGGCACCAGATCTTGCTTGATCTTGAAAGCTAAGCAGGGTTAGCCCCAGTTTAGTACTTGGACAGGAGACTGCCAAGGAATACCAGGTGTTGTAGGCTGTATTTCAGAGGAAGGAGCTGACAATACCACCTACTGAGTATCCCATGCCAAAAAAACACTATTTAATTCATGGGGTCACCATAAGTTGATAGGTGACTTGAAGATGTGCAGACACACATGCACAGCATTTACTGGACAAACACAGTCAAACAGACAGAGGAAAAAGGAATACTGCCATTTTGAAAAAATTGGGCATCCTAATCCAGATTATTATAGGTCTTTCCCATTTTTGGAGAAGTCTTCAGCCTTAGCAGAGCCCATACAAAACTGAATTTCCACTGAGATACTACAAATTTGATGCTCCCACTCACTTAGGTGTTGGAAACTATCTTCTGTACATATGACACTCTACAATGGCCTTCCCCCAACTAGTGCCTTCCAGATGCTTCATATTGAAGTCTCATATTATTTTGGTTGAAATCTGCTGGGCATTTGTATTTTAGGAACAGGTGTGGTCACAGCCCAAAGTGGGTAGGCTTAGAGATCTATTCAGATCCCAAAATGTGGCATGAACAGGGTTCAGGTGGAGGGCCAAAATACTTCCTAAGTTCATGGCTGGTGTTGGGCCTGGTATTGTCAGATACATCTCACATCCTAAGTTCAACCCCCAGTGCCTCCTGGCCCTGCCAATCTTCCTCCTTGCCACCACTACCTACATCTACCTACCTTCACTGAGCATGCAGATCATGAGAAGAAAGCGGGAAGGGGCCAAGGTTCTCTGAAGCCACATGGCTATATAAACCGGACCCTGAGGAAGGGGAGAAATGACTGAGAAGTAGGATCAGAAATGAGGAAAAGGTAGACTCACTTAAGGAAGTTGCCCCAAGAGCATTTTGCATAAGGAAACCCTGAACCTAAAACTGGCAAATGTGGCATCTTCAGAATTTTTTGCACTACAGCTCCCATGTTCCTAGTCATTGGCCATGCTGGCTTGAGCTGATGAAAACTGAGATCCAGTTCAGGTTGGGGGAAACTGAACTATACAAGAAGAAAACAGGAAGATAGCTTATAAGAGGTTAAACTACTTGTCAATCTACTTTGGTACATCTATTTTGGACGCACACTGGCTCTTCGGAATCTCAGGCACAGGCCTTCCCCATCATCTGATGACCTGATCCCTTTGCCTAGAGAGGGCAGAGATTGGACTGGAACCTTCCATAGAATAAGCAAGGACTCTCTGTGCCACGGCCCCTACCCAGCTTTAAGAGATGGCTAGACCTGAGCAGTAATTACCCTGGCGACCATGGTTCAATTCCCCATTTGGCCATGGAAACCCACTCGGTGACGTGTGTCACACTCTCAGCCCCAGCAAACCTTGTAATAGGTTTGCCTTAGCGTTACCATAAATCAGAAATGACCTGAAGGCTCACAACAACAACAACAACAACAACAACCACTCTGTCCTCTCTCAGATTCTACCCCCAGTTCTGAGTTTACACTGCAGTTTATTTTCAAACTGGAGACCCAAACTCTATTGCTTTTCCTACACTCAGCACACTTAGCTATTACTTCAGGTAAAACATAATACTGTCTCATCTCCTGGTGAGCCCCATTAGAGAAACTGTAGGCTCTTCCTCTCTGTTGTATTTCAAGACAACTTGCATGCTACATATCTCTCCCCGTTTCTCAGTTTGCAGGCTATTTTTTTTTAAATCCCACCTGGTCTGATGAGGAGATTTGCAGATCTCAGAAGCTTCCATGCATAAAGATATGGTTACAGGACAGATTTTGATATTTTCTCTTTGCTTTTTATTCATATAATTATCAAGTTACCAAAAAGCTGCATCTTTCCAATGTCAGAGCCACCCTCATTTTCCTGACATACAAAGGCAGAAACTCCCATCCTAGAAACTGAAATGGGAGCTCTATACAGCTAAACTTGTTGAAATATCAGCAACTGCATGTACTATGTATTTCAAAGTGGCAAAGGCCTTTCCAGCATCCTGCCAAAAATTAGCCTCCCTCCTTCAATGTTATCAGCTACATGTTTATCACTTCAGCATCTTGCTGGCTACATGTTTATCACTTAGGTCATTTCTGCACTAGACTGTTACAGAGCTATTATTCCACTTTCAACATCCTATGGAATCCTGGGGTTTGCAGTTTAGGAAGGTGCCAGCTGGCCAGCCCCTCCCTAAATTGCAAACTCCAGGATTCCATAGGATGTTGAAAGTGGAATAATAGCATTGTAACAGTCTAGTGCGGAAATGGCCTTAAACATCCATATTAACGTCTTTATACTCAGAAGCGTTGCTAAGGCAAGGACTGTTCTCCAGAATCTGTTGTTCTAGTTTTAATCTTGGTGAATTTTTTTTCAGGTCTTACTTGCAAATACTGCAAGGATTAGAAGAACTGATTTCCTAGGGACAGCAGATATGCAAGAGTAGGTGGTGTGTGTAGGTATTTATGTTTGTGTGAACACGCACACGTGCCTTCAGCTCACCTGTCAACTTATGGCGACCCCATGACTTTCTTAAGGTTTTCTAAGGTAAAGAGTTTTGCCAGTTCCTTCCTGTAAAATATAGCCTACAGCACCTGGTATTTGTGGTGGTCTCCTATCCAAGTACTAACCAGAGCTAATCCTGCTTAGCTTCCAAGATCAGACAGGATCTGGTGCCTTTAGGGTATTTAGGCTGAAGTTGGATGATTAGAGATGGGGAACTTTGAACTGCAGCTCCCGTCAGACCTTGTTAACCTAGCTAAAGGTGAGAGTTGCAGTCAAACAACATCTAGCAGGCTACAGATTTTCTATTCCTACTATATTGAATTGTAGGCAAAAATGTATATGTAAGACACATAAATACAGACACACACCAGATTTCATGGTAAATCATGTAAAGTTTGTTTAATGGGTTGACAGTGCTACAACCTATAGCCATACGCAGGCATTAAAGAACTGATTAGAACAGATTAAGAAGGGCAGGTGATGCACCCCTGCTGTAAAGACTCCTTGAGTAGCCTGTTGCAGAATAATGCGTTTGTTTGTGTATATACAACCCAGGTGCATGTTTGTGTGCTCAACAGGTGATTTGCACAATCCCTGAATACAAACTGTTATACTGGAGGGAGGGAAGATGAACTCAATACAGACCAGTGGTGGGTAACATGTGCTCCTGCAGATATGGTTGACTGCAGCTCTGATAAATAGTAGCCACCATGGCCAATGGGAGCTGCCACTCAATATCCAGAGAGCCAAAACGTCCCCCACTTCCTGTATAGGCATGCATGGCTGAGACCAGGATGTTGGTGGTACTGGGTCTGAGATGCCCAATGGCAACCTGCAGTGCTGGAGGGACCTGTGCAGACCTTCCCTAATTTTAAAAGTCTTCTGCAAGCAACCAGTTCACATCCCTGGCAAGAGCATTCTGTCCCTTTCCTCACAAGGGCGAGCAACATGAGGTCCTCCAGATGTTTTAGGTTTCACCTTCCACAATCCTTGATTGTTGGCTGTCCTGGCTAAGGCTGATGACAATTGTAAGCCAACATATCTGGCTCACCAGGTTTTATGGGAATATATATAATAGACAAAGTTTCAGAGTGTTGAAAAAGATCATTTTAATTCTTCCAATGAACCCAATGCATTTTGGCCTAGTAATATCTAATGGGGCTGATAAAAGCAACTTGTCTCCTGTTCTAATTTTTGTTGTTTATGTATTGCCCCTTTTATTTCCCTTATCTTTTATTAGCCCCTGAAGAAGGCCATTAAATATTACTAGGCTGAAACACCGTGTGCTTATCAGAAGAATAAAAACATCTTTTTCAACACCCTGAGACTTTGTCTCTTCTATATATCCCTTCTATTGGGTGCTACCGGTTCTTGTTGCTTTTCATCAGCTTCTAGGAAAAGGCTCTTTTCCAGTCCTACCTGGAGACGCTGAACACGTGGCCTTTCCAATGCCAGACATGTGCTCTGACCACTGAGTTATAGCCTTGCCTGTCCTCATTTCCCTGATTATAGGACCAGACATTCTTCAAATATACATTTCATACAAATCTGCCACAATCAAACACTTACACATTATTTTATTGGTTCCTACTAGGTAGTTGGTTTTATTTATAGAATTTGGCTTATTTTGGTTTATTTCTACCACATATGATGCAATCAAATCTGCTGTAGTGTTACAGTAAAAATTCGTGTTCGTAAGTTCCCCATTTCATCGTTTCAGCATTTCGGGAAGACTTTCTCCCCTGAAAATACTGAACTGAGACTAATTACACAAGGTTTTCCCCAGTTTCTGAAGGAACTGTCACTTCTCATTACAAAGGAAGATGAAACTAAGTGCCTACTGGGACACTTGAACTGGACTAGATTACACTATATTAACTGGTTGAATTGGCTGCCACAACACTGTCTCCCTTCACCCCAGTGTCCTCTCCTCTCCAGCAAAGATGCCGGCAGGAGCTGCACAGTTGGCACAGACTGCATCAGTCCCACAGACAGACTGGAAGTAACTACTTGCAAATAATGAATTACTAGTAATTCACTGTTCTCGCCAATACAATAGCTACATTCCATTGTAACTTAATAAGGAACAACTTCATCCTTCTGCTGTGTAATGGTAATTTTTTGGTTATTTTTACAGACAAGTGAGTGCTGCCTCACCAAATGGTGGAGAAGGAATATCACATGGTTGAAGTATTAGATTGCATTGCTGCCTCATCTGCTGCAGCTGTTGGGGTTGTTGAGCTAAATGGGAGGAGTGCACCACAGACCAGCAGCTTGTAGATTCCAGAAGATAGAAGGCAAATAGTTATTTTTTAAGAATTACAGAGCTAACAACTTTGGTTCCATAACTGCTACTAATTACTTCCTAAAATTAATTTTCAACTCCAGTTCTGTAGAGGAAGCATCCAACCTTTAACACGTCATTATCAGATGACACAACTCTTTTGATGCTTCCAAATTAAAGATAAGTTCCATTAATTTGTCGCAGGGTTCTGTGCTTTCATCAGTTCTTCTTGCGTATGGAGGCTTGTTTGCAACCACATGCATACACGCACTGCTTGCGAAGCAAAATGGAAGCGGAGGCACCAAGTTAACTGAGAGACTTTGCAAGCAGCACACATGCAGTTGGTCCCAAGTGAGCCTCTGTTAGTCCTTCCTACAGCATAGTACACGGGTTCCACTTTTGAACCAATTCTATTTTCTGACAGTGCTCCACTCCCTAACCTGTCAGGTAAGGGGGGAAGTTCATTTCAACTCAAACCCAGTTGAACTCAATTCAACATAGTGGTGGCAGCATTTTAATGCAGGGATAAGAATGTGGGCTTCCAGATGCTGGACTGCAACTCCCAGCACTATTCACTATCAGCTAAGCTTGCTGAAATTTACCATCCAACAACATCCAGAGAGTCACATGACTCCCACCTGTTTTAATGACTTAGTGTCAAGAAAGACTGTCCTTACCTTCATGAACAGCTTAACTAAGCCTGGATTTTCATCTGGTTAAAAGAGATGGGACCCTTCTTGGCACTGGGACTTTCAGTGCAGACTTTTTTCTCTGGATAAATCTTCCTAAACTCCTCTCACCTATGTTTGGACAGGCTCTAAAATCCCACTCTTTAGATATTAAGGAAAGGCTTTTATAGTTGATTCTTCCTGTCTTAATATTCATTTCTTTGGAATTATTAATTCTTCTGACGCCTTATTACTGTTAGGCCATTTCCGCACTAGACTGTTATAGTGCTATTATCCTACTTTCAACATCCAACAGAATCCTGTAGTTTAGGGAGGGGTCTTTAGAATTCTCAGCCAGAGAGCTGTTTGGCCTCAGTAAACTATAAACCTCAGAATTCGACAAGATGTTGAAAGTGGAATAATAGCACTATAACAGTCTAGTGTGGAAACGGTCCCGCTCTTTTTGGTAACTGATCATTCATTCTGATACTAGACTAAGGTGGTCTGTGACAACAGTCGTGAAGCCAAGAAGAACATATCTCTCTGCCTGATGGAATTCAGAGGATTTCAGAAAAGCAAAGCAAAACAAAACAAAGACAACCACAACACCCCGTAATGTTTTAGAAACCCAAAAACCACATCAAAGAAGAGCACAGTGAGCACTAGGCAAGATCAGCAGCTCCTGAAGATTGAGTATCATATGGAACAAAGTGGAAGGCCATTTCCACACTAGACTATTATAGTGCTATTATTCCACTTTCAACATCCTATGGAACCCTGGGGTTTGCAGTTTAGAGAGGGGCCTACAACAGTCTAGTGTAGAAATGACCTAAAACAGCATGGTGTGAGTGGGACTGACCTACATGGAGCCCCTTATTGCTTATATCGGAGTTGTGAGTAGGAACCTCAGGTCTGGGGTTGAATCTGGCCCAGTAGTATTTCCCACACAGCTACTTCCCCTTCTCCATACCATTGCTTAGCAGTTCCCCTACCCTTTTTCTACGGAATTTCTTTAATTCTAAAAAATTGACATGTTTCTCAGAAAGCTTAGTCATTACCTGTAAGAGCTTTAAGCTAAAAATAAGCTGCTGTTTTAAGTCCCATTCCTTTGCCTCTGGCTGTGCCAACCACCAAAATAGGGCCCAAGAAAAGATCTCCCAAACTGTATTAAGCTCTCTTGTAGGAAGAGATTCCCTATTTTGGGCTGACACTGCTCTGCAGGAAGATGTGGCTAAAAAACTGAAGCATTCTTGCTGATCTTACAGATATCTAATCCTGATCTGTAAGTCACTTTGAAAAGAAAACAAATACATAGAGGGTTAAAATGATCGATATAATAATAACACAATATGTCAAACCAGTCACATGCTCCTCCACACACTGTGCCAATTGGCACCCAAACAACATGAATCATAATCTTTTCTGCAATTATATATTCTTCACAACAAGAGGTAGAACATCTGACAATGCGCAGCTTTCATAAAATTAATTAGCAAAAGGAATCAACACAATAATCATCAAACTGAATCATTTCAAAGTTGGAGTTTAATTATTTCTGGTGACTTTCTGTAGGAGGCATACAGCACATTAATACGTATGCACACATGCACAAATACAGGCTTCCCTCACTTATCTGACAGGTTAGAGACCAGAGCACTGTCAGAAAACAGAATTGGTTGAAAAGCAGAACCCATGCACTGCACTGAAGGGAGCATGAAGGATTCATGGAGGCTCACTTTTGTGAGTGACTGTACATGCTGCTTGCAAAGTCTCTCAACTAGTTTAGTGCCTTTTTCCTCAGTCTCAGCTCACTGTGCAAGCAACATGCACATACAAGCAGTTCCAAGAAGCCTCCATAAGCAAGAAGAACTGATGAAAGAAGGGAACTGCCATCAAATTAAGGAAACTTGTCCTAAATTCGGAAGTATTAAAAAAGAGAGAGTCACCAGATAATTTGGGCTTCCTGTACTCCATTCAGTTTATGGAAAATGGACAAGTGGAAAATTTCTCAATTCAGAAATTATCAAAATCCCAGACTACCAAACTTTTCAAGCCCTATGGAAGTATTCCACCATTTTACCTAAGGATTCTGAATTGGTTTGAATTTGTTTATATTCCCATGTTTTTCTGGGAAGTGGGGAAGGATGTGCTACTTCTATTATTTGATCACTCATTCTAATACCGAACTCATGTGAATATCAACAGAAATGTTGCCAACAAATTGCAACACACACCAACTCACCCACTGTTCTGTTTACCCTGAGAAGACAAACCCAAGTCAGGATTTCCATCCCAAAATTCAAACCTTGGCTGCAACCCACTACTTGAAATCTAAGACACGTGTACAGAAATAAATGTCTCACACAGAAAACCTGGTCTTTTCTTTCTACCTTCTCTTACTTTCACCTTTGCCAATGACTATTTGGCTTGCTACGTGGTTCATCTTAATAAAAAGAAATATGAACCTTTCTGTATTCTTAAACCCTTAAGATGGAGAAGCACAACAGATTTAATGAAAGAGAGGAAGAATCAACATTCACTCATCTTACGCTGTTGCCAAGATGATCTCAAAAGTATGATTTCACAATGACCTTACGGGCCCTACCCAAGAGATACATGTTAGGAACACACAAAGCAAACTCACAGTGCTCAGAGACTCAACTGGAACTTGGTGACCTTCAGATGAATAACGTCAGTTTGCCTTGTTCATGGCATGTATTTACTTCTAACATTACCAAATAAAAATCAATCTAACTTTAACTCACAGTACTTATTCATTAAAGATGGAGAACGTACTAGCATATAAGAAACAATTATCCTAAATACGACTATAGGTTTCATTCTACACATTTTTCTCTATAGTCTGTCATAGGAATAACCGACCAACCGACCAACCAACCAACCAACCAAAAACCAGCCAAATACACTTCATTTATTTTTTTCATTAAAAGTTTAATTATTTATCCATTTGCTTTTACCTCATTTCATAACCAATTCAGATCTAATTCTCTCAATAAATCTTGCTCAGAAAGCCCTATGATAGGATCGCGTAAGTCAGAGTCAACTTGAAGGCACGTATTAACAATATTTTATAAAAACCCACAAAACAATAACCAGAATTTGGAAATGTTACTGTTTCAGAGTACAGCTTCTAAAAAATTCACAGCTAGCGTGGCTACTGCAACACACAGATCTGTGGCTCACTCTACAGTCTTAAAACTAACTCACCTCGCCCCGAAGCTGTGGTTTCATTCGTTAGCTAAATACTGTATACTAAAAAGCAGCAGCAGGTTAGCTTCTTGAAGAAAGAATGTGCAGAATAATAAGTGTAGGTTTTGCCTCATATCTTGATCTCTAGAGACATAGGGCCCTTTCCCATTATAGAAATACAGCACTATTTTTTTTTTTAAAAAAAACCTCCCCACACAGGAGACAGCAGAAATACTCATTCTCCGCTTCAACACACACAAACTCTTACACACATGTACTTGGGAACCAAGAACAGGAAAAGTTCCCCAGGAGCTGAGTTATGTAGAAGTTTGACCTGTACTGGGCTGGGAGTGAGAAACACCTGTAGTTTAAACAGTCTGTTTCCAGGGGCAACTTTCGTATCTTCTATTTTGGTTTTACTCCAAGTTTTAAAAGAACTCTCCAAGCTGCTGAACCCTAACACTCCCATAACTCCCAGTATGGAATAAAGTTGGATAGCAATTTTTAAAGTTTGGACTAAAACCCAAAGTGGACTCACTGCTCCACTGACATGGAACCTATCAGTGCAAGGTCCTCTGATGCCTCACTCACAACCAGCTGCAAACATCCAGACCAAATCTCAAGACTTCTTGCTCTTACACCCAAGGAGCAAGATGTCTGCCATTTAGTTGCCTAGTGACTCGGTGTCACCTTGTGACTCAACATGTTACTTCCAGCTATAGTCAGCTTTCAGTTCATTAATTGTTTAAACATCAATACTTTATTTAAAAATAAATCATTCAAATGATTAAACTTAACTAAATTTCAATTAATCCATTAATTAATTTCAGATAGACTAATTGAATAAATTAATTTAATGAGTCCTTTCAGAGAGTAAAAAAGGCACACACACCTCTACCTTAGCATGCAAATCAAGATTCAGGGTTCTAGTTCTTTTGGCCTTATTGCTATGGAAAGAACAGGGATGGACGGACAGACAGAGTCTTTTATTGTTACTATATCAGTAGATCCTGAGAGCCGAAAACAACTGCCTCATGTGATGAACTCCTAGACTGCTAGTGGATCCTTTTTATTACTGTAACCTCTGGCCAGAGACTGACTCCACCCATCCAATTTAGTCATTTGGATCCAGATGGACAGGAAGGGACATTAATGAGCTTCCTGTTCCAATTGGGTTTTGCTTGAGCAACTCTGACTTCCCAAACTCTTATATCATCCTTCTTTGTTCTTTGTTCCCAGCTCCTGGCCTGCTTCTTGATCTTGCTTAAGTTTATCATAACTTCGTCCTTGTCTGTCAGTTGCTAAGCTCTCTATCATGGAAATACTAACCTGTTCAATGTGTACTCTTTGCTAACTGCTGCTCTGGATTTAACCATTGCAAAAAAGGGGCTACTTTGTATCCAGGCTTATGTATTGCTAATTGCTGCTTCACTGTAATTCAAAGGCTGCTTGCTGTTACATTGTGTTTCCTGTTAAGGAAGAGCAGGAAAATGAAATAAGACTGGTAGTGACAGAATGTTATAAGAACAAAGTAGTATGGAGATAGAGAGAGAAATATGCAGGGAGAGTCACCTTGGTCAAGAGCTTATGGGGTTGTGGCAACCCCAGCCTAGGAAAGTAAAGGGGGATAGACACCTGAAGGGATTTATGGCTATGACCAATGAATGCTTTGCATGCCCAAACTTGTATTGATAACCTATAAAAGATGTATCTTGCGTGTATCCTTCAGTTTTGGCAACTGCTGTGGGAGTGTGCTGTGTTGCTCATGCTCATCCATAAAAAATAAACTGCTGTCCACCTCACAGTGAGTTTTGTGGAGTGTAGGTTATCCAGTACATGGCACTGTCTTAACTACAGACTTGTCTTGTGTTGCTTCTTTGCAATTTATGGCCCAGTTTAGAGAGTTATATTATGGTTATATACTTGCAATTGCTTGAATAATTATTCTTTTGGAGAATAAAGCATGCTGTTTCTGCATAAGTAAAGAACTCAACAGGGCAGGTATATTACTTTTAGTTGAATTTAACAGATTTGTGTTATATTTCTTTTATTAGGCCATTTCTGCACTAGACTGTCACAGCACTATTATTCCACTTTCAACATCCTATGGAATCCTGGGGTTTGCAGTTTTGGGATCTCCAAACTGCAACCTCAAGATCTCCAAGATCCACAGTGGCTCCGCCACTCATATGCTGGCTGCTTGAGAGAATAATAAGAGATAGCCTCTTGTCAAATGTTTAGCAACCTGCTTTACAGCACGGGTAGACAGCTGCAGCTACTCAGAAGCTGTTGAACATACCCACTGGGTACACTGATTAAGACAGCTGGGAGCTGCAGTCCAACAGTATTCAGAAGGCTGGCACCATCTGCAAGCTTTGAGCAATATCACATCCCCCATAAGCAGTCAGGGACAGCTTGAGTTCTGTGTTTCTCCCACGGTAGTCCCATGCATTTTCATGGACACTTAGAAAGAAGATCCCTTATCTCAGCTGTAATGATCAAGTTCTTTTCACACTTGGATGGTATCTGCCTTAGAAAGACGAGGAATGAGGTGGCTGGAAAGGCCGTCTTCAGAACCAGACAAAATGGCACACATTAGTGAAGTGAGAGAAATCTTTCTTGCATGAAAAGGGACTTATGTGACTATTTTGGGATGAAAGACTTATGCAATGGCTAAGATCGCCCAGCAGCAATACGCAGTATTTCACAGCACTGCAGCAAAGGATTCTTAACTAGCAGACAAAGAAAGTCTTGTTTGATGGCTCATGTTGAAAACTACTAAGCTTAGATTAAAAGTCTGAACTTTTTGATAACTGGTCTGGACATCACTTAGCCATTTTCACCTCTTTGCTGTTAACTGCTGTCAAGCTGGCTTTGACTTATGGCAACCCTATGAATGAGAAACCTCTAAGTCACCTTATCATCAACAGTCCCGCTCCAGTCTTACAGACTCAGGATTGTGGCCTCCTTGATTGAGTCTATGGCAATAGCAATAGCAGTTACATTTCTTTACTGCTTATTAGTGCGAAGCACTCTCTAAGCGGTTTACAAAGTATTTAGCTAATTGCCCCCAACAAGCTGGGTACCCATTTTACTGACCTATGAAAGGATGGACAGCTAAGTCAACCTGGAGCCCTGCAAGATCGAACTCACAATGTTGTGGCTGCAGTACTGGCATTTAACCACTGCACCACCAGGCCTCTTTTCCAACTGCCTTCTACCTTACCAAGCATTATCATCTTTTCTAGTGAGTCATGCCTTCTCACGACATGGCCGAAGTACAATAACCTCAGTTTAGTCATCTTGGCTTCTAGGGAGACTTCAGGTTTGATTTGCTCTAGGACCCATTTCTCTGTCATTTTAAGAATCTATAGAGATAGGGATAGAGATGCTTGCCACAACCCAATAACCTTTGACCAAGGTGACCCTCCTTGCATATTTCTGTATCCCTATCTCCCATCTACCGAACTCTTTCCCAGTATCACATTTCAACAGAGTTGATTTTCTGCCTATCAGCTTTCTTCACTGTTTAGCTTTCCCAACCATAGATAGAAATTGGAAATATGATGGTATGTCAGTTGGAAAATCTGACTAGTTTTCCACGAAATCTGTGCAGTTTCCAGAGAAAACTGTGCAGCTTCCTGTCACCTCCAACAGCACAGGAAGAAAAATAGATGGATTTTCCCCAACATCCATTGGGACAAGGAAAATCAAGAATTACCATCCCTACATCCAACTCTACCACTCCTATCCTATTAAATCTGAGGAAGCTATTTTAATTCTAAGCCAGTGCCTTCATTATGGATGAGGATTAAAACACTAAGACTTATAAAACATAAGTGCCCCCAGTCAGTCAAAAGTCAAATTAGGAAATAGGAATTCGGCTTGTGCTGGACAGGATTGGACTAATCTGAAAACTGTTTGGATATACTCCTATACTCCTACATGTGCTGTGACTTTTGTAGTTGCTGGAAGTGTATTTGCATAGCTAAACCTGGTGGTATCCACTACATACTTTTCCTGAGATGTTTGATCCAGATACTCACAAAATCATTGAGTTGGGAGGGGCCCCATAAGCTACCACATCCAACCCCCCCCCCCCGTAATGTAGGATCTTTAGCTAGAGCATCCCCAGCTAGACCTGTCTTGCCTCTTTTTGAGACACTTAGAGAAGGGGACCTCATGACCTCTTAAGGCAATTGGCTCCATTGCTGAACTGCTCTCACTATCAAGAAGTTCCTTCTGACGTTCAATCAAAATCTACCCTTCTGTAACTCAAAACCATTAAAGCTAGTGGCAGGAATGCTGTTTTTATTTCTTTCTCCATTTATTTTCACCCAAATGCTCTTTACTGGTGCACTCTGATCACTCTCATGGATTTCCTTACAAGTGAATTTGTCTTTAATGTATAATGCTATTCCCCTTCCTTTTCTGCCCCATCTTTTATTGATTGACTGAAGAGGATATACCCTTGAATAGTTCTATTCCAATCAGTGGAGTCAACCCACCAAGTCTCTGTTAAATCTATACAATCATATTTACCTTTGCCTGTACTAGGACTTCAGGCCCATCTTGTTGAGCCTTAGTTGCTTTTGCCTTAGTTGAATTGCTATAATGCACTCTATGCATTAAACAATATACAGAAATGTCAGCTGATACAATGAGTTTCACCCAGACTGGTGAGTAGGGCTGAGTACAGGGAGCACAGAACTCCCATGTTACAACAGCTCTGTTGGCTGCTGGTCTTGTTCCGAGCACAATTTCAACAGGATGTTTATGACTTATAATGAGAGTCTTTTGACTATTTTTTACCTATATCGCATTTATTTTAATTTTGCATCTTGTCCTGAGTTTCAGTTCTGGAGGAAATTTGGGACGTAAAACAAGTAAACAAATAATACAGACACACACACACACACACACACACACACACAGGTAAAACACAACAAATCTCTGAGACCTCATAGTACTTAAAAACCTATTAGATCAAATGAATGTTTAGCCTGTACTACAGAACACGGTCTCCTGTCCCATCTGTTTCTTGTCTTGTGCTCAGAACAGAGCACAACACAGCTATTTAATTATGTGATATTCCCCTCTATCATTTTTTGAGGCCTCACTCTCCTGTAATTCTAAAGGTAACTAAAAAGTTACAGTACAAAAGGAAGTGAATTTATCTCACAGAATTTCAGTGTCATATACTTATATCTAGTGATTAGGAAAATGAATTAACCACAAGTATAGAGCCAGAATGTACAGGAGTTTGAGCACTGGATTACAACTCTGGAGACCAGGGTTCAAACCCCCAGTTGGTCATAGAAATGCACTTGGTTACCTTGGGCAAGTCACACTCTCTCAGCCTCAACCCCCTTCTGAACAAATATTGCCAAGGAAACCCCATGATAGGTTCAGCTTAGGGTTGCCATAAGACAGAAATGATTGAAGGCACATAATGACATCAACAACAACAACCTTAGTTACCTGTAACTACCAACTTCCAACCAAGCCCAGAATAATAGCAGGAAATGTGACAGATAAGTTTCTACAGAGGTTTGGAAAATTATAGAAAAGCCTCCACTGAAGCCAATGGAGGCCTCCCCACTTCTGTGTGAAGTGTGTGTGTGTGTGTGTGTGTGTGTGTGTGAGAAGGGTGATATAGGAAGGAAAACAGCTGGGGAGATGGAGGCTTAAATCCTACCCCCCTCCCACTCCAATCATGCTGTTCTTGGATCAGAGCTCTGTGTGCTCTCTTGTATATAAAACGTAGCTGGGCAGCTGCACACCATGGCATTGATGTTAACATGTAGTTTGGCCCTACGTATGCTGACAGCTGACAGCTTCTGTTTATGTAGGTCATCTAATAGCCATCATAATGCTCTCCACTCACGTGCATGGCCATTAAATCATACTTTAGAGAATCCAAAAGAGCTTACCATGTATCCATATGGTCCACAGCTGGTTTTATATAGCACTAAAGCAAGTGGGTAGATTGGTTCAGGAAAAGATAGCGGTGAGGGGGAGAGGATGTTCTCTCAACAGATGTAAATGAGAGAGTAGGGAAGAGAAGCTGCCAACCTCAGCTCTTCGAGCTCTCAGCCGAAGGGAGATGTGTTTTGCTAAGGACATTTCCGCACTACACTGATATAGTGCTATTATTCCACTTTCAACATCCTGTGCAATCCTGGGGTTTGCAGTTTAGGGAGGGGTCTCAAAGGGGGCCTTTTCCCCAAGTGATATCATCTCTGAATACCGTTGTTTAGCCTCATTTGGACAGCTGGAAAGAGTTCAGAAGTCCGGAGGGAAAGCAGGGATTCAACAAACAACTGTGAAATTGGAGGGTCATAGGTGTAGCAGCAGGGCTGGCCTAAGAAGTGACGGTTGCCCCAGTAGACATATCTTGGGCATCCGAGCAGAGCAGAGCAGCGGACTATCTTTGCTATTCAGCTCATCGTTCTTGCATTTTTGCTGCCAGGGAGGTGTCTGGAAGGGCTTACCTCAAGTGCCAAAACACCCCAGCTGATCTTCAGCACTTTGTACCCTGATGTTGGGGAGAGGTCTCCATTGCCATTCTGAGACTGTCAAAAATGTCCTGGGCTGTCAGCTATGGAATAACCTGCACTTGATGGGGGACCTAGGCATTGCATAGCTGTCAATGAGTTCTCGGTCTCATGTGCAGTTTGCATATTTAACTGTAGGCCACAATTTATTCATTTATTACCCACAGGTTGTACAGTGGTTAACACAGAGCAGTCAGAATCACCCGGCTTTGAATGTAGTTCTTGGAACCACAGCTATGGAGTCCCTCAAAACTGAAGAGAAAGCTTGTAAGAGACTGTACTCCCTGAAAGCTATGGCTTTACAGCAAAACACCATCCTACCACATGCCAATAATGAGTGCCATGGATTCCTACAGGTGGCAGTATTGGGACCTGGTTTGACCAGGCAACCTTAGTGCTCCTTATTTTCTCTGGTCTTCCCTTGTAGCATGATAATTGACAATACTCTAGTTTTCTTTTCAGTGCATAACACAGTTTAAAAGTTAACATCTAAAACATTATTCAATAATTTTTAAAAAAGGAACACATTACTCGTGGCATGTATGTGTCTGTATGTGTACCTCAATGTCATCTGTAGACCATGAATTTCACAGGACTTTCTCGGGCAAGGAATACTCAGAGGTGGTTTTACCAGTTCCTTCCTCTGAAATATGGCCTACAGCACCTGATATTCATTGGTGGTCTCCCATCCAAATACTAACCAGGGCTGGTCCTGCGTAGCTTCCAAGATCAGGCAGGATCTGCTGCCTGTTGCTGTTACTGTTGTGGGCCTTCAAGTCACTTCTGACTTATGGAGACTCTAAGGTGAACCTATCATGTGGTTTTCTAGGGCTGAGTGTATATGATGCACCCAAGTGGGTTTCCATGGCCGAGCAGGGTATTGAACCCTGGTCTCCAAGGTTGTAGTCCAATGTTCAAACCATGACACTATGCTGGCTCGCCTTGAATACAATGCTCTACTAACATATCATCATAATCACCACCACAAAACTCCTTAAATTAAAAAAATGGTCCCAACAGATAAATCCATAAACTTTCAGAAGTAACACTGATCACCAGTGTTTCGAACAGATAGTCAAAATTTCAAAATACCCCAGCCTCATCTTCCCAATCTTTTCTGGTTGGATACCTCATCCGACGCCCCAGGTAGGACTCTTGATGCCACCTGATTTCCAAACACCAAGCAAACCAAATGCTTCTTTGCTGCGACGGGCCTTCCCTGCTTATCTGACAGCTTAGGGACCAGAGCACTGTCAGAAAGTGAAATTCATTGAAAAACAACCCAGTCTTTTCAGTTGTTCTCCTTTTGCCTTCTTCCTGGAGGGAACATGAGGGAATTATGGAAGCTTGCTTGGTCTCCTAAATTACCTCCTCTGGCCTCCAGGAAGGAGGCAAGAGAATTGTCAAAAGAGCAGACCCTGCATGGAAAGAATGGTATATGTCTATACTTTACAACGGTTGAAAGAGCAGAACATCAAAAAACCAGTCACTGAAAAGCAGGGGACACCTGTATTCTACTAGCAGTATATTTGCTGAAGATAAGCTACTACAAAAAGTAGGCAACAACAGCTGGAAAACAAATGCTAGTAGGATCCACTTCTCATCGAGGTGGCAAACCTGAATGTGGCTGTACTGCTTCAGATTGCATACAGGGGCTCACATGACCAAATGCAAGCAAAGCAACAACCTGCTCTCCCCCCTGCCCCAACAACATTTCAGGTAGATGGGCTCTAGCCTAGCTTTTTCCCTGGCCTGCTACTTTTCTACATACAGGGTCAGTATGTGTGCACACACTGTTCTGTACACACATTAACCCCATACCTAAAATGATATACAGCCCATACACAAGCTGAACATTGTAGTGAGAACTAGGTTAGAGCCCTTCTTTCCTTAAGGCGTGTCAGAGCATCGCTCCCTTGTGAGTTAGGGCAGTGCAACCCTTATAGACATAAGCTCAAAGAATCTCTTGTTTTGCAGCTGCAAATTCAATGTGGCTGTGTTGCAAACCTCCGTCTTTGAATAAACCCGTTGCAGAAAGGTGACTGGACTGCCCTCGTCGGGAGGTCCAAAATACAATTTGGACAAAAAACAGATTTGTGAAAACCACAGTGTAGCTTTCAGTGCCATGTCTGTGCTTTTCCAGGAGGAAGACAGAGGCTTGCTTTGTGGACAACAGGAAGTGTCGTCCTCCCCCCTTCCTTTTCTAGAACTCAAAATTAACTGACAACTCCACTGCACAAACCCAGTATTGTTAAAAGAAATAGAAACAAACAAGCAAAAGAGCTTATTCCCTGCACCCACTAATAAAATAAGAACAAAGAAGTTAACTCATTCTTAGTGCTATATTTTTAGGCCAAATTTTTATCTTAAGACATGTTTCCGCATTTTGCTCATCATTCGGCTGTAATGTCTGCTACCAAAACACATTCCTGGGTAATCTCTACTGGGGGTTATGTCTCTATAATAGTCATATCTCCATATATATCTAGCTGAAGAAGGAGGGCTAGCCCTACCATTAAGCAGACTGAGACATTCACCCTTAGGTGGAGGATGCTGGGAGGTGGTGGCACGGTGTTGGAAGAGACTGATGCTGGCCAAAGAGCCGTCCCTGCGCCTCCTAAGCTAGTCTGCTGTCCTTAAGTGTGTGACGGGTGGTGCTGCCCCATCACGAACTGCCAGTCTGTATGTGAAATGGGAGGCACAGCATCTTATCATCGAGTTCAACCCCCTGCCATTCAGGAAGACACAATCAAAGTATCCCTGATAGATGGCCATCCGGCCTCTGTTTAAAATGCTCCAGAGAAAGAGAGTCCACCACATTCCAAGGCAGCATATCCACGGTTGAACTGTTCTTACGATGAGGAGATAGGAGGTTCTTCCTAAGGTTTAGGTTGAATAACTTTTCGTGCAGTTTGAAGCCATTGCTTACTGTCCTAGTCTTTGGAGACGCAGAAAACGAGCTTGCCCCATCTTCTAGATGACATCCTTTCAAATATTTAAACATGGTTATCATGTCCTTTTTCAAACTTCTTTTCTCCAAGCTAAACATACCCAGCTCCCTAAGCTGCTCCTCTTGGGCCACGGTTTCCAGGCCTTTTAACATTTTGGTTGCCTTCCTCGGGACACCTTCCTGGTTGTCAATATTCCTTTGTATCAGAAAGCAAAGCTGTCCTAGGACAGCCCTGAAAAGAAACAGAGGAGAGTTTGCACCTCTCCTTAGGCAGCTTGAAAGCGTCTCTGGACAAAAGGACTTATCAGGTAGGGACAAGATAGCAATCAGTGCCATATGGTTTGCAGCCTGTTTCAATTTCCCAAAATGCCTCTGAGCAAATGCCAAAAGGAATCAAAATGGCGGCTCTCTGATGTTCATCGTGGGAGGCTGGGGATGTGTCAGTTCAATGGCAGCTCCTCTGAAGAGCATCAGGGGTTTGGCAGTTGCCCAAGAATGTGATGTGCTCTTGCTGCATCTGTCCCTTACCTGTACTCAGAGAAGGAGAAAAACCATCCCTCTCTTTTACAAAAGATATCTCACTCCTAATCAGGTCCTACAAAATATCACATTGTAGCTCCAGAGAACTAAAATATCTTCCCGAACTACTTGGGCCATTTCCGCACTCCATTGTTATAGTGCTATTATTCCACTTTCAACATCCTACAGAATCCTGGGGTTTGCAGATGCCCCTCCCTAAACTGCAAACCCTAGGATTCCATAGGATGTTGAAAGTGGAATAATAGCACTATAACAGTGGAGTGCGGAAATGGCCTTGGATTGATTGTCTACTACAAGATTGTCTGCTACTGGAATTCTCCAGAGCTTAGAATATTACCTTTAAAAGTAGTTACAGTTATAATACCAGAATCTCCAAAAGTAGTCAGTTGCTATTATACATATATTATTTTTTTTAAAAAGACACAATTTACTTTTCCATTTCTCAGAGCAATCTAAAATAATTACTTTTTAAAACTCTGAATACTACAAGCTGCTCCTCTGTGGAAGAGAACGTGCTCTCCTCTCTTCCATTTCATCAACACTCCTAAAGAGAGAGGAGGCTGCAGCAAGGTGGCACTATACAGAATCCCCTCATTACATGCAGCAATAGCACCATAACCAGAAAAGTAACTTTTAGAAAGTAAACTTGCATTGCAAAAGGAGTGAAGTTCACATCTTTCACTACATAACCTTGATATTGCAATGTAGTTGTACTTTTGTTATCGGCAAACTGAGTCAGAATAGACAAATATTCACTTGCCAGCAGAAAGGCAAGGGAGGGAGATCTCCTGGCCCCCACAGAAAGTGAGTTCCAAAGCCTGGGAGCAGTCACTGAAAAGGCCCCCCTCCCTTGTTTCTAGACAGGGGGACTAAGAGAAGACTCAGTTCAGGTCCAGACTATCTGAAGACATGAATCTTCTTACAAGATCTTGCCTCAGATCTTCAGGATACACCCTTCTCTCAGTCCCACCCCTTCCCAGGCAAGTTTGGTTGGAACAAGGGAGAAGGCCTTCTCAGACAGCCTGCTCTCTGGCTCTGGATGGCTCCCTCCTTAGGCCACTTCCACACTAGACTGTTATAGTACTATTATTCCACTTTCAACATTCTATGGAATGTTTTAGGGCCCCCCCCTTAACCGCAAACCCCAGGATTCCATACAATGCTGAAAGTAGAATAATAGCACTATAAGAGGCTAGTGTGGAAACGGCCTTAGTCTCAATCTATTGGCAAGTGAAACTTACAGCCAGCTTTTAGGAATTAATTGCAATGCATTTTTAATAATATGCCATACAGTTGATTTGTATCTTTTTCTTTTATTGGCATCAATAGTTTTTAAGTTGCATTTTAAACTAACTTTTTTTTTTATTTCTACTGGTGTATTTGTATATTCTTGCATGACAGGGGTTTGCACTCAATGGCCCTTGCGGTCTCTTCCAGAGCTTTCATTCTATAATAGTAATATCTGAGTGGTTTTGAATTCCAGTACTGGAAAAAAGGCAGCACACACACACATACACACACACACACACACACACACACACACACACGGAACTAGTTATTAGTAGCTACTTGTACACCCAAGCTCTGGAATTCTCCTCTGGATATTGGAAACAAATGATATTCATAACAGTAGGGAGAAGTCAAGAGAGAGGGAGAGTACTGAAGAAGCCTGTGTCAATCCACAGTATCTACAGGAGATACAAGATACTGTGTCAATCCACAGTATCTACAGGAGCTAAAATAATCTAATATTGTCTATTGCTTTTCCTGACACATCTTTAACCTCTGAGGATTTCCTTTAATGTGACAGCCAGTTTTTCAGGTTACTTTATTAGCAGAATTCTTTGTCAGCTCATCTCAGTACTAAAGAAAACTTACAGCTGAGCCAAGGAAGAAAGCAACAAGGCACAACAACAAACCTGAACTTCCAAAGTCAAAGCATTTACACATGAGAACTTTATAGTCTCAGAGATTCTGCACCTTTCTACCTTTAGATTTAACAGATTACTTTCCAGACATCTCTGCTTGAGAAGAATGACACATATTAAGCAGCAGAGGAAATACCACCACCATCTCCCTGGCCCAATAGCTTAGGATAATGCAACACAGTGCCCTGATCTAAAGTGTATCTACTTGTTTTTTTCAGAGTTTTGGTTCATTTGTTTGCCCAGCAGTCCTCTATCAGCAACTAGCCTTGTAACAGGTGGCATTTTGATCCAAGTAATCTCACTGGATTGAATTTAATCGGGGAGAGGTGAAACAGCTACAATATTTTGTAGTTTGCAAGCAATACATTTTAAAGGTTAAGAATGTTAATAAGTGTATATATTAAATACAGCAGATATTTCATCCCATACACTGTGGCTATTAAAAGCACAGCATCAGCTGAGTGGCAGGCTTAAGTGAAACATGGGATAGACTCATCAACTGTTCCCCACCACAAGTGCAATGCACCAATCATTCTACCATGACTAGTATGTAGGGACAGAAAATATTTCTTTTTCTTTCCCAGAATTCCCAGAAACCCCAGAATTCACCCAGCTAGCACAACCTTTTAAACTACAACTCCAAGAATCTTCCAGTTCGATCTGTGACTTGTAGTTAGGAAAATAACATTTTCCCAGTTCTGCTGGTATGATCAGAGCTGTGTCTAATTCCACAGAAGCACTGTATGGTGAGAGAGGCCGGGGTTTGAATCCTTGCATGTCACATTCATTCAGTCTCAGAGGAAGGCAAAAGGCAAACCCTTCTGAACAGCTCTTTCCAGGAAAACGCTGTGATGGGTTTGTCCTAGGATCACCATATGTCAGAAACTATTTGAAAGCACACAACAATGAATTGCAAGGTGCAGACTACTATGCATAGTGCAGAATATTGTATCTCATGGCAAAAGAAAATAAAAGCGATCCAGTTGGGATATATAACAGGAAATGAAGAAATAAACAGAACCAGTGCTTCCTATACATACATGCACCAATTTTTAAAATTCAAAATCCAACAGCAAATTAACACGTCTCTCCGAAATGGATAACATGAAGATATGTATGTGTTCTCACTGTCTCTCTCTTTCACAAAACACATCTTGAGCATAAATTGGTCTTCTTCAGTAATTCAATCATATCACAATCACCACTTCATTCACACATACACCTACAGGAAACAGAACAAGCCTTCCACACAAATCTTCCATTGCCATGTAGCTCCCAGCCTTGCAGCCATATTGATTGATTGACTGATTGATTGCTACTAGGATGACACTGTGGACCCTACCTGGTGACTTAGATACCTATCCAGTTGCTAGTCTCAATTAAAGCAAGTCCAATTAAACAATCACAAGATGCTAATTCAATACTTATGTAAATTCCATGAGTCTGCCCTAGACTAGCAACTGGATGTAGGCCTTACTGATCTGGATTAGCAGAAGACATTTGCTTGCCTGTTCTCATGCTATGTACAAAAGCCAGAAGGACTGCAGATGATCCTTAATGAACTACAAAATCATACAGCTGGAAGGAGCCCCACAGACTACTGAGTCCTACTCCTGGCTCAATGCAGGAACTCCAGCTAAAGTGTCCCCAGTAGGCAGCTGTCCAGCCTCATTCTGAAAATGTCCAGAGAAAGCAATCCTACCACCTCTGTAGGAAATGGTTCCATTGCCCTACTGTTCTTACCTTCCTCCAACAGTGATGACAGGATAGCAGCCTCTGCCACACCCAAAAGCAGCAGGTGAGTTTGGAGGCAGAGAGCAGGCTGCATGGCGTAACACCTTCTCTGCCAAAAATTTGCTGCCACCTGTAAGTATCTGTTGCCTGATGAAGTTGTATATCCCTGTGTGGCACGGGTTGGACTAGATAGGCCTTGTGGTCCTTCCCAGTTTTATGATCCCGTCTGGTCTTGGAAGCTAAGCAGGGTCAGCCCTGGTTATAACTGGATGGGAGACCACCAATGAATACCACAGAATCACAGAGTTGGAAGAGACCCCAGGGGCCATCCAGTCCAATCCCCTGCTATGCAGGAACACCCATCAAAGCATCCCCAACAGATGGCCACCCAGCCTCTGTTTAAAAACCTCCAAAGAAGGAGGATCCACCACACTCCCAGGCAGCATATTCCACTGCTGGACAGCTCTGACTGTCAGGAAGCTCTTCCTGAGGTTCAGGTGGAATCTCCAGCTGCTGTAGGCTATATTTCAGAGGAAGGAACTGGCAAAGCCACCCCTGAGTATTCCTTCCCCCCTAAAAAAAACCTATGAAAACCATGGGGTCACCATAAATTGACATGCAACTCGAAGGAATACATGTGCGTGTGTGCATGTGCACGCGTGCGTATGCGCATGCGCACACACCCACACACACCATCTAAGGGTCAAGCCCAGACCTCTTATTGACAACAAGGATCAAGGGTGATCAGGTTACACTTTATTTTCATTTTAAAGACCTGAAATTTCTTTAGATCATCAACACTAATGATCACAATCCTGTCCCCTATTTCTTTTATGATGAAGCATATTATCAAGCATCTTTACCCCAATCCACCCCAACCCAGCACTAACCAGATGCAGAACTGCCACCAGAGACAGATAAAACCTTCAGGATCTCCTACGAATGTAATCACAACTTTTTTTCCTTCCAAGTTTTGCTGACATGTATCTGATAAACCCAGGAAAAACCAAAAACCACCTGGAGTGTCCAGTGCTGCCCCCAGGTACCATCCTCCATCATCCACACTGTACTGAATAATGGGGAGCAGGAAGCTTTAGGATGGGGTAGTTTTTCAAGTCTGCAAGAACTGTAAGCAACCCTGCTAAATTCATTTAGATGGGACAAATAAGGAGAAGCAGAAGGAGAAAAGTTCCCCTCTGCTAAAGCTGCTGTCATGTCTCACACCGCACAGAGAAGAGAAGGTATGAATACGTGGGGGAAGGAGGTACAGGGATGATGCATGGGGTTTGTAGAAGCAGATGGAGTCTGCAAACTTTTCCCCTTTCAAGCACTTGGATGTTGATCTCTAGAGGCAGAGGAAGTTTGGGAATCAGAAGACTCCCCTCCCATTCTGCAGCAGGTCCTCTGAACCCATTAAGTTCAGAATCCAAGGCAGCCTCAGATGAACCCCCGGTAAATCCCTACTGCTTAGCTTCAGCAAAGACGCCAGGTCACGTGCCTCCAGAGGCAACGCTTTGGTGTCATGCCTCTACAAATCTGTCTACACTGAAAAGGAGCTCTCCAACTATATAGAATAATGCTCATTTGTAAATTAAAAGGAGAAGGATGAGAACTAAGCATGCTTATGCTAGGAGCTGCAGAATGTTATAGTTCTCAGATTAAAGAGAGGATCTTTCTCCTGATCTTTGTAAACTGGCCCAGGAGCCCCTCCCTGCCGTGTGTGTGTGTGTGTGTGTGTGTGTGTAAGTGTAAGAGCAAGCTTCAAACAAAAGAATAATAATAAATCATTAGCTTTCTTTGGAGACTACTAGATCATACATCAGCACTTTAATTCCTCCAGGCAATCTGCTGCAAGCGGTTATAATTGCACTGAGCTCAGCCAGGTTGTTGGACATGAAATCTAAGTTCTGTTCTTCCTCCCTCAGGCTTTCCTGTTACTAATGGGAAACTTGTGACAGCTGGAAGGGCTGTTATGTTAACCACCGGAAGTCCGTCAAGCCTTGGGGATAGAGATTTTGGTCTGGTGGTTGGGGGGACAAAACAAGTAGCTGCTTCTCTGAAGGTACAGAATAGTCAACTGGTGGGTCAGTGCCAGGCTCTTCACACATTGAAGTCCCTCACAGAACGGTTACTGTAGCATCGGGGGCAAAGCCACAATTGCACAGCCAAGCTGAAAGCAAGGACGGACTTTGCTCCAATGGCAGCAATAAAGCTGTTGAGAGAATCATACTCAAGCACCATCCAGGATGTCTCATTCATACCTGGCATATCCTGAATGCCATTTCATATTAAAGCCTAAAGAGAAGGACACCTGTGATGACAAAGGGGTCACAGTAAGAACAACAGCAGCAGCAGGATTAATGGAAGGTGGGAAAGGATTACACAAAAAGACAAGTCTGACAGAACTGAGCGTATTTAGCCAGGAAGAAAGGAGACTGAAGGAGGGCCTGATGACACTTTTCAAATACTTAAACGGCTGTCACAGAAGACAACAAATATGTGTTCTTTGCTGCTCCAGAGGGAAAGACGAGCTAAGTTACAAAAAGGTAGATTTCACTTGAAATGGTGGCAGCTGATGTCTACCATTGTCTGTGGGGTGGTGACTTACCTCTGGATTTTAGTCTAAGGCCATTTCCACACTAGACTGTCATAGTGCTATTATTCCACTTTCAACATCCTATGGAATCCTGGGGTTTGCAGTTTAGGGAGGGGCCTCAAAGGCCTCTCCTCATTAGCACTGGAACAACCAGTTGCCACCAAATGTCCAGGGAAGCTTCTTGGCAGAAACTTTTGTGATTCCAAGACAAATGGGAGAAAAATACTCTGCTCATGTTATGGGGGAATGGAAGGGAATATTAATTAAACTGACAAGCCATATTATCTCCCTCGATCCCAAACAATTTTAGACCAATTGTGTATGCAAGGAGTAGTCCCCTACAGCCTCCCTAACAACCATAACCGGGTACGGTCAGAAAGACTTCCTGTCTGAAAATTTTGGTGGTCTACTGCCAGTCAGAAGAGAGCAGAGGTGGGTAAAATGAAGCCCGCACAACCCCCGTGCCACACTTTTATGGCCTCTGAAGGCCCCTGGCAGATTATGATGTACCCATTTGCTACAGATCTTTGTTCAAATGTAAAGAACTGAAGAAGTAGAAAAAAGCAGCACTCTTAATTCAACCTGACCACTATGGTGGAATAACAGAGATTCAAAACCACACTTTAAAAAGTTAAATATTCTGAACTTTGGGTCATCACAGGCAACTCTGATTTTAAAAAGCTCAAATTCTTTCTTTCTCATTTATGAAGGAACTGATTGTTTTTGGAGAATTGTTTAAAAACATTCTTCCCCTCCAACGACCATTTGCTCTATCCACTTGGACTCTCCAACAACGGCTCTGAGTGACAACAGAATCCAAGGATCTTTGCAGCACAAGGAGAAGTCACCAGAGTAGGCATTCTAGGGTCAACATGTGCCTTCAGGTTAATAAGGACTTTGGTTAATGGGTTTAATGCAACAGGAACTCTTGCAAGCAACTGTCTGCTTCATTACAGGCAGGTAGTGGACTGGGAAGGTGATATAATAATGAAGAGTTCTATCCACAACAGCACTTATCACTGGCACTCACACTGCTGTTATTTGTTCCTACAGGCAGTCAGATTGATCAGGCAAACACATTTTGACCACAAATTTTTCCTAGGTTTACATTTTTTAAAATAATATTGTATCAAATATAGCAGATTTGTATTTTTAAAACAGCAGCAGCAGCAGATGAAGGCAAAGATGAAAAAGAAGAACTTTAAGATGGCAAAGAGCATCTGAAAATCACCGGAAATGTTTGCAAGAACATTTCCAGGAAGAAAAGGAAGTATGATTGACTATTCCACTAAAACTCATACCAATATGGTGTTTTGCGTGTATATACACTCCACCCCTTCTCTTCCCTTTTTCTTACTTTCAAGACGGAAGGCTTCTACTTTCTTTTTTACTTTAAACCAACCACAGTTCTGTAAGTTTTTACATCATGAGAAACTGTAGTTTCTTTAAACATCATTGGGAATCACGCAGCCCATGGACTACATTTTCGCAAGCAGGCAAATAAAAAATTCTCATCTTCTGACAAACAAAAAGGAGACTTGCACCTCTAAGAGTGCCCCCACACCTTGCTTTAGCTCCTGCAAATCTGTTCTTTTTTTAAAAAAAGAACTTGTTTTTAAACACTGATTTGAGGGTGGTGGACTAGAAAAAAAATAGCCCTGAAGGCCATTTCATAGAATGTTGGAAGAACTCTTTAAAAACATTCTTCTCCAACGTTCTTGGAATGTTGGAATTCTCATAGAGTTGGAAGAGACCACAAGGCCATCCAGTCCAACTCCCTGCTATGCAGGAACACACATCAAAACACTCCCAACAGACGGCCATCCAGTCTCTGCTTAAAAAACCTCCAAAGAAGGAGACTCCACCACATTCCGAGGCAGTATATTCCACTGCTGGACAGCTCTGACCCTCAGGAAGTTCTTCCTGAGGTTCAGGTGTAATCTCTTTTCCCGCAGTTTGAATCCATTGCCCCTTGTCCTGGTCTCTGGAGCAGCAGAAAACAAGCCCCGTCCCTCCTCGACATGACATCCCTTCAAATATTTAAACATGGCTATCATGTCCCCTCTTAACCTTTGCCCTCTTCCCTGTTTATAGTGTGATTTCAGCATAAAGCACATTTTTAAAATTGCTCTCAAACTACAGTTTAAACAAACCACAGTTCCTCAAGCTCAGGCATTACAGGAAACTATTACTTGAAAACCCAACGTTTTTGACCTCTTCCTGTTTGCCAAAGAGGAGTGGGGTTGGGGTGTGTGTGGAAAAACATGTAAGTCATGGGCTCCTTCTTGTAGCTGGGAAACAATTTCAACTCAATTTGGCCTATAGCTCTTGCCCCATTCATAAAACTTGAAGTGCATTCTTAGGCCCTGCTGTGCTAAATGGAACTTAATTCCTGTGTGCCTAGGACTGCGACCTTAGTCACGCAGGGGGTTTAGTCCATTAGATCCAGGACAGCCATCTAAAGTTTCCTACAAAAATCAAGCTGCCTTTATTTTCAGATGATCTGTCATAGTATGAACCATTTGAGAGCCAGCACAGCATAGTGGCATCGGACTATGAACCTGGAAACCAGGGTTCAGTTCCCCACTCAGCCATGGAAACCCACTGGCTGATCTTGGGCACATCACATACTCTCAGCCCAGAAAAACTGATGATAGATTTGCCTTAGGGTCACCGTAAGTCAGAAATGACTTGAAGGCACACAACAACTACAATAACAATGGACCATTTGGGAAGAGGTTGTTGTTCTTCTTTGTGTTATTTACTTACATAGTGCCACCATACATGGCACTTTCCAAGTAAAAGAGCAACAGTACAATACAATTCCCTACCCTTAGGCTTATAATCCAATTAAAGCATGACACACACACACACAGGGGAAGGATGGCAGTGTGGGAGTGAGGGGATTAAGTCCAGAATCTACTGTCTCTTCTTTTCTCTCTTTGAAGTCACAGAGTGGCAGCTGGGATGGAAGGAGAACCTTTCATCTTCTCCTGGGCCTACCTAGGCATGATGGAGTTGTGCCTGCTTCACATTTATCTACACGCACCAAAATGTGGGAAACTTCTGTGGTTGACTGTGGAACATGGTCCACCCCAAATCCAATGGTTGTAACCTCCCCCCACCACATCAGCAACACCCCCCATACACACACACACACACTTTGAATCAGGCACACAAGAAGTGCTGTGCAATGCTGCAAAGCTCAACTGCATTTTGAGCTTTTCAAGATTGCTGATCAGACTGAAAACTAGTTGTGCACACCCTGCGTGACTTTTTAAAGAAAAAAGTAAGGGTTTTTTTGAGTTTTTTTGTTTTGTTTTTTTGGCTACCACCAGCAAAGCAACAAATTCTGTAGCCACAAAGACCATGTGAGCTGCAAAAATGGGCAGGGGACCAGCCAGTGGGCAGAACACTTGGTTGCTTCTGATCTGTTTCTCAATTGTGTAACTAAATAGGGACATCTCAATTCAGTCCCCCACAGGGGTTTTCACTGATACAGGGGATTGATGTATTGATTAAGCACTGCAACTGGATGTGTGATATGTGCTGAGTTGAACAGCAAGGGGGAAAAAGAAAATGCCAAAAAAGGTGGGAGGTGAAGATCAGAATGCAAAGCACACGCAGTAGTTGGTATGCTCAACACGGACACTATAGATTAACCTAAATGGTGCTGAAACAACTGGGAATGACAGAAAGGAGATAGTTAGTGCTAAGAGTGCCACCCACATGCCTTGTTTTTCACAGTGCAGGAAAGCTTTCCAGAAGCATTTCCCTGCTGCAGACTTACTATAATGAGACCAGTAACAGAACAGGCAGAACTTGCCACCATTCCCTCCCTCACAACCCACTGACGATGCCCTGGAATTACACCACATCATGACATAAGGTCATTCCAAGGTGCCACGTTTTGGAGTGGGGAAATGGTGCAGATGAGTACTAAAGCTAAAATAATATTTTGATTCAACTTCAAAACTAGCTGCAAGAGCTGTAATTGGCTATAATAAACAACTAAGCAGATCATAAAAACCCATCTCTACTTTGAGAGTAGAGTTGGCCCTCTATATTTGGGGGGTTGGGGTGCAGGATCCCCACATACCTGGAAAAACCACAAATATTTCTAGGCCGCTGATACCTGAGCTGGGGGGCATTGGGAGTGGGCCTGTAGTGCCGGTGGAGGAAGAGGAGGCAGTTTTTAAAGGGCTGCTGTTGCTTAAAGGGAAGAAAGGAAAAGGGAAGTCATAACATCAGGTGCTTGGTCTCTGTAGCTAGCTGTAGAATTCTTCTTGCATGCACCTGCAGGAGAACAAGAGAGAAAAAGAGAAAGAGAGAACACGATCCCTCATGCAGAGATGCAGTGATGACCTTTTGCTCACTCCTGTGTGCCTGATAGTGGAAGTAGCCAAAGGTCAGCAGCAGTTACACCTCCAGCACATTTATGTGGGTGATGACCATTCCAGTGGTAGAGCTAGCATAGCATGTGATCGAAGGACACCTACGTGGCAAACTTGTGAATAATCAAATCCATGAAAGTGAAACCCACAAATGGAGGGCCAACTCTAAGTGTAGGCAGACTTCAAACTTGAGAGACCTGTTTGCTTGTTTTTTAAACGTGGAATACCAAGATCCACCAAGTACAGCCAGATGCAACAGCAGTGGTGAGAGTGAGATCTCAATGCAATCTGGTGGCTGAAAGGTAGAGTCAGTTACTGGGAAGCTACTAGGAAGACCTGCATTAATAAATGCAAAAGCATACCTACATTGTTATAGTCAAAGATTTGGTGTTAGGAACCTATGCCAATCTACAAACCACTGACTAATCTTTCTTAACTTCCTAGTCTACCTTCTGCTCTACTCAGCCTTAAGAGCTCTTTGTCCCAAGACATTTAAGGACTTCATCAGTTCAAACCAACCAACCAACACTATTATGACTAAACAGAGAATTCAATCAATGTGTGGAGCAGGATTATCAGTAGAGTCACAAAAAGTGTCCAACATCAGTTGGACAGGGTTTTCTGGTTTCTAGACTGGAAGAAAAAAAGGGGGAGGGGGTTACAAAGCCCAAACAATTGCAGATGTTCAAGGTAAACATATTAACATATTAAAGTAAATGTGAATAAAAAGCATCTGCCTATTTTTCAGGCTAAATAAACTTTGCCATTAAGTTTTTCATGCTACCCACCTCTCAAATGTATGGCACCCTGCCAGCAGCTAATTTTGGTTCCATGGGAGAAACTATCGCTCATGATAACAGAAGAAGTGGCGACTGGGGAATCTGAATCCTTTTCAGATTTTTTTTTGCATAAAAATTGGGTATAAACTTAATAAATAAATCAGCATGATACTCTAAAGTTGCATAACAACTTTAGGAGACTCTTAACAGTTGCATAGCAGAAAGTTCTAAAGTGGAGGTCCATGACAGGCTCATTTGTTGTGTGCCTTCAAAACATTTCTGATTTATGGCAACTTTAAGGTAAACCTATCACAGGTTTTTCTTGGCAAGATCTATTCAGAGGGGATTTTGCTTTCTGCTGAGGCTGAGAGAGTGTAACTTGTCCAAGGTCATCCAGTGAGTTTCCATGTTTAGGTGGAGATTCAAACCCTGGTCTCCAGAGTCATAGTCCAACTGTCAAACAATTGCACCATGCTGGTTCATAACCATGTCCAAAGTCCAAGGCAGCTACCTGATCCTTATCAGCAAGCCACTTCCAATGCTTTACAGCTGTAACAGGAGCAGATCTTTTGTAAAGCTAATGGGTCTTAGCTGGCAATTCAAGACTGAGCCACCCCAAAATATTTTTCACTACAGTAGGACTTAACTGTTAGTAGCAGGATGGCTCCAGCTATTGGAAAGATTGTATTTAGCTCAGAAAGAAGGGGCCCAGGGAAAGATAACATTGCCATCTCCTGTAATTCCTTATTATCTGATTCCGCATGCCCTGTTTCTCTGATGTCACTGCCTTGTTCACTCTCTGTGTGGAGGGCTCACATTCAAAGAGACTGTTGAACCAATGCTCCTTGACTTCTTTTTCCATTAGTTGAATTACTCACTTAGGCCAAATCTTCTAGGCTTTCCTCTTCCATAGGGACAGAAAATCCTATTTGAACTTCTTGTCATCTTCTCCTTGGCTGGTCCTACCATTTGACAAAGTGAGGTATGTGGTTTAGGCCACAGATGCTGCAGGCTCAAAGGCAGTGGGCATCTTCTTGGCTACTTCTAATAAACTCTAGCGATTCCATTCTCCTCTGATGGAGGAGAGAGCTGCTTACACTAAGCAACTTTTGAGCATCCCTACATTGGCCTCCTTCCTCATGTGTGCTGGTGAATGTTATTCCTATTTAAGTATTGCAGAAGGCCTGGTTGCTGCCAATGCTGGCCTTTCACTTATTTCAAGAGGTTTGCAAGATTGCTTGCGGTGCAAGGAGCAGGGGAGAATTCACCCACTCGCTTACCAATGTGGCGGCTCTGCTTCCCAGGTTGTTGCCTTCAGCGATTGCCATCCTATACCAGGTGGTGATGAAGCTGGGGTACAACTGCAGATTTGCTGGAGATCTTTAGGTGCTCCTAGTTCCTGGCCACCTCTTAGCGGATTTTAGATTTTAGAATCTGCGCTCCGTTGCCACTGTAACAGCTGGAGATTACCGGAGCTCTCTCATCACCGTCTTTGCTCATTCCAAGCCAAACCGGAAGCCAAATGCTGGCCTTGTTTCAGTGTCATTTAAAAATCTGACTTTTCACTCAAGGTGTTTTGGAGTCCACTGACCATGGCTGACTTCATGGACAAAACAGTTCTAACTTGCTGAATTGTTTCTCAGTAGTGTTACAGTCGTTTTAAATTATTTCATTGTTTGTACCCTGTCCTGAAATATAGTGTGGAATGCAGACAGTTTAAGAAATAAATGTATTTATATTCCGCCACCAGTCCAATTTGTGCACACGGAAGGGGAGAGTACACCATTTCTTTCTTCACCTCAGGCAGCAAAATGTCTTGGGCTGGCCCTAGTCCCCTTCTCTACCACTCCAGCCTTAAGGAGGAAAGCAATATTGCAAAGACCTCTGCCTGCTTCCCCATCATTCCAGCACACTGTCCCACAAAGGCAGGGCTATAAAGCCATCATCCATGTGCAAGAATGCCCACAACCCAACTTTGCAAAAACCATCTGCACTTCATGGTAGTTAGACTTTGTCATTTTTCCAATCAAGACCAGTTGGCATCTAATTGATTTTATACTGAGTCCCCTACTAGAAGGGAGAAGCATCTGTTTACTAGGGCAGCACAAAGAGGGCAGGTCTATTCTTACTGCTGTATTTAATGCTGCTGCTAATCACGGAGATTAGACTGAAACAATTACAACAGCTAATTAAAGAACAATGCCGGTTTTGGCATCTTTTTTGCAGACAGCTCTACTGGGAATTCCTAACTGAAGCAAAGCAGGGATAATTAAAAACCCAAGCTCTGGTTTCCTCACTCAGGCATCTGGATCATGCTGATTAAACTGCAAACAAAAAACACACACATGAAACAAACACTTTGTAGTCTTCCCAATTTCACTTAAAGGGGCTTCTTAACTGATTGATGACCAGGGAAGAGAGGGGAAAAAAGGAGAGGAATGCAACCACAATCAACCAACCCTCGAAAGCAAATTGTTTTATTAAAAGCAGGATGGGCAACTTGTGGCCATCAGATGTTGGACTACAACACCCATCCCAACTGGCCCACAGACATAGTCAACAGTGAAGGAAGATGGGAATGGCTGTTTAACAACATCATGTGTGTCTCTGGGGGTATCACTAGCTGCCTATCCCTGGATTACAGACAGGAAGAAAGTCTTGGTTACGCAACATGTTACCTTAAGAGCCAAACGCAGAAATTAAGAATAGACACCCCCCCCCGGACTTCTGGTTGTCATGGAGGCATGGAAGGTAGCTTAGTTTTTTTACAGTCCCAGGCTACAGCTGAACCCAAGAATATAAGTTCATCTTTAAGACCCAAGTAAAGGGCACAGAAGATCACCCCAGTAAAAGGGATCCCGAGCAGCTCATGGAGCTGACAGTCGGTCCCAGCAATGTCTTAAGAGAGAGAGGAGGTGTTGTTAGCAGACAGAACTGAGTGGACAGAGCAAGACGTCATTGGGTTCAAGCAGACAGCCTGGAAAGCGCCAACAAAAATCCTGTTTTAAAAGTAAAGACCTCTAGAATTGTGAATGCCCAAGCTGTATACAGTGTGAAGAAACCTCACGACTGCCCCTGCCTTGTCACTGATGATTAAAGTTTAAAAGTGAGAACTCACTGACTTAAGACACAGACAGCAGAACACATGTTTCTCCAATAAATAAATAAATAAGTGTGAGAGAGGGCAATATAAGGAAAAATTGCTTTAGAAAATATTAAAGGACTGAGATTGAATTGAAAAGGCCAAGTATGTTGAAGAAGGTTGGTGTATGTTGGTGTAGGCAGCATAGAAGCAAAGGCAGTCACCCTTTAACACGTTTAGCCTTGGCACAATAATATCTTGTGTCACAGAAAGCAGGAGGTAGCAGGGCTAGAGTCCAACTCAGATGTTCCATGCAAGTAAGAGTTAAAAAAAAGAAAAAAAAAAGATGTGTGGAGCAGGGCACAAGGGAATTCCTTCCAGCCTGATTGTTTCCCTGCAAGTAATGACATCCTGGCCTTTGGTACTACAGCTGCAAATACAGCTGAGCCCATGGGTGGGTGGGGACACGTGTATGCTAGACATGGTTTCCGTTAGCACTTTTATCTTTAGACGCTACACACTGGCTGACATTCCACAGGTCAAGGCAGGGCACATACAGCGAACTCTCTTTCATTCTAAACATCTACAGCTCCTCAATGTGAAATCTATATTTAATGAGTTGTCCTTGAGCAGTGAGCATCCCTAGACTTTCATAGCTAGAGTTTTGAGGCTGAAAATCTTGGGAACATCATAATTGTGAGCCTTTGAGAAACATGACTGGACCAGACCAAAGACCTAACCTTGCTCAGCATCTTCTGCTCAAGATAGCTTATTCTAATGTCTTTGGGAAGCTCACTTGTGCTACTGGAAAAAAAAAAGGGAATTCAACCAAAACCTTGTAAACAGTAATTCAAAGAGAAATGGGTTTCATAACTCCCCTCCTCCAGGTTTTATAGATTCAATCCCCTGACAGTTTAGCAGATTTAATTGGAGGTATATGCTATCTCTAAGTAAATTTATAGAGCCAAGATGGTGTAGTGGTATGAGTGTTGGACTGTGACTCCGTGAGACCAGTTTTCAGATCCCTGGTCAGTCATGGAAACCTACACTCATTGACCTTGGGCAAGTCATACCCTGTCAGTCTCAGCAGAAGGCAATGGCCAACCCCCCTGAACAGATCCTGCCATGAAAAATTTGTGATAGGTTCACCTAGTTGTTGTTGCTGCTGCTGTTGTTTGCCTTCAAGTCAATTTATGGCAGTCCTAAGGCAACTCTATCACATGGTTTTCTGGGGCTGACAGTGTGTGATGTGCAAAGGTCGCCCAACAGGGTCACCATGAGTCAGAAACAACTTGACGGCACACAGCAACGTGCTACTGTACTTAATGAGACTTTTAGAGGGCTAATCTGATACAACACTCGGGTCTCAAACCAGCCCATTCCTACAGCATGCTGTCAAGGGGGCACAAGAACAACAGCAACCTCCCACAGCTAATATACAAAAACAGCTTGGCTACAGTACTGGGGATACTGCATAGCACTCTTAGCTAGTAGCCACTGATGGTTCGAATCTCTATGAATTTATCTAGCCATTTTTCAACGTCCATTTAGCAGCTATCAGTATGTCTCGGGGTAGAGAACGCTGCAGTTTAAGCATACATTGCATGCTGAACTGCTTCCTTTTATCTCTTCTGAATTTTCCACCATTCAGTTTCAGGAGACGGCCCTGGGAGGAGGCACAAAGCCGCTCCCTACCCACTTTCTCTCTGCTGTGTCTCATTTTACTAACATCTATCGTGTCTCCCTTACTTTCCTTTTAAAAAAAAGCCTAAATAGCCAGAAAATTGTTATATTTCCTCATAGGGAAGTGGACACTACAGCCCCTTAATCATTTGGGATCAGCAATGTACACACTCTCCCTCTCAAATAATATATTGGATACTTTTAAAAAACACTGAGTCTCTTTTCAAATAACGCAATGCTAGGAATTTTCTCAACATTGCTATTTATTTTGTCATTTTACCCCTAAAATCAGCAAACAGAAACGTCATCAATTTGAGCCTTAGTAAATGTAACAAAGACAACATCTTCCTGTTTTAATTTTCACAAGGGCCCAAACTGCAGTTACAGTTAGAAAGTTTCTTTGATAAAGAACCCAACATTAACAGGCATTCCCCCACAAATGCTCAAACAGGTTTCTGCTATTCCACTTTGCCCAACTGCACTAATATCAGAGATGATTCTCCAGATATAGCTGGATTCCAACACTCACCAGCCCCACAATATTGCCCCCATCAAGAGCAGTATACCCCATTAGAATGTGATAAAAGCATGTTTAACTGTGGCCAAGCTGCTTGGTTGCCTATTTTTAATCTATAAACAGCTCTACATTCATAGCGATAGCTTCTTTTCTCCAAGACTTAAATAGTACATGTTTTTCCTAAAACAAGCTTCCCCCTACCTATCTGACAGGTTAGAGACCAGATATCTTGTTAGCAGCCTGCCAAGGCCTCCAGTTGTATAATCAGGCTATAAGCAAGAGCTGGCAGGCAACGTTTGTCTTGGTGAACCCAAGTTCTTAGCAGGTTTAGAGGAACAAAGTCCAAATTTACTGTAAGTCCAGAAAGAGGCTATCCAAGGGTAAAATCCATAGTCTAGGTGAAATAAAAAAATTCAAGGAACACAAGCAAGGACCACAGGGGTCAGCAAGACTACATCCACTGATGGAATCAGTTGGTTCCAACAGCTTTCTCCCATTCTGGGCTCTTCTTATATAGGCTCAGCCTCCTACCCAGCTGTGGCCTAATTAACAAGTCTTTCTTACATAAGCACTGCCAGAAGCCTAGACTTTCCTTTTTCTACCTGTACTGGTTGCTGTAAGTGCTGTTTCTCTCATGTCTCTAGGGTGTGGCTGTTGGGAACGGTCCTGTCTGGGTCCTGGGACAGGAGCATGACGCCAGAGCGAAAATGTGTGAAAATGGGATGGGTGGAAAAATGGAACCCATATACTGTACTGTAGGGACCAGGAAGGACTTAAAGAAGCTCACTTGGGACCGACTGCACATGTGCTGCTTGCAAAGTCTCTCAGCCAGCTTAGTGCCCTTTTTTTGCCTTTCAGTTCACTTTGCAAACAGTTCATGTGTGCAAGCAGTCCCAAGTGAGCCTCCATAGGCATAAAGAACTGATGAAAGAGAAGAACCCCTGTTTAATTAATGGAATGCATCCTTAATTTGGGAGCATCAAAAGAGTGAGTTGTCAAATAAGGGGGTACTAAAAGATGGAGGCTTCCCATATACAGATTTTGACAAGCAATTTCACCTAACAGATGTCCTTTTATACACTACTTTCCACAGTGCACATATTCTTGTATGGTCTTATCATTAATACACACATTTTTTGACTGAAAAGTTGCATCACGAAATTTGGAAAAGAACCAAAGGATAATTGTATTCCAGCCTCTGTGTTAGTTCAGCAACAGTGAATTAGGCTGGGTCGTATTAAAATGCAAGCCAAACTAATTTCTTCCTCATCCCTCGGGTCTGTTCCCTTCTTTTCCACTATTGGGGAAACCTCAAGTGGGGATAACAATTTTGAGGCACATGTCTCTGCAGGCTGCAGTACAAGTGACTTGCCAAAGGTCACATTAAAAGTCACTGTTCAAAGTAGGATTTATACTGCATCCTGACTTTTGCAAGTCGAAATAAGATGATAATGTTCACAGTTTAATATCATTCTGACAGTTTTAAAAGGTCAAACTGTGAAGAATGCTGCATGCGCTCAAACTCTTTGATTGGGATAAATGAATTCAGAAAGGCGGGGGGGGGGTGTTGCTCACTATGCCAGTCATCAGTTTGATGCCAGAAATAAAAGGTGGTGACCTCCATTTCTTCCAACTCTCGAATGACACGTTTGTAAGTTTTCAAAGTCAAAAGGAAAAAAAATTGCAGTTTTGAAAGGTTACCACAAAGCTGATCTGGAGCTTACTGATAAAACCTAATTGATTTTGTTGCCATTTTATTGTTGAGAACTGAAGCCTTTAACTTTCTGGAAAAAGTTATTTTCAAGTATTAGAGAACAACAAATGTCAATGTTTCCTGGGGGATTCTGGGAATTGTACCCCAAAATACTAATTTTCCCAGATTCTGGATATGGCCCACTGGATACCCTGTTGCAGCCTTGCATTAAGGTGCATACTTGGTCACCACAGATAGGCTGACATGGAATTCTATGCAGGTGAATGTACAGGTTTGTCTGGCTGCCATAGGTATGCAGTTGGGTGAGTGGGCTGGGTAGGATGGGGGGACAGGGTATTCTGTACTTCCCTTGGAGTTCAGAATGCCATCCCCTGGGATGGCAGCAAAAGGGAGCTTCCTGCTTCATGTCCAGTACAGATTATCAGTGCTGGGCTGCTTGCGATGAGGAACAGAGCTCTGTGTCCTTCCCTCTGCCAGCCGACAGAAGAAGGCCAACAACTCATTGGCAGAGCGCTTACCCTGCAGAAAGTCTCAAATTTTATTTCCAGCATCACCAAATGTATGTGCCTTCAAGGCACTTGGCAATGAATGGCAACCTCATGAACCTCATGAAGTTTCCTTAGACAAGGAATACTCAAGAGCTGGTTTGCTATTGCCTTCAACTTACAGCAGTTTGTATTGCCTTGCAGCCTCTTCTTCAGGTACTAACCAAGGCTTGATCGTGTTTAGCTTCCAGGATCAGAAAGGATCTGGTGCCTTCAGGGTATTTAGACAGGGTAGGAAAACTCCTTCCTGAAACTTGCGAGTGCTGGCTTGAGTGCCGTCCTCTGATGAAGTTGCTGGACTGCATCATCATTCCTCACCTTTGATCATGCTAGCTGCAGCTACCAGGACTTTGTCCGACAATATTTGGGAGCCACTGCTCCATAATTTATTCAGCATGGGTGGGCATCTCTACTTCAGGCAGTGTGTTCTGCCCTAGCCTCTTTATCTGAGCTAGGAAGAGAAATGCGGATCATTTCAAATGAACTCTGGAGGCAGCACAAATCACCACTGAAGTTCAACATGATATCAAAGGCAAGAGATGCCAACCCCTCCATGCTGGGAAGCTTTTTGCAGGTCACTGGCAAATACGATGAAACATTACTTTTTCATCAGTTTTATCACATTATCTAATACATAAAAGTCAAAGTTTGTTTGTCTGTGTTAGGCGAAGACCTCATGTGATTGGCTGTGTCAGGCAAAGATCTCATATGGTTGGCTGCCTAAGAAGATTCTATGGAATCCTGGGGTTTGCAGTTTAGCGTGGGGCCTTTAGAATTCTCAGCCAGAGAGCTCTTGGACCTCAGTCAACTGTGTCTATCTTGAAAAGGCTGGTTGCTATGGAGACAAGGCCTAGCAGCAAGGAGGAAGACATTGTACTCTCTCAGGGACCCAACCTCTCTATGTTAATAACTCTGAATACAGATTGGATTGGGGAATATGGGGAAAAGTAACAGGTACTGGACAAGACAGTTGGGGAATTAGAGACACAGGATCTCAAATCTTTCTAACAAGTATTACCTATGAGAAAATGAAATCTCAGGCAATGCTGGGTATATATCCTAGTTATATATACAGCATGGACACACATCCAGACTAAGGCATTTTGCTGCCTGAAGCAGAATAGCACAACACTGCCCTAATTCCCAAAATCAAGGTGCATAAGCCAGCTAAATATTTGGCACTGAAAGCAGAAAATTGCTGAAAAACTTATCCCCATCTCTAGCGATAAATTTCCAAAAAAAAAAAAAGAAAGAAAGAAAAGAAAAAAAAGACGGATTAAACAACTAATAATTTTATTCTCTTTCATGACTTTTAGAATCTTTCACCTGAGGCAGGTGCCTTCAGTCCATCTAATGGCAAAGCTGGCCCTACTGCTGATGCAGTTTTGGCCACCGCAAGTGTTTGAAAGTTTGAAAGCTTCTTCAGTTCAGCTTGAGTGACAACACAGCTAGGAGCAGCTGTGAAAGATAACACATTTCAGAAATAATGACCTCTGCAACACTCTAAAGTTTCAGCTAAAAGCTAAAGTTCTTGCTTTTACACTTTATTTCAGTGTCTTTAGAGGAAAAAATAAACAAACCTGTTAAGGCCACATTTCTCACTGTGTTTCGCCCAGAGGTGCAATTAGCTATTGTCCAGGATGAGCAGCAACAGACCCCGAGCAAATAAGTGTATGACAGAAACAACTCTCTCCTCCATTCCTCCCCACCTGTTGCCATCCTTCTCAGTTTTCATCAGTTCTTCTGGGAAGCATGTGATGTGCAGGGAAGGTGCCTTTTTTTCCCAGCTGAGCTGCTTACCTTTGCTGTCAGGTATACTATTCTGTTGGAAAACAAGGCCATGCGTCTCTATATATCACATGTTTTCCAGCAGAATCACCGGGATATGGGAGGTAGTAGCAGCAATATTTCACTCTCATGGGTTCTAGAGGGGCATGTTTGCCTTCCCACTGCCAGAAAATTGCTCACCCTCGTAATTTAAATCTGAGACTTAGGTCTAAGAGTTTCACTTTTCTATTTGTTTCAAATTTAAACAAGTGGAACCTTAGGTTTCTCACTTATGGTGACCCTTGGGTAATTCTATTAAAGGGTTTTCTTGGCAAGATTTGTTTAGTGCAGGTTTGTTTTTGCCTTCTGCTGAGGCTGAGAGAGTGAGACTTGCTCAGGGTCAGCCAGTGGGTTTCTAGGGCTGAGTGTGGATTTGGACCCTGGTCTCGGGAGCTGTAATCCAACATTCAGATCACTACATCACACTGGCTCTCAAATAAATATACACAGTGAGAAATGGGAGGGAGAAAGAGACAGAGGACAAAAAAATTGTTGTCTCATTCTCATAGGAAGAGTCCTTCAATGTATCATACAACATGAGACTTGACCACAGGGGCAGGAGTGGCAGGCAGTCTTGGTGTACCCTCTGTGAATGTTTTGCCTTCATTAAAGTAGCACATTCCCTTTGTTTGCTGAGCCTTTTTTCTTGGACTGTAGTTTTTTTCACTGAGATAAAATCAAAAAGATGCAGGCAGAATACGACTTAATTGCTCACTAAGAAATGAAGTTTTCCCTGTTCTCCACCTTTCTGTCCAGTAGGTACAAAAGTGTCAGACTAACATGTCCTAGATCCTTTTATTTTATTTTAGAAAACTGAATTGTATTAACATCCAATACAATTAAAGAACCATAACATATTAAGTCACTTGCACTTATGCTCAGGCTATTTGGCCACACATTTTTTCCCACTTCCTCAGAGCCCCTGCCGACACTTCTGGCTGTGTGCCTGTTGCAACTGTTGCTCATTGTCAGTCTACTCAAAGGAGGGTGAACTAACAGTCCTCAGCTATTTATGAAAGGAGCCATCGAATGAAAAGGCCCACGGCCACAAGGAATGGAACAGGGAACTGATATGCCGCACCGAGCTGCCTCAAGAACGGTCAACCTAAGGAAGCACTTTCTACCATGCTTTAAATTGCAATGGCCAGTGCCATGCTAGCTGGGGGAATCTTGGGAGTTCTTGTCCCCAAAAAGTAACTTTTCAGGCTCTTCTGAAACAAGAGTCAAGAATACCTCCCAGGGGTTCCACACTCAGCCAATTAGGAAGATTCAGACCAATTTGTTTAAGGTTTCCCTGCTGTTAGTTTTGAAATGCCATTATGATCTAGCCCAGCGGCTGTCAACCTGTGGTCCACGGACCCTCCATAGCAACCGGCCTATTCTAGTACCTGCAACTTTTCCCCATATTCCCCACTCCAATCTGTATTCAGAGTTATTAACATACAGAGTTTGGGTTCCTGAGGGAATACACCGCCCTCCTTGCTGCTAGGCCTTGTCTTCAGAGCAACTGGCCTGAGCTCTCAGCCTCAGAATTCTAAAGGCCCCTCCCTGAGCTTCCAATCCCAGGATTCCATAGAATCTTCACAGCCAGCCAATCATACGAGATCTTCTTGCCTGACACAGCCAATCATATGGGATCTTTGTCTGCCTGACACAGACAAACAGACAAGCTCACTCCCAAACTTTGACTTTTATATAGTAGATAGAAGTATGTGCATTTACTTATTTCTGCCTCCTCTCCCAATTTGAAGACCCTTGATGAGCGACTTTAAAAAAATATTTGATGCACTTTAGGGTTTTAAATCTTGAGTTAAGGCTTGGTGGTCCATGCCAATAAAAAATATTTAAAGAGGGTCTGTGCCATTATGTGTTGATACAGGTGACTGCCCGTATTGATATTAGTCATTTATATTTTGATGAACTGTCTAATAATTTATTTATCTGATGCTTTGTTATTTTTGAAACGAGGCCTTGTTATTATAACTTGTTTATTGCATTGTCGTATACACTGAGATATTATGGGTTAAGTGTTTAGCTTTTTGTGGTTGGCTTTTGCACTTCCGCTATATGCTTTTCAATGTTGATGTAAATTGCTTTGCACTTAATAACAACAGTCCTAAGGAAGTGTATAAATAAAACTGACATTAATGAGACTTCTTGAAGATGCAACCAGTTCTTGCTGTAAGTACTCTGAATAAACTGGCTTCGTGATTTTAAAAATGTAACTACAGTCCTTTGCACCTATGGCTTACTGGCAGGTAGCACATCTTAGCTCAGGAAATGACCCATTCCCTCTGGATGACCCACTTCTAGTATATGTTGACTAGCGTATATGCCCAGCATTGCCTGGGATTTTATTTTCTCAAAGGTAGTATTTGTTAGAAAGATTTAATATCCTGTGTCTCTAATTCCCCAAACTATCTTGCTCAGTACCTGTAACTTTTCCCCATATGCCCCAATCCAATCTGTATTCAGAGTTATTAACATAGAGGGGTTGGATTCCTGAGGGAATACACTGCCCTCCTCCTTGCTGCTAGGCCTCATCTCCATAGCAGCTGGCCTATTCAAGACAGGCACATTTGACTGAGGCCCAAGAGCTCTCTGGCTGAGAATTCTAAAGGCCTCTTGCTAAAGCGCAAAACCCAGGATTCCATAGAATCTTCTTATGCAGCCAATCATATGAGGTCTTCACCTGACACAGCTAATCATATGAGGTCTTCGTCTTACACAGACAAATAGACAAACTTTGATTTTTATATATTAGAGTAGTGTATATACCCAGCGTTGCCTGGGATTTTATTTTCTCAAAGGTAATATTTGTTAGAAAGATTTGAGATCCTGTGTCTCTTAATTCCCCAAACTATCTTGTTCAGTACCTGTAACTTTTCTCCATATTCCCCAATCCAATCTGTATTCAGAGTTATTAACATAGAGGGGCTGGATTCCTGAGAGAATACACTGCCCTCCTCCTTGCTGCTAGGTCTCATCTCCATAACAACTGGCCAGGACCGAGAGCTCTCTGGCTGAGAATTATAAAGGCCCCTCCCTAAACTGCAAACTCCAGGATTCCATGGTATCTTCTCAGGCAGCCGATCATATGAGGTCTTCACCTGACACAGCAATCATATAAGGTCAGGACTTTACCTGACACAGACAAACTCACAAACTTTGACTTTTATATATTAGATAAACTAGACTGGGTGGGAAAGCTGTGGCCACTAGTACTTGTTTGACACCAATTCCCATCAGCCCCCAACAGCTGGAACCCAACATCAGCCAAAGGGCTACGGCTTATCCTCCCCAAAATTACAAGAGCTACAGCATCATGATGTCTCACTTCCACAAACGCGAGAAAGTTATAAATCCAGATTTCTTTGTAGCCACCCTTTCCTTTCTAAACGTTAGCATATCTCCCACAGTTCCAAGCCTCTGTACTCTAGGCGACTTACTTCCTTTCAAGAAAATCAGCCTGGAATTCTCTGTTATTCACCTATATTGACAATACCAAGGGGGAGCAAAAAAACCAGAAATGCTGTGAGGTGGCAGAAAGGACAAGAAGCCCAATGACACTTAAAAAAAATTATTTTGCTGTTCATACTGAGTACCAGACTTCTTGTCCTTTCTCTTGCATCCACCTATATCCAACAGCATTTCCAAACAGACGAGTGCTCACTCAATCACCCGATGCTTTTCAAAGCACACAAATACACAAGTGTGCAGCTGTTTAAATCTGGACCCAATCCAGTGATTGTATGAGAGCCACGGACATTAACAATGTCTCGCTTTTCATTTCCAATGCCAGCTGTGAATATGAGAAATATGGCTTCAGGGAAAACAGTGTAAGAGGCAGCAAAACCCCAAGTTGTGCCTTCTTCTTTTCCACAATCACACCTTTTGTGTTCTGTTCACAATATGCAAGACATAATCAAATAAGTTCTGTCTCTCAAGTAAGCCCAACTTGATCTCGTCTTTTACATTTGAACTGCCTTGCCTCAGACTTGGCACTGTAAGAAATGTTGTGCTAGACACATAAGCTCCATCTTAATTATTTAAGAACAAGTGTGTCTGCATGAATGCACATGTGTGTGTTATGTAGAGTTTGTTTTGCCCATTGTATTCCCCCCCTCTAAAAACCACAGAAACTTATGAGGCCAGTTACCTTGGAACTCACTTTGCAAAGAATTAACACACATGAAGACTACATCTGGTTCATTGCACTTTATGTAATCTATGGGTTAACGGAAAGCTGCTAGCTTCAAGACTAGCAATTCTGGCCTCTTAAAATATCTGATCACTCCTACAGTCAACAAGAACCCATATTTTAATCCTCTGCCTATTAGGGATGGCTGAGACAGTGAGACTCCAGCCATCAGCCTAGCTGAGACCAGCTGCCAGTGGTTGCTAAACATCGTAAGCCTGAGATGAGAGGAGTCAAAATGGCAGCTAGTCCAATCTATGCTGATGAATGATGCCTTGCTGTCTCAACCATCCACCAGAGACCGCCAACTGTGACATACAGTTTGGGCCTTCATTTTTAAAATACAAAAAAAGACACAGTTTTGAAATGGCTTATGCTTTAGAAACCCATATCCCTAAATCTCTGAGGTAAGGGTGCTAGGTGTGTTTAGTCAAAGCAGAAGGTACTCTAGCTATCATAGAGCAGAAAGAAATGGTTGCCCCAAGCAGCTGATTCTGGATGTCCAGAAGAAGCAGAACATGGTTTGTTCTTTGTTGGAAAACGTGAGAGATAACACAGTCATCCTCCACTTTCATGAGGGCTGGGTTCCTAAACCCCTGTGAAAAGTGGAAAAGTCACAAATAAAAATAAAAACTGTGAATGCTACTTTTTTTAACCCGAGAACACTTCTCTAGGAATCTCTCAAGTCCTCTAGGTCCTCCAGTACTGGTGGAAGTGGGCCATAGTCATGCTGGAGGACATATCAAGGCTTAGGGAAGTGTTCTGTCTAGGAATCTCTAGGTCCTTCAGCAGGGGCAAATACATTATGAATTTTTAAATAAATGCATAAAATAAAATAACCTACAAAAAAAATTAAATCTGTGAGTGCTGAATCTGCAGAAGTGGAGGTCTGGCTATAATGTATCCCACAAGCAGAGCAATTAGTATTCACATGCGAAAGATAAGCAATAACATGTCCCTCACTCACCCCCACTGGATGCAGCAGAGAAATAAAGCTGGCTTAGTCTTCTTCGGTAAGAAAAATATGTGAAGTATGTTTACTTACAAATACTAAATGCTATACATTTCACGGTGAAAGGCTGTGGCCATTTCTGCACTACACTGTTATAGTGCTATTATTGTACTTTCAACATCCTATGGAATCCTGGGGTTTGCAGTTTTGGGAGGGACATTTAGAATTCTCAGTTGGAGAGCTCTTTGGCCTCAGTAAACTACAAATCCCAGAATTCCACTGGATGTTGAAAGTGGAATAATAGCACTATAACAGTGTAGAGCGGAAATGGCCTCTGCAACATGTGGTCTTCAAATATGGAGGAGAGAGAAAGAACTGCAGACTAGAAAAAGGGAGAGAAACAAATTGAGGCTGACTGCAGACTAGCTGATGCAGGAAGAGAGAGAGTGTGGCTAAGACATGAAATGCCATGTATGCTACAGAGACATGCAAATTAGCAACGGCCAAGTAAAAGCATGCTAAGGTTGCTACTCGTAATATTATTTAATTCATTTTTTTCTCTTATATTCTTGCTACCTCAGGGACTTTACCTCAGAGAGATGCTTGTGGGATTTTCTCCCTCAGGTGTCACTATAAGTTGGCTGGCCTTGGGTACTATGCACCTTAAATTGGCTGAGGAAAGGCCCTGCAAAGTCATGCCAAGGTTCACTTTCCCAGGTACTATGATTTAATTGTTCTACACATAAACTGCAAGTCTAATTTTTCCTTCTTACTAGAATGTTCTGAAAGAGCTGAACCAAACCTCACCAATAAACAGCTTAGAAGTTTTAATAGGAACCTTCTTTTAATAGGAACTTTCTTTGGGACCGCAGAATCTAAATTCTAGGATTCTCAGGTAGTATCCAACTCCCAAAAAATGCAGATATGACCTCACAGAAATTAAGCCAACAGAATCCAAACAAAAAGAAACTGTTTGTGAAAAGGGATTCTCGGACAAAAAAAGGAGCATAAGCCTTGTGAAATCCTAGCATAGGGCAGAAATATATATTCTTACTTCCAGAGACATCAGAGATATCTGAGACAGACATACTAAAAATTTGTGCCATTTTCTTATATCTTTATCAGCAGTTTAACTATCACTGCCCACTCACCCCACAAAAGTCCAAAAGAAGAAAAGAAGTTAGTGATATCACCATGCTACAGGAAACAAATCAAATCTGTCTCTTGGGGACTTTTGTCAAATCCTCTCCCAAAGCTCTGACCTTTTAAGTGACAGCCTCGTCTGACACACCATGCATTTTTTATGTTTTAGGAAGAAGTCTACAAAAAACACACAACTTTTTTTTCCCTAGACAAACCATCTGTCTGGGAAGATGAACACAAAGAAATGCAAGATGGTGAAGTATAAATAGGTTGCTTTCGCCTCCAAGGTGGAAATGATGTCCTTCGATCTGACAAAACGTACTCTTTTCAACTCAGCACAGTCAAGATGTAATGACAGACCAAAGCTACCCTCAGTGGCTTTCACAGGAAGGGCTGACCAGAGAATCCAACAATGTGAATGACACTTTTTAAAGAAATCTCAAATTGAAGTACTAACCTGGGTTTCCAAGCCTTTGTAAGGATTGAGAGGTTGATCCTGCAAAAACACACAGAGAAAAATTTGATTACAAGCCAAGTGGGTATACAGTCCTCCCTCCACATTCGCAGGTTTGATCACAAGGCATATGTTTGCCTTCCTCCTCCCATTTTCCTCTTCCATTCCCTTGTATTCCTTACCCCAGGCTTGCAAGGCTTGTGTTAAAATGGACATTTTCTCCTTATGGGCGAGCAAAGCCCCCTTCATTGCTTGGAGGTATGTCCTCTCTGCCATGTGGCTGCATATTCTGCTGTGTAATGGCTGCTGATTAGTCAGGCGCTCGCTTTGCTCCTACCTCTCTTTCTTCAAGATGGCAACTGGAAGTAACTAGAACACTAGAACTTTGCTCTTCTCTGTCTGAGGGGAAAGCACTAGTAAGCCCTTTAGCCTGTCTTTTTTACTCCCCGCTCCTGGAACTCTGGGGCCAGGGGCAAGGGAACAGAAAAAGGATCGCTGGGGTGGGGAGAATTACTCATGGTTTTTCCACTTTCACAAGGGTTCTGTGCCCCAAACCCTCACAAATGTGGTGGAGCCACTGCATTTAGATATATGAAATAATTCTAGCATAATCTTCCACAACCTGGCAATTTTTCAAATAAGTCCCACTAAGCCATAAGCAAGATGTCCCATGGTGAGGGAAGGTGGAACTGTATCCCAAAAAAATATATCTATCAAGTTGAAGAGGATGCCAGGGCAGGAAATCCAAAAGCTTTCATCCTCCAAATGTTTTAGCCTACACTTAAAACAGCTCTACCCAGCACTGCTAGTGATAAGTGACAGAGCTGAGATCAGAAGCAGGAGCAAGAGCCAGTACAAACTGCTGGGGGTTGACAATGTTGCACATGTCTTTCTCAGTAGTATCATTATTCGTTGACTGTTTCTGACATCCATTGTAAAACTGGTGAATTTCAAAGAAAATAATATAGTCAGCCCTCCATATCTACACATTCTACCAGCCATGGCTTGAAAATATTTTTTTTAAAAAAAACCCAAACAAGCAAAAATCCAAACAAGTAAACTTTGCCATTTTATATAAGAAATGCCATTTCGCTACACCATTGTGCATAATGGGATATGAGTGTCTACGAATTTTGGTATCCACCAGGGGTCCTGGAATCAAACCCTAGCAAATATCAAGGGCCCACTGTAATGACATAAACATTTTAAATCCCATGTAAAGATTTTTAACCATTCCTCCAGGTGCTAAAAATACCACCAGGAAGGGAAGCCGTCTAGACACCTTAAGAGTCCCTCCTGCAGCCATCAAGTGAAACAGCCTGACTACGGAAACAAAGGAGGAAAGTCCTTGCACCTTATTTTATTTATTTATTAAATACATATCTTGCCTTTTGCACAAATGAGGTCCAAGACAGCTTACAGTAATCTAAAAAGATATCACTAAAACATTTTATTTACAATCATTTGATTTATAAAAGTTCAACCATCCAGTATTAACATATGCTTAAAATAAGCAAATCGTAATATCAAAAAGATTTTAAAAATACATCATACCACTTTATACGACAGCACCAGAATCCAGCTTAGCCAAGTTCTAGGCTGCTCCAGGCAAAGGAGACCCTACCCCATCACCCCAACTCCACCAAATTGAGGGGCTGCCCTCGTCTGCCTTCCTAGCCACTGGGAACAGTGCACGTGTGCCCAGTAGGAAGTTCCCCAGGCAGCAGATCTTCATAGTCTCTTCCCAGCCCACAAGAAATCAAGGAGGGAGGGAATGGGAGAAGAACCCCTTCCTCATCTCTCTTTTCTTCATGCACAGCCAAGAACCCTTTTCCCGTACTGCCCAAAGCCACCATCCTGGCCCAAAGGTGCCTACCTGGCCAGTCAGCCTGCATTCACGTACCAACGGCCCCCATCCCATCATGCAGAGTTGCTTCTGGCAAGCAATTGAGGCCCTATCCCCCAAATTTTTCACCAGAGCCTGAATGCACTCTTGGTGTATCTGGTAAGCAGTTGTGGGAGTCATACTCCAATGTATATGAAGGACCAAGACTTGCTTCCCCTGGTCTAAGTTTAGAAGGAAGACAGTAAGTGAGCCAAGCTGGATAACACCTGACCCTGACCGGGCCCCCATGACTGAAGGGACATAGGGTGGAAAGGGCTATAGACCAGTGGCAGAGCACGCTGCATACAGAGAGCCTTGGACTCGACACCTGAACACTTGAGACAGGGCTGGGCAAGACTCATATTCAAAGCCACTGCTTGTCATTGTTGACCAGCCTTCTACAAAGTGACCAGGCATCTCCAAACTGACACACTCCCAGTGTCTTGGGCTACAGTTGCCATAATCTCCGAAGAGCATGGCTAGTGGCTGCAAGACCTGGCACAATAGGAGTCGTCGCCCAACACACCTGAAGTGTGTAGCATTGGCAATGCCAGTTCTTATGCCATCATTTCTTCTTTAAAGAAAGATCAGGCACTGCAAAACTCAAAACCTGGAAGAAATTTGGAAGAAGAATTTCAGAAGCGTTCAAAGTGCTGATCATGCCCTATATGGCTTAGGTCCAGATTATTTGAAAGACCAAATCTTCTCAGAGTTTTCAGATCTGCAGGGGAAGGCTTTTTCTTGGGCCTGCTACCATCTCAGGCTCACTTGGTGAGAACATGGGAGAAAGTCTTCTCAGTGGCTGCTCCTACCCTCTGGAACTCCCTTCCACAGGAGGCTAGGCTGGCCACCTCCTTGCTTACCTTTCGCTGTTAGGTATAAACATTCCTATTCAAGTAGGCTTTTAATGTGTGAGTAGGTGAGCTTTTTATTTTATTGAGATGTTTTATTTCTTTTTAAAACTTTTGTATGTTTTTGTAATGATTTTATACTACTTTTGTATGGTTATTTTAATTGTTTTAAATTATATTGTATATGTTTTGCAGCATATAGACGCAATAAATAAAATAAATAATAAATAAATGATTCCTCCCTCCAGTGCAATTGTAATAAAGGAAAATTACATCTGTTACAAAGGAAACATGCAGACTTCCACAAATGGCTGCCCTTGATCAAAGTTACTACTGTAACATCTTACTTTTTGTAGCATTCTGTTTAATTAGAAAGCTTAATGGACTGAAATTGGTTCACTGATACTCCCCTCTTCATCCATCACAAGTCTGTTGAAAGTACAGGGCGTAAAGTAAATTCTTGTCTGTTATTGTATAGGGCCCCTGAAATGAAGAAGAGTTTCAGACAGTCCTAACTATTTCAGCAACTACAAGTCTGCTCCTGAAATGCCAGCAGCAAAATAGCAACAGGTTTGTCTTTCTTCCTTTTTACCTATTTAGGTTAGCAAAAAAGAAAAAAGAGTTTTATAATTCACTAAATCATAATCATAGAATCATAAAGTTGGAAGAGACCCCAGGGGCCATCCAGTCCAACCTCTTGCCATGCAGGAACCCACATCAAAGCATTCCCAACAGATGGCCACCCAGCCTCTGCTTAAAAACCTCCAAAGAAGGAGACTCCACTACACTCCGAGGCAGCAGATTCCACTGCCGGACAGCTCTGACTGTCAGGAAGTTCTTCCTGAGGTTCAGGTGGAATCTCTTTTCCTGCAGCTTGAATCCATTGCTCCTTGTCCTACTCTCTGAAGCAGCGTAAAACAAGCCCACTCCCTCCTCGACATGACAGATTCTGGCCTTCCTGTTTATCCACACCTTTAAGACTGGTCAACAAAGACAACTGCCTATCCACTGTGTATCTGTTTTCCCCATTGACTGCTATTAGTTTTATTAGATATGCTACGTATTACTATTTAAATATAATTGCCTTCATTTTGTATTTTATTATGCTACTACTGTTACACCCTTGGGCTTTTAATGACATTTTTATTTTGTGTTTTTACAAATATAAACAAACAAGCAAGCTATTCTGTGCCACGGCTAATTGGATATTGATTCACACATGCATATTTGCATGAATACATATTATTTGGACTATAACCAAGATAGACCAAGAAATAAAAGTAGAATTTCAAAAAGAAAAAAACCCAGTTACCCTGTTTATACTCACGTATAATTCTAAAAATTTTAGTCAAAAAACTGACCCCCAAAACCCTGGATCAACTTGTCCATGGGTCAGTGTAAGTATTGTACCTTAACTTTTAAAAGTAGAAAAAGGAACCATCCCCTCCTCTGAGCAGAGTAGAGAAAGGCAAAAACTTATTCCACTTCTGCACTGGACTGTTACGGCGTTATTATTCCACTTTCAACATCCTATAAAATCCTGGGGTTTGCAGTTTAGGGAGGGGCCTTAAAGGCAAACCCCATGAGATGTTGAAAGTGGAATAATAGCACTATAACAGTCTAGTGCGGAAATAGTCTTAGCCTACTCCAGGAGAACCTAAAAAAAACACTGACCCTGCTCTACTCTCTCTGCTGCAGCACCACGTCTGGCCTTTTTAAGGATGGAGAAATGGTGTTTCCCCAACAATGGAGCAGTTTAGGTTAGGTTTTAGGTTCTCCCAGGATGAGTCAAACTCTCACCTTTTCTTACTATACTCAGAGAAGGGGATGGTTCCTTTTTTGATAAGAGTCAATAGTGTGCCTTAACTTTTATCAGAAAAAGAACCATCTCCTTCTCTGAACAGAGTGATGAAAGACCTTTTTGAATGTCTGGGTGGGAAAACTGCAGCAGTGGCCAGGGCGGTTGCCCCTCAGAGGCAGTGCTGCTGCTTTACCCTGTCCATGGGTCCTACCAAAATGCATAATTTTTGCCCCCAGACCTGCCCTTGACTTATACATGAGGGTTACTTATACATGAGTACACATGGCAGAAAGATAAAAGGTATAACAATATAAAAGAGCACTGAAGCTGTTGGGCTTCCTGGGAAGAACCAGGAACTGGGAGTTCCTGTCAGTGTGTGTAGTGGAGTCTCCTTCTTTGGAGGTTTTTAACCAGAGGCTGGATGGCCATCTGTTTGGAATGCTTTGACAGGTATTCCAGCAGAGGGTTGGACTCAATGGCCCCTGGGGTCTCTTCCCACTCTACGATTCTATGAACAGCTGAAACAGAAGACCACAGTAAAATATTCCTCTTGATCAAAACTGAAAGCATTTGCTTAGAAAGTCTGAGGGCTAATCTGGACTTGGGAAAAGCCCCAAGAGTTGTAATCATAGGAATTTGGGGGTAACTTCCCATATCAGGACCCATTCTGTTCTTTCCTTCTTTACCTCTGGGAGTCCCCCAATAACATTTTGCATGGGGAGGATGGGGAGGGGAGGAAGCCCCACCCATACCACCATGCACCACGCCTCCAGCAGGACAAGAGGACCTCAGTGTATCTGCAGCATGACTGGATCTGGGGGCAAGAACAACCACTATAAGGTGTACAACCCAGCAATGTGATAGCTTGATATTTACCAGGATTATTGGCCATCTGGAAGAAGATTCTATGAGGACAGTGAGTACCTGGATGCAAATGTCTCCCACTGCTCCAGGTGCATCCTGAACAATGGTAAGAGTCATGCCACCCGCATCAGACCCTAGCTGCTGGTGGGATGTCTTCTGCGTAGTGAACTGCCCAATCTGAGCTTAAAATAATTGCATCACATAGTGGAGTATCAACAGAGCCACAACTGCTGCTATTCCACAACAGAGTGTGCTCTCCAATTAAAAGAAAAGGTTACAGTACATATACATGCTATTTCAACAGAGTTTAGGCTGATGGAGAAAGAAGTAAAGATGGAAGGGAGGGAGGGAGCGAGGGAGGGAGGGAGGGAGCGCATGGTGGTGATCTAAACTGTGTAGTCTTTGGCCATTTCTGCACTAGACTGTTATAATACTATTATTCCACTTTGAACATCCTATGGAATCCTGGAGTTTGCAGTTTGGGGGGGGGGGCTAACACTATAGTGCGGAAATGGCCTTCCTCTCCAGGGTTCCCCCTTTATGATCTTAGCATACAAATCCTGTTTCTTAAGTATTAGCTCAACATGCTGCAAGATAACAACATTCCATCATTCTAGGAAGCTGTACTAAAAACAGGAGGAAGGGAAACATGGATTTGTTGCCAGAATTTTCAAAAGGGGAGGGTGCTGGGGAATTGGATACTGTCCAACACAGAACAAGGCCACAGAACTGCTGACTCAAATCAAAGAACCTGTGTATGCACGTGCATACATGTGTCTGCGTGAATGAAGGAAGATGGGAGGGTGATTGAAAGACCTCTTATTTGGAATTCATGAAGGTCTGTAGTGTCTGTTTAGTGCTGTGATCAGAACAGGAGAACCCATGGACTCTGATCAGCTGGAGGTTAGAATTAGCATAAGTTTGATGGGAGTTCACACATGTCCCAAAAATGACAGTTTAAGAGAGAAGGAGACTACTCCAACAGCCAGCATGGTGTAGTGATTCCAGCACTGGAGGACCCTGGAGACCAGGGTCTGATTCCCCGTTTAGTCATGGAAAGCTATTGGGAGACCTTAGGCGCATCACACATTGGCAGCCCCAGAAAACCCCATGACAGACACACCTTAGGGTCACCATAATTTGGAAACGATTTGAAGGCACACAAGAAGAAGAAGAAGAAAAGGACTATTCTAATTCCCTACAGCAGATAGAAAAAGGTCAATGGGGCAGAAAGAAAAAGGGATGGAGAAAGATAATTTCCCCAAGTGCTTCGTGACACCACTTGAAGGACCACAAGTTCCCCACCCTGCCACAGAAAAGATGCTTTAGTCTCTGATTCTCATCCTCACTGACCACTAGTGTGCTGACCAGGTCTCTTAGGAGCTAGAGTACTAAGGCATTTGGAAATCACCTGGTCAAGAAAGGGTGCCATAGGTTAGATATCAACCTATCAAGACCCAAATCTAAAGAATCAGTGTGGTATAATGGTTAGAGCACTGGACTAGGGCTCGAGAGATCCAGGTCCCAGCCTCCACTAAGCCATGAAACTCACTGGATGACCACTGGCTGATCATTCACTCCCTCCTAGTGTCTCTTTCTTACCTACCTCATAGGGTTCTGAGGATAATGTGGGGACGGGGAGGTGCCATGTACCTACTGAAGATCTGAGAGGAAAAGATCAGATACAAAAGTATACAAGTATACAACAGTATACAAAAGAAACGCACCTAATAAAACTAAACACACCATAGGCAACTCTGGCTTCCCATTAAGCCCTTCCCCCTGGCAAGCGGGTGACAGATTTGGGCCTTCCTTGAAAAGACTCTGCTGCACTGTTTTATAAAAAGGCTAAGGCTCCCCACCACTCACACCAAGAATTTCTTTTCTCTGCTTCCTTGGATGTGTTCCGGCTGCCCACATTCAGAGCTGTTTGCAGCAAAGAACCTGCAAATAGCCTTGGCACTGAGCATGACACTTCCTGCAAAAGCCCCGCGCGCACCGCAAGCTGAGGCGGCAGTCATTTGTGCAGCTGTCAAGGAGGAAGTTATCACATCTTCCAGGCCAAATGAAAACAGGCATGGGTTCAGCTCGACACAGTGGCTTGCTTGCGCTCCCCACCATTAAGAATGTCCTGTTTAATCGAAACAAAAGGAGGCCTCGTTCTCGCCACAGACAGGAAGGCTGAAATTGGGGTGGAGGGAGGGAGAGAAGTGTTTCAAAGCACAGGGCATCCTCCAGCCCCACCACTAAGTAGCAGCCAGTAGGAAAAATACCTTTAAGGGACAGAATAGAAGCTTTTCACCAATGGGAAGCAATGGTGTGCCATTGGTCCCACTCACTGACCCAACCTCCTGCCTTCACTTTATTTCAACAGCCTTCTTGTTGGGAAGTAACAAGGGCAAGAGAGACAAGCAGCGAACCAGTTACCAGAAGCATGAAAATATTTGGGAAAACTCACACTGCTACATGTATGGATGGGCAAATTAGTCAGTCTTACTTTTGCCTGATTTCATTTTTTAAAATCTTGAGTTCTTTATGCCTCCAAAGGAAATAATTGCCAGATTTTGGTCAATGCCTATCCCATGATTAACTGAAATGAATTTTATCTCTCTGTTGCAATGGGCAAATTCAACTGGTACCAGCACAGAGACATTCCTGCTGGATTTGTATGTGTTCAAGACAATGAGCCTCTCAGGTTAGAGAGAGAATGAGAGTGGGAAAGAGTGACGGAAAGCTGCAAATCCATGTACTGGACTGGAGAATCAGTAGTTCTCCAGATGTTGAGGGGTTATAATTCCCATAATTCCTAGGGAGTTCATGATTCATGATCAGGTATAATCGAGATTGGGGCCAACAGTACATTGAGGGCTGCAGATTTCCTACCCCTGCCATAACTGAGAAAAACTGAGAACTAATTGGGCAAATTTCATCATTTTTAAAAATTTAGTTAATCATTCTCACAAAGCTGTATTTCTAGACTGCAGCTTTTAAAATTCATACCAGTGGAGCACTCTTTTTACATTCTCTCTCTCTCTCTCACTCAAATACACACACATACACACACACACTCACTTCCTTAGGATTTTAAAATTGTACTACAACTCTATCAAACCATTCAAGTATCTGGAGGACAGAGAATTAGCAATCAGGTCCTAAAATAATCATCTCATCTAAAAAAGGTCAAATGTTCTATTGTTCAGCTTATGTAAATCATTAATCTCTGGCAGCAGTTGGGGACTTTGTTTCTTTTAAAAAAGAGGACAAGAGAAAGAAATAGGGAAAAAGATAATGAACACTGAGGACCATTGGAATGTTAATGACAAAACTCAAACAAAAGAAACAACCACAATCAATGTTGTTTTACTGATAATCAACATAAGATATTTATTCTACTGGAAGACTAAAGCCAAATCACATGTCACTTTGAACACATAGCATTGCTGCTATATCAGTGGTTTTTCTTCACTTAAGAGTAAGCAGGGGGAACTGAAATGGATCAAGGTCCTAACCTGCAGGGGGGTTGTGGGAAGGGGGCTTTAATCCTTTGCCTCCACTTGTGGTCCTGACCCAGATCATACACACCCCTGGGCTTGCATAATTTGCGTAAAAATAGAAGCTTCACTCTTTTCAGTAAGACATTTTCGCCATGGATATCACAGACAGAGAGACATCATCTAAAAGACATCATCTAAATCAGGACACAGGCAAAGAGTTACGCGCAGTATCTGTGCATTCATTGTGCTATTTGTCCCAAAGAGTTTTAGCAACACCCGTCACCACCAACCCAACATGATTCACTTGATTTATTTGGGGCGGTGGGACAATTCGGTCTCAAGACTGGGCCTGGGGTAGCCACAGAGCTAGAATCAAGGAACCAGAGTTAAAAAGATAGCAGAAGGCCTCTGGGCAGGTCTGTATATAAGCAGATGGGTCTTGGGAGTATATAGCAAGAGTGGGAAACCTCTTTCAGGCTGAGGGCCAAATTTAATTTCAGGAAAGTTCTCATGGATCACATGCCAGTTGTGAGTAAGACAAAAGGCAGGGAGATAGGAACCAGACCATGGGCATAATTTAGTTTAAAGGCTTTTATTGCCAGTAACTAAACTTTCTAGTTCTACAGACTCCTAAAAAGAAATACTGGATGGGTCCTAGAGCAAATCAAGCCTGAATTTTCTGTAGAAGCCAAGATGACTAAACTGAGGCTATTGTACTTTGGCCATATTAGGAGAAGACATGGCTTATTGGAGGAAACAATAATGCTTGGTAAGGTGGGAGGCAGCGGGAAATGAGGAAAACCAAATTACAGAGCGGTAGACTCAATCAAGGAGTACATGTCCCTGAATCTACAAGACCTGAGTAGGGCGGCTGATGAAAGGATCACTTGGAGGGTCACCTAAGCTGAGGTCAACTTGACTGCAGTTAACAATAACAAAACTTTCTGAAAGCCATTTCATCCTTTTAGAATGCGGTGCGGGGAGGGGTAAGACAGTACGGAAGATGGGAAAATACCAAGCAATGGTATCATGGAGAAAAGAGCAAACCAAAGGGATTGAATGGGGACCCTGAGATGGCTGGATTTGGCTCCAGCATCTGAAGTTCTTTCTCCCACTTTAGTATGTTTGAGTGTTAAAAGTCCAAAAATAGCTGTAAAAACTTTAAATTACACATAATTGATCTGAACTATCCACTCTGTTCTCTGTTTCTACATATCCACACACTCAAATCTCTTGAAATTCTGTTTTTAAAGAACTGTGTACAACATTAATCTCTTGAGTAAAATGCCACCTGTTCTTTTTTTTCCCTCCTATTCTAAGCGTTCCTACAGGCACCCTGCAGATTACTCAAATCCATCAACATCTGTGACAGGAGTACTAAGACTGTACTAAGCAAAGTCTCTCCCAGATGTCTTTGCCATACGCCTACTTGGAGTTGAAGGCATTATACAGCTGTCCACCGAAGCTCTTTGAACCTGTCAGGTACAAGGCTAGACATGTTGTATAACTAGTTACAGAGAAAACCATCTCCACGGTTTTAATTTATTAATGAGCAAGTTCTTCTTTCCCTCTCCGGAGCTAATACACAATAGGTGATACCTGGTACAACAGTTGTCAAAGCCATATGTTCTTGACAATCATATACCTGATATCCAGCTGGTCACAGGAAGACCATCAGTATCTGGCTGCCCTACTGCTCCATGACAGATGGCAGTTACAAGAACGTTCTGACACCGAGGACCACTACCTGATCTGCCTTTTGCTTTTTCCTTCCTCAACCCTTTGCCTTTTCTACTACATCTTTTCCTGGTATAAGCATGAGGACAGAACTGTCTAGTACAGGCACAGGCAACTGTTACTTATGTCTAGTGTTGCATTTCCCTGGGGCTACCTGTCAGGGGTGACTTGCCAGTGGTGGATGGGGCCACAACCAAAATTAAGCCGACCTCTCTTCAGTCTCTGGTGTCCCTTCTTTCTCCTTCCACATCTAATGGGTTGCTGCAGAAGGGACATACTGCTTTTGCAGAGCAAGAACTGCTCATTGGAAGAGGGCTTTTGTATTAGACTAAGGGCTGAAGGACTGCACAGGAACAGTGCTTTGGTTCCACAGGTTACCAACCGCAATCTACAGTCAGTCCTCCACTTTTGTGGGTTCAGCATTTGACTATTCCTGGGTTATTTTATTTATTTCTTTAAAAATCTTACTGTATCCTGCCATGGGAAAAAAAAAGTTCTCTCTAGGAATCTCTAGGTCCTCCAGTGTGATTCTATGATCCACTTTCACTGGAAGTGGACCATAGAGTTACACTGGAGGACCTAAGAGATTCCCAGAGAGAACACTGCTCTAAGGCATTGCTGGGTCCTCCAGTGTGACTCTATGGCTGACTTCTGTTGGAGGTTGACCACAGAATTACACTGGAGGACCTAGAGATTCCTAGAGAAGTGTTCTCAGGTACAAAAAGTAGTGTTCACAATTTTTATTTTTATTCACGGCTTTTCCACTTTTGTGAGAGTCTTGCTCCTCTAACCCCTGCAAATGTGGAGGCCTGACTACTTACACCAGAGCTTTCCAAACTGTGTGTTGTGACATGTCAGTGTGTTGGCTGCAGTGTGTAGGTGTGTCACATGAATGTAACGGGTAGAGGGGCTGCCACAGCGGGCCAGGACCACGTGAAGGGGCTGCCTCTGCCGCCACTGCAGCCCTGGGCTGAGGAAGACCACGATGAGGGTGGTAGCAGTGGGCCAGGTCCAGACGGAAGGGCTGCCTCTCCTGCTGCTGCCTCCCCGGGCTGAGGAAGACCCCGGCGAGGGCAGTGGTGGCAGGCCAGGCTTGGGTGGAGGGGCTGCCTCCACTTACTGAATTACTTACTGAATTACTTACTGAATTACTGCGTTGTGAAATGCTGCATGTCTAAAAAGTGTGTCACCAAGATGAAAAGTTTTGAAAGCTCTGACTTACATTGATCTGTAAACTGCTTCAAGAGTCTGTGTGGCTCAAGGGCCAAGCACAGATATTGACAATAAATAAAAAAATAACATCTGTGAAGAGGAATTCATCCTGCTAGAACAAAGTCTCAGCTTGGGCCAAGAGGCTAGCCCTCCTGGTTGGGGTGGCAACAGAAAGCTCTGGTCAACTGAGGTACCCAGTCTCAAAGCATTGCCATTAAGAGCAACAATGAGCCTGAAGAGATTTTGTACATACACAAGGTACTTGATATTCAAAAACAGGGGGATAAGAACAATGTTTAGAGTCCCTAATGAACTGGCTGCTTTTCATAATGTGTACAAGGCACATTAAGGTAATTTGGAAACTGCTCCAGGACCCCTAAAAGGGCCCCCTTTGTACCATTTGTAGAAGCTAATAGAGGTGAAACAGAAATGAAATAAACAGGCAATAAATTACATGGCATAATAAAGAACATCACAAACATCTTCACATATGAACCCCTTTCCAGCTCTATGAAGAGCTAGAAAACATGCATTTTTTTATTCCATTACTCAGCAATACAGACAACATGGGTGGTAACAGACTCACAAGAAAAGACAATAATATTTGGCAAGGCAGAAGGCAGTGGGAAAAGAGGAAGACCACATTACAGATGGATAGACTTAATCGAGGAAGACTTAAGCAGTTGAGGATAGGGTGGCCTGGAGGTTTCTCATCCATTGGGTTGCCATAAGTTCAAGTCAACTGGGTGGCAGTTAATAAACAACTGTATAGTAGCAAAATTGGTAGTGGCCATTTCTGCACTAGACTGTTATAGTGCTATTATTCCACTTTCAACATCCTATAGAATCCTGGGATTTTCCTCCCTTTGAGAGAGAGGCCCCTCCCTAAACTGTAAACCCCAGAATTCCATGGGATGTTGAAAGTGGAATAATAGCACTATAACAGTCTAGTGCGGAAATGGCCAGTGTTACTGTAAACACATGTCTTCAAAAAGTAGCCCTATGGTTACTCCCAAGTCACTGAGTTTAGGGGATTGCTGCATAAGTCAGTTTAGTTTGGCCAGAAGCTATAACAACAATATCTGTATAAAATATCAATGCAAAAGTAAAAATGAAAAGAAAACCTGACAGATGAGTAAAGAGAAGAAGATGAGAACACAGCAAACAGTGGGGTTAAAAAGAGCAGAAAACACCAAGGGGTAGCAATGGATGTGCAGCAATTTATATCAGACTCTGTGGGGTTCAAAGAAACAAAAGATGTTGTAGTGATAAGAAGGATTCCCTTTTGCAAGGGGGGAAAAAAAACCTCAACAACCTTTCTCCAGGAAAAAAAAAGAAAGAAACAATACAAAGTGGTGCTGTGTTTCATTTCCATGTCCCTAAGGACTATTAGAGAAGTGCGGCTTCTTTTTCGTAACCTCCCACAGAGAGAGAACAGCTAACTCACAGCTGGACCCTGTTCACAGTTCAAACTGGCCTAAATCCAAACACGATAGTATTGCCTGCTGGTTTCTAACACAGAGCAATCAATTCAAACTTTGAAAAGGGGTGGAAGGAGGAAAGCAGGCAGGGATTTCTTACATTTACAAAAGAAGAAATAAACATAATCCAGGCAACTTTTCTTTAAAAAAATAATACATGGCCACTGCCAGTCAAGGCTGTAGGAACATTCATATTCAGAGCCCGAGCCAAGTTAGACAATATGTGAAATCTACAATTCTTTCTCTTAATTCTGATGTGGGCTGTACTTTTGGGGCTGGGGAGTTAATAACAGCTACCAGGGTGTGTGTTTGTGACTGGAGATGCAGTCATAGCCATCATGAACTCTGGAGAGGCTGCCAGGGCATAGACGGCAGTGAGGAGGAACAATTTTTTCTTGATACCACAGGCTGGGAGCAGGAAGGGCTAACTTTCTCTCTGTTTTCCATTCCAAGTCACATCTGCAACCACAGTTCAACACGCTGGATAAAAATGCATGGCAGGTAATCATGCATTTCACATGTATAATCTACTTTAGAATAGGCCAGGGAGCAGGTGACCTACAAATATTTCAGACTAGTGTATTTACCCAGCATGCCTGGGATTTTATTTTTCTCTTAAGAACTCATCAAACTGTCTTCTCCAGTATCTGCAACTTATCCTCATACTTCCCAATGCAATCTGTATTCAGAGTTCTTAACATACACGGCCCTTTTCGCATGGCGTTTTTTAAGCGAACGGGCCCCTTGAGCATTGCGTAAACGTGGGGAGCAGTCCACACGACGCACTCACATTTACGCGACACTCAAGAGCCTAACGCGGACCGCACATGCATTCTTTAATTTTTGGCTTAAAGCCGAAAATGCTGCGCGGTTGCGCATCGCTCCAAGGTCCCGCGCGCACTTACCTGCCCTGCGGAGCCTCTGGAGCCGGGCCGGTCACGCTTCCTGCCCCAGCGCAGCCTACAGCTCCCAGGCTGCCCTGCGGGAGGAAGGGGCGGGGCGAGGGTGGGGCGTTCGCGCGACCGGCAAGCCAGCTGCGGCGACGAAGGAGCAGGGATGTGAGCGCCTTGCGCAAGAGGCTGCTCGGGCGGGCGCCGCCCCCCACCTCCGCGAACGGGTAAGGTGCGGAAAGGACTATACAGAGGTTGGGTTCCTGAGGGAATATGCTGTCCTCCTCCTTGCTGCTAGGCTTCATCTCCATAGTAACTGGCCTATTCCAGCACCTGTAACTTATCCCCATATTTCCCAATCCAATCTGTATTCAGAGTTGTTAACATACAGAGGGCTTGTTTTCTGAGGGAACAGACTGCCCTTCTTGCTGGTAGGCCTCGTCTCCACAGCAACCAGCCTGAGGCCCAAGAGCTCTCTGGCTGAGAATTCTAAAGGCCCCTCCCTAAACTGCCAACCTCAGGATTCCACAGAATCTTCACAGCCAGTCAATCATGTGAGGTCTTCTTGCTTCACATAGCCAATCGTATGAGGTCTTTGCCTACCTGACGCAGACAAACAGACAAACTCACAAACATTGATTTTTATATAGTAGATTACCACTCCCTTAGTCCCTGGCCTGGTGCTTTGGGCATTGAAGACCAAAACAATTGCAGGGCATCAAGCCTGCCTCTCGCAAGGCACTCAGTGAGTTCAGTTTCTAACTCTAGCACCATCATTTAAAGATACAAGGATACCACATGAGGGATTACAGTTTAATAAACAGTTTTGAACACGAAACTGATGAAATGCACTAAGGAAAACCACTGCCTTTTCTAAGAGCCAGCAAATATGCTTCATTATTTTTATGAGGAGTGTATAGGAGAAACAGAGAATAAAATCCACACAATGATAAAATGTGTGAAGTTGATATTTTGGAATTGAGGTGCATCTCCATTCATAGGTACCTCGTGAAGCAATCAGCTATGCACAAAACCACAGTCAGGGCCAGAAAATGAGCAACAGATATGGCTTAATTGGAGGTGGGAATCGTGCCTCTACAGATGTTGTTGGACATCTGTTGTTGGACTGCAACTCCCAGCATGCCTTAAAATTGCCTAGGCTGAGTAGGGCTGCTGGTATTTCCATCCAGAAATATCTGGCAGGCCACATGATTTCTACCCCCAGGCTGAATCTAACTGCTAGTCCTAACTAAAGTAGACCCAGTGAATCAATTGCTGGATGGTAAGTCAACATTTACGTAAATACCATTGATTCATTGGCTTTATGCTTGTTAACTTAACAATTTGATTTAGCAATATATATTGGAGTGGGAATGAAGGAAGACTCTAGATGATGCTGGACTGCAGTTCCCAGGGGTCCTCACCATTGGCTATGTTGCCTATGCCCACTGAAACTTGCATGAGAACTGCACAAATCTGTTCCTGCTATCTGCCCATCCTTTTTTCACTGCTAAGAAGCAGAAATTGCCATTTGGTAATCCCAGAGTTGGAGGGGCCTTATAAACTATATTGAGCTTAGTGTAAGAAATCTAGAGCTCAAGTATCTCAATGAATCTTCAGCAAGGGAGAATTAACTCTCTTGTAGGTCAATGGCCATTTTTGCACTAGACTGTTATAATGCTATTATTCCACTTTCAACATCCTATGGAATCCTGGGGTTTCCCTCCCTTTGAGAGTGAGGGCCCTCCCTAAACTGCAAATCCCAGGATTCCATAGGATGTTGAAAGTAGAATAATAGCGCTTTAACAGTCTAGTGTGGAAATGGCCAGTGTCTCCACTTCTAAACTGCCCTAGCCATTGAGAGCAGAGGGTAGGGGCTACACGTCTCTCCAGATGTAATTTGGACTGTGACTCCCAGTAGCCTTAAACATGAGAGGCAATGAAATGAATGTTGGGAATTGCAATTCAAATCCCACCCTGATCAAGATGTTTCTCTGCAAAGTCTCCCTTCTCAGAACTTAAGCTCACGAGATCTCCTCTTGCCCTTTGGAAAAGGGAAGAACAAGTCTTTGTCCTCTTCTGTGTGACAACCCTTTAAGTATTACCACATTCCCCTCAGCTTTCTCCAGGCAAAATACATCCAAGTTCTTTGGAATTTCCTGGTAGCAGTGAAACCTAGGACTTTGGCCAAGCATATGGTATAGTGAAAATGCTTTTTCCTAAATGACATTACCCTTAATTTTTTTTGTTTTAAAACCCACTTCACTGGCCATTGTTGTATGCACCAAATCGTCTTATGTAAAGCACCTCCTTCGAAAGTCCCAAGTACCAAGGGCAATATATTTGAGAAGTTATACCATTTTCCTAGCCAATTATCCTGCCACCGAAGTAATAAGTTGTTTATAGATATGTCAATTCAGCTTTTCTTTCTGCCAAACTGCTTGAGAATATAAAATATCATTCTTGCAGCAAAAGCAAGGCATTTTAATCAACGCTGCCCAATCCGTCCTCAGGGGGGAATTATTTTTAAGCCCATTAGCATGGCACGTCCTTTAACAACATTTTAAATGGCTTTTTCAAACCACATGTTTTTTTAAAGACTATAATACTTTATGAAGACAACAGGCAGTGGAGGGGGAAGGAAGAGGGCTGGCTGCAGAAGAAAAGCCATGTTAAAATGGGCAATCATATAAAACAAGTACTGTTTGGCCAATGAAACTGGACTAGCAATTTTGAAATGCAGGATCTCATTTCATCTCCCCCCCCCCCCCCAAACACACATAGAGCCAAGGATTCAAGTGAGAATGTGATAACCTTTCTTCTCACCATTATATACTTCGGAATCACACAGGAATTCAAGTTCTGTCCCAGTTCTGAAATGGGTTATGAGATATTTTGTAAAAAAATCTTTCTGCACAGAAATCTGAATACATTTTTAGGGTGGTCATTTCCCCTTGAATGTATACATTTTTCCCTTATGGAAACATTTAGTATGCTTTCCCAGATTAAAGAGTGTTTGTGCACATCTTTTAAAAATATATACAATTTATCTGTGGCCCTTTTTGAAATGGTTTTGTGTGCATTAGTTTTCCCCAAACATATATCACAAGCCTTGGAAACGTATAGATTTTTGAAGCATGACATACTCGATTCCATAGCTCATCTCCAAAAGTATAAAAAGGATATTTCTGTATGGAAATGTAAGTCCAAGGAATTTCTTTTCCACCTCTGAGAACAGATATACCTCCTATTTTGTTGTACTTTACACTAAAAGAGCCCAACACGAAGGTTAAAAATTCTATCCTAGAGCAAAAACATACATAACAAAATACCAAAAGAATATCACAATTATATGAAAAATAAATGCTGTTTTTTTTTTTAAAAAAATGGAATATTGTTCTAATCCTCATGGGACCACAAAACTTACTTTGGGGCTGGTGAAATACTCTCATCCTGTCCTACCTCACAAGATTGTTGGAAAGATACACAGATGAAGTGGATGGCCATGCATGCCACCTTGAGCTGAGAGGAGTAAAGCTGGAATATAAATGCAACAAACAAATACAAATATTAAGTACCAGCAGTTGGTGAACGAGCCTGGCATACAGGATAACACAATGAACAGACGTAACAGTGAAGCTTTATGACCAGATGAACCTAGGTATCCAAGTTGCCAATTAAGAGTCCCATATGGCAAACCAAATAAAGCCCTCAAAAGCATTTAATGTTGTGAGCTTTAACAGTCTTTGGAGAGCAAACACTACTGAGCTAAGCTCTGGGAAAGCAAAGGCCTCAATTCGTTCATCATTATTTACAGGTTTAAAAATCCCCATTTCAAAAGGCAGAAGGTTAAGGAACAGCATGATCATCTTTAATCTGCAGCAAAGTTTCTCTCTCACTCGCCTCTTGAACACTTTCACTTTGAGGCTTACTCAAGTTTCAACAGGAAGAAAGAAACAGGAAGAAAAGAGTAACTTTGTTTTGTTTTGTTTTTTTAAAAGAATTGCATGCCAGATAAAGTCAATTTGAGAATCAAGCTCTCTCTACTGGATCTTGAGAAACACAAGGGCTACATAAAGCTTTCCAAGCAAGGAATGAATTTGGGAACTGGGAACTGACATTTCTATCAATCAAGAGTGAAGAATCTCAGGTCCTGCAGTCCCTAATTAAAGCTTCCAGTCATCTCCGTAAGGCCATGCCCCTTTTCCCATGATATCATCACTTGGTGGCTTCCTAGGATTTTTCCCATTGTAAAAGGATGAAATGCATCTGTAGGAGTTAAGATACTGGCAGCAAAAGCTTCAAGCTTAAATATATCAGTTGTGTTTTTTTTTTAAAAAAAAACACACAATTTGCATTTAGGCCCACTCACAGCTGAAAGGAAACCCCCCAAAACTGCTCTGAAATCCAATTTGGACCTTGGGCTTAAATCTTAAAGTTTTATGAAGAAGCAAACAATTCATCTTGCAACTGATCACAGAATTCATCCTGCAACTTTCACATTACAGTCAGCCCTCCACTTTTCGTGGAGATTAGAGAGGTGCAAGACCCCCACAAAAGTGGAAAAACTGTAAATGAAAATAAAAATCACAAAAAATGCTGGTCTTTTTTTTCTTTTTCTTTTTTTTAAAAATTAGAATACTTCTCTAGGAATCTCTAGGTCCTTCGGTGTAATTATATGGTAAATTTCTAGTGGAAGTTGGCCACAGAGTCATGCTGGAGGACCTAGCAATACCTAGATAAGCGTTCTCTCCAGGAACTTCCAGTCCACCAGAGTGACTCTATGGTCCACTTCTACAGAGAACATATTTTTTTCTGTGGCAGGGCCAGATGGAGTAAGAATTTTTTAAATATAATATAATAACACATAGTAACATATGGATAACCAAACCCATGAATGCTGAACCCACAAAAGGGAAGGGCAGCTGTACATTAAACCTGCAACTGATCACTGAATCCACTGGAGAAACAGTATGCAGAGGGTGAAGAGGAGATGTTCCAACAAATTTTCCTTTTTTCTCGTCAATTCAGTTTCATTTCTACACTTTTGATTGCCTCAACCAAATTCTAAGAAGACCAGATTCTTTGTTGATTTGGTCCAGAGGGATGGTTTCTAAACAAGTTCCTAAACTGTTCCTGGAGATATGTATGCCCAAAAATGCCAAAAACCAAACCAAACCAAACCAAACCAAAATACCCCCTCTCCCAATTTCATTCTACTACAGTAGAATTTTCAGACAAAGGAACACACCAGCCCTCTGAAGACTGCATCCCCCCAAAAGTACCACAGAACAGTACCTCAGTGGTTGCCAATTGTATAGGGAAAATCACAGAGCAAAGGGTGTACGGTATCCAGTGAAAACCAACTTGTAGGGTAATAACAGCACCAAAGGGCATGGTCCTCCAGAGCCTCACTCTATATCCCTATTATCACCTTTTCAACCATACTGAAAAGATGAAGCACTTCCGAATGGGAAGAATGGCAATGGCCATCTCCAGACCAGCTCTCTTTCAAAGCCCCACTCTGGTTACCATTGGAGTGTTCCCATCTTTCCTCTCTCTCTGGCACAGAAATGCAACTTTCTGGCTCTTCTGTGCCATCAGCAAACAGGGCCCTCATTTCTGTTGTCTCATTCCAAGACTTGTCTGGAAATGCGTAGTTTGAGTTCTGTGCCTCCTGTGGAAGCACACTCATTTTATTATGTCCAAATGGCCTCTTTTCTCTCAATAAGGCCATTTCCACACTACACTGGTATAGTGCTATTATTCCACTTTCAACATCCTGAGGAATTCTGGGGTTTGTGGCTTACTGAGGCCAAAGATCTCTCTGGCTGAGAATTCTCAATGCCCCTCCCTAAATTGCAAACCCCAGAATTCCACAGGAGGTTTAAAGTGGAATAATAGCGCTTTAATAGTGTAGGGTGGCAATGGCCTAAGTTTCTTTCTCCCCAATTGGTTTCCGCCCCCCTCTGGGAAACCTATTCTTCTTGATGGCCACAGAAACTACTTTAAGCCTGGGTCTTACAGGCTGTGAACAAAGCCAGGCACTAACCCCACTCAGTATGCTTTTAGCATTTTAAATATTGGTTCTTTATCTACAAGGAAAAATACATTTAATTCAATAAATGTACATATTGTTTTTTTTTTAAAAAAGAAACTCACTTGAGGTATTATTCAGGGGAGGAGAAAAATTACTTGATTAGTATTTCATTTGCTACCTAATACTGTATTCTGGCTTGTCTGGATACTCATATGTGCCTTGCGGAGATATCTTTAGTTTCAGACTGACTAATCCAAGTTCACCCACTATGGGAGATCTGCAAGAGGATCCTCAACCTCCTTACTTCTCATCTGAGATACTTTAACTATCCCACTCAATTGCATAGGGATGGCGGGGTGATGGGGATGGTTTGCCACAGGTGGCAATGTTTTTGGGGCATCCTGGCCCATAGTCACACCCCCACGTGCCCTGGCCACACCTCCACACACCATGGGCATGCCCCCCACAACCACACCCCCTCGCTGTAGCCCCACGCCTCTCGCCCCCCTCCTCCACACACTCCCAAGCTCCGCCACTGATCAAACTGGGCCTCAAAAATGAAGGAAAATTTGTGTGATTCACTCCAAGAATTTCTTTAAAAGGAAGACAAAGAGGATCTCAAAGAGATAGAGACAAAGATTGTTGTTATTGTTGCCTTCCGGCCACATACTACTAATTGCGACCCTAAGGTGAACCTATCATGGGGTTTCTTTGGCAAGATTTGTTCAGAAAGAGTTTGCATTTGCCTTCCTCTGAGGCTGAGAGGGGGTAACTTACCTATGGTCAATCAATGGGTTTCCACGGCTAAGCGGGGATTTGAACCCGTCTCCCACTACACTGGCATCCACAAAGAAATGGTGTCATCACATAGTGGTGGCCTACTCCCACTAATTCATTGCATTTATTTTTTATTACGGCACTCATACGGGACCTTCCTTTCATTTCAGTCTCCTAAATGGACTCCCACTCTAGCTTCAGATAAGTTGGTACTTCATGAGCCTTTATATTAACAGTACCTCCAGCCATTTATTTATTTAGCTAGTTATTTATTTATATCTCACCTTTCTCCCAAATGTGATCTAAGCTGGCTTACAATAGTCTAAAAAGATAAGCATTCAGTTTACAACATTTTTAAAAAGATTAAATATTTCAAGCATTAAAACATGCTTAAAACAGTTAAAGTGCTTAGATTATATTTAAAATATTATTTGTAAAATGATTAAAAGATAGAGTAATTAAAAAAAAAGATCAAAAGATACAGCACACCATTTTACACATACACAACAACTCCATCATTAAAATTCAAGCTCCAAAGGCCAGCCAGAATAAAAATGTCTTCACCTGCCGGTGGAAAGAGAGCAGAGAGGGGGCCACTCAAGCCTCCCATGGAAGGGACTTCCACAGTCTAGAAGCAGCCATGGAGAACGCTCTCTCCCAAGTCCTCACCAATCGCAGTTGTGAAGGTGGCGTGACTAAGAGAAAGCCCCCCCCCCCAACAGTCATATTGGTTTATATATGAGACTTGGAGCCCTAGTGGTGCAGTGGTTACATGCTGGCACTGCCGCCACAATGCTGTGAGTTCGATCCTGCAGGGCTCCAGGCTGACTCAGCCTTCCATCCTTCTGTAGATCAGTAAAATGAATACCCAGTTTTTTGGGGGCAATTAGCTAAGCACATTGTAAACCGCTTAGAAAGCTTTGCACTGATAAGCAGTATAGAAATGTAACTGTTATTGCTACTGCCAGGTTCCTAACTTCAGAAGCCCCCAGGCAAGTCATTCATTGCTTCTGACCAACACACTAAGTGGCGAGAAAGAAGCAGAGGTGGAGCAGGAAACCTGTAGCACTCTTCAATGTTGTCAGACTGTGTATCTCCTATCAGCTCTGACAACCACTGTTAACAGCAAAAATATGATAGCAGCTGAGGTCTAATGAATAGCGTACTCCCACTGAAGACATCTCAACCTAGTATCCTTCTAACATTGTGGAGAAGCCTCTGAAGGAAGCCATTCAGATACTTGAACTGAATTCTTGGTTGCCCACGGTAATCAGGTAAGTTTGAAATACAAATGCAAGGCTAGGTGGGTTGCCTTGATGCCCATGTTCCACGGCTAAAGACAAGAATAAGCCCTGACTGTTTTTCTGATTTGACTGGGGCACATCACAGTGATTATCCATGACAATATTTGAACAGCCATGTTAAGACACGTGGGACCTGCTCCCTTTGGCTTGACTTTTCCCCCTTCCCAAGACCTGTACGTAACTAACTTGCTGCTGCTTTTTTCCGTGAAAAACAGCCATGTCATCAAAACTCTTTCTGCAGAAGGAAATGGTTTATAAGCAGTCAACTGCAAATCACTTCCTTCCAAGCCGAGGCACATAGGACATTAACCAGTTGCTTCAGCGGAAATGTGAAACAACCCTGAACGGCAGTCTGAGTCAATTGCAGATGACTTTGAGGCTGAGGTAGGTGTCTCCATGCCACACAATTAGCTCCTTGTTGGAAACAGACTGCTCTGAAACAGTTACCTTACTCAGACAGGAAAACTCATAGCATTTGGTACCAAGTCTCTCTGAGAAACCACAGTTCTGCTTGCAATGGCAGGGCAGAGTGCCTTTCCAAACTTGACTTAGCTCCAGGTTTTACACGTCTTATGAAAGAAGTCCATTAATGAGGCAGCCAGCTTTAGCAAACCCCTCTCATGTGACCTCCAAGGGAGGCCCAACACAGACAGAGTGGGATTCTTCTAAGCTCAATCATGGTGTCCAGGGTGACACATTAGCACTGGGACTGTGGAAAAACACACCAGTTGGCCAACCAAGAGGCAGCAACCTAAACTGTTACTGTACATGTGTACTGGGAAGAGGGAAGGTCTAGGTCACAGATCAGCAATGTATGGTCCACGACTTGTCTCAGTTCCTATTTGCCCCAAACAGCACAACCTATAGTGAAGGTAGATGGGAGTTGCAGTCCCAAAGGTTCTTCATTCCTGGTCTAGGCTGAGATGCTAAGGTCCTCTTACTTAACTCAGCAGAGAAGTAAACAGTTTGAGAAAATGTCACAATAACCAGAAGTATGATGTAAAGAGATAAATAGGAGGCATTGAGATGTGTCAGACTACAGTATCGGTTTCAGATCCTAGGCCCCCGCTGTTGTTGGACTTCCCAGAGGGTTGAGCCAGCATGGCCAACAGGCAGAGGTTCTCGCAGTTATAATCCAGAAATTTTGAAAGTTTGGGAATCAAAGTTTTGGTCTCCAAAAGGCAGGTTTGAACATGGGAGGGGTCACACTTAGGAATACAGAAAGTCTTGCCTATACCAAGAGTACGCAATCTGTGTTGTGTGTGTGTGTGTGTGTGTGTACGTGCTTTCAAGTTGCCTGTTAACTTTTGGTGACCTCAAAAATTTCATAGGGCTTTCTTAGCCAAAGAATACTCAGAGGTGGTTTTGCCAATTCCTTTCTCTGAAATATAACCTACACCACCTGGTATTTGTCAGTGCTTTCCCATCCAAGTAGTAGCCAGGGCTGATCCTGCTTAGCTTTCAAACTTCCTTTGCCCAAGACTACCTGCCAAAATCAGCAGGGCTGATGGGCTGACTCCATTTCCCCAAATTCATCAATAAAATAGAATCATTAGCTAAATCTTCCAGCACTGAACTGTTAGATAAATCCTCTATCTACTGTTTGCAAATACCTATCACATTTATGTATTAAAGCTGGTCCCATGTTCCCCAAAGACCACCCATCTACAAGGGATACGAAGAAATACGTCTGTCAGAGAGAGAAGCAGCAGTTACTGTGGTTGGAAGGGATCAGAATTTCAGGATGCCTCTGAGGTAGAACCAAAACTTACGGAGCATGTTCAGTCAAAACTAGCATGGGAAAAGAAAGTCTATTTAGGTAAAATTTTGGGAGAAAGCGACAAGAACTGTAATTTATAGTGCATTGTCAAATGGCTTAATACCAGAAAGAGGCAAAAAGGTTGCTCAGCAAATTATGCTCTAATGAAAGGTGGGAAAAAATACTAGTTACTCAGAAATGTAACAGAAAGTCATAAGCATACTCATGCTAATCGGTGGGATGGGCAGCTTCCCCAGCGTCATGAACTGACAACAGTGTGGATGTTACTGAATTGCAATTCCCCAGTCTGAGCCACCAGAACCAACAGCAGGGGCCAATATGACATTCAATAGCGAAAACATAGGATATAAATGAAACTAACAAATACATTTCAGACTCAAAGGGCAAATGCAACCAAGGCAAAATGTGCCAAATAGCCACAGAGCAGTTACGACTGAATGAGCCCTATGGTAATGGCAAAATGGCAAACGCTTTCTTCCTCAGCTCTCCATCTCTATTGCCCTTTCTTTCAAGGTCCTTGAATATGGAGTCAGGATGGGGAAGTCTTAATGGAATCAGGCAGATTGGAGCTACATTTATATTGGTTTTTAAACTGTATTCCTGGAGGGCAGAGCATGTGTCTTATGTTTAGCAAACGATGACAAATGGTGGTTTCCATGATCATTACTAGACAAAAAACCTGCATCAGCTCGGTGGTCTTTCAGTATAACCACATAGTTTATACTTGGCGAGTGGGCAGAAAGAGACCAGAACTGACCAAAGAGGTGTACAGCTCCCTGCTTCAAACTAGCCGCAGTGATGTTCATGAACTTGAACATTAGGGTAGCTCCATCTGCCTCAGGAACCCAGTTTGTTGAAAGGGCAATCTCTTAGTTATTGTTGTATTTCTATTGACAGAGATAAGGGAAAACATTGGCGGATTTTTTTCCTTCTTCTGTAGCTTAGCTGGATGCACTTTGACCAGGGGGATGGAGAAGCAGCAAAATGTCTTATGCCAGTTGTACACATGAGGCAACAGAAAATCTGGAAGTCAAAGGGCACATGAAATCTTTTAGACAGGCAGTCACAGTTGCATAGGGACAGGGGGCAGGGGGGCAATTTGCCCCAGGTGGCAATGTCTTTGGGGTGTCCCAACCTGTAGCCATGCCCCCGCCTGCCCTGGCCATGCTCCCTCACACCGCAGCCACGCCCTTGCGCACAGTGGCCACGCCCCTTGTGTTGTAGCCCCCCTCCTCCACACACTCTAAGCTCCCCCATTGGGCAGTCATTTTAGCCTGCTGCGGCAGATATACACTAACACTACTGTGGCTCATTAAGAGACTAAACAAGATTTACATTAGAAATAAAATAATATCCTTAGCTTTCAGAATAAAGCAATCATGGATTCCAAATTCCATCATCCTCAGTGACTTCATTCCACAGATTTGGACTATGTTAACATAGAACACTTAACAGAATACATGATCATGCAGCTACAGGTTCTCACTCGATAACCCCAAGACTCTAATCCTGTTTTCTACAAAGTAACATTCATTTACAGAAATAACTGTCACAAGATATAATGAGTGCCATTCATTTAGAAGGCTTTAAAGGAGACTGTAACCTATTGGACTACAGAAAACTATCATTTACTAGGTCAAATGATTTTTCTTCTATACGTATGCTGTCTATTCTAAGAGTACAAAATGTAGAGTGTCCTCCTGTGGTTTTGGACAAGTTCTCTCTCTCTCTCTCTCTCTCTCTCTCCCACACATACACACAAAATTCTTCCAGCACCCTGATCCAGAGATGACTTTTCAAACAAGGTAGCTGTGGAATAACTAAAAGATGAATAAGATACTTGTCTGTTTTTAATATCCATGATATCTAAGCTCACTTTTGATTTTCACCACTGGGTTGTTTTGCTCATCTGGTGCTGGACTGGCCAGGTCATTCAGCATCCCTGAATATTCATCAGCTGATGAATAGGACCTTGTCTTCTTCCAAAGACCCATGCTCAGTTTATGGGAAAGGTCAAAGGCTCGGGCCAAAAAATAAATTAAAAAAAATGCACAGCTGATATATTTCTGATGCAATGGCTACAGCATTAATATGTGCTGAATAATGCACCTCTGCTAACCAGAGTGGTAAAGAAGTGCAGAAGAATTCTGCAAATTCCAAATCAAATCAAATCTTTGCAACTGGTGTCATGTCTTAGCTGGTGCAGGCCTCCTCAGATGAAGAAAGAGAAGAAGCGAGTCCAGATAACAAGATCCAGTAAGAGCCAGAGGAGGCTGGCAGTTCTGCCCTGAAAGCAGAGCCTGGACTGTCACATACTGACCTTGAAGAGAGAGACTTAGAGATTAAGCTACATCATCCTTGGGAGGATACAGACATCATCCTTTGGAGCATGGCAGACTAAAATGACAGTAACAAAAGTACAGGCAAGATCATGTTCTGCCTTAAAAGGAAAACACTGGGATAATGAAGCCAATGGTGCTGACTACCAGCTTGTTGTAAATAAGCCAAGGGTGTTTCTGTGCTGCAGATCAACAACCCCATTATCTTTCACATTGTGGTGATCCCTGGTCTCTAGTTTCCTTGAACCTTGGCTCGCTTACCCCCTGACTGGCTCTTGACTCTGCTTGGACTGCTTTTTGTGCTTAGAACCTGGACTGCTTTGACAACTGCATTTTTGGATCCTCTGTGCATGACCTCAGAATGGTGCTGTTCCTCCCTTGTTTTTATCTCTTATCTCATGATTAATGAATTGCTTCCTGTTTTTTTTTTAAAAAAGCATAGTTGGCTCACAAACCAGGATTGCAAACTAGGGGTTGATTCAAGTTTGCAGCAACCCATGGTTTCTTTAAACTAGAAGGATTACATCACTGGAATGTAGATAAACATCAGACCAAGGATCTATCTTCAAGTAGCAATGTGTCTTTCTTTACTGTGGACTTTTTTTTAATTATGATTTGCTAACTGTAGTACCCAGCATTGCTTGAGAGAATCATTAACTTCAGTTTCTACTGCTCTGGAGGGTGACTACCAGTCTTTTTGAGTATCCAAACATTCTCCATGTTGCATACCAGTGTCAGTTACCCTTGAGGGCATGCCTCTCCTGACTAGTTGTCAAACATCCTACTGTGTATGAATGAAAGAATAATTGGAGTGCCCTCTCCAGGGCCACCCTAAGTGAATGTTACACACACCACATAGCCTATATATTAACTCACACCATTCCAAACATCCCCTCCAAATGTGGTAAAAAATCCATACGGCTGTTTATATGTGATATGGTGGCAGGTATAAAATTAGTTTTATATCAACATTATAGCAAAACATTAAAACTTTAGATTTGTGAGCTCTGTTCTCTGAAATCTTCCAAATAATGGGTCATACTATTTTGTATGAATAAACAAAAAAATTATTAGGTGCCCCACAGCCCCGTTTGTGAACTTTGTGTATGCCACATAAACTGCTTAAAAACCTCCAAAGAAGGAGACTCCACCACACTCCGAGGCAGCATATTCCACTGCCAAACAGCTCTGACCATCAGGATTCTTCTTGAGGTTTAAGTGGAATCTCTTTTCCTGCAGTTTGAATCCATTGCTCTTTGTCCTAGTCTCTGCAGCAGCAGAAAACAAGCCCGCTCCCTCCTCAATCTCTCCAGCTGTTTTTTTTTCATAATGATACAGTGACAAATGAACCTTTTTATTTATAGAGAATTACTAGTTATATAGATTTATACATTTTGTTTACACAGATTGTTTTATTGATATCCCACACTGTATCACAGGACTTCAGGGCAGCATACAGACTAGCTATTGTGTATTGTATCTGCATTTTGGTTTGGTTTGTGGCACATAGAGCTTATTGTATTAAAGATACGTGTTATAAATTAACACTGAACATGCTCTAACATTTCATCCACAGTGTAATTCTTAGCTCTCCTCCCCCGTTTCTTTCTCCAACACTGGTTTGGGACTTTACTAAGCCTTTAACCCACAAAATGTAGTTCTGGGGAACACAGAAGCTTCCTCATTACTGTGAGGAATATGTTAGTCAGTGCTCTTAAAAAGGTTTCATACTACTGCTGCTTTGGATTGGTTTCTAGGAATCAGCATTGTCATTTTTGTCCATTCAAAGGAAAGGAGCAGTTTGCGCATTCACATCTGTACTCTTTCACACTTTCCACATCCTCCTTTCATATTTAGTTTATTTCAAAAGTAGCCCGCCTCCAAACCCCCCCCCCACAGAGCAATGATGGCAGCATTGTTACCAACTCACTTTCTCTTGGGACCCACTAAGGCCATTTCCGCACTAGTCTGTTCTAGCGCGATGATTCCACTTTCAACATCCTCTGGAAGCCTGGGGTTTGCAGTTTCGGGAGGGACTGGCACTGCAAACCCCAGGATTCCAGAGGATGTTGAAAGTGGAATCATCGCGCTATAACAGGCTAGTGCAGAAATGGCCTAAGTGATTACCAATGCTTTTAAAGCACTGTATTAGAAATGAGGGACAGCTAGTGTGGTGTACGGATACGGTGTCCCTATACATCCTCTCCCTTGCTCATCTCTTTCCTTCAGTGTACAGGGTGGGAGCACTGGAAGAGGGTTTGTGGTGCTGAGAAATCGGGATGTGAGCCATCCTCAGCTGGGCAGGCAGCAGCGGATGGAGGAAGAGGATGACAACGATGACCAGAGGCAAGTTTTTAAAGGGCTGTGTGGCCAGACTGGAGCCTAGTAGAGGGAATGTTCCCCCAGGAAAAAGGCACCTGAAGTGGGGGGCAGGGGTTGGAGAAACTCACAAATTATCAAGTCTGTGCAAGTTATGGACATCTCCACACTACATTGTTATAGTGCTCTGATTCCACTTTCAACATTCTATGGAATCCTGGGGTTTGCCACTTAGGGAAGGAGGGGCCTTTAGAATTCTCAGCCAGAGAGCTCTTTGGCCTCAGGAAACTACAAACCCCAGAATTCCACAGGATGTTGAAAGTGGGATAATAGCACTATAACAGCGTAGTGTAGAAACGGCCTAAATCTACAAATGTAGATGACTGACTGTATAACTATTGCCCACTATGACTTTAATCTGTGGAACTATAATCACAAGTGTGCTTCCTTAAGCAGCAACTTTCCAAGCTGGTCCTGGTGCTTATACAACTCCATGCAAATGTCCCACTAATCTCAATGGAATGTGCATGCATGTGTACCTCCCAGCAAAATCGATGGCATCTCAAATGAATGAGCTGCGAATGCCCTTCCGTGGCTCTTCCGACTCCTGTCAGCAGTCTCAGTAGACCTTTTGGAGCCTTTGGACACACCAGGAAGCTGGAGACCTCTGGACTGTGCAGGGGTAGGTACAGCACAAGGCATGAAGATCACAACTATGTTTAATCCAACCTTTATAATGTTTTGACATGCCAATTCAAAACAGTCAGCCACCCACCTCTCCTCTCTTTTTCAAGAAATCTTTCGGTTGCAGCTCCAGTGCTGTTCATCCTCTTCCCCCACAGCGTGTTTCCTGGGAATTCCATCCTGCCTTAGCAGGTCCCCTCTGTGTTGCTGCCCTTGATGGATGTCACGTTAAGCTGCCTCCTGACCCTGCTCTAGCACGGCATTGCCATAACTCAAGATGAACAAGGGACGCAGCCTTTCGCCTTCCAACAGTGCCTGGCAGTTGGGCTCATTCAGAGTCCATTCCAACGACTTTCTCCTCCCCTTCCCCCCCGTTTTTGTCTTTTCTTCTTTCCTCCCTAAAGCCAAATCCATGTGGCTGGAATACTAATGGGAGGGCCAAAAGAATCAGACTGCCTGCCATCGTTCTTCTTAGCCTCTGGGGTAACGGCAGGAGGAAGAAGAGGGTTTGCTGGAGGGATTCTGGGAGCTATGGTCAGAAAAGTAACTTCTCCAATTTCTGGACATTGTGAAATCAATATTTATTCTACCTACTAACAAGAAACTCATTCTCTAAATGCCTCTCCTTATGTAGTCAAAACGGTACTGTCTATGCACAAGAGGGAAGTGTCAGCACACTCAAGGGAAAGCCCGAAGTTTACAGAAGTACCAAACATCCTCTTTGAAAAAATCCAAGGGTGGTGATGGGAGCCGCCCCCCAAACAGCCCAGTGGGGACTGAGCATGCTGAGTTGCCAGAAGAGGTAGACTGGGTGTTGGTGAAGGAGATGACAGAAAACCAGAAGGCAGGTTGTGGAGGGAGAAGTGGAGTATTCTGGAAAATGGCATGGCTGGCCGGCTGACCTGAAACCTGAAAAGGCACATTCCACACTCAAATTCTTCCAAATATGACTTCAAGGGATATCTTGTCATCCCAGCCAGAAGATAAGACAGCAATTCCCAGTCCTCAAGGCAAAGTGGTGAAATGGCACAAAAGCAAGGGGCCGGGGGCAGGAGGAGAAGCACCATTCAGAAATTGGAAAAGTTACTCTCTTGGACTGGCTGGGGAGTTCTGAGAGCTGTACACTAACAAGGTAACATTTCCAAATTTTGAGAAGAACCAATATTGAGGATTTTAAAGAAAAAACCCTTCTACCTGTCATAAGATAAAAGACATATTCTAGTCTGTATCTGCACTCATCCAGCCCTAAAGGCCACCTGACATTTTCCCTGAAATGTAATAAGAAATCTGAACTGTATCTTCTATGCAACCTGTTCAGGTTTTACGCTGCCTATATAGATAAGTAGAGAACTGGCTTAATATTGTCGTCTGTTCAAAATGTTGAAATCACACATCAAGGTTGCACAAGACCTCAGAGAAAAGCCCATCATTCATACAGTCACAAGGCTAGTCAAGGAAACAACACGTAACACGAAACTTCAATTCTCTGAAGCTCTGCTGACTCATTTCCCGCAACTTCTAAGACAACTGAAACATAGGCCATTTCCGCACTAGACTGTTACAGTGCTATTATTCCACTTTCAACACCCCACAGAATCCTGGGGTTTGCAACTGCAACTGCAAACCCCAGGATTCCATAGGATGTTGAAAGTGGCATAATAGCACTTTAACAGTCTAGTGCAGAAATGGCCATAGAATACGATGCTTAAACCCAGATGGAGCAGCTAAATTTCCATTGTAATGGTGAGGTCAGCTTTACTTCAAGATGTTTAAATCTGATTCTGCAAAGAAATACTTTTCCCTTCCCCTGCTATACAGAAATTGTGCACTATGGCACTGGTCAGAGAAGAGACAGAGAACACAGATGCAAAGCTTCTGGGTGCTCCCACTGGTTTTATACTGGCAAATCTAATAAAGTGATCTGTCAGAGCAGGAGAGTTTGGCCAAGCATCCTAGAGAGCTGCACTCCATATACATCTGGGAAGAGAGCCAGTATGGTGTAGTTGTTTGAAAGTTGGACTACAATCCTGGAGACCAGGGTTCGATTCCCCACTCAGCCACGGAAACCCACAGGATGACCTTCAGTGTGTCACATACTCTCAGCCCCAGAAAACCGCATGACAGGGTCACCAATGACTTGAGGGCACACAACAACAACATCTTAAAAAATCAGTTAATGTAAATTTCTTTTCCAGATTGCTTTATTAGGAAAGCCACTTCCCCATTCAGATACATAGGTTATTTCATCTTTTAAAACCTATATAGGGAGAGATAACTAAGGCCATTTCCGCACTAAGCTGTTATAGCACGATGATTCCACTTTCAACATCCCATGGAATCCTGGGGTTTGCAGTTTTGGGAGGGGCCAGCAGGCCCCTCCTAAAACTGCAAACCCCAGGATTCCATAGGATGTTGAAAGTAGAATCATCACGCTATAACAGCTTAGTGAGGAAATGGTGTCAGAAAAGCAAGTCTGAATGGTGTTTTTGACTCCCTTGAGAGAAAAAATTGCCTCTGACCAATCTTGCCAGTTTTACCTGGAAGGTGACTTGGCTTACATTGCACTTTCCCCCTTTTTTTAATGGCAGGAATTATATCGTTCACTTCAAGGTGGTATTTTGAACCAACCAGACTGTCAATCGTTGCGTAGTCTTCCAAGACAAACTTTTGAAGCCATCCTCAGTGTTGGGTCAGAGGACTGCCATCACCACCATCTAACCTCAGAAGGTTGAATAACGGTTGCAGAGTCGATCACCACTGAGCACTAGTTTTATTACATCCTACATCTGACAGGCACTGGCCCGGGTGCTGGGGAAACAGAATGGTTGGCTGAATGGTTCCATGGGCTTATCCGATAGGGTTATTCTTATGTTGAGTGGGCAGCTGTGACCCTCCAGATACTTTTTTGGCCTCAACTCCCATCAGCCCCAGCTAGCATAGCCAATGGCAAGGGTCTAAAACAATCGGAGGCTACAGTTGCTGACATCTGATTTAGAAGGTGCAGGACAGGCCATGTGAAACACACACGCACACACAGTATACTCCAACAGAGAGGAATGATATCCATGTGGCCACTTCACCACCTAATGGTAGTGTCAACCCTACAACCACACATACACACATAAACACACACTACTTGGCAGAGTTCCAGGAACCATGGTCTCAAAGCTTCTCAAAAAGCATAGTTTATTTGGAACTGTAGTACACACACCAGACTTTAGAGCTCAGACTAACAGGAGAGGAGAGAACAAGCCATTAAGATCCCAGACCTATCCATGAGTTCTTCTTAGGCTGTAGTACCATTATCTCCCTACAGATGTTTTCCCAGGCCTTGGTACCAGCCTAGCATCTACTTCATTGTCTCTAATCAACTACTCTAATTCCTATACTAATGGCGGGCACTACTGACTGCTCGACACTACCTCTCCTGTGGGGACTACCACTTTCTTCCTTCTTCTTTTCCAGCAGGAATTCTATGCTTTTAAAACCTGTATAATGCAGGGATATCAAACTAGTCATCCCTCTTATCTACTTCCATGCCGATACAAATCTAGTCCTCTTGACATCTGCCCATGATGCAGCTGCTAAGTAAGGGCAGAGGATTTCTTTTGAAAATAGAAACTTAGCCATAATCCTACATGGGGTATGACTCAGAGCAGAGACTAGAAGGCTGGGAACAAATCCTGTGTTTGCACCACTGCAGTAGGCTTAACTTAATGAACGCCATCCTGGGTTAAACAAACTACTTTCTCATCACAGTCAACTGGTGAACTCTGCTGAATCAACAAACGTCACTGAACTGGTCAACTGTAGAAGGCACAGTTTGATTCTTGTTTGCCACTGACAGATTTAACTTTGCCTTCCATCTTTTCAGCCATAAGTTTCATTACGTTCAATCACTCCTGCCTGTGAGAAGCAGCAGCTTTTTGGAGGCCCTAAAAGTCATAAAACCTTACAGTGAAGGAGTGAAAGTTACCTCTCACCCAGTTGCAACAGAAATCTAATTTAGTAACACTTTAGCTACGTGTGAATGGAATTCACCACAGGGAATTAGTTACTGGGATCTAGCTACTTCTAGTTACTAGTTATTTCTAAGCTCTGCAATAAATAAATAAATAAAGTTAAAAATTAAAATTTTTAAAAAATGCAAGTTCATTCAAACCATTGAAACCACGGTTTCATGTTCTAATTTGCTCCCTTCTCACAAGGAATGTTTTGGCAATTTGAACATCACACTAAGCCACAGTGAAGCTAGTTGAGTAGGATGATGGAAGTGACCCAGTGGGTAGCAAATTGCACCAGAGTTAATGCAATGCTGTGAGGCAAAATGGGCACCAGATGTGTCTACAAAAGCACTTAAAAGATAATGGCAGGAATTGCATTTTTACCACAATTTAAGGCAGCTGTGTGAAGGGAAAAAAAAAAAAAGGCACCCAGAGAAACCTGAATAGACCAACAAAGGCGATAAAAGTTTTTAAAGCATGCAATAAAAGAAAGGATAAAAGAACTGAGTTTGCTCAACCTTGAATTCTACAGAGAGTTGCTGACCTTCCACATTTTACAAAGCTGCTTCAAACAAGGAGAAGGACAACAGCAGAGGTAATCTAACACTAGAAATGATAAGACTGGAAATGATTGGTTTAAATTGCAATCCCTGATTAGCAGACCAGCAGCACAAAGAAACAGGTTGATCATTCTATCATCACTGCAGCATTTAAAAAAAAAAAGAAAGATGTGGAGCACCTAATAAGTACTTGATTGGCCATCCTGGAAAGAGTGCTGGACTAAATGTGTCCTTGGGCCAGCAGGACTCTCGCTAAGGTCTTGTTAGCCAGGTAACTCTGTAAAAATCTCTAGGTTAGGGGAAGTATCCCTTTGGAGTTCAAGAAAGAGATAATATGGGAAGTACAGATGTAATTCTTCAGTAATTTCATTCTTGAAGGAAGCAGTGAATAATTTTAGTAAAATTCTTCCCATCGGGAGAAAGGCTTCAAATACTGTGCAGTTCAAAGACTATTCACAATTCAGGACTTACTCAACACAAAATCTGCAGGTGGTATAGCATTTACTACACAGGCCATGGCATTTTCTGTGTAGAAATATTGTCTGTGCAGAAAATTCTGTTTCCTGCACAGAAAATGCTGTAGTTGAGAACTTTTTCTGTGCAGAATTTACACATTTTTTGTGTGCAAAACAACCTTTCCAGCAAAAGAAACAAAAATGCTGTTCCTGTGCAGAAGCACCACATGCAAATTTTGCACTGACTAAGTCCTAAACTGTATTTAAGATCTCCAAGTCACCCTGTCATCAACCACCCTACTCAGGTCCTGCAGATTCAGGGATGTGTTTTCCTTGATTGCATCTATCCATCTGCAATGGGATCTTCCTCTTTTCCTACTGCCTTCCACTTTAGCAAGCCTTATTGTTTTTCCTAGCGTTTTTTTCTAGTGTTTTTTCAAGTCTTCTCATGGTATGGCCAAAGTATGACAGCCTCAGTTTAGTCATCTTGCCTTCTAGGGAGAGTTCAGGTTTGATTTGCTCTAGGACCCATTCATATGTCTTTTCAGCAGTCCAGTGTATCCAAAGAAATCTTCTCCAGCCCCACATTTGAAAGGAGTTGAAAGGAGTTGATTTTCCTCCTATTAGATTTCTTCACAGTCTAGCTTTCGAAATAAACAGAAATTGGAAATATAATGGCATGGAGAATCCTAACCTTAGTATTCAATGATATCTTTACACTTCAGGATCTTGTCCGGTTCCTTCATGACTGTCCTACCAGGTCCTACTCTTCTTCTGACTCCTTGTCTGCAGTTTCCATTCTGATTAATGACTGAGCCAAGTATGGAAAATCTCGAACTATTTTAATGTCTTCATTGTCTACTTTAAGGTTATGCAAATCATCTATGGTCATTGGTTTTGTTTTCTTAATGTTCAACTGGAAAGCTGCTGTTGCACGTTCTGCCTTGACTTTTTTCAGTAATTCTTCCAAGTCTTTGCTGTTTTCTGCTGGTAGCATGGTGTAATCTGCATTATTCAGGGGATGATAACATTCTCACTATAGTCAGGAAATACACAAAGTGTACTTGAAAGCGTAATCCTAACTCTAACTTTCAATACATCAAAATTCTCACTGGAATTAGAAAATATTGCACAGTTCACTCAATAAAACTTATTTTTAAAATCCTGGAGCAAGACAAGAAACAAGAACATTTAAGCTACAAATTGGCTTCTATATTACAGACTCAGAAAAGAAAACCAATGAAAAGCAGCAAACAACATAGAATGTACTTTGTTCCTTAACATGTCTAGATTGGATTTTTGATGTAAGTTACAGTTAGAAGGGACCCATTGACATTTAATTTTGTTATGTTAATCAGTGACATGTAACTCAACATTTGCCTTGTTTCAGTGAGCCTATTCCAAGCATGGAAAGCCAGCTGGAGTAGCGGTTTGAGTGCTGGACTTTGACTCTGGAGACCAGGGTCTGAATCTCTGCTCGGCCACAGAAACCACTGGGTGACCCTGCACAAATCACACTCTCTCAGCCTCAGAGGAAGGAAACGGCAACCCCTCTTTGACCAAATCTTATCAAGAAAACCCCATAATAAGTTCAGTTCATGGTCACTCTAACTGAGAAACTACTTGAAATCACACAAGAACTACTCCAAGGATGACTAAGTCTGGATTGAACCCTGTATCTAAAAAATGCATTCCAAGCCAAATTGTATGGCAGCTTTTTTTTTACAAAGCTGCTTAACACCACTACCCCAGGCAAGCTACAGAATATCTACATTGTGAGCTCCCACTGAATAAAAATTCAGCTGCTTGCAGTATTCCTAAAGGGGAAAAAAACACAGATAAGCATAAAGATACACATTGCATTCGATGCACCTGCAAACCACAATTAAGCTTAAACACAGTCCATCACACTACAAAATTCAGCACTAATTACCTTCCACATGAGCATCTTTAGCATGGTAATGTGTTCAAACCTGTAACAATAGTCAATTTGGAAAGGAGCTTAAGAAAGTCAGCAGGGGGAAGAAATTGTATATGGGAGGATGCTCAGGTGCCTACAAATAAATAAAATACCCAATATTACAAAGCAAGCAATTCCCTACAAAAACAGCAATGCCATTTTTTCCTCTACAAAGGCAACTCTTTGCAGAGATTCTACACACTGTTCTACTTCTTCAGCTGTTATTGTTTGCTTCTGAAATCAGAGAAACAACCAATTCTTTAAGGAGCTGCACTCCCCTTGAAGAAATAGGTTCGCAGTTCAGGGCAAACCTTGTTGAAGGAAGCTGAACTGTGGTTTGTTATCACATCAAAAATATGTGAGCAGCCACTAAAAATCAAAACAAAGACAAAAGTTCCTGACACTTGACAGCAAAGACAGCCGAATCTTTCCATGCCTTTATTTTTATTGCAATGAGTTAAAAGCCAATAACAAATGGGAAGAAAAAAATCAGACAGTAAAACTTCACTTAACAGCCATTCCCTAATGAAAAAGGAACACCAAAACAGAGTCATTAACGTTTATTGCCAAATATGATGGAAGGCATCTTATTGAATACTGAATTATTGTTCAATTAATTATAGGGATATATCTCACAGTGAGTTGTATTTGGCAGTTAGAGGTATAACACATACACACACACACACTGAGGTTGCAACAAACCCAGAACCTCCTCACAATTGCAAATTACTTGAGCTACAAGATAGGGAGATGCAAGGGAATGCTTTCTCTGTGTCTGCTCTCAGACTGTGGAACTCCCCTCCAAGGAAGGCCAGGCTGACCTCTTCTCTGTTGTTGTTTGGCAATTGTCTGGTTCCAGAGGAAGGGGCTTCTAATGGTTGAGTATTGCAGGTTTTCTTTAAAAAAAACTGATCTGCATTCAAATTGGTTTTAACATTATTGTGTCTATTATAATTTGTTTAATCTACTAATATATAAAAGTCAAAGTTTGTATGTTTGCTTGTCTGTGTCAGGCAAAGACCTCATATGATTGGCTGCTCTTCACGATTCTATGGAATCCTGGGGTTTAGAATTCTCCGCTGGAGAGCTCTTGGGCCTGGCTGGCTGCTACGGAGATGAGGCCTAGCAGCAAGGAGGAGGGCAGTGTATTGCCTCAGCAACCCAACCTCTCTGTGTTAATAACGCTGAATACAGATTGGATTGGGGAATATGAGGGAAAGTTACAGGTACTGGAGAAGACAGTTTGGGGAATCAGAGATACAGGATCCCAAACCTTTCTAACAAGTATTATCTACGAGAAAATAAAATCCTGGCAACATCAGGTATATACGCCAGTGGCATTGTAATATTCTAATTCATGCTTCTAGTTTGAATTACTTTTTAATCTTGTTGTGAGTTCCTCCGGTTTGAGGAGCAAGGAAGAATATCAATCAAATAATTAAACAAAGTAATAACCCACTTGGAAATTGCAGTGCCCCTCCAACAAGGAGACAGGTTTATTCCCACATTCTGCTACATATCTCCCCCATCCCTTAATTAAACTATCAATCATAGTTAAAACAACTTAAGAACACTTACTAAAAAGGTCAGCTTCCCATCGACTCTCTTTGGCACTTTGGTTGCTGCCTATTGGGGCTAGCAGAGGCAATGGGGGCACAGTGGTTAGTGAAATGGACCGGGGCCTGGGAGGTCTAGTTTCCAGTTCTCATTGGCTAGGAGACTCACCGGGTAGACTTGAGCCATTTCCGCACTAGGCTGTTATAGCGCTATGATTCCACTTTCAACATCCTATGGAATCCTGGGGTTTGCAGTTTCGGGAGGGGCCAGGTGTTGAAAGTGGAATCATAGCGCCATAACAGCCTAGTGTGGAAATGGCCTTAGTTGCTTCACCCAGTTTCTTCACCTGACCTACCTCACAAGACAAGTGAAGCAGGATAACAAAAAGGTCATTAATATTGCTTGAGCTCATAGAAAGAAAGGAACGATACAAATGTAACAAACAAACAAACTTGGAGTCTTGGACTACAGCCCTGGAGACCAGGGTTTAGTTTCTCACTTATCCATGGAAACCCACTGGGTGACTTTGGGAATGTCACACACTCTCAGCCCCAGAAATTCCCGTGATAGCTAGCCTTAGGATCACCATAAGTCAGAAATGAATTGAAGGCATGCAACAACAATCACAACAATTCATAACTACTGTCAAACTTAATTCTGAATAGATTTTGTGAAGGCAGTTGTACTAGACATCATTACATGAAAGCTGACACATTTCACCCACAGAGCCAATTTAGCTGGAGGAAAAAGGCCCAGCTGCTCCCAAAATAGGGAATATATAGAAACTTTCTGAGGCTTAAAATGAAAGAAGTTGAGCTGTTTCATCCCAGAGAGGACAGCCCACAGAATAATGCTTGTGTGATATCAGTGTGAAAGGGGAAGAAAAAAAATATGTGACCCTTAACACTATAATGCACTACAGTGATTTGGTGAATGCTGCACTTTGCCATGAAATTCTAATGTTCTCTCTCATTTTTCTTCCTCACACCGTATGCTCCAGAAATAGATCAAACGGAATGTATCCACAGGATGTTATCTGACTGATGAATACTCATTATGGAATTATATCGGCACTTCAAAAGCGTCCAAGTCATTCCAATGGTGGTGAATCCCTCAACACTCTTAGCTTGTGGGTGTAGAAGTGGAATGACACACTTGTCCTCTGACAGCCAGTCTGCTATTAAGATTACTGGGGTGAATCCATAGCAGGCCCTATTCCCAATCTCAAATGGTATAAGCCCACAGATTTGATTGTGGATGGCCTTAAAGGTGAGATATCATGAAGCCAGGAGGAAATATGGAGAATCAGTGTGATGTTATAATTACAGCAGGATTTCTCAGCCCAGGTTCAGCACTTTTTTGAGCTTCAGATATGCCATTTCTGCACTAGACTGTTATAGTGCTGTTATTGCATTTTCAACATCCTATAGAATCCTTGGAGGGGCCTTGGAGGCCCCTCCCTAAACTGCAAACCCCAGGATTCCATAGGATGTTGAAAGTGGAATAAAAGCACTATAACAGTCTAATGTGGAAATAGCCATACACAGATGTATGGATGGATGGATGACTATGCAGGGGTTCCCTGAGACCTGAAAATATATTCAAGAGTTCCTCAAGCGTGAAATGGTTGAGAGAGGCTGCATTAGAGTATTGGACTAGGATTGGGAAAATCCAGGTTCAAGTAACAATGAGACATGAAACTCTCTCTTGTTCTGACCTACCTCATCGGATTGTCATGAGAATAATGCAGAGAAGAGACCAGCAGTATATACATCTCCATGCGCTGGATGTTATATAAAAACAGACATATGCATACACAAATAAATGTGTAATCAGTGGCTAGACAACACAAAAATTCCTGAGATCTTTACTTTGCAAGAGTCACTTGAAGGAAGCAGAGAGATTCTTCTTTAGGATGAAGGCAGTACAGTTTTGGCCATCTGCATGCTGGCATGTGAAAGCTCGCCTTTATGCAGCCATGCCACTAAGCTCAACTGAGGCAAAATGCCAAAGCGTAAGCAATTTTGAAGCACTGCAGGGCTGCAAGGTATTATTATTCTCTCAGTGTCCATGCTAACAGCTTTGTTTACTTCATTTACACAAGAACTTCAGGAACAAGGACTCCACTGCTACCAGGAGGCAGTTTCTTGAAAAACAAAGCAATATGGTTTAGGATCTGTTATTGCAACAGTGACTGAAATACACTTCACCGCAAAAGTTCAATTAAAAGGGGGAGCACCATGGCTGGACCCTGAGCAAGTGATGCCATGGACTGTCAGAAGGCAGCCACGGCCCAAAAATGGGGGTTAGCCAGGGGGCCTTTCAGGGAGATTGATAACCGATGAGTCAGTAGCTTTTGACCTCACAAACACTGCTCTCCAGTATTCAGTGTTCACTTATTTAATTTATGCTTCACTGGAAAAGGTATCCAAAGATGGTCAATAAAATAAAATGCAAATTAAAAATAATACCTCTATTTAAAAGTGCAATGTAAAAGCAAATGCCCTGAAAACACAACAAAAGCTGCTGCCAGTCCCCAGCCAATTAGACCAGGGGTGGACAACCGCAGCAAGCACCAAGAGGGATTGGTATGGCATTGTTGTTGTTGTGTGCCTTCCAGTCTAGGCAACACCATCACGCGGTTTTCCGGGCCTGAGAGTGTGTGACGTGCCCAAGATCACCCAGTGGGTTTCCACGGCCAAGTGAGGAATCGAACCCGGGTCTCCAGGGTCCTAGTCAGACATCACTGACCGCACTACGCTGGCTCTTTTGGCACAGCATGCAAAACATAATTTCCCTGCTAGGAAGGAAGTTTCATTTCCAAGTAGGAAGAAAGACACTGAGCTGCCGACGCATATGATCACTGCTACTCTCACCTTCCTTCCAAACCTACATCAAAGTGAAGGCCCTGAACACTCATGGAACAGGGAAGAATCAGGGCATGGCTTGGGGGGAATATACAGACAGAATGCCTACAGAAACTCAAGCATCTGCACTTCAAATGAAACTTTTGCAGCAGATTGTTATAATTTGTCCCTCTGTGAAATCTTCCGCAGAAAGGATTCTTCTGAACTGCAGGGGTATCAGCTGCTGCCTGAGACCTAAGCATGGAGTAGTGGTTTGAGCATTGGATCATGACCCTGGAGGACTGATTCCCCACTTGGTTGTCGAAACCCACTGAGTGACCTTGGGCACATCACACACCCTCAGCCCCGGAAAACCCTGTGATAGGTTCATCTTAGGGTCTCCATAAGTCAGAAACAACTTTTAAAGCACACATCACCAACAACAACAACCGCAACAGCAGCAGGTGGCTCCCATTTCAGTGTTTACCTAGAATCACAGAGTTGGAAGAGACCCCAAGGGTCATCGAGTCCAACCCTCTGCCATGCAAGAATACCCATCAGAGCACTCCCGACGGATGGCCATCCAGCCTCTGCTTAAAAACCTCCAAAGAAACAGACTCCACCACACTCCGAGGCAGCACCTTCCACTGCTGGACAACTCTGACCGTCAGGAAGTTCTTCCTGAGGTTCAGGTGGAATCTCCTTTCCTGCAGCTTGAATGGAGATTCCACCTGAACCTCAGGAAGAACCTGCTCTAGGTTTACGCCTGAACTTTAAAGGATGTATGCAAAGTGTTGAACCCTAGGCCAAAAATAGGTTCGACAACTTGGATAGCTTCCAGTACCCCACTGGCATCAGAGGTACCAGGTGTAGCTCTTGAACTACTTATTTCAGAGCAGAATGGCCCTTTTTAAGAAATAAAACAAAAGTAAGATTAAGCTGAATTAAGGTGCACCTCATTAAAAAAAAAAAGGGAAGTGATGCAGTTTGACATATAAATGAATATTTACAACCCAGGAATGCAAGTGTTGCTTAAAACTAAGATTCCGCAAGGTCACCCCACTCCTTCTGTCAATTTACTGTTTAAATAAAGGAGTCGTTCACAAGAAGGAGCTACCTTAATATCATGGACCAAAGATACTGCAATAAGCTGTTATGGTAAATGTCAAGGAAAATAAGGCACCAACCTCAGCCATATCATTGTGTATTAAATGAAGCCTCTGTGCTCTCTGCTAAGTTACCTTATTGAAATTCTCCTAATTATTGATGCTAGCATATATATCCCCCATCTACCTAAAAATAGAGAAAGAGGCCAACTGTTATACTTGGGAGAAATAGAAAATGAAATGCCTAATCTGCTCTAAAAATAAGAGGACACGAGAAGAGTCAGTCAGTCTCTCTTTCAACTTCTCCCTCTCCCCTCCCTCCCCACCCCCCAGATCACCGAGAGCTGCTTCTAGCCCGGCATCCTGCTCCCACAGCAGCCAACCAGCTGCCTATGGAAGCCCACAAACAGAACCCGAGTGTAATATCATTTCCTACTCATGTCCCTCCAGGCCAGTTGTTGTATGGGATATATTATTTCTATTATTGATTTCTAAGTATGTGTTTTAAACTGTTTTAATAATGATGACAGTTTATTTCAATGTTGATTTTTTGGTATGTTTTCAACTATATTCTCATCATTTGTTAGCTGCTTTGAATCCCAAACTTGAGAAAATGAAGGGTATAAAGTTAATAATAAAATGATGATGATGATGATGCAAAGATGATGATAACAACAATATAGCTATTATGCAGCTGTTTCTTTAAAGTTATTATTATTGAACACACAAGATTTTATAACCTAAAATTACATACAGGGATTAACATAAACCTAAATACACAAACATACATAACTAGTAAACTAGAAACTAACCTAATCTACCTATATAAATGTAAATAGACCTCATAAAGACAAAGACATCTACAACATCTACTAAGTGACTTCCAACACTTCTTAAGACGGATATAATAATCACAATAATAAAGTAACTTCTAAATAAATCTTAAACTAAACTGAAAAATCACTTATCAAGTTATAGTTGCTGTTGATTAGATATTAATATATCAGCAATTATCAGTAAATTATCAATTATTCAAAACCGAACTTTGACACTGGGCTCCAATGATCCTTCAAATATGGTATCACTCTGTCCCATTCTTTCAACTATTATGTAGCTATTGATCACTTTCTTTCCCATGAATTTTTCTGACATCCTAACACCCTTTCAAAGCTGTCCAAATTAGTAACCACCCTTAATCTATTCTATATTTTAATTACATGGTGTGAGAGGTGCTAGTCCCCTGAATCTCCGTCCACTCAGCTCCAGTAGATGAACCACATTCTGGTATTAACTGAGAGGGAGAAAATATTTCCCTGTCCAGTGCCCCACAGTGATCCTTCTGCTGCTTGACACAGATTAAAAAAACCCAGCAGGGTTATGTAGAGCAGAAGCTGGAAGAGGCTTCACTGTTATTGGCTGCAAATGAGCATGCTCCTCTCGTTAGGGAAGAATTATAATCCTGATCCTGGCAGTGGAGAACTATGACCAGGATTTTGACCAGGGGCTTTTAAATGGTGGAACCAAGTCTTCAGAACTGCTCCACCAAGGACGAGATGGGGTGAATTTCTTGCAGGAACAGTCCTAAGGACTTCGTCCCACTGTTTAAAAGCCCTTGCCCTGAAGCTCTCCATAGAGTCACACTGGAGGATTCTTAGAGAAATGTTCTCTCATGTAAAAAGAAAATAGTGTTTGTGATTTTTATATTCACAGTTTTTTTTTCACTTTTTGTGGGAGTCTTGCTCCCCTAACCCCCACAAAAGTGGAGTCAACTGTAATAAAGACCATTTCTGCACTAGGCTGTGACAGTACTACTATTCCGTTTTCAACATCCTATGGAATCCTGGGGGTTGCAGTTTAGAGAGGGGCCTCAAAGGCCCCTCCCTAAACTGCAAACCCCAGGATTCCATAGGTTCAGGTTGTGAACCTCAAAGGCCCCTCCCTAAACTGCAAACCCCAGGATTCCATAGGTTCAGGCTGTGAACCTCAAAGGCCCCTCCCTAAACTGCAAACCCCAGGATTCCATAGGTTCAGGCTGTGAACCTCAAAGGCCCCTCCCTAAACTGCAAACCCCAGGATTCCATAGGAGGTCTAAAGTGGAATAGTAGCGCTATAACTGCCTAATGCGGAAATGCCCAAAACGTCTTAGGAAGCAGTTATTGTTATGTGCCTTCGAGTAACTGTGACTTATGGCAACCCTATTAGAGGGTTTGCTGGCAAGATTCATTCATCCTCTGAAGATGCCAGTCACAGATGCTGGCAAAATGTCAGGAGAAAATACTAATAGAACACGGCCTCAAAGCCCAGAAAACCCACAACAACCTATGGATTCCGGCCGTGAAAGCCTTCGACTTTACATCATTCAGAGAAGGTTTGTCGTTGCCTTCTCCTAAGGCTGAGGGTGCATCACGCCCGTGGTCGCTCATAGTAGTTCCACTTTATTATGCCCCAGGATTGCCGATACTTCACTTTTGTATACTGGTGGTCCTGTGTTGGCTGCATCAACAAGGGAACTCCCAGCCCGAACATAAGAAAGAGAAGTTTAGAAATGGAGAGGGGATGCTGTCATCCTTATCAGCAAGCTTCCAACTGTCATTGCGCAGAACTTGGAAAAGTCACCCGGCCATGCTAGCTGAAGGAGGCAATGTTTCCAAGCTCTGCCTTGGTGTATAAGCTGCTTTCACTCCATTAAGATGGCAACCTCGTCAAAGCCAGAATCCATTATTCTAATACACAGAAATAATGCTCCTTTACGACAAATAATAGCAATAATTGGCCTCGTTGTTATTAGCCTGCTGTGGAGCACAACAAATAAAAATGTTTCTACTGATCCACGGAGGAAATTGTGCTTCCACTGCCAAAGCAAAGAAGAACAGAAAAATAATCATTACTTGTTTGATGCTATTATAATAGTAATTACAGTTGCAAAGACAGAATCCTCAGCTGATGTTTTAAAAACAACGCAACAACCCTGCACCCTCTAATGGAGGCAGGCATGCTTATGGCTACTAGAGATCTGGGTTTATAGGCTTCATAATCGTGGAGCAACTAATCATTGCCTCTCTGTTTTAAGCTAAACGCACTGTATCATTGTTGATTGTCCAACAATGATACAGTGATGTATTTTCAGGTGGAGGTACTCATTATGACAGTTCCCATAACCAGTGATGTGGGTTTTCAAGAAGAAATACAACTAGGAAATTCCAAGGAAAATACTCTGGAAAATTTTCTAGTACAGTAACTATCCCATAATCACCTGACCAGTATCCACAGTTTCACTAATCCATTATGCACTCCAGGGCTTGGGCTGCAGCTGCTGACTGGCAATTCTCTCAGCCGAGGAAGGAGATAGACACTCCTTCCTTGGTCAAAAGAGGCACACGAAGTCTGGCAAGGACCGCCCAACGCCTCTCTTGGCCAATGAAGGAGATGGAAGGTCCTTCCTTGGCCAAGAAAGGCAAACAGCTCTGAGCAGGCAGGCCTCCGGACAGTGCTGGAGCTTGGAGGGTGTGGAGGGGGGCGGGAGGGGGCCGTGGCCACTGTGCATGGGGGCACGACTGTGGTGCGTGGGGGTGTGGCCAGAGTGCATGGGGGCGTGGCTAGGGCACGCAGGGGCATGGCTACAGGTTTGGCCGCCCCAAAAACACTGCCGCCCAGGGCAAATCACCCTCATCGTGCACCTGTCCCTACATGACTGCCTCTGGACATAGCTCCTGGCAGGGGGGCTGCTCACCAAGCCCCACCAGGAAGGAAGCAAAAAACAGCCAGGTGGAGGAGCTGCCTCCCTCCCTCACTGCCTCATCTGGCCTGTGGGGCCAAAATAGAGTGATCCATATTATCCGCCTTTTTTACCATCCTCATTAATCTGTGGAAATGGGGGGCCTCCTGTAGTCTAAATAGAGAAATCTGACTTGGCATGCTTGGTTTAAATATTATATTCAAACACATTTCAAAGATCTATTTGGAAATTATTTTACTGGCATATTTGTGATGAAGCAAAAGGAATGGAATATACTTTCCCTATATTTAACCAAAATAAAAAAAAAAAACCCTTACACCTGAAAAAACACTATTTTTCTCTGTGGTCACACCCCTAAAGACAATATGTGAAGTGATCTCATAGCGCCTTTGAGACTAACTGAGAGAAAGGAATTTGTAACATAAGCTTTCATAGACGTAAGTTTACGACTGCTTATGCTACCAGCTTCTTTCTCTCCGGGCCTTTCTGCACTACTGTTATAGTGCTATTATTCCACTTTCAACCTGCTATGGAATCCTGGGGTCTGTAGTTTAGGGAGGAGCATTTAGAATTCTCAGCCAGAGAGCTCTTTGACCTCAGTAAACTACAAAACCCGCAATTCCATAGGATGTTGAAAGTGGAATAATAGCACTATAACAACGTAACACAGAAAGGTCCTCTGTCTCAAAGGTGCTACACAATTCCTTTGCATACTGATCCAGACTAATACGACTATGCCTTGAATCCCAAGGGACAGTGGTACCTGAATATATCTTACACCAACCGTTAAGCTTCCTACTCAACATGATTATGATGGGGCTGTAAATCTGAATTTTTTTGCCCCCCGTTTCACAATCTGTCCAGGAAACCTTTCATTTAATATTTCTAACTAGCGTGTATACCCAGCATTGCCTGGCATTTTATTTTCTCATAGGTAACACTTGTTAGAAATACTTAGGAATTATCTTACCTTAATTTAGGAATTAAATGTGGTTGAAACACACAGATCTGATATCCTGTGTCTCTAATTCCCCAAGCTGTGTTGTCTAGTACCTGTAACTTTTAACTATATTCCCCAATCTAATCTGTGTTCAGAGTTGTTAACATACTGAGGTTTGGTTTCGGAGGGAATACAGTGGCCTTCTCCTTGCTGCTAGGCCTCATCTCCATAGGAACCAGCCAGGGCCGAGAGCTCTCTGGCTGAGAATTCTAAAGGCCCCCCCCTGATCTGCCAACCCCAGGACTCCATAGAACTCCACAGAACCTTCACAGCAAGCCATTCATATGAGCTCTTCTCACCTCACATAGCCAATCATATGAGGTCTTCGCTTGCCTGACACAGACAAACAGACAAACTCACAAAGAGACAAACTCTGACTTTTATATAGTAGATTAATTTAATATTCACACCTTGACTTTCTTGTCTCTCTTACTATGCACCAAGAATCTTGCCTGTTTGATTTTCTAATTAATTGCAAACTTAAAAGGTATAGAGTTTGTAGATACAGTTTCCGCATTTTCTTGAATCATTGTATATGGTGTATTACTCAAAAAAGAAGGACATTTGAATAAGCAGTTAGACACTGAGCGGGCACACAGGTCACCTTGTCATATTCCTACCACCATCCTGCCTTTTTGATCTAAATCATGGGGATTATATTCAAGTCCAGATCTAAACAATCATGTGAACTTCTATATAAGTAACTATCCTATTTTCAGCCTTGTGCAAATAGTCCCCCAAATCATCACACAATCTGTTGTGATAAAACTTCCTGTTAACAGATCAAGCATATTTAAACAGTGAGGAAGATAGCTATGCTTGAGGGATGCAATTGATGGCTTCCTCCCTCTCTCTCCCCCAAACGCCTGAAGCAATATCAGCTACAAAGAAGGAATGTTGCGTAGGATCACAACAGTGGAAGAAGCATTAAATCTATCCTGCAGATTTATTGCAACCCCAATTATTTTGAGCCTCCTCATTTCCATTATTCTACTTGTATTTTTTAAACAGTTCCAGTATTTTTACTAGATTAGAACCAACATTTTAAGTAAAGAAGGTTTGGGGAAGAAGCTACCAAGAAATCTTCAGCAAGCTTCACACTGATCCTGGCATGAACACATTTTAGCTCTGGTATTGCTACGAAAAGCAAAGGGAATTAGTTGTTCATCCTGAAGATTACAGCACGTGACAACATTTGCAAACCATGCATAGCCCTTGTTTCCTTTTCTCATCATAGCCAAGCAAGGGCTGTTCTGTTATCCAGCACCAAGATGAAGTTTATGTGATCTCTACGTGAAATACTGTACTATCCACATCCAAACTCACTCTAATGCCATTTCCGCACTGCACTGTTATAGTGCGATTACTCCACTTTCGACATTCTATGGAATCCTGGGGTCCTTTGAGGCCCCTCCCTAAACTGCAAACCCCAAGATTCCATAGGATGTTGAAAGTGGAATAATAGCACTATAACAGCCTAGTGTGGAAATGGCCTAAGGGAAAATATATCTGTGGGGAGAATACAAGGCATATGGCAGAGATTATTTAATGTTGAAACTTACACTACTTAATGGGATACGTATACTACACCTGGATACCTTGTGTGTTGGCCCATCTGCCAGAGCAGAGAGGGGAACCTATTCTCTCCGAGGGTACAAGAGGCTTTTTTAAGTAAAAAACAATAATGAGACTCTGACGTGCTAAAGGCTGCCACACTTCCTAACTTACACGCTAGATCAGCATTTCCCAACTTTTTTCACTTGCCCTTGGTAGCCCATGTCCAGAAATTCATAGATTCATAGTGTTGGAAGAGACTCCAGGGGCCATCCAGTCCAAACCCCTGCTATGCAGGAAAGTTCAACCCCCTGCTATGCAGGAATTGTACCCTTCACATTAGCAAAACATTTGTAATTAACATAGTTGCTGTTATTTCAAATGTTATGTTATAACTGTAAATAAATGGCCCAATAATGGGATTAAAAAGCAATGAAATAATAAGCTGATCAGACAGCGCATAATGAATTCAAGTAGATCACATAAAAATATTAAACTACATTAATCAATACATTACATTTGTTGCTTCAATTTATTAATAATTGAAAAACTGTAATATGGTTTTGAAATAAAATTAATAAAACACATGCCAAATATTTTAATACACAACAAATGTTCAGTGTGACCCCTGCGCTTGTTTTGAAGTACATAGTTTTTGAAGCCAGGTTCCACTGATGTGAAATGCAGTCTAAAATCTGGAATTGCATTCAGTTTACTATGGTAAGTTTACTATTGTTTTTTTAAATCAAGGTATAAGAAAAGAAACCCTTCTCTGCCAGCTTCGTATTTGTAAATGGTAACGGAAACTTACATGCCTTGTCAGAAAGCTGTTCATATCCTCAGCACATTGTTTAGGGAGGGACTCCCCACCATTTGCCAAAACAACAGAACAAGGGAATGGGGTTTTCTCAAGGTCAAATAATGAAGGAAGCCCTCTCCACCACTCATCATTACAGCCAATTAATTTCACAACTTTTGACTTGTATCTTGTCTGGCACTGTTGACGTATGTGCCTTTTCCCACCTTTATTCTCCCCCCCCCCCACATACTCTATAACGTCCTGGTTTGTAGCCCAGGTTGGACATCACTGCTCTAGATGAATGAAGATCCTAGCATTTCCCTGGATAAGGGATACCTATGATTTGTGCTTAACCATAACATTAAGAACATGAAGTTTCAGCCTCAATCAGACGCTGACAAGCTGAAAGTGGTGCTGAGGAAAGACAGAGGTGGAGAATGTCAAGTCCACCAGATGGTTTTGCTTTGCAACTCCTATCACTCCTAACAAGCATAGCTGAAGATGAGAGATACTGCCAGATGCAGTACGACATCTGGAGGACCATATTTACCCACCCCAGTCTAATAGAAAATAAGTCTTCCAAAGCTGCTAACACTTGGACAATCAGGATGAATGCTGAAAACTGGGAAAAAGAAAGCGTGCTGAGTAGGGCAGAAAATTACAAGGAGGTAACAGGAAGGGTGGTAGCTTTTAGTTTTGTGCTTTGAGGAGAGTTCTGGTTTCACCAAGACACTGACGTCAACATTTATCTCTGTCCTCCTGATTCTGTATAACGCATGCCCCCTCTCACCATCACAATGCACAAAGCTAAAAATGAGATGAGGAATCTGGTTTAGCATTTGGGGAGAAGCAAGATTTCTGCTCAAGAAAAAGAAACAAGAGCTTAAAAATAAGGAGAGGGCAAATAATATTGGTATTAACTTCCTCTCTATTCCACCTTTTCCCCAAAGCCAGGATTTAGTGTGGCTTAAAAATTAAAATACACTATAGTTAAAAACATTAAGATTAAAATGGAATTAATTTTCCGGCAATATCTACAGGCAACTTAAAACACAGTTAAACATGATAAAAAGCCATCAAAAACAGTACAATTAAAACAGTACAGTTGTGGTGGTGGTGGTGTATCTTTAAGTAGTCTCCAACTCATGGTCACCCTAAGGCGAAAATATCACAGGGTTTTCTGGAGCCGGCAGTGAGTGATGTGCCCAAGGTCACCCAGGGGGTTTCCATGGCCAAGTGGGTAACCAAACCCTGGTTTAAGACCATAGTCCAATGCTCAAACCACTACACAATGCTGGCTTTCTAAAATGGTACAGCATCTTCTTAAAAGCCCTTTCCTTACAAAAAAAAAAACCTTTAAAAATGATCAGAATAAAAATATCTTCACCTCCTAGGGGAAGAAGAGCAAGGAGGGTTCTGTTCTAGACTCTCTAGGAAGGGAATTCCAGGAATTCCCACCAACCATGCTGGTGAAGGTAGCGCTACGGAAAGAAGATCTTCTCCTGTTGATCTCAGTGCCCAGAGATACAGTTTGTTAGGGGAAAGAGAAGTAATGGAAGAGAAGAAAGAAGAGAATGCTCAAGCACAGTGTACACGCATACACTTTCTGCCAACAAACGATTTCTGAAGAAGGAACCTCTCAGTATCAAGATTCCAAAACAGATTTGCCTGCCTGATGTGACTGGAAAATTCAAGTCCTGTTTCCATTTCTAGATCAAAGGGTTGGCCATCCATTTTCCTGAAGGTAGCCTGGTTGAAGAAAGCCTTCATTGACCCTGCAGTAAGCTAGAGCTTCGCGGGCAATCGGTAGGAGAGCCTGGGGCGTGTGAGTGGACAAACCACTGAGCTGAATTGCTGTGTACCTCTGAAAGCGAGCACATAATATTTCCGTTGAGTTAAACTGAAATGTATCTTTCCCCCTTTGTGGTTTGCATTTTTAATGCAATGTACACTATTAGCTACAGCAGTATCATTGTTTGTGAAAGAAAACTGTCTTGTTTCTAGTTGGACTATTCATCTATCTCAAAGATTTAAAGTTTTTGAACATTTTGAAGTCATGGGAAAAAAGCCCCCCCCCCCATTTTTTTCCCCAGGGAGAAAAACCCAGAAATTTTTGGAAAAATTGAAAAAGATTTTACAGACTGAAAGTCACTTTATTTCTTTAGGAACACAAAATGTATTATATATAACTTGGGTTGGCTTAAAATGATTACGATTAATATATTAAAAGTACACTTTATTTGGAATATAACAACAAACTGAACTCAATTTTATAAAATTTTATTTTCTGTTACAGATGGAGGAGCTACAAGGTCATGAAATGTAAGGAACACCTGAACTATAAGGGACCCTTTGGTTTTGCCAGTTTATGAGGAGCAGGCCAAAACTTCCCAATAAAAACAGAAGAGAAAATTATTTTGCCTTCACTAGTTCTGTCATAGTGCCAATCAGACACAATACATGCTCTTCCTTAAAACTGAGAAAAAGAAACCAAGACGAGGAATAGTAATGATCTGGTACTGCATATTGTTATACGCATTCAAGTCATTTCCAACTGGTGGCAACCCCAAGGCAAACCTTTCGCAGGGTTTTTATTTGTTCGGGGGGGGTGCCTTTGCCCTCCTAAGGCTGAGAGAGTGTGACTTGCTCAAGGGCACCCAGCAGGCTTCCATGGCCGAGCAGGGATCTGAACCCTGGTTTCCAGAGTTGTAGCAGCCCAGTGCTCAGACCACTACACCTTGCTGGTTCTATATGGCATGCAGTCTTACTTAAATGTCCTCCACTTCTAAAGTTTTTAGACATGGTTTTGAGGAAGCGAAAATGTGAATACCTTGTCTTAAACTTATTTATCATTCTAAAAGAAAATATTCTATTATTCTTTCTTCCCCAATCTTATCTGGAAAAAAGAGGATTTGAAAAAATTGGAGGGAGTCCTCTGTTTTTTACTCCCTGTTGTTTTTCTGGGTCTCCATATCTCTAGTCCAGCATTGTCTGATCAAAGGACAAGGAAACTTTGGCCTTCTAGATGTTTTAGATTTCAACTTTTACAAGCCACAGTCACTATGCTCAGTGGTAGCTCCACAAATCTGGAAGGCCAAGGATTTCCCCAATTGCAGTCTAACCTGCTTCAGCAGCAGAGACCCTATGAAGATCTTTCTCATCCCATATTTTCATTCCAGAGGTTGAACTGGGGGCCTACTGCTTGCTCAAAAGGTGATCTGCCACTCAGACAAGGACCTTCCCCTGATGATTCCAGCTCCCTTGCCAAGAAGGTCCTTGTCCCTGCCACAAAACTGCCCTGCTTAGATTCCATACAACAGGAGGGTTTCTGTGGCTTAGCCAACTAAGGAGCCGACAAAAGACCTTTGGGCCATGGCTGACACCCAGCTCTGCAGGCAATCCAGACAACACTGCGCTGCAACCAATGGCAGAGTTGGAGAAAGAGACAGGGGCTTGGCTAGTGCAACGTCAGGACAATGGGACCATTGCATATTTTCATGACTAACCACTATGTCTTATGAGAAATCCATAAAGTGCATGCTCAGATTGCCAGGCTTTGTCAGTCTTCCAAAAGGGATATGTACTTCAGCAGACTGGAAACCATGACCAACCTAGTGTACTCTAGGTAGGACTGGCCCAACCACTGGGCAGAGAGAGGCAGCTGCCAAAGGCAGAAGATGTTGGGAGGTGGCTGCAAGCTGTTGAAAACAGCCATGAACTGTCCTCCTTAAATTAGCCTTCTGCTTTCAGTTGCAGTGTGTGACATTGCCCCATTGCTGGTATTAAAGATTGTCAGTATTTCAGGGCATTTCTGCACTGCATTGTTATAGTGCTATTATTCCACTTTCAACATCCTGTGGAATCCTGGGGTTTGTAGTTTACTGAGCTCTCTGGCTGAAAATTCTAAGTTCCCGTCCCTAAACTGCATTGACACCCTAAAGGTGTCAAGTCATCTGACAGACTTTGCAAGCAGTGCATGCACGGTTGGTCCCAAGTGAGCTTCTGTAAGTCCTTCATGCTCTCTACAGTGCTAGCATTCCACTTTTCAACGAATCCCACTTCCTGACAGTGTTCTAGGGTCTAACCTGTCAGATAAGTGGGGGACACTTATATAGTGTAATCCAAAAACTATATCCTAAACTATACCCTAACTATCCCTTTTGTAAAACAGAGAGACTGGCACTGAAGTGGGGTATTATACCAGCTGGCTACTTGGTTATCAGCTTCAAAGGGTTTGAAATTTCCACTTGGATGTTGCAATATCAAAAGTCCCACACCTACAAGCTGTGCTGTCCCTTGCCCAACAGAGATGTACAGATTAAAAAAAAAATAAGGGCACATTTATCATCAGTCTCAAGTCTTTGGTGGGCTACAATTATCAAGATAAAAAGTACAGGAGAGACTCAGTGAGAGACGTGACACAGGAGCCTATCCATTTTGTTTTCCGCCTTTTAACAGAGTGCTTAAATAATACATACATTAGCTTCAAGGTTAAAAAGATTTGTTTGTTTTATTAAGCAGAGCCTGGCTACAGGAGGGCTTTGTCAGAAAATTATACCTCCCCTTGCCATGAACAGTGGTTTGCTTCCTCTTCTCTCCCCACCCCAACATTGCCAAATGCTGCAACTGCCCCCACCGTCCTTTGGCATTATTATTAGAGCCACTCATATCACGCCAGTGCTAACCATCAACGACCTCATTAACAGCAAAGCCCAATTTTCTGTTGTATCTGTTACAGTAGAAGAGACTTGAAGTATGCTGTACTAAAGGTATTGTGATTTAGCATTTAAAGCAGGCATGGGTAGAAGGGGATGGGTGACCCACCAGACATTGTTGGACCTTATCAGCCCCACCACACTGGCTATTCTGCCAAGGGCTGATGACGCCTGCATTTCAAGACAACCTAGAGGTACATATTCCTTGTCCTGAGACAGAGCAGCAGATTCAGACTGGGAAGCCCTGGGGGGAAATCCCCTCTGCTATGGTATTTACCATGTGTCCATGGCCAATCCCTCACTCTCTGCTACCCTACTACCTCCCACAGTAGAGTGGATGAAAATAAAAAGACCGGACGGGTGGGGGGGGTCACCTTGAAAAACAAGATGAACAGGTAAGATATAAGGGTTG